>CM040442.1:9121728-10447546 GCA_022749755.1 Azadirachta indica | reverse complement strand
CTGCATCACATGAAGATGAAAGTCCCTCGGAGAATGCGGTTGTCATTATTAGGAGCGATCAACTCGCAGCACAGTGCTGGTATGTGACAGCGTGCAAGAAAACCTTGCAGGTGGAGGACGTTAGTGGCAAAGGAAGTAGTGAGACGGGGGGAGGCATAATCTCCACGGTAAAGGAGCCAGTAAAGGACCCTAACGTAACTGAGTCGAAGATGCAGGTAGCCGCTGCAGTGGAAACTGTTACCATCTAGATTAGTGAAGTGGACCAAATACTTTTTATTTTAATAATTGGATAGAAGTTGTTCATCGAGTGTTGAGAGAAAAGAATTTGAAAAGAAAATTTTTGGTTAATTAAACAAGGGTGTTGATATCTAAAAATTGATCATTAAGCTGATCCAGGCCTGTATTACAACTATATCATTTCATCAAGTATATTTAATAGGAAGTATGCTTGATTCCATCTGTTGTTTGACTTGATATTCACATACCCTGTTGTTTCTATAATATATCCCTAATTCTCCTTCTATTAGTTGACAAAATTAATATAATAACACATAAATCCTAATGTTTAACCAATTAACTTAAATACTTAATAATTTTAAAATACTTATAAAAATTTTAATTTATTAAAAAATAATGATCATATCCTTATATAATAGTAATTAGTTAAAAAATTATTTTCAACTTTTAATTAAAAATAAATATTAAAAAATAATAATATATTTATAACATATTGATAAATAAATATTTATTAATATATTATAATTAAAATATAAGCTTATTTATTTAAATTTTGAATTTTTTTAGTCAATTAATATCATGGTTTTCTTGTAAATTGTTAGAAAAATTGTTGGGCTTAGCTCCCACAACTTAAAAAGTGAGATACAGAAGATTAAGACACACTTGTAGTCACTTAGTGCAGGTAAAGATGCTTTGTTAAGCACGCAACAAATATGAAGAAAAAGTTTGCCAAATATTGAAGTACTTTGGATAATATAAACAAATTATTACTTGTTAAAATTATGTTAGATCCATGCCGCAAAATAGAGTTTATGACATATTGTTTCAATGCTTTGTGCAATTTTAACATAGCTTAAACTATTAAACAACACATTAAAAATTTGTTATATAGTTTGTATAAGTTCTAGCTTGTGTGAAATGCAAAAGTTAATGTATATGATACGGATTGTGGATCTACGAGTAGTGTTCAATCTTCTAGTTATTAATAGTTGCCAGGTGTGGTAATGGAGGTGGATGATGACTACAACAATAATGTACTCATTGTTACTAAAGCATATAATCTTTTCCAACAGTTTTTGAATCAAAGAAACGGACCATTATACTAAATAAAAACATGAGATCGAGAGATATTTCAAAATATTAAGCCTCCCAATAATATTGAAAATATTGATTGGTACAAAATATTGACTTTTATAGTTGGTAGCAAGGGATGTATTTACAAGTCTAATCTCCAGCACTACATCTGAGTTAGTAATTTAGAATTGGAAGACATCCTATTTTATTTTTTGGAAAAGGTTTAGTGAGAAACTTTACGAATGAAATACCAAACTCTTATTCCCTACTGTTATTTTTAATTCGGAATGGCCTGAGAGCATCAAGCGTACCCCAAACCACTTAAGCTATACCCAAGGGGCAAAACGTCTTGTTGATCCATTTAAGAGTTTGCTTAGTCGTAAATCTATTAAAGCCTTGCTTTATGCACAAAATTGATTGCATTCTTTGCTTCTTGGTGATTACTCAAAAGTATCTGTTTAGGAGGTTAAATTTTCTAAAGCAATTAGGGCAATACAATGAATCATTTAATATACTTATTTATTTATAAAGTGCTAAATTTTAAAGTATGTTTTAATATTACATTATACAGTTTGTTAAGTAAATGTAAGCAATAGAGGAACATATAACCATTGTTTGAAAATGGATTATTCAGTTAGTTGTAAATATATATGTTATACATATAAATTTATACGACTTTTTCTTATGTATATATAGTTTTCAATTTGAAACAAAGTTAGAAACATTGAGTTAGCGGTAAAGCGTGACGAGTTGTTGGCATTTGGAAGTTTTTGTCTCTATTTAAGAGAATATTTTTAATAATGAAATGTGAAAGATCGATTTATTAACTTTTTTTCTTTAAGGTGAACTTGTATTGTTTATGGTTTCTATATTTATATGTGACTCTAATATTTAATTAAATATTCTTTTTTGTATTTAAGAATTTATTGAATCTTTTGCTAGCTAATTTTTAATTTATTTATAATTGAAAGGATAACATACCTAAGAAACTCTTAATTTATTTTGACGGTTGATCTGCTAGCTAGCGAGCTAATAAAACTAACGAAGATTATATATAATATACAAATACAATATTTTATAACTTTGTTTGAAACGCCCTATTATAAATAGTAAAATAATTTATCAATCTAAGGGTAAATTTTAATTTTTCAGCATTAATTCAACTACATGGTTTTTTCTAATTAACTTTTACTCGCTCTCGTCTTATAACCAAGTTTGGATATTCAATAATACTTGAGTTTTCTAAATATATGACTTAATTTAGTCATTCTCTCTAATAAGTTTATATGTAATACGTATTCTTAATTTAAATTATGTTAAATTTATGTTGCTCTTCAATCAAAATATATTCATTCATATTTGTTATTGTCACAAAATATATACCAAATTAATAAATAAATAAATGGAATGCTGACCAATAAATCCTTAAGTTTTCACAAAATATTGATAAATAACGATATATTTTGATTTCTATAATGTCTAGAAGGAACTTGCTTAATAGAAGAGGTCAAAAATTTTGTAATCTACAACTATACTGCTTGATTTTGTAGGTTGGATTTAAATTTTATTTAACTAGGGTTTTGCTAAAATTCTTCAAACCCAATTTATTACTAATCTTTAACTCAAATAATCCAACTCAAATCATATCTCTAAACACATATTCTACTATTCAGCTATTTAGTTTTCATTTTTTTTTAGAATTAGCGATTGTTTGTTTTTTTAACTGAAATTTGAAAGGATTTCACGAAACAGGAGATCTAAAAAGATCCTACACATGAATGACAACAACAAGGAAGTCTTTTGGTTTGTATAAGTCAATTGACAGTTGTATCATCTTATTTCTTAGTAGATTGTTATTCTACAGGCATGGCCTCATGGATATAGGATTCAAAAATCTAAATCACGTTAAAATTACATGTCTTAATTATTTATTTGTGACGTGTTGATTAGATTAATTATGAAATTAATTGATATTAATTAAATAATTAATTAAAATTAGCAACATACCTACCAACAAATCTTCCAACTAATATCAGAGTGGGTCGTTAACTTTTTATTTGGTGAGATCTTGGTGTTATGATTTATTTTTGTGTAAATATGGATTTTAAAACAGAAGGAGAGGATCAATCTCTCATCCACCTTTACTTAATGGGACAAATTATTGATATTGTAAGGCTAAGATGAAGGCGTTTATCAAATTAATTGATGAAAAAGCTTGGCCAGCAATACTAGTTAGATGGATGCCTTCTACAACAATCGATGATGAGGTTAATGTTGTGCCAAAACCAAAAGAAACATGGACGAGTTTAGAAAATTTTATATCAAATTACAACTCTTGGACTCTTAATGCTATTTTTAATGCACTTGATCTAAATCGATCTAAATTAATCTCAACATGTGAATTTGCAAAAAAAATGTGGGATATCCTACAAGTCAATCATGAAAGAATCTCGGCTATGAAAGATTTAAGATTGAAATGCTTACCTCTGCTTTTGAAAACTTGAGAATGCATGATGATGAATTGCTTGTTGATTTTTATTCAAAATTAAATGATATTGATAATGACTCTTATGCTTTTGTGAAGAATATTCTGAGATTAAGCTTGTAAGGAAAATTTTGCAATATCTTCCTGAGAAAATATCAAGCAAAAGTAATAGCTATTGAAGAAAGCAGAGACATCGACAAAGTAAAAGTTGAAGATTTGATAAAATCATTGATAACGTTTAAAATGAACTTGAGGTAACAAAAAAGATATAACTTTTCAAGTCGCTGAAACAGAAAGCAATGATGATGAGGAAAATTTAGAAATTGATGAATCTGAGGCAATTGGTACTGTTACCAAGAACTTTAACAAAATTTAGAAAAGGATGGGACATGAATCCAAACCAAGTTAGAAAGCTTATACAAAAGGTAAGTCTTCAATCAAAATCCTTTAAGACTAACAAAAATAAGAGAAGTCAGTGTAAGGAATATAAAAGATTTGGTCATATTCAAGCCAAATGTGCAAACACACTTAAGATGAAGTCAAAAGCCATGAAAACCACTTGGAGTGATGATGAATCGAAAGAAGAAATGTCATATTTACTTGCAGTTTTTATAGCTATAAACAACAAAAGTGCTAGTCGAAGCAAATGTGTTGACATCATGTATTTAGTCATAAGAGAACGTGTTAAAGACAAAATAATGGTTATTGAACACGTTAGTATTAAATTGATAATTGCTAATTCTTTAGCAAAAGGCACGCCAATATTGAAATTTAAAGATCATGCAGATCGAAAGGGATTTAAACTGATTGTGGCCCATGATCCTCCATCATTTTAGTTTGAAACATGTATTATATAGTTTCTGTTAGTTGGTTACATATTCTACCAATTTTTTTTTTTGGTGGCATTTGTGATGTATACAGCCTATAAATACAAGTATTTCCTTGGTTAAGTTCTTAAGCCAACAATCTCTATTCAAACTAGTATACACCATCATATAGAGAGCTGTGTGAGATATAGAAGAACCTTAACCTCAAACCATAATGGTTCCTCACTAAATTGTGAAAGACATCAATGGCAAGAGGTATTTTTTTTGGAGTTTAATTTCACATTTGATTTGTATGCTATTTATGATTGATAAAACATGTGTAGGTCATATTTAATTTCTAATAAAAAATACTAAGAACTAAATATGAAATATAAAACTAAAAGAATTAAAATAACATAATACAAAAAAGTTTTCTACTACTACAATCTCGAGTCCGTGTTACAGCTAATAAAAGGTTATATGTTTGAGATCTCAAAATCATAGAGCAATGCCCAGACAGAAAGTTTTAGCCACGTTTTCTCTTTGGTGTTTCCTTTACTAATGTTGTTATTTTGTTTATTTTAATTTTAAGATTTTATCTTTATTTGGTTTTTTATTTATTTTAGAAACTTTTTTCAAAATAGACCTTTTTTTACCTAATTTAAATACAGAGTCACCTAATTTTTTTTTTTAACCAAATTAGCCCAACATTCTTTTTTTTTAAATAATTTTAATGTAATTAGCTACTCTCCCCTATTTTTCTTTCACAAAATTTATCTCTTACAAAAGAAAACTGCTTTTGTCAGTTATCATAAAAGGTTCTCCGAAAGGTTTCTTCTCGTGTGGAAGAGGGGTTCATCAAGGAGAGCCGTTATCGTCTTTGCTTTTCTGTTTAGCAAAAGAGTTTCTTTGTTGTGGTATTTCCACAATGATGGCTGATGGGAGGATGCTTTCAATTTCTGCTCTGCGGGGTGTCTCTCCACCTCACCACATTTTTCTTTATGATATTTTTCTGTTTTGCAGGGGTGATCATAATACTCTACAAAATCTCAAGATTTTCCTTGATGATTATACCAAAATCTTGGGTCAGGAGATTAATAAGGCAAAGCTAATCATCAGTTGAAATTTTGGTAATACGGCAAAGAGTCATTTTATATTGGTAAGCTTGCCCTATCCAGAAAGGAAACAGTCAATCATATCCTGGGGTCTGCCGAGGGGTCTCTTTCTTTTCTATACCCAGGGTTCCTATTTCCAAAGGTTGCCCTAGAGTTCAGCATCTTTAAATTTTGGAAGACAGGGCAATATCCAAGCTTTAATGGTTGGCAGAGGAAAGTTTTAACCATGGCAGGATGGGTTGAATTTGTTAAAATGGTTTTTCATAGCCTCATTTTACACAGCTTTCGGGTTTATCTCTGGCCTAAATCTCTTATTAATATGCTGCATAGAGATGCATGAAAACTTTATTTTATCGGGTGATTCAATTGAAAGAAAGATGGAGTTGCTTTCTTGGGATCATCTTTGTGCTTTCCTAGGCATCGGAGGCTTGATATTCTAAATAGGGCATGTCTGCTAAAGCAACTTTGGGATATTAAAACGGGCGATTCTTTATGCTCTTAAGTATGTTTGTTCTAGATTTAATCTTTCAGGGCAACGTCTATTGTACTTACGTTCTTCAATTTAGTCTGGTGTTTGCGAGGTTTTGCCTATTGTTTTTGGGAGTTTCTAGATGGCTGGTTAGGAATGGTGTCTCCATTAATTTTTGGTTCGACAAGTGGTTGGATAAATCATTCGTTGCAAGGGAGATGGTGCAAAATTTACGAGTGCAAAGTCTTGGTTTTTGTTTCATCCAGGACAGTTCGTGGAGAATTCCAACTGTGATTCTGGATTATTTTCCTAAGTTAGGTGCAGCGATTTCAGAAATTCACCTTCCTAGGACTCTTACTTCAAATAGACTTGTTTGGATTTCTTCAAGAGATGATGAACTAACTCTATGCGAGAGCCATAATACGATTAAGATTCTTAAACTTTCAACATTGGTTTTCTGTTGTTTGGAAGGGTTTTATTCCTCCAAAATATTCCTGGTTTGTCTGGCGGATGCTTTAAAATAAAATACCTACAATGATGTTCTCCAGCTACGTGGTATTCTATTGGTGTCAGCTTGCTTGCTTTGTTCACGGTTCTCCTGCTCTGAAGATGTAAATCACCCTTTTATTGGCCGTGATTTTGCTTGTCCTCTATGGCTGCGCTTAGCTTCTCGTTTTCAAACTTCCATGCCACACACCAGTTCCGGAATGGGTTTGTGGGATTTTATTGTCCACAAGACTTTTAATCCAAAGTTAATCCAAGTGCTGCAGCCTGTGGAGTTTTATTCCGAGATGCTTAGTAAAAATTTTAGCTGGTTTCAGCATGTTTTTGGGCAACAAAAGACATATTTTGTAGAGTTGATGACTGTCATTTTAGTTATTGAATTGCCTTTCTCAAAGGGCTACTCGAGTTTGTGGCTTGAATGTGATTCTATGCTTGTCATTCTTCTTCTCCGTAATACTTCGAAACAGGTGGTTAAACTGCCTCTCCATGATTTCGTCTATAAATTTTCGGGCTACACACACTTATGGTGAAAGAAATGCAGCAGCAAATTCATTGGCTAATGCGCTATCTTATAGTTTCCTAACTTAGTGGTAGGTCCCTCCGGATACAATTCATGGATTTCTCTCTCAAGATGCATGGGTTTTTCCCGTTATAAGTTTTGTTAGGGCTTGTTTTTTTGTTTCTTTCCTTTTGGCTTCGTATGCTAAGTGGCTTTGCTGGGATGAGGAAAGGCATATTGCTCACTGCTTTGTCGCAATTGCATGCTTCACTGGGTTGTTGCTGTTTCTATTTCTTTTTTCTTGTCTTTTTGGGAACTGTTTTGTTAATTCTGTTTGAGATTTCTAAGGTTTTGTAATCCTCTTTTCCATTCATTAATGTTATTGCTTTAAGTTTAGGCTTGGAGATTTTTTTTTAAAAGAAAAAAAAGAACTACTATTGCTTTTAGAAACTTAGAGATTTTTTTTTTAAAAGGAAAAAAAAGAACTACTATTGCTTTTAGTATTTGTTATGTTGGCTGTTGCAAAATGCAAAAGGTTACTCAGAAGAACCAAAAGTACTTTGCTGCAGTCAATTGTTGATTCTGCTGCTGGTTTTGGCTAGTTGTTGGCTCCTGCTGAATGCAAATTACTACTATTAAAATTTTTTTCTGCTGGTGCTGGAGTTATGTTCGATGTTAACTGAAGCTGCTAATATTTAGTTTTGGATTTATGAATTAATTGTATTATTTTCCCATTTTATTTTTTGGATGCTATTGTTTTCTTTCTTTTTTTTAAATTTCATAAATTTCTCTAAGCTTAGCTCTCAAAGATTACTCAAAAGAAATCTTTATACAATTTAAGGTTTAAAAATGAAATTGATTCACATTTTTACAAAAGTAAAATATTTTTATTTATAATTGAAATAAGATAAGTACAAATATGTAATATTTTGCTCAGCTGCATGTTTAACCATAAAAAGATATGATAGAAGGATACAATTTTTTGAGCTTATTTTTGACCATTACATATTGATCTCAAAATTAATTGCAAATACTTTTTGTAATTCAACCACGAAAAACTCTATTACGGCTGAACTTCTATTAATTGGGGATTAAAAAATCAGCGGCCAAAAACCTTTTTCCTTGTAGTGTTGGGGGAGTCTACTTCTGCTGGTTTTATGGCTATGTCTGCTTCACCTCCAAGCTCTTAGTCTGGCCAATTCTCATTTTTTTCGTAGGGACAACTAAACCCTCGACAACCTCCACACATGCCATCAGGTGCCACTCGTCGTGATGACTTCCTGGTACATAGCAACAACTGTCTTCACGTCTTTTTTGATTGCCTTGATAACATCAGCCTTAAGATTCTTCAACTTAACAATAATATCTTGATCATCATACTCTTCAGTTCCTCCTAATCTAACTGCTTCAACAGCTTCACTAGCACAATAGTAAGATATTTGTTACGACTGATGCTTAGGTTCAAAAATATGTAGGATCTACCATCTTCACATAATTCTAGTAATAATTTTTTGTCGAGTTGTTAAAATTGTCCTATCACTACAAGAAAAAGCAACTTTTATGGCTGAAAAAATCAGTTACAAATAATACAAGTTCAACCGCAAAAGATGTTTTTGTGGCCAAATTTTGGTCATTTGCGGCCAAATTAACTGCCACTTTTTTGTGGCTGATATTTGAATTTGGTCGCAATAATAACACACTTATTTGCGATGGAATTACGATCAACCATGAATCAGTCATAAATAATCCTTATTTGCGATGGATTGAAAATCAACCGTAAATATCAGCCACAAAAGGCACTTTTTCTTGTAGTATATCCTTTCCCAATCTTTCTTCTCTCCTTTGTACACTCTTCACTGTTGTGATTTTCAAAAAATGTTAAGAACTTGGTTGGAATGATTTGCTTGATATGTTGCATTAGCGCCATACTCATCTTGTAGATGTTTATCTCCATCATCTCAGTATCTTGAAACAATAAAAACTTGTAGAGTGCATAATAAGTTTTGCCCTTTGAAAAGGAAGCTTTCGCGGTTTTGAGATGGTAGGAGAGAGTCCTTGCTATTGCTTTGTATGTTCTAAGTCCCCGTCTAGATCCTTTTAGACCATGCCCTTCGAGGATACGAATTTGTCACAAGGGTAGATTACTTGCCATAAAAAACACCGTATGCACTTTTTAACTTGGTGAGGGCATTGTCTATATGGCCATTAGGCTTGGTTATTAGTCGCATTTGTAAGTAGCATATATAACGAATAACTCTAGTCTAGATGTCAATCAATCAATCCTTAATCTACCCCATTGAGCTTGAATATGCCTTTCTTATGTTGTCACCCTTTGATCGATTTAGCCTTAAATTAAAGTTTAATAATCCTTGTTAGCACCCTAAAGTCTTTGATCATTCTAATATTTATCTTTATAAGGGAGGATGGGTGGAGTACAAAAACTCAAACCAAACTCATACTGAGTAACTGAGTCTCATGCTTAGGCAAGCATAGAGAACTTGCGAGAAAAAGTAGAGTGAGGGGAGAGAAATTAAAGTTCAAGCCAAACTTTACTGAGTAACTGGACCTTATGGCTAGTACGCATGGAGAGTTTGTATAAAAAGGTAAAATGAGGCTTAACTTGCAAAAAAAAAAAAAACAAGAGAGAGGTCTGTTTGATTTGTAAATAGATGGGTGAGAAAGTGAAGAAAGTTGTGAAGAACTGATGATTATAGGAAAGAATAAAAAAGATTGAAGGAAAAGTTCTAAGATGGTTAATGTGTTTAGGGTGCTTAAACCTTACTTAAATATCCTTTTTCCTACCCTAACTATAACTTATCATTACAAGCTTAACTAAGCCCTAAGCATTCTTGATGTTGTGTATATCCTACTACATTAGTGTAGAGTGACACAAAAATCAAGTTTATAGAATTCCCTAAGAAGTTCACACAAGCTTGTTTGTTTGTGTAAACTTATCCAAGTTGAAGAACGATTAAGTACAAGTGGCAACTTGCTCTCTTGGACAAGGAATCCTTAAGTAGAGTGGAATTTGATATTTAAATTGAATTTTAGATAAATTGCCAACATTTTAAAAGTTTCCTTAATTTAAATAACTGCTTGATTTATGATGTTGGATTGTGATTTGACTAAAAATATGCTCATTAATCTATTTTGTCTCTCTATAGTTATCTTTTGTTAAGCTCTCTTAATTAGTGATTTTTATTTGCTTTTGTTTTGCTATGCTTGAGTAGAAGGAAACATTCCAGTTTGGGGGTATTATATAAGTGTGTAAAATACGCACTTATCGGTCGCTTCAAAACTTGATTTGTTTTATAAATCGTCAAGTTATATTAATATTTGATGAATTTTAGTGTGTTGGACAAAAAAGATTGCAAACGGTCATTCAAGATGAATTAGCTCGAGAAAGAAATGTCAGAAAAGTCAAAAAGGAAACGGAGACCAAAATGCAAAAGTTTAGGGACCAACGTGCAAGAAAATCAAAATTTATGATTATGAGTTGTTGGAATACATGGCCGCGCCATGCCCACGGGCAAGGAAGCAAAAATAGCCAAGTGTATGGCATAGCCTCACCACACGTGTGCCACCCATTGAGCCTTTACTACATTCCCATGCCTCATGGACATCTTTGAGTGATTTTAGGTCATGAGATCATCATCTAGTGGCCTGATATAGGTATCCTTTAGGGTTATATGTTTTTGGAATAGATAGCCACCTTAGAACTCAATAAACAATTAACCAAGAAAGAAAAAAATTGTTTTAGAGGGAGAGAAGGTAAAGAACAAGGAGGGATTCTAGAGAGTGAAGGTGATTGATTCAAGTTGAAGCTTTTGGAAGAAGACTTTAAGGTGGATCATTGAAGCTTTCATCTTTAGTCCAGTGTTCTAAACTGTACATTTTCATTTGTATTTCATTTGAACTTTATTTGCTAAATTTGAAGGTTATAGAATACATGATGATTTTGATGTTGATTTTTGAGATGGTTGACTGGATTTCTTAAACTAGGATCTTAATGTAACTTGTGAAAATTATGTTTTAATAAATTGGCTTGTTATTAATGTTATTATGGTTTGATTCATTTGTGTTTACCCTGCTTAATGTTCTAATTTGTTAATTAATTAATAAATTAGTTAAATTGAAGATAGATGAATTAATTCTTGGAAAAGATTGATTTGTTTATCAAACAAAAGATACACAATTTAGGTAGTTATGAGATCGGGAGGTAATCAACATCTAGATAATCTAATTAACAATTAGGAATTCAAGAAACCGGAAGGTGAATCGGGTTCTAAGTGTTAAACAATAAGTAATGCTTAATGAACGTATAATTAATTGAATTAGATGGGAATATCAACTTGAGACATTATACATAAAACCTTGATTTATACTCGGGAGAGATGTTAAGGTTGGTTTAATCTTTTGGTTAGTGAATCAAATCAAAACACATTAATAACAGCCAATTAGAAGAAGTGTAATAATAGATAAGTAAATTCAAGACCCTAGATAATTTATCCCTACATGTTTCATTCTTCCTTTGACTCTTTAATTCAATTTCTATTTTTTTGTTAATTAATCGTAGTGTTTTAGTTTATTTGTTGTTAAAATTAATCAATTTTGATTGCTTAGATAAAATTGAACCTTCAAGGCTATAGTACTTAGTAATGATTTCAAACTTCAATCCTCATGCTACGATACTCTTACTTATCATTTTATTACTTGATACGACTCATACCCTCACAGTTAACGTTGTCGTGATCAACAAGGCTAGGTTCTTTGTGTTGGATTAAAAAGGGTACAAAGTGGTCTTGCTCAAGTTATGGTGGTGAGTGAAGAGGTGGTAGGGGGTTAGGTGCGGCTGCTAGTTTAATTTAGGTGTCCAAGGATTGTATTTATAATTTTTAATATTAAATTATATTTATTATTTATATTTAATATTATAATATTATTTAACTTTTTATTTTTATAATATTAAAAGAGACAATTTGACTGTTGGGACCTATTTGTTTTTTCGGTTAAAGTCTGAATATAATTATTTAGATATCTAGAAGTTATTCGTTTTTTAACTTATGTCTAAATATTTATTAAAAATATCTTAATATAATTAAATTTAAAATTTTGATTTAAATCTGAATGAATAAATATCTGAATAATTTAAATATTTTATTTGTCAATAATACTCTTAGTTTATTATTTGATATTTATATATATCAACAACTGAGTATATTATTTTAAGATTTTTAGGACATATATATCAATATATCAGTTTCAAATTTTTAATTTTTAAAAAATAAACAGTTTAACATTTATATTTAGATATTTAAAGTAGAAAAATAAACATATCAATCATGTTCAAATTTTAGTCAAATTCAAATATAAATCATGTCTAGACTTCAGATGAAAAAATAAATACTACCTTAGTCAAACTGAAGGTTGGAAGTAACAAAATATTTTCGAAATAACATGGGAGTGTTAGATAATTAGACTAAACCTGAGGGAGTATCAACTGTTTTTTGGATAAATAATAATGGAACACATTACTTTCTTTGCTCAAGACAAAGTCTTAAAGTTTTTTATGTGTGAATTATTATATTTCTGTAGAAGAGTCTTTGAGCATATAAATGGTGTCTAAAAAACAATGAAGTTGGTCCTCCATAATTGTTTGTTTTATTGAGCAACTTTGAATTTATATTCACCACACCATAAAAGTAACATAGAAGCTCTTCTCCGTGTCAATTAAATTATTACGCTCTTTATAGCCAATTGAGCTTTCTGTATGGACGATGGTGATTCATTTTCATTTCAACCTTTTGGTAATGGCCGTCCACCTAAGAGCATTTCCATTATCTTTACTGTCGTTAAAGTTTGCAAATTGTGTTGTTTATGATAGAATGTTGTAATAAATCATTGTGTGCTACTCTGAAAAGAACCAATGCATTAAACCATTGGGACAAACTTTCTCATTCAATTACTTGAGGGAAACATCTCAACTTTCTATTTGCTTCATATTTGAAAATGTTGCAAGAATGGATACTGTCAAACTAGTGAAAGGATCTGTTTATTATAACCTTTTAAATAGATCTTTTTGGAGTAGATTTCTTGTTTGTAGAACTTTAAATAGTCGAAGGACAAAGACTAATGCAATAATAAAAAATTTTTATAACAAGTCTAAAAATGAAGACTAATGTTGTTTTGGTAACATAATTTAAAAAAAAGAAAAATACGGTAAAAAGAATATCTTATACGAATAGCCACGAGATATTTCAGAATATCTTTATATTATTCATGTTCTATACGAATATTATATATCTTTACCATAACCTATCTATACTATTTTTTATAATTGTTGTATCTTATCAATCAGGATCATATATGAATGGATATCCGCAAAAACGATATCCATTGTCATCTTTAAAGATATTATGAAAGATTTAATTTAATGATAACTATATAACATACTCATAAGTATAACAATAAGTATATTGAAAACTAATAATATAAGAAAAATTGATAGATATCCTTGTAAAGTATGAAAAAAAGAAAATACTCTTTGAAGTTCGAGAAAAAATAAATACCTTTGGAATATGAAAAATAACAGATAGCCCTTGTGACTTTTACTTTTGTCAGTTGACTTGTTAAATTATTAGCATTTGCATCTTTAAACTTTAGTAAAATAACACCATAATTTTTTTTTTAGTTATAACAATTTAGTTTATATTTTTAAAAAATAAAAATAAAATATTAAAATTAATTTTTCAATTTATTATTTCAATGAAAAATTTAGAAAAGAAAATATTATTATTAAGAAAATTCTAACAATGATTTGAATCAAACTCATATGCTAAAAAAATATTTTTAATCCTCTTGTTCTATTTTCTTAATAATAATATGATATGTCTTATAAAAAATTTAAATGATAATTTTTTTTAATATTTCATTTCTTATATAAAATATATCAATTTTAAAACATTATATTATATTCATTATATTTTCTTACGAAAAAATCACAAAAATTATGAAAAATTATTTATAATATGTCATTCTCAATTTATTTAAAATACTTTTTTTTTAATATTTCCTAAATCTCATAACTCTCTTCTTTTCTTGAAATATTTAAAATATAAGAAGAGAGAATTTCGATTACAATCTAGTCTTTTAGAAATTTTCTTAAGAAAATTAATGAATTTAATATATTTATTAAATATATATTATGTAAAAATACGAAATGTTAAAAATATTTTCTTGATAATAAATATCAAATTATTAAAAAATAAAATAAGAGGGCTAGAAATATTTTGGTATATGGATTTGTTCTAATTCATTGTTAGAATTGTTTTAATAATAGTATTTTTTTCTAAATTTTTTTTGGAATAATAAATTAAATTTTTTAATTTGAATGTTTTATTTTTTTAAAAAGAGGATTAAATTATTATAATATGAAAAAGAACTATCTTACTTTGTTATTTGGTTAAAATTTAGATATGAAAATGATGATAATTTAATAGGTTAACTAACAAAAATAAAAGTTAAGAGGTGTCTAATTTTTTTTTAATACTACATGGAATATTTTTTTTCCAAACTTCAAAAGGTATCTATCATTTCTCCTATACATTGGAGATAGCGGTGGCAATTCGTATAATTGAGTCTTGTTCGTGTCGTGACAAATATTTAATCATGTCAAAAGTTACCAACCAAACACGATTCGTTTAATAAATAGGAGGCATGACATAACCCATCACTATTTATTAATTGGTTAATCATGTCAAATTGACCCGTTTATTAATTGGGTAATTGAATTGACCTGTTTTATTAGTTTAATTTAAATGAAAAATATTGTAATTATAAGGATGAGAATTCAAGACTTTATCTTAATAAAATTCTAACCATTGAGATACAATTATACTTTTAATTAAATTGTGAATACATTATTTATTTATATCACATTTTACATTCTTCTTTTTTATTATAATACTAAATTATTTTTAGTAGTTTTAAATATACTTTTTTGAACTTAATATTAAAAATTTATAGTTACTTGTAATAAAATTAAAATATTTTGTTGTGTGCATTGTTTGTACTTTTTATGATATTAAATAATTTTTTTTTATGTTTATAAGTTTACTGTCTCTTTTATGTTAATTGAATAACTTGTTTGTTTCTATTGATAAAACTTTAGAATAAATAACATTTAACGTATTTAAATATAAATATATAAATAAAACTAAATTTGTATTTTAAAAAAAATCAGTTGTTTATTTTATTAAATATTTAGATCACTAACTCATCTCAAAAGACAAAAAAGAAAAAAGAAAAGTAAATAAGTCACAATGCTTAATTTTAATTACAACTAACACAAAATAGAAATATTACGTCTAATATAACTAATGGATAATTTTTATTTAACTATCAACAATGAATTAATGATAATTTTAAAAGTCACAATGTGACACCATTTAATTTTTATAACACATTAAGTAATTATTAACTTTTCTATTATTATTGATGTAATAATTATGTATTATTAATAAATAAACAAAAAAATCAAATGTCATATTAGTTATTAAAATTTTGTACCTAGAGTAATATATTTTAACTATTTATTTTGACATAGTTTAGTTAGCAAACTTAATAAATATTAACAATTAAATTTAAAAGTTTTAGAAAAATAACTTGTTAATCAAGTGGTACATCATATCCATTATCAAATCACAAAGGATAAATTGTTCTATAACAAACTCAAATTACGCTAGACATGCAAATATTCAAATTGTGATACAATAACTTAATTTACAATAATTTTTTTATAAATTTTGCATACAAAATTAATTAAGATTATATCAAAGATTTATTGAAATGGAGATTATTAATAGATACAATTTATCTTGACTTTTATTTTAAAATTAACTTCTATTTATAATAGAGGAACTACATGAGTATCTTTTTTTTTGGAGAAATTTTCATTATTAGAACATTTTATTTTCTTTTTAGAACTATATTTTAGTTTGACTGTTATATATAGAAACTTTATTTAAATTATTACTAAATAAAATATCACAAGACATTTATAAATCATTTGTGACAAAAATATAGTTATCAAATATTAAGTTAAAAACATTTTAATTTTATCCTATTTATAAGCAACTAATGATTTTTAATATTAAGTTAAAAGTAAATATATTTAAAACTATTAAGATAATTTAGTATTATAATGTAAAAGAACCTAAAATATTGTAATATATAAGTAAGCAAATAGTGCACTCATAATTTAACTAAAAGGTGTTTGAGTTTAGTGATATGAAATTTGTACTGTGACTTTAAAGATTTGGCTTTGAATCTTAATAGTCATAATTTGTTTTAAATTGTAACTATGTTATTAAATGAGTTGACGGATTAACATGACCCAATTATTCGAATAATAATTGCGTTATTATATAGGTTGGTAGATTAAGAAGGTCAAATCCAGACACAACCTAATCAATAAATGGGTGATACGAACTGGACACGATTAGCAATCGTGTTGACTTATCTCAACCCAAACCCAAAATTTTCGTGCTGGATTTATGTCGTGTTCACGGCACAGGTGCAAAATTGTCACCACTAATTGGAGATATCTGCAAATTTTCCATAATATAATGTTAAACATTTAATTCATAATATAAAAAAAATTAAATATTATGGTACCTGTATGCTATTGAAAATGTGTTATAAATAAACTGAGAATTAAAAGCCTTATTAATACATAGGCTTTTAAATTCGTTGATTGAATTCTTAAGTAAATTAATTATATGCCTCCTATATATATATATATATATAGGTAGATAATATGCAAGCTTGAGGGAATCCTTTGCATATTTTCTCAATGTGGAAGACATACATTTTATTGACAAGTATATTTGGATATGCCATGATTAAGGGACGACTTTTCTTTTCATTTTCCTTTTTTTTTTCTTGGTTCATTCCTTATTAAAATACTGCTGTACTTTCTCTTGACCTAGCATGTCCATATCGCTCTGTATTAAAAGAAAAATTTCAAGAACTTTACCTATATGTAATATGACCAAGCTTTTTTTCCTTCATGTAATTGTCTTGATCGAATCATTATCTTGTCTATGCTTCAACAATTTCTGAAAGAAGATAGCACAGAATATAATTTTTACATTTTTCTAAATTTCTTTTGTTTTAAGATAAAATTTTATTGGATTAAATTCTTATAGCTGTTTTTGGAATTTTTATTTCTCCATTCTCGCAATTTACTCAAACGATACAAATATTCTAAAATCAAAAGATGTGGGATGATGCATTCTCTTGAGACTAAAAGGTATTTGATGCCTTTCTAGAATATGAGCCAAAAAAAAAAAGATCCGTACTGAAAATATGAATCCAAGACACAATGGATCATGAGTGTCAAGTACTAAATAAAATATCTTTTTAATTTCAGTGCTAACACACTACATTACATTAGTACTAGAAACTAGGGGACTATATATATATTGGTCCCAATATTTCCAAACCCAAAGGCATAAACCCTTAACTATGGGCAAATAATTTTGGACCCCACAATACCAGGTCCAAACTATTAAATGATAAGTTCAAGAAATCTAAACCCAAAAACTCCAACATGGAAGGTACCTTTAAAGTTAACATAATTTAAGTGCAAAAAGAAGGGAATGAATTATGGTTATGGAAGTTCATCTAAATAAAGAATACAAGCTCTAACAAAACAAAAACAGTAAAGCCCATAAATTTGTTTCAGTTAAACCATTCTCTGAAACTAAGCCCCGGTAGGACACAACTATGAAAGAGTTTTATATAAGGAAAACTTTAGATTTGTGGGAGAAGTGTTTCCCACAAAACTAGAAATTTACTTATTAATATTGTGTGAGCAGAAATCCGATATTAACAGGTTATATATAACAAGGAAGACGCTAGTCGACCATAGAAGTTGAATAACAAATTGGTGAATGCAACTCAAATGTATCTCTCCATTGCTCAGTTCTTGAAGACAAAAAATTTATGTTCAGAAATAACTCCATTAGACCGTGATCAGCTTATTTCTGAGGCATGAATGAGCAGTCACACTGTTTATGGAATAAAAAGGGAATATATCCCACTTCACATTGATTCAAGGACGGAATAACCAACCTTCATTAGAAGAGATTGAGAAGTTGCTAATTTCTCAAGAGTATATAGCACGAGAAATGGTTGACGATACAGCGTAGCCTGTCGAAAATCTGGCTCTCGTTTGAAGAGCAAATGCTCCCACAAACCAAGAAGCAAGTTTCTTGCCTAAAATATTGCATTTAGCTTTTAAAGAAGGCATCCTTAAAACCTCAAGACCTCTTAAATCACCATATTTTCGCCTTAAACCTAACCAAACTTCAACCTATGCTCAAGAACTCAACTTCAATCTTTCTTTACATTGAACTAACACTAATTCAATTTGGAATAAAAAAAAAATGAATAGTATTAAAATTGCTAATCAATACTATGTAAGTATTATGTTAAAAATTTTAACTTAATTTTAATTAAATCTGGTTTTAATAATTACATTTAAATAAAATTACAGATTGCATGGAAAATGCAACGGGAACGCAAGTTGCAGAAGTAATGCAGGTGAGATACTTCCGAAATTGGTGCTCATTCAGAAAACAATTTTCCAGTTTACAATCTCATGCATTGACTTTGTACAACTTGTTTTCACAAGTAAACACAAATTAAAACCAGCTTGTTTTCTTATGTATGAAAAGGTGAAGTCGTCAACCGTAATTAAAACCAACGAACAAGGAATCGAAATACATATATTAAATTATTTTTAAATTTGAGACTCGATTGGGACGGGAGGAGGAGGCACGTGACACTTGACCTCTTAAAACTCTCTCTGGCTCTAGTTCTTGGTCCTCCTCTTTCTGAAATGTAGCATAAATGTGCGGATATTGAATGGGTAGGACTCATGATACAATCATTCAAATGTATATAAGTTTATTTTTTATAATTCTATTTTATCTAAATAATAAATATTATAATTTCTAATTATTTGATTTTTATTTTTAATTGTTTTAGAATATTTTTTATATATTATAATAAAAATTTATAACACTATACTATAAATTTAAAATTTGGAATATGTAGGCCGCAATTCAGAATTCAAATCAAACAAATATTTTAAAAATTCCCCCGTTCATATCTTGAATGGAAAAGAGATAATAGGAATTCTATTCCAACCGAAATCTTCTTAAATTTTCTATGTTGCGGAACTGTCTCTTACCAAAGTTATATATAGATAATGAGGAAGAACGAGGAACACCGGACCCGTTATTATTTATTTTTATTGTTCAAAGAGAACTAAGGTTATATTTAATCTGCCCTAATTGTGAATTTCGATAGGCATTTTAAGAGAAATTCTTTGATTTCACCTTTGATTGAGAATTGAATGAATTAAAATAAAAAGACGAAATAAAGAAAACAAAATGAAGAATTCAAAAAATGGTTCCAAAAAAAGAAATAACCAGCCAATGCAACTACCCCATTCATTCATTAAGATACATCAACATCATTTATGTTCGTTGTTGTTGTTTCGTATTCCTGGAAACTTTTGTACCTAAATTATGCTCCACTGGAGTTTATTCGAGTTAGTCTAATCGTCTTGTCCACACACATAAACAGACGATAAAACTGACAGATTAGGATTTTTTTAATGTTTCAGTAACTAATTTACCAAGTTAATTGGCCATACCTTAGGAATTAAAATGTCATTTATCATAATCTAGAGATATAAGAAAGAAGGATATATATTTCAAATTAGTTGCCAAAGGATTTGAATTCTCATGTGGATGACTTTTACACTCGTTGAAACAAATTAATTAATGCACTATGTTAAATAACACCAAAATTTGAATGAATAATTCCATCGAGCATGGAGTAAATTTTACATCCATCTCTTCTATATTTCAACTTGTACAAAATTAAGAAAACAATCGAAGATTATTAGAGCTAGCAATTATGTATAAGATATTTTTATTTTAGCTATTCGATATTTATCTCAAACATGGATTGATAAATTATTAGTTTAATAGGCATCTTATATCATAATACTAAAAGACAAAAAAATCGTAGTAGTAACGCAAAATATTACAGCTCTTAACAACACCAATAAAACTAGTTAGGCTTAAACAAAGCATAATAATAAGTTTTATTATCTCTTGAGCATGCAAGTCTCTTGCTTACTACACTTAATTTAGATGCGAGAGACGAGGAAGCAATTGAAAAAACATTTAGGCACATGGTGATCGATCATCATCCTCAAAAGACAAAAGCATCTCGACAACTTTGCTCATGCTGGGTCTTGCAGCCCTGTCTTCTTCCACGCATTGCAGGGCCACTTGAACCATGATTTCCATCTTACTTTTGTTGTAGTTTCCGACAATCATAGGGTCCACAATTTCTTTAATCTATGCGTCGTTTGATGCGGCTACATTTTTCTTCTCCCTCACCGATGTTGCCGAGGTTCCATGCTCTTTCATCCCTTCTTTCTCATAAGTTTAGAAAGTAGCTGCTGGGCTCTTTCCAGTTACCATCTCAAACAGAACAATGCTATAGCTATAAACATCCACATTTTAGGTAACTGGCAGATTGTAAACCCACTCAGGAGCCATGTAACCTCTTGTTCCTCTTATTATTGAAAAGCTCGTATCATTTGGGCCACCCCTACTTCGCAGCTTCGACAACCCAAAATCTGCCACTTTTGGTTGATAATTAGAATCCAAGAGAATGTTTTGTGGCTTGATGTCACAATGCAGAACCCACTCCCAGCATTCATCATGCAAATAAGCCAACCCTTTTGCAGTGCCAACGGCTATTTCAAACCTCTTATCCCAGCTAATTCAATTTGAATGGAGGTTATCTGCTAATGATCCATGCTCCACATACTCATAAACCAAAAGCCTATGCCTCCCTTCTGCACAATATCCCCACATTTCTATTAGATTTATGTGTTTCAGCTTCTCAAATGTTTGTACTACTGTTAGGAACTCAGCTTCCCCTTGTTTAGCTTCATTGAGCCGCTTGACAGCGACAACACGATTATTAGACAGTAGAGTTCTATATAAAACACCACCAGCTTCTCGTCCAATTTCTTCAGTAAAAACCTTAATGGCCTTTTTCAGCTCGCCATAGGTGAATTTTTTAAATCTTCTGGCAGCAGGTAGGTATCCTTGCTTCACTGTTTTTGTGTCTTGATTAGCCATAAACAAGGAAAACCACACCAAAAAAATATATCCCATCTCTACAACACCTATTGTGGGGGCGAACCAAAGCAAAAACTTCAATGCCCGGTGTTGATGGAGTTTTTCGTAATGTTTTTCCAGAGGCTGATTGATGTCGACTGAGCAATTTAACTGTATCTCCTCGACAGTTGTCTTGTTTAAGAAAGGACTAGCTTTGGGCAACCTCAAATAAATATCTCCACTCAAATTAGGGTATTGTGTCTGTTAAAAAGTAGTGCCTTTGGATAACACTTATAGCTACCTATTTCATTGTCAAATTTATATTGGAATCCTCTGCAGTTGCACATATTAAGGCATTTCTCTTTACATTCTTGGAAAGTAAGGTTTACAAATGCATCTGTATTGAAGCCATAGAATTCAACATGAGTGAAGTTGAGGAAACCAAAATCGGCATGATTGTAGGAAAAATTGAATTGCGGTTCACAACCACTAGACCAGTCCGAGTTATTCTTTACTTTGTATCCAGGCAAGCAAACGCATCTCCTGCATAGGCCACGACCATAAGTACACACTCCGTTATGTCCACAGACGCCCTGTACAATGCACGCTCGAGCAATGGCTTGCCATGAAATAAACCATTTATTTCTTTTCTCATCAAAGCTGTACACTCGCAGATTGCCAGCAGAATCCAGCGTCAATCGTCTAAGTGGCCCTTCGCCAAAATCTATTGATGAGAATTCTAAGCTATCAGAGGAAATAAAATAACCCGATGGATCAAGTACTGCAATTCTACTGCTGTTGAATAATGACCTTTTGGGCAAATCAAAAGCCGATGGCGAGTAGGTGTTGAACAATGACCTAAGAAAGGATAGAGGATGGTTTGCAATGTACAAACAAACCGTAACTACTTATGAACAAGTACTCAAGTCCTTGGGTCCCTAGGTGCTCAGGTATTTAGATATGAGATTAGATCCTCTTCAAATCAAGATGATTACTCCACCTTAACTCCTTAAGTCCTCAGGTCCTCAAATATTGGGATACCAAATCATATCATCTTTAGGTCAGGATGATTACTCTACGTTAATTGCTTAGGTCCTCGGGTTTTCGGATACTTGAATACTAGATCAGATCCTTTTTTAAGTTAAGTGATTATTCTAACTTGACTCATTGGGTTCTTGGGTTTTCAAGTAGTCCGGTACTCAAGTTCTCAAGAATTTGAAGTATCTATTCTTTGCAGAGGATTAAGAAATTTGAAAATTTTGGAAGTATTAGATTTAAAAGATAATAGAATAAGTATCCGAACACTGTTCAAACTAAATTATTTTAGAATGATTTATTCTCTTATTATTATTGTTATTATTTCTTTTTTGGTGTTGAATTGACCAATTTAAAATACTTGAGAAAATTATTTATCAGTGGTATTGGAATAACTATAAATGGCTCTCTAAGAATATTTAAGTTAGGAAAATTTTCAATTTATAAAATTACGATGTGCTTTTACTATCATATATATAGTTGAATTATGAAATTTTAATTTCTAATTTTTCTTTTAGTTAATTTTTGAATAATTGAACTTAATTTAGATCGATGGAAAAGGAAGTAGTTGTAGAAACGTTTAGGCACACGGTGATTGATCATCATCTTCAAAAGATAGAAGCATATCCATAACTTTGCTTATGATGGGTCTCGTAGCCCTATTTCTTCCACACGTTGTAGGGCTACCTGAACCATGATTTCCATCTTATTTATATCGTAGTTTCCAGCATTCACGGGGTCCACAATTTCTGTAATCCATGCATCGTTTGATGCAGTTACATTTTACTTCTCCCTCACCTATGTTGCTAGGGTCCTATGCTCTTTCATCCCTTCTTTTTCATAAGTTTGGAAAGCAAATGCTGGAATCCTTCTAGTTAAAATCTCCAACAGAACAACAACGTAGCTATAAACATCCACTTTTGAGGTGATGGTCAGATTGTAAACCCACTCAAGAGCCGTGTAACCTCTTGTTCCTCTTATTTTGGAAAAGCTTGAATCATTTAGGTTACCCTTACTTTGCAGCTTAGATAACCCAAAATCTGCCACTTTTGGTTGGTAATTAAAATCCAAGAGCATGTTTTCTGGCTTGATGTCACAATGCAGAACCTACTCCAAGCATTCATCATAAACATCTGCAACAATATCCCCACGTCTTTATCAGATTCGTGTGCTTAAGCTTCTCAATTGTCTGTACTTCAGTTAGAAACTCAGCTTCCTCTTGGTTAGTTTCATTGAGCCGCTCGATAGTTGTAACACGATTGTCAAACAGTGAAGCTCCATACACAATACCACCCGCTTCTCATCTAATTTCTTTAGTAAATCCCTTCGTGGCCTTTTCAGCTCATTGTAGGTGAATTTTTTAAACCTTCTGGCAGTAAGTAGGCATCCTTGCTCCACTACTTCCGTGTCTTGATTAGCCATAAACAAGAAAAACCATACCAAAAAAAAAAAATGTCATCTCTACAGCGCCAATTGCGGAGGCGAACCAAAGCAAAAACTTCAATTTCCCATTTCCATGGAATTCTTTTTGTAATATCTTTTTAAGACTTACTAATTTTGCCCTAGCAATTTAATCGCATCTCCTTGACAGTTGTCTTGTTTAAGAAAAGACTAGCTTTGGGCAGCTTCAAATAAATATCTCCACTAGAATTAGGCGTATGGTGTCCATTCAAAAGTAGAGTCTTTAGCTAATTCAATTGTTTAATTGTTAGAGGTCTTCCCTCTGTTAAGCCTTCCTGGAGCTTTCATGGAATTCTCGTGTGTTGTTCTTAGCTTCCACCAGCTTCCCTCTGGGTGACATGGAGGATTCTAAATGGTTATTCTCCCTACTTTCCATTTATCTTCAGCCACACGTCCTCTGATATATTATCTTCTTTTTTCTTTGGCTCTCCTATATTCTCATAAGTGGGACCCCCTTCCATCACTCTTTTTCCTTCTTGACAATATATATATTATCCTCGTCCTTTTCCTTAATTACCATCCCCTCTTATCAAGCCTCTTCTTCTTGCATTTTCAAAGTTTATGTATTAACACAATTGACAAAACGTAGATGTAATAATCTGTGAGCTCACAACTATTACTCGAAATAAACAATATCATATTACAAAAGATATATTATGAAAAATTAATAGTTTATTTTGGAGTAGAAATTTAATTTAATAAGTCGACTTCTTATCGTTACATTTTCTAAAGAAAATATATTTCTCATTAGTTGGAAAGGATTATAAAAAATTTATTATTTTCTAATGGGTAGAGACTTATAGCGATGTACATTTTCTTGAACATATAGTTGAATTAGGAAATTTCCTAATTTACCTTTTAGTTAATTCTTTAAATAATATTCACTTATCCTAATTTTTCTTTTAGTTAATTCTTTAAATAATATTCACTCGTCTCCCTAATATTTTATGACCTAAACATTGAATTTATCAATAGATCAAGACTTTAAGAGTAAGGGGTAATATCACCAAAATCAAACGTATGTCTTTCTTTTTTTTTTTCCTTTTCTCTTTTATATGCTTTTTGAAAAAACGAAACGAAAAGAGAAAAAATAAGTGTTGCTGAATTTTCTTCATTGATTGTTGAGATTGACATGACAAAAAATATAAAAATAAATTTATCGAGTACAAAAATTTCTATATATAGCTTAAAATTTTTTAACCTTTAACATAAATTAAAACTAAAGAACGCAAACATTTCTAAACCATCTTACAAGGTTGAAATTTGATTCAACTCTTTTTACATTTTCTGTCATTTCATGGCTTAAAAAAAAATAACACTACACTCTCTAATTTGTGATTTCATTCTAAATCAACTGATGGAGATGGTTTAACAATCTACGAGTTTCTTTGTTCTATTATGAAATTTTGCCATAATGTTGACTAGAAAAAAAAGAGAAATTGACATATAGCCCTCAAGTTGGAGGAAAGTGCATATGGAAAATGCAAATATTCTCTGAAAATTAAGGGTGGAAATGTTGATCAAATATCCTTCTTATGTTAGGAAATGGATCCAATGAGATATTAATAATTTCATCCCTAAATTTTGGTGAAATAAAAAAATGGGGTATAATTTTTTCAATTTTAATAATTTATTCTATGTTATTAAGAGATGTCAATAGATTAGATATGGTACCAATACCTATACATCTTATCTAGATCCTACAAATAATTTTGAAACCATAGATAAAGTGAATATTAAAAGTTACTATATAATATGTGCTATTATCTGTATCCTTGCAAATTTCTACTAATATATTCACATCCTAATAAAATTTAAAAAATTTAATGAGTGGTTTGATTCCTTATAAATGCTTCACAAATTAATTAATATACTATTTTAGAAGTTATATTAAATCCCAAAAGTATATATGGTATAGTCCATTTGGTTTACTGTCTTTCCTAATAGAAGATTCCTAACAGAAGATGTTAAAGCATAAGCTCCTCTCAATTAATTATGGAAATTAGCACATATCTCCACTAAAGTTAGGGAAACCTGTATTAGATGGTAGGTTTGGAGAAACTCATGCTTACTTCTCTTGGAACGTTAGTTGATCATCCAACTTTTTGCGAAAAGATCAAAATGTCCAAGCTATTCTACACTTAGATCTCTTAGAGCATCCTCATACATTTTTCACTTATTATTAGGTGATGATTTTAATATTTGGCCACTTTACAATACGATAATATTTTTTTATGTAACATGAATCAGTCTTATTTTCATAATGTTCAATAAATTCTAAATCTATTACTGATATTTAGAATCTTTAAAAAAAAAAAAAAAAAAAATCTAGTACACCCATGAACTCACTTAGTGAAAAAGTACACATACACATAAAACAAGTATACTTTTAAATTTGTTATTGACTTAAAAAATGTTTACGTAATTTATATTTGTACTCAATTATATAAATGATACTCCATTTGTTTTAAGCAATTTTCGAGAAAATTTAGAGAGAGATATTATTATAATAGAGTATAGAGTATAAGAGAAGGGGATTATTAAAGTCATTAAACATCCCTAAAGAAAAAATAATTTGACCCTTAATAGAAATTTCATGTTGGAAGTTTTCATAACTAAGAAAGGTATTTTTAGATATTTTATACAAATCAATTCTAGTCTTTCTATAATTTCTAATCTTAGTCTAGAAGTACCATATCTCAATGCCATTGGTTTTTTATTATATTTGGCACAATGTACCAAACTAGACAGAGCATTTTTAGCGAATTTATTAGCTGGATTTAGTTTGAACATACTTGGCGACATTGGACTAGTATCAAACATATTTTTCAATTACCTTCATGGAACGGTGATTTTGGATTATTTTATTCCAATTAACCAACTCGAGACATAGGATTTTTTGGTTTTATAGATGTTGGTTATCTCTCTAATCCTCGCAAAGCACATTCATAAATCAAATATGCTTTTACTTATAATAATATAGCCATTTCATGGCAATGAATGAAGCATACTCTTGTTGCCACCTCTTTTAATCGCTCTAAGATTCTAGCTATACATGAAGCAAGTCGTGATTATCTGTCACATTCAGAGTACATGCTAGTTATCTTGTACAGTAGATGTTCCAACTCTAATATGTGAAGATAATATTACTTGTGTCGCTCAACTCAAAAGAGAATACAAAAGGCAAAAGAACAAAAAATATTTCACCAAAGTTTTTCTATACTCACCAGTTTCAACAAAGCAACCAGATTGATGTTAAATAGATATGCTCCACTGAAAATCCTACATCAACCTTTGAGAAGTTGGTATATAGTGTTAGGCATGTATTGGCTTTATAAATTGCCAAACTAATAAATGTCATCTTGAGGGGAGAATTTTTCAAAGGGAGCACATTTTTTGAAGGATTATGAGAAATATATTAGCAAATGCAGCGTCGTACTTTTTTTTTTTTCTTCAACCAGGTTTTATCTCATTGGATTTTACCGGTAAGAGTTTGAATAAGGCAACATTATGCACATTCAATATCTAGCAATCATATTTACTTAGTACAAAATCTATCCTAATGAAAATGGTTTAATTCAAGTGGGGTGTTATAAATGAAATGGATATAACACCTTAAACTTCTTATACATTTATTGAATTTATTATATATTTATATTATTGGGTTTCTTACTCGCAAATTGGTACTATATATGTACAACATTGTATGGAATTTATCTTGCCTAAATTGATTTAAGGATCCTTCAACTGTATTTAGCAATTGAATTCAGAGAATTATTTAAGAAAAGAAATCAAAAGCAATTATGGTATGAGTTATAGTCAAATATCATTTGCATCCTTATATCTTTTCTACTTACAGTTTGAGCTAATATTTATAACCAATAGTAAATTATTTAATTAATTTATTTATTTAGACTGCTTTTAAAATTACTAATTAATACTATGAAAGTATTATGTTAAAATTTTTAACTTAATTTTATTTAAATATAATTATTAAAACTTTTAGTTATATTCAACATTTAATAAATAAATAAATGAAAATAAAATAGGCACCGACACAATGTTGAAAGTCAAGATGTAAATCAATTGTGTCACCAAATTCGTCGAGGAATCTTGGAAACATGGAAAGTGCCAAAGGAACACAAATCACAGAAGTCAAACCTATAATTTGCTGTGGAAAAACTTTTGAATACAAATTTCATTACTATTTATAGGTCCTACAATATTTGCAAATGCATTATGTTTCTTTTGAAATGATTGCATTGATGACATATATTCTTTCTTAATTGTTAAAGTCATTTTAACAAGATATTTTAAATACTCTTGTTATTTGATAACTAAATAAATAATTTACATTAATTATAATTATTAACCAATGACTGATAATCTTAGAAATTGTTTTGTGTAAATTCGTGACTTACCTGTATTTATATATCTTCTTAAAGATAACCTTTTGACTTTTTTCTGCGACAAATTAATGACTATGAACATATATGTTTGCATCTGCTTTTAAACTTTTGACTTCTTTCACAAGAAATTTATTATTGTTCGCATTGATTTCCTTGTGTAGGAAAAAATGAAATGTGAAAGCATAACTTTTTTCTTTAAATATTTTAATAAGTTGTTCTGCCATTTTAGGGTGATAAAAAATTATATATAAAAAAATTTACTCACTTCACAACGTAAGAATTTACTTTAATATTACTCACTCTCTGCTTTGTGTATATCTAAATTTTTAATTGCTTAAGGCTATTGAATAGCACGAATAAGTACTCCATTTATAGTGTTAGTGAGATGAGAAAAATTTTCTTTGAATAGGAATAGGATTAGAATTGCATAATTTTAGTTCTAATATAAACTTAAACTTTATCTTTTATTTAAAGATAAATATTTTATCACTTAAGATATATTTTTTAACTCTCTGTTTATCTACAATAATTAATAATTATCCTAGATAATTAATTAATTATTTAGATAAATATAATAATATTTATTACATAAATAAATATTAATCCATTAACTAAATTAAATTTCTATGCCAACTGAGTCAAGCCATCGTGGCATCCCGTTGGGTCTAACCCAAGTCCAAAACTTTGTTTGCTTTATCTTTTTCTTTTATTTTTAAGAATCTATTAATATACGACATTAATAAAATTGAATGGACAAAATTTTATATATTTAAATTATATAGGAGATTTGATATTAGGGGTGAGTTTTATAAGAGTTTAATCGTATTCCTGCCAAGTTGCACACCTAAATCAAAGTGGACTTGAGTTTTTTCAAGTCTAGTCATCTTGTCCTTGGCCTTCTTCCTTGATAACGATGGTATCAATTACCATGCCATCTAACGCCACTTAAAGACAACATTTGAAAAAATTGACAGTACAACAACCAGTTCAGTCACTTTGATGATTATAAATTGGGTACAGCGGCTTAGCCACTCATATCATTTCTGCGAGCATTCAAACAAAGAAGAAATTGGGTTTAATTTCATGCTGTAAGGCAGAAGATCATCTAGAGCTAGAAAGAAGGATATTTCAAATTAGTTGCCAAATGATTTGAATTCTAATGTGGGTGAGTACTTTTACACTTGTTGAAACAAATTAATGCGAGTACGTAACGTAACACCAAAATTTGAGTGAATAATTCCATCGAAAATCAAGTAAATTTTACATTCATCTCCTCTATCTATTCAAGTTGTACAAACAATTATGAAAACAATCGAAATTTTTTTAAAGCTAGCAATTATATATAAGATGTTTTAATTTGAAATATTTGACATTTATATATCTCAAAGATGGATTGACAATTATTATTTTAATATAACATAATACTGTAACACAACACAACCACAGTAGCGACACTAAAGATTGCAACTCGTAACAACTTCAACAATTCTAGCTTAGACTAAAACAAAGCACGATATTAAGTTTTATTATTGCTTGAGCGTGCATGTCGCTTCCTCACTACAAACTGAATTTAATTTAGATGCAATATGTGAGAGAATAGGAAGCTAGAGAAACTTTTAGGCACGTGGTGATTAATCATCATCCTCAGAAGACAACACACATTTCCACAACTTTGCTCGCGCTAGGTCTGGCAGCCCTGTCTTCTTCCACACATTGCAAGGCCACCTGAACCATGATTTCCATCTTATTTACATCATAGTTTCCGGCAATCGTAGGGTCCACAATTTCTTCAATCCATGCCTCGTTTGATGCAGCTACGTTTTTTTTCTTCTCCCTCACCCATGTTGCCAAGGTTCCATGCTCCTTCATCCCTTCATTTCCATAAGTTTGGAAAGCAGCTGTTGGGCTCTTTCCAGTTACCATCTCTAACAGAACAATGCCGTAGCTATAAACATCCACTTTTGAGGTAATCGGCAGATTATAAACCCACTCAGGAGCCATATAACCTCTTGTTCCTCTTATTTTAGAAAAGCTCGAATCATTTAGGCCACCCCTACTTCGCAGCTTAGATAACCCAAAATCTGCCACTTTTGGTTGGTAATTAGAATCCAAGAGGATGTTTTGTGGCTTGATGTCACAATGCAGAACCCACTCCAAGCATTCATCATGCAAATAAGCCAATCCTTTTGCAGTGCCAACAGCTATTTCAAACCTCTTATCCCAGCTGATTGAATTTAAATGGAGGTTATCTGCTAACGATCCACGGGCCATGTACTCATAAACCAAAAGCCTGTGCTTTCCTTCTGCACAATATCCCCACATCTCTATCAGATTCATGTGATTAAGCTTCTCAATTGTCTGTACTTCTGTGAGGAACTCAGCCTCCCCTTGTTTCGCTTCCTTAAGCCGCTTGACAGCTGCAACACGATTGTCAAATAGTAGAGCTCTATACACAATACTACCTGCTCCTCGTCCAATTTCTTCAGTAAAACCATTCGTAGCCTTTTTCAGCTCGCCGTAGGTGAATTTTTTAAATCCTCTAGCAACAGGTAGGTATCCTTGCTCCGCTGCTTTCGTGTCTTGATTAGCCATAAACAAGAAAAACCACACCAAAAAAATACATGTCATCTCTATAGCACCTACTGCTGAGGCGAACCAAAGCAAAAACTTCAATTTCCCATTTAAATGGAATTTTTCGTAATGTTTTTCTAAAGACTGACTGATGTTGCACGAGCAATTTAATCGCATCTCCTTGATAGTTATTTTGTTAAAGAAGGGACTAGTTTTGGGTACCTTCAAATAAATATCTCCACTATAATCAGGCGTATGTTGTCCGTTCATAAGTCGAATCTTTGGGTAACATATATTGGCATTTACTAGTTCGATAAATCTATACTGGAACCCTACGCAGCTACAGATATTAAGGCATTTCTCTTTACATTCTTGCACAGTAAGGTTTGGAATTGCATCTGTATCAAAGCCATAGAATTCAACATGAGTGAACTTGAGGAAACCAAAGTCGGCGTGGTTGCAGGAAAAATTGAATTCCGGTTCACATCCACTAGACCAGTCCGAGTCATTCTTCACTTTGTATCCAGTTAAGCAAACGCATCTTCGGCCTACGCCATGACTATATGCACACACTCCGTTAGGTCCACAGACACCGTGAACCGTGCACGCTTTAGAAATGGCTTGCCATGAAATAACCCATTTCTTTATTTTCTTGTCAAAGCTGTACAACCGCAGATTGCCATCAGAATCCAGCGTCAATCGTCTGAGTGGCCCTTCTCCAAAATCGGTTGATGAGAATTCGAGACCATCAGAGGAAATAAAATAACCAAATTGATCAAGTACTGCAGTTCTATTGCTGTTGTACCTATACCTTCCATCTTCAATTGATGAGAGCCAAGTTGGCGGCCAATAGATGCTTGTTATTTTTGGAGTTTGGAACAGAAGACGGAGGACATTATCGTCGTCAAAGAAAAGTTTATAGTTACCGGAAGAGTAGTTGCTTTGGCTCCTTGACGAGATAAGGTAGGTGTCTTTCGTCAACAGTTGTTGAGGAAGTAAAGTATCTGTAGGTGAATCAAAGCTTTGCCACAAACAATTACCACCATCCGAAGAACTTAGAATAAGATTGCCAGTGTTGAGAAGCTGTAGAGTCACAGATGAATGTGAAGCTACGGTTGTTTTTGTGGACCAGAGAACTTTTCGGCCTGCATCTTTGAGGACGAGATTTCCATTCTTTAATAGTGAAAGCTTTGATTTTTTCCCCACTGGTTCGTCTCGATTCACCATCCAAACTATGGTGTGAGCATTTGGCAGTTTGTTTGTGTACCATATGCCAAAGCCAAAAGCGTTGTCACCCACACTAAAAAATCCTGCAGAGAAAACACCATTGGAAGATATCAAAGTGTCATTAGTTTTCTCAGAGAGGGAGGCTTCTCTTTCAAGGACATCGAATAATGCTGCTGAAGATGGAGTCCAAGTTTGCAAGAGAGCTAGAAGAACAAAAAGGATTGATGAGGTAGCCATTGGTAAATGCATGCACACAATGTTTCTTAGTGCTTTAATAAAAGAAAGGTGTGTTCACTCTACGTATGCATGTATACAGATACTAATACTCAAAAACTATAATATTTTAATATGAGAAGACAATCTTTATAATGTCTTAAACCCGATATTTTATGTTACAGTTTTTGTTATAAATTTTAACATGTCTAGATAAAGAAAATTTTATATGATTATTCTTTTTTTTGTGTAATTATCAAAAATTTAATTGTTCATTTTCAGCATTGCCTTCCAATATTATTCATCTATCATTTTAGATGTTATGTTTGTAGTAAGGCAGAAAAAGTACCTAATTTTCCCATAAATTATATGAATAACTTGTACTTAATTAACAGGTATTTAGAATATTGATATGATTTAGAGGTGAGAATCCGTGAACTGGCCTGTAGAATGATATTGAGTCATTGTTCATGCACACTCTTTTTTCTTGACATCTTTAAAGTCAACAAAATGATAATACAAAAGGAGACATTTCATTAAATTTAGTTCAACGAAACCAATTAAAAGTATATTTTAGAGTATATATAATTTATTTTTTAGAAGAGAATGAATTGTTCAATTGTTTAATTGTTAAGGTATATTATGAAGAATTAATAGTTTATTCTAGACTTGGAATTTGATTTTTAATGAATCGACTCTTATCAGTTATATTTTCTAAAATATATTTTCTCATCAGTCAAAAGAATTATAGAAATTTTATTTTTTTTTAATAGACAAAGACTTACAGCCATGTACATTTTCTTGAACATGTAGTTGAAATAGGAAATCTTCCAATTTACCTTTTAGTTAATTCTTTAAATAATATTCACTTGTCTTCCCAATTTTTTAAACATTAAATCTACCAATAGATCAAGACTATAAAAGTCAAGGGTAAAATCACCAAATCAAACATACATTCTTCTTTCTTTCTTTCTTTCTTTTTTTCTTTTATCTGCTTTTTGAAAAAATAAAATGAAAAGAGAAAAAATGTTGAATTTTCTTTGTTAGTTGTTAGATTGACATGACAAAAAATATGAGTACAAAAATTTCTAGATAAGCATGAATATTTTAACCTTTAACATAAATTAAGACCGAAGAATGCAAACATTTCTAAACCTTCTTATAAGGTTGAAATTTTTTTCCATAATGTTGACTAGAAAAAAAAGAGAAATTGACATAGAGCCCTTAAGTTGGAGAAAAATGCAGATGGAAAGTGCAAATATTTTTTTAAAATTAAGGATGGAAATGTGGATAAAATATACTTCATATTTTGGGTAATAGATCCAATGAGATATTAATATTTTCATCCCTAAATTTGGTGAAATGAGAAATCAGAATATAATTTTTTTAGTTTTAATAATATATTCTATGTTATTTAGAGATGTCAATAGATATGTAAGATATGGTATCAATACCTATACATCTTATCTAGATCCTGCAAATAATTTTGAAACATAGATAAAGCAAATATTAAATGTTCTTACTATTTAATATGTACTATTATTTATATCCTTGCCAATATTCTACTAATATATTCGCATCCTAATAAAATTTTTAAAAAATTAATTAGTAGTTTGATTCCTTATAAATGCTTCACAAATTCATCACAAATTACTTAATATACTATTTTAATAAGTTAGATGTTATATTAAATCCATTTGGTTTACTGTCTTTTTAAATAGATAATAAAAGATATTTAAGCATGAGCTCCTCTCAATTAATTAGGAAAATTAACACATACCTCCACTGAGATTCAGAAAACTCACATTTAGATGATAGGTTTAGAGAAACCTATACTTATCTTTTCTAAACCTTTATTGACCACTTAATTTTTATAAAAAGACTAAAATACCTAAGCTATTATGCACTTAGATGTCTCAAAAGCATCCTTAAATATTTTTTACTTACTGCTAGGCGATAATTTTAATATTAGGCCAATTTTACAGTACGATAATATTATTTTACGTAACATGAATCAGTTTAATTTTTCATAATGTTCAATAAATTCTAAATTTATCATTGATATTTAGAATTTAAAAGAAAAATTTGGACACCTATGAACTCACTTAGTGAAATTATATTATTTATTATTTTTATTAATTGGATACACATACACATGAAATAAGTATGCTTTTAAATAAATAAAAAAATATTTACAGAATTTATATTTGTACTCAATTCTATAAATGATACTTTATTTGTTTTAAGCAATCTCTAAGAAAATTTAGAGGGAGATATTATTATAACAAAGTATAGAGTATTAGAAAAGCGGATTATTAAAGTCATTAAACTTCACTAAAGAAATGAACTTGATCCTTAATGGAAATTTCATGGTGGAAGTTTTCATAATTAATCAAGGTATTTTTTTTACATGTTTTATACAAATTAATCCTCATCTTTTGTAATCTCTAATCTTGATCCAAAAGTACCATATCTTAATACTATTGCTTCTTTATCATATTTGCACAATGTGCCAGACTAAACATAGCATTTTCTATGAATTTATTAGATAGATTTAGTTTGAGCGTACTCTACATCGTTGGACTAGCATCAAGCATATTTTCCGATTAATTTCATGGAACAGTGATTTTGCATTATTTTATTCCAATGAATCCACTTGAGACCAAAGATTTTTTGGTTTTTTAGATGCTGGTTATCTCTCTAATCCTTATAAAGCTCATTTGCAAACCAAATATGCTTTCACTTGTAATAATGTAGCCATTTCATGGTAATCTAAAAAGGAAACTCTTGTTGCTACCTCTTTTAATCACCATGAGATTCTAGCTATGCATGAAGCAAGTCGTGATTGTCAATGACATTCAAAGTACATGCAAGTTATCTTTTACAGTAGATGTTCTAACTACAATATACGAAGACAATACTGATTGTATTGCTCAACTCAGAGAAGGATATATTAAAGGCAAAAGAACAAAGAATATTTCACCAAAATTCTTCTACGCTCATGAGTTTCAACGAAGCAACTAAATTGATATTAAACAGATACACTCCACTAAAAATTTTGCTAATCTCTTCACTGAATCATCGCCTACATCAAGTTTTGAGAAGTTGGTACACAATATTGACATGTGTCGGCTTTATAATTACCAAACTAATATACGTCATCTTAAGGAGAGAATTTTTTAGATGGAGCATATTCTTCTAACTATTGTGAGAAATATATGAGCAAATGGTGCATCGTACTTTTTTTTTCCCCTTCAACCAAGTTTTATCCCATTAGGTTTTATAGGCAAGGTTTTAATGAGACAACATTATGTGCGTTCTAATTCTAGCAATCATATCTTCTCAGTACATAATCCAGTCCATTGAAAATGATCTAATTCAAGAGGGAGTGTTATAAATGAAATGGATATAATACTATTTTTATTAAAGAAGTTTACTTAAACTTATACATTTAAATGGATATAATACTATTTTCATTAAAGAAGTTTACTTAAACTTATACATTTATTGCATTTATTACATATTGATGTTACTGGATTTTAAAGAAATCAAAAGCAACTATGATGTGAGTTATAGTCAAATATCGATTGCATCCTTATATCTTTCTTATTTACAATTTTAGCTAATATTTATAATCAATAGTAAATTATTTAATTAATTAATTTATTTATAGTGTATTTAAAATTACCAATTAGTACTATCTAAGTATTAAATTAGAAATTTTAATTTAATTTTATTTAAATATAATTATTTTTTAGTTATATTCAACATTTAATAAATAAATAAATGAAAAGGATTAGACACCGACACAATGTTAAGAGTCAAGATATAAATCAATTGTGTCACCAAATTCGTCGAGGATTCTCGGAAAAATGAAAGAAGCAAAGGGAACACAAATTACAGAGGTCAAACCTGTATTTGCTGTGAAAAAATTTTTATTGACCGATGGTTGATAATCTTAGTAATTGTTTGGGTAAATTCATGAGCTACTTGTATTTATATATCTTCTTAAAGATAACTTTTTGACTTTACAAATTAATGACTATGAACATATATAAATAACTTCTTTCGCAATAAAGTTACGAATATGATCGTATATGTTTGCTTGTGAAGGTAGCTATACTTTCAATGTCCACATCCAACACATGTGCTTGATTGTCTGCATTGATTTCCTTGTGCAAAAAAAAAAGGAAATGTGAAAACGTAACTTTTCACTTTCAATATTCCAACAAGTTGTTTCTATCATTTTAGGGTGCTAAAAAATCACACACGAAAAAAAGTTACTCACTTCTCAACCTAAGATCTCACTCTAATTTTACTTACTCTCTATTTTCTATGTATCTAAATTTTGAACTGCTCAACACTATTTGAATAGCACAAATAAACACTCTATTTGTACTGCTTGAAAATGTGGAAAATCTTTTTTTATTAGAATTAGAATTATACAATTCTAATACCAATATAACTTAAACTTTATCTTTTATTTAAAAAAAAGTGTCTTATCACTTAAAATAAGACATATCTTTTAACTTCCTATTTATCTACAATAATTAATTAATTATCCCAAATAATTAATTAATTATTTAAATAAATATAATAATATTTATTACCTAAATAAATATTAACCCATTAACTAAATTAGGTTTTTAGTCAATTGGGTCAACTCATAATAAGTGCCCCATTGGGCTTAGCCCAAGTCCAACACCTTGTTTACTTTATCTTTTATTTTTTATTTTTTATATATTTATTAATACATGACATAAATAAAATTGAATGGATAAATTTTCATTTATTTTTATTTAATTAACTAACTATTATTTTGATTCCTCAAAATAAATTCATGTCTCACTTTTGAACTCTCTCCTCTTTCTTACTTATCTAAAAATAGTTTCTCGCTACTCTAGGAGTTATAAACTATAAAAGTTTGAGAAGATTATATGATTTGAGTGGTACTGAAATAGTTATAAGTGGCTCTTTAATAAGTCGAGCTATATCAATAATTATAAGTGCCTTTATAACAAGTCAAGATATATTATTTCAATCTCTCTTAAATACTATCAATGATGTATGTAATACAATGTCTACATGATTAAGGTTTCATTAATGATATATGTGTCATTTAATTTTGCAAACGCTATGTAACTTCTTAACATATTGTTCTTGATTTTGCCTTTTGAATTGGAACTGGATTAGCTAAGTTGAACGTTATACGTAAAAAAAATATGTGCTAATCTTTTTTATTGATGTAAAGTTATCAAACTTCTATGGCCCCCAAAATTTCAATTGAAGGCCCTTTACTTAGGTCTTTACCAATAGAATTTAAGATAGTGCAAGCACCTTATATAATATGATTATATAAAACTAGACTATATATAGTTTGAATTTTTATATAAATTTCATTATTAACTAAAATTTCAAATAACGTTGATAAATAATCATATGCAAATTAATCTTAATCATGAGTAGTCATTAACTCCTATTTATGTTATTTAGTCTTTTCAGTTATTTGTTAAGGTTTGTTTAAGAATAAACTCAACATTTGTATCTTATAGATTTAATGAGATAAATAGCTGAAAATGTGACATAAATATGAAATTCATTTCTTTCTATTGGAACTCAGAAAAATAGTTCTTTTAAGTATTAATTTTGAAACTAAACGGTTTGAGTGCTTAATTTATAACAAGTTTATGAATTAACTGATCATTATAAAATTAATGGAATTTAAGGATAAAAATGTAATTAAAGGGGTAAAACAGAAAATTGACTTAACTCTAATTATGTACCATATATGAAGGATATAGTGATTATATCAATGCATTGTTCAAAATTTTCTAAGTAAAATATATGTATAATTTTGAGAGTTCAATTTCAGATTTTTAGTGGAATAATATTTGAATTAATAAATTAGATTAATAAATTAAAGAGTTTAATTAATTATATAAATTTATTGGAGCTTGAAATTGTAGATCCATAGATCTCCGATATCACCTCTTAAATTAGTGCAATAAATAATAAATGGATAAAATTATTATACTACAATATGTATTTTAATTAGGTTTAATTAATTAATTAAAAATTAATTAATAAGATATTTTAAGGAAAATATCTTTCATTAATATTCAAGTAATTTAATTTTAAGAAAATAAATGGATCAATTCAAAAGATATATTTATCCTTTTTATCGTTTCTTTTAAATATTAATTTTAAATTAATTAGAATATCACTTCTATTAAAAGTTATTTTATAAATTGAATTAATTAATAAATGTTATTAATTAATTAATTGATTAAAGACTATTTCAATTGTTAAAATTATTTTAGTTAATAAAAGGGTGATATAAAAGAAACATAAAGTGGATAAACCCTAGCAGTTTCTTTTTATGTATACTATAAAGAGAAAATCATATTTCTTTTAAGATTCTTGTATTGCAAAAGAAGCCTACCCTTTTTTTTACTTAAATTGAACGAGAATTAATTTGGAAACCATTGATAAGAAAAAAAAAACTGCAACAAAAATAATTTGAAAGCATCAAGAGATATTTTCTTTTTCATTTTCTTATTTTATATTAAAACTGTATACTTATATAAATTTTTTGAAACTATCTTGAGTTATTTTCTATTGTTTATTCAATAAAATTTTTCAACACTATTGAGAGATTCTATAGCGTTTGGAATTTAAGAAAGTGAGAAAAAAAAAAATAAAATAAACAAAAAAAAAAAGGTGAGTTTAACACAAACACTTTCCCAATATTCTTAATTTGTTCCCATGGTTTGTTCTTGTTTTGTAGATATTCAACATCAACATAGTATAAATTAATTTGACTTATTTAGATTGCTTAAAATAAAATCATTAATATAGTAACTTTTTTCACTTAAAAGGAGGCTTAATTTTAATATTCTTAAATATTTAAAAAAAAAGAAATGGATTTATATATTATGTATTTTTTCATATAATTCTAATGCTTAATAGATAATTATTCTAGTTAATAAATTTTAAATAATAATATTATCTCTAGTTTTAAAAAATAAAAATATAAACAACGAGTCAAAACAATAACCAATAAGCGCAGCTCATCAAATCAATACTCTGCCAAAGTCATGAAAAGTATTTGCATTGGCAGAAGGCATTTGATGGGCCTGGGTTTGGCACGATTAGCGGGTCTAAGTCTAACCATTCCACTTGATCCGTCGAAGTACAAACTGATTTAGAACGCACTCCTTACATTTCTAAAGACACCACACTTTTGTCCATTGAAAAAATTTTAGCGTTCAGAAAGAGGGGTGTAATTAGGAATTCCAGCATCTGAGACTGACACTAGATGCTTTCTCGTTCACCGTAACTTTAAGGGAAACACCAAGAGCAGGCATTATATTTTGCTAAAACATTCTTACTGCATTTTTAACAAATTTCACATTTTCTTTACTATTTTTTTGTCTGTTCATCTATCCAAATAGATTTGTTTTAAAAAGCTTGGATTTTTTTTTTATGAAAACTATTTTAAATGTTTGTGATATTCGGTAAATTTCCTTCTATCTTATATTCTATTATTTTCGTATTGAAGATGATTATGAAAGATTATAATTTATCTATTCAACTTAAAAAATAAATATATAATTAAATAAAAAAGAGTTAAACTTAATTTAAAATGTCATTGTTGGCACAGCATTGTTTACGCTGTGATTACGAAATTTCACTTGTTTTTTTAATTTATTTCCATGATCTTCATTCCAAAAAAATTATTATTTGTTGTTCTACAATGTTTCCAAATAGTTGCGACTTCTAAGATACTTGGACTCATATATTTGTTCGTTATAACTTATAGTTTTCTTTCATTATTACTCAATTTTAAACTTTAATGCAATTACAACTGCCTTTGCCTTTATTTCGATTAAGAAATTTCACTTGTTTATTTAATTTATATTTTATTATTTATTAAAAAATTTAAATTTATAAACTTACAAATTTAAGAATTTTAATTTTATATATTTTATATAAAAAATAAAAATTCAACATTTATAATTAAACACTAAAATAAACATATAAATTAAAATCATTCTACAAAATATAAACAACACAAAAGTATTTTTCCAACGTAAACCTACGAATATCTGATATAAAGAAAGAGAGAAGGATAAATTAAATGGAGTAAACAATATTTAGTCCCTTTACTTTACTGAAATAACAAATAATGATATAGTTTGATGAATTTTAACATTCTTATCCCTATTGTTATGACAGTTGTAGAAATGTTAAATTCAGGGACAAAATTGTAATTAACATTCTCATCCCTTAGGGCTTTTATTTTTCTTCATCTTCTTCGGAAGATGTTGGTGGTCAAACCAAGTGTCTAACCATAACCAACACCTTCTCCTCTTCCTCTATGTCCCCTCTTCTTCTCATCTATTCTCTCTCTTCTAAACTCCCTCCTTCCTTCTCTAAACTCCCTTCCCTCTCAAAACCCAACCCCGTCATTTTTCATGCAAAATTAGGTTGATTTATGCCTACAAACTTACCATGAACATAATCAACAAGATTGGTATTGGTCATAGATTTGAAATCGTGGAGTGGATCTATTAGTAGTAAATTCTAGTGCTGGAAGGCTGCAGCTTGCTTTCTTTTATGCTTCTGTGTTGTTTTCACTGCTGCTATTGCAGACATTGTATTTGCAGCTAGAGTGCTTTATCTCTGCTACAGCTTTTTCTTTTTTGGTTCTTCATTTGTTCTACACTTTCCTCACACATTTTCTTTAATTTCTCTCTCTCTCACCCATTTCTTCTTCTTCTTCTTCCTCCTCTCTTTCTCCCCTTTATTTCTTTCTCTAGTTCTTTCTTCTTTTCTTCTTTCTCCTTTTTATCTTCTTCTCTTTATTTCCTCGCCTTTCCTTCTTTCCCTTTCTCTTTCTCTTCCCCCCTCTCTTCAAAACGCAAAGATAATCCCCTTCTCTTTCTTTTTTGTCCTCCCTTACGTTCTAGAAACAAGAAAAAAGAAAAAAACCAAAAAAATAATGAGAGTAGAACTTTTCTTTTTTTTTTTCTTTCATTAAAGCTCCTTTTTTGGGCTTAGGCTTTGTTCTTGTTGCAATTAAATAATTAACAACTGGGCAAAACGCAAATGGGATATTTCAATAAATATGTCAATAGAAATAAAAAAAAATATCAGAAAAATTTGGGTAAATTTCGTCACTTTTAACCAGTCACTATTCACACAAACAGTATTTATATATATAAATAATATTGTATAGATGAATAGTATATATACGGCCCGAATATGTTGGAATTTGGACTTATTCAAATTTACCTCCAAGATCTACTATTACAAAAATATAAAAAACAAATGAGAATTATCATAATCACGTAACATAAGTAATTTTACATAGAAAATTCTAATACTAAAGAAAAATCATAAGTTTTCAAAGAGAAAAATTTATACAGTCACATAGTTTTTACTCTTAGAACCCAAAAATCTCAAATACACCAACTCATAAGACTACTTAAAAACGTACTCGCAAACAATCATTTTCATTACAATTATTCGAATCATAAGTATAAAGGAAAATTTATAATAAAATACTCAAAACGCTAGATATTTCTTTTGAACTCTAAAAATTGATTGTATTTGCTTATTTAAGACGAGAAGAAGAGGGGTTTGTTGTTGATAGGCAAGCACCTTTTACATATTTAAAGTATTTAACAAAACCTAGTTTTTACAATTACAATATTAATTTATTATTAAGAAATGTATCATTAATTTTTAATTTTTATTAAATCTCATAATATAAATCAAACTTATTATACCTTTTCAATAATAATAAATTAAAATTTCATACTTGAAATTATCATTTCATATATTATCAAAAATAAATATTTAATTTTTTTACAAAATAATTTATGAGTTACAATAATTAATAACAATCATCAGTTAATAACAATAATCAATTATTATTCATTAAAAATAATGAAATATAGTAATTTAATATTATATCTAAAAATTAAATAAAATTATAGCTAATTTATTTAGATCTTAACTTAACTAAAAGTTTTAAATATTCATTCTAGCAAATAGAATGGAAAATATATAATGTGATGTCAATCATACTTAATAATTTGTATAAATATTATTTTATTGTTAATTGCAATTAAAATATAGTAATTAATATTATAATAATCAATAAATCATTACAATTATATAAATACATAAATTATATAGGTTGAAAGAGAATAATTGTAAATATATCCATTAAATTTGATAGTTTGTTCTAAGAAAACTTTTTATTACTGAAAATAGTTTATATAAATTCTTTAATTATCTCAATCAAATTAATATGTATTGTCAATTATCTTTTTTAACAACCAATTTATGAAAAAAAAACTATTTATCAAATTTAAAAATTATGATATTAAAAAAAATAATTATTATTCCTTCAAACTATCATAAAAACATAATTGTAGTAAAATCATATTCAAATAATTGTCAACGATAAAATTATGATTATATTATACAATTATTTTATATCAATAATAACGATTCAAAAATAATATATTTAATAAATTTATCGAATATTTTTTATTTATCAAATATATTTTATTTAAATATATTAATTAAAATGAAAAGTTCATCTAGTGGTAAAATTGTTATTTGTGGCGTCTTAGTCATGTATTCAAGTTGTGATAACTATGACATTATTTTTTTCTAATGGAAAATCAAAGAAGTCAAACCTATTGGGCTGTCCACAAGCTTGACACCTCGGCCTAGCCTAAGCCGACCACTGTGCCGTGCCAAGCCAGGTTAACACTGTTCACATGTTGTGTCAAATCTTATTGACACTGTTTACAGTCTGAGCTTGTGCTAAATGGAGCCGGTCAGACCCATTTGCTACCTCTAGACATAATCCCTTAATGATAAGCAAATAATTTTGAACTTGACAACAGTAAGTCCAAATTATTAAATGATAAGTTCGAGAAAATTAGACTCAAAAGCTTCAACATAGAAGGTCCTATAAAGTTACCATAATTTAAGTGCAAAAAAGAGGAAAATGAAATATGATTGTGAAAGTTTATCCAAATAAAGAATACAAGTCCCAATAAAAACATAAATACTAAAGCCCATAAATTTATTTAAGTTAAACCATTATCAATGGCTTAAAGACGACCTTTATCATTTAAAGAAGGGATCTTTAAAATCTCGAGACTTCCTAAATCAGCATATTTTGGCCTTAAACCTAGCCAAAGTTCAACCTTTTGCTCAAGAACTTCAATCTTTCTTTACATTGAACTAATATTAATTCAATTTGGAATAAAAAAAATTGAACAGTAATTTTCAATTATTTATTTAGGATTCATTTAAAATTGCTAATCAATATTATTTGTTTTAAAAAATAATACTATGTGAGTATTAAAATAAAAATCTTAACCTAATTGTATTTAAATATAATTATTAAATCTGGTTTTATTAATTACATTTAAATAAAATTACAGTCGCTTGTAAAATGCAATGGGAAAACAAGTTGCAGAAGTAATGCAGGTGAGATACTTCCGAAATTGGTGCTCATTCAGAAAACAATTTTCCAGTTTACAATCTCATGCATTGGCTTTGTACAACTTGTTTTCGTAAATAAACACAAATTAAAACCGAATTGTTTTTCATGTATAAAAAGGTGAAGTGGTCAACAGTAATTAAAGCCAACAAACAGAAATAATAAATATTATAATCTCTAATTATTTGATTTTTATTCTTAATTGTTTTAAAATATTTTTTTAATAAATTATATTAAGAGTTTATAACATTATACTATAAATTTAAGAATTGTAATATGTAGGCCGCAATTCACAATCCAAATCAAACACATATTTCAAAAATTCCCCTAATCATATCTTGAATGAAAAAGAGATAATAGGAATTTTATGCCAACCGAAGTCTTCTTAAATTTTTTATTTTGCGAAATTGTCTCTTAACAGATTTATGTGTAAATAAAGAGGAAAAATGAGAAACATTAGACCCCTTATTATTTATTTTTATTGTCTATTTTACTGTTTAAAGAGAACTAAAGATATATTTAATCTGCCTTGATTGTGAATTTCGATAGAGATTCTAAGAGAAATTCTTTGATTTCATCTTTAACTAAGAATTGAATGAATAAAAATAAAGAGATGAAATAAAGAAAATAATAAAACAAACAATTCAAAAAATGGTTCACAAAAAATAAAAAAACCAGCTGCCAATGCAACTACCCCATTCATTCATTAAGATACATCAACATCATTTACGTTCGTTGTCGATGTTTCATATTCCTATCAACTTTTGTATCTAAATTATGATCCATTAGAGTTTATTTGACTTAATCTAGTTGTTTTGTCCATGCTCATCTAAATAGATGATAAAAACTGATAGATTAGGACTTTTTTGATGTTTTAGTAACTAGTGGGACTTACCATATTAATTGGCTACACTTTAGGAACTAAAATGTCATTTATCATAATTTAGAGTTACAAAGAAATAAGGATATATATTTCAAATTAGTTGCCAGAGAATTTGAATTCTAATGTGGATGACTTTTACAGTTGTTGAAACAAATTAATTAATGCACGTATGTTAAATAACACCAAAATTTGAATGAATAATTCCATCGAGCATGAAGTAAATTTTACATCCATCTCTTCTATATTTCAACTTGTACAAAATTAAGAAAACGATCAAAACTAATTAGAGCCAGCAACTATGTATAAGATATTTTTATTTTAATTATTCGATATCTATCTCAAACATGGATTGATATATAAATTATTATTTTAATAGGCATCTTATATCATAATACTAAAAGACAAGAAATTGAGTAGTAACGCTAGATATTACAACTCTGAACACACCAATAAAACTAGTTAGGCTAAAACAAAGCACAATATTGAGTTTTATTATCGCTTGAGCATGCAAGTCTCTTCCTTACTGCAAACTGAACTTAATTTAGATGCAAGAGACGAGGAAGCAGTTGAAAAAACATTTAGGCACATGGTGATTGATCATCATCCTCAAAACACAGAAGCATCTCCATAACTTTGCTCATGCTGGGTCCTGCAACCCTGTCTTCTTCCACGCATTGCAGGGCCACCTGAACCATGATTTCTAGTGTTTAGAAGCTGTAGAGTCGCAGATGAATGTGATGCTGCGTTGTTTTTGTGGACCAGAGAACTTTTCGACCTGCATCTTTAAGGACCAGATCTCCATTCTTTAATAGTGAAAGCTTTGATTTTTTTCCAACTGGTTCGTCTCGATTCGCCATCCAAACCATGGTGTGATCATCTGGCAGTATGTTTGTGTACCATAAGGCAAAGGCCAAAGCGTTGGCACCCAGACTAATAAATCCTGCAGAGAAAACACCATTGGGAGATATCAAAGTGTCATTTGTTTTCTCAGAGAGGGAGGCTCCTTTTTCAAGAACATCGAATGACGTTGGTGAAGATGGAGTCCAAGTTTGCAAGAGAGACAGAAGAACAAACAAGAATGATGAGATAGCCATTGGTAAATGCATGCACGCTAGTGCTTTAATAAAAGCAAGGTCTACGCACTCTTCATATTTTTCAACAGTTATATTTACGAGTTTCTACCACGTGTGGTCTAAAATAAAGTGTTTTGATGATGAAAACCCTAACTTTTTCCTATTCTTTTAAAATTTTCTCAGATATTTGTCCGAAACATGGAAAACATTGTAAGTTCAGATCTAGACTCTAAATGCATTAAATATACCTAAACAAAAATCTTGTAATAGATGTGATAAACGCGATATTTTCTATTACAATTTTTGTTATAAATTATAAATAAATATTAATTTATAAATAAAAAGTACAATAATACAATAATTATGATTATGTTATAAATTATATTTATATATAAGTAAAAATATATAAAATATAGTAAAAAAAAAAAAATATATTATTTATAAAAATATAAATTTCTAATATATTAATAAATATTATATTATTAATATACTATTTATTTATTAATGTATTTTTTAGATCAAATTTTCATCATAAATAACGTCACATGCAAATAACATTAAGTTTCTTTCTTTCACTGCATTTATTTTTTCTTTTTCATCATTACTTTGCGTAAGGGATTGTATTTTAGCATTTGGAAGAAGGTAGTCTCTGTCGTTTCATTGCTTTTCTCTGGTAGGTTCTCGGATAATTTCTTCCAACACAGAAGGCTCTTTTTTAAAGATGTGTCAAACATCCTGGCAATTTCATAAGCAAATAAATAAATAAGTCTATCATTAATTGTCTAGTACCTGATGATCCTCGTGATTGTTTTCGGTAAATTCTAGCTACTTTTATTTATTTATAACTTTTAAAGGAAACGTTTTGACTTTTTCCCAATATATAACTTAAATAATACAAATAAGTTGTACAAAAGTTACATAATGAATAAATGGGAGAATGACCAATATCTTTTATTGTTTGACATAATGTCTCATCAGTCCCTGTTTGATAAATCTTTCACCACCACTGACTTTAATTCCATTATTCAAAATTGTTATTTTTGAGAATAATTATTAATTTGCTCAACTAATTTTATCAAAAGTTTACAAAAAGAACACCTCATTATAACATATGTGATCTTTAAATATTGGCCAACTTGCAGCTGGGTTTAATAAGTTATTGACTATCAAAAACTGCCTTTGAACATCATAATGTTTTATGTAATATTCTATAAATTTTCGATACTTAAAAATTTAATTTCAAATTTATAGTTAATGGTTATTTAAACGAGGTGATGGTATTATTACAGTGACTCAAATATAAAACAATTAACCAAAAGTTATCATCGTTAATCTTTGCTGCAGCTAACCGCTGGTCAATATTGCTAACTGTCAAAAGTGACAACCTTCTTTGACGAAACTAATGATGGAGGTAATGAAATATTTGTCAAATAATAAGAGATAATCGGTTTTAGGCTAAACAATAGGGGTCTAAGAAATTCTAGTACCTGATGATCTTGGGGATTGTTTTCTTAAATTCTACTTTTACTAATTTAGACCTTTAACGAAACTTTTGGACTTTTTCTCAATATATAACTCAGATAATAAAAAAGTAGTGTTCATGAATATGAACATATTCATGAACATATAAGCTGTATAAAAGTTACGAACAATTAAATAAAACAAAGAAAAAATGTTTACACGTGAAAGTGGCTTTCAATTCCACATTCACTCTACCTAACAAATTCAGTGTATATCATAAATGGAGCTTTCCTCGTATTTTCATTTATATAAGTAAGTTCATTAGACACAAACTACAATTTTGTGAGTGTGTTTTGCTTCTTACATTATTAATGGAAAGGTTTTCAGTCTAATATTTAGTGTGGGTTGTCCTACTAGCTTTTATCCCAATGCAAAGATGCAAAGGTTGTTTAGAAACAGAAAGGATTGGTCTATTGCAACGCAAGAGATTTTTTTATATTAGTGAGTGATAGAGAATATGCTGATAAAATTGTTCGTTCATTGATAATCCGTCTAATTGTTGTAGTTGGGAGGGAGTTAAATGCAACACTACCACATGCTGGGTTATGGAACTCTCACTGCTCACAAATTTTAGCAAATTTCAATGATTATTGGGCATATGATGAATTTGAGTGATAAGTTTATTATGATAAATTTGGGATAGAGACTCGATTTGAGAGGGAGGAGAAGGCACGTGACACTTGACCACTTAAAGGTCTTGGTCTTCCTCTTCTTTACACCTGAGATGTAGCATATATGTGCGGATATTGATTGGATTGAAGTCATGATACTATCATTCAAATGAATATACGTTGGCCAAGCCAATTGCCCCATTCATTCATTAACATTTATTAACATCATTCATTAAGATACTACGAATTACAATGGACTCGAGTTTACAACCAATTAAAAATTGACAATACAACATTATTACACAGTCAACTTAATTATTTATCAGTACACCTGCTCAGCCACTTATATATTATTATATACGGTACTTCGACGAGGATAAATTGGATGACTACAATTATTTCTACAGGCATTCAAACAAAGAAGAAATTGAGTTTAATTTCATGCTACAAGGAAGAAGGAGGTTTCAAATTAGTTGCCAAATAATTTGAATTCTAATGTGGATGACTTTTACACTTTTTGAAACAAATTAATACATGTACCTGTGAAATCCTAGAAATATACATACCCAGTTGAGATGTGATATGATTGCATCGCGATGCCTAAGGACACGATCTAATAGATTGTTGTATCGAGTAGTTGGATCATAGTCTCTTACCATAAAAATGGCAGCATGCGCAGCAACACCAACGATGAAAAATCCACCAATCCACATGTGATGTGTGAACAATGACAATTGTGTACCGTAGTCAGTAGCTAGATATGGATAAGGGGGCATGGAATACATATGATGGGCTACTACAATGGTTAAAGATCCTAACATAGCTAGGTTAAGAGATAATTGAGCATGCCATGACGTCGTTAGGATCTCATATAGTCTTTTATGACCCTGACCTATAAATGGACCTTTATGAGCCTCTAAAATATCTTTTAGACCATGACCAATTCCTCAGTTGGTCCTATACATATGACCCGCTATCAGGAAAAGAATTGCAATAGCTAAATGATGGTGTGCAATATCGGTCAGTCATAGACCCCCAGTTACTGGATCTAATCCTCTACAAAAAGTAAGAAATTCTGCATATTTTGACCAATTCAAGGTAAAAAAAGGAGTTGCACAAAAAATTAAAAAACAATCGAGATTTTATTAAAGCTAGCAATTACGTATAAAAGTTGTTTTTATTTGAAAAATTACAACTCTTAATAACACCAATAAAACTAGTTAAGCTAAAACAAAGCACGATATTAAGTTTTATTATCGCTTGAGCTTCCAAGTCTCTTCTTTACTGAAAACTGAACTTAATTTAGATGCGAGAGAAGAAGAAGCAGTTGAAGAAACTTTAGACACATGGTGATTGATCTTCATCCTCAAAAGACAGAAGCATCTACATTGCTTTGCTCATGCTGGGTTTTGCAGCCCTGTCTTCTTCCATGCATCATGCAGCTACTGGACACGGCATGATACTATTCACAAGTTGGGTCGATAAAAATAACCAATGTGCCGTGCCGTATCATGAATAGTAATTATGTGGTAGTGGGTTATATCTGTGCTGTTTATCAGCTTGGTTTCTTTATTATTTGGGCTACTGTTCAGCCTGTGAATAGTACATTAGCCCAGTCAATAGTTAGTTATTATTTATCATTAACAAATAAAATTAATTTTAAATAATAAAACCAAAATTATTAAATTATTAAAATTATGCAAATTTAATTAATCATGCAATTTTGGTGAACAAAAGTTACATAAATTTTTCAATGATAAAATATGAAATTTTAATTTTATAACTATATATATTGAATTTATAGTAATTATATTATATTTTTGTTCAATTTGCAGCCTTTATTGACAATAAAGATAAGGTAAATGCTCTTCTTGGTTTAAATGAAATTGGATAACCATCATCCACATCAAAAAGCTTAAATTGGGAGTAAAGAAGATGATAATTTAATTGACATAGAGGACCAACTGTCTTTCTTTTCTTTTCTATTTTTTGTGAGACATTATCTACATGCACATAAACGATTTTCCTAAAAAAAGAAATGATATGTTACACACAAAACATCAAGTTTAGAAAGTTATGCTAATGTGACAAACATGAAAATAAATAAGCGCCCAACTCTAAGATTTAGTCCCTGCCAAAATTTAGACCTTATGCTGTATCTAAAACGTTTACCATATGTGCAAGTCTTAGTCATTTGTTCATCAAACAAGTTCACTAGTCCAATGTTGCAAGGATGATTAGAAGATGGTACATTTTGCAATAGCTCTTAGTTAGAACTAATTAAATGATGGAATTTCAAATTGAATTAAGTCTTTTTGAGTTGAACATTCTTGTCTTGGCTAAACTAGTATTGAAGGTGAAGTCTCCTTTCAATAATTATGCTGATTGAACAAACTGTAAATGCTAAATATTTCTCATAACCATTTTTCTCGTCAAATTCCTCCTTAGGAAGAATTTCGCTTCAACTCTAGTTTCAAATTATGGTTTTCTTATTTACATTGGACTAGCAAGGTGACAGGAGGAAACAACGAAGTTCACAATGAAGGAAATATCTTAGTTTTACCGCAAAAGACCTCTTGATATCATGTTTGAAATTGATTTTTATTGAATTAATAAAAATATATTATGATCTTAGAACATTATTAGTTTCCAAAGACTAAGGACCTGATTGTCTTTTACTAAAATATGAACAAAATTATTCAATTTTTCAAAAGATTTCTGATGTAGGACAACTTGACTAGTGTTTTTCTTTAATTTTTATTTTTAATATTTAGCTTCTTTTATTTTTTTGGTAAGAGTTCTTTTTCTTTATTTAAATAGGTTTAAGTTTTCTTTTTTTGGTAGGAGTTCTTTTTCCTTATTTAAGTAGGTTTAGGTTTTCTCTTTTTGGTAGAAGTTCTTTTTCCTTATTTAAGTAGGTTTAGATTTTCTCTATTATAAATAGAGGGCCTACAGTATTGTTTAGACACCTTTTTTTTAATAAAATTTCATTCAAAAAATTTTGAAACTTTAATTTCGTTTATTTTTGCGTTTCCGCTTCGTCAATTGGTATCAGAGCAGGAATTGTAATGGTACGCAACGGCGATACGGGAAGCAACCATCCTACTGACGATGTTCAGGGGGTGATGGCACTAACGGTGGAGGCTATTTGTGCAATAGCCGTAGAAGTTGGGAGGGCAGCCGTTAGGGAATTCACTCAAACCATTCGTCAAGAATTAGCATATTTTGATCGAAAGTTGGAGAGGTTGGAACTAGGCAGCAACAAGATGGTTGAACATGAGCGTAGAGGGACAGACGGGATCCTGCCACTTGGCATCATTAACGACAAAACTCAGAGGTATGAGGATTCAGATGATGATATAATTGAGCAAGATTCTGTCAGGATACGTGAAAGTGGAAATTATGGTGATTATAAAGTAAACCTAGATCTTCCTGTGTTTAAAGGGAGTTTGCACATAGAAGACTTTCTTGATTGGTTGGCAGATGTTGAGAATTCTTTCGATTAAATGAATATTTCTGATGAAAGGAAAGTAAAATTAGTAGCCATGAAGTTAAAAGAGGGTGCATCCGCTTGGTGGTAGCAGGTTCAGAATAAATGACGGCGTGAAAGAAAAAACATAATTAGGTCTTGGGAGCGCATGAAACAGAAGATGAAGACTCAGTATTTGCCCTCTAATTATGAGCAAGATTTATTTAAGCAATAAAATAATTGCCGACAGGGAAATCATTCAGTCGACGAGTATGCTGAAGAATTCATAGGTTATGTTCTAGGAATAACTTGAAGGGGTCAAAATCACAATTGGTTGCCAGATTCACTAGAGGGTTGCGAACTGACATACAAGACCAGCTTGACATGTATACAATTTGGGATTTTTCTGAAGCTGTAAGTAAGGCAAGGAAGCTGGAAAGGCAATTAAAACGGGTTGTTATTAAACCGCAAGTTGCAACATGACAGTTTTCGACTTCACCAAATCTGGTACCAGAAAATAAGGGTGTAGCACCAAATATGGGTGGAGGAGAAACTAGGCAAAGGGGTAATTTTGCTAACCCGCAAACTATTCAGCAACAAACTAGTAACTCGTATGTGAAGCCAATGCCAAGCAAATGTTATAGATGTCAACAGCTTGGACATAGGTCCAATGAATGTCCGGAATGGGGGAAAAATAAGGGTGTGACGCATTATGTGGACGCTGCAGTAGAAAGTGATGAAGGCGAATATGAAGACGGGGAAAAGGTTGATGTGGTTGATGATGATGAAGGAGAAGCCGTTTTTTATATTATGCAGAAGCTATTACTAACACCTAAAACAAAAGAAGAAACACAACGAAATAAGATTTTTTGTATAAAGGGAACAATTAAGAATAAAGTGTGCAAGGTGATAATTGACAGCAGTAGTAATGAAAATATAGTCTCTAAGGCATTAGTAAATGCTTTGGATTTGCCTATGGAAAAATATCCGTCACCTTACAAAATTGGCTAAATTAAGAAGGGAACTGAAACGCGCGTAACTGAAATATGTAAGCTTCCTTTTTCGATTGGAAAGTATTATAAAAGTGATGTGTTGTGTGATGTCGTGGATATGGATGCATGCCATGTGTTGCTCGGAAGGCCATGGCAATATGATGTTGATGCGATACATAGAGAACGACGAAACATTTATGAGTTTTGGTGGGATGGGAAGAAAAAAGTATTGATGCCAATGAGTGAAACTAAAGAAGGGCAGAAGGTTCCTAGAGTAGAGGGGACAAACATTTTAACTGTAGTGGAAGGACATATGAAAGAAGATTGTGAGAGTTGTATGATGGTAGCAAAGGATGAGGAATTGGAACCAATGGTGAAGATTTCAGAGATCGTACAGCCATTATTGTCTGAATTTTCCGATGTAGTTCCAGAGGAAATGCCAAACGGGTTACCACCTATGCGGGATATACAACATAGCATTGATTTTGTGTCTGGAGCCAGTTATCCCAATTTGCCACATTATAGAATGAGTCCTAAGGAGCATGAGATTTTGCAGAAGCAGGTGGATGAGCTACTTAAAAGGGGTTTATTAGGGAGAGCAAAAGTCCTTGTGCAGTTCCCACGCTTCTAGTCCCTAAAAAGGATGGTAGTTAGTGGATGTGCGTAGATAGCAGAGCAATTAACAGAATAACCATTAGGTATCGGTTTTCAATCCCACGGTTACAAGATATGCTAGATCAGCTTGGAGAAGTAAAAGTATTTTCCAAACTTGACTTACGTAGCGGTTATCATTAAATTCGCATCAAACCTTCAGATGAGTGGATGACAACATTCAAGACTAAAGAGGGATTGTATGAATGGATGGTAATGCCTTTCGGTTTGTCAAATGCACCAAGCACTTTTATGCGGCTTATGAATCAGGTATTGAAACCTTTTGCTTTCAAGTTTGTTGTGGTATATTTTAATGACATTTTAATTTATAGTAGTGATGAGGAGAGTCATTTGGTTCATTTGAGGGAGGTGTTCAAAGCACTTACGAAAAATAAGTTGTTTGTCAACTTAAAGAAATGTAATTTTATGCAACGAAATTTAGTATTTTTGGGGTTTGTAGTTTGGACTGACGACATTACAGTTGATGAGTTTAAGGTTAAGGCAATTCGAGAATGGCTTACACCAAAGACTGTCGGGGAAGTAAGAAGTTTTCATGAATTAGCGACATTTTATCATCGGTTCATTCGTAACTTTAGCACCATCGCAGCACCTATTACTGAATGTTTGAAAAAGGGAAAGTTTAATTGGGGTGATGAGCAAAATAAGAGTTTTGACATCTTGAAAGAAAAATTTTGTACGACTCCTGTATTGGCATTAGCTAACTTTGATAAGGTATTTGAGATGGAGTGTGATGCTTCGGGAATAGGTATTGGTGCCGTTCTCAGTCAAGAAGGTAGACCTATTGAGTATTTTAGCGAAAAGTTGTGTGACGCTAGACAAAAATGGTCTACGTATGACCAAGAATTTTATGCAGTATTCAGGGCATTAATGCATTGGGAGCATTACTTGATTCAGAGGAAGTTTGTACTTTATAGTGATCACCAGGCATTGAAGTATATCAATAGTCAACATCATTTAAATAAAATACATGCTAGGTGGGTGTCATTTATGCAGAAATTTACATTTGTATTGAAGCATAAGTCTAGGCAACAGAATAAGGTAGCTGATGTTTTGAGTAGGCGAGCTACTTTATTGGTCACTTTGAGTAATGAAATAATTGGATTTGAGGTAGTGAAAGAACAATATGCAACTGATGAAGATTTCCACATCATTTGAGATCAGTGTAATCATAATCAGCGAGCAGCAGATTTTCTTATTCATGACGAATATCTATTTAAAGCCAACAAGTTATGCATTCCTCATTGTTCATTACGAGAGCAGTTAATACGCGAATTACATGGTGGCAATTTGGCTGGTCATGTGGGGCGAGACAAGACAATCGCTTTGGTGGAAAAGAGGTTTTATTGGCCGCAACTTAAAAGAGATGTAGGAAGAATTGTGCGGCAGTGCCAAGTATGCCAAGTTGCTAAGGGACAGGTTAAGAACACTCGATTGTATATGCCATTACCCGTACTTGAAAATATTTGGGAGGATGTGTCAATGGATTTTGTACTAAGATTACCGCGTACCCAATGAGGTAATGATTCTGTCTTTGTTGTTGTGAATTATTTTTCAAAGATGGCACATTTTATTGCTTGTAAGAAAACTAGTGATGTAACTCATGTGGCGGGATTATACTTTAAGGAAGTGGTTCGTTTACATAGTATTCCTATGTCTATTACTTCAGATAGGGATGTCAAATTTTTTAGTCATTTTTGGCGTACTTTATGGGGAAAATTTGATACGAAGTTGCAGTATAGTAGTGCTTTTCACCCTCAAACTGATGGGCAAATAGAGGTGGTTAATCGCACATTAGGAAACATGTTGCGTTGTATTTGTGGGTAGAAGCCTAAGCAATGGGATACAGTTTTGCCTCAAGTAAAATTTGCTTATAATAATATGATGAATCGTTCGACTGGCAAAACTCCATTTGAGGTGGTTTATTTGTAGCCACCCTATCATGTATTGGACCTGATAACTTTAGCAGCGTTACCAGAAATTAATAAGGCTGCAGAAAACATGACAGAAAAGGTACAAAAAATACAAGAGGAGGCTTATGCTAGATTGGAAGCTGCCAACAATAAATACAAAAAAGACGCAGATCAACATCGGAGACAGAAAGTATTTCGGGAAGGAGATCTTGTCATGGCCTATTTGCACAAAAGTCGGTTTTCTGGGATTCGTAGCAAATTGCAGAACAGAAAGTATGGGCCATTTCGTATCGTAAAAAAGATTAATGATAATGCCTATGTGTTATAATTGCCGAATGATTGGAATATCTCAAACACTTTTATGTAGCAGATATATACGAGTATCAAGAAGATGAAGTGTTATACCTAGAGAACTTGAGGACAAGTTTATTTTCAAGTGGCGGGGAGCTGATGTAGGACAACCTGACTAGTGTTTTTCTTTAATTTTTATTTTTAATATTTAGCTTTTTTTATTTTTTTGGTAAGAGTTCTTTTTCCTTATTTAAGTAGGTTTAAGTTTTCTATTTTTGGTAGGAGTTCTTTTTCCTTATTTAAGTAGGTTTAGGTTTTCTTTTTTTGGTAGAAGTTCTTTTTCCTTATTTAAGTAGGTTTAGGTTTTCTTTTTTTGGTAGAAGTTCTTTTTCCTTATTTAAGTAGGTTTAAGTTTTCTCTATTATAAATAGAGGGCTACAGTATTGTTTGAACACCTTTCTCTTAATAAAATTTCATTCAAAAATTTTCAAAACTTTAGTTTCGTTTATTTTTGCGTTTCCGCTTCGTTAATTTCTAACTGATATATGAAAGCTTGATAAAAACTTCAAATCAAAATTTACTTTCTCAAAATGAACCCCTTTTGTGTAGATTTATTTTTTTTGAAATATATAAATTTTATTAAGAAAATTAAATGTGTTTAAATCTATGCGAAAAATAATCAGCCAAGGAAGATTATTTTTCAGCATTATCATAGATACATGTGGTAGTGGATATGTGATAATTTTATATTTTCCCATGCATACATTTTGTCAGTCCGAAGAAAGGCATATTATTGGAAGGATTTATTATCAATATTTACTAATCATTTTTAAAAGTACCACTTGCGAGTTGTTATTTTTGTTTGACTAAATTACAATGCTGTATTTGGTATCTTGTAATGGCCTATTTTTTGTATCTTGTGTCATATGTGTATATACATGCAATCAATTTTTTTGATTGCATTTATGCGTGATTGAATGGCATGTTCATTAATTGTGAGTTTGTTATTTTGTTCTGTATTCAGTTAATGCTTCTTCTATATCTACTAACTTGAGCAATATTCCAATGTTTAATGACATTAACTTCTGGAAATACGTGAGCACATTACCATTATGCTTAAGTGTATGAATTTAGACAATGTTATTTGGTTGGAAGAACCACTTGCCCCTACTAATAGCAGTACTACTAGAGAAAAGGCACTTTATGAGAAATGAGAACATTCTAACCTCATGAGTCTAATGATTATGAAGCACTCAATTTTAGATACTATTAGAGAAAGAAAATGTTAAGAAATTTTTGAGCCAATAGCAGACCAATTAATTTGCTAGTAATGAAAAAGTCGAAATGAGCACAATTTTGTCTAAGCTCGTTCGAATATGGTATAAAGGCAAAGAGAACATAAAAGAGTAAAAATTTGAAAATAATTTTTAAAATTTTGAAAGTATGAAAACATATTTGATATGGTATATCAAAATAATAATAAAAAAAGTATTTATTTCGTTAAAACTATTTTAAAAATTATATTTATATTAAAATTTTAGAAATATTGAATAATATCGATTACTTTAAACTATTTTTCAGTGTATTTATATACAATATATTAAAAATGAATCAAAAACTCACTTCTTAATTTCATTATGATGAAATTGTAAAAAATACAATATATAATGAACACACATCTATTACTTTTATGTGGGTAATTTGTCATTTATTTAAATATAAGAAATATAACCTGAATCTTTTTAAATATTGGAGAAAACTAATTAATATTACTATGCCATACAACTAGCAACTATAGTCTCTTCCGTTGTCATTAATCTCTATTTAATTTTGACAGTTTTTATTCTTTAATCTCTAAAAATACAAATATAAAAATTTTAATTTCATATATTTTTATTTGGAAACATAACTATAACAGTACTTATATTCAAACACGAAAAAAAGGTGTAACATTAAGCTTTTTAATTTTTATGTTTTATATAAAGTGATGTAATATTTATCAATTGGATAGTAAATATTTTATGATTTTTTTAAAAAAATTATTATATTATTTCGCTATGTAATGGATAAATAATATATCGTATAAAATAATAAATTCATAAAACATGAATCTCACATTACACATAAATAATCATGTCAAACAACAAATACATCTTAGATTTTTCTTTATGTCATAAAGAAAATAATTACAGTATTTTTGTCTTTTAATAAAAATTGGATGGTTAATTAAAGTTAAGAGAATGTATGAGTACCTCATGGAGGTATGTAATCGTCAAAAAATTTCTACCAAACTCATTTTATAATTATCATCATAGAGTATTTTAACCCATCAAATCAATACATCACTTTCATTTGGGTTTTGTGCACCACTTCTTTATTATTATCTTCATTGTTTTGTCTTTTCTTTTTTCACATCCATTCCGCTAAGTTTTTGTTATATTATTAATTTCCCACCAAATACGCATGAATGAGTGGATTTACAATTCCGGGAAGAAAAAAATTGTCTGATATTTTCCGCTGTTTTTTTTTTTTAATTTTTGTGTATTGGTAACCCGACAAATGGAAGAGTTTTGTTAAAATAAATAAAAGATCAGTACAAAAGCAAAGAGGAAAGAGGCAAAAAGAAGAGATAGAGAATGGAAAAATGGAAAAGAGTGAAAAGAAAAAGAGGGAGAGAAAGTATATATAAATAAATATTAAAATGAAGGGTAAATGTGTAGTTTAATAACATTTGTAATGATAATGCTATGGATGACTAATTCCGAGTTACATAAAAATATTGCTGTAAATTGACATACATCTATTTAATAAATCATATTAAATAAAAATGACATGTACATATTTTAATTTCTCTATTATTGATTAACTATAAATTAAATATCAATGTATATATTGGTCACTACATGGATTGATATTCTCTAATCGGAAATTTTTTTATTATTTTTTATTTTTATTTTTTAATTTTTCTATTATTGGAAGAACAAAAGGCCATTTTTTATTTCATCTAATTAAAAAATTTTAACATATGTAAAAACAAAATCATTTAACTATCAAAATTGTACCAAAAACAACCATTTCAATGTCAATAATTTTTGTTACAAATCTATTATTTACAGAGAAAGACTACTTCTATCCATTAGCCATGATACTTTTTTAAAAGTATCAAGAGTTTGTTATGAGTAATGCTAATTTTTTTAGTAGTGCCTTTTTGCACGGGATAAAAAAGCGCATGCCTATAGCTTGAACACTTGATGCATAAGATATTTACCATTTTTTTAAACTTTTAACTTTATTAATGGCTTTAGAGTGTGGTGTAACTGCTAGAACTTTTAAGGGTGTTAGACCAAATTTTTGAGATTAAAAGAATTTAAACCTTTTAAGAATATTTGTGATATTCAAAAAATTTCTTTCTTTATTTTATATCCTTTTATTTTCTTATTGAAAACGGTAATAAAAGTGCTGTCAAGGACACTTTTATCTACCGATATTGCAATCTGCCTAACAAATAAAGAACCAAGATTTGCTATATATAATTTAAAGATTGTAATATGTCTATTCAACTTAAAAATAAATAATTAATTAAATAAAAGCCCGTTGAACTCAAGGGCTTGTAAGCCATATATTAAAATCTTATTATCAAGGATAATATCAGCGCTTTGGAGAAATATTTATTTTAAAAAATCTTATGGGTCTTCTTATCCCTTAATTGGTAGACTTCTATTGCATTATGCAAATAGTTTCTCCTACTACGGTTTTTTCTAATTTTTTGACCTTTTCTTCTTTTAGCCTTAGATTCTTATCTCTTTAAAAAGGGTAAGGCTTGTTATGTCCCCTTAATTAATTGTATTACACTTTGTTCTTGATTCTTTTAATTTTAATAAATTGACCCTGCTAACTAAGGCTTACTCCAAAATTAAGAATTGCCTTTATTTTGGATAAACTTTTATTTCCTCTGTTAAATTTCAAGATATTTTATTATTTATTCGAAATTTTAAATTTATAAACGTACAAATATAAAAATTTTAATTTTATATATTTTATTTGATAAACAAAAATTTATCATTTATATTCAAATATTGAAATAAACATATAAATTAAAATTATTCTACAAAATACAAATGACACAAATTATTTTACCAAAGCAAACCTGGATATATCTAATATAAAGAAAGAGAAAGAGAATTAAATTGATAATTAATCTTGGATGTCCAAAACTTATAATGAATAATTTCAACATTCAAAAACAAGAGCATATACCTGCTTCTTTTCTCAAAAAAAAAAAAAAATTGTTCATTTCTATCAAGTAAGTTTACTAATTAAGATTAATGATATGTAATCAATCTCTCAAAATATTTGCTTGTGAAAGAAAATAATTTTATGTTTATTTTATTGTATTTTATCTCCCAATGCTCTTTAATTTTATTTTTTGAAAACATTCAATTGTGCTTTTACTAATGATGAGTGGATCCATACCTTGCGTAAGATGAGCAAATTTAGCTGTGCCTTTAAATTTTATAAACTATTGATTATAAACTGCTGTGTAAAATTTTTCTTGTATATTGTAATTATTTCATTCAAGGAGACTTTAAGAAGGATATTGAAAAAAAAAAAGTTGCATACGGTCCGTACTGACTTTTGCTCCTCTAATAAATAGAAATTTAATGTTATAGACTATCTTTATCAATAAAAATTATATCTGTAAATTATTAACGCGGTAATAATCTCATCATCCGAGTGTTTTATTATTGTTTTAGAAGAATAACAAATTTAATTAATATATAAAATTTTCGTCTTCATTTTAATTATGTCTTTTATTTTCATTTTGAAACGGTTATGTGCCACGTGAAAGAATATTCACTTTTAACTAAAGTCGATCTGCCAAACAATTTCATCAAAGCGTGTATCATGAATTACTTTTGTACTTATAACAAGGAATATATGCTCTTAAGATTTAATTGTTTTATATATAATTTTGTAAGATCATAATCAGTCAATTCAACTTAAAAATAATTAAAAAAAAGCACGTTAAACATAATATATGGTTGCTTGTAAGCATTGAATTTAAATCTCATTATGGAGTACAATATCATTACATTGTAGAAACAACTATTTATTTAAGAAAAAGAATTCTAAGTTTGGTAAGATTACATTATTTCATTCCTTATATATATTGGTAATTTTGCTAGAAGTCAACTTCAAGAATATAACAAATTAATTACCAGGTTTTGGCAGTCTTTCTCTTACAACAGTAATGGAAAGGCTTCTAGTCAAGTTATTAGTGTGGCTTAGTGCGACAGCGTTAGTTCAAATGCAGGGATACAGTGGTTGTTTGGAAAAAGAGAGATCGGTCTGTTGGAAATAAAAAATTTCCTTATATCAATTAGCGATAATGGGTTGATGATGAAATGTCTGATTGTTGTATTTGGGAAGGAGTTAAGTGCAACACCACTACACAAAGGGTGATGCAACTCTTACCCAATTAGACAAGGCTTTTGAACTATGACAGATTTTGGACTTCAAATTTTTCATTGCTTCTTTCTTTTCAAGAATTACAAAAACTTATCTTACAATTATTTTGAAGGCTGGGATGAGAATACTGAAGGTATGTCATCTATTTTTTGGACTCATTTTCCTTTGAGTTACGATAATTGATTTGTCATTTTATAGGGCGATTTCACCTAAAAGGGAGTATAATTAATACTACATGCCTTTGTAGCTTTGGTAGTTTGAAGCAGCTGAAGACGTTAAACCTAGGTTATAATAACTTCAATGATACTATATTACTATATTTGAATAAACTAACTTCACTTACTGCTTTGAACCTTGAGTCCAACGAGATTGAAGAAATCAAATTTGAGCAAGGTATATTTCCTAGATAAGCATTCCTTGGTGACATGCAATTTAGTTTTAATTTAATTAATCTTTTCATCTTTAGATTTAAGTCGGAATAGAATAGATACTGGCTCTGCAGTGAGGCTCGATAAGCTATTGATATTTGAATTTAGTTTATCATACCCTTGGACGGTACCAGTGAAATTATGAAGTTCTGGATCTAAATTGGAAAGGAATAAGTGGATCGTTAACGGAGATAGGTAACATTTGAATTTTCAGAATAAAAAATTAGGGACTGCATTGGAAAATCTAAATATTCCCTTTTTTCTGATGCATGCAAGATTTGCAAAATTTAGAAACTTGAAAACTTTGGATTTAAGTTATAATCATATAAACAATTCTCTGGAAATCCAAGGTAATGTAAATTTCAACAATGCAAATTGAATATTTGGTTAAATAATTAGTCTACATTTGCTTGAGATCATAATGGAATTTTTCGGCGGAAATGTGCCAAACCTGAGGGCGAATGGATCCATTCGGGATTTTATGCCGATTTTAAACGGCCCAATAAATATTTATATTCTATTTTTATGTTTCTCATTGAAAAGCGAAATAACAAATCAAAATTTTCAAGGGCACGGCCCTTATAAGATCAAATATGCATGATCATAATAAGCTTTCTTAATGTGCCTTTGTTATGTACATTTTATTTCTCTTCTGCTCTCAAGAATATGTGAATTGAAGAATATTGTTAAGTTAAATCTCGGTGGAAATAGTTTTGATGGTGATCTCCCTTAGTGTTTCAACAACATGACAACATTAGCACTCTTGATCTCTCCTTCGATCAATTAAGTGGGAATTTTTTATCTGTTATTGATAATCTTACCTACCTTAAGTATTTAGATCTTTTTGGTAATATTTATATGTGTATGGGTCAAGTTTTCAAGTATCTAAATTTTACTTAAATTTGAGCTTGACTCGACCTGATACATACTCAGGTTTTAAAATAAAAGGTCAAACTCGATATGAAATCTATTTAAAACTAGGTTAAACTTGACACTTTAACTTAGATAGTGTCAAGTCCGATCCTTTTCAGCCAGCCTAAGCCCAATTGTCTGTTGGTTGTGTTATTAGTTATTGAGACTGAAAAAAGAGATAAATAATGAAAGAGAAAGAAGAAAGTTTTTGTGCTTTTGTAAATTTAATTCATTTATTTTTGCTTTTTTTTTTTGGTTACTTAAAAAAAGGATATATTGTAACTGAAATTAAGTTCAAACAAAAAACGCAGTGAGTAATGTGATCAAAGAGTTGAAATTTTTTGTGTACTTTTGGATGCATGGGGAAAACCTTAATTGGTAGTCCAGTTAATTATATTAAGGAAAAATGATGCAAGGACTTGTACATGAAGAAAGCAAAACTTAAGGACCTATATGTAAGTTGTTAGGATTTTTAATAAAACTCTTAAACAACACAAAAATAAAAAAGTTAATAGTTTCTAAGAGTTTTGAGAAGTAATGCTAGATCCAGAGAGATTAAAAGAATATTTTTTTTTTGCATATATTTCTCTATATATATGTATATGACCAAAATATATTGTTTGTTTACAAGCATTCATGTGTCTTTTCATTAAAACATGTCTCTCCATTACACCTTTTTATTTACATAAGTCCCATAATATATAATTTACTGTATTAAGCTTATATTAATACGGTTACATCAATAAATATATTTTGAAATATTTTATACATTTTATAAATATAAAAGATAAGTTGCTTGAATTCAGGATGATTTTGCCCTACTTTTTTTGGCCCGAAAGACTTGCTGTTTTATACTTTTCATCCAATGGGTAAAATCATTAACATTGATAACAATTATTTCAGCCATGCGACTGTATGGATGAATGGATGGACATTTAAGCTTAGAATTAGCTCCTTTACAAATTCCTTTTCTATTTATAATTTTAATTTTATTTGAATTTACATACAAAAATATGTACATATTTAGCTAAACTCACACATAATTTAGGGTGACAATAGTACCACTTTTTTCAAATCCTACTATTTTTGAAATATTGGGCTCATATAGTAATGCTTTATAAATTATATTTTTTTCTTTAATTACTTACTTTTTAAAACATAAACTGTGTCTAATTTCATATCAATTTAGGGGTTGTTTTATATTGAAAAATGGTGGCGTTAATACAATAGATAGGATAAAATAAATTAATGAGAAAAGGATTTATAGGTCTCTAAAATTTGGTTTATTGGACTAATTAGTCCTACTAGGTTAATAATAGTGATTAAAATTCTAATTTAATGAAATAATAATTATATCCTTGTATAAGAATAATTAAAAAAAACCTATTTTTAAATTATTAATTAATAATAATGTAAGATAATGATAAACATTATTTTTTATCATTATTTTATTAATGTTCCAATATTATTAATTATTTTGTTGATATATTTGAGATAAATATATTGTATTTTGTCAAATTTTAAAGTAACTAAAATAACTATTATTTTATAGGAGTATAATATTTATTTTCTCATAAATTGAGACTTTAATGAATATTTAAAAATATTCATTAAAATTAATCCATCCAATAAGTTAAACCTTAAAGACTTGTAAGTTCTTTATCTTATATTAAAAGATGTAAGAAAATAATTTTAAACAAAGACTTAACTTCTTCAAATTTCATTGAATCTAAAAAAAAAAAAAAAACTACCTGCACCTAATAAACGTTTTTATTACGTACTAAATTGGACGGGGCACTAGGCAAGCAGGGCCTTGAATGAGCAGCCGTTGCCACTTCAACATGTTACGTTGCCAATTTTTAATATGTTAACGATCTTGTAAGATTACATCGTTCAATTATTTCATTATGCGGAATGAAGCTTTTCTAATTAATTCCCTATATATAGAAATAAACTTCAACAGCACAACAAATTAATTGACAAGTTTGGGGAGCCTTTCTCTTAAAATTTTAGTTCCTGACCTTTCTTTTTTAATTTTTTTTACAATATTTTTTCAAGGATTAAAATGGTAAAATCAAGGGTTAATGGGGTATTAGGCAAGAGATATTGGTAGTTTCCCATTTATTTATTTGATAAATATTTTATCACTCTCCACTATAAAAATTATTCATAAGAATTTTATTTTTAAATCACTAAAATAATATATGTTTTGACTCCTGACGAGTACAACTTATCTAATTTGAATGTAAACTATTTTCCATCGACTTTCAATAAAATTATGTAATTGATGTAATATCAATATATTATAATTATAATATTAAGAAAAAAAAACACTCCATTTATTTTAACAATTTGCAAAAGCATCCACTATAAATATTATTCATAATTTGTTATTTTACTCTTTATAATAATCTAATAATATGTTTAAATCAAGGTATCTTTAGATTTCTTCAGATTTCTTCAAATTTAAGGGATGTCTACTTGCATCCCAAATTCCAGAGAAATATATGTCATTTTTCTAAACTTTAGGGAACATGTGTTAATTTTGCTTTTAAAAATATTAGCAATGTTATATACTCTAAAAGGTTTTCTTAAAAAAAATTACAGACAAAAACTGAAACGACTCAAAAGAACGTAATTTTAGGATTCAAATTATTCAAATATTTAATTTATAATTATGACAAGATTATTAGTTTTTATTTTTTGTTCTATAAATTAAGCAATGGATTTTCAGGCATATACATTACCAGCTTGTCTCGAAATATGGTGAAATGTCATGAAGGTTTTTTTTTTTTTTTTTTTGGTGTTAATATTTAATTAGCTAAATTTATTTACTTTATGTAATTAAGTATTTTTTTAACTTAATGATAATTTTAAAATCTCCTACTATTACTCGAACATATATAATTTAAGAGCACCAAACGTGTTTCAAATCACCTGAGATACGCTAAAAGACACTTTTTTTCTATTAAGTTAAAAAAAAATTTTACTTTTTTAAAAGAGAGCTTGTTTGGTTTGTTGAACTAAACGTCAGCATAAAAATATTAAAATATTTAAAACATATTTCTTTTATGTCCAAAAAACCTTTTATAGATGTTATTAATTTAATATGTTAGTTTTAAATTTTTTATTTTTATAAAAATAAATAACTTAATATTGAAACTTTGATATTTAAGGTGAAAAAATAAATATATCAATTACAATTAAATTTCAGTTAAATTTATATTTAAATTATATTCAAACTTCAAATTTAAAAAATATGATTTAAATATGAAAATACAAGTAATTTTTATTTTAATTATTTTCATTTTCAATATATATTAAATATTTTTATTTTTAGCATATTGTCTTTACATATTTTTTATATTTTATAATTTATTTTTAAAAAATTGAGAATTAAGAATATTTATATAAATTTATTTGTAAATAAGAGTATTTATTTTATTTTATAGAGGTCAAAAATAAACAGTATAGAAGGAGTTATCAATAACAAATATTTTCGATTTATGCGAATATTTCACATTTAATTTTAAAACTGGGATTATCCCTTTATTAAAATAGCAATGATCCCCACCAATTTACTCTCCTGTGTATCATTCCCTGTCTACATGCTTCATTTCTCTTTACAGCTCTACTCTTTCGTTTTCCTCGCAAAACCAAAAGAATCAAAGGCTCCACTTCACCAGTGCTGCTCCGATCCAAACCTCACCATCCTTAAATCAACCTGCCTTTGTTTTAGTTTCTCAAATCAACCAATCTCAACAACACTTAACGCATCTTGTTTTGTTTTGTCTTGCTTTGTTGTCTCTGTTCGTTTTTATTTGCTTTTATCTACACTCATTTACCTTCTGTAACCTCAAAAGCCAAAAAGGAAAAAAAAAAAAGGAAAAAGAAAGAGCTTGAAGATGGTGGAAATCATCTTAACTGTTGCCATATAAGTTTTCAAGTGTTTTGGCTAGTGTTTGGTCCATGTGCAGGACGCCGAATTGGTTATTGGCGCGAATACAAAAGCAACTTTGAGAAGCTGGAGGTAGAAGTTGAGAAACTGAAGAATAAAAGAACGAGTATCCAGCAGAAGATAGACGCGGCTAAAAGAAATGTGTGGGAGATTGAAGAGAATGTTCAGAAGTGGCTGGAGTGAGCGGATGAGATTAAAAGGAATGCTCAAGAGTTGCAGGACAGAGCGAGGAAGAAGGTCATACTCAACGACTAGCGGCAGTAGGGAGAACTAGAGAAGATGAAGCAGAGACAGCTAGGAATGTTGGAGAAGACGAGCAGACTGCAGCAACGAACCATGGTTCAAGGGGTTGTCTTCTGGTTTGAACACGCGCTATCAACCTGGCACGGAAGCTGTGTGCAACCAGAGGTTGTTGTCAAGCACCTGGAAGCTGGGGAATTTGGTCAAATCTTCGACCCTCTCATTCTTAAGGATCCAAGCCTAGGTATCAAAGACTTCCAAACCTTTCAATCGCGAGATTCCACTTTCAAGAATGTTGTTAGGGCATTAAGTGATCCTGATGTCAGCATCGTTGGGATTTATAGAAAGGGCGGTATTGGCAAGACTACGCTAGCCAAGCAAGTCGCTGACCTCTCAAGACAGAAAAACTCATTGATTCCGTGATTTTTGTTGAGGTTTCACAGAATCCAGATATCATGAAGATTCAAAAAGAAATTGCAGAAAGATTATTAGGTCTACAATTATCTCAAGAGGATAGCGTGTAAAAAAGAGCAGGAAAGTTATGTGAACGATTGAAGAACGAGAAGAACATTCTTATAATTTTAGATAATATTTGGGACGATCTTAATTTGCAAGAACTAGGAATTCCCCGTAGAGATGAACCCAAAGGATGTAAATTATTGCTAATGGCAAGAAATGTTGTACTATCGAGCAAGGTGGCTTCTCAGTGTAATTTTCGGGTTGGTTTTTTAAACAATAAAGAGGCTTGGAATATGTTTGAAAAAATGTCTAGTCATGATTACATTAAAGGCAGTGAATTGGAGTCTGCAGCAAAAGAAGTGCCATAACTAAATGTGCACATTTGCCCATTCTCATTGAAACTGTGGCAATGGCGTTGACCAATAAGCCATTATATATGTGGTAGGACTTTTTACAACAAATGGGAAAGTCTCCTTCAGAGGATGTTCGAGGCATATATCCAAGCATAGAGTTAAGTTACAAATATTTAGCAAGAGAGGAACTACAGAAAAACCTTTTGCTAATACAATATGCCAGCCAGTTGAATAGGAATGGCCAAATGATAATACACTAAAAGTTTGTCCTTCAATTATCCTAAAAGATGTTAAGACGTGTGACCTTTCTTCTGTATTCGAATATCAGCAATTGAAGCTTCTCTCCATTTCTAAGACAAATTCAGGTTTCTTTTTAGATTCAAATTCTTCGTTGAAAATTCACAATGATTTTTGACAAGAATGACCGAACTTAAAGTTTAGTCTTGTCTAACATGGATTGATCGTCATTGCCTTCATCACTTTGTTCTCTATCAAATCTTCAAGCATTCGGTTCGTACAACTGCAAACTGGGTGACGTGGCTATTATAGGAGAATTGAAGAAATTATAAATCCTTTCTGCAAGGAAGTCTAAACTTAAAGCCGTTGGTGAAATGATAAATTAGAATATAATTTTCTCAATTTTAATAATTTAGTCTTTATTATTTAGAGATACCAATAGATAGGATATGGTATGAATATCTTTACATCTTCATCTAAATTCTAAAAGAATTAAGAAACCATATTTAAGTGAATATTAAAAATATATTCACTGCATCCTATGTATTATTTTCCGCATCCTTGCAAATATATATTCTACTAATATATTTGAAACCTAGTAAAATTTTTAAAAAATTAATTAGTGGTATGATTCCTCATAAACCATTCTCAAATTAATTAATATACTATTTTAACAAACTAATGATATATTAACATCTCAAAAGTATATATAATTCAATCCAGTGGATTTACTGTCTTCCTAATAGAAGAAGTTAAAGATGAACTCCTCTCAACTAATTATATAAAAATGGTACTCCTCTTTTTTATGTTTTATAAAAAAGAATTAAAACTCTCAAAGATTTAGACAGATATATTATTATAATATATAGAGTAAGGAGTACAAGAGAAGGGGATTAGTAAATTTGAAGGAGTTGAAGTTGTGCTTTAAAAACCATCACTCTCTAATTTCAATTTATAGGTGTCTAGAATTAGGTGTCTATACAGGATTCCCAAAATTATGAATGGAAAAAAGACCACAACTCTACAACATTCCAGAAATTTATGTGGTCTTTTTTCCATTCATAATTTTGGGAATCCTGTATAGATGATGAATTGAATTAGATTAATTCTTTTTTGAATCTTAATCTGTGCAATTCCCCCAACATTAGAGTATATTCGCTGTATATATGATTTTAAATACATATTATCATCAATTGTAGAACATTTCAATGAAATTATATAATTTCATAGAATTTGACACTAGAGATTTATGAAAGTTTTCCAGTCAGAAAACTATTTATAAATTACTTTTTTTTAATTTGAGTGAAACTACTATAAAGCTTGCACATCAATTCATACTAAATATATATTTCAAAGTCTTTGTTGGATGATTTTATCTTTGATTTTAAAAAAAAATATTAATTTCGTCTTAACATATTCTCTTGAATTTGACAAAGTAATAGTTGTTCAACATGCAAACGTATCATCTTCTATACGCGTACTCATAACGTGCAATGGCAATTTCTTCATCAGTCAGTAGTCAGATGTTAATGATATTCTAATCTCAAGGGTTGACGATCCAATGTCTGATTGGAAAATTAGTTAAATGTAACGCCACAACAGGACGGATAATCGAACTCTCCCTCAATTCTGCAAGGACAAACACGTATGATTTTCCAGATGGATTTCTGCTTATAAATTTGTCTATGTTTGCGTCATTTGCAGAACTGCAAAGTCTTGGCTTATCTGATAATTTTTTTAAAGGCTATTATCAGAATAAAGATATATGTATATATATTACATTTTGAAGAAATTATTTTAAAAAAATACTTGATTGGTTACTTTCGCATGCTTTTATTAGTCCAATTTAACAAATTTATAAAAGAAGATTCAAGGTTATAATTAAGGATAAAATATAATAACATGATTATGGGAATCATCTCATATAGAAAAAAAAATATAAGTTGGTCTTGATTGTAACCTTATCAACTTTCAATTTAAAGATCAATGTCTTCCTAAAAAAGTAAATTTTTATTTTATTTTTTGGGAAAAAAGCTTGGCCTTCTTAGCATTGTTTTACTTTGATCTTTTCCATGCAAATTTACTTGAGAAATAATGACATAAAAATTACTTGCTAATATATTGTTAATAACATCTCCTATGTAGGTTTGTAGTTTAAGGAGCTTGAAGGAGTTGAGTTCTTAAATCTTGGCTATTGTTCATACCAAAAATTCTTGTCTTCCGATACCATACAACAACCTCATTTCTTCAACCTCACATTCACACAAGGGAAAGATCACTTACTTCAGAACACAAGAACTCACTCTGATATTTTACTTGCTCTCTTCCCTCCATGTTTGAGAATTTTGGACTGCTTAACTTTTAACCTAATGGGACGTAAAAGCACTTTATTCATAATGTTATAGAGATACGAAAAACTTCTTTTGATCAATATTATAATTGTTGAAAATATCACTCAAAAGACAATTTTATTAATTTCTTATAAACATTACATTAAGAGAAGAATTCTTACAACCTCACACCAAAACACTAATAGAAGAAAAGATGACTCTTTAGATGCGCTTGCTAATAGAAGAAATGGGAAGGGATATTTATACTTAAACAAATCAATATACACCACTTATTAAAATAAACTAAAAAAATACCTACCGTACAAAGTGCACCACTTAAGCTAACTTCAATTATTTATCAAACCCACTTAACCTAACTTCAATTATTCATCAAACCTACCATTGGAAGCTTCTTTTGATTGGGCTAATTTGGATTCAATTTGAATTGGACTAAAACCTGGGTTTTGCATGAAGTTGGGAATGGATCAAGGTTGGATTTTATTAAGCTTATACTTTTAACACCCTCCCCTTAAACTTGCTCTGGTCACACCAAATGAATTTCTTAATCTTATAAAGTCTTCTTGTTTGAGTGCTTCATAAAAATATTACCAATTTGTTCTTTGGACTTCACGTGCTTTATTTGTACATCTTTTCTTATAATGTACTACCTTATATAGTGATAGCGCGTGTCAATTTGTTTGCTTCGATCATGAAACACCAGATTCTTGGCCAATGTCATAACTAATTTATTATCAACATAAATCTTTGTTGGTTTTTTACTGATAAAAAAGTTATATCAAACAGACCCTAAGTATATATAAACCTAATAAAAGAAAATGGGGAAGAGGGAGGGATATTTTTCTCTTACAGTATACATATTTTAGTTGTTGAATCAGATTAGTGAAATCTAGTATCAATATTATTTTTTTAAAGTACAACAAATATTTGGTAAAAACTATTTATTATTTTATAAAAATTACTTAACTTTTTATTCATATTAAATATCAAATAATTGAAAATAACTTCAAGACTACAACTCCTCAACACCCAGCAAAATCTTGTCAACCTAAAATTCAATTGTGTCACAAATTAAAAGGCCGTCCGATCGTCTAGGATTCTTGACAACATGGAAAATGCCAAGAAATAGATCAACGAAGTCAAGCCTGGTGAACAATATAGCATTCCATTATAGATTACACGTTGCTAAAAAATTCTGAATGCGCTCTTAACAAAGTTCACTTTATATAATCTTTCCAAATGCATTATATCACTTTTGAAATTCTTGGATTGAGACATTTGTTCGCTATAAATTATATTCTTAACTTCTTAATTTTTAAAGTCATTTTAACAAGACAATTCAAACGCTCTCTGAATTTAATAATCAAATAAATAATGAAGTACATAATTCATTGGGGCGGCCGGAGGTTGACAATCTTCGTGATTGTTTTGTCCAAATTCATGAACTTCTTTTATTAATTTATACCTTTCTAAAGAAAACTTTTTTACTTTTATGTTTGCTCGAGAAAGTAGCTATAATTCCAATGTCCACATCAATATATATGCTCATGATATTCGTGATTGTTTTTTGTCCGCATTGAGCCCACCTAACTAAATCAAAATGCATGCATAATTAATAGATAGAGCTTTCCTCATTTTTACGCATATATTTATATGTTAATTTGCTAGAGATAAATAAACTTCAGGAGAAAAACTTCCATATTGAGAGTGTTTTCACTTGTATTGATAATGTAAAAGTTTTTAATTAAGTTTCTGGCGTGGGTTGTTATACTAGCTTTGATTGAGATGCATGGATACAATGGTTGCTTAGAAAAAGAGAAGATTAGCCTCTTAGAAATCAAGAGCTTTCTTGTATCAGCCAGTGATAGAGAATATGCAAACATTATTGTCAGTTTAAATCCAATCTCTCATTGTTGTAGTTGGGAAGGAATTAAGTGCAATTGCTCCACATTTCAATAGTAGTAGAACTCTCACTCAGTGGTACAAGGCAATTTAACTGCAATTACTATGATAACACTTGATGGATTTCCAATTCTAAATTTTTCATTATTTCTTTCTTTTTACACTATAATAAACAGGGTTTTTTGTGGCTAATTCTCAATCCATCACAAATAAATATTATTTGTGATTGATTTACAGCTGAATATAAATCCATTGTAAAAAAGTGTATTATTTGTTGTCAAAATCAAATATCAGTTGTGAAAAAGTAGTTGTTAATTTTATTATCAAAATAACATCATTTTGGTAAAAATGCAATAAGTTTATATGTTTATCTTTATTAAAAAATTGAATATTATAATTTTATTTATCAATATTAGTTCCTAATAAATGGGACTGAAAAATGTTTAAGTACATAAAATTGTATATTAAATACTAATTATTAAGATATTAAAGATATAAAAGTTATTTTACATTAAAATTTTACTTTTTTGTTCTTTACATTAAAATCATCCTTTACATTAAAAGCATTTTTGTCCTTTTCTTTTTCATATCTTTGGAAATCAAATTTATCCCCAAAATCAAATCCAATCATCAACTAACCCTCAGCTTATTGATGCCAGGTACGCTGCCGTCAGCTTGCCAACGCTAGGAATGCTACCTTTGCCGCGTCAGGTATGCCGACTTCAGCTTGCCAATTTTCAAAGTCGATCAATCCATTTCAAAAATCATTTTCTGGTTTTTTTCTTTTTGTTGAATTTCTGGTTTTTTATTTTTATTTTTTTGCTTTATTTTGATAGATTATCATAGGTTTCTTTGCTTGATTGAAAGATTTAGATTCTTAAAAACAGTTAGATCTATCTTAGAGTTTCTTTTTTTGAAATTTCTCGAAATTCGATATAATTTAGCACAAATTTGATGTGAATTTGATTTAATCATTTTAGGATTTTTAGTGTTGGGATTGATTTTATCAGCCCTTTCTTGTCTGCATTCAAATTCTGAAACTGATTACTATTGTCATAACAAACTGTCTTGAGGTATGTTGTTTTTATTTGGTTTCGCTGCTACTGAGAATAGGAGTCTATTGTTGATCTTTAGTGTCTGTTTTTCAGTGCATATTCAAGCTCGTGCATGTATATTTTCTTCTAAACCCTTTGGATGGTGCTTTGAACTGAACAGAGTTCATACAGGATGAGGACATAATGATCCTCAGTCTGTAGGTTTGAGGAGTCAAAGGGGTTTATAATGAAAAGGAGAAGCGGGTAGCTTCAGTAGCTAAAGCTAGAAAACTAGAGAGGCAGCCTGCAAACTCTATGCTGTAGGATGAATTTATAAAAGTGGATTAAAAGCAGACTAGACCTTTTTTTTTCAATTAATTTTTGCAGGTGGTAGAAGAGTCTAGACATCAATACTTCTCTCATATATATTAAAGGAGAATGGGATTTAACATTTATTTCATTAATTGACATTAGTTTTAAGGATAACAAATAACTTAAAATATACCCCTTGCAGGCATTTATACATATTAAGAATTTCATCTGGCTGAGGTGAAAATTGCAGCAGTAGAACATCTATAATGTATCGAGTAATTTACAGTTAATAATATCTACTTGGTTATGTAAATTAAGAACTCATTGACTATCTTATATTAAGGAAAAATTAGTGTAAAAAGAATACTGTTAGTATAATTTATTATGAAGAATGCCATAATGAAACAAATTCGAGCTGCATTTGAGTATTCTTTTACTAATTTAAATTATCTTTTCATCAAATAGAGTTTTTATTTGGTAATAGATATTCTGCAAAAATCTATAGCTATTTGAAATTAGAAATTACTTGAGACCGTTAAAAAAAGAAAATTAAAAAGAAGAAAGAAAAGCAAAAGGAAATCTGCAAGAGCATTTTCTCTGGCAGAAAGGACGAAAACAGGAGGTAGATGGATTTCTACCTTATTCAAGAGAAGATAGATGGATTTCTTAGTTTTGGTTTTGGTTCTGATTAGAATTTAAGATCTGTCCTAACTATCAATTGAAAGCAGCTTCACTTAATCCACTACCAAGTTTTTATATATATTTTTTGATTTTTAATGTTCCTGAGTGGTATCCATCAAGCAGATTTCAAAACCCACTGTTTCATTGCATGCAGAATAATAAATCTTGTTGCTTTTGCTTTTGGTTTGTGATTAATGATAAGGTTTATTATTCATCAGTTTGTTAATGCAAGATTACGACACCCACTGAAAAAGACCTATTCTCTCAAGCATTTAACAAGAAAGAATAGCACTGTTTTTTTTTCCTGATCATGTAAATTCCTCCCAACAGTGCTGTGTTAGGTTATCATATATATATATACACACACACATACAGCAGCAACCAGCTGCAAGCCTGCAACTAATCAGCAATGAAGAGTATGGTCTCTCCTCTTTGAGCAAACAGATAAATAATCATCATCATCATTACTATTACTACTTCTGCAAGAAATGGAATCCCAATGCTTTCAGCAACTAACAAGAAGACTGAGTGGACCAATACTTTGATCATACATATAGATGTATATCCAACAAGATTCAGTAAAAAAGAAATTCTCAAATGATGTATAATAATAATAATAATAATAATAATAATAATAAAACAAGCTAGCAGGCAGGCAGGCAGGCAGGCAGAATCTTTTTCTTTTTCAACTTTCTTTTAGCTAAATTCTTTTTGTTAAAATGTTGCTCTATTCGCAAGCCTTGACTAATACTTTATGCAGAGATTCAAAGGATTTGAATATACTTTCAATCATATAAAAGTGGGCATTAAATAAAGATGGTTAGAATTGAACAGGTACAAAATATTTTAATTTGTTCATTTTGTTATGAAAGGCCTTATAATTTTATTTAAATTCAAATTTATGATAGTTTTTATTTTGTGGTTAATAGGTTGGAGATACCTCAAGTGCACACCACGGGCATCGTAAGACTTTCAATGTAGATACTCATGTCGATTCACCATCACAAAAGACACATTCATGACATATCGAGGCTTGTTATTTTATTAATACGATGAAACAAACTGATTACGGTTTTTTACTATATGTTGGCAATTGGGTGTTCTCCATTAGAAATACAATATTATCATGTCCATCATAATGCTTAAATTCATTCAGAGAGTAAATTTTCTTAAAAAACCTAAAAAGTAAGATTTTTTAGGTTATGATGATCATGTGTTTAGATTTTCTTAAGTAATTTCATTCAAAGGAAATTAAAGGATCTCTGTTATGTTGAAATGTTATTGTTAGTGTTGCTTTATGTTACTGTTTGGTTTATGGTTATGATACACGAATGTTATGGTCATGATATGCATGTTGGCAGTTGGTGTTGTTCCAATTTTGTGCACTGTACGTGCAAGAAGTGCAACGTGCTGAATTGAAGTTTGAGCTCTAGCAGAATATTTGGCTTTGCCAACATGTATCAAGCTACGTATGTAGAGAAGTTTTCACTATTAAAAATATAACAATCACTGATACTAAACTTTTAATACTTTATATGAAGTGTAAAAAAAATAGATATAATAAATTTTTTTTATAAAATGATAAAAAAAATCAATATTTAGTGACACTAATATATGTATTAGTAATTTATGATATTTAAGTATCGGTAAATATAAAATAACATCATTTTCGTTATTTTGTTGTAATAACAATACTGAAGTTTTCATGCTACAGTGACCATACATCAATTGCTATAGTGATTTTGCCTCAGAATTCAATTTGTAAAACAGAGAAGATGTGTGCCTCAGAATTCTCAAGCAATTCAGAGGTTTTCATATTCTTTTGTGATTTTATGCAGGTGGTTTGTTGGTTGTGCTAAATTTTTTTTACTTTATGATTTTAGAATGTTAATGATAAATTTAGCTCAAATTTTTCCCTAAACGTTTTCAAGAGGTGATTGTCAGTAATCAATGGATTAAATTTTTTTGTTCATTATACCTTTTTAACAAATTTTACTGTATATAAAATGAAAATTCTAGTCTTACATTTTAGGTTTTTAATACCATCCAATATTTTACAATATTTAATCAATTAAATTGTTCTAAATTGGTCTTGATATTTGGTTCACATTTAATATTCAAATTACTTTAATGGGATCAATATTTAAGTTAATTAAAATATTATAAATAGTTAATATTTTTTGAGGCCAAATATTTGGCAACGAAATGTGCTAGTGAAAAAAATAATTTTTTTTCAAATTATTTATGGCTGTTATATATTGGTTGCAAAATGGTCGCAAAAACTTCTTGCGGTTGATATATACTGGTAGCAAAATTGATTTTTTGTAGCTGCTAAAATCAATTGCACATATCAAAAAAGTTTTTTGTCGAGATTTATTGTAGCCAATAGAATTCGGCCGCAAATGACTAGAAGTTGACTGCAAAAAAATGATTTTGCGCTAAAAAATTCAGTTGCTAAAGACAGCTTTTTTTGTAGTGTTAAGAATTTCAAAGTCTTGATTTATCCGAAAATGTCTTTGAAGGTTGGAGCGAGAATGAAGGTATATATTTTTATTTGGTATTCATAATTATTAGTAATGACTTTCGCTTTTTCTGAAGTTATATACATACATATATTTATTCTAAAACAGCACCATTTTACAAGATGCCGATTTCAAAGTAAGACAATACTTCTCACTATTTTATACCAATGCAGTGCTACTTTGATAAATAATGCTTTACTGTTTGGAACTCTCATTTTAGACTCCCACTTTTTATCAAGAGGAATTGATCGAATTAATGCAAGCAAATATATCAAGTATTGAGGTCTATTTCCAATATTGTGGTATCGTTCATTTGTTCGCTATAAATATTCCTATTGTAAAGTTTGATTCACTCTATCAAAATACAATATTTTCGTAAGTCAGTCAGTCAGATATGCATTTAATAGATCACTCCCTTCTACAATACCCTTCAGGCTAATTAATTCTAAAACAGAAAATTATTATTTTTTTTTTATTCTCGTTGCAGGATTCACGAATTTGAGAAACTTGAGAAGATTTCATACATTTATTTTTGTAAGTCATTCCGTATGATAATCAATGTTTTTAATATATTTATTTAAAATACGCATTGATCGATTTTATTTCTCTGCTCTTCCCCTATTTAGGAATATGTAAATTGAAGTATGTTGTTGAGTTGGATCTCAGTGCGAATAATTTTGTTGGTCACCTCCCTTGTTGTCTCAGCAATTCGACCTACATCAAGGTTCTCGATCTCTTCTACAATAAGCTAAATGGGAATTTGCCATCTCTCATTGCCAATCTTACTTCGATTGAATTTTGCATCTTTCAAGTGCCAACTTTGAAGGCTTATCCTTCTTCAGTTCATTAGCTAATCTTTCAAAGCTTCAGGTATTCCAACTGTCATGCAATACGCTACAAATAGAAAACGAAAAATTTACATGGCTCCCTAAATTTCAATTGACGGTCCTCTATGCACGTCAATGCAACTGGCATTCTGTTCCTCTTTTTCTTCATTACCAATACGATTTACGATTGGTTGGAACCATGTTTCCTTGGTTATTACAAAATAACACAAAACTAGAACGCTTGTATTTGATGAATAACTCATTGTTAAGAATTCTTCGGTTGCCCAATTTTAAACATGATTTGCTTAGTCTAGATATCTCCAACAAGAAATTGAGTGGGCAACTCCCTGACAGTATGGATACAATGGTTCCTCAATTAGAGTATATAAGGATGTCAGAGAATAATTTTGACGGCAATATTCCTTCTTCATTGGGTTAGATGAAACAACTCCAGTTGTCGGATTTGCCTACTAACAATTTTTCAGGGAGTTACCCAAATAATTTTTCACCAATTGCCTCTTGTTGTCAATCCTGATTCTATCAAATAACAATTTTCAAGGAAGTATTTTTCTTGAATATATGGAGTTGACAAATTTGAAGTGGTTATATTTGAGCAACAACTTTAGTGGGAAGATTGAAGATGGTTTGTGAATGCCACTTTATTAGATACCTTAAACCTATCCAACAACAAATTCTCTTCTCCAATCCCTCATTGGATTGGAAATATTTTCTATCTTCAGTATCTTTCACTGTCAAACAATTTCTTGGAAGGGAATATTCCTGTGAGTTGAGCAATCTCGAATTCCTTCAATATTTTGAACTCTCTGATAATAATTTGTTTGGATCGATACCATCATCCTTCAATTTTTCATCACTAGAGCACATTTACATGTATAGGAGTGCTTTCAACGAATCTATTCTAGATGCATTATGAAGAAGTTCTAGATTAATTGTACTCAATATAAGGAATAATCAATTTTCTACCACTATTCCCCAATAGATTGATGACTATTCAAGTCTAAGTATTCTTATTCCAAGAAGAAATCACTTGCAAGGCCATATTCCTAATCAGATATGTCAATTAAGAGAGCTAAGTATAGTAGATCTTTCATACAACAAGTTCAATGGATCTATACAAGAATGCTTCACCAATATGACATCATGGATGCTTGGGCATGATGACAGCTCATTAAGGATTAATATTGAATATTTAGCACATGAATTTAAGAATTACTATAATTCCACTCTTGAATTTGTTCAACAAGAAATAGATGAGCTACTATGGTATCAATGGAAGGTAGAATTTATGACAAAGAATAGATATGAATCTTGTGGGGTTAAATTTCTAGAATACATGACTGGACTAGATTTGTCATGTAATGAGTTAACTGGTGAAATCCTAGTAGAAATTAGAATTATTTCAAAATCCGTGCATTGAATTTCTCCAATAATTTCTTATCAGGATATATACCAAAAAGCTTTTCCAATCTAAAAATAATAGAAAAGTTAGTTTTCTATTTGAATTCAAACATTAAGGACAATGGTTACTTTAAGTTTAGGGGAAGAATCTCAGTTGTGGAATGTTCTGGAAGTGTTTTGTGAAATGCTTGTGAAATGTTTGTGGAAGCGTTAGGGTTATTTCGTTTATTAAAATTTTTGCTTAAGCAACCAACACACATTTTGATCTCAATTTTTTTTTGTTTTTCTAGTTGTTCTTGCATGTAAGTTAGTTTTGTTTTGTTTTGTGTGTTTTCTACTTTAAAATTTCTTTTTCCCTTTTAGTATAATATGCGTACAAATCTTCTCTTGTCTTATGAGTTGTTTTTAATTGTCATATGAGCTTGCCTTAGTCAATATAAATGAAAGGTCAATGATATGATTTTGATTGAGAGTACTTAAATTTTGGAAAATGATAAATGCTGGCTTAATCGATATGCTTAACTTGTTGCCAAATTTATTGTATTAGATCATTGCTACATTTTTGAACGATAATGCCACAATTACTTGATTAATTGAAAACTTAGAGAAGGTTTATGCGAACCAAGTGAACTTGTAAGATTTCATTGAATTTAAAACTTGTTTAAATGTCACTTAAAGCGAAATTCTAGGGGATGCTTTATTAGGGAAATGATTTACGTCATTTTTGGTTCATTTGAGCCTTTTAAGCTAACCTAGAATTAACAAAACCTTGGTCTACCCTATTGAGTTTGAATATGCCTTTCTTTTGTTGTCACCCTTATATCGATTTAGCCTTAGAATAAGGGTTTAATAATCTTTTGTTTAGTACCCTAAAGTTTTTTATCATTCTAAGATTTATCTACATAAGGGAGAATGGGTAGATTATGAAAACTTAAGCCAAACTTTCACTGAGTAACTGGGTCTCATGCCTAGGCAAGCATAGAGAACTCGTATAAAAAAGTAGAGCGAGAAGTGAGAAATAAAAGTTCAAGCCAAAATTTTGCTAAGTAACTAAACCTCATGCTTGATAAGTATGGAGAGTTCGCATAAAAAGGTAGAATGAGGCTAAACTACCACTAAAAATGAAAGAAAAAAAATGACATCTTTGATTTGTAAATAGATGGGTGAGAAAGCAAAGAAAGTTGTGAAGAATTGATGATTATGGGAAAGATTAAGATAAAGTTATAGGATGGTTGATGAGTTTAGGGCGTTTAAACCTTGCTTAAATGTCTATTTTCCTACCCTAACCATAACCTTTCATTACAAGTCTAACTAAGCCTTAAGGATCCTTGACGTGGTGTCTTACTATATTAGTGGAGAGTGACAGGAAAATAAAGCCTGTGGAATTCCCTAAGAAGTTCAACAAGCTTATTTGTTTGTCTAAACTTGTCTGAGTTGAAGAATAAGTATAAGTGGTAACTTATACACTTGCACAAGAAATCTTTAAGTAGAGTGACATTTGATATTTAAATTGAATTTGTAGATGAAATGCCAGCATTTTGAAAGTTTCCTTAATTTAAATATCTACTTGATCTATGAGGTTGGGTTGAGATTTGACTAAGAATATGCTTATGAGTTTATTTTGTCTCTTTATGGTTATTTGGCCTCTTTTTGGTTATTTTTTTGCCAAGCTCTCTTAATGAGTGATCTTTATTTGTTGTTATTTTGATTTGCTTGAGGACAACCAAACATTCAAGTTTAGGTATATCTAATAAGTGTGTAGAATACGTACTTTTCGGCCACTTTGGGACTTGAATTGTTTTGTAAATCCTCAACTTTTATTAATATTTGATGAATTTTAGTAACTTGTGCAAAAAAGTTAGAAAGTGGTCATTCAAGATGAAATTGGCTTAGAAAGAAATGTCAGCAAAGTCGGAAGGAAATTGGGACCAAAATGCAAATGTTTCAAGCACCGAAGTGTAAGAAAATCAAAAGCAGATGATTATGGACTGCTTGCATGGCGCGGTCTAGCCATGCCCATGAGTAAGAAGGCAAATTGGCCAAGAGGGTAGTGTTAGTCGCATGGTCATGCGACCCATTGAGCTTCCATTGCGCCCCCGTGCCATTTTGATCACCCTACACTTCTTGGACATCCTTAGATGATTTTTGGCTGTGAGATCATCAACAATGGCCTGATTTGGGTATCTTTTAGGTTTAACTTAGAATGAATAACCACCTTAACCAAGTAACCAAGAAAGGAAAATTCAGTTTTCAGTGAGAGAAGATGAAGAACAAGGAAGTACTCTAGAGAAAGAAGTGGATTGATTTAAGTGAAGGTTTTGGAAAAAAATCTTGAGGAGAATCATTGAAGTTATCATTTGAGTCATAAACCTTGTCATTTTCATTTTGTATTTCATTTGGGTTTAATTTGTTAAATTTAAAGTTATGGAATATATGATGATTTTCATATTTGAGATGGTTGGCTAGATTTCTTAATTTAAGATCTTGATGTAGCTACCGTAATTATGTTTTTAATGTGGACTGATTCTATTTACTTGTGTTTACTTGCATTAATTGATTCTAATTTATTGTTTGACAAATTGAATGATCTAAGACGGATGAATTAATATTTGGTAAAGTGTAATTTGTTTATTGAATTTGGTAAATATAATTGAGTTTACTAAGGTTTCGGGAGGAATTTTGTTTATTACTTAGATTAAAGGCAAGAACGGGGAGGTAATTGAATTATTTTAAGTAATTAAGTAGGATATACTTAAAGAGCTCTTAATTAACTAAGTTTGGTAGGAATATTAATTTAGAAAATTTTGCGTAAGTAATTGGTTTGACACTTAGGATAGGTACCGAATTCACTTTAAATTCTACGATTAGTAAATTAAATTAGGACACATTATTAATAGCCAATTAAAAAAAACATATGACAGGATAAATGAAATCAAGTTCCTAGATCTCTTATTCTCAAATTAATTAATTCATTATTCAGCAGTCTTTAATTTGATTTCTATTTCTCTTTTACTTAGTCATTGAGTTAAGTGTTATTTACTTTTACAATTAGGTATCTGCAATTTTTTAGATAGAATTGGACTTTTGAGGTTATAATACTTAGTAGTAATTTTAAATTTCAATCTTCACAGTACAATACTTGTACTTTTCATTTTATTACTTGATACAATTCGTGCACTTGCGGTTAGCATTATTGCGATCAGACCCTCCTTCCATGGTTCATGGTTATTGCCAGCGCTGGCAAGAAATGGCAGAAACACTCGATGTTGGTTGATGGTTCTTCTTCCTCCCTACTTCAAGTTATGGATATTAACACAGTTAAAGAGATCGCTATAAGCACTTGGTACCTACAATGAAATCTATGGAGCACGTCGTTCCTCGGGAGTGGGCGGATTGGGAATTTCGGAACCAACGTGTCGAGATTCTCGGTCGGTGTTCAAAGTTTAGCCATAAGGTATACAAAAGGAAAATCTTTCTCCTTATTGCTTTTTTTTTTCTCCTCGTGTTATGTTTCTCATTTTCTTTTCTTTACCTTTTTTTTATTTGCTGCAGCTGAACCTTTTGCTATCCGGGAAACGGAACCCATTCCCTCGTCAGCTGAAAGATGCTCAACGAACTTCTATTCTTGAGAGAGAATGAGAGGACTCTAAGAGAAAAGAGGGCAAACTAGAGGCTCGGATTGCCAAGCTCTTCAGGGAAGAACAAAGTTTTTTCCTAGCTTTAGGGGAGAAAGAAAGTCAATACGGAGAGATGGTTGAGCAGAGGAATGACTTAAAGGACCTCGAGATTGACCTTGCTGCTACTATCCATTCCAAATTTGATGCTGATGCTGGGGGTTATGTGAGGGGGCTTCTTCACTCTGTTGAAATGTTTAAAAGGAAGTTTCCTCGAGAAGATCTGAGTTTTTTAGATAAAGCCTTAGCCATTGCTAAGGAAATTCAAGAGGGTGATTCTGAAGATGAGATGGAGCGGAGGAAGTGGATCAGCAAACCGAGGACAAGAGTCTACAGACAAATGCTCCGATTAAATAATACTACAGTCCCGACTTCGGATGATGCCGAGAACTTGTAGTTATAGCTTAGCTCACTGGTGTTTCGGAGGATTATAACTCTTTTTGTTCATTATCTCCTGGTATTTCATCATTTGTTTGATTTCTTTTGTGGGAATATTTTTGCATAACAGCATGCTGTTTACGCAAAATTTGAGCACAAGTTCAACCGTCTTCTTATCTGCCTTGTTTATGTTGTGAGCAACTCTGCAGCTCTCTGTTTGTTTGGTGTGGTTTCCTTCACTTAAATTCCCTTTCCTTTGATTGTGTGCTTACTCGGGCTGCTTATATCATTATATCAGATACTTCAAAGTTGGCGGCGAGGTTCGTGAGAGCCTTGTCTCGGGAAAAAATTTGCGTACATGCCACTGACGGCTTTATGATTTGTATTGCCAACTTTCCTTTTTTCTGCTAGCTCGATGTTGCTAGCGGTTTGGGTTACAATTGGGACGCTTTAGGTGCTTCCGTATTGCATTAAACATGAAGCTGACTGATTTGACTATGCATTTAATGATCTTACCTTGGTTTGTGTGTGTATTGGGATATAATTCTCTGCTTGTTTCAAACTTTGTGGGTGGTCTTGGTTAGTCGTGTCTTTATGTTCTCCTAAGGCCTGAACCTGGATAGTAATTTGAGGTTTATACACAAGGTCGAACTCACTTAGCTCTATGGCCTATTTTACCAATCTCTCTTATATATCTGGTCAATGTAAAAGTTGTCATAATGGCTAGTTGGTCAACACAATAACTTTGTAGGCTAAGAAGTTGAGGCATAGCTTTCTTACTACTATCACCAAAGCTAGTGCCTATTTTTCAGGTATGCTATATTGAGGTTCTAAATCTTATGCTTTGTTGGCATAGTAAATGGGGTGGAAAATTCCCTTGTCGATTTCTTGTGTAATCACGATGTTGACAACACAATCTAACATAGGCAAGTATAAGAATAGTTCATCCCCTTCCCTTAAAGTAACCAACATTTTTGTTAACTCTTGATTTCTCGAAATGCCTTCTCACACTTCTCATCCTATACTATATTTTTCCCTTACTATATTACCTTGAAAAATTCATGGCACCTGTCAGTAGACCTTGATATGAATCTAATAAGAACTACTAATTTTCCCATCAAACTTTGTAGTTCCTTTATCAAATTTCTTGGCGACTTCAAATTGACTATAGCTTCAATCTTTCAAGGGTATATTCAATACCCCTTTCACAGACCATATAGCCCAAAAATTTTCTCAAGCTGACTTTAAAAAAATGCTTTTCAAGGTTAAGCTTCATTTGATACTTGTTTAGCTACTCAAATGTTTGTGTCAAATGATAGATGTGATTTGAGATGTTAGATGATTTATTTATCATATCGTCCACATATGGTTCCATCGTCTTGCTGATCAAATATTTGAATACCTTATTGACTAATCTTTGATATGTGGTTCCATGTTCTTCAACTCAAAAGGCATAATCTTGTAGCAGTAAGACCTTGATCAGAGTATAAGACTGTCTTCTCCTTATCTATTTCATGTAGTATAATTTGGTTGTACCTTGAGAATGCATCCATAAAGCTTAAAGCACTATGCTTAGTAGTGGTATCTACTAATTGATTTATCTTTAGTAATGGGAAGCTGTCCTTAAGACAAGCCTTATTTAGATTAGTAAAGTCTATGCACAGTTACCACTTCTCATTTGCTTTCTTCACCATTACCATGTTAGAGATCTAATATTGGTAGGTTGTCTTTCTGATGAAATTGGCTTTCAATAGCTTATCTATTTCTTCATATATTGCGTTTTATCTTTCTTGATTGAAGATGCGTCTTTTCTATCTAACAAGTCAGGTATTTCGATCCATAAAAAGACAACGGTATATAAATTTAAGGCCTATCCTTGGCATATCGTCACAAAGACCAACGAACACATCAGCATTGTTTCGAAGAAAGGTGGCCAAGTTTTCTTTATTATCTAAGCTCAATTGGATCCTAATTGTTATTATCTTTGTTGGATCTTTGGCTGCAATTGGGATTACTTCACATACCTCTTCTATTTTTTTTTTTGCCTTTCTACCTCTGGTACCTGTCTTTTCTGGTCCTCAGGTAAGGTTAGTGTTGATTCGTATACATCTAGTTTTACAGTTCCTCCCACCTCTATCATTCAGTTTCTTGGATTTTTGTTATTATATGTTTCTAATTCTCCAATCGATATGTAGAATGTCTTTCTAGCCAATGTCGCATAGTAAATATGTGCTTCCCTCTAATCTTTCCATATTACCCCAATTTTGTGGTTAGTTTTGAACTTCATTTTCTGATAATGAATTAACTCTACTATCTGCGAGCACTTTAAGAATGGTCTTTCTATTAGAACCTTACACGAGATTTGGTAATCGACTACCAAAAAGTTTACCATTTACGTATTCACCCATGGCCTTATACCTATCATTATAGGAACCTTAACTCTCCCTAATGGTATAACCTAACCATTTTTTAACCATAGAAGGGCGTGTTAATAGGCTCCAGCTTTAGTTGTCGAATCCCAATTCATCCAGGGTCTTATTAAACAAAATGTTGACAGAGCTTTATAGATCTATGAAGATTCTACTCATGTTGAATCTAGCTACATTAATGCTAACCATAATTGCATCATCTTGAGAATAAATGACATCCTTTTTGTCTTGTTATGTGAATAATATGGGTGTTGAAGAGGTTTTTTTCTTTTTCTAAGCTTGGATATTGAAAACTTAAGTCGGTAGTTAGGTTTGACAAACATCCTTAAGTACTTTTTTCTTGTATTGTTCTAGTCTCTACTGAGGTCAGTCCCGTGCAATTATTATACTTTGATGCCTTTAGTCTAGGTAACTTGGTCCTCTCTACCTTCTTGTCGTATCCACCCCATTGACAGCTCGCCCAACCAAACGAGCTGTTATTTTTGCCTTTTGATGTTTTGCCACAAGAGATAGAAACGTAGCAAGATTTTGTGAAAATTCTCATTCTTACTTTGACAACACTTGCCATAATCCTGGCAGAGTGACCCGTGTGGCACCGCCAAATTGGCTCTCACTTAAGGGCAAGCGTTTACATGTGTCGTATTGTAAAATTACATCTAGACAACCCAAGAGCAGAGTGAATCAGGTTCTCAAAAATATAACTTATATGTAACCTAATAATCAATTCCAAGCAATTAAAAATGTAATATACCAAATTCAACACACAATTCTAATTCCCAATATATGAATAAAAAAAATTAAGTTTCTAATGTGTGTGATCAATGTGCATAACAATAATAAGCACACTAAAGTTTTATGTGGTCGATAAATCTCTAGCCTACATCCACTTTTTCAAGTTGCAAGCTTAAGAATTTCACTACCAGTGCCTTCAAAATTAAAGGCAACCAATATTTCAACTCCAAGTGAACTTAAAGTATGACACTTAGACATTACACCAAGACGTCTTCATGAGTATTTCTCTTACTATTACAAGTAAGTGACTTTTGGGTGTCAGTTATACCTTACAACCTAATAGTGTTTTCTTCACACTCACAAAAAAGAATTACAAAGAATATAACCTCGATAAAGGAATTTAATGTAGGAAACTATAAACACACTTTTCAAAGAATAATACAAATGAAAGTTAAAGGTGTGCAATAAAATTAGATGTATGATTTGCAAAAATAAATTCAAAACCTTTGTATTGCACTTCTTAAATATGTAATAAAATTTTTCAAGTGTATAAAACTTATTCCAAATGAGTGTTTATAGTGACATTAAAAATAAGCCATTGTTGGCCATTAAAAACAAAAAAGTTGAAATTTTTAGAATTTTGGACGGTAAAAATCATAGCACTAAAATTTGCACCCATTCTAAGTACTCTTCACAAAATTCGTTAGATCAAAGATGTTGACAAAATGAAGATTACAAAAGCAATGTTGAATTCCTTTCTCCATCAACAAATATAAAGATGCGGTAATATGTGATGTTGTTGATATAGATGCATTTCACATGTTACCTGGATGTCGTGGTAGTTCAACTTGAATATAGTGCATAATGGTATAACCAAAGCATATAGTTTTTGCAAAGACAATTTGAAGATAATTCTTGCCCTGATGAGACAATCGAACAATCCAACATGCTCAAAGGAGAGAAATAAATTCATTTTATTGCCCAAACAAGTTCTAATTCACATGGTGTACCAAAACAAGTTCTACATCTACTATCAGAGTTGAAGAATATTATTCCTGATGAGTTACTAGCTGAGCTACCACCTTTAAGGAATATTGAACACCACATTGATCTTGTTCTATAAGCAAGCTTACCATACATGACTTCTAAAGAATACAAGATTATGAAAGAACAAGTAAAAGATCTCTTCATGATAAGCTTAGTTAAAGAGAGTTTGAGCCTTGTTGTACCTACATGTCTGACCTTGAAGAAAGATTAAAGCTAGAGAATATGTGTTGATAATCAAGCTAACAAGATTATGGTATGATATTGATTTATTGTTCCTCCACTAGATGACATGCTTGATAGATTGGGAGGATCAAAATTGTTTTCCGGGATCAACTTATAAAGTAGATATCATCAAATTCATATTCGCCCCATGATGAATGGAAGACTACCTTGAAGACATATGAAGGATTATATGAATGGCTAGTCATGCCATTTGGTTTATCTAATGCACCAAGTACTTTCAGAAAACTAATGAATTGGGTATTCCAACCTTTCATGGGGAAATTTGTTGTTGTTGTTTATTTCGATGACATTTTGATTTATAGTCAAATTAAGGAAAACAATCTACAGCACTTAGCAGAAGTTTTTAAAGTACTTCAAAAGACCAAGTTGTATGCACACTTTAAGAAATGCAGTTTTATGACTAATAGTCTGATCATCTTAGGCTTTGCTGTAAGTTCTAAGGGAATTAAAGTAGATTAAAAAAAAGCGAAAGCTATTCATGAATGGTCCACATGAAAGTCAATTTCTAAAGTTTGAAGCTTTCATCAACTTGCAATATTTTATTGATGATTTGTAAAAAATTTTAGCATTATTGTTGAATCCCTCACCGACTATTTGAAACAAAAGCGATTTGTTTGCAATATTTACTTAGTACAAAATCTATCCTAATGAAAATGGTTTAATTCAAGGGGGGTGTTATAAATGAAATGGATATAACACCTTAAACTTCTTATACGTTTATTGAATTTATTATATATTGATATTATTGGGTTTCTTACTCGCAAATTGGTAATATATATGTACAACATTGTATTGAATTTATCATGCCTAAATTGAATTAAGGATCTTTCAATTGTATTTAGCAATTGAATTCAGAGAATTATTTAAGAAAAGAAATCAAAAGCAATTATGGTATGAGTTATAATCAAATATCATTTGCATCCTTATGTCTTTTTTACTTACAATTTGAGCTAATATTTATAACCAATAGTAAATTATTTAATTAATTTATTTATTTAGAGTGCATTTAAAATTACTAATTAATACTATGAAAGTATTATGTTAAAATTTTTAACTTAATTTTATTTAAATATAATTATTAAAAACTTTTAGTTATATTCAACATTTAATAAATAAATAAATGAAAATAAAATAGGCACCGACACAATGTTGAAAGTCAAGATATAAATCAATTGTGTCACCAAATTCGTCGAGGAATCTTGGAAACATGGAAAGTGCCAAAGGAACACAAATCACAGACGTCAAACCTATAATTTGCTGTGGAGAAAAACTTTTGAATACAAATTTCATTACTATTTATAGGTCCTACAATATTTGCAAATGCATTATGTTTCTTTTGAAATGATTGCATTGATGACATATATTCTTTCTTAATTGTTAAAGTCATTTTAACAAGATATTTTAAATACTCTTGTTATTTGATAACTAAATAAATAATTTACATTAATTATAATTATTAACCAATGACTGATAATCTTAGAAATTGTTTTGTGTAAATTCGTGACTTACCTGTATTTATATATCTTCTTAAAGATAACCTTTTGACTTTTTTCTGCCACAAATTAATGACTATGAACATATATGTTTGCATCTGCTTTTAAACTTTTGACTTCTTTCACAATAAATTTATGATTGTTCGCATTGATTTCCTTGTGTAGGAAAAAATGAAATGTGAAAGCATAACTTTTTTCTTTAAATATTTTAATAAGTTATTCTGCCATTTTAGGGTAATAAAAAATTATATATAAAAAAATTTACTCACTTCACAACGTAAGAATTTACTTTAATATTACTCACTCTCTGCTTTGTGTATATCTAAATTTTGAATTGCTTAAGGCTATTGAATAGCACGAATAAGTACTCCATTTATAGTGTTAGTGAGATGAGAAAAATTTTCTTTGATTAGGAATAGGATTAGAATTGCATAATTTTAATCCTAATATAAACTTAAACTTTATCTTTTATTTAAAGATAAATATTTTATCACTTAAGATATATTTTTTAACTCTCTATTTATCTACAATAAATAATAATTATCCTAAATAATTAATTAATTATTTAGATAAATATAATAATATTTATTACATAAATAAATATTAATCTATTAACTAAATTAAGTTTCTATGCCAACGGAGTCAACCCATCATGACATCCCGTTGGGTCTAACCCAAGTCCAATACTTTGTTTGCTTTATCTTTTTCTTTTATTTTTAAGAATTTATTAATATATGACATTAATAAAATTGAATGGACAAAATTTTATATATTTAAATTATATAGGAGATTTGATATTAGAGGTGAGTTTTATAAGAGTTTAATCGTATTCCTGCCAAGTTGCACACCTAAATCAAAGTGGACTTGAGTTTTTTCAAGTCTAGTCATCTTGTCCTTGGCCTTCTTCCTTGATAACGATGGTATCAATTACCATGCCATCTAACGCCACTTAAAGACAACATTTGAAAAAATTGACAGTACAACAACCAGTTCAGTCACTTTGATGATTATAAATTGGGTACAGCGGCTTAGCCACTCATATTATTTCTGCGAGCATTCAAACAAAGAAGAAATTGGGTTTAATTTCATGCTGTAAGGCAGAAGATCATCTAGAGCTAGAAAGAAGGATATTTCAAATTAGTTGCCAAATGATTTGAATTCTAATGTGGGTGAGTACTTTTACACTTGTTGAAACAAATTAATGCGAGTACGTAACTTAACACCAAAATTTGAGTGAATAATTCCATCGAAAATCAAGTAAATTTTACATTCATCTCCTCTATCTATTCAAGTTGTACAAACAATTATGAAAACAATCGAAATTTTTTTAAAGCTAGCAATTATATATAAGATGTTTTAATTTGAAATATTTGACATTTATATATCTCAAAGATGGATTGACAATTATTATTTTAATATAACATAATACTGTAACACAACACAACCACAGTAGCGACACTAAAGATTGCAACTCGTAACAACTTCAACAATTCTAGCTTAGACTAAAACAGAGCACGATATTAAGTTTCATTATTGCTTGAGCGTGCATGTCGCTTCCTCACTACAAACTGAATTTAATTTAGATGCAATATGTGAGAGAATAGGAAGCTAGAGAAACTTTTAGGCACGTGGTGATTAATCATCATCCTCAGAAGACAACAGCATTTCCACAACTTTGCTCGCGCTAGGTCTGGCAGCCCTGTCTTCTTCCACACATTGCAAGGCCACCTGAACCATGATTTCCATCTTATTTACATCATAGTTTCCGGCAATCGTAGGGTCCACAATTTCTTCAATCCATGCCTCGTTTGATGCAGCTACGTTTTTCTTCTCCCTCACCCATGTTGCCAAGGTTCCATGCTCCTTCATCCCTTCATTTCCATAAGTTTGGAAAGCAGCTGTTGGGCTCTTTCCAGTTACCATCTCTAACAGAACAATGCCGTAGCTATAAACATCCACTTTTGAGGTAATGGGCAGATTATAAACCCACTCAGGAGCCATATAACCTCTTGTTCCTCTTATTTTAGAAAAGCTCGAATCATTTAGGCCACCCCTACTTCGCAGCTTAGATAACCCAAAATCTGCCACTTTTGGTTGGTAATTAGAATCCAAGAGGATGTTTTGTGGCTTGATGTCACAATGCAGAACCCACTCCAAGCATTCATCATGCAAATAAGCCAATCCTTTTGCAGTGCCAACAGCTATTTCAAACCTCTTATCCCAGCTTATTGAATTTAAATGGAGGTTATCTGCTAACGATCCACGCGCCATGTACTCATAAACCAAAAGCCTGTGCTTTCCTTCTGCACAATATCCCCACATCTCTATCAGATTCATGTGATTAAGCTTCTCAATTGTCTGTACTTCTGTGAGGAACTCAGCTTCCCCTTGTTTCGCTTCCTTAAGCCGCTTGACAGCTGCAACACGATTGTCAAATAGTAGAGCTCTATACACAATACTACCCGCTCCTCGTCCAATTTCTTCAGTAAAACCATTCGTAGCCTTTTTCAGCTCGCCGTAGGTGAATTTTTTAAATCCTCTAGCAACAGGTAGGTATTCTTGCTCCGCTGCTTTCGTGTCTTGATTAGCCATAAACAAGAAAAACCACACCAAAAAAATACATGTCATCTCTATAGCACCTACTGCTGAGGCGAACCAAAGCAAAAACTTCAATTTCCCATTTAAATGGAATTTTTCGTAATGTTTTTCTAAAGACTGACTGATGTTGCACGAGCAATTTAATCGCATCTCCTTGATAGTTGTTTTGTTAAAGAAGCGACTAGTTTTGGGTAGCTTCAAATAAATATCTCCACTGTAATTAGGCGTATGTTGTCCGTTCATAAGTCGAATCTTTGGGTAACATATATTGGCATTTACTTGTTTGTGAAATCTATACTGGAAACCTATGCAGCTACAGATATTAAGGCATTTCTCTTTACATTCTTGCACAGTAAGGTTTGGAATTGCATCTGTATCGTAGCCATAGAATTCAACATGAGTGAACTTGAGGAAACCAAAGTCGGCGTGGTTGCAGGAAAAATTGAATTCCGGTTCACATCCGCTAGACCAGTCCGATTCATTCTTCACTTTGTATCCAGTTAAGCAAACGCATCTTCTGCCTACGCCATGACCATATGCACACACTCCGTTAGGTCCACAGACACCGTGAACCATGCACGCTTTAGAAATGGCTTGCCATGAAATAACCCATTTCTTTATTTTCTTTTCAAAGCTGTACAACCGCAGATTGCCATCAGAATCCAGCGTCAATCGTCTGAGTGGCCCTTCTCCAAAATCGGTTGATGAGAATTCGAGACCATCAGAGGAAATAAAATAACCAAATTGATCAAGTACTGCAGTTCTATTGCTGTTGTACCTATACCTTCCATCTTCAATTGGTAAGAGCCAAATTGGCGGCCAGTAAATGCTGGTTATATTTGGAGTCTTGAATAAAAGACGGAGGACATTATCGTCGTCAAAGAAAAGCTTATAGTTACCAGAAGAATAATTGCTTTGGCTTCTTGACGAGATAAGGTAGGTGTCTTTTGTAAGCAGTTGTTGGGGAAGTAAAGTATCTGTAGGTGAATCAAAGCTTTCCCACAAACAATTAACACCATCCGAAGAACTTAGAATAAGATTGCCAGTGTTGAGAAGCTGTAGAGTCACAGATGAATGTGAAGCTACGGTTGTTTTCGTGGACCAGAGAACTCTTCGACCTGCATCTTTGAGGACGAGATTTCCATTCTTTAATAGTGAAAGCTTTGATTTTTTCCCCACTGGTTCGTCTCGATTCACCATCCAAACTACGGTGTGAGAATTTGGCAGTATGTTTGTGTACCATATGCCAAAGCCAAAAGCGTTGTCACCCACACTCAAAAATCCTGCAGAGAAAACACCATTGGGAGATATCAAAGTGTCATTTGTTTTCTCAGAGAGGGAGGCTTCTCTTTCAAGGACATCGAATAATGCTGCTGAAGATGGAGTCCAAGTTTGCAAGAGAGCTAGAAGAAGAAAAAGGATTGATGAGGTAGCCATTGGTAAATGCATGCACACAATGTTTCTTAGTGCTTTAATAAAAGAAAGATGTGTTCACTCTACGTATGCATGTATACAGATATTACTACTCAAAAACTACAATATTTTAATATGAGAAAATACTCTTTATAATGTCTTAAACCCGATATTTTATGTTACAGTTTTTGTTATAAATTTTAACATGTCAAGATAAAGAAAATTTTATATGATTATTCTTTTTGTTTGTGCAATTATCAACAATTTAATTGTTCATTTTCAGCATTGCCTTGCAATATTATTCATCTATCATTTTAGATGTTATGTTTGTAGTAAGGAAAAAAAAGTACCTAATTTTCCCATAAATTATCTGAATAACTTGTACTTAATTAACAGGTATTTAGAATATTGATATGATTTAGAGGTGAGAATCCGTGAACTGGCCTGTAGAATGATATTGAGTAATTGTTCAGGCACATTCTTTTTTCTTGACATCTTTAAAGTCAACAAAATGATAATACAAAAGGAGACATTTCATTAAATTTAGTTCAACGAAACCAATTAAAAGTATATTTTAAAGTATATATAATTTATTTTTTAGAAGAGAATGAATTGTTCAATTGTTTAATTGTTAAGGTATATTATGAAGAATTAATAGTTTATTCTAGACTTGGAATTTGATTTTTAATGAATCGACTCTTATCAGTTATATTTTCTAAAAAAACTATATCTTCTCATCAGTCAAAAGAATTATAGAAATTTTATTTTATTTTTAATAGACAAAGACTTACAGCCATGTACATTTTCTTGAACATATAGTTGAATTAGGAAATCTTTCAATTTACCTTTTAATTAATTCTTTAAATAATATTTACTTGTCTTCCCAATTTTTTGAACATTGAATCTACCAATAGACCAAGACTATAAAAGTCAAGGGTAAAATCACCAAATCAAACATACGTCTTCTTTCCTTCTTTCTTTCTTTTTTTCTTTTATGTGCTTTTTGAAAAAATAAAATGAAAAGAGAAAAAATCAAGTGTTGTTGAATTTTCTTTTTTAGTTGTTAGATTGACATGACAAAAAATATAAAATAAAATCTATCAAGTACAAAAATTTTTATATATAGCTTGAATATTTTAACCTTTAACATAAATTAAGACCGAAGAATGCAAACATTTCTAAACCTTCTTATAAGGTTGAAATTTGATTCAACTCTTATTCATTTTATAATTATTTATGACAATTTCTGTCATTTCAAAAAAAAAAAAAACACTAAACACTGTAATTTGTGATTTCATTCTAAGTCAAGTGATGGAGATGGTTTAACAACCTCCAGAATTTTTATGCTCTGTTATGAAATTTTTCCATAATGTTGACTTTTTCCCATAATGTTGACTAGGAAAAAAGAGAAATGGACATATAGCCCTTAAGTTGGAGAAAAATGCAGATGGAGAGTGCAAATATTTTCTTAAAATTAAGGATGGAAATGTGGATAAAATATACTTCATATTTTGGGAAATAGATCCAATGAGATATTAATATTTTCATCCCTAAATTTGGTGAAATGAGAAATCAGAATATAATTTTTTTATTCTATGTTAGTTAGAGATGTCAATAGATATGTAAGATATGGTACCAATACCTATACATCTTATCTAGATCCTACAAATAATTTTGAAACATAGATAAAGCGAATATTAAATGTTCTTACTATTTAATATGTACTATTATTTATATCCTTGCCAATATTCTACTAATATATTCGCATCCTAATAAAATTTTTAAAAAATTAATTAGTAGTTTGATTCCTTATAAATGCTTCACAAATTAATTAATATACTATTTTAATAAGTTAGATGTTATATTAAATCCCAAAAGTATATATGGTACAATCCATTTGGTTTACTGTCTTTTTAAATAGATAATAAAAGATATTCAAGCATAAGCTCCTCTCAATTAATTAGGAAAATTAACACATACCTCCACTGAAATTCAGGAAACTCATATTTAGAGGATAGGTTTAGAGAAACCTGTACTTATCTTCCTTGAACCTTTAGTTGATCACTCAATTTTTATGAAAAAACTAAAATATCTAAGTTATTATGTACTTAGATGTCTTAAAAGCATCCTTAAATATTTTTTACTTACTGCTAGGCGATAATTTTAATATTAGGCCAATATTACAGTACGACAATATTATTTTACGTAACATGAATCAGTTTTATTTTTCATAATATTCAATAAATTCTAAATTTATCATTGATATTTAGAATTTAAAAAAAAAAATCTGGACACCTATGAACTCATTTAGTGAAATTATATAATTTATTATTTTTATTAATTGGATACACATACACATGAAATAAGTATGCTTTTAAATAAATAAAAAAAATATTTACAGAATTTATATTTGTACTCAATTCTATAAATGATACTCCATTTGTTTTAAGCAATCTCTAAGAAAATTTAGAGGGAGATATTATTATAACAAAGTATAGAGTATAAGAAAAGCGGATTATTAAAGTCATTAAACTTCACTAAAGAAATGAACTTGATCCTTAATGGAAATTTCATGGTGGAAGTTTTCATAACTAAGCAAGGTATTTTTTTACATGTTTTATACAAATTAATCCTAGTCTTTTGTAATCTCCAATCTTGATCCAAAAGTACCATATCTTAATGCTATTGCTTCTTTATCATATTTGCACAATGTGCCAGACTAGACATAGCATTTTTTATGAATTTATTAGATAGATTTAGTTTGAGCATACTATACATCGTTGGACTGGCATCAAGTATATTTTCTAATTAATTTCATGGAACAGTGATTTTGCATTATTTTATTCCAATGAATCCACTTGAGATCAAGGATTTTTTGGTTTTATAGATGTTGGTTATCTCTCTAAACCTTATAAAGCTCGTTTGCAAACCAAATATTCTTTCACTTATAATAATGTAGCCATTTCGCGATAATCTAAAAAGGAAACTCTTGTTGTTACCTCTTTTAATCACCGTGAGATTCTAGCTATGCATGAAGCAAGTCGTGATTGTCAATGACATTTAAAGTACATGCTAGTTATCTTTTACAGTAGATGTTCTAACTACAATATACGAAAACGATATTGATTGTATCGCTCAACTCAGAGAAGGATATATTAAAGGCAAAAGAACAAAGAATATTTCACCAAAGTTCTTCTACGCTCACGAGTTTCAACGAAACAACTAAATTGATATTAAACAGATACACTCCATTGAAAATTTTGCTAATCTCTTTACTGAATCATCGCCTACATCAAGTTTTGAGAAGTTGGTACACAATATTGACATGTGTCGGCTTTATAATTACCAAACTAATATATGTCATCTTAAGGAGAGAATTTTTTAGATGGAGCATATTCTTCTAGGTACTGTGAGAAATATATTAGCAAATGGTGCATCGTACTTTTTTTTTCCCCTTCGACCAAGTTTTATCCTATTAGGTTTTATGGGCAAGGTTTTAATGAGACAACATTATGCGCATTCTAATTCTAGCAATCATATCTTCTCAATACATAATCCAGTCCATTGAAAATGATCTAATTCAAGAGGGAGTGTTATAAATGAAATGGATATAATACTATTTTCATTAAAGAAGTTTACTTAAACTTATACATTTATTGCATTTATTACATATTGATGTTACTGGTTTTTAAAGAAATCAAAAGCAACTATGATGTGAGTTATAGTCAAATATCGTTTGCATCCTTATATCTTTTTTATTTACAATTTGAGCTAATATTTATAATCAATAGTAAATTATTTAATTAATTTATTTATTTATCATGTATTTAAAATTACCAATTAATACTATCTATGTATTAAATTAGAAATTTTAATTTTATTTTATTTAAATATAATTATTTTTTAGTTATATTCAACATTTAATAAATAAATAAATGAAAAGGAATAGACACCGACACAATGTTAAGAGTCAAGATATAAATCAATTGTGTCACCAAATTCGTCGAGGATTCTCGGAAAAATGAAAGAAGCAAAGGGAACACAAATTACAGAGGTCAAACCTGTATTTGCTGTGAAAAAATTTTTATTGACGGATGGTTGATAATCTTAGTAATTGTTTGGGTAAATTCATGAGCTACTTGTATTTACATATCTTCTTAAAGATAAATTTTTGACTTTACAAATTAATGACTATGAACATATATAAAAAAACTTCTTTGGCAATAAATTTACGAATATGATCGTATATGTTTGCTTGTGAAGGTAGCTATACTTTCAATGTCCACATCCAACACATGTGCTTGATTGTCTGCATTGATTTCCTTGTGCAAAAAAAAAGCAAATGTGAAAACGTAACTTTTCACTTTCAATATTCCAACAAGTTGTTTTTATCATTTTAGGGTGCTAAAAAATCACACATGAAAAAAATTTACTCACTTCTCAACTTAAGATCCCACTCTAATTTTACTTACTCTCTATTTTTTGTGTATCTAAATTTTGAACTGCTCGACACTATTTGAATAGCACAAATAAACACTCTATTTGTACTACTTGAAAATGTGGAAAATTATTTTTTATTAGAATTAGAATTATACAATTCTAATACCAATATAACTTAAACTTTATCTTTTATTTAAAAATAAACGTTTTATCACTTAAAATAAGGCATATCTTTTAACTTCCTATTTATCTACAATAATTAATTAATTATCCCAAATAATTAATTAATTATTTAAATAAATATAATAATATTTATTACCTAAATAAATATTAACCCATTAACTAAATTAGGTTTTTAGGTTAATTGGGTCAACCCATAATAGGTGCCCCATTGGGCCTAGCCCAAGTCCAACGCCTTATTTACTTTATCTTTTTTCTTTTATTTTTTATATATTTATTAATACATGACATTAATAAAATTGAATGGACAAATTTTCATTTATTTTTATTTAATTAACTAACTATTATTTTGATTCCTCAAAATAAATTCATATCTCACTTTTGCCCTCGCTCCTCTTTCTTACTTATATAAAAATAGTTTCTCACTATTCTAGAAGTTATAAACTATAAAAGTTTGAGAAGATTATATGATTTGAGTGGTACTGAAATAGTTATAAGTGGCTCTTTAATAAGTCAAGCTATATCAATAATTATAAGTGGCTTTATAATAAGTCAAGATATATTATTTCAATCTCTCTTAAATACTATCAACGATGTATGTAATACAATGTCTACATGATTAAGGTTTCATTAATGATATATGTATCATTTAATTTTGCAAACGCTATGTAACTTCTTAACATATTGTTCTTGATTTTGCCTTTTGAATTGGAACTGGATTAGCTAAGTTGAACGTTATACGTAAAAAAATATTTGCTAATCTTTTTTATTGTTGTAGAGTTATCAAATTCCCATGGCCCCCAAAATTTCAATTGAAGGCCCTTTACTTAGGTCTTTACCAATAGAATTTAAGATGGTGAAAGCACTTTATATAATATGATTATATAAAACTGGACTATATATAGTTTGAATTTTCATATAAATTTCATTATTAACTAAAATTTCAAATAACGTTAATAAATAATCATATACAGATTAATCTTAATAATAAGTAGTCATAAACTCCTATTTATGTTATTTAGTCTTTTGAGTTATTTGTTAAGGTTTGTTTAAGAATAAACTCAACATTTGTATCTTATAGATTTAATGAGATAAATAGCTGAAAATGTGACATAAATATGAAATTCATTTCTTTCTATTGGAACTCAGAAAAATAGTTCTTTTAAGCATTAATTCTGAAACTAAACGGTTTGAGTGCTTAATTAATAACAAGTTTATGAATTAACTGATCATTATAAAATTAATGGAATTTAAGGATAAAAATGTAATTAAAGAGATAAAATAGAAAATTGACTTAACTCTAAATGCACTGTTCAAAGTTTTATAAGTAAAATATATGTATAATTTTGAGAGTTCAATTTCGGATTTTTAGTGGAATAATATTTGAATTAATAAATTAGATTAATGAATTAAAGAGTTTAATTAATTATATAAATTTATTGAATTTTGAAATTGTAGATCCATAGGTCTCCGATATCACCTCTTAAATTAGTGCAATAAATAATAAATGGATAAAATTATTATACTACAATATGTATTTTAATTAGGTTTAATTAATTAATTAAAAATTAATTAATAAGATATTTTAAGGAAAATATCTTTCATTAATATTTAAGTAATTTAATTTTAAGAAAATAAATGGATCAATTCAAAAGATATATTTATCCTTTTTTTATAGTTTCTTTTAAATATTAATTTTAAATTAATTAGAATATCACTTCTATTAGAAGTTGTTTTATAAATTGAATTAATTAATAAATGTTATTAATTAATTAATTGATTAAAGACTATTTCAATTGTTAAAATTATTTTAGTTAATAAAAGAGTGACATAAAAGAAACATAAAGTGTGGAAACCCTAGCAGTTTCTTTTTACGTATACTATAAAGAGAAAATCATATTTCTTTTAAGATATTTGTATTGCAAAAGAAGCCTACCCTTTTCTTTACTTAAATTGAACGAGAATTAATTTGGAAACCATTGATAAGAAAAAAAAAAATTGCAACAAAGATAATTTGAAAGTATCAAGAGATATTTTCTTTTTCTTTTTCTTATTTTATATTAAAACTGTATACTTATATAAATTTTTTGAAACTATCTTGAGTTATTTTCTATTTTTTATTCAATAAAATTTTTCAACACTATTGAGATTCCATAGCGTTTGGAATTTAAGAAAGTGAGAAAAAAGTAAAATAAACAAAAAAAAAAAAGGTGAGTTTAACCCAAACACTCTCCCAATATTCTTAATTTGCTCCCATGGTTTGTTCTTGTTTTGTAAATATTCAACATCAACATAGTATAAATTAATTTGACTTATTTAGATTGCTTAAAATAAAATCATTAATATAGTTATTTTTTTCACTTAAAAGGAGGCTTAATTTTAATATTGTCAAATATTTAAAATAAAAAACAGAAATGGATTTATATTATGTATATTTTCATATAATTCTATTGTTTAATAGAAAATTATTCTTGATAATTAAATTCTAGTTAATAAATTTTAAATAATAATATTATCTGTAGTTTTAGAAAATAAAAATATAAACAACGAGTCAAAACAATAACCAATAACCACAGCTCGTCAAATCAATACTCTGCCTAAATTATGAAATGTATTTATTCTACTTGCATTGGCAGAAGGCATTTGATGGGCCTGGGTTTGGCACGATAAGTGGGACTAAGTCTAACCATCCGACTTGGTCCGTCGAAGCTGAAGGACGTCATATGCTCCAATACCGACTAATGCACAAACAGAAAGACTGATTCAGAACGCACTCCTTTCATTTCTAAAGACACCAAACTTTTGTCCATTGAAAATATTTTAGCGTTCAGAAAGAGGGGTGTACTTAGGAATTCCAGCATCTGACACTAACATTGGATGCTTTCGCGTTCACCGTAACTTTAAGGGAAACACCAAGAGCAGACATTATATTTTGCTAAAACATTCTTACTGCAATTTTAACAAATTTCACATTTTCTTTATTATTATTTTTTAGTCTGTTCATTTTTTCAAATAGATTAGTTTTAACCAGCTTGGATTTTTTGGTTTTTTTATGAAAATAATTTTAAATGTTTGTGATATTCGGTAAATTTTCTTCTATCTTATACTCTATTATTTTCGTATTGGAGATGATTACGAAAGATCATAATTTATTTAGTCAACTTAAAAAATAAATAAATAATTAAATAAAAAGGAGTTAAACTCAATTTAAAATCTCATTGTTGGGCAGAGCATTGTTTACGCTGTGATTACGAAATTTCACTTGTTTTTTTAATTTATTTCCATGATCTTCATTTCAAAAAAATTATTATTTGTTGTTCTACAATGTTTCCAAATCGTTGCGACTTCTAAGATACTTGGACTCATATATTTGTTCGTTGTAACTTATAGTTTTCTTTCATTATTACTCAATTTTAAACTTTAATGCAACTGCAACTGCCTTTGCCTTTATTTCGATCAAGAAAATTTACTTGTTTATTTAATTTATATTTTATTATTTATTAAAAAATTTAAATTTGAGATTCCTTTTTAAAGCTTTAAATAATAAGGCAAAGTACAACTTTGGATGTAAGAATGAATTTAGCAAAACACTTAGAGTTGAAAAGTTGAAAGTCAAGATTGACTCCCTACTAATGGTAAATCAAGTAAATGAGACTTGCCAAGCCAAAGGGGAGAACACACAAGCATATGTAGAGAAAGTTAAAGAGTGGCTTGGCAGATTAAAGATTGTAGAGATTGAGCAAATACCACGAGAACAAAACTTGATGGCAGATATGTCTGCCAGGCTTGCAACAACAAAAATCAATAAGCAAAGCTTTACACCTATCGAATACTTTAAGGTCCCTGGTATCTCTCGAAGAGTCCCATGGAAGTCGTCGAGGTAGTAATGACAAAAATGTAGATGAATAACATTCGACTATATTTGGAAAGGGAAAGGATGCTTCGTGATAGCTTCATATACATCTCTCCCCGAATTACTTGCAAGGAGCACAATCCAAGAAGAATGATAATCTCCATGTTTTGCACTATTATTATGAAATGTTAATAATATTGCATGCCATTCTAATGTTACAAGTATATTTTGGCCTGATTGGTTTTTGCAACATTATAAGTTTACCTAAATGCTAATCTGATATCATAGATATATCTTGGCTTAATCAATTGCAATAGTAACGAGAGTTTGCCTTATTGCCAATCTAATATCTTAGATACATCTTGGCTTAATCAATTGCAATGTTATTCCTAGTTTGCCTTAATGCTAATATCATATCTTAGGTATATCTTGGCTTAATTCATTGCAATGTTCTTCTGAGTTCACCTTAATGCCAATCTAATATCTTAGACATATCTTAGCTTAATCACTCGCCACAACATTGCTAGTTCACCTCACCAATCCGATACCTCAAGTGTATCTTGGCTTAATTTATTGACACATAATGAAAGTTGGCCTTAATGCTAATCTTATACAGTAGGTGTATCTTAGGTCAATCAATTATACACCTAAAAAGAGTTAATGGCTCACCTCGATCAGGATCATTGCCAAAGCCTATACGTCAGTTCAATAGGTAAAATTGCCACCAAGGTGGCACTTTAGATTCCTATGACTAAGTTCTATCCTCGTGTGAGCTACCACAGTAATCTCTTATGCTAGTTGCTTTTACCTATGCTGTTGTGGGTTTTATTACTCTAATATAATATTTTTATATAGATGCCACCCTGAGATTACTTAGAATTATGTTTAACAAGTTGATGGCATAATGCAAAGATAGCGTATAAAAGGGATTTGTCAAACAAAATGACTCTAGATCGAAAAAGGAAAAAATTATCAAATTAAAAAAACTTTTTACCATCATGGCACCAATTTGCAATTACATAAAGTGGAAATGAATAATGAAAAATTTATTTGGTAGGATTAGTAGACTCAAGAGCATCTCTAACAATGGCACCATCCTCCTCGATCGTCTTGGCCTCCTCGGTAGCCTTTAGTGCGAGGTGCTCCTCTAGCTTGAAGAGGAAGTTCATCTCACTCATATCAAATGAGTTGTCCTTCTCATAGATTTCCCCTTAGCACTCTCGTTACCCAATCAACCAGCTGGCCTCATATCCCCTCTCTAATTGGGCCACCATTGCTGTAAAGGACTCTTTCTCTACTGCCAAAGCTTCATCGGCCTTGGCGCGACTCACCTCAGTGGAGGCAACAGAATTTTGCAGTCCTTCTAGGTCAACTTTGGCAACGACTAGGTTAACCTTGCCTCTTTCAAAGAGACTCCACCTCCTCTATAAGGTGTGCCATATTCCTCTCCTTAGCCTTCATAACCCGATTGACCGTAGCAGTCGACTTTCGAAGATTGAGGATGGCGACAACAACTTTATACACCTTCTCACTCTTAACATAAGCATAAGTGGTGAGCTGAAACACAAAGGAAATAATTCAAGTCAGAAGTTACACAAAAAAAAGATACATGATGGCAAAAGAAATAAACCCTGATCATTGTATTCTCAAACGTGGCCCAGAACTTGCTAAAGGGCTTGCTCATCTCCTTAGTATATTGCCCTAGAGGGACAGTCTTTACTAGCTCAGTAACCACCACGACAAGGTGGATGGGAACCAAAAAAGGAACCTCAACGTGATCCTTTAAAAGAGCTTGAGAAGATCTCAAGTAATGCTAAAAGGGCCCACCACTTGCTTCTACTTCGGTAGTTGGGGGACAACAAGCTTTACCTTGGGCACTACGACGCTGACAGAAGGCTGATGACTCTTAGCCAAGGGTTTCCAAGCATCACCTCTTTGCAACTTCCAAACCTTGTCTTTGTCTTCTAAAGCCACCTTCACTAGTTTTCTTTTACTAGAAATAGAACTACGTTGCCCTTTTCCATCATCATCTGTTTCTTGCTAACACAACTCTTAAAATAATTGATCTGCACAAGAAAGAGAGATTTAAGAAGAAGACTAAGGAAGAGAAAAGAAAAGAACATTAAAGACAAAGTACCTTAGGCGTAAGAGTGCTCAAGAATAAAGCCGACCTCGTATAACATGCACTGGGTTAATAAGAATGTATTGGTTTCACAAATCTTTATCCATAGAAGAGACAAACCCAGTATTGAAGTTTGCGCTGTCATTAAGAAAAGATGCCTTCAAAGCAAGCACTGCAGCAAAGCATTAAAGAAACTATTAAATGCTAATTTGGTAAGGAAGAAGCCAAAGTATAATCAATAGTAAAAACCTAGCTCACAGATGTTTAAGGGAAAATGAATTTAGACATTTTCCTCTACAGCATATGAACCTCATGGCCCACCTGCAAAGAAGTATTTACCCTTCCAAGACTTATTAAAGGTAAGGTTGCCCACCACTAACTTACCCTTACTAAGTTAGTTATAAGATCGAAAACGCCGTGGTAGTCATCACCAAGATTGGCCTTTATGGTGTAGAAATAACAAAGGTCCTAAGGAGTTGACTTGGTTTAATAGTACTTTCTATAAAGCGCCCATATGCCGATGATGCGTCTTTAGGCATTGGGACTTAGTTAAGCAGGGCTGATGGAGAAGTGCTGAAGGACACAACAAACAAAAGGTTAAACAAAGAGCCTAACCCCTAAGAAAGGAAATCTAAATTGAAGGCAATCGAACTAAAAAGGGGTCAGCTTGATGATTCCCTAAGAGCTATTGGACGCATTATTACCTCAGGAGGGATCATGTAAGCAATTCAATCGAGGTCCAAAAGGTCTTGGGTAATAGTTTGGGGAAGGAAGTCTAAGGCATAGGGAATTGGTTCACTAAGAATGCGCCTACTGCACATTGGCATTCACAACTCCAAGCATGAAAGCTATAGGGCTTCTATTGTAGGAAGATTCATTGACAACCACGTGGCATTAATGGCTTCAAAAGTAAATATCAACATGGCAGAAGATGAGATGTACAATTAAGGCACGTGAGGGGAAAGTGAGTTACAAGGATGACCAAATTGAAAACTTGCGCAAACTACCATAGTATAGCCCGTATCTTGATCCACAAGATTAAGATTGCAACAAACAACCTAAATCCATCAAGTGGTAGTAGGCTGATGGGTAGGTCTTACAGGCTCATGGGTCTTACATCTAAAAGGGCCTTAATCTGACCTATGCTGTCACATGGAAAATATATGGGTTTATTACAAGGACAAAGGAAAGTAAGACCACCTGAGCCTTCATCCAACAACAACCAATGTGTAAGCGACACCTAGGATAAAAGACAACTGAGGTTTTGTGTCTTGGACATAGAATGAGTGCAAAAGGATAAAAGCTCGGTTGATAATATAGTCCTTGTGATAACTAGTACAATGGTTGTGTAAAGGCGATTTTTGGAGGAAAACCCAGCTTTTGCACACCTATATAAACCCCAAGCTTTTCCAGGTAAAGGATTCGATAATTTCTATAGACTCTGCCTCTTTTATTATTTGAAACATATGCATGATCACTTGAGTTCCCAACTTGTTATTTCTTCTATACATATTCGCCTGACTTAAGCGTCAAAGGGGCCTCGCTAATAACCACACCGACACCCACTAACTTTTTTTCTGTCCTGTAGCTATAGATATCGAGGTGGAAGCCCTAAGTCATTCAAGGCACGTGTATCATAAAAGCCAATGGCTTGTAGAGGTGACACCATCATCCTGTCATGAACGTGCTTTCTTATTAGTACAAATAGTGTTTGTTAACTAGGGTTTGTCCTACGTGCAGTACACATGGTAGTGAGTGCAATTTTAACATCAACAAAATATATTCAAAATTCAGATTAAAAAACAGACAACTACTAACCATTATACTATAATAAAATGATTGTATATTAGTGTTGAATATAAAACAAAATACGGAAGTGTACCTTTTCGTTTTGGATATTCGACTAAGTTGCTCTACTGTTTTAAGGTGTTGAAAAATCACACACTAGAAAGTCCATTCACTTCACAATGCAAGAACACACTCACTCTCTACTCTCTATATATCTGAATTTTGGACTACTCAACTACTACTAAATGGGACGAATAAGTACTCTATTTACAGTGCTATGAAGTTGATGAAAGCATCCTTTGATTAAAATTAGAATCACACAATTCTAATCCTAATCTAATTTAAGACTTTATTATTTAGTCAAAAATAAATGTTTTATCACTTAAGATAAGATATATCTTTTAACTCCTTATTTATCTACAATAATTAATTAATTATCGTAAATAATTAATTTAATTATTTAGATAAATATAATAATATTTATTACATAAATAAATATTACCCTATTACAAGTGGGGCAATTAGGTCAACTTATCATGGGCACTCCATTGGACCTAGCCCAAGTCCAATATTCCCCACTCCACATGATAGAATGACATTCTATACTGAGAAAAGAGTGAATAAAAACTTATAAGGTACATAATGTATTACAAAGTTCATACAAGTAAATGTATCGTGTGATCCATGAATAAATAAAACAAATAAAAGATATATATATATATCTTTTGCAAACAACTTTACAAAGCATACTTATTCTCTCGAAAGTTATGCTTGATTTACTTTAAAACTCTATGTAACCACAATTATATCAATTTAAAAAGATTATATAGTTGGTCGATTAATGAAGACATAAGTTTTAATGTAAACAAAATAAATCTTCCAAATTCGCTCACATCATGTGGTTTTAGACCAATTGCTTTCTTAGTCATGTTTCATAGAATGAATATTATTTCATAACCATAGATAACATGCTAAAGTAGTTAAACATTGATCTTCTACTTCATGACATAAGAAATAGTGACTAAGATCATTTATAAAGTTAGAAATTCTGTCTCTAAGAACTTACACAATAAACAGAATAGGAATATATTTTCATTTTCTTAATTGGTCAACTTAAGCACATATGGCATGAATTACATGTTACAGCAATTTCTTTCAAAAAGCATAGGTCAATATTGCTATTTAGATCTTAACTTAGTCACTATCTTAGCACCTAACTTGAATTCTCAAATACTCATCTTCTAGATGACAAATTAAAATTTCATATTTGGCTATAATCCGATTATCATGATAACAAATATACTATGTTCAATTCTATATCAAAAGAATTTATATCAACTTTGAATTGGGTTGCGAATAAATTGCTTTTTTTTGAGTTAAAGAAAGAAATAAACACTTTTTTAAATATAAGAGAGAATAATAATAATTATAATTTGCAAGTTATTGAATAATAATAATTATAATTTTCCAAATAAATTGTATTTGAAAGGGGCCAAAATTTGAAACTGTAGGATCAAAACTAAATCGTAATTTATTTTCACATTTGTCCTATTAACATAAATTTTTTTCATGATCACTCAGGCTTAGTCCAAGTGTAAAAAGACTTGACTCCTTCGAACTTTATTGGTAACACTCAACGAGGTTTATTTTCCACTCTCGATGGAATTCAACTAAATAGGTGTTCTTTACCCACTTTAACCCGATCATCACGCTTTCTTTCTCCCCATTTCTTCCCCAAATTCCCAATTCCCTTTTCCTTTTCTCTCAGTCCAAACAAACATGTCCATTAATCATTATCATCAACTTTACCATCAGCCTCGATTTCGGCTCACCTTTTCTTTCTCCCCATTTCTTCCCCAAATTCCCTTTCCGTGGATGGGCCGTTCTGTCTGTCGAAACAAGCATGTCCATTAATCACTATCATCAGGTTTACCATCAACATTAATTTTGGCTCCACTTTTACAATGCTTCTCACCCAATTCTCAGCTTTAAACTCAACTGGGAAGACAACACCACCACCATTGACGATCATGAACTCGACGACCAAACCGTTATTGCCTGTCGAGAATTACAAGAAACTGAATTTGAAAAGGATCCCTGCCTATGTGGGAAATGATTAGAAATTAATCAATTACCAAGCCTCTTAACTGAGGGTACATGTTTAAGCACTATTAAGTACTGGGTTCTTCTGATAATTTCTGGAACTCTCTCCTAATTAAATGTGGGGCTTATCTGACACATGACGTGCGAAAAATTTTAAAGTGGATTACAATCACATACATCTAAACTTTTGTTAGAATATTAACTGTAATACTAATACGTGTATTTGTATTGAAAAAAAAAACATTTATGATCAAACGATCCAAGTGACATTAAGTTAAGGCCTTTGCGGGGAGCAGTTAATGCTTAGACCTTAAATGACTCTTTACAGAAGTAAGAAATGCTTCAATTAAATTTCAACATCAAATAAAAGTTATGTCTCAATCATAATTGTAACTAGTTAATTTATTATTAGGATAAGCATAATAATTGTTTAAATTTCGTGACTAATTTATTAAATTGAAAGTCAGCTCAATAAAATATACAAATAAAGAATATCAACTTTTTTTTTTAAACACCATTTGTATGAGTAGAAACACTTTTTCAAATAAAAGCAAGACACACACAATAAATTTAGAAAGTTATGTTGAAAAAACTCAGTAATGCTACTTTGAATATCTAAGCATTAAGGTATTTAAGACCACTATCTTGAAAATTATTTCTATCCTTTTAAGATGATATACTATTGTAAAAAAGTTTGACGGCAGTATAACTCTAAAATGCAATGATAAAACTCATTGTAAAACTGCAAACTAAGTACAACGAGTGGAGAACAACCGTTAAAGAAGAAAGAAGATTGTAATGGTAATGTTTTATTTTTGCAGAGGGTCTTTGAGAGCATAGAAAAATAAAAACAAATGAATGAAATGTCTGGTAAGGTATGTATTTATAGGCAAGTGGTGATTATTCAATCAGTCACTTAACATCACGTGTAATAATTTATATATAGATTATTTTGATATATAATTTAATTTAAGTCTATTTTATTTATTTTTAATATATAATTAGTTTATTTTTAATAAAATATACATTACTAATTACACATATAGAATTAATTTTGTATTTTTATTATACAGGATTATTTTTATCTTTGCACACTTAGGGTTAACAATAGTAAAAGTATATGTGTCATTTTATTAATTTGAGGGGCATTGCTAATATATTTTAAGAAATTGAAATTATTTACGATAATGATTAATAAAATAAAAGTATAAAATTAAAAATTATCCGTATTTTTTTTTATTAATGATGCATGTTTTTTTCACACTTTAGAACTAATTAAAACACGTGGTTAATATTAAGAACATATATATTGTTGGACTCAATATCCCAGCATTATATTGTACCAACATAACCCCTAACCCATACGACCAGTATTCATCCAAGTTCAAACCCATATTCGTAAAGGCCCATCTTGAATATTCAAGCCAGCCTTCTAAAAATTAGGCCCAACGAAGAAGACAGATCCTAATAATTTGAGTCACACAAAGCCCAGATAAAATAACCAAGACATAAAAAAATTCTAATTAGAATTTATCTAAGATTAGTATGGACCTAAAAAAAATAACAATACATAAAGTGGGTGAAAGAGAAAAGAGAGCATTTTTTTTTTTTGTCTATAACCTAAACAAATTTATTAGTTGATATTAAATAATAAAATTTAATATCAACATATATTTTTTATGATTAATTATTTAATCTTTTAAGCGTGAAACATGAGATTTTAGTTTATTTGATTCACCATGGCATCTTTTTATATTGTGTAGAATTATTTGATTGAATGGACATCTCAAACATCACAGCACTCAACTTCAATTTCTACAGCCAAAGTAGAGAAATTAAGCAATGGGAACCTTCAACTTCTTCCTCTTGCTATTGACGGCAGCTTTCCTTCACAGTTAGTCTTTGATGATGTAGTAAAAGAGGATTTTTCTTGAGTAATCCAAAGAAATTGGTGGGGTTCAAGGTTATTACAGAAACTCTCAGTTAGATAGGAAGGCTATGTTCATCCTTTTCTCAATTGATGGAGAGTTTACAGCAAGCACTTTGAAGTTTTAAGGATATAATATTTAGGTGGGAAAATGTCCAATTCTCCCTGATTTTTGAGCTAATGCTCCATTACATTTTATATTTTTTTTAATATCCCATCACTCTCTTAAATTTCAATTTTATTCTTTAATATTTCAAATATTTTTTATTTTACTATTTTGTAATTGAAATATTTAAAAAAATATAAGAGAATAATAGGGTATTAGATCAAAAATCAGGAAGACAACGGGTATTATTCTCTCTGTTTAGATTATCAAGCTGACTGAATCTACTTTTGTTTCTAGAACTGGGACTTCAAGGTTTATAAGAGGTTATGTGATCATTTTCATGTTTGAAGCATCATGAAGGCCAATATAACTCTTATTCATTGGATAAATGGTATAATTTAAGGGCTGAATAATAAGGCGGTTTTGGAGTTTAAATATTCTCTTTGTAATATTCATTAAATACACGGCTTGGTGAAAATTAACATATGATTTAATTTTATGTATTATTTTTTTAATAAAGGAATGCTGATTATGTTTTTGTTTTCGACTTCTGAGAAAATATGATGTTACTAATAGTTTAATATTTTTTTTTTTTGTCTTTTGATGAAAGTTTAATGTATTATGTTAATATAAATAAAAAACATTGATTATATATCTTATATTATAATATTGTTTCTAAATATGGTATAACGCATAAAAGCATGGATCTATTTAAATTAGGATGCAGGTCTTCTGAAAATAAATTAATTAAATAATAGTAATTTAATAAAAAGGATTATTCTTCTACCGATTTCAAGTTTAAACACTTTCCAACAATGAGATTTGTAAAAGTAAAAGTAAAAGTAAAAGAAATTGTTTCATGATTCTGAAACCCCAGTTTCTGTTCTTAAGATTACCCACGTTGCTCTGTTTTTCAATATAAAAGATACAAGTAACTCTGTGCTCTGTTTTAAAATATAAAAGGCTAAAATACATCGTACAGGAATATTATCAATGATTAACAATCACACTAATTCATCAATCAAATATATTAATTTTGGTTCTTAATTAGTTGCCTGATGGAAATTTCTTGAAAGATTTTGCCGATGCTACTTTGCAGGCGAGAAACTCTCGAGACACACGTTGCATTGTTGGTCGAGACTTGGGCATGGGATGCAAGCAAGCTAATGCTATTGTTGCTACAAGAACGATATCCTGCATCACCATTCGATCCACAGGAGGTGAGGGACGAGGATCTAACACATCAGTTAGCATTATAGTTTGATCAGCTGATGGTGTTGATAATGAAGAGAGGAGATCTCCTGGGTGTTTTCCCATTAACACTTCTAATGCCACCACCCCAAAACTATAAACATCACATTTCTCTGTCACAACCATGGTGTAGGCAAGCTCTGCAAGGGATTAGCCGGGTAAAAATAGGTATAATAGAACTATTAAGCATGAGAAAATTTGGTGATAGAGTAGTTGATCACCTGGAGCAATGTATCCGCAAGTACCGGCTACTATAGTTCTATAAGATGAATCATGTTGCAGAAGTCTAGCGGTGCCAAAGTCAGCAACAAACGCCTCTAGTTTCGAGTTCAGAAGAATGTTGTTGCTTGATATGTCGCGATGAACAATTGACGGTATGCAGTCATGATGCAAGTAAGACAAAGCATTTGCAATTCCCTTGACAATGTTTACTCTCTTTTTCCAATCCAATACAGCAGCTTCATCGTCATTGCGAAGAAAGCAAAACAAGCTTCCTCTCTTCATGTACTTGTAAACCAAAAACATGCATTTTCTATGCAAACAAAATCCATAAAGCTTCACAATATTCCGATGTACTATCTTTGATAGTACTTGAGCTTCGTTATGGAAACTATTGATGAAAGTCGATTCCTCTGATTCTGAACGATGAAGCTTTTTCAAAGCAACTATTTTTCCACTAGGTAATTGTGCTCTATAGACACTACCATAGCCTCCAGTTCCAATGCAATATTTGATATCAAAATCCTCTGTTGCCTTAATTATGTCTTCAAATGCAATTTTACCATCATAATTCCATATTGAGAACACGTCTCCACTCTTGATTGGTGTGGTAATCAGTTCGGACATTTTATTCTTCCGTTTGAGGAGTAAAAGGATTCCAAGAATTAAGAACATAAGAACTGCGACAATTGGAAGGATAATTTGAATTAAGCTAGTGGCCATTCCATTGCTTTTCTTATCCACGTTTTCGTCTTCAGTTTGTGAATGTGTAGGGGTGAAACAGTGTAAAGGGCACAAGTCCTCGTTGCCATCATCGTTCTGTTGTGGATTATCCAAATAACTTGGGCTTACACCAGGCAAATAATTGTACGACAAGTCTAAAGAAATTGTACGATTCAGAAATTCAGGGATAGTACCAGAAAGGTTATTGTAGGAGAGATCCAAGTATTCTAATAATGACATTTCTCCAATCTCTGGTGGAATGCTTCCATTTAAACTGTTGTTCCTCAATGCTATGCTCTGTAATTCTGAGCAATTGCTAATCTCAACTGGGATTTGACCGCTAAGTTCGTTATTAGAGAGGTCTAGTCTCTGTAAACCATCCATAACCCCTATCCCCGGAGGAATTGAGCCATTGAATTGGTTAGAATTGAGATACCAATATCTTAGATTGGTCAAATGAGACACCGTTGGAGGAATAGGTCCTACTAGATAATTATTGCGCACATCGAGTGAAATCAGATTCCATAGATTTCCAACTTCACGAGGGAGGACACCAATGATTTTGTTAGAATAAAGGCTCAGAATTATCAGATTGGATAAGTTACCTATACTTGAAGGGATTGGACCATCAAGTTCATTGCGAGAGAGTGCCAAAATTATCAGCTTGGTTAAATTATTGATAGTTGAAGGGATTCCTCCAGTGAGATTGTTACCATTCAAATTCAGCACCTCCAAATTGCTTAATCTACCAATTTGTGGAGGGATAACACCTGCAGTACTAATTATGTGATCATTTTTTTCTTTGAAAAGAATAAAATTCAACACCTTAATTACAGAAATTCATAGCTTACCTGAGAGATAATTCTCGGATATCTCAAGGTATCTGAGTTTTGAAATATCACCTAATTGTGATGGAATGCTTCCAGAAAGATTATTATGCACAAGACTGACACTCTCAAGGTTTTGAAAGCGAGAGAAGTTGAATTTGCTAAGCTCTCCTTTTAATCTCTTACCAGTCAAGCGTATCTGACTGATGCTTCCTGCTGGATTACAAGTTACACCATCCCAATTGCAATGATGTGAATTGTTGCTTGCAATCTGGCTTCCCCACCAACCGCTTTTAACTAAAGCCTCTCTTTCTAATTGATAAGATGATGAGACAGATATATCAGAAGTACTGGCAAAATGGGTTGTAATTAACAGACTAGCCCATATCATCACCACCCTGCAGGAAATGAAGAAAGACCAAACCATGTTTAGAACCTTTTAGATGATTATCGGAACTATCTCATTTGCTCTTCCTCCACATCTATTACAGCTCTAATATATAATCATTTTATCGCAACATAATGGTTGGCAACTGTTTGTTTTTTAAATTAAAATTTCAATAAGTATAAAATTTAAATATATCTAAATAATATATTTGTTTAAAAAAAAAAAAACGTTTAAAGAAAATACCTAGCAATTATGATCAAATAAATTAATTTATAATAGTTGACAACATTGACTGCGAGAGCATATTAATTGATTTTAGACATTTCTTCTCATTCACGTTCGGAGTCAACTGTCTACCGTCTGCAGGCATTTCTTTGCAATCTGGAAGATAACAATAACAATATCAATATCATTGAAACTTATCTTCTGAGTCCTAGCCCTATTGATTATTGCATGAATCTTCCCAGACTTTGCCCTTATTTTCCATTTAAATTAATTTTAAAAAAGAAAATAAAAAATTGATGTGTGACTTTATTTCATGGGACTACTGTTATAATATCACGATAACGACGTTTGTTAATTAATTCTGAGACGTGAAAAACACAAATCATTAATCATTTATGTGCAATGTCATTTTTAATCATAATAATTAATAATAGTTTATGTTGCAGAAATCAAATACAAAGGAGCTTGGTGGGTAAACTTACCGTTGGACACAGAGAATAAAGAAGATAAGGATTGTAATATGTCTTGTAATCATAATCACTGTATAATGAAATCAAATGTGATATTATATCATAACACTAACAATATTTGTTATACTTTAGTTAAACTAAATCGCAGTTAAATTATTCCGGCTTATCCAAGTAGTCGAGAACTACACTTCTCGAATTCACTATAAGTGTAACTTATTATATTAAAGTGTAAATAGATTTTTCTATTCGTAAGAATAAACATCGTCCATTGGATGTTGATATTCGGACAATACTAGACTCGACTAGTAAAAATTTTACTTAATACTATCATTTTGTGTAAACAATAAATTTATTATTGGACTAGAATAAAAATAATAAATTGTTTGAAATAAACATCTTCTAAAGGATTTAAAAGAAAAAAGAAGTTATATCATCCTTGAATTGTGTTATAAATAAATTGCTTCTTTAAGTTAAAGAGAACACTAAAAACTTTCTTAAATATCACGTAATTGCGATAAATCTGATTTGTAAGTTATTGTCTTTCAGTATAAATAGAAATTAATTAGCATTTATATATGCTTGCTCTATAGCGTCCTAAATTATCATGAAATTGAAGAATGCAATTATCCTACTTAGGATACTTTCTTCATTTCTTGTAATGGAATATTCAATGCACTAATTACGAAAAGTCATTGAAAAAAGGCAGGAAAGTAACAAAATAAAATAAAATAAAATAAAAAGAGAAGGATTAGCAGTTCTGTACGTTTATAAGTATGTTTATATTATTTGTAGAATATCGTTGAATCAAAAATAAAACTTCGAAAATTTATATATAATTAAGAGACTAGCCCACATCATCACCACCCTGCTGGAAATGAACAAGCTATGTTTTTTAAGATGATTATCGGAACTATCTCATTTGCCCTTCCTCTCCTCGAATTAGCTCTAATACACAGTCATTTATTGTAGTTTGGTTTTTTTTTTTTTTAAATCTGAAATTTAAATAACGTAAAATTTGAATATATCCAAAATATTTATCTAAATAAGTATTTGAAAATTTGATTTGATAAATAAATATTTTTAAAAAATATATAAATTTACAAGCTATTTTTTTATATTTGTGGCACCTCCTCGAATTCCTCTTAAAACTCTTTTTTTTAATTTTTTAATTTAGAATCTAAACCTTAATTAAAAGTACGTTTTTTTTTCTTGTTGACACACATAATTTTAAATAAATATTTTTTATTATTTATTTATATTTTATTCTTAATTTTATTAATTAATTACTTTAGAAAAAAATTATGGATGAAAGAGAGTTAATCATCTAAAAGAAATTTTTTTATTACAATCTGGAATTAATTAGCCGGGAATTCACTTATCATGGATTAGTTAAGTATATTTTAAAGAAAACAATTCAGTTAATAGTTTTCAGTAGAAGGGAAAAAAGAAATTTGAGTACATTAAGATTTGCAAGGAAATGAGATAATGAGAGACTTTTAAAATTAACAAGGTGTTATAAGAATTTTTTATTTTAATAGAATGAATTTAAAAAAAAAAAAAGAGTTTCATAAGTTTCTTTGGCAGAGTATCACTTTTTTTGTAATTATAATCAGAAAATTTTGTAAAAAATTTTAACCTTTATTTTTAACGTAAGAATAATCTTATAAAAAAATAAAAACAAATCAACACACGCTTGGTGAAAATACCCAGCAATTTTCATCGAAGACTTGGTGGGTCAATCGTTGAAAAGGATTCTAAAATCATATTGACCGCAAGAGCATTATTTTGCTGATCTTAGCCTTATATCTTCTCATTCATATTTGGAGTCAAAGGTCTGCAGTCTACAGGCATTTTTTCCAATCTGCTGGATGACAATATCATTGAACCTTATCTTTCGAGACTTATTCTTAAATTTCCATTCAAAATTTGAAAAAGGGAAAAAAAACAAGTGAATGGGTGACTTTATTTTATCGGCTTGTTTCACATATTTAGTGTAAGAATTTTCTTATTATATATTCCACATAATTTATAATGATAAACTCTTATTGAGTACCTACTTCCATAATTTAGGATAGGATGAGTATTTTTAATGAATTACTTCCTCGCTTAGTCTTAGTGGTATAGTTTATTTAGCACACTTCATTTATGGATAGAAGCAGAAAGAGTAAAAGGTTTTATAAGTTTAAATACTTCAATATAAAATGGGTCCTTGACTTGGTCCATAGAAGACTATAATATTATATATATAATATTTTTTATCATAACTAGGGTCTATAGAGGAATAGGCTTGAAGAGAAAATTCTTAGTTTGAATTTGAGTGCTTAAAATATATTTGAACAATTATGATTTGCTTCATTTAAGCGTACGACCATTGTTTTTTATTTTTCTTTTATTTGATATCAGAGTCAAGTTTTACTAAATTCATCATGATTACTTTTCTAAAAGATAAAGTTAAATAAACTCTAATACTGATTCTTAATTTTTTCATTTTTAATCTTTAGATTAAATACAATCAAAATTAAAGTTGTCTATCAATATTAATATTTTTAGATTATCATTATATTTAATTTGTATTATGTTAACTGATTTGTCTAATAAATAAGAAAATACTATGTTAATATACTGCAACTCATATTATCTACCGAACACATTTTGATGATATGTTTTCCAATCCTTAATAATTAAATTATTTGTTATTATAAAAAAAACTCATAATTCAAAAATAATTTTATAATCATTAAAATATAATAGCTTGAAATTAAAATTATTATAATCACTAAATTATAAATTTTCAAAACTATTATCATTATTTAGCCTTTTAAATAAATAAATTTAATTTATTTTACAGTTATTTAAGAATAATTTTTTAAAATTATTAGTGCTAATAATAATTTTAGAATAATTTACTTTTATAACAATTTAAAAATTTATTTTCTTTAATAATTATAAATTTTTTTATAATAACAAAATAATTATAATTATTATAAAAATTATTATATATATTTTCAAAAGGGTTATTTATTAAAGATTAAAAAATATATCATCAAAATATATTTGGTGCAATGGTTAAATTATTGATCTTTTTTACTAAGGTTATAGATTCGTAAGTTCGAATCTAATTAAATGATATTATTTTACAATTTTAAAAAATAGATTTGGAGGTATTTTGGTAAGTTTATTGCTTGTAGTTATAAGGCAAGTTTGTATTCCTTTTCACAAACCTTCTATCAAATTACAATTTCCACAAATCTTAAGAGAAATACGTGAAAATATCTCTATATTAATATGTTGTGATAGTTACGGAACATGTATTTAAGAAAGTGTACAAATTTTTTTTGGTATAGATTATGAATGTTATAAACTACTTTTTATTTAAAATTTTCAATATTTTAATTATTATTAATATTAGCCCCAATTGAAGCTAAATCCTCACTGCCAACAAGGATGATCGTGTATACGATTTTCTGTAAACTTTTGAAAGTTGAATCCGATATACTAAAATTTTCTGGTCATCAATTAGTACAAATTACAAATGCTATCCATACAAATTACTACGCAAATTTATGCAAAGTTATGTCAATACCATATGTTCTATATATTGTCATAAATTATATAGAGCTTTGGAATAATATTATCACAACAATGTAATTAATTTATTAAACAAAATATATAATACATGAAATTAAATCAAACATCAATTTCACCGACTATAAATTCACATAGAAATATTTATTTAAACTCCAAAACTCCTTATTATTTGTTTAAATTCACATAGAAATATTTATTCCCTTGAATCATACAATATATATCTAATGAATAAGAGTTATAGTGGCCCCCACAACAATTCTGGGATCAACAATCTCAATGGTCTCCAAGATCACATAACCCCTTACAAACCTAAAAGCCCCAGTACCAGATACAACAGCAAGCTCTCTCAGCTCTGTAGTGTAAATATCGGATCCTTGAAACTGCAAAGTGCTTCCTTTAAACTCTCCATCATTAAATATAAGAGAAAAAGACATGAACATGGCCTTCCCATCTAATTGAGAGTTCATATAATAACCTTGAGCCCTACCTATTTCTTTGATTCCTCTGAAGCCCCTCTTTCACTATGTAATCATACACTGCAACTGTGCCAAATTCTATGACACTTGGCACTGTCATTGTTGCTTCTCCAGTACTTTTTCCAGCAATGACAGTTGTAGTGATGTTAGGGCCTGTGAGATACTCAAAAATATACACAACTAGATCTGTTTGTTTTGTTTGCTGGACTGCGATATTATTGCTACTGTAAGTTGTGTAAAGAAAAGTTGATGTGAATACCAAGAAGATGAAAAAATTGAAGCCTCCCATGGCTTGATTTCTATGTTAATTTTGGATGTAAAATATACAGAAGAATTCGGTGTTGGGTGCTGTGATGTTCGAGATGTTATCTCTGTGTTTATAGAGATATATGGATGATGGGAAGTGAGAATATGCCCTCAATTAAGTAAATAATTAAAGTCTCATGTTTCATGCTATATTTAATATAAAGTATATGACTTAAATCTTTCAATATAAACTAATAGTCAAGATGCCTTCAACATAAAATAATTGAGGTGAAAAAGAAAAATAGTTAATCATAATAATTAATAATAATTTATGTTGCAGGAATCAATATCAGATCATAATAATTCAAATATATTATTGGACTGCGTACAAAGAATGAATTTCAAGAAAATATTGATTGAAATACGATGTCTTGTAATTATTCACAAGTATTCATAAGGGTTTTACAGTGTCCTAAATTATTAATTAATAAAATTAAAAATTCTAATCATCCTAATTTGGATGTTGCATTAATTTTCGGCAATATTGACTGTGTTAATTATTGGAAGTAAAACATAAGAAAAAAAAATAAAGCAAATTATTGTCATGTTACCAGCTAACTGCTAATTAGACACTTGAGCAAATTTAGCTATTGCTTTAGCCCAATCCAAAGAAACAATTAAATAAATTTAGGGTATGTTTTTGTATAACTTTTTAAGTAAATCTTTTGGAATATATTTTTTTATCTATAAAATTTTTATAAATAAAGTTTTTAATAAAATTTATTAATTATTTATTTGTTACGAATAATATTTTAAAAAATTTAAGTAATTATTTTAATAAATAAATTTTTTTAATATTTTATTTTAAAAAATTACATAAAATTTTTTAAATAAAGTGTTTTTAAACAATTTTATCTTTTAAAAAAGTTGAAAAAACTCTATTATTAAAATCTCAAATTTTAAATTACTTTTAATAAAAAAAATTTTTTTAAAGAATATTTTAGTACCAACTAAACAATATTAAAAAATTTTAAAAAGAATATTTATCACTAAAAAAATTTCTTTTAACTAATAAAAAAATCAAATCAAATGGATACTTAATAAACAAATTCTAAGTTTTATTGAAACTCTATACTATTTTGCTTAAAAGAAAGAGAAAGTGAAAAAAAGAAAACGTAAAGAAAAGGTGAGTTGATTAATATTGTAATATTTCTTATCTTTATTACAATAAATAAAATACGCACAGGTATACTAGTATCAGAGAATATATTGACTACTAATAAGGAGCTTCCAAAAATATCAATAATACAAACTCCTAAATAATGAACTACAACATTATCATTAACTCTATATCTATAATTAATATTAATAATATCTTAGGACTTTTTGGTTCTATTAATTTACCCGAAATCCTAAGACATCTTTTACTTAATAGACAAGAAACTATATTTTTTAACATTTTTTTTTATTGAATCTAAAATATCTCAATAATTTTAAATTACCTTGTTACGGTATTGTGATATACCCTTTATTTTTGGGAAAACAATAAATACACCTTAAATTTTTGGAGTGTACTAAATACTTTTAAGTTTTGATAAAATAGAAAGATAACTCCTCGACTAAATTTGCGTTAGTGTGACTTGTTACAATATTATCATTTTAATCTTTAAAATAAAATAAATAACAAAATAAGATATGCTTCTTAATAGTTACTAATTTAGTCCTCGTTATTTCTAGCACATTAGTAAGGACGTTAAAAATCCATGCAAGACCAGTAGCCTTTGGAGATCTGGCTTGTTTGGATCAGATATGGGGATTAAAGCCCAACCATTCTAAAATTGGGTCGGGAATAAGGGGAAGCTTGTCCCCGTTCTTTATATCAAAATTTAATTTTTTTCGCTAATTACAAGTCCATCCATTTTATTTGATAAATAATTATGACAGTTTAATATTTTTATTTTAATCAACTAAATCTTTCATAAAAATTCATAATTTTTTAATTTAATCAATTAATTCCTTCAAAATTGATAATATTAACCACTGTTAATGGCCATTGATCATTGTTGACCTTCATTAACAATTTTTTTTTTTTTCTTATCACTCCATTATTTCTTATTTTCTTTATGTACAATTCTTTACTAAATTCATCATGATTATTTTTCTAAAAAATAAAGTTAAATAAATTCTAATTAACTTTTATTCTTAATTTTGTCATTTTTAATCTTTAGATTAAATGCAATCAAAACTAAAGTTGTCTATCAATATTAGTACTTTTAGACTAGCATCATATTAATTTGCATTATGTTAACTGATTTGTCTAATAAATAAGAAAATACTCTGTTAATATATATTGTGACTCACATTATCTATCTATATTAATATGTTTGTTATAGTTACATAACATGTATTAAAAAAATGTACAAAATTTTTCGAGTATAAATAATGAATTTTATAAACTACTTTTTATTTAAAAATTTCAATATTCTAATTATTATTAATATTAGTCCCAATTGAAGATAAATCCTCACTGCCAACAAGGATGATCATGTATACGATTTTCAGTTAATTTTTGAAAGTTGAATCCGATACACTAAAATTTTCTGGTCATCAATTAGTACAAATTACATATGCTCTCTATACAAATTACTGCACAAATATATGCAAGCTATATCAATACCATATGTTCTATATATTGTCATAAATTATATAGGGCTTTGGAATAATATTATCACAACAATGTAATTAAAACTCTTTTAATTTATTTAAACAAAATATATAATACATAAAAATTAAATCAAACACCAATTTTCACCAACTATATATACATACACAGAAATATTTATTTAAACTCCGAAACTCCTTATTATTTCAACTAGCCCTTGAATCATACAATATATATCTAATGAATAAGTGTTATATTGGCCCCTACAACAATTCTGGGATCAACAATCTCAATAATCTCCAAGATCACATAACCCCTTACAAACCTAAAAGCCCCAGTACCAGATAAAACAGCAAGCTCTCTCAGCCCTGTAGTGTAAATATCGGATCCTTGAAACTGTAAAGTGCTTCCTTTAAACTCTCCATCATTAAATATAAGAGAAAAAGACATGAACACGGCCTTCCCATCTAATTGAGAGTTCATATAATAACCTTGAGCCCTACCTATTTCTTTGGATTCCTCTGAAGCACCCTCTTTCACTATGTAATCATACACTGCAACTGTGCCAAATTCTATGATATTTGGCACTGTCATTGTTGCTTCTCCAGCACCTTTTCCAGCAATGACAGTTGTAGTAGTGATGTTAGGGCCTGTGAGATACCCGAAAATATACACAACTAGATCTGTTTGTTTTGTTTGCTGGACTGCGATATTATTGCTACTGTAAGTTGTGTAAAGAAAAGTTGATGTGAATACCAAGAAGATGAAAAAATTGAAGCCTCCCATGGCTTGATTTCTATGTTAATTTTGGATGTAAAATATACAGAAGAATTGGGTGTTAAGTGCTGTGACGTTTGAGATGTTATCTCCGTGTATATAGAGATATATGGATGATGGGAAGTAAATAATTAAAGTCTCATGTTTCATGCTATATTTAATATAAAGTATATGACTTAAATCTTTCAATATAAACTAATAGTCAAGATGCCTTCAACATAAAATAATTAAGGTGGAAAGAAAAGGCGTTAATCATAATAATTAATAATAAGGGATATTATCACATTTCTTCTTTTAAGATTTAAGCTTGTATCATTTAGATAAAAAGAATGAAAATTATATCATATACTTTCCCCTGAAGTGTTAGTTAACTTTAGTTGACTATTTCATTCTATCATATACCTTCCCTTGGAGTGTTAGTTAACTTTAGTTGATTATTATGTTCAAGGACAAAAATATAAAAACATTATTTTACTTTTTCTTTTTCTTTCTTCTGTATTTTTGGTTTTTATAATTACTGAGATATTGTAACAATTATAAATTCTACTAAATAAATAAAGCAATTAACTATTTCATATAAGAAAATGGGATGGATTTTGTCAAATTAAAAAGAGAGTGAATGTGAATATGTATTGATGTATATTGTTTTCTGTTTTTCTTTCTCTTTTTCTCTTTTAATTCATTAAATGACTCTTGATTTTTAATTTATCTCATAATAGGTAACCAAATTTTGTTCTAACAAACAAATTTAATTATACAACTAAAATACATGAAAAATATATTGTTTTCACTCCACATTACTACTATTGTAACTATATATATATATATATATATCTATATAATCATCAAAACTTTCTTTACATTTCTCTAATTTTCAATGACAAGTCTTAAAGTCTTCCTTAAATTTATCATTTTATGGGGATTTGATACCATAATTACTGAGTATTGTGGCGTTTGATCTGTTTATTTATTTATGAATTGAATAATTGATATTGTCTATTAATTTCATTTATTAGTCTATGAAATTGTCAATTGCTTTATTTATGTAGTAGAATTTACAGTTTTTATAATACCCAGTAATTAAAAAAATACAGAAGGAATAAAAAGGAAAAGTAAAAAAATATTTTTACATTTTTGTCTTTAAATATAACGGTCAACTACCTGTTGACTAACACCATAAGGGAGAAATGTGATACAATCTTTATTTTTTCTCTTTAAATGATATAAACCCAAATTTTAGGGGAGGAATGTGATAATATCCTTTAATAATAATTTATGTTGCAGGAATCAAAATCAGATCATAACAATTCAATTATATTATTGGCCTACATACAAAGAATGAATTTGAAGAAATAATGTTTGAAATACGATGTCTTGTAATTATTCACAAGTATTCATATGGGTTTTACAGTGTACTAAATTATTAATTAACAAAATTAAAATTTCTAGTCATCCTAATTTGGATGTTGCAGTTACGGCAATATTGACTATGTTAATTATTGAAAGCAAAACAAAAAAAAAAATAAAGCAAATTATTTTCATGTCACCAGCTAACTGCTAATTAGGCGCTTGACCAAACTTAGTTATTGCTTTGGCCCAGTTCAAAGAAACAATTAAATAAATTTAGGATCCCTTCTATATAACTCTTTAAAATAAAATTTATGAGATGTATTTTTTATTGATAAAATTTTATAAATAAAATTTTTAATAAAAATTTATTAATTATTTTATTATTATAAATAACTTTTTAAAAAAATTAAATAATTAATTTAAAAGATAAATTTTTAATATTTTATTTTAAAAAAATTTAAAATAAAATAAATCTATTTTAAATAGTTTTATTTTTTTAAAAAAGTTGAGAAATTTTACTATTAAAAGATTAAATTTTGAATTTCTTTTAATAAAAAAAATTTTAATTATTAAAAATACTTTTTTCAACACCAACTAAAAAACGTTAAAAAATTTTTAAAAAATTTTTATTATTAAAATAATTCTTTTCATCGATGAAAAGTGAAATCAAATAAACACTTAAAAAACAGATTTTAAGTTTTATTGAGATTCTACGGTGTTTGGCTTGTAAGAAAGAGAAAGTAAAAGAAACGTAGAGAAAAGGTGAGTTTATTAATACTGTAATATTTCTTATCTTTATTGAAATGAATAAAATATGCACAAGTACACAAGTATCAGACAATATATTGACTGCTAATAAGACGCTTCCAAAAATGTCGATAGTACAAACTCCTTAATAATGAGCTACAACATTATTATTAACCCTTTATCTATAACTAACATCAATAATATCTTAGGACTTTTTTGTTCTATTAATTTACCCGAAATCCTAAGACATCTTTTATTTAATATACAAGAAACTACTTTTTTTAATTTTTCCTTACTGAATCTAAAAAGTCTATAATTTTAAATTATTTCATTAAGGTATTGTGATGTACCCCTTATTTTTGGAAAAATAATAAATACACCCTAAATTTTTGGAGTATGCTAAATACCCTTGAGTTTTGATAAAATTAAAAGATAATCCCTTAACTAAAATTGCGTTAGTTTGACTTGTCGCAATATTATCATTTTAATTCTTAAATTAAAAGTAAATAATAAAATAAGATCTGCTTCTTAATAATTAATATTTTAGTCGTCAATATTTCTAGCATATTGGTAAGGACGATAAAAATCCTTACAACACCAGTAACTCGTGGAGAACTAACTTATTTGGCTCAGAGATGGGGATTAAAAGTCCATCACCATTTTATAATTGGATCGAGAACAGAACAGGGAGAGGCTTGTCCCCATTCCTCACATCAAAACTTAAATTTTTTTGCTAATTAGATGTGTATCCATTTGATTCGATAAAATAAATTTTAATAATTTAATAGTTTTTATTTTAATCAATTAAATCCTTCATAAAAGTTTATAATTTTTTAATTTAATCAATTAAATCCTTCAAAATTCATAATATTGACCATTGTTAATGGCCATTGACCATCATTGACCTCTATTGACTACTGTTGATCATCGCCATTAACCATCGACTAACGTTATTCGTTTAAGTCATGATGGATTTGAAGTTGGGGTGTTTTGTGTGTTGATAATTTATCTTCAGATTTTAAGATGAATGGTTGCTCAAAAAGCGGTAGTGATTATACCAATACATAAAACATTCAATAAGAATTTAAATGATATTTATTATGATTAAAATAAATAACGTTAAATGGTGCTTAATGACGATCAACGGTAGTCTATAGCAACAAACCCAAGCAGCCAAATGATGTCAAAACAGGCTTGGGATTCTCAGTACAAATCAGGAACATTCCTAGACCAATTACGAACAATCCCCTACTCGTTGCTATCCCTACATATTAGGGACTAAACAGTTAACTTTAAAAAGATTTATTTTATTTTATTATTTTTAAAAAATTTAGAATTAAAAAATATATTATTTAAATTTGAATGCTAACAATAAATTCAGAGAAACTTATATACTAAAATGCTCCAAAACCCCCACATTTTTTTTTTGACCTTTTTGATATAACATTTTATTTAATATATATATGTTTAAAAATTATAGTATTGAAATTGTATTCTTTTAAACAATTACCAGCAACATAATTAATATAACTAAAAAATATAAATATATACTATATTTATCACAATAAACATAATCAAATTTCTCTTTAAATTTTTAATCAAAATTAAATTTAGTATTGTTTCAATAGAATATATAATAGGAGTTTAAAAACATATAATTATCCATTTCACTAACAAAACACTAATTTAATTCATATATTATAATTTACTAATTTTATTTTATTTAATTTTTTTATTATTTTGGAGATATTCCTAACCCATTTTTTTCTCACACAAAATAATCATTTGGATTTTTTCCCAACTTATTATTTACCTTTTAATTCAGAATATCTCTTATTTAAATTAAAATGTTAATAATAAATCTAAATAATTGTTTTTTGATAAAATATGGGAATAATAAATTATAAAATGTGATTAAATTTACTATTATGTCAACAAAAATGATATAATTTTTTAAATATATATTAAATAAAATATTACATATTTTTTAAAAAAATTATAATTATTATATATTAAATTATTATCAAAAAGTTATAAGCGTTTTAGTATAAAGTTTGTCCAAATTTATTGTCAGCATTTAAATTTAAATAAATTTTTAATATAAATGAAAAAAAAGAAATTCTTTTAAGTTCAAAATTCTACTCCTTAATATGCAGGAAATAATAGTACTAAATTATTAATTATGAGAAAAGTATCTTCTATTTTATTCCTTTACTTAAGTTTAAGGATAGAAATGGTAATATTCTAATATATCAAATCAAAATCAAGATATTTCTTCATATTTTCTTAGAATTTAGAGTATCTATAACACCAAAAAAATTCTGGAGTAGAATTACCATATGAACTTTAGTATATAAGTTAAAGAGAACTAGAATTACCATATGAACTAATTACAAAGTAAGAAACAAAAAAGTACATTATCAAAGTTTAGAATCAAAAGATTATCTATAGTGACTGACGATTCTTAGTCTTGAGATAGGAATATCAGCAATACATAAATTTCTCATTCCAATGAAAATTAAGGATTCTATTCCCAAAGGCAAAGCAAAAGAGATTTTTGGTCAAGGTCAGGATGCAGGATATTGGTCGGTGAATGGGTTGATGTAAAGGGAAGAGATATAGTGAACTTTTTGGTAGATCATGGAACATTTATTTTTCATCTTATGACCTTTTGGCTTTTGTTGATGTTCATGCCTTGTAAACTATGCTAGACTCTAAATTGATTTACCGGCACGCATCTGTGCTGAAGCTATTTAGGTTTTATTCTGGCAGCTAACAAGATTTGGTCAATAATGCCTTGATTTTGGTAACTATTGTACTGTAAACGAAGAAGTGGAAAGAGATGATTGTATTATCCAAGTGCAGCAACTCCATTTGAGCTTCTTCAACGTTAAAGGAAATGACAATCAATTTGACAATGGATCTTTCTTTGTGGAAGGGGCCATATTATGTTGTTGGACAATGACACCTTATGTGCAGATCCTCCCTCCAGCTAGTGGACCTGAAAATTGTAAGTAGTCATATACATGAAAGCTTTAGGTAAGCTTTGGAATGTAATTGATGAAATTTGAGACATTTATCTTCATAAACTTTTACAGTCTTCTTCATCAAAAAATTTCTACGATGAGCATGTGGTTGAATGTGATCTAAAGTGGTGTATCGATAATATATGGGAAGATTTGAAATATGGAAAGCTTCATATATCAACAGAAAAGGCAAAAGTAGTCAATAGACAACAAAGCAATATCTTTGAAATAATAAATATCATCTTGAAAACAGTCAATGGACTGTAATTAGCAGTAAAAGAAATTCTTAAAAGTACTTTCTAATGTTTAAGACTCTCCTTGTCCAACAGAATTATTTCTCATACGTGAAATTATTACAATGGCTAAAAGCAATAGCATAATTATCAGAGCCAATAGCTATGTATTTTTATTATTAACACTTAACATTGCATCAGGTGGGTAATATAATATAACATTCAGTATGCAATCCTTTTCAGAAAATTGCAAAGCTTGTAAAATGAGAAAATAATTACTACCCCTGCACACAAATATACACCAATTACTAGAAATTAAGTTGGATTTCTTTGGCAAATGAATTAACAATAAAGTGACAATGGTACATAACTTGTTCTTCTGCAGTGAAAGTGTATATGAGATACTTTCCTGTGTGCAATTAAATAGGAAAGATTAATTCAACAACATAAGAGAATCACTTATTTTATAACTGTGATTATTTCTCACCTTTCTAGTTCTTTACCTACACTCATATGCTAATACATGTCCTTATATTTCTTTTGACACTCTCCGGTGGAGTTTGCAAACCTAAATAGAGTGTATTACAAATAGCTATAAATTAATAAATTCTTATCAATACATTTGCCTCATTTCGATGTGGCTCGCTTACTCAAAAATAATAACAAATTCTTATAAATAAAAGTTAAACTTTTTCATTAAGAAAATGTAATCTACATATGATTCATTAAATAGAACGAGCATCATCATTGTTAACTTAAAAGGTAAGTAATATCCTAGTTTTATCCATAATTTATCATGACATCCCCAAATGGTTGAAGTTGAATAAAGGCAAATTCAGTTGATTTATGCAAAATTAATATACATCTAGGAGCATTGGGATAAGTTTTTCGTTTGTTTTATTGAGTATTTCATTAGCTTTGGTTTGTTTTCAATTTCTAACACTACTTCGTTGTCAAGATTATGGCAGCTGTCTTAGTAATTGAGAAGCGAAATTTATATGTCTTATGCAAAACTAATATATAATTGAGAAGTAAAATTTGTATGTCTTATTTAAAACTAATATATATAGGTATTGTAGCATTGGGATATATGTCTTTTGAAATTGTTTTGTTGAGTATTTTGTTAGCTTTGGTTTGTTTCAAGCAGCCAACCCTGCCTTCTTTGTTGAGATTATGGCAGTTGCTTTTGTGATTGAGAAGGTGAACTGTGATAAGTTTTTTGGAATTGGTTTGCTCAGTTTTTCGTTGGCTTTGATTTGATTTCAACTTATAACTCTACTTTCTTTGTTGGAATTATGGCAGTTATTTTGGTAATTAACAAGGCCAACCAAGATGCCTTATACTAAAGAAATATATGTTTATCAGTTATAAAAGTTCTTTCAGAATTCTTTTGTTAAGTGTTTCATTGGTTTTTTGGCTTGTTTCCAAGCTTGTTTTAATAACGGCTTGAATCATCGGGACAAAATTTATTAAATAAAGAAAAAAGGAACAATAAATCATGGGGGACCTAGTGAACCTTACCTTATAATGAAAGCGAAAAAATAGATTCAAGAAAACCTATATTTGAGAAAAGCTTTAGCATTCTTAAGTAGGGAACTGATTGACAATCGCTTGTTAGGGAGCATTCCACCCATTGGAAGAGGCATAAGCAAGGCCAACATTCGTCATGCTATTGGCTACACTATTTATTTCTCTAAAAGTATGAGTAAGCGAATGTTCATGCTCGATGTGAGGAGCTGTGTATTTGGCCACTAGTCCCATGAAGGTCCAAGGCTAGGGAAGGATTGATTAGACAAAAGATGAATAACTAGCAAGAAATTGCATTTTAACCACAAATTATGCCATTCCTTGTCATAGGTCATTTCAATCACCAACATAGCAGCCATGAATTTGGTAGAAAAAATTTTGTTGTGACCTAAAGCCATTCGAAAACCACCTAAAAGTTTACCAACGCCATCCCAAAAGACTCCCCACAAGTCACATCCCTATACATTCAACTAGGCTGTCCAAGTTTGCTTTAATCCAATCGCAGATGGAGGAAACTAGCACCATTCAATGGATTTTGGGTTCTAATTTTATTTGGTAGAATAGTCTTCTAATAACATACTCAAACAATTAATATCTCATGCTTATCTTCTTGTTTTTATCATTTAAGAATTTAGGTTAAAAATCAAGTCAAATAGACCTAGTCAATGATAACTTGAATAGTTGATGATTTCATATATTATATCTCTAGAGTCAATAATTTTATATCAAAAACTAATAAACTCAATCACTTGCTGCCGCAAATGAAGTCAGAGAAAACCTCAAAAATTATTTAAATATTGAATCTTAGACATACAATAATTTCTAATTGAATATCTTTAGAAAGAAGATCTTTTGTCTCATAGTAGTCTGCTCCAATCCCCTAATGTAGGATGGAGATAAATAGTTCCATTTATCCACAATCTAATTATATTTGTTTGATACACTGTTGTGTATGTAATAACTACAAATCCAAACATGTCTAATTTATTAGGCGTTGCATCCATATCACATGTTTAATAGTCGTGTTATCTTAGGTAAACCTAATCTTGCTAATTTCGTGCAATGTTCTTGTCATATCAATGGATTGTCTCACAAATTATCATTCTTATTCGACAACCAATTTCATTGTGTAATTAATTTTGTCCTATTTTATTTTGAAACATTAGTGCAAATAATAATGTTTTTCTTTATTGTGTTCATTTGTATTATTTGGGGTGAAGGTAGCAAAAAAGAATCTGCTTATTACTGTTTTGAGAAAACAAAAAACTTAATGTTACCTTTTCAAGTCAAACATTTGGTATTAGGGCAGAGGATGTGATTGGAACAAGGAAAGATTATTAGCTTCTGGAAACAGATGTATCTTGTCACATTATTATCTTTGCAAAGAAGGAAAGATTTTAAGAATAGAAATGCTAAGTTTTAGTTCAAAAGAATCGACTATGCATCGTCAAATGCATTTGATTTTCGTTGGTTCATATTCATAGAAGAAGTGCCATAGGACACTAACAAAAGTCTTCTTATGAAAATGAAAAGTCATTAAATTTTTTATTTTTATTTTTTGGGTTTTGTATTTGGTACTCTATAAAGAAAGTATAATGTGTAAATTGTACGGGTCTCAACTTAGTAGTAATTGACCCAAGATAGGTCTAATTAATGATGCCAATACATCAATTTCATTTGCAAGGAAATATTTTCCTTCAATGTGAAACTAAAACTATCGAAAACATCGATCCTTTGATATTGCACCTGGAAGGGATCAAATGCTAAGCTGTAAACCATTTGAAAGGTAACTAGCTACTAGAAAAGGTATAAAATAATTCTTTTATCGTAACGAATTAAAAATATAAAGGAATATTTATGGGACATCTTGATTGTATAAATCCGCCTCAAGCACAAGCCCCACACTAAATTGGTTAACAACTTAGATTGAGACTAATATCCGATTCCTACCGCAAAGCAAATAAGAAAGCATATTGAGTCACATTGATCATAATTCAAATTTCTCTCTATATTAGTTGACTAAATTTATCGATAAAAGAATCAAATTCATAATTTCTCTACCATATGACTAACTATATTGCCAATCAAATTTAATGAGATAGACAAGTTAATAACAAGTGACCTTGAAATTACCTGGAGAGGATCTCCCATTCCATGATGATACTGCCATTTCGAAAGCACCTCTGCCCTGCTCATATTTTTCAAGTTTTTGATACATTAAAGTTTGGCATCCAACTCTTCCATCGCTCTATCAACATACTATATTTCGAATCATGTCCAACCTCGGCACCAGAAAAGATTTGGTGAAAGAGACAGGGTTCCAACTAATTGGCAGCACCATATAAAACCAATGTAGATAATTGTCCCAAATCTCATCAATTACATTCTAAAATGACTTTCTTCTAGGGCTACTGATGGGATGAAGAATACGCACACAAAGGGCATCGCCCACCACCTCGACCAATATCTTTGCTCCTTTCTAGAAAGACACATCCCATAGCAAACCAGTTGTTATCTTTTCCTTTGTTGAAGAATGTCAAATGGAGTTAATCCACTCAAACTGATGCAAACATTTACATGAACATCTTCTTTTACCATACACTGTTTCTCAAAGTCAAGATAGACATACTAACATAATCTTGTGAAGCTTAGCCAAAACATAGCCAAAAGAACAAAATCTCAATAATTTCAACATAAATTAACATAACAAGTGTTTTGAACTCATTTAATATTTCGCTAATGAGGTCAATCACTCCCATCTGCTACATATGATATAGTCCCAATTTTGTAAAGGGCGACCATGCCTTAAACATACTTTGCTACTATTCCACAATCTATCTTGTTGCAAACTTCATCTAACTACTTGTATGGAGAATTTAATGATTAATTTGCACAACAATATCAACACCAATAAACTTCTTCAGCAAGCTCGTAACATCACCAACAAAAGCCAAAAATATCATAAAACTTCAAATTAATCATTCGGTTTGCTCAATCTACCAAAAATTTAACTACATCTCCTGCCTATACCTCAACCCATTCATCAAGCAATCCACTGCATCCTGTCCTTGACCAAGAATTTCTAAGTGTCGCCTATATTTCCTTCATCTATTTCACTTGTATCCAAGAATAGAACCCTTATAATCCATACAAACGATAGCTTGTCTTTTGCTTGAAAGTTGATTGAGATATCACCCGCCCCCTTCTCGCTCTCTCGATCAATCTTCAACAATAATTTAGTCCTGCCATTACACCCAAAGAATTTAATGCAGTGGGGATGAGAAAATTACTCAACACACACATAATAATGTGACAATAAATAACATTTTAGGCCTCCTCTATTGCTTTATTAAATTACTTTAGACAAGTATTTTTACTAAATAAAATATGATTCTAAATTTTGTTTGTACAAATTACCAGAATAAACAATTTTGCACAAGGAAATGGAGCGGTTCTTTTATCCAGTAACTTTCATCGGATTTAAATTATTTTGTGTCAAGAGAGGCAACATCTTTCACAAGAGATCTGAAATATAGCGATAATTCACTGGAAGAACAGGAAAGAGAAACAGATACACACTGTGAGATTATTGTTTAGGAAGAGTACTTGGAATTTTTAGTCCAGCTCAAGATCTCTGCGTACTCCATCTTCCTCTTCAAGACTCAAAAATGGTGTTAAGAGCAAAAAGTAACTGAAGAAATACAACTAGAGATAAGAGGGCGTATATGTTTATGGGTGAGAATATTGGCTGTAGCAGAATTCTAACCTGTACTGCAGTTGTTTCGGCATTCTATCATTGGTTATACAGTGAGAGCAAGCTGTACTCGTTTTGGCTTTCTGACCTGTATTTCATGCCTAAAATCACTCGTCCTTTGACAATTGGCGTTCATGCATTGCAACAGTACAAATTTACGTCGCAAATACAATACTACATATTTGTTCTTCCCACTTGCCTGTATGATTTTTTTAAATTAATTAATTAATCCCACAAATCATCAGCCGTTCAAAAAGGCAATCTAGTTTACAAAATTTTATGTTGGTCCATTTACGTACAAGTAACAGTGTTTTTTCTTGCATTATACTTGAGTTCGATAGAAAATTAGGATATTGTAATGTAATTAAACTCACCTCTAGAGACTAGAGCTCTTATTAAAATTCAAGTCATGATAGCGATGCATTTTTCCTGTTAATTATTTGTGTGAATAGAAATCAAATATCAATTGGTGCTTCTTCTTCGGCTTCACGAACTTATTTGACACCAAATTTCAGTGACAAATTCCATCATATATAGAATTATATTTTTTTATAAAATAAAGGAAAGTAATACTTAATTACAAAACTGAAGTCCACAACAGAAAGCAAGAGAATCTGTACTTTAAAAATCTCGAACGGTCCTTGGAAAAAGTATCTTGATTTATCGACGATGCAGCATCAAACCAAGTGAAGCCTGAAGACAGTCAAATCCAAATAAGACATAGTATCAGCCTTTGAGTTACCTTCCCAGTAAGGGTGAGTGCCATAAAAAGAAATCTGAAAACTAATGGCCTTGTTCCGAAGAATGGATTGATAGGCCGCATACCATCGAGCCCAAATGGCAGCTCAGAATGGATGCGTTCTGTTGAGTCCACCAAGCGCAAGCCCTAATCAGATCGCGTGTGTTTAGCTGCCGAGCGAGAGAATTTGTTTAATTAAATATAGGCGGATCACGGTCTGAACAAACATTGAAACTTTTTGTTCCAGAAAGTTCGATCCCCATTGCAAAATCATTGTTTATTAGGATCTCATGATTTTTTTTGGCAATGTTTATTAGGATCTCATGATAATAGAAAATCGACTTGAATTTATAATTTTAAAAAAAAAGTATTAAGATTATTAAAATTCTTAATACTATTAAATCAAGAAATATATATATATATTATATTCTACACATAAATTTATTCATGTTATTTTTAAAATTTATATAAAAAATTTTTTTTCTCACAAAAAAAATAAAAAAAAAATTCAATTTCTACTGTATAATATCGAAAGTTATAAATTTTTGTATCTAACATTTGATGCCATTTATAAAAAATATAATTAAAAAGTTATGACAATGATCAAGAAAAAATTAGTCACCAAATGTTATTTATGGGAAACACGATCAAAATGTTACGACAATGATTAAGAAACAACCAAACATCAAAAAACCACTGACCCAAAAAGTTCATCGGACTCCAATACTCCAATGGCTTCGTTGCAACAATCTCAGAGGCTAATAGCGATGCATCAAGGAGACATAGATGCAATTGAAGTTGTATAACAATTGCAAGAAAACAAACAAAGGTACCTAAAGAAAAATAAGTAAAGACTTTGGAAAATAAAACAGGGATAATGGAGAATTACGTCACAAAGAATTGTCCCTAGGAAACTGGAAAATAGGCTGGGGGAACAAGATTAATTTGATAATTAAGAGAATTTTGTTGTTGGACTCTGCTGGATTTCCTACCGCTTTTGGGCTTGGGCTTGACGTATTTCTGCTAGCTTGCATTAGACAACATTGTTAAACAATGTCAACATATCAGGCTCCGGGGGGTTTGCTTTCATGTTATTTTATGTTCTGATGTCGAGTCTAACTTTAGGTACAGATGACGTCATCAGATAAGTAGGGCGGATATATCAGACCTGCCCTATAGGTAGGATTACACCCTAGTCAATTAAGCCATGGTATCAGCCACTGAGTTACTTCCCGATAAGTGCAATAAAAAAAAATCTGAAAAATAATGGTCTAATAGTTTAACAAATCATTTCTTAAAAAAATTTATGTCGAATTTAACATTTTTGTGTTAATGAATTTAAATATTTTACATGAGTCTAATACAAATACAAATAGAGTGTATTTGACAGAATATATTAGACTGTATTGAATTATAATAAGATAAATTAGATTAGATTATAATAAATTATATTAAAGAAAATTTAATACGGTATTATATTTGTTGTGTGATTGTATTATAATATAATAATTATATAAAAAAATTTATTTTTATTATTTAATTATAAATTGTTATTTTTAATTAATAATTAAATAATTTAAAAAATTATTAATTTATTTTAAAAAAAAAAAACAAAAATAGTACAATACAGGTTGACACACAGGAGGAATAGATCAAATTTTAGAGAGTTTAAACTGTATTATTTTTAGTTTTTATAGAATTCGATCCCTACACTAAATATTAGATAAAAAAAATTATTTTAAATAATAAAATAGCACAGCTCAGACCTGTATACTAAACATATCCATAATGCATAAGCAAGTATTCGTCAAAGCGGTTTTTATCATCTATTGTTTTAATGTGAGTTGCGTCTTTGTGCATAGTATTCGATTAACACGCCAACCCAAATAATCATCCAATAGATTTTTATATTCTATTGTTTAACGTTAAGGAACAACTTGATATTATTAATGTAATCTGTGTGTCTTAGCCTATTACCACTTAAGATAGCAGTTAGAGTCTAGCAGTAACAGCTCAGATAATGAATGATATTTAAGTATTTTCATATTTTTCACATGTATAAGTCCATTTCACACCTAACGTGACACAAAAGCTTTATATTAGAATAATGACTCAAATAATAGTATGTGAGTAGTATGAGAGTGGTTTAATATTTCGATTTAGACTACGCAAGCTTGATTCCATTTTCCTTTTTACAAACTTTAGTAAAATTTAGAGTAAAATTCTTTTGAAGATTTATTGACTACATAAATATCCGGCAAATGTTATACAAATATTACAAGATTATAAAAAATCAGTAAAATAAATTCTATCATAATTAGGTTATAATCGATCAATTCTTTTATAAAATAGGGAAGGCTGGAATACTAAGAATCTTCTTGATGGAGGTGGATTCGTTGAAGCTAACTAGAAGAAGCACACAATACAACTTATATTCCTTGAATTCCATCTTCAAAAATTTTTGAGTTCTTAAGTGGTTATTTTGTAATTTACTTTATTAAATTAGATTTTAAAAAATTAAAAAAAATTTAAAATTGTTGATAATTGAAAATTGGCCTTAAGTCTGAATTCAAGGCTACATCAAAATTATGTCATTTTATTAGATAATGTATCAAAAAGACATTAAATGAACTCAAGCCACTCTTTGAGTTTCAAATTATAAGATGCGGTTTGAAAGGTTAGAGTTAAGTGCAAATTTGGTCCAAATCAAAATAATAACCTTGGTCTACGATAATGAAAATTTTTTATTTTACTTTGAGTGTTGATGAAATATGATCATATATATTATATATATATATATAATTATTTAACTTGTTAGAAACCTTTTATCAAATTTCGTTAACTTGATAAACAACTTTTGGAAGGTTTCATCTATTTTCCATACCAGAGATGTATATCTATCATCCGAAGGGACGTAGATGAAATTTATTCTAATTAATGCATTATTGGGTTAAATGGTATTCAGTTTATGGAGTAGGAGCCGAACAAGAACTACGTCAATTTCTTATGGGTGGTACCAATGAAAAGAAATTTAGTACTAGACGTCATTCTAATTTCCTTTGCAGGATTTGACTCGTTTATTTGTTTAACTAAATTATTAATTTTTTTACAGTAATTATGATCTGTTTTTTGTATTGCATTTGAATGGATTCTTTCAAAATCTAAATAAATCTAAAATTTATATTTATTCTTAATACAACTTCTAAAAACTAGCTGTGATCTTAATTAAATTTAGTATTTTTAAAATTATAATGAAATAAGCTCATTCAAATATTTATTTTCAATCTTAAGAAAGGTATGAACATTTGTATTTAAGTTGTTTATTATTTCCTTCATGCACAAACTTGATTTTGTATTTAAAATGTATATATTGCGAAGTCAAACTTCTTTTAATATTATATTAAATTGTTACTTGAATCAAAAGCCTAAATTCAATGGCTAGGGTCCAAATATTTATATTCTAGTTGTCATCAACTACGATAAGAAAAGTTCCAAGGTTTCCAAATTCCTTTCTTTGCACACGTTGAATCCTCAAAGAATCTGGCAATCAAAATCTTGCGACTTACATGATATTTCTGACATAAAAAGTGCGTTTCATAACCCAATTATCCACATGCTTGATTGTTGTTTTTTCACTGAAAAATGAATATAATCACAATTTACACTTCCTAAAGACTATTATTGATCATGCTTGAAATTCACAAAATAAAATGTGATCTAGCTTACTTCAATATCGTCCTGTTGCCCTTGCTTTCAGATGTTATGATGCTCTCTGCAACCTACTTTCTCTTTTTTCTTCTATTTTCTCTTTAGAAAGGATTGAATTTATATTCCGAAAAGCTTATTTGTGATGATGAGACTTTTGAGAGGCAGCAACCTTGATTGAGACTAAAGGTTCTAAAGTACACCATTGTGTCCCTTTAATAGAGAAGAAAAGAATTTGAAGCAGGGCATTCGAAGAATATAAGTGGTTCTTTTTAATTTTCTCGAACTATCTATCTATCTCTCTCTCTCTCTCTCTCTCTCTCTATATATATATATATATATATTTTTTATTTTAAAAAATAAAAAACAGTAGAAATTATAAAATTCTCTTTTTTTCTACTCATTTCTTTTGGAATGAATTAAATTATGTTATTCTCTATTATTTTAAAAACGTACTATCAAAATTAATTATGAAATTGTGAAGGGGCTGTTATAAAGAGTGTTATATTTCGCAAATGTGTGGAAAACATATTTATTAAGAATAATTATTAATTATTCAGGCTTACGATACTATTTGTTTTTATAATATTTAATAATTTAGTTAAAATTAAATATAAAAGTTTTAGCATAATTTTTTAAATTAAAGTACAATGCCAAACATGTGCAAAGTATCTTTCGTATATATAAAATAATAATAATAATAAAACCGAGATGGTCCTGGAAAGTTTTGCTATGTATACATATATATAGTGGAGAGGCTAAGGAGCAGCTCGGCATTGCATTCCATCTTTAATTTATTAATTGCTTCCAAATTATGGCGAATAATAAGGAAGAAGAAGAGCCCTGGAAGGATTTTCTCTCTCTCCAGCCAGAACAAGCTGGTTTGTTTGATGTCTTTCTTTTACTATTTTCTCCTGATTTGAAGAAAAGAAATTTTATTGAGTCCCCAGAAGAGCTGGAGTTCATAATCACAGGCTTTTTTCAACGATGGGCCATCTTCGTCTCCATTGTCGCACAGAAATTACTCATTGCCTTGAGAACACCTTTGGCCAAGTTAGGATATGCGATCGAGATGTGGCTAAATCTTCTATCAAGCAACGGCGGTCTTCTCAAGCTCTTAATCAACATTTTAAGAGGTTTAATTAACTTGCTTCTTACATATATGCACGCGATATTAGTTATACAAAGAAATTAATTATATATTAATTGCTAACTCGTCTAATTACATTTGCTTCGTACGTAAATAATGTTATGCAGGAATGGTGGTCATACCAGATAAATCATCACCAACGTTCACATCCATTTTGGGAAACATTGACACACGGTTTGAATTAGACGAAAACATTGAACCTAACAACAGAAGATATTACGCTTCATTGTCCCTGATGGCTGCTAAATTAGCTTATGAGAATAAACCCTTCATCGAAACAACAGTCAAAGATCAGTGGCAGGTAAGTTTCCTAACACCAAATTTACATATATGTATATGTATGTGACAGGAAGATAATAGAAAGAATACTAAATTAAGAGAATCTACTAAGAAATCTAAAATTAATTAACAGAAGCTTGTATGAAATATAAAATTAATTCTATCTAGTTCCAGTTATACTTCCATTTATTAAACGAATTAATTGGTTTTTTCTGTTTGGTGCAGATGGAATTCTTGGGGTTCGAAGATTTCTGGAATGGTGAAAACTTAAGAAGCAACTTTTTGCATTCCTAAACATTTATATAATTCAAAGTTGGTTACATTCCTAGTCATTTTTGAAGTAATTACAACGTCATTATCTGCATTAATTGGGTTTGTTTCTACAATAGGGATATTGTAATACACCCCCTAACTTTTGGGAATAAAGTAATTAAATACCCCTACATTTTCAGAGACTGATAAAATTCTCTGGTTTGTTTGACGCTCAGATTACCTGAAAGGGTACACGACACAAGCCTTCATGCTTAAAGATACAAGGGCTAAACCAAACGTAATCGTGGTTGCATTTAGAGGCACTTCACCATTCGATGCACACGACTGGTGCACAGATTTTGACATCTCGTGGTTTCCAATCACGAACGTGGGTAAAGTGCACGGTGGCTTCATGAAAGCTCTAGGCTTGCCAAAAGACAGCGATTGGCTAAAGAAAATTGACATAGACGAATCGATCGGTGACCTCCCATTTGCTTACTATAAGATCAAGCAAATGTTGAAAGAATTGTTGAACATAGACAGGGTAGCAAAATTTATAGTAACAGGACATAGCTTGGGTGGAGCATTAGCTGTACTGTTTGTGTCTGTGCTAGTGTTGCATAAGGAGACACTATTGTTGGGGAGATTGGAGGGAGTTTACACATTTGGGCAACCCAGGGTTGGAGACAGGCAATTTGGACAGTTTATGACTCAGAAACTAAAGGAATATAATGTGAAATATTGGAGATATGTTTATAGTAATGACATCGTTCCTAGGTTGCCTTATGACGGGAGGGCTCTTTTGTTTAAGCACTTTGGATCCTGTCTCTATGTCAATAGCTTCTACAAAGGCAAAGTGAGTAGTGCACTTCATTTTATATAATATACCTTGAGATTTGATTGAAGTGTATATAGTTAGATCTTTCTGATTTTATAAAATTAAATTCGTGTAATGGTATTCATTCAGGTTATGGAGGAAGAACCTAACAAGAACTATTTCAATTTGTTATGGATGGTACCAAAGTTCATAAATGCAGTTTGGGAGCTGATTAGGGCTTTTCTTCTCCCGTACGCAAAGGGTCCAAATTACAGAGAAGGTTGGCTTTTGATAGGGACTAGGGTTTTGGGGTTGGTGCTTCCTGGAATATCAGCTCATTGTCCTCAAGATTACAACAATGCTACCCGATTGGATTCCTTGCCTCTGGATCTCCAGCCTCAAGAACCCATTCACTAGTACGTACGGATCGGACACCATATGCTTGACATAATTGTATCTTTGATTTGATGGAAGACGTAAAAAGAGATCAGTCTTTCTTTTGAAGATTGTGGCTTGTGTACTTAAAATATGCTTTGCTTCTTGATTGCTTAATTTGTTGTTTCAGTTCTTGTAGCTAATTTCAGCAGCTGTTGGTTCTGGTAAACTGAGGTTGTGATTGGTAGGCAAAAAGGCCTGGGTAATAAAATTCCTATATCTTAGATGGATGGCATATATACATGAGTGATGCTCTTGTAATATTTTCATGACTTGTGTTAATAGAAGTCTTATCTCAAATTAACCTAACTATTTTTTTTTTTTTTTTACAATAATCTCCAAGACTCAGCTTAGAGCAATAATTAAAGAATAAAGACAAGAGTACAACGTCATATAAAGTCCAAAAGGTCTTGAAAAACCAGTAAGAAAACATGAAAGAAGAAAACACTGCAACAAAAGATGTATGCAGCAGAAACCCACGTGCCTGGCAGAATGCAAACAATACAGCTGGTAAAAGGGCTATTCATGTCCATGCTCGATCATTCATTTGTATATCTATATCCCCTAATATTGAATATTAATAATAGGCAAAAAGATACCGAATATGCTTAGATATCCATGAGGACCTAATTTTTATTCAACATTATTAATGTAATATATTAAAAGTTAAATACAATCTCTAGTTATTATATTGTAAAACAGAAAAAGACACGTAAAGCATCGTATTCATCTCATTGTACTTAAGAAAATAACAATGTTAGATATATAAAATTCTAAAAGTCTCAATCATCTTATAAAGCATATGTAGTTTTATGCCAAAATATGATAGGCTCAATAAAAGTATTGCAAATCAAATAATCTAAAATTAATAATATTCAAGTAACTAAAGTTTATTCTACGGCTGTAGTCCATCATTTGGCAGACTAATCTTTACCCCCTCCTTGGTTGATACGGAATTGTTGGTTCAACAGTAGGCTCCATATCAGCAAGATTCGTTTGAGTCATACTTACCGTGAGAACAACAGCGTAGCTGATGGTTTGGCAAATTTGGGACTTCTATTCCCTTCTCTCCATTGGTAGGACTTTGTTCCTTCCTCTGTATACAGTCTGCTTACAAAGGATGCTTGTGGCTTTCCTAGTTATAGGTTCCCTTGACCTTGCTGCCTGCTGTTGCTGCTGCCATGTACAGCTCCTTATGCTTGGATTTTCTGTTTGGAGCTGTTGTTTCTGCTGATTTTGCTGCCGGGATCAGTCGTTTGGTTGTTTGCTGCTGCTGCTGTGCTCCATTTGTTTGCTGCCCTGTTTGGTTTAGTTGTTGCTGCTATGCTGTTTTGCTACTGCCTTTGCCTTGTTATGCTGCTGTTTCGATCTTTGCTGTTACTAGATTTGTTTACTGGTTTTTGGCATGTTGGTGCTGCTGCTGGATTCTTTTCTTGTTGCTGCCAACTTTGCTGTTGCTGCTTTCCTGCTGCACATTTTTTCCGCTGCTGTTTTTCTATGGCTGCCGAGTCTTCGGCTACTGTTTTCCTCCTGCAGCTTGTTGCTAATTCCTGCTGCTGTTTTCCTGCTAAAGCCTGCTGCCAATTGCTATTTTCCTTTGACTTCTATTTGTTTTATACTCTTTTATTTATTAATGGTATTTCTCTCTAAGAATTAAATCTTAGAGACGATTTATTTAAAATGTTCACTGAATTTCAGAAAGGTGGATACAGAAAAACTAAATTAAAACAAAAAATTAATGGCAATGAAATTAATCTTAAAACTACATGTTATATTTCTTTTAATTTGGACAGTAATCCCCTCCAAAATATGTTATATTTAATAAATAACTTAGGAAATCTACAAATTTCCCCCTTATTTTTGATATTTTACTACTTACCTCTATAATATTTTAAAATTACAGGTTATCCCTACCATTGTGATGTTAGTGTTAAATTTTTACTTTTTGAACATAATATTGTCTTTAAACTCTCAAACAAACAAAATCCTACCATTTCTGTTCATAGGATCCACATATTTTTCTCTCCCTTTTGTTATTTTCTCCATACACTAGCCAATTATTATATACATAAAATATAGATTAAGAAAAATAATGTGATAGAAGTTTCGCAGCTCGGTTTAAACATACAAGTATTTTATTTTGGTAATAAAGTTGCATCGATTAGAAATAAGATAGTATAATATTTTTTAAAAATAATAAAATAAAAATTTTTCTCTTCATTTTCAAAAAAAATTTTGAAGTAAAAAAAATACCACATATATATTACTATTTATATTTTGGCAATGAATTTCAACAAGTATGAAGTTAAGGATTTAAGTCTTCATGTATTCATTTTATTTGTTATACAAATATATATATATAATATTAATATATTGGATGAATTACTAAATATTCTATTAAATATATGTTAGGGTCGATAGAAAAATCTAGAGAAAAATAAGAATAAATTATCTAATTAATAATAAATTTTAGAAAAAATTTATGATATTTTATAATTACATTGATGTAAAAAATTAAAATATTAAAAATTTATACTAGCAATGAATTTTTTTGAAAAAATAATTATAACCTTAACGTAATAAATTTATTTATCTTCAATAATAAAATGAAATGAAAAAATTAAAAAAATCGCTCCATCTCTTCTATTCACTGTTGCTTCTTCTACGTTTCCTAGTTGTTGCTTTGTTTTTTTTAAAAAAATAATTTAGTTGTCATCTTAAGTACAAATGAAAAAGGCAAAGTGATAACGGTAGGGGGTAATTTATAGTTTTAAAATATTAGGAGGTAAGTAGTAAAATTGCAATTGGTATATTCTCGATAACTTAACTAGTTATATGATATGCTTTTTAGTTTAATATTTCATCCAACAATTATCAAGTAAAATAAAATAAGAAACTTCTTTATTCACGTAATTATTAAATATGAGAAATATTTCAATATACATGAAATTATTTTTAAAAGCATACGACAAAAAAATTATGGATAGTCACAATAATATTGCATGAAAAATATGTTAAAATTATAAAATAAACATGAAAAAATATTTATTGATTTTTTTTTCCTTCTTCTCACTTGGTAAATAATTATATGAAGTAATTGTGAAAAATTGATTGAATTATTTTCTGGAATGTCGAAATGTGGAAGCTTTACATGCATGTAATATGAAAACATCAATTAATCTCCTATATTTGCAAAGATGATATATAGCTATATGCAGCACATTTCAAGTCTTTGCACAGTCTTTTACTTATAGATTGTAGTTCTCATATCATATTATGTATATTAATAAAATCAACTGCGTTCATTCTCAATAACAACAACAACAACAATAAGAAAAATTTTAAATTAAAGTTATTCAATCTGTATTTTCCTTACATTATACAAATAAAAAGTTAAAATTAATGTGCATAAAAATAGATAATTTATCTACATCGTCTCAAGATGTGTCCTGACAATAAACAATTATTTTTCGATTTTGAAATGGCTCGTTCTTTTGATATCCGTTAAAAATAATTACTCCTCTTGCATTTCTATATTAATTCAAATTAAGAACCTGTTTATTTATATAAATTATTCTCTTATATCATCTCCTTTTGTTACGTATTTGGAAAAAAAAATTTAGTTAATATTGAAATATTTAAAATGGTGAAGTTATTTTAACTTAAAACTATGGGTAAACTTTTATTTACGGACCTCGTGCAATTTAATAAAACATTTAATGTTATAAATTATCCAATTTTAGTATAGTTAGATTGAATGTAATTAATAGCTAGCTGGTGTTTAATATTAACTAAAAAATTGAGCTCAAATTCTATGTACAATTATTATACGGAGGAAAGCAATTAATTCTTTACGGAAAATAAAATTTGACAGGCCAACAAATTAGTCAAATAACTAAAACACTATTTTCAACTTTATTAAATTTATCAATTTGTTTATAAAAATTTTTCTAGCAAAATTAAAAGTTTAAGGCGGGTTGTTTTTTTTTATTCAACTTTTAATTGGTTGAATTTTGGTATATTGGGTAATTAAGTATATTTACTTTTATAATTTAATATCAATTTTAAGATACTTTTGTTTAAAAGAAAAATTCCAAGTTTATTGACTTTTCCTACGTTTAGAAAATTAATATCAATTTTAAGATATTTTTTGTTTAAACGAAAATTTCAAAGTTTATTGACTTTTCCTTCGTTTAGAAAAATTCAAACAATACATATATCAATTTAAGCATTCGAAGTTTATTGCCTTTATCGTTTTCTAAAAACACGACATATATATATATATATATATCGATGATAGATAATTGCATTTTGCCTTTGTAATTAAGGCATCATCACTAAAATAGAATATCTTTCATTACAAGAGCGGTTTTAGGAGATTAGGTTTCCTAAAATTTATATTGAGATAAACTATATATATCTTAATTTTTCCAAAAAATTCATTTAAAATTTTTTTGGAGTTATCTAACATATCACTTCAAATATAATAGTTTCATTAACAATTAATATATATGCATGATGTAATTCCAACATCAAAAGAGGATTTATAGAAATTTGTTTGACATTTTAAGATGTTTAATGTAGTTAATTTAATTGTTTAAAACATAAGAATTGTGTCTTTCTTTAAAGTTGGAACTTTTAGAGTTTATAACAATAATTTGCTTTTATTTTGATGGGTCATACTTTATATTAAGAACTTTTAAAATGTGTAACTATAATTATTTTATTACCTATAAATTTTTTTGCTTCATCTTTTTTTAGAAACAAATAGAAGAAAAGTTAATTTATTAATTTTTTTTGTCTTAGTTTTTCTCTCTCTATAGAAAAATAATGTTGATAATGATACACAATAATTGAGAAAAATTAATTGAATGAATTTTCAAAATGTTGAAATGCGAAATTCAACATGCACCTAATTCTTTTATTACTTTGTCCCCAAACCACTAACAGATTACAGCTATCAGTTTCATTGTTAAAAAAAAAAAGGAAAAAAAAAAAAGAGGTGTCCACTCTTGATCCGTAAGATTCCTCTAATTTTATGTGTTTATATATTAATATTAATAATTATACTATATATCATCATCGTTTTTATAATTAACCATATTTTACGAACATGAAAATATCTCTATTATAACCTTTTATTTTGCTCTAAAAAATTATTCACTATTATAATTAAAAGGGAAAATGACATTTACTCCTGTTAGTTATAGCCTATTCGATTTTTTCCCTTTCATACCAAAACTGTCTAAAAATTCTTCTGTCATTAAAAATTTTCTGTCATTTTAAACAGAAAATGTGAGTTTTTATCGAAATACCCTTATAATGCTAACGTGCAAAAGATAATAAGGTTATATATTAAATTAATTAAATTTTTTTTTAAAAATATTATATATACAACTATCAACATTATGTTGGAAATCATCATTTCTCTCTATTTTCTTTTTCTCTCGTTACTTTCTCTTTTGCCAAACAGTTTTTCAATTTGGTGAGATCCAGAAATGGCTGATTTAGATTTGATTAGTTAGTAAAGCTAAAATTATTATGTCAACTAATAATTTTCAATTACAATGAAATTAACCAAATGGTAATCCATTTTCGATCTCAATCGACCAAAGTTATGAGTTGGAATATATCATCTTCTTCTCACAAAACTAAATTAAACTAGCTTGTTTCAAATTTAGTCAATTTTTTTTCTTAGTTGCATGTTTTAGGACAGTGAGATATTTAGAATTGTTATTGAGATGAATCAATTTCTTTCTAACAGTTTGTTCTTCGACTTAATTTTGCCATTGATTATAAAGGAAAATCCAAAGCAAAAATCAATCCCCTAAACTCAACTCATTAATCCAATAATCATAAAAACCCTTTCTTTCCTTCTCAATTTTGGATTTATGAGGATAAAAACACAAAGAATCTACGTTTTTCTGAACTACTAGTTTAAACACCGACAAACACAACCATAACTACTCCATCAAATGGAACTTAAACACAGAACAAGACAGATATTTTATTATTAATTAGGTTTATTTTTTTAATTAGTAAAAATTAAAAAGGCCACTGTTTCTCTATCGTCTCCCCACCTTTTCCTCTCCAAACCCACTTCACCGCCCTCTCCAAGTAATTTTGTTTACGCTGTAATGTGCACATGTGATGGCTAACTGAGAAGATTCCACCGAGGAAGTCACTAAATTTCTTTCACTGTCATGAAGAGACGAGAAGAGAAGAAGCCTTCGAATTTTTGGGCACCGTCGACGAAGAGAAGAAGAAGAAAAGAGAAAAGAAAACAAAAGAAGAGAAGAGAGAGAGAAGAAGAATAGAGGAAAGCATGGTGGCTGACAGTGGAGGTTTGATGGTGTGAGAAGAGGAGGCTACAATTTTACACCAAGTTTTTTTTTTTTTTTTTCCTTTTAATTCATTTAATTTTTAAATTATTGAAATTAAAAAAATTTAATTAATAATAAAATATCATTTTTTAATTATGACAAATATCACATTTTATCCAAGTCAGTGTTTTTCTCCCAAGTCATATCTCTATAGTGAAAAGGACAGAAAAGAACTCCAAGGACACCTACAACTAAATTGTCTCCAACGAAGGTGTTGGCTGTAGTTTCAGCAAATACCTCCGATTTTGTACGGTTAATTCACCAAGGTAACGATCCAATCAAGTAAATCAAAGACGGAGAAGCTGCAGCAGCATAGACATTGCAGAAAATTAAAAACTCAGTAACAAAAAACAGAGAAAACGCAAAGGATTTTAACTGAAGGATACAGAATTTATCTGGGATTTTTATATTTTTCAAGATCATATTTTTCCATTACAAAATATCACTTTACTTACTTTCTATTTCTCCAAACAAGAGACACTTATATGTGTCTAACTTTAATTGGTATATTGTAACTGTGGGAAAATGCTAATCAAACTCATGTTACCTGACATTTTGTATGTAAAAGTAAGCAGAATTTTTCAGCACATTAACATCAACAGAAGGATTCAATAAAAATGCAGGGAAAAGATTCTGTTTCCATTGTTACAACCAGTCCAGCCAGTCTTACTGCCCGCCTTCCAAGTCTCTATCTTATTAAAAAAGTGGCTGCGGCACCACCAGCTATGATTCTAAAGCCATTGCTGGAGAAAGTAGAACTAAGTGAGGAAAAAACTGAAATCCAAATGTGCAGTACTGCACTTGAAACATCATAATAGGGTGTGAAAAACTAAATCTCTATGGTTGAGGATGTCGCAGACGATGGTCAGCCAGATGAAATTCCTGAAAGTTTAACTTAAGATGAAACTACTGCTACAGAACCTGAGGAACGACCCTATTCGTGAGACCAGGAAAAGGCCGTAGAAAAATATCGGAGTAAGCTTTCTGCTGCAGCTGAATCATTCAATCCAGGAGCTCTTTCAATGACTCAACCACTAAATTCTGTAGCTCTCACAAGTATTTATGATGTAAGAGTCAAGTCAATGTATGCTTCTGGAGCCAGCTGGACCATCCGCTGTTGCAAGAATTCCTTGTAGGCGTAAATCGCCTCTCTATTATAGAACTAGTATATCATGCATACTTGATGAAACCACCCTCCTTTGCGTTGGGCACTTGAAGAATGAAGAACCCATATGCACCGAGTTTGAACCAAGGAGAGGATGGCAAACTGTTGAGAAAGATGTTTCTGAAGAGTTTCCTATATGTGCAGAGGATAAGGGCGCAGATGATAAGCAAGATTTTCCTATATGTGCAGAGGATAAGCATGTAGAGGATAAGTGCAATAGCAGTACAGAATATAATTTAAATGAGAAAAGTCAATTCAATTTTGAATTAGTCAAGATAGGATAAGTTTATATTTGCAGTCCCGTTTTTTTTTTTTTTTTTTTTAAAATAAGCCAATTGCACATGTATAAATACTCATTATACTTCTCAATAAAGGTATAGAGCTCATTATCAAAATCTAAAGATTGTTCATGGTATCAGAGCCACAAAAACCTGCAAACCTTGAAATCTTAGAAAACATGTATTCAGCCTCATATTCAAACACCAAGAAACCTGAACTAAGCATTCAGTCTTTTCATCAATGTTCTAGCTTGATTTCTATTAGACAAAACACTACAAATTTTCTTTTATGGCGCTCCCAGATTGTTCCATTGATTCGCAGTCTTGGCATTCTACACCATGTCAGAAGTGCAGAAAAACCAAATGGGCAAATTAGCGATGAGCGGAAACAACATTCCCAATCCTGAGTTTCTACGTTGGGCAAATAATGGTGGACTTCTAATTTCTTGGTTACTTGGAACCATGAAGGAAGAAGTGTCGAGATAACTTTTGGAGCAGAAACTGCCTTCCAAGTTTGGGTTTCTCTTGAAGAACAACTTCTCCCTTCGACAGTAGAAAAGGAAAGACATTTGAAGAATCTTCTTATGACTCTAGAAAAGGGGTCCAAATCACTTGAAGAATATCACAAGGAGTTCAAGTCCATATGTGACAACCTTGTCGTTATAAAGAAGCCTGTGTCTGACATTGACAAAGTGTTTCAATTTGCTCGCGGCTTAGGACCTAAATACATGGATTTTCGTACTGCCATGTTATCAAAACCTCCCTATCCAACATTTAGTCAATTTCTTCTTGCTCTACAATGGCATGAACAAACATTAGCAGCACACCAAGAGGAAGAAAAGATCTATCTTGAGCATGCTCAAGCCTTTTTAGTCAACGTGGAGGTCGTGGTCGCAATGGTCGGGGTGGAAGAGGAAGTTTCAATTCTCGCAGTAGAGGATTCACTCATACTATTAGATATAATTTTCAAAGCAGTCAAGGACATAGTGAAAATAATGAACAGAGTAATTATATGAATCAGTCAACAAACAAGCAGCCTACAGGACAGTGTCATCACTCAAATGACACTGGGAATAGTGGTAATATTTCATGTCAAATATGCAAAAAAAGTAATCATACTGCTATTGACTGTTGGCATGGGTTCGATTACTTATATCAATCCGAGGATTTTCCTCAACAACTTGCTGCTCTAGCTTTCAATGACTCAAATGACTAATCTTTTTATATTGATTCGGGAGCCACAGCACACATGACAAATGATGCAAGTAACTTATCTTCTGTACGACGTTATAACGGGCAAGTTGTTGTGTATGTTGGAAATGAAAATAGGGAAAGATGTTGTGTATGTTGGAAATGGAAATAATCTTCCTATCTCTCATATTGGAGATGTTAACATTGGCAAAATCAATTTGAAGGATGTTCTTGTTGTGCCTGATTTAGCCAAAAATTTACTTTCAGTAGGGAAATTCACTTCTGATAATATGTGCACTTTTGAGTTTACTGACTCTGGCTTTGTTGTTAAGGATCAAAGTCAAAGGACCATAGCGAAAGGGCATAAAAAAGGGCAACTATATACCTTAGATGACTGTTCTCACAAGGCTTTACGTGCAATAAAGCAAGATGGTTCTCTTTCCATTTGGAATCAAAGGCTTGGACGTCCACACTCTAAGCTATTGACGTTGTTGTTAAAAAGAAAAAGAAGTTTTAGATGTAACACATTGGACACCTAAATCTTCTATTTGTGTTGGTTGCCAGTTAGGTAAAAGTTGTAAGCTCCCTTTTAATTCTCGAAATAATATATCAGAATTTCCTCTTGAGAAAATTCATTGTGATCTTTTGGGGAGCCTCGAATCAACAATTCCGTTTCTATGTGATTTTTGTAGATGATTGTTCTACATTTACTTGGCTTTATCCCTTGAGGCGAAAATCAGAATTCTTTGATTGCTTTCGAAAATTCCAAAAACTTGTTAAAAATCAATTTAATCGAAGGATTAAAATTTTCCAATGTGATGGTGGGGGACAATTTAAGTCGAATAATTTTCTGGCACATATTGACGAATCTGGAATTGATTTACATGTTTCATGTCTTGGAACACCTGAGCAAAACGGTGTTGCAGAACGCAAACACCACCATATTGTTGAAATGGGAATAACTTTGATTTTTCATGCCAATATACCATTGTCTCTGTGGGTTGATGTTTTTCTCTCAGCAATGTATCTAATCAACCGGTTGCCTTCCTCAGCTTTGAAGAATGAGAGCCTTTACTGCAAATTTTATGGTAAACATCCAGATTACCAAGGTTTGTAGGTGTTAGGATGTCAATGTTTTCCTTCTTTGAGATATCAAGGAGGTTCAAAGTTTACCAAGAAAACTTATCCATGTGTTTTCATTGGTTACAGTCCAATTCATAAAGGTTACAGGTGCTTGGGGCCAAAGACAAAATGAGTGTACATTTCTCGGCATGTGGTGTTCAATGAGAATGTATTTCCCTTCAAACAACAAGAAGACGATACAAAATCTTCTTCATTCACTTTGTCAGAATTTCCATTGCATGATGAATGGATTTCTCCATCAAAAGCTAGTCATCCAAGTACTGACAATCTGTTGACATCAGATCCAAAAATTAACCACTCTAATAAACTTTTTTTGGTTGTGATTCTGAATCTTTTTCAGGCTTATTATACACAGAATATGGATGTCGTTCAGCCAAGTATTCCATTGACTGCTCAATCATCACTTGATCATGAGCCTACAGAGTTAACCATTTCAACACAAGAAAACTCAGCAAGGCAATTGTTACCTATATTATATTCTAATGTTACAGATGTTGTTGTGCCTTTAATTACTTGCCCTTCACGCATTCGACGTCCCCCACAACATCTAAGTGATTATGTAATTGACAAATCTGTGTCATTTCATCAGCATCAAAATGAAGCACTGGTTGTTTCTCAAGCTTGTACTGAACCAAAGACTTTCCAGACAGCCGTGAAAGATCCAAGATGGATGGAAGCCATGCAAGAAGAACTCCAAGCACTTTCTGCTAATCAACATGGGAGCTTGTTCCTCGTCCATCAGCTGCTAACATTGTTGGTTCAAAATAGGTATATCGAATCAAATATAAAGAGGATGGCTTCATTGAACGCTTCAAAGTTCACTTAGTAGCAAAAGGTTTTACTCAGATCTCTGGCATCGACTGTGACGAAACTTTTAGTCCACTAGTTAAGCCAGCCACCATCCGATTTATTATTGCTTTGTCACTCTCTCTCAATTGGAGTTTACACCAGCTATATGTAAAGAATGCCTTTTTACATGGGCATCTCAAAGAATTAGTGTATATGGAACAACCTCCAGGTTTTCCAAGTCAAGCACATCCCGATTATGTTTGCAAGTTGCAGAAATTGTATGGTCTTAAACAAGCACCACGTTTGACCGTCTTTCTCAATTTCTTCTTCATCTTGGTTTCTATTGCAGCAAAGCTGATTCTTCTTTGTTTGTGTATCGTACTTCTAAAGTTACAGCAGTGCTCTTAATTTATGTGGATGATGTTCTTCTTGCTGGAAATAACATTACCTTTGTTCGAAGTCTTATTACACAGCTTGGTACTGAGTTTGCCATCAAAGATCTTGGTCCTTTACACTATTTTCTTGGTGTTGAAATTAAAAGATTTTTTGGTGGTCTTTACTTATCTCAAACGAAGTACACACATGATATATTGAACAAAGCAAGAATGCTCAGTTGCTCTTCAATTGCCACACCCTTGGCTATTAAGGATAAGTGTAGTCCTTCTGATAGTAATCTTGTTGATGTTACTGCCTATCGAAGTCCGGTTGGTGCACTTCAATACTTAACATTCACAAGACCTGATATTACTCATGCTGTAAATCGGGTTTGTCAGCATTTCAATAATCCTACATTTATTCATTTGAAGGCTGTCAAGCGTATTCTACGTTATCTTAAAGGTACTTCGCATTATGGTCTTCGCTATCTCTCCACAGTCCTATTTCTCTTTACGGTTTCAGTGATGCAGATTGGGCTGGATGTCCTATATCAAGACGAAGCACAACAGGTTTCAGCATTTTTCTTGTTGCCAACTGTATATTATAGAGTTCTTAAAAAACAACCTACTGTCTCTCGTTCCAGCTCTGAAGCCGAATATAGAGCTATGGCAGCCACTGCAGCTGAAATTACTTGGCTTACTTTTCTCTTTAAAGATGTTGGTTTGCCATTTTCAAGGCCTCCACAATTATTTTGTGACAATATCAGTGCTTTGCACATGTCTGTAAATCCTATTTTTCATGCTCGCGCGAAGCATATCGAACTTGATTATCACTTTGTTCGAGAGAAAGTTGCTATGGTTCCTTGGTCACACGGTATATTTCTTCCACTGCCCAACCAGCTAATATTTTCACCAAGCCCTTACCAAAAACATCTTTTTTGTTGTTCCGAAACAAGCTGGGTGTTCATTTTCTGTCCCTTCCCAGCTTTAGTGGGGTGTTAAGAAAGATGTTTCTGAAGAGTTTCCTATATTTGCAGAGGATAAGCAAGATTTTCCTATATGTGCAAAGGACAAGTGTGCACAGGATAAGCATGTAGAGGATAAGTGCAATAGCAGTAACAGAATATAATTTAAATGAGAAAAGTCAATTCAATTTTGAATTAGTCAAGATAGGATAAGTTTATATAAGCAGTCCCGTCTTTTTTTTTTTTCTTTAAAATAAGCCAATTGTACATGTATAAATACTTATTATACTTCTCAATAAAAGTGTAGAGCTGATTATCAAAATCTAAAGATTGTTCACAAACAAATCATGAAAACGCAAATTCGAAGGTTTTGAATGATTTAAACTCTTCAAATGACTCAAGTGAGGCCTGGATCGGCCCGCCAAGGCAGGCCTTGGGTCCAAAAAGAGGGACAGTGCCCGCTTTCGATTCACAGAATAAGTAAAATAATATTATGAATTTATTATTATTTGATCCACAAGTAAATCATAAATACCAGTTATTTGAATGTGTTTTTCAATTTCTTATTTTCAATCTCAACATATTGTTTGGTTATGTGAAAAGAAATATTACTAAGAAAAGTTTTGAGCAATATTTTAGAATAATAGAATTTGCTCGAAAAACATAAAAAGTGTCTTTGTCTTGTTTCAAAAAAGAGAAAGAGTTCTAGGTGAAACATTGAAGTCTAAATGAAGAGGAAGATGGATCATGCCCAGTGATTTTTCTACACAAACCTCGAAAAGAACCCCCGCTCCAAAGGAGTTTAGCACAACCCATTGCTGCACCAACGTGTGCATACTGTCACGCCCAAAGGGTGTTCCCCCACCCCGAAGGCGGTTAGCATGGGGCAACGCTCGCACGGCCCGCTGCTGCACCTCCTGTTTCCCGCCAATTCCAGTGGCGTTACAATGGAGATTCACTGCATGCTCTACACTACTCCCACCTCTCTTGGCACTCCCAGCCCTTGCCACATCTACCGAATGAAGTTTCTTGTTCTTCCGACCACGTGGTAAGGCGAGACTACCCGCTGAGTTTAAGCATATCAATAAGCGTCCGCGATGTTAATGTGTTATATAATAATTAATATTGTTGTCCTTAAATGTTTTACAAACAAATAGGAAAATAAAAGCTTATAAAACCACAAACACACATTGGTCTTCATTAATGTGAAAGGTTAGATGATGCTCCATCTATGTCACAATAAGTGTTCAAAGCATGACAAAATTATAAAGTCTAACACTAGTCAATATTAATCAGCAAAAACAGAGAAGAAGGGAAATAAGAGATGTAATTAAAATTCTGTCACTAATGAAAAGAACAAAACACATCAATGAAAATGTAGGACTTCACACATTTTCGTTAAAATATTGAAGCATAAACCTTTATTTATTTATTTATTTATTTTATTTTCAATAAAAATGGGTGCGGGGGAAGCCATACATGAATGGACCCAAAAAAATAAAAAAAAAAAGCACTTTATATTAATTTTGACAGAAAGAGAGTTGAGTTGATGGCAGATGATGGCCTAATTAATAAAATATTTGACAATCAAGTTAGGGATAATACCTCAAAACAGAGCAGTACAGAGGCCTAGAAGTTAGAGAGCAGGGCAGATACTGCTTAGCTTCATTGTAAATTCAGTCTAGCACAACACAGGTGCTCCAAGTCAATCCACAGGTCATAACAAGAAGGTTGAGCATTCTGAAAATTCTGCCCACGCGATTGCAAATGATAGGCCAGTAATAAAGACCTTTTATGAAATAAAAAAGGCAAGAAGAAGAACTCGGCGTCCCAGTCCGATGATCAAGAACAAAAGAAACTAAAAGACGCAAACAAGAAGAGTGGAGAAGGTGAACAATTTATAGTTGTCAGAAAATGGAGAAGAAACCGGCAACAGTTCACAAATGCGGTATTCGAGTTGTACATATTGGGTTGAGTTTCCTCCTATTTGGAGATGGCCCAAATTTTCTCTTCAATAGTAACTAAGCCTAATTAACTCAAGGACATTTTAGTCTTTTCTCAAGTAGAGTTTAGTGTTTAATTTGTTGCAATATATATATATGTCTTAAGAAGAGAGAGGCGGCACTGTTCACCATCTAGAGAGAGAAGAGTACTGTTCATCACATAGACAGAGAGAGAGGCAGCAGTGTTCATCGTCTAAAGAGAGAAGCGACTGTTCACCGTCTAGAGAGAGAAAGTACTGTTTATCATCTAGAGAGAGAAAGTAGTACTGTTTATCACCTATAGAGAGGCGGTTACTGTTTACGAGAGAGAGGCAGAACAGTAAACTCAGAACAGTTTTTGATCAAGTGGCTAATCAGAGGTCGATTCGTGATCCAATTGAGCTAAAATTTTACCAACGGCTTTCTAACTCAGAAGACTAAATTCTGAACGGTGGAGATCAGATTTGGAGCTCTCTTCCTCCAGATTTCGTGGTTGAAAGTTAGGCCACCATTATGGTGATGTTTTTCTTGAACTCTCTCTAATTTCTTTGTGAAACTTGATTGTTTGCCAAGATTGTGTGATCTTGAGAATATTGTGGATGTGTACCTCTAGTTCTAACTAGAGAGAAATTGTGTATTCCCATTATTTGATTATAGTGGAGTTTTTGGGTGGACTACGGTCCCGTGGTTTTTACTCCTCACATTAGGGAGGTTTTCCACGTTAAAATTAATTGTGTTATGGTTGTTTTGTTGATGATGTGGTTGCTGTTCAGGAATTGATTTTGTACCAAAGATTGTTGCTCTATTTGTTTGTTTCCTATTAGGTTCACGCAAGAGGGAATAAGGTAATTATTGTGCTTCCGCAAATTAGTTTATATTAGTTTATCCCAACAAAGTGGTATCAGAGCTTTGGTTATATTTGTTTTGTGCCTTATGTTGAATGATGGAAGCTAATACAAGTAGAATGGTTAATTTAAATGGTGCAAATTATCATTTATGGAAGGGAAAGATGGAAGATCTTTTATATGTGAAAGATTATTATTTACCTATGTTTGAGAAACAGAAACCCGATAATAAAACAGATACACAATGGAAGTTGCTTCATCGTCAAGTGTGTGGGTATATCAGACAATGGGTAGATGACAATGTTTTGAATCACATCAGTGGAGAGACAGATGCAAGTTCTTTGTGGAATAAGCTTGAAGAGTTGTATGCTAGAAAAACCGGGAACAACAAACTATTTTTGATAAAGCAGATGATGAACTTGAAATATCGGGATGGAAAACCGATGACAGATCACTTGAATGTATTTCAGGGAATCATTAATCAGTTGGCTGGAATGAACATCAAATTTGAAGATGAAATACAAGGGTTATGACTTTTAGACACATTACCGGACTCATGGGAGACATTTAGAATGTCATTATCTAACTCAACTCCTGATGGTATTATCACCATGGAATTGGCTAAGAATAGTGTTCTGAATAAAGAGGATAGAAGAAAGTCATAAGGTTCTTCACAGTCAGATATCTTAATCACAGAAAAAAGGGGGAGGAGTAAGAGTAGAGGTCCGAAGAACAGAGATAAAAGTAAAAGCAAGACCAATAAGTTTGCCAATGTTGAATGCTATCATTGTGGTTTGAAGAGGCATATAAAGAAGTATTGTCGACAGCTCAAGCGAGACAACAAGAAGAATAAAGGAAAGGAAAAGAAAAATAATGACAACAGTGATGATGACAAAGTTGCTACTGTTACAGATGACTTTCTTAGTATGTATGATGATGATGTTGTCAACCTTATATGCCATGAGACCAGCTGGGTAATTGATAGTAGTGCCTCCATTCATGCTACATCGCGAAGGGAATTCTTTACATCTTATACATCTGGTGATTTTGAAGATGTTAAGATGGGAAATAATGGCTTAGCTAAAGTCATAGGCATGGGAGATGTGTGCTTGGAGACCAATAATGGCATGATGTTACTTTTGAAAAATGTCAAGCATATACCTGATATTCGTTTGAACTTGATTTCTGCAGGTAAACTTGATGATGAGGGTTTCTCCAGCAACTTTAGTGGTGATAAATGGAAGCTTAGCAAAGGTTCCATGGTTGTGGCTCGAGGACAGAAATGTTCTTCATTGTACTTTATGCAAGCAAAGATTGCAGACGGCAGCATCAATACGGTGAAAAATGAAGATACAATTGAATTATGGCATAGAAGACTTGGTCACATAAGTGAGAAGGGTTTGAATATTTTGGCCAAGAAGAATATGCTTTCTTGGTTGAAAAATGAATCTTTGAAGAAATGTGTTCATTGCTTGGCAGGGAAGCAAACTAGGATTACCTTCAAGATATCTCCACCTTCAAGAAAATCAAGTATACTCGAACTAGTACACTTTAATGTTTGTGGCCCTAGGAAAACAAAAACACTTGGTGGTGCTCTCTATTTTATGACTTTTATAAATGATCACTCAAGAAAGTTATGGGTTTATACATTGAAGACAAAGGATCAAGTACTAGATGTGTTCAAACAGTTTCAGGCCTCAGTTGAGAGACAGACTGGGAAGAAGTTGAAGTGCATCAGAACTGATAATGGGGGTGAGTATTCTGGACCATTTGATGAGTATTGCAGATAGATAGGAATTCGTCATCAAAAAACACCTCCAAAGACTCCTCAGTTTAAATGGGCTAGCTGAGAGAATGAATAGAACACTAGTTGAAAGAGTGAGATGTTTGCTTTCACAAGCACAATTGCCAGTATCTTTTTGGGGGGAGGCTTTGAATACAGTTGTACATATATTGAATCTCACACCGTGTGTTCCTTTAAACTTTGATGTTTCGAATAAAGTTTGGTTAGGCAAGAATATTGCTTATGATTATTTGCGTGTCTTTGGATATAAAGCATTTGTGTATATTCCCAAAGATGAGAGGTCTAAACTTGATGTTAAGATAAGACAGTGTGTATTTCTCGGCTATGGTCAAGATGAGTTTGGCTACAAGTTTTATGATCCAGTGCAAAAGAAACTTGTAAGAAGTCGGGATGCTGTATTTATGGAAGACCAAACTATACAGGATATTGAGAAGTCAAAAGAAGCAATGCCTCAGTATAGTGATGTGTTGATAGACTTAGATCCAGTTCTTCCTACATATGTTCCAGCACAGCCTACAGATGAAGTCCTGGATGACCAACATGGTATAGATGATATTGACACTCATACACAGGTCGAGGTTGATGATGATGTTCAGGATCAGTCATCTACTTCAGAGACTTCACTAGATGCTCCACTCAGAGATCCACCAGAAACTGACAGGCCTCCACACGATATTTTATGAATGAGTATGTGTTATTAATTGATGGGGGAGAACCTGATATGTTAACCAAGACTCTTCTGAGGGAAAAGCTTGAAGTTTGTTGTTCGATTGTTGGGTTGGCAAGTCCCTCCATATAGTCGAAAAGAGGGAGATTTATTGGGTTGGGTTTCCTCCCATTTGGAGATGGCCCAAATTTTCTCTTCAATAATAACTAAGCCCAATTAACTCAAGGACATTTTAGTCTTTTCTCAAGTAGGGTTTAGTGTTTAATTTGCTGCAATATATATATGTGTCTTAAAAAGAGAGAGGCGACACTGTTCATAGCCTAGAGAGAAAGGCGGCACTGTTCACCGTCTAGAGAGAGAAGGATACTGTTCATCACATAGAGAGAGAGAGGCGGCACTGTTCATCATTTAAAGAGAGAAGCGACTGTTCACCGTCTAGAGAGAGAAAGTACTGTTTATCATCTAGAGAGAGAAAGTAGTACTGTTTATCGCCTATAGAGAGACGGTTACTATTCACGAGAGAGAGAGAACAGTAAACTCGGAACAGTTTTTGATCAAGTGGCTAATCAGAGGTCGATTCGTAATCCAATTGAGCTAAAATTTTACCAGCAGCTTCCTAACTCAGAAGACTAAATTCTGAACGGTGGAGATCAGATTTGGAGCTCTCTTCTTCCAGATTTCATGGTTGAAAGTTAGGCCACCATTATGGTGATGTTTTTCTTGAACTCTCTAATTTCTTTGTGAAACTTGATTGTTTGCCAAGATTGTGTGATCTTGAGAATATTGTGGATGTGTACCTGTAGTTCTAATTAGAGAGAAATTATGTATTCCCATTATTTGATTATATTGGAGTTTTTAGGTGGACTACGGTCCCGTGATTTTTACTCCTCACATTGGGAGGTTTTCCACGTTAAAATTGATTGTGTTATGGTTATTTTGTTGATGATGTGGTTGCTGTTCAGGAATTGATTTTATGCCAAAAATTGTTGTTCTATTTGTTTGTTTCCTATTAGGTTCATGCAAAAGAGGATAAGGTAATTATTGTGCTTCCGCAAATTGGTTTATATTAGTTTATCTCAACAGTACAACCAGCAATCAATCTGTGATTCTGTTCGTTAAAGAGAGAGCACAAAGCAATAAGACGGAGCAAAGGTGCTGTCTTGTTTTCTCCCCTTTTTCATTTAACAAACATGCTTAACCCTGCAGAAATGTTTGGAAATGAGTGAAGTAATAATAATGTGTACAAATGGGTTTTCCTTTTTGTCTTGTCAAGAGATTTTTTTCGATCAATAAAGAAATAATTATCCCATTTTTTGAGGAAAGAAAACTTGCTTTCTTGCATATTTATTGACTTCGATTTCCTCCGAGTTCAAAGAATTTTTTCTTTTTTTCTTTTTTTCTTTTTTTTTGTTTTTGTTGCTTTTTATCCAAGAGAACTACCTAGATTGTTATTCTTAGATGAGTTTTAATAATTTAGATTCCCATTTGTAATTGCCTTGTTTCTTCTCTTTTGTTGATAGCGGACTGCTTGTCCTACTTTAATGTAATTTATTTATTATTCCTGATAAAATTTGTTTTCAATCTTATCAAAAAGTTAAGACTGGGTGGGAGTACGTTTCTTTGTTTCGAAAATGATTTGATATGATTATACGTTGCTGGTGTTTTTTGTAAATACTAATGTTGTGGTTTGAATTCTTAAATTTGGATATATGAATAAATATATCTAACCACGCAAACTTAATTTTCAGATGAATAATGAATATAAAATAAATTATTTTGATAAATTATATGACTTTTATTTGTTATTGTAGACACAGTTGGCGCATGATTAATAGTTGCCATCATTGAATTTGGAATATGGAGCAGACTATCAGTGATAAATTAGTATTGAATGAGTATTTCTGAATATTTAATTTGGAATATATTCTTTTGCTATACTCGTTTACACATGTTTAGCAGTTAGAATTTTCTTAAAATTTCATTCCAGTTCATGTGGAATATCGGGATATGATTTATATTAAAAGGAAGAAACATTTAAAAATATATAATTATAGGACAATTTTTAAGAAACAATATTAATAGCAGAAATAAAAATAAAAATAAATCTAGACAATTGTTGACGTGAAGATTAATTTGACTCGCAATCAATGTGCAAATTTCTAAGTCAATAGACCTCAGCGAAACTCACGGTATATAATATATTATTTTGGAAAAAACCCTTGAAAATCAACTAAAATAGATGCTCCAAAGTAATTTTAGGTTTCTTTTGGTTAGTGAAATTTTTGTATGTTTTGAAAGTAAAAATGAAAAAATGTATACATATATTTGGTTATGCTAGCTTTGAGGAAAACTCTGAATTTGTTCATTAATATTTGAGATCTCATTCTTTTATTTTGTAGTACTTCAATATAAAAAGAAGTTTTGAAAGAATAAAGTAGATAAAATTCAACATAAACTCAGTTTTAAATTGACTGAAAAATCAAAGGAAATAGATATGTTCCAGAAAGGAATGTGAAATCAACAAAACGCATATCCTTTAATGCCCAAATAACTGATCATGTGAGCGAGTTAGACAAAAAATAAAGATAGAATCAGTATCATTGAACATCTTATCAAGATTTCAAAATACATAATTCAAATAGTGTAACCAGCGACTATAGCCTAATATGATCCTGAAAAAAATACACAAATTTCAAAAGCCAATAATAGCACCAATCAATGCATGCTTCAATGAAATAAAACCAAAGTTTGCGCCAATATGAGTTAATCCAAAGGACTCCAAATAAACCCAATATGAATGTCAGATACGATGCACCGAAACTCCACTTGAATGACAATATATCTATTGTAGATTCATCTTCTTCTCTTCTATTGGAAGTTTTTGTTGGTATTTCCTTTTCAGTACTGCTGCAACTCTTATTAATTATTGAACTACAAAGACCGAGATTACCTCTATAACTGCTTTCATCAAACGTAGCAAATTGTCCTTTATCTGGAGTTTGGCCGTGCAAGTAGTTGTATGACACATTGAAGTCTGATAAATAGTTAAGGTTGGTGAGTTGAGGAGGAATTTCACCACTTAATTCGTTGTAGGAAAGGTCTAAGCTCTCTATCATTTTCATATTGGAAAAGCTCTCCGGTATAGAACCTGATAAGAAATTGTGAGACAAATTCAATCCACGAATTGCTTGAAGTTCTCCAATTTCAGATGGAATTTCTCCGATTAATTCATTGGATGACAAATCCAATCCAGCCATGTAGTTAAGATTGCTTCCATTGTAGACTTCATATCTGTTCTTTGTTACAAATTCTGCTCGAACTCGTTCATCTATTGCTGTAGATAGTTCATATATATCCATTGACGAGTGCAGAGTGGAATTGTAGTATTTGCCAGGAAACCCAAACCTAAGAGTCCATTAATCCTAATGTTGAGTCCATACAATTCATCATTTGTAACTTTCCAAAATGGCACATCAGCAAGGCATGAAGGTATTGGTCCATTCAATCTATTACGTGAAAGATCCAAGATACCTAAGTTTTGCAATTGACACAACTGATTAGGAATACTTCCTTGTAGATGATTCCCCCCCAAAAGCAGAACACGCAAATTCGAATGCTTATCGATAGGATGAGGAATACTTCACAAAAAGCGTTATCCCTCAAATCTAGAGTCATTAGGTTCGAGCGTCTAAACCACACGTTTGGAATTGACCCGGTGAGAGTATTCTTTTGCATGTAAAGATGTTTTATAAATGAAAGATTTGAATTAGATGAAATGACCCCACTCAATCTATTTTCAGAGATGTATAAGAGTTGAGGGATCTAAAATGGTTGAGTGGGATAGGAATACTGTCTTCCAAGAGATTTTTCGACAATATGAGAACTTCAAGATATGAGAAGTTACCAATCCAAGAAGGAATTTGACCAGATAACATGTTGTTGGATATGTCTAAAATAGATAACTGAGTAGAGGACAATAGCCCATCATCAATTTTCCCACTGAATTGATTGTTATCCAAATATAAAAACGATAACCAAGTCAAATTCATATATCTGGGAAAAAGTTTTCCACGAAAATTGTTCTTAGACAAGTCCAAAAACTGTAACCACAAGCAATCAGCTAAAAGAAGCCTGGGCAATTCTCCGGAAAAACTATTTCTAGACAAATCCATAAAACTAAGTTCTTTCATCTCACTGATTGAAAAAGGAAGGTTGCCTTCAAAACTATTTCCAGACATATTTATTATCTGCAACTTTGGAAGGATAATACCTATATCCTGTGGAAGGCTACCATTAAAACTATTACTGGAGATGTCAAACTGAAGTAAGTCATGTCTGGAAATGGTTAGTTGGAAAATTCCTCTGAATAAGTTGTTCGTCAAACGCAAAACTTCTAATCTTGTGTTATTTTGTAATAACCAAGTAGGAAAATCTCCAACCAACTTATTATGAGAGAGATCAATGAATCTTAAATCATATTGTTGTTGAAGAAAACTAGGGATGATTCCATCTAAACTACAATTACGTAAACGAAAGACCTTCAACTGAAATGTAGGGAGCCAATTTTCAGCTTTCACTTGTAAAGAATTGACTGAGAGCATACCCTCAAAGTGATTGTGAGAAAGATCCAACCATTCAAGTGATTTGAGGTTCTTGAGAAAATAAGGGAATTTTCCACTTAACTTGTTACTAGCAACATCAAGAAACTTCAAGTGGCTCAAGTTGTTGAGACAATTAGTCAGACAACCCTGAAGGTCATTACTCTCAAGATTCAACTCAACCAGATTCTTCAACTCACATATTCCTGAAACTTTTGAAGGAAAAGAATAAAAAACCAAACAATGATGGAAATAAGAATTATCTCGTTACTTTTTCATGCTTTTGAATAAACGAAGTTGTGCGATGCACATTCTATAAATATTTAATATAAACAAAATATTCAACTCCGACCCAACCCACAATTTGACACAATTTGACGATGATCAGTTATCTTCTTTAAATACAGAAAATTAATTTTGCAAAATATTAAATTTTACCTGTATTTTCCAATGAGCCGCTGATTTTATTGAAACTTAGATCCAATAGTTTTAAATTTTTAAATCTCGATAATCCTGTGCCATAAAAAAAGAAATGAATTTAGATATGGTTGTTATTGTTGATGTCATTATTATTTTAAATAGGAAACTTTAAAAGGAAAAACTTCTGAAGATGAAATTTGAGCTACACCGAACGAAAAAATTTATTTATATTATTAGAAGTTAAATGTAAAACCTAGCTTTATCAGAAATTCTTTTTAAGACAATAAGACAATAAATTTAAAAGGTTAATCCTATACAAATTTATCTTAGTTGTATGCTTTAAGAGTACCTTTATATGTAGAAATTTTTACAAAATTTATTCATAGAAATTGATATATTATTATTATATTATTACCAAAAATTCTATGTTTTCACCAATAAGAAGTCATATGAGACGTGATAACAATGTAACATTAATACTATCTATATAACTAAAATTTGTATAAAGAGTTTATATCTCTAATATAAGTATTCTTTTAAATACATAAACATGCAAGTTTAATTCTTCAAATTCAAATATTACCTACGGATCCGTTTATTTCATTTCCATCTAGATACAGAACCTCCAAGTTCGTCAAATTTGTTAAGCCTGTAACAAGAATTTAAAGAAAAGTAATATTATAAATAAATATGAAAATATTCAGTGAATTATAACTAAAGTATAGTATTACCATGTACACAAATTCTTATACAAACTCATCATAAATTGATATAATGATTCTATAGAAATAAAAAGAACTCATAAATGTAAAAGAAATTATATAAAACATATGGTAATGATATAACTTTATCACATGAACTTTTATAGGATTTTGATGTGGTATGCATATCTAGTATTAGTCAAACTGTATTATGATTTTACATAGAATAGTGAAGGTAAAAATCTATTATATATATTATTTTTTATTAAAAGATTTTCTATATATATATATATATATATATATATACACACACGCAACTATCTCGAATTGCTACTTAATTACCCTTGCAGATTAATGATGTATATTTTACAATAATAGATATATTTAAATTAAAATAAAATAAAATATATAACAAAGCATATGTTAAGAATTTAAGTTAAAAACGTAACATCAAAGGAAAATCGGAAGGGATCAAATGATCAATTGTTACGATTACCTTGACTTGTTAGAGGGCCAAATGTAGTTATTTGATTACCACTTAGATCCAATCTTTTCAAGTTTCTCAAGTTTTCCAATCCTACACCAAAAATAAAAAGAAGAAAATGTATCACTTTAAATAATTAATGATGCTTGATTTACATTAATTATTGACCTCCATTAATTTAGTATTACCTTTATCAAGCTCACGAGTACTATTTAGTTTATTATACCTTAGATCCAACTCTTCCAAGTTTCTCAAATTTGCTAATTCTGCACAGACAAAAATTTACAATCATAAAAAGAAAATATTACCTCAATATACTTTTTTAAAAATTACATATATATATATATAGACAATAATTAATATTAAAAAGTAATACTATATCTTCCCATTTAAATAGGAGAAACATTTAATTTTCTTTGTTAGACAACCAAAACACATTATCTTAGCAAGTAATTGAAATTGGGGAAAATTTTAATTTAATTTTGATTTTGCTTAAAATACTTATTGCTATATATTTTTATTTTATGAATATAAAAAAAATTCATAGGCGCTAAAGAAATAATTTAAGACATATGATAACAATATGACTTTATCACATCAGTTTTTATAGATAGATTTTGATGCAATTTATATATTTAACATTAGTGAACACGCATCCAATTTTACATACAATGGAAAGGTAATAATCTATATATATATATATATATATTTCAATTAGTTATCTAAAGATTTGTCTATATACAGAGTCCCAAATGTTTCAAATTGTTATTTACCCTTATAATAATCGGTATTCTAAAATTAGATAAAATAAAATATATAACAGAGCGTATATTAAGAATTTAAGTTAAAGATGTAACATCAATCAAAGAAAAATGGGAAGTGAACAATTTTTGCGTTTACCTTGACTTGCTAGAGAGTCAAATGTAACTCGAGTATCAGATAGATACAATTTTCTCAGATTTTTCAAATTTCCCAATCCTACAACCAGAACAAAACATTAGAATATGTTACTTAAAAAATTAAGCATTCTTGATTGTTGATCTCCATTAACTAATTGTTACCTTTAATACTAATTATGTCATTGCCTGTTAGATATAACTCTTCCAAGTTTGTCAAATTTGTTAATCCTATACAAAACAAAAATTATAAACATGAAAAGTAAATAGTGACCCATCACTGGAAATGCATGGGATATAATTAATGTAATTTTATAATTATCAAGATTCTTATTTGCAAAATATTAAATTACCTGCATTTTCTAAAGAGTCGTATATAAAAATCCAACTTAGATCCAAAACTTTTAAATTCGTCAAATTTGATAATTCTGCACCATCGTGAAATAAATTATTTTAGATAAAATGGTTATTCTGATTAGTTCAATTCTTAAAAATTTATTGTTACGTAGTCTTGTTGTGGAAACGACCTATGCTGTGTCTCCGTAAACTTCAGATAGATATAAAACTTTTAAATTGATCAAATTTGATAATTCTGCAAACAAAAAAAAATTAAGATAATTAAATAAAATTTTCTAAAACTTATAATGAACAATTAAACTCATAATATTTCAAAACCTCTGGTACACCTAGTGCATAAATTTGTCCTAGATATGTTCGTCATTTTATTGTTTAAAAAATAAAAATGGAATAAAAATTTAGATCAACAAATTCAGATTTCTTATTACCACATAGATTCAAAATTTCTAGAGTTTTTAAATTTGTCAATCCCACGACAAAAATATAAAAATAAAAAAATATATATGATAATGTTGTACGAAAAATTACACTAAATACATGGAATTAGATACACGTTTCAAGGTTAAAAAATTTGCAAATCATAAAATTAAGGTAATAGTATATTATATTATGGATGTCAATTAATTAATTGTTATGATTACTTAGTTCTTTTATTCTATTATAGCTTAGATCCAACTCTTGTAAGTTTCCCAGATTTGCCAATCCTGCACAACGGAAAAAAAAAAAAAGGCAAAATAATTAAGTCAATGTAGGCTTTGAAAATTAGGATATATAATAATTTAAGATCAAATTACATGACATATATGGAAGTATACCTTGTTTTGGTTTGACACTTTCAATCACATTACCACCAAGATTCAAAGTAGTAAGTGAAGTTAATGTATTCAAAGGTGATAATACACTGTCATTGAAGTGATTATATTCAAGATTTAAGATCTTCAATTGCTTCAAACTCCCAAAGCTATCATTATACTTGGCTGAAAATTAAAGTCATATGGTATTAGTTTTAGTACATACTCTTGAAATATAATTAAAGAAGTCATTAACAGAATAATTAATTTCGAACCAAAAGTAAATGCATATACATATACCTTTACTCTCTTTCCAACCTCCAAATTCATTTCCTGATAAGTCAAGACTTTGTAATTCTTGAAAAGGAAGAAACAATGAAAAATCTAGAATTGGAAATCCATCATTATCGTTTTCATAACTCATTTCCCTTGTAAAATTGAGCAAGAGTTGCATTACTCGCTGTGTGGTGGCGTTGCACTGAACTCTCTCCCAAGCACAACAATCAGAAATTGGATCATGAACCCATGAATTAAGAATTTCGTCTGCATATTTTTTATCACTAATTGATATGAAGAAGCTCTTGATTTCCAACAGACCACTTCTCTCCCTTTTTAAGCAACCTTTATATCCCTGTATCTGAAACAAAGCTATTAAAATCAAAAACAAGTAGAATTTAATATTGATGAAAGTTACCGTTGGAAGCCCGCAACTTTTCAACATTTCCTCTCAAATTGCTGCACTCTTTAATTGTATTGTGGATATGAAACAAGGAATCATTTGATATATATAAATAATGAATATCATTATTGCCGTGTGATAGACGTGCAATTTCATTGGCTGAGAATTAGCAACCACACAACTTAAAAAAATTATCTCTAAATGAAAATGTGATTATTATCGCAAGTCTACTCAGTCAACTTTCCCCAAAAGAAAAAGAAAAAAAGGTCTACTAAGTCCACCTTCTGCGAAATATAATTTTTGAGATACAAAGTATATCAAATTTTCGATTAAGTCTCTTAGTATTCCAGACATTAAAGATCAAGAAATACAACTTTTTTAAAAATAATTTTTATTGATAGAAAATAATGCGCTAAAAGTAATATGAAATAAATTTGATTATAACAAAAAATAAAAATTTAAATAACATGTTTAATTGAATTCTAATATAATAACATAAGTTGAATAATAAATGATAAAGAAACAAGGTAAAATAAAAAATATTAAATTGTGTATTAGGAGCTTCTCAATAGGGGATTTAAAAGCATTAGAGATGGAATAGATAAATATTTTAAATTGTGAAACTTAAGATTTACAAACAATCACTTATCATATACATAAATTAAAATAATGTTAAATTATTAGATTATAGCACAACATAAATATGACCCATCCCAACAAAGTTAACTTAAAAGCAAAAAGAAAAAATCGGTAGTTGTTGAGTTTTCTATTATAGATTAAGTGCCAAAAATTTCTCCATCACATTATTGTATTTTCTTCATATCATTAATTAGCTTGTTTGAAATTCCATGTATAATAACTATTGAGGAAAGTGATTCTCCGTATAAAATTAAAGTTAATTGACTAAAACATTTAACAAACAAACAAAACATCCTTATCAACTTTAGTAATTTTCTCAATCAACTTATAGAGATTATCCTAACTACGAAAATTAAAAGTTGAAAGAAACCTAACTAATTAATTAGAAGCTTAATTGTGTTTATATAAATAAATTTGTATTATTAATTTTACTGGCATGGAAAAGGATAAAAAGATTATACTCTAATTTTAATTTTATTTGTAGATTAATATTGATAATTATATTCTACATCATCAAAATTTTTATATTCGTTTTTTAAGTGCATTGAAATATCTCTTTGGTCTCAATATTGTAACCTTTCATTTTGCTCTAAAAAATGTTTCACTATCACATTTAAAAATAAAATTTCATGATATACTGATGATAGACAATTAATTGAAATTCGATTTTCTAATTAAGGTATCACTAAAATGAAAATAAACTTTTGTTTGACAATATGATGAGCTTTGATTTTATTTATTATTATTATTGTAATTTTGTTTTGCATATTCTAACTATTTAGATATTTAAAAAGATAGCAATAATAGAATTTGAGGACCAGCTAAATGGTTTTTCTACTTCAACTCATTTATTGGAAAACAATAAAAAGGAGACATAATGAGAAATTAATGTTGTTGAAAATTCTCATACACAAAATGAAAGGGTTTCTTGGCTTTTTTCTTTCTCTCTATTTGGTAAATAATTACATGAAATAATTGAGAGAAATTAATCAAATAATTTTTTAAAATTTTGAAATATGAACCCTCACGTACATGTAATATTAATATTAATTAAAATGTCGATCAATCTCATTTATATTATTGTAGCATTTTATTTTTCTCTAAAAATTGCTTCACCATTGTAATAGAAAATTGAATTTTTTGATAGACAATTAATTTTAATTTGATGTGATTCTAGGTTGTTACATATTTGAAAAACAACAATAATAGAATGAATGGAGACCACCTAAACGGTTTTTTTTTCTTTATTGGGAAATAATAGAAGAAGCCAAAAAGAAATTTTGTTATGGAAAATTCTCAAAGAAACAATGAAAAAGGTTTCTTGACTTTTTTGCCTTCTTCTCCGTCCTGGTAAATGATGACATGTAATACTTAACAGAAATTAATTGAATAAATTTTAGAATGTTGAAATATGTGCTACTCTGATGTACACGTAATATTAGAATATAATATGGAACCCGACGTATACGTAATATTAAAACATCAATCAATCGCATATTATTGGCAAAGATGGTATATAGCTGAATGTGGCCCATTGCAAATGTTTGCCGTCTTCTACCTATACTTCTTAAAGCAAATGATGAAATTAACCGCGTCCATTCTCAATAATAAAAATAGTGATAATAATAATAATGATAACAACAACAACAATAATTAGATGTAAATTAAAGTTGTTCAATTTGTGTTTTCCTTCCATTATACATATAAAAGGTTAAAATTAATGTGAACAGAGAAATAGAAGTTATGTACATCATTTTGAGAGGGATCTCCTAAGAATAAACAATTATTCTTTGATTTTAAAATGGCTCGTCCCTCTTATATCCGGTGCAAATAGTTACCTCTCTGGCATTTCTTTGTTAATTCCAATTGAGAACTGTTTATTTATATAATTCATTCTCTTGTCTCATCTCCTTTTGTTAAGTATTTAAAATATATATATATATTTTGTTTGAAATTTAGATATTTAAAAATGGTGCAGTTATTTTAACTTCAAATTATTTGTGCTAATTTTTATTTATGAATCTCATGCAATTTAACAATAAAAATTAAAAAATAAAAAGTAAAATTTGATGTTGTAAATGATCTACTTTGAATATCATTAGATTGAATGTAATTAATAGGTAGCTGGTGTTTAATATTAAGGAGAAAAGAATTTAAGCTTAAATAAGTCTACCAATATCTCAATATTTAATTAATTACGTATCCCGAGCAGCACGTTGAAGTTGAAATAGAAAACTTATTAAAAGAAAGTTGGCGGTTGTTTAATTTTCTAGTATGGACTGAAGTACAAAATTTTCTTCATATTATTCATTAAGTAGCTTGGAATTTCATGTGCATTAACTAATGAGAAAAGCGATTTAATCTTCATGGAAAGTAAAAGTTGACCCATTGACAAATTTAGCAAATAAACACAACATTGTCTTCTAACTTTATCAAATTTCTTCGTATTATTAATTAGCTGGCTTGAAATTTCATATATAATTACTATAATGAGGAAAGCAATTCATCGATCGTGGAAAAAAAAATTTGACTGTTGACAAATTAATAAATAACATATTATCGTCAACTTTATTAAATTGATCAGTCAGTTTATGAAATTTGTAGTACTAAAATTAAAAGTTTATTAAGAGATTATTTGCTTTTTTACTTAATATTTAATTGACTAAATTTTGCTATATTATGTAATTAAATATATTTCTTTTAACTTAATATTAATTTTTAAGATACTTTTTACCTAAATGAAAAAGTCAAAATTTCTCAATTTTTTAGTCGAATCTAAAAAGTCTAAATATATTTGTTTTTCATATATCAAACTTACAAGGGTTTTTCTTTTTTAACTTTCTCAAAAATTTTTTTTTTTTTTGGGTGCACTTTGATTTCTACACATCATTCACCAAACTTTTAATTAAGATATTATTATTATATTTTTGGAATAAATCTCTTTTTTTATTTTTAATTTAAATTTTAATTTAGTAATATTGTCTTACATATTAAAAATAGATATATTTATTTTTTATATAACATCATAAATTATAACAAAATTCACGTTAACACAATTTAGATTTATCAATATGATTTTACCTATTTATTTCAAAGACAGTAATAATAGAATGAAAGGAGACCACTTAAAACAGTTTCTCTTCCTCATCTCATTTATTGGAAAATAATAAAAATAAAATAAAAGGAGAAATTGATGTTGTTGAAATTTCTCGAGAGAAAAAATAAAAAGATTTCTTGACTTTTTTGCCTTCTTGTTTGTTTGGTAAATTATTGCATGGAATAATTGAGATTTTTTAAAAATTAAAGGGAATTGAATGATTTCATTACAAGTCTTTGCAGTCTTCTAATTTAAGTAATTAATTAGAAGACTTGACCACATAATTAATAGGGAATCCCTACGTGCAGATAATGTTAACTAGAACATCAATCAATCTCATAACATGATGTATTACTTGCAATTTAAGGCACTAGCGAAAATGCTATATATCACTATGTGGTCCATTACAAGTCTTTGCAATTTTCTAAATGTACTTCTCATATTATGTATATTTTCTAATTAATTAAAGAAAAAATGAAAATTAAGTATCCTATATGAGTCATTTTTTAATAAGAACTTATATTTTAAAATTAAGTGTTTTGATTTATTTCTGATTAGTGTTTTATTTGTTTCAGGAGATTCCTCTTATAGAGGAATAAGATAAAATCATTCTGGGATTTAACTTTATGTAGACTTCAAATTGTACAACGAAGAAGGAAAAAGAAAAACTATTGCTGAAAGAAATTTTTTTTTTTTTCATTATATATAAGAAGGTGGGTTCACTTGTTTTATAATTCAAAAGAAATTAAAATATGTGAAAATATTAGAGATGGTAATGGGCCGGGTTGGGGGTAGAGACGTATGTTCCAACTGCCACTTTGTTTTCTGTTTTAACCTTTATTCTCTGCCCCATTTCCTAATAAATTTAATGAGATCGGGATAAAGAATTCTTATATGAAAAATAATAAGTTCTTCATCCCCATATCAATTATTCATTTTATATTATTTTATAAATTAATTTTAGTAATATAAAAATTTAATTAACTTAAATAAAAATATTATTAATATATTATTAGAAATACAATATAGGATTTTTTAATTTTTAATTTTTTAATTTTTATTTATATATTTTATTTTTTATAACATTAATTTATGACCCTACATTTTTTTATTACTAATTATATTTAATTATAAAATATAATTTTAGAAATTGTAATATAAAATTATATTTATATATATAATTTAATTTATAAATTATAATTTATTTATATTATGTTTTAATAGAGAATGAGGTGGAGGTGGAGTGAGGAAAGTTAAACCAATCTTCATCCCATTAATAAATTGAGGGTTAATTTTTCCTCATTCTTAATCCTATTTTTTATAAATTTATCTGAATTCTCCGGTTAAGAATGGATCTATATGAATTTGGGGCACATATGAAAATTTTGCCATTCCTAGAAAATATAGATTGTTTTTAACATGAATAATTACAGAAATTTAGTATTTAGTCTCTAAGAATATATGCAAGGTCTATTATAAAATGCTAATTATAATCGTTGAAGTAAATAAATTTTTTTGAAGGAAATGGTAAGATCTTTTTAAGATTGAGTATAATTATGTTTCGGGTTGTGAGGAAAATGATTGAAAATTTGATTGTAATAATTTTATGCATAGTAAATTTTCTCTAGCAGTCGATAGCACTATAGTTTGTAAATTTTCTCCAGCAGTTGATAGCACTAAAGTTTTCTTTTAATAGTCCTTAGCAAGATAGTATTTCTCTAATATAGGGATTTTTCGTGTAAATATACAATTTTACTGTATGATTAATATTTTTTTCTATTTATTTGATACTTTTTTTCTAAAAAATTTTGGGCGAAATTTTAAAGAAAAAAATACTCATAAAACAATAATAATAATACAACTTCAAATTGAATAAAACCTTTATTGCACTACATCGTGGTCATGGTTCACGGTTCATGGTTAAAGCCCTTCTAACTTCAAGTCTTTCTACAAATTAATAAAATTATGTGAAAATTTAAAAGTTTCTAAAATGAAACAATGATATAAACGTTAAATTGTTTAAAAATAAAATTAAATTAAGGTAGTGAATAATTAGGCCAAGAATTGAGGGTTGTTCAACTCATTTTCTTGCATTATACAAATAAAAGGTTAAAACTAACACGAACAGAGAAATAGAAGTTATGCACACTGTTTCAGAAGTGCTTAGACAAAACAATTATTCTCTAATTCTGAAATTGCTCATTCCTCTACCATCTGGTATAAATAGTTATTCCCATTGCATTTCTTTGTTAACTCAAACTTTGAATTGTTTGTTTATATAAACCGTTCTCTTGTTTCATCTCCCTTTATTAATTACTTTGAGAAAAAAAAAACATATTTTGTTTAATATTTAAATATTCAAATGGCGACGTTGTTTTAAAATTATATGAAAATCTGTATTTATTGATATCACATAATTTAATGCTTAAAATTTAAAATTAAAAAGACATATTTTTATATATCACTTTAACTTTTATGAAAACACTAGATACCTCATGATTTATGAAACCATGATTTAACTTTTGTATGTTTGATCTATTAGGATATTATCATTTTAATCTTTAAACTTCAGTAATATAAGAAAGTATGATATAATTTTCTTATAATTAATAATTTACTCTCCGTTATTTACAACATATTAGTAAGGATGACAAAAATTGTCGTAGGGGCTAGGTGCTCTGTCAATTCAAGCTGAAAATGCGGACTAAATTTTGGGCTTAAATGAGAATCAAGCCCAAGACTGAAATAAGAGTTCATCCTCTTTTAAAATTGTGTTGAAAATGGAGATAAACATTTTTCGTCAGTCCCCATTTTTTATAATAAAAGTCAAAAATTATTTGATTACTTATATATTGATCCATCTTCTTCGATAAATGATTATTAAAATTTCATATTTTTCATCTTAGTCAATCAAGTCTCACAAAAAGTTTATAATTTTTAATTTAATCAATTAAATCCGTTATACACAATTTCGTATTTTTCTTTTCTTTTTAAAACCCTAATTACTAGACTCTCTAAAGGACCATTAATATATTTCTTGTAAACCACAAAACACAATAAAATTTATATAATCTTTATTTTCTTTTTAAAATTAAAAACAAAATAATTATATTTGTAATCAAATTTATTTTATTAGAATTTAAAATTTATAATATTAAAATAGATTTGTTATTACTTCAAATAGTTATAATGAAAAATAATAGTAATAAAAATATTTTTAAATAATTGTTAAAGATATACAAAATTATTTTTAGATTCTTATTAATGATCATAATAATTGTAATCATTAAACTTAAATTATTTTAGATTATAAAATTATTTTATATCAATAATTCAAAAATAATATTTTTAATAATATAAATTAAATATGCATTCTTAGTTTATTTACGAATTTTGACATCTAAACCCTTCCCCGAGGATGGGATTGAGTCCTCAGCCTGTTGCCATCCGTAAATATTAGGAACTAAATTGTTAGACTTAAAACGAGTTGTTTTATTTTATTATTTGGGAATGAAAATATACTTATTTAAATTAAAAAGCTAACAATAAATTTATACAAATTGATGAGCAAAAATTCTCTTGTAATCCTTTTATTTAATACATCTATTTAAAATTTATATTATTTTTATTGTATTTTCTTAAAAATATTATCAATCATAATTAATATAAAGAAATATAAACAAATATATACTATATTTATCACAAATAAAGATAATCAAAATTCTATTTTAATTTTTTTAATCAAAATCAAATTAAACTATTAAATAAGACATAAAAAGATTAAATTTAGTGTTGTATCACAAAAATTAATAATCAGATATATTTTTATATTCTTATTTAATAGTTTAACTTAGTTTTAATTAAAAAAATTTTAAAAAATTATGATTATCTTTATTTGTAATAAATACTATATGTATTTGTATTTTCGTTTATTTATATTAATTGTATGTTTGGTAATTTGTTTAAGAAAATACAAAAGAAAATAATATAAAATTTTCAAATAGATATATTATATAAAAGGTTATATATATTTTATCAAAAACTCTTATGATCATTACGTATTAAATTATTATCAAAAAAGTTGAAAAAAGAAAAAGAGTTAGGAGTATTTTTGTATATCAATTTGTCAAAATTCATTGTTAGTATATTAATTTAAATAATTATATTTTTATTTTAAAAGTTTTTTTTAAAATAATAAAATAAAATAAATTTTTTAAGATTAATATTTAATCCCTAATATGTAAAGATTGCAATGGGCCAGGATCCTAATCCCCACTACTATGCTCAACTGAGTCCAAACGAGGTTGGGCCAATGATTTTTCAGTAATAAATCCTCAACCCAGCTCATTATCTCATTTGACCATTATTTAATATCAAGTTCATAATTTTAATATTATCAAGCCCATAATTTTAATAAACTAGCTTACTATTTAATACTAAACCTATAATTTTAAGACTATTATGCCCATAATATTTACTAACCAACTTTTTACCATTTGATTTTTACTAATTTAAAACTGAAATCTATAATTTTAAGCTCATTAATTCTTCTTTTACCACTTAAATAAAAGTATTAACATTAGAATTAAGTTTATAAAATAAAAAATAAAAATTATATAAGGACTTGTTTGATATGTAATTTCAAAGTTGTATTTAAATCTTAAAAAGTAAGAAAACATATGTGATATAATATCTCAGAGTAAAATAAAAAATATATAGCTTGAATATATTTTTTAGAATAATTTTATACCAAAATTTTAAACACCAATAGTTAATTACTCTAAACTATTATTTTAAATATATTAATGCAAAATATTGTATAAAAAATTTTGTCACTTCTTAATTCTACTATGATAAAATTATATGAAGTGTATGTGTGTGTGTGTATATATATAATTGAATAGGTTATCAATAAATTCAAAATTTTGTTATCAATTCAATAATAAAATTCAACCTTATGTATTCCAAAGCTTCACTAAAATCATATATAGAAAATAATTATGTTTGAAAAAATACTTGAGCACAACACACTGGACACCAGATAAAGATAAGCTGCATGGTTAAGGGACATTCTTCTACATAGTCGGGACTCACATAGGCCTAAGGTGGTAACATCACTGACGAAACAGGATCCCAACATCCAAGGGAATTTAACATGGGGCAGAAAATACAGCTTAGGTCGGGTAATAAAATATCACCCAACCACGTACAAAGTGGATAAACAAATTTAACTGCAAACTCCACCCAGTAACCACCCATCATCCCACCTTCCATCGTGGGTGATTGTGGTCAGAAAAACTGTCAAAATAGCTAACGCCCAAGCCTATAAAATCCTAGTAGTTGGAAGAATTAGGTACGCACTTTTGATTAAGGAAAAACTCAACTAAATTTATATTTCATTCAAACTTTCTCCTCTTAAGCAAATTCGCTAATTTAAGCATCGAAAATCACATGCTGGGGAGACTAGTTATTTCTCTAATCATTGTTGTGTTGTAGGCAAAGCAAAGCACCTAGTAAATTTGAAGATCAAAGTTTGTTATTTGAGATTGAATTTAAGAAATTTTCGGCATCAATAGTTGGTGCCATTTGTGGGAATTAAATGAGAAGCCAATGTCTATATTTCCGTATTTAAGTTCAAGATGACTGCGAAAGGTAAACACCATCTAGGAAGGCCACATGTGGTAGGAAGAAGCCTCTAGCAAGATGAATCTGCTGGCCTTCACTAGTTTGAAAAAGAGCACTTGGAGATTTTGCTCCAAGAGGAGTTGAATTCACAAACTGATTCAGATCCATAACTACCCAGCCAACAACAATGCGATTGGACCTTGGAGAAGCCAACTGGCTATAGAAAAAGCTAGAGGATAGCTACCGGTTACACATAGAGAAAGATAAGAAAGTGGTGAAGTTAGAGAATACAACAAGATTTTTGCAAAAAGAGTTGGATGAGCTTAAACAATTGCTTAGGCAAAATCCTGAAAGAGTACCAATGGGTCGCACACCAATCTAAGTGAAGCCAGAGGAAAGTAGTATGCCGAAGCTTAGGTGTAGGGAGGAAAAAGACGATCATCCTAAAAAATTTGTGTCCAGAAGTAAGCCAGAAGGCCAACATTTGCCTAAGATTGAACCTTTGCATAGGAAAATGTACACTGCATCATAGAAAGAGAAGGCAAAGGCCACATAACAACAAGCGCGGGAAAGATCGCAGATCCCCAATTCTAATGCACTGATCATGATCTACTATGATCCAAAATTGAGCCCATCACATGCACAATGTGATCGGGGAAATAATTCAAAGTGTATTACATACCAGAGTTTACGCTCGTATGATATGCGCTCATACTTGAACCAAAAATGGCAGCGGGAGAGAGAAGCCTTTGTACATGTAATAATACTCGAGATGGAACAAATGTCGAGATCTAAGAAGGCTCAAAAAGAAAGTCGTGCTCTTCAGGTTGTTAACAGAGAGCAAATGAAGGAATGCCTCAAAAAGTTAGTGGAGGAATATAAGGCAAAAAAGAGACAAGATTAACAAGGTCCCCCTTCGCTGAGGAAATCCAAGATTTAGTTCTCCCCAAGAAGTTTAAGCTACCACAAATCACTCTTTACGTGGGAAAAACAGACCCCATTTCTCAAGTAGAGTTTTTTAAACAGATAATGCACATTTAGGGTCTAACTGAGCTCTAGATGCACCATTCTTTCCTCTCAACAATAGAAAGGACAAGCCAAAAAATGGTATAGGGACTTGAAACTGGGTATGATCGGAAGTTTCTCCTAATTGTGCGAGACATTTACCAACAAATTCAAGGAAGTTGTCTCAGCACACAAGAATATGAGCTCACTGTTAATAACGACGTCATAGAGTTAAGGGCCTTTAGTCATCCTCTAGCACTACAAGGGTTAAAGAAAGGATTGCGAATGGATAAAGTATGGTATGTAATCCATAGGAATAATATAACAAGTTGCGAGCAAGCTTATACGGAAATATTTGACCATATTTAAATAGAAGATCAGGTTCTCCTCATGCAGAAAAAGAAGAGAGTAAGTGGATTTTGTAACAAGTCAAGCACTTTGCAGATAGAAGAAAAAAAGAAAGAAGGTTTTCGCAACTGCAAGTCAGGAAAAAGAAGAGAGTAGGATTATCAAAGACTGCGAGCTGATAAGTTGGGCAAGAAAGCACTTGAGAAAGATAAGCTCCTACCACCACCAAAGAAGGGAGCGAAGAGAATAGTACATGTTCAAGATAAACAAAGGCTTATATCTCTCTTAATGCACCCTTAGCTGATACCTATGAGGATATCAAGGATTTAGAACTATTGGCACTAGATTCTCGTCTACTAAAGGTGAATCTGGACAAGAGGCCCAGGGACAAAGTTTGTGCATTTCATCAAGACCAAGGACACAAGACCGACAACTGTCTAAATTTAAAAGAACAAATAGAGATGCTGGTTAGGAATAGTTACCTAAATAAGTGCGTGGATCATTTGCGAGGAGGTCAAGGTAATACTGATCAAGAAAACTTAGATGGGGACTCAAAGAATAGAAGTTTGGTTATTTCTAGAAGGCTTATTTTAGTAGGAAGTTCGAATAAAGTCAAAAAGAATTACACCAAGTATTCTCTACCAAATCTAGTGTTTAGCACACATATCATGAATGTACGTGCAGAAAAGAAACCTCGATACCTACAATACTGATCATGTTCACGGATGAGGATAAAGCGGGAATAAGTTACTCGTATGATGATGCGCTTGTGGTCACACTTGTTATAGGGCCTTTTAAGGTTAGTAAGATTTTAATAGACACGAGAATTTCAATAGATACTATTTTAAAGAGCACGTTGGACTCTGTGAAGATAAAAGATCTAAGATTAGGACTAATGGATATCACTTTATGGGGGTTTGCAAAATCTTATACTCTTCTAATTAAGACGATTCAGTTGCCAATAACAATAGAAGCTTACCATACGTAAAGACCACTATGGTGACATTTCAAGTGGTAGATCTGAAGATGCTTTATTCCATTATCTTAAAAAAGTTGTTCTTGATATTGACAAAAATGGTAGAAAGCATTTATTACTTGAAGCTGAAATTTAAAGTATGTGATGGGATTAGGGTGGTTTGAGGAGACCAGAATCATGGTTTCCTCAAGGCGAATATACTGCATCACCTTCTAGAGTTTAGGAAAAGAAAGCTCAGATCCAAACAACAAAAATACCGAGTAAGAAAGGATTCTGCAAAAGTTAGACAAGAATTCTGGCTAAGAGGACAAAAGGCCAGTAGCATAGCCTATAGAAAAGTTAGAGGAAGTCGTCATACACTAGAGAAACCTACAGAAGGTAGCTAAGATTGGGTCTCAATTACCTGAAGAAGAGAAACAAAAGCTCAGGAAGTTTTTGAGGGGGCATATGGACGTTTTTGCCTAGACATATGACAACATGCCTATTATTGATTCGAAGATAATATCCCACTGTCTTGCAACAAGCTATACTTTTAAACCTGTCAAATAGAAAATGAGAGATTTTAACTAGGAAATAAGGGAGGCAATTCGAGTGGAAGTTGACAAGCTCTTGAAAGCGAGTTTCATTATAGAGGTTCATTAATCTGAACAAAGCTTATCCCAAAAATAGGTCTCTGCTTCCAAGAATATTTTAGTTGGTGGATTCAACAGCAAGTCACAGGTTCTTGATTTTTATAGAAGCCTTCTCAGGGTACAATTAGATCAAGATGTTTGAGCCTGATTAAGAGAAAATTGCTTTTATCATATATATTAAGGGTTGTACTGCTACAAGGTGATGTCATTTGTGCTCAAGAATGCAAGGGCTAACTTCCAGAGATTGGACAATTGTTTATTCCAACATCTGATTGGGAAGACAATGGAAGTTTACGTTGATGACATGATCACTAAGTCAATAGATATAAGTGATCATGTCCAGCACTTAAAGGAAACTTTCTCGCTCCTAAGAAAGTACAAGATGAAACTTAATTCGAAGAAGTATGCCTTTGGAATAAGTTTGGGTAAATTCTTGGGGTTCATAGTCAATAAAAGAGGGATAGAGGCCAACCCCTAAAAAATTAGGGCGATCTTGGAGATAAAGTTGCCCTCGACATTGAAAGAGTTATAAAGCCTAACGAGGTAACTGGTGGCCTTGAGCAGGTTCATCTCGAAAGCCACCGACAAGTGTTTTTAGTTTTTTTAGGTCATAAGAAAAAGGAAACACATAAGTTAGACGAAGTAGTTTGAGGTTAGCTTCCAAGAGCTAAAACACTACCTGGTGAATATACTTGGCAGTTTTTGACTATGCAATGAGCTCAGTCTTGCTTAAGGAAGATCATAATAGAGTCCACAAATCAATTTACTATACCAACAAATCACTGCTAAATGTTGTGACCAAGTACTCGCATTTTAAGAAACTAGCATTAACACTTGTGGTGGTCGCCAGAAAGTTATAACCATACTTTCAGGCATATCAAATCGTGGTATTGACAGATTAACCATTATGGCAGATCCTCTATCGACCAGACCTTCTTGGACAATTGGTGAAGTAAATTGTGGAACTCAATGAGTTTGACATTAATTTTAAACCATGAAAAACAATAAAGCTCAAGTCATAGTGGATTTCATCGCAAAGAGATCTGAGACTGAGAATTTGATGGTGTGCTAGATTATGGAAGCTACGACTGCTCAACAGTAGAAGACATCATCTATCCAACCAAGAATAAACAATCCAACCATCGAAGTAATACATTAACCCACTGCAAACGCACAAGGAGAAGGAGCAGGTATTATCTTTGTGGGATCACACAATGTAGAGTTGGCTTACGCCTTAAAATTCAACTTCTGAGTGATGAACAACGAAACTAATTATAAGGCACTTTTAGCTGGTTTTGGTTTAGCACAAGTGGTTGGGGTAAAGTATTTGGAAATTAAAGGAAATTCACAACTAGTGGTGAATCAAGTGAACGAGCAATTTCAATCTCGAGAGGAAAATATGTAGGCCTACCTAGATAAGGTTCAGTAATTGATGAGTAATATGAAGAAGGTTGATATGGAGCAAGTTCCTCTAGTAGAAAACGTTCGAGCCGACACTCTTACGAAGTTAGCATCATCATTGCAAGTGAAGATTTCCCTATAGTTCTCACATTGGAGTGTGGTAAGGAATCAATTTGGATGGATCCAATCTGAGAGTAACTCTAACAGGAAAAATTGTCAGATAATAAGGAAACTACCAGGAAAATCAAGAACAGATCGGCTCGGTACTTAATTGTAGACAGAGTTTTGTACAAGAGAGGTTTGGGCTCTTCTACTTGATGTGTTTGTCACTAGAGGAAGCAGATTGATTATATGTTCAGGGAGACTCACATGGGAATATGCAAAGACTATAAAGTAGCCCAATCTCTCGCCCATTGGGTGTTAAAATAAGGATATTATTGGCCAACCTTACATTAGGACATAATTCAGATTGTAAAATTATGTCAAAGATGTCAATTCCACGATGACGTGCCCAAACAAACCCTTAAGAAGCTCACCGTGCTCTTTAGCCTTTAACTTTTCGTCCAATATTGATTGGACTTAATCGGGCCTTTGTCTACTAAACGAGCTTAGATGAAATATATGATAGTCGTATTAGATTACTTCACCAAGTAGGTAGAGATGAAACCTTTAACAATGATCACTGAGAAAAAGACCATGCCATTTGTGAAAAGAAATCTGATTTACAGGTTTACGATACCCCATACCTTGATTACGGATAATGGGAAGCAATTCGAAAACTATAACTTCAAGGAATTCTGCTCCAACCTAAATACAAATCTCATATTGGTGATTTCGACTCACCTGATAGGCAATGGTCAGGTAGAAGCAGTGAAAAAGGTCATCAAAAAGACTTTAGAAAAAAAGGTTGGATGATCATAAAAGGGCATGGATAGACGAATTGTCTCGGGTGCTGTATGTGTACAAGACCATAATGAAACCCACAACCAAAGAAATATAATTCTTATTGGCATTTGGCTTTGAAGTCGTGATATCAGTTGAGATCGGGTTCCTACCACTCCACATTAAGCATTTTGATAAAGTGGAGAACGAAGAAAACATGTAGAACAACTTGGATTTGCTTAAGAAGAAAAGGGATCAGGTCTTGCTGAAAATGACTGCTTACTAACAAAAGGTAGCTAAGTATTACAACCAGAGAGTCTGCTCAAGGACATTTAAAAAGGTGACTTGGTCTTACAGAGAGTTGCCCTAAACATGAAAATGCCAAAAGAGGGGGTTCTCAGAGGAAACTAGGAAGAACTTACAAGATCGCCAAGGTTGTAAGACCTGGAGTATACAAGTTGTAATATCCCAACCGCAGGAAAGTAAAAAAATCATGGAATGCAGAAATGTTAAAGGTACACTATCCTTGAATCTAAAAAGTTCATGGTTGTAATTGGTTTATTCGTATCAATGAAATTTCATTTTCTACATATCTTTCCACACATCTAGAGGCTAAAACATGCAGACTGTACTTATCTGATTCATAATAAAATAAGATCCAGTTCAAGAAAACATCAATATAAAAGTATCACATGCAACAACACGAACCAATAAAATATTGATCCGGTGAGGTCAACCTTAACCCTGCGCTAATAAAATACTAATCTAGAAAGGTTAAAGCGTTGCACGAATCCACAAAGATTTTCCTAGGTCAAGAAAATACTAACTTGGAGAAATCAACGTTAATAATATCGATTTAACAAAATGCCAATGTGATAAGACAAATGGCAGCATTAGGTCAATAAAATACCAACCTAATATAGTTGGCACAAAAAACTCCGAATTTATAAAATATTGATCCAGTGATGCTATCAACAGTCTCTGGTTAATAAAATACCAACCAAAAGAAGATAGCCACGCCATGCTAATCAAGAAAATACCGATCAACTACAAATAAAGCTTCATCAGAAATACAAAGAGATTCTGATATCAAGTCAGGTTTCCTTTTGATTATTAGTTATTTAAAAAATTTCACACAATAAAATACAACTTGAAGTCTATTCTAACATTCTAAATCTGGTATTAAGTAATTAGAATAGTAAAATAAGTTCTCTTTACTTAAGATAAATAAAATCCAAGGTATAATTACTTATAATGTTTTCAGTAGTGAAATAAAACTTAGTTTGTTCTAAGTAACAATTCAAGATTAGGAGGATATTATTTTGAATATAAAACTACATGTAAGTGAATTAAAGCTAGAGCTAATTCAAAAAAGATTTATAAAAGGGCATAAAGTACCCTAAGTTCAAAAATATTCAAGGTACAGACTTTACAACCAAAATTAGAAGTAAATAGAAACCTAATCATTTGCTCGGGCTGGGGAAATGATTGTTTTGAAGGTAGGCTGAGCAGAAGCTTTGGCTTTAGGAGGCTCCTTGTCGATATCTAGCATAGTCAGATCATAAAGTCCTTGATTATCATTGGCTGGATCCATTACCTAATCATCACCCTCGGGAACTTTCGCCTAAAGAGCTTCAACCTTGGAAATGTCCACCTCAAGAAGAGCGTAACCCAGAGCGTTATAAATGTAAGTGATGCTGTAGTTCAGATTGTTGATGCGAAGGATCTTATAGACGTTGTCAATGCCTTCGTCAACTCCATCATCCTTAGCCCTTTGAATGCACTCATCCATGGTTGGCAATTCCTTCTATAGCTCTGCCTTCTAGACGCCAAATTCGAGGTTGCAGTTTCCAGCCAAATATGCTCTTGACTCAACTTTTTCCTCTTTTCAGAAAGCTGGGCTTCTGTACACTCTTAACCTTTCTCAGCTTCAAGGCAATCACAGAGGAATTTCCTTTGGCCCGATCCTTATGGAGAAAAAGGCTATGGGTTAACTGCAAAAGGAAAAGTTCATGTCAGGGAAAAGAAAAACAAGAAACAAAATTGCAAAGGAAAGAGGTAAACGAAAATTAGACTTAGCAAACCTATTATGAAAGAGCTCAACTGCCTCTTCCATAGTTTTATTCTAAATTGTCCCATCAATGGTAAAAGAAATGAATGCCCTGAGGTCGCTTATGGTCGGGATCAGGTAGGCAAAGTTTTTCCTTTAGTTAATGGTAAGATCTTTATAAAATAGTTCGCAAACACCTTTTCCCAACTTCGAGGCTAAATGCTTATGTCTCTGCAAAGGATAAGATTCATTCAAATCTCCCTCTTTCTCAATCCAATCCACGACCACTTCCCTAAGTCTCAGGCCACTTGCTTTGGGTTGCCATCAAGCTTTTCCCCTTATCCTTTGGGGCTGTCAAATTCTTTAAGCTTTTAGATTTTGACGAGACTTTTTTAGCCTGATCAGATGAAGGATTCTTCGAGATTTGACCTAACCCCAAGCCTGTCTTTACCTTATTCTATTTTGCTTTGTCAAGTAGGGCTTAAAGGTTGATAAAAGAATCTTTCCTTGTCGCAGAGCTCTTCCCCGATTGCTTCGAAGCCACTTTCTCTGCAATAGGGAATAAAATGGTTAGGAAAAATAGTAATTTGAATCCGAAATAAGCTTACGGAGAAATTACTTTTTCTGGTCTTAGCTTCACGTTTAGCAGCGAGTAACTCTCTATGACTTTGGGCACAGATAACTAGTCTCAAGCCAATCAAGGAGTTAGAAGAAATTAAGTTCTTTTGATCAATAGCAAGGGCCCTACCAACAGCAATTCTCTCCGAGAAAATATTCACTAGAGAAGGAACTTTTCTCCATAAGTTAACTAAAAGAAAACAAGCAAACAATCAAATCAGGAAAAATGCAAACAAAAGGAAACTGAGATCGAAAGCCGCGCTTACCTTTGTTATTGAAAATGGTAGGTACACTACCATCTATACCTAACTGCTTAAGTGATTAACCTTAGTTCCCCCCCACCCTTTCCAACAAAAAACCATTTGTAATTCCAATTTTGGTTATAGGTCGGGGAGCTAGTTACTATCTTCTTAGTTTTGGGCCAAGATCAAAGATAATAGAATCCAAGGTTGCTTTTTAGGTTCTTCTTAGCATGAATGTATATCTAATTTCCTCGATGTGTGGAGGGATTCTCAGCAATAGCCCAAATCATAAAAAGTCCAGTACTTACCCACCATCCATTCAAATTTAATTGGTAAGGAGGAATGTCAAAAAAGTAGAACATTCAGGCAAAGTATTCTTGGATCGATAATCTGAGCTCAAAGTAGAATAACTCTTTATGAAAAGCTATCTCACCCTCCCTTGGCTCACTGAGGAATTCATCAACCCAATACAAACGCTATCAAGAATCTGTTATATTTTCCTATAGGCTTTGAGGTTGGAAAAGGGTCATGGAAGACACAAACCAATCTACCTTATAGGGTTTGGACTTTCTAGTTGGGTTAAGGACATTCCCAACATCCTCAGTCTTGGTCTCTTTAGAATCATTATTCTCACTCACAATATCATCTTCAATACTCTCATTACTATCTCCTATTCTAGAAGATGCCTCAAGTACTTTGTTTGTCGACTCTATCCTTTAGGCAACCCTATCTGACTAAAGGCATACTCGACCCCTGGTTGAATAGTAAGCCTATCTACCAAGCTGTCTATTTCTTGAAGAACATCCTGATCTCCAGCACTAGTTCTCTAAGGTTCTATATTCCACTACACATCATTAAAGGAAATATTAGAGATGACAACAGTCTCGGGGACCTTACCTTAGAGTTTCCAGCCTCGAGAACGTTATATTCTAATAATTTCATCTCAGGTGCTCTAGCCTCAATATGAAGGTAAACTACTTCTAAAGAGACAGCTATCTTAAAAGGGATCTCATCGTAAATCAACAAATAATCATGCCTAATAGAAAGGGATAATCTATTCTAAGCCTCATAGTCAATATTGGATTTGTTAGGTGAAGATGTTGATGATATGCTAATAGACACCATATGACCTAATTCATGCAAGCAATCCAATTGTTAAACATAGCAAACCCAATACGACCCTAACCCAAAACCAAATCGAGTTAGGGTAAATCTTCACAGGCCAGTATTCCTACAGGTCTATGACTACAGGAACAATCTTTCATTCAAACAATCTCTGTGCCCTAACATGGGTTGCCACTATACAAAGGACCTAAATTTTTCAAACCAAACAAAAGCAATTGGTAAAAACTTAATATCCGTGAACAAAAACCCAAAAAACCACAAATCAAAACACTTAGCACATTGACAAACCGTTGCATAATAATCATCAAAGTCCTTGCCCATAACAAGATTAGACAAACCATTCACACATAGAAGTAAACACATAATGCAAGGTTCGCATTCTAGAAAGCATAGCAGTTTAAACGAAGGCCAAAAAGAAAATGAAAGATGGAGGACTCACTAGTTGATGAGATTTGCTAATAAGAAGACTTATCGATGCAATATGTAACTTAGAAAACAATGAATTAATTGGCAGATGAAAGGCGACAACAAAGCACATAGCAATCATGAAAAGTTTTAAAGAGAGGAGTGACAAAAATGGGTAAACAAAGGAGGAGCAGTGAATTTATTCGTAAGCAAAATCAAATCTGAACTGTTCAAAATGGAGGGCTAGGATGGGTTGTAGCAAGAGTTTAAATGTGAAGGAATAGATGGTGCAGTAAAAGCTAAAGTGGCCCAATAATAGGCTAACACGTGGCCAATTTGAAAGAGCAAAATACAATTCATAATGTAACTAGTTGTTGATGGATGTCGAACAGCTCACAAGGCAATAATGATGACCTTGATACATGTAACGTTAAGAAACTGCAAGTATTCAAAAAATTTGAAAAGACGCCATTTCAGTTCGAGTAGTGTCACACGCAGGATAAAAATAACAGCTTAGTTTCTAGAAAAATAGCATTTAACTAGAAACTCAAGGATTTGATGTTTGGGAAAATATCTTAGCACAGAACACTAAACACCAGACGAAGGTGAGCTGCATGGTTAAGGGACATTCTCTTATATGGTTAGGACTCACATGCCCGAGGTGGTACATCACCGACCAAACGGGATCCCAACATCCAAGGGAATTCAACATTAGGCAGAAAACACAGCCCAGATCGGGTAATAAAATACCACTCGACCACGTACAATGTGGGTAAGGGAGTTCAAACGCACACTCCACCCAATAATCACCCATCATCCCATCTTCCATCATGGGTGATTATGGCCGGAAAAACTGTCAAAATGGTTGATCCTCAACTCTATAAAATCCCCGTAGTTGGAAGAATCAGGTACGTACTTTTGATTAAGGAAAAACTCTACCAAATTTACACATTTCATTGAAACTTTCTTCTCTCAAACAAATTCACTGACTTAAGCATCGTAGATCTCACACTTTGATCATTGTTGTGTTGCATGCAAAGCAAAGTACCCAATAGACTTGAAGATCAAAGTTCGTTGTTTGAGGTTGCATTGAAGAAATTTTCGACATCAAAAAATTATGTCTTGAAAACTAACAATTAAAATCTCTTTTCTTAATTATGACTCTTCATCAAAAATTTTTTTTAAAGAACTTCTAAGAGATCATATATATAATTTTTCATGTAAATTAATTACTAATACATTATATATGATTTATTTAGATTTAAAAATTATACTATTAATAAAAAAATTCTTAATTAAAATGTATCAATAAAAGGACAAATTAAAAAAATTGTAACATATAATAAAATTTTTTAAAAGATAACTAAATAATAAATTGAAAGAGTAGAAGAAATAGTTAGTAATAAATTTCCATCTTTTGTTGAAGAGATTGTAAAAAAATATTGTAAATGAAATATCTTGAAATTTTAAAAATTTAGAGAATATATAAATATATATAATAAATAAAAGGCTTTTTAAAATTAAAACCTCTTTTTTAAGTTTTTAAAAAATACTATTTGAACTAGATTTGAATACTCTTAAGAAAAGACACAAAAATATGACTTTTTTCATTTTTTGATTTTACACTAACTTTAAGAATTATATCCAAAAACTGTTTTTGGATAGAATTCACACAAATTTAAAGACATCAGTTTTTTTTTTTTTATTTTCAAAAACTCAAAATCCTATTCAAATACTAAATCAAATGGTCCCTCAATTTCTCTCACTCTTTTACTTAATATAAACAAATGCCCTTATGCAAGGAAAAAAATACATTAAGATGTTCATGATTTACACGAACTTAAGGGTTAATTTCCCTAGAGTTTCTATTTTAAGTTCACTACTTTTTTTTTAAATACAAATATATCTATTAGTATTACATTACAACTAGAGCTCTTCTAGGAGTTTAGATATATGCTGTTATGGTCTATCTCAGAGATCTTTGCATGCGACGGTACAAGATTAGCCCTACATTTGGTGGGAAGAACCCCATATGCAATAGAAGGAGCCTTGCATTTAGTAGGGCTCAAGCACAGGCCCTCCCTTGGGAGGGCGTGTGCCCAACCACTAGTCTAAGCCTAGGTGATCTTTTAACTCCATTACTCTAAGTTACTTTAAATTAGTAATTTTATAATGATTGAATAGTACTAAATTCAATACAAACCTAAAAAAAATTAAATTTATTGAGATGACTACATAATTAAAGCATTTCATAAAAATTAGCTCTTATAAATATCAATATTTTAATTTATCATTAAGTATTCTTAATTTTTAAATTTTTATCAAATCTTATAATACAAATCAAATTTTTTATATCTTTCCAATAATAATAAATAAATTTCGTATATGTGAAATCATCAATTGACATATCATCAAAAAAATAATAATAATATAATAGTATAATAAATTTTTTATAATTTTCATAAAAGAATTGATAAAAATAAAGTAATTGACAGAAATCATCGATTGAAATAATTTAAATCAAATATTACAACTAATAACAATTTTGTTTGCACAAAATTTTAAATTTAATTAATATATTTATTTTATTTTTTATTAACCTGTATAAATAAAAAATAAATAAATGTAGTAGTAAATTATGATCCAATTCTTAATAGAATTGATAGAAAGTTAAAGAAGTTATATTAAATCAATCTTAAAATTTTTATATATGTTTTTTGATAATTTTGTTGAAATTTTTTTTGAAAATAAGAAAATAAGATACGAAAATATATTTGAGAAATTTTTCTTTGTTAATCATATATTTCTAATTAAAAGAAATTAATTTATTAATTATAAATTGATTATTTTGTTTGACATCAATTCATTATTTTTATTTTATCAAAATTCATTTTTTAATTATTAAAAGTTATTCAATTTTTTTAGTTACTGGTTATTTTAACAAATGTTTTCTTAAGAAAATAAATTTTAAAAATTATAAAATTGATTAAACTGAAAAATTATAAAGTTTTATGAAGGACTTAATTGAGTAAATTAAATAATTATAAACTTTTTGAGGGACTTGCTTGACTAAAATGAAAATATTAATCTTTGACAAGCATTTATCAAATAATATGGATGCATGTGTAATTAATAAAATAATATAACTTTTTCATTTGTGGGAACTGGGCGCGAACAAGGAAAAAGAGACCAATCCCCTTTGCCGACCCTTTTCAGAATAAGGATGATTTTTCATTCTGTTACTTATTTTTCTTCAAGTGTCTTAAGATTCAAAATTGTTATCATACAAGTGTTACGTCAATACTTTTGTTTTCTCAAATAGCCACTCAGATTGTTAAGCGCACTTGATGTGCAGTTGAAGGGTGTGATAGATCTATGTATAGTGTTCTTCTGTATTATCTTATTTACTAGCTCTATCATTGATACGCAAAAATTTGGATTTATAATTTGAGTTCTTTCTAATACAGACAAAATAGTAGGTTGAATAAAAATACTTTGTAAAATGTCAAATTTCATTTGATTTTTTGATACAATAGGTTAAATAAATGTTCTAATATATGCCTAGACATTTGTTAAGTTATATTTATATGAAGGAATTAAAAATAGCATTAGACATTTAGTGCAAGTTGGAGAGTTTATACTGATATTTTTGTAACTCACTCCAAAAATCTACCCTAAATATCTATTCTTATTAGAATATTTTTCAAAAAATATCACTTACAAATTAGCGGGAGCAAACCCACAAATCAATGAGAATAAATTCTGTATACATTTATATAAAATGAGTTAAAATTAGCAACTGTTAATAATAGAAAAGAATTAAGGTAGGATAGCAACATGATTTCCTACTTGAGATCATAGAAGTTTTGAGTAATCATAGAATAAAACAATTTCAAAACGAAGTAAAAGATATTAAAGTAAGTTTATGAAAGGATCATGAACTAGATGCCTCTTTATGGTGCTTGATATCAAAATACAATGATGTGATTTCATCTCACATCCTCCATTACAGCCGCAGATTCAAAACACAAACTTGCATTCTATTACTATTGGCTCCTAATTGATTTCTTGATCGCCATAGTTGAAAACACGTTGTATGATGGCCTAAAACTAGTTTCCTACTGCTTTATCACATATCCCTACATGCAGTTACTTTGTGAGTGCATCTTGTTGAGTTTAGGGTGGGGCAAATCTGAATTCAAGCCGAGTTATTAAAGCCCGGCTTGGATTCGAGTATATTTTAGCAAAACTTGGTCTAGTATAAGTTCGGGTGGGTTTTATGTTGTCCAAGCTGAGCATTTACTCAACCGAATTGGCCGAGTTTTCTATATGAGTTTTTAAAACTTGAAATTTAAGTTCCAGTTTGAGTCAAGTCATAAAATTTGGTCTAATTTGAATGAATTTATTAAGATCCAAGTTAATTTTTATGGTTTTCGGGCCTAACTTTAATCTAACCCACCCTAATCTTGAATTTTTTAATATTAATGCTCACTAATTAAGTTGATTTAGATTTTATGCGAGTCTGACCTGACTTTTACTAACTTTTTAAAATCAAAGTTTAGGCTCAGTTTTAAATATATTTAAGATTAAATTAAAACTTGAGTTTTGTTCAAGTTAATTCAAGCTTGAACTTTTTTGTCCATCCTAATTGAGTCATCTTTATACGAAAAATTTTTAAAGACAACTCCAATAAAAAGGTGATTAACTAATGCGTTTACTTTAATCTTATTTTATAAGTTCCTTAATTCCTTTAAAGTTTTAAAAAATTCTTTCTACTGAAACTCGATTTTTACACGACACTCACAAGATCTATAATAAAAAAAGAAGTTAGGAAAACTACGTAAGCAATTAATAAATAAAATAATATAATTAGCAAAACTAAATTAATTAATTAGTGTAAATAGTGGAGTAGGTGAAGCTGAATTCAACTTGGGAAAAGAGGTTAGGTGAGGCACAGGGAGGCATAAATTGGTGAAAATGTTAGATGCAGGGAACCGGGCCGACACAATGCAGAGACTTAGGTACCAAATCAAATAAATTAATAAAATTCCAGGAAACTTATTCGAAAGTAAAAAAAGTTAACTGGGAATGCATCTACCTTATTGATCTATTGTCCTCTATTTTCATATGAAATTTATACGATTTTAATATTATATTTAACTATTGAGATTTAAATTAGATATTTATTAAAAATTTAGATTGACACTTTTATTTTCACTTAAATATCGCAATAAAGGTAGGATTAATGTTTTATAAGGTTAAAATATAATGATTCAAAGTTTATAATGGTAAATTTAATATTATATACCTAAAAATTTTAAAACTTTTATCGAACTTGTAAGGATAGTATCATTGTAGGTACCCACATGACTTCGTCAATATATTTTTTTATATATATGACCTACATATTTATGGGAAGGAGACCTACATATTTGTTAGAATTAAGGATAGTAAAAATTCAAAAATCTAAAAAGTAAATCAGAATTAATAGGTTCAATTCGATTTTAAAAGTCTTTGATTTAAGTTCAATTTTAATTTTTTAAAAAAATTTAAAATTTGTAGTCTTGTTTATTGATGACAAATAAGCTGGGCTGACTTGGCCTACCATAAAAAAATGAGATCCAAGCAAGCTCCCGTGTCGAGCCGATCCAAACTTGCTTAAAAAATTTGAACTTGACTCATTTGGACCGTGCCAGCTCATGTTTAGGCCAGCCACATGGTCACAAATTATTTTTAAAAAAATATTAAAGATTTTGTCATTTGGAGCCCGAAAAGGGGCTGGATCCGATCCAAGTTTAAAACTTTTAAACTAACTTGAGTAAAAGAACATTTATGTCAATATCAAACTTTTTAATAGTATCACTTAGAAAAAATAAAAATTTATTTATTTAATCAATAATATTAGTAATATAAACTTTTATAAACACTCCTATTTTATAAATTGATATAATAATAATATTATATAGCTACATATATTTATATAATTTATTTAATTTTATTCTCATAAAAATATAAAATTTATAGTAATAATATCAAATTTTTTTAATATAAAAAATCATATATCAAAAGAGATTTAAAAAATACTCTAATAATACATGACTAAATGGTTGAAAATTCATATTGAATTTAAAAATTAAAAATTCTTAAATCCTTACATAAAAAGATAATGTATGACTAATTATAAACTTTTATTGATAATATGAAAACCTAAAAGAAATTGATGATTTATTTAATCAATAGTGTTAGTAATATAAACTTTTTATACACGCCTCTTTTTTATAAACTAATGTAATAGTACTATATAATTACGTATGTATATAATTTATTTAATTTTATTCTTGTAAAATATAAAATTTACGATAATAGTATTAATTTTTTTTAAATATATTAAATTCTATGTTGAAGGAGATTTAAAAAAAAAACTCTAATAATATATGACTAAATGGTTGAAAGTTCGTATTAAATTTTAAAAATTAAAAATTCTCAAATCTTTATATGATAAGATAATGTATGACTAATTTTTTTTTAAAAGTTTTTCGAAAAAAAAAACTTTTAAGGAACAGTTTTTTTAAAGAGTGTGGGAATATCATTGTTAGACTAATATATCAAAAATTGATGACTAAAGAATATTAAAAATTGTTAATCATAACTTCATAAAAATATATAATTAATTTTTATTTTTTTCATTCTTTAATAATCATTAATTGTTCAAAAACGGATTTTTTAGTTAATTTTATTTTTAGATATTATCATTTATTTTTTGAATTGTAAGTGCTTGACCATTTGGGAAATGGGATGAATTGGAATTGGACCGTCAGAATTGAACCGTTTTGCCAGCTCAGTGCCTACTGTGAGCTGGTTTACTTTTGTTTCAAAAACAATGAAAAAACAATGCAAATGGGCCAATCTTATTAACTGTTGTTACAAATGTAAAAATAATACAAATGGGCCAAGTGGCCCGGCAAGGCACGACCCGTCACATGCTTGTCTCAATCCTAGCCCATAAGCTTCACTTCCCAGTCCAGCCTGGCCCGTCCATCGTGCCATGCTGGCACTATTCATAGGCTAGTCCCGCCCGACGTAACATATTTGCTAGCACTTGTCTAGTTTGATACTACTGTAGAAAATTTAGATAGGACTAAATTTTTTTTAGTTTTGTGGTGCCTAAACGAAAGAAAATAAATTTAAAAGTAAAAATCAAAATATATATTTTTTTTAATTAAAAATTTAAAAAAATTAGACCAGAAATGAACCAATTAATTTTGATCCGATTCTCATTTGGTCCTCTATTTACTTTCGATTTAATTTAATACTAAAAATTTGAGAATAAAAAATTTTGGATCTCATTCAATATTGACGGTATCCGAATCGGGCATAATTGTGTCGACTCCTAGTTAAGATGAGTTTTATATATTTATATAAATATGAATTAAATTAACAATTAATAATAGGTAAGATTACGGGCACTCGAAATTCACGCTCTAAATTTGAGTGGTAGTTTTACCTCCGGTTTGGGTGATAAATTGATTGCCTAGTTAAGATCATGGAAGTTTGAGTACCCATAGGAAGAAAACAACTTCAAAACGAAAGCCTTAAGAAGTACAGTGATAAGTTTGTGAAATGATCATGAACAAGATGCCTATTTATTGTACTTAATGTGAAAAATACAAAGTACAAAATTGCATTCAACTACTCTTAGCTCCGAATTGGTTTCTAGATCGCCATAGTCCTGAAACTAGTTTCCAACTGCTTTATCATAAATTCCCAATATGCAGTTAGCTTGTCAGTTCATCTTGTTGAGTCATCTTTGCACGAAGAAACTTGAGAAGACCTTGAAGGGAGACTTCAGCATCCATGCTCTTCATCAACTCCCCTGCAACTTCAGCAGGTGTAACACTAACCTCCATTATCAGCCCTTCAATTTGCTCAAAAAGATGATGATGGTGGATCCCCAGATAGTTGAATGCAAGCTGCTTGAGTACAGAATTGTTGCAGTACGACATATGAATGTGCATGTCCATCCTACCAGGTCTCAGCAATGCTGGATCTAGTTTCTCTTTGTGGTTGGTTGTGAAAACAATGATGCGTTCCTCACCACAACATGACCATAAACCATCGATGAAATTGAGTAGTCCAGAAAGTGTTACCTTGTTATTATCGCCTCTATCTCCTTGATTCGGGGTTGTATCCTTGGTTTCCCGATTCTGTAACTTGATAGAGCAATCGATGTCCTCTATAACGAGCATTGATCGGCTTGGCATAGTAAGCAGCAGATATCGGAGATCTGAATTGGATTGGATATTGCTTAAATCCAAGTCATAGATGTCAAACTTTAAGTGATTAGCCATGGCTGCAATCAAGCTTGACTTGCCTGTGCCCGGAGGACCATATAGCAAGTATCCCCGTTTCCAGGCTTTACCAATTCTTTTGTAGTATTCCTTCCCATTCAGAAAGTTTGTCTACATCATCCATGATTGTCTTCTTCAGCTCTGAATCTAGAGCAAGGGTCTTGAACGTCATCGGATGCTTAAGCACAGCATTTTTCTTACTCCAACAGCTGTGCATAACTGTATGAAGCTTAACCACGTTACTCTCTGCTTTAATTGCCTCTGCTTTTTCCAGAATGTGTGGTAAGTACAAATTCAGTACTAAATCTTTGTGTTTCTTGTGGAAAGTTAACTCATAATGTCTAACTTCTGATCTCAGTGACGAATTATAATCTCCCAGATTCTGGCTTCTGTATTCCACTGCCGGGGGAACTTGTGTGCAGACTAATCTCCATTTCAGCGTTGCATCTGCAAAAACATCAGCCATTTCTTCATTTCTATCGAGAGTAATTCCAAGAGCTTTGTCTTTATCAGTCTTTCCCACCCGAAATCTTTGAGCCGAGGTGTTAGTTGATTTGTTGCCCAAGTACAAATCTGCAGCTTCAAAGACTTGGTTTATAGAGAATCCCTGAAATTCTTCGATCACAATTGTGAGTTGAGAAGTAAGATAGTGAGAAACACAACGCAGGCTGGAATACAGAGAGTCATGAAATTCTGCAGGTAAAAAATCGTTAGCAATACTCTTAATAAGCATGGCAGATGCAGCAAGTGAGGCTGCTGTTGACAAAACTGCTTTTGCGTTGGACATCTTTTGATACCCAGAAAGCATAAAAGTTTTGCAATCTGAAGTGAGCTAAAGAAGAAAAGTTCTTTTGGAATGCTTGTGAAGATGGATGCAGCACAGAGATTGCTTAGCCTCTCTTGCAGTTTCCCTGAGAATCCTCCCGCAATTTTGAAGATAAAAATACAGACCTTTTGGAAGAAGTCTTTGCGGAAATCTAAACACGGCTTTGCCTTTTCCTTCTTCCCCATGGACCTGAAATTTCTAAAGAAACCTACAAGCAGCTTCCTCCTAATTACCTGTTGTTGTCTGAGTCAAAATCTGTGTTCTCTGAAGGTCATTAAAAAATTCAATACTAGACAGTTATCCACATGCAAAAATGCATAATAGACGTACAGTTTCCTATTAGTATAAATTTATTTCAAACTAAATGCCAAAAGTTGATTTAATATCGTAATCAATTAATAATGTTATTATGTTTATATCTTCTATATTAAAATTGGATATGCATTTTATTTGTATATTTTAGGATCTGTGAAAATTACGTTGTGATAATTTATTGATTTTCAATTTGACTAAAAGAATCTAAAATACAATATTATACGAGGTTATGTTTGGTACTACCAACTTCCACCAAATTTTGAAAACAAAATTCAGTAAGCATTCAATAAATATCAATTCTTAGAGAGACCCACTTTCCCTTTCGACTAATATTTAACATTTCTCACAATAAATAAAACTTCAATACCAAACATACCCTAAGTGTATTCAATTCGCAGCTCTAGAAACAAGCTAGCTGTTTCAATCACTTCGGTTGAAGTAAATACAGACTTGAAATTCTGTCAACAAATTCGTAGATTTCCTTAATTATTTCCGTCCACATGTAGTTATTTCCTTCTGATTTGACAGTTATATGGAGATTCCAAGCTCAAGCAATTTAACAGAGAATAGAATATTTCAATTAAATTCTAAGCCAACAACACTGCTTTATTCACATGATGCTAAAATTTAAAGAAAAAGCACAGAAAATCAATACTCGGGCGATGATACTCGGAATCCTGTTTGAATTAACCTGGTCCAACTTTAGGAATGTCGTAATGCTCACTCATGTTGGCCAAATACTGGTTGAAATCCGGTATCCTATCACGGTGAGATTTGTTAGCTTCTTTTCCCAACCTATTAACGTCAAGTTTCTCCATCTGCTCTATGTATCGTCTCTCTGCAGGTGTGAGATGATGATCATAAGGAGAAGGAGGAGCAGGCTTCTCTTTCTGACTTCTTTGTTGGCATCTTCTACCTCTTTCTCATCAGGATCAGCTGATACTTCTGTGTTTTCTCTTTCAGCGAAGAATAGGTCAAAGGAGATTGAATGAACAGTCATGATGAGCTATGATAGCAACAGTAAAAGAACAGAACATATCAAACATTAAGTGTTGTACCAAATAAATGCAGATTATACTCATTTTGGCAACAAACTTTGGTGCACAATACACAAATCCGTCTAAAGTGAGCAGAAACTGTTTTCTTTCAAGAATCATTTGTTATGATTATGTGGCCATTAACCATTCTTGCCTAAGGAAGGTTTCATAACCCCATGGTGATAGGAAATGCTCTAACTTAATCAAGCCCAATGCAATTAAATACAATATTGGATAGAAGGACAGCTATGTATCTGCACATCACCACGACAGGTGAACAATAAGGAAAATTAAGACTGTGAAACTCTGGTTGAACAGAAGCAGCTGAAGCATCCTAATAATGTTAAAGAAGCCATTTTCGTCCACTATTACTACTATATCTCTTCCGTTTCACAATAAATGACAAAAAAAGAATAACAGTTGCAGGAAGAGAAAATTTCTTTCTTGTCGGCTAACAATGTCAGCTCTCGTACTTATTGAATGGATACTTCATCCTAATTCAGGCCCAGATAGTAACCAAACTAGTGAAAATAAAAATAAAAAAGATTAAGAAATTCAAGGAAAAATGTCAATGATCCTCTTTGAACTCAAGACCTCCCAACAAAAGGGAAATCTATGAGGGAAAATCCTCTCAAAAGTCCCTGGATTTGAACTAGAGTAAATATTCAGACCTCCAAGGTCAAAGCCTTGGTATCTATAAAAATATTAATTAAAATTAGTATTTATTAATAATAAGTAAGAACTAACATAAGACTCAAACCTACACTCTCTCAATGAGAGAGTGTTGTACCACCGTTTGGGTGGTAAAATAAGTGTCTGCTTTTGAGTGTCCATAGGAAAAAAAATCTCAAAAGGAAAACGTTGACAAGTATCAATTTAAGTTTGTGAAAGGATCATGAACAAGATCGCTCTTACGGTAATCTCAAAATATAACGATGTGATTTCATCTCCATCCTGTTACAGCCGCAGATTCAAACACAGAATTACATTGTAAGCACTCTTAGCTTCGACTTGATTTGTAGATCGCCCTCGTTGAAAATCCACCGTAAGATGGCCTAAAACTAGTTTCCAACTGCGTTATCACATAATCGCTGTATGCAGTTAGTTTGTGAGCTAGTCTTGTTGAGTCATCTTTGCCTGAACAAACTTGAGAAGACCTTGAAGGGAGATTTCAGCATCCATGCTCTTCATCAACTCCCCTGCAACTTCTGCAGATGTAACATTAACATCCGCTATCAGCCCTTCAATTTGCTCAAAAAGATGATGATGGCGGATCCCCAGATAGTTGAATGCAAGCTGCTTGAATACAGAATTGTTGCAATACGACATGTGAATGTGCATGTCCATCCTACCAGGTCTCAGCAATGCTGGATCTAGTTTATCTTTGTGGTTGGTTGTGAAAACGATGATGCGCTCCTCACCGCAACACGACCACAAACCATCAATGGAATTGAGTAGTCCAGAAAGTGTCACCTTGTTATTATCAGCTCTATCTCCTTTATTGGCAGGTGCATCATCTGTTTCCCGATTCTGTAACTTGATAGAGCAATCGATGTCCTCTATAACAAGCATTGATTTGCTTGGCATAGTAAGCAGCAGATATCGGAGATCTGAATTGGAATGGATATTGCTTAAATCCAAGTCATAGATATCAAATTTTAAGTGATTAGCCATGGCTGCAATCATGCTGGACTTGCCTGTGCCTGGAGGGCCATATAGCAAGTATCCACGTTTCCAGGCTTTACCAATTCTTTTGTAGTATTCCTTCCCATTCAGAAAGTTGTCTACATCATCCATGATTGTCTTCTTCAGCTCTGAATCTAGAGCAAGGGTCTTGAACGTCATCGGATGCTTAAGCACAGCATTTTTCGTACTCCAACGGCTGTGCATAACTGTATGAAGCTTAACCACGTTACTCTCTGCTTTAATTGCCTCTGCTTTCTCCAAAATGTGTGGTAAGTACAGATTCAGCACTAAATCTTTGTGCTTCCTGCGGAAAGTTAACTCATAATGTCTAACTTCCGATCTCAGTGACGAATTATAATCTCCCAGATTCTGTCTTCTGTATTCCACTGCTGGAGGAACTTGTGTGCAGACTAATCTCCATTTCAGTGTTGCATCTTCAAAGACATCAACCATTTCTTCATTTCTATCGAGGGTAATTCCAAGAGTTTTGTCTATCTCAGTCTTTCCCACCCGAAATCTTTGAGCCGAGGTGTTAGTTGATATGTTGCCCAAGTACAAATCTGCTGCTTCAAAAACTTGGTTTATGGAGAATCCCTGAAATTCTTCAATAACAATGATGTGTTGAGAAGAAAGATAGTGAGAAACACAACGCAGGCTGGAATACAAGGAGTCGTTAAATCCTGCAGGCAAAAAATCATTAGCAATACTCTTAACAAGCATGGCAGATGCAGCAAGTGAGGCTGCTGTTGACAAAATTGCTTTTGCTTTGGACATCTTTTGATACCCAGAAAGCATAAAAGTTTTGCAAACTAAATAATCTCTAAGAAGAAATTGCTTTTGAAATGCGTGTGAAGATGGCTGAAGCACAGAGCTAAGCAATCTTTTGCAGTTTCTCTGAGAATCCTCCCGGAATTTTGTAGAAAAAAATACAGACCTTTTGGAGCAAGTCTTCTTCGAAGTCTAAACGTGACTTTCCCTTTTCTTTCCTCCCCAAGGACCTATGATTTCTAAATAAGTCTACAAGAAGCTTCTTCCCATTTGCCTATTGTCATCCCAGTCAAAATTTGTGTGCTCTACAGGGCATCAAGATTGGGAATATAGACATACAGTTTCCAGACGCTCAACTGCATATAATAGACATACGGTTTCCTATTAGTATAAATTTATTTTCAAATATCAATAAGTTGATTTGATATTATAATCATCATGTTATATTTATATCTTTTATAGTAAAATCGATATTCATTTTATTTGTTTTCTTTAACACGTGTGAAAATTACGTTTTTACACTTAATTGATTTTCAATTTCACTAGGAGAATCTAAATAAATTTCACTTACAGAATTTAAATACAATAATGTATGAGGGTGTGTTTAGTGCCTGTTTAGTTCGAGTTTTGTGTAGTTAAAAAAAAAATTTTAATGTTAAAAATTATTTTTAATTTTTTTATATTATTTAGTTAACGTAAAAAAGAATTTTTGATGCATTTAAAAACCTCAAAAAGCTCTACGAGAAGAAGCCTAACCGTAGAGTTTTTTGAGCTTTTTTAAAACCTATACAATATCAAAAATATTCTACTATTATTTTTTAAATTACACCATACTCCTCAAGAAAAAAATAAAACCCTAAATATTTTTTACTATAAATAAAACCCTAACTATCTTTTTACCTTATATTAGTTACAAGTATCATTGACCACCATTTTTATAATAAAGTCTACAAAGATCATTGACAACTATCTCTGTAACAAAATTTATAAGGTTAGTTCAACTTTTATATGTAAGTTTATAAATAATTTATTTGTTTTTATCATCTTTGTTTATTGAAATTTAATTTATATTAATTTTTAACTCAATTGTATGATTGATAAAAATTATTCATGAAAATTTATTCTATTATAACAATAAATTAATTTTATGAATTCATAATTTTGTTTATAATATCGAATTATATGAATGAATTTTGCATAATCATGTTTTCTTCAATTTCCTGCATGTTTTCTTCTTCATCACTGAATACCTCTCGCTTCGGTTTCTTTTCCCTTTCTTTGGCGTGTTTTTCTTTTCCCATATTAGTTAGAAAAAATCAAAATTATAATGTTAGTATCCCTAGGTTTTAAATAAATAATATTATTAAATATACTGTTAAAATCATATCATTTTAATCCTTAGTAGTGTAGAATAAAAGAGACTAAATTCTTAATATTAAGACAGTTATATTTAAATAATTATTTTTTAGATATATATGGACAAAATCGTATATCTTCTTAAGAACTTTTTTTTTTTTTTAATTTTGATAATTTATGTATTTTTAAACTAATTTATATGACTGTATATTGTCAAATTAGGTCATATTTTTAGTTTTTTATTTTTTTATTGATATATATTTTAATTTTTTATTTTTTTTTTATTAATATATACATATATCTTTTTGTTTAGAATGGAAACTATTATAAACGAAAATCGGAAAAAATTAAAGGCAAAATAGAATGATACATATCTTGATGCTTTTATCAAGATGTGTGTTCATGAAATATTGGTGGGAAATAGACCAAATTGTTACTTCAATGAAATTGAATAGAAAAATGTTATCTCTAAATTTGCTATTATCACTTGTAAAAATTACAATCATAAGTAATTGAAAAACAAGTGGAACTCCCTTAAGAGAAATTGACAGGTTTGGAACAAACTATTTAGGAATGAAACTGGAATATTATTAAATTATTTCTTTTATGAATTTTAAATTGTTTTACTTTTAAATTTTAAAGTTTGTTACTTTTCTAATTAGTAAATGAATAAATTAACAATATTATTATTAAAATAATTAATTTATATTTATTTTATAATTATTAAATAAATTTTATAACATACCATTTTTAATAATTTAATTAAATAAAAGCATTTTTACAATTATAAAACCACACATTTGACTTTTATAAAATAACTTTTTTAATTAACAACCAAATGGTCAAAACTTTTTCTTCAAAAATTCTACTTGAAAATACTGTTTATAAAAACTCTATTTATAAAAATTTTACTTAAAAAATCAAATCAAACGGACCATTAGTGCTATTAACTCTTAGAGAGACCAACATACTTTTTCCTCTAATATTTAATATTTCTCACAACAAACAAAACCTTAATACCAAACATACCCTAACCGTCTTCAATTCGCGGCTCTAAGGACACGCTAGCTCTTTCAATGACTTCGGTTGAACTAAATACAGACTTGAAATTCCGTCAACATATTCATATAATTCCTTAACTATTTCCTTCGTTACCTTTAGATCCATATGTGGTTATTTCCTCAAGATTGGTATAGAGATTCCAAGCTCAAGCAATTTAACAGAGGACAGAATATTTCAATTAAATTCTAAACCACCAACTCACAAATTCAATCATCCGCAATGTGACGACAGAGGAAACGGAGAGATATATTACATCATCTGCAATATATCCACACAGCTATATTCACATGATGCCAAGATATAAAGAAAAAGTACAGAATGTCAATACTCGGGCAATGATACTCAAATTCTTGTTTGAATTAACCAGGTCCAACTTTAGGAATGTCGTAATGCTCACTCATGTTGGCCAAGTATTGGTTGAAATCTTGTATCCTATCACGGTGAGATTTGTTAGCTTCTTTTGCCAACCTATGAACGTCAAGTTTCTCTCTCTGCTCTATGTATCGTCTCTCTGCAGGTGTGAGATGATGATCATAAGGTGCAGGCTTCTCTTCCCCGACTTCTTGTTGGTATCTTCTATCTCTTTCTCATCAGGATCAACTGATACTTCTGTGCTTCCTCCTTCAATGAAGAACCAGTCAAAGAAGATTCAATGAACAGTCACGGTGAGCTATAATAGCAACAGAAAAGGAGAACAGAACAGATGAAACATCAAGTGTTGTACCAACAAAATGCACATTATACCCATTTCGGCAACAAAGTTGGTGGTACGCTATGTCAATCTGTCTAAACGGAGCAGAAAGTGTTTTCTTTCAAGAATTAATTGTTATTACAAGGCCATCAACCATTGTTGGCTAATGAAGATCTCATAACCCCTTGGTGATAGGAAATGCTCTAACTTTATCTAGCCCAATGCAATTAAATACAATTTTGGATACAAGGACATCAACATATAAGTACATGGTCATGACAGGTGAAAAACAAAAAAATAAGATCTTATGACCATATGAAGCTCATGTTGAACAGAAGCAGCTGAACATCTTATTAATGTTTAAGAAGCCAATTTCATCCACTATTACTACTATTTCTCTCTTTTGTTTTACAATAAAAGACAAACAAAGAGTAACAGCTGCGGGAAGAGAAAATCGCTCTCTTATCAGCTAATGGTGTTAGCTCTCATACCGAGACTTAAAAAAGAGCATACTTCATCTTAATTCAGGCCGAGAGAGGAACCAAACAACTAAAAATAGAAATAAAAAAGATATACAAATTCAAGGAAAAAATTACTGGTCTTTTCTCCAACTGTAAGGACCAACAGCTAATCCCTCTTCGGCCACCAATGAACTAGATAATTGCTGTAACTTTGAAAAAAGACATGGACAAGCTCTATGAAGGCAAATTTCATATCTTGAATTATGTTAAATACCATCATCAAAGCCAAGCATTAAAGCTTCTCCAACAGCTAGGTTGACATGAAAGCAGAGATACAGGCAGATCCCAAGTAATAAATTTTACTAAGTTAAAGAAGATTAAAAGCAATTGTTTTCTTAGTCATATAGTAACAATTGTAAGATGAAACCTAATAAATTGAACAACTCCATTGATAAGAAATCAAAATTAACCAACCTGCTAAAAGGTCACCTTCCACGACTTGAGCAATTTGATCTTGATTCTTCTTTCGCTTCTTCTTTTTCTTCATTCCTCCAGGCTTTACGTCCAAAGCTTTTCCCTTAAGCTTCAGCTTCCCACCAACAGCATTTTCATAAGATGACATCTTCCCTATCAAAACACAATAAAAAGGGCCTGTTGGATTTCCAACCCAGATCCAAGTCTTTATTTTTGGAAGCATAAAATATAAATAATATTTAAAAAAGTTTTTAATACACTTTTGTTTTCAAAAACTATTTCATGAATACAACCCTAGAAAATAGATTTATACTCAACAGAGCCTAAAATCCAATCCTTTGCGCTTCAATACAACATATTTTCAATTAACAACAAAATCCCAGTTCCATAACATCATGCAACAACCATCCACGAAATGTAAAGAGATTTTCTTTCGATAAGAGTTGAACATATATGTTTCAAAGAAGCAAATTAGAAATTTGAAAGAAAAAATTAACCTAAACCCTAACAATGAAACAGATATATGAATGCACATATCAAACATATAATTAATCACGCACCTGAAGTGGCGAAGACGCTATGACTTCAGTCGCTTAACGATCCCCAGATTAAAACTTCGGATTTCAATCGATATCTGTTAATTTTTTCGCAAATTTATTACCGAAAGCCACAAGGAGAAGGGATTTACCCGACCCGAATAAGATTTCGGACTTCATTTGGTCGATGCGGACGAGGTCCGAGAACAATTGGGCCCAGCTAGATACTATCAAAAATGTACCCATCTAAGTTACTAAGTACACCAAGCGAATTCTTTCTTGTGGAGAGATATTATCACACAGATCCCTATATTTTTCAAATGTAACAAATAGATCCTGAATATTTTCCAATTGTCTCAAATTCATCTCCTTCCATTTATGTGAATTTAAAATTAACAGATTTACATGTTTTCGTATTATACAATTTATAATCAAATGAGTATGAATTTTTTTATTGTTACAAAATAATCCCTCAAAAGCATATAACTAATTTTTTTTTCACTATGAACTGATAAACTAACAATATTGTCCTTAATGAAACTAGATTGTATAATAAAAATGAATCTAATAATCTCCTTTTAAAAGAACATTTCATTGAAAATTGCAAACAAATTTATTTACCTCTTTTAAGATTTAACTAAGATAAATTTTTACCTTATTGAACTAAAATTTGATCAAATTCACCTTAAAATTATGAAAAATACAAAACTCATTTAGAGTATTTTAAATAATATGTTTTGTATTTGGTCATGTAATTAAAAGTCTTTCAAACTAATAAAATATTTGAATAAGTATTAGAAAAATAAATAATATAATTATTAGAAATTATGTAACTATTATTAAAATCTTTTCTTTTTTAATTTTCAAAGACCCATTTTCTATCCCCGTGTACAAATAAAATTAAAGAAATTTCTCTAGCAAATTAAGGATTGTCTACCTTTTTTAATACAATATTTAATTTATTGAATTTATCTGTTTTAAATAATTAAGAATATTTATTTTTTAAATTAATTCATATTTTCAAAGATTTCACGTTAAATAAAAAAAACTAATTTCTTTTTACTTTTTGGCTGAGTGTAAAAATGCTAAATACTTTTATTAAACCACTTCTTAAAAATATTTTTTATCTAATTTATTGATTTATATCATTATTTATATAAAACACTAAAGTAATTTTTCTTTTCTTGAAAATTTTAAAATTTTCAAATCTAAATAAACTAGAATATCTAAATCTTAATTATATGTTTATTTTATCTAAAATATAAACTTAAGTATTAAGTTTTTTTATTAAAAGTTTTATATTTTTATATTGATATTCTAATAAATTTTAAATATTTAATTAATACTACACTTTTTTTAGAAAATAAGTAAATTAAGTTTAACTCATATATAAACAAAAACTATATATGTTAATATGAACTTCATTATGGTTTATGATATCATATGAATATATATATACACACACATATATATATATATATTAGAAGACAAAAATCGATAATCTAAATTTATTTTAAAAAAAAAGAAAGTACAAGAGATTCATCATAAAAATTTAATAACATTTTCAATTAGAAGTTTTTATGAATGAATTTGAGTGAGAGAGAGTGCACGAGGAAAAACGTACATGTATGGCCCTAAAAAAAAAAAATTAAGTTTAATAAGGATGATGATCTAATATATTAATTAGATAAATATATACAACAACAGATTTAATAAAATTGTTCATACTTTTTAGATTCAATAAATTAAAAAGTGAAAAAGAAATAATGACCTTGTAAAAGTTTCTGAGTTAAGAAAAAAATTTTATATATACACACACACACTTAATTATTCAATATATAAAATTCAACCAATTAAGTGAAAAAAAAAATAACATTTTTTTTTCAAGATCTACTTTTTTTTTCTTTTTGTATGGACTCTTATTTCTTCCTCAAATTTATTAATTAATATTTTCAAATAAAGTATTATTTTTAATTTTTTTTTTTAGTTTTTTATTATTATTATTTTTAAACTTTTTAATATCGTATTCGAATTTAAATATATTTATTTCTCATATATGTCATAAGTTATAAAAAAATTAAAAAATGCTCCAATATTTTACTTATCTTCTAAATATTTAGTCATATATATTAGTTACTTCTTTTTTTTTTTTAAATTTAATGTGGATCGGTTTCTATTTGTAGGGTTTTCATGAACAATATTTTTATTGAGAGTTTATCCTCTAAGCTCTTTGAAAATTGTTCTCTTAAAGTTATATCAATGAGTTTTCATAATAGGTAACGCTGCATTCCTTTATCATAAAAATCGAACCAAAATGAGATTGGTTTATTTCGGTTTAAAATTAAAATAAACCGAACCAGTTGATTTCGTTTGATCTATAATTTCCTTCCAAGTTCAATTCAGGCCATTGATGAACACCAACCACAAGCAAGTCGGGACCCTAAAACCTTGAAATCAATGTATTAATAGCAAATTTTATGAATAATTTGTAAAGTATTAGTAACTCTTATTAGACTCCCAATAAATTTTATGAACCAAAAAATATTATAAAATAATTATTTGTGTAGAATCGATAATTTAACTAGTTATCGTCTTTTGAAAAATTTTATAAGTCAAAAAAGTATTGTAATATAATAACTTATATAATTCGCTAAATCTCGAATAATTTTATTAATCAATTAGTATTTAAAAAGGGAGAATGTCCAGTTTTCTTCTGATTTTTGAACCAATTCCTAAGTATTTTCCTATATTTTTTATAATATCTCATCGTCCTCCTGAATTTTAATTTTACTTTTTAATAATTCAAATATTTTTTATTTTACTATTTTATAATTAAAATATGAACCAATTAAATCAAAGAATAAAATTAAAAAAAATAAAAATTATGAGAATAATGAAATATAAAAAAAAAAATAAAAAAAAATAATATAATATAAACTCTAAAATTAGAGAAAACGGGTATTCCCCCTTTTAAAAATACTATATGTTCCATAATGTCAACTTTTTAATCAATCACTTTGAACTAAGAATTATTATAAGAAAATTACTTGAAACATCGTTTCACTATTTGCCAAAAGTAGCCTTCAAATTTCAAGTTTGTTTTGATGCACTCCATTTAGAACTTACTTTATTTTATTTCACCCAATAAATAAGTAAAGAATCGAATTCTAACTTTAAAATTGTAGATAATAGGTTTTAACCCACTAATTGCTTATATAATAACATCATAAACTATAACAAATATTACAAGAAAAAATGTCTTTTCGTATAGCTTTTTAAAGGTAAATGGGAAATCGTTAATTAAGCCGATATTTTTTTTATTAATTCAATCAATTAAATTTTAGACTATGAATCATATGAGTGAAAATTATTTTATTTACTTTTTTGAGATTTTAAAACTTCAAACCAAGTCCTCACATTTGGAATCAAACTTTCATTCAAACTGAACCTAAGCCACATTTAGCACAATCTCTTCTTGATGCCCAACAAGAACATATCAATTCTAATAACTAGCAGCCATTTCAACTCAAAGAAAAAAGCGATTCTAAGAATCACACTGATCTGATTCATAGTCTTTATTTCCTCTCCATGTCCTATTGTAATTCACTATCCCTAGCAAATGAAAAGCTACAAACTGAAAGAAAATAAGCACACATCATGAAATACGCCAAATGCTATGCTTTCTCCTACACATATCAAAACTTACCAGCACCTGAAAAAGAGCCTAGTAAGAGACAACAATTAGAGGAAGACATCGGACATTACATGGACTTGTGAAGTTTACCATGCGGTATAAATAAGCCAAGGATGTTGGAGTTGAGTTGCAGTCACAGCTTCATCATCCTCAAGAACCATCTCAGTAGATTCCAGGAATGACCCGGTAGGGAACCTTCTGGCAGTATGTTTTCCAGTATTTCCCGTATCTGCAAGCATGATGCCATCGTTAAAATTTCATTCTACTTTCACAAATGAAACATATCAGTACTATATAGCTACTCTTTTCTTTTTAAATAATATATAAATGTAAACAGAACACTAACTTACTAATATGTGAGTATGTTCAAACCCCAAAACCTATTGTGACCATCATTTTTTTTCTTTAACCATTATCCACTGATCTTTTTTTAATGCTTGGGAATGGTCTGTCTGAATATGTGAAAGAAAACCAGAAGGAATCTCTAAACCTCAAGTTTGCGGCCATAGTCCTTTCTTTTCACTTTTGTAGAAGAATACATAGGCTTTGTTTGGGATCGTGTTACTTTGTTGTGTTTTGAAAGCACAGCTAGTAAAATGTTTCGTAAATACCATCTTTTGGTGGGGACCACATAATATTTCCACTTATATTTGACATCAAGTAATTTCACACCACAACATGTGTAGCTTCAAAAGCACCTCAAACCCAAATAGAACCATAGCCAGGACCAGGAGTACAGGATACATCCATCCATGTTTCTACAAAGCAAATTACTAACTGTATTTGCTTTTAGGTGATAAGATTAATGGATCATTCCTCCACAGTTACTATACTGACATTTAACAACTCATTATAGCTTCAATTTTTGAGCCATCACATGATAATAGATTGGGCTGTTCAATTTTTGTAATTTATCACTTACTTGGATCGACATCTGTCATCATCCCTTTTGGCTCGGTCGAAGAGAAGTATGGTAAGAAATATAACATAGAAGTATGGTAGAAACTGCAGAGGAACAGGAAAAGCAAGTGACTTTAGCAATAGATTCATTGACATTGCAAATAGCAATATTTTTTCGAAACAGCAATGCTTACATGATTGAATAGAGCTGGAACTGTCCAGAAAAATGCAGCCAATATTTCTGGAACATAATGGAAATGTCGGGCCAAACCCCACCTGCAAAAGACAAGATAAATCAATTAATCTTCTTAATGGAGCCACAATCCAGCCTGTACGTCAAACTAAAGTATAGGAAATTAATTCACACTGAAGAAAAGACCACGCTGTCCAGCTAAACTAATTGTGCTTACAAATCCTCCAATATATTTGCGTAACAGAAAAATTTTGACATTCTCCAGCTGAACCACTTGTGCTTACATGTCCTCCAAGATATTTTGGTAACAGAAAAATGCAACAATTTTCATGTATGAAATTATATAGGTAGATCAATTCCAAAGCAATTAGATTATTAGATGAGGATAAACCAGCAGTGATCTCAAGTTGTACATACCATAAATTTGTGCAATGGAGGAAAAGTACTTAGTATCCAGTTTAATATTCATATACAATATAAAGATGAAAAACTTACCATCCTGAGGTTAAAAGAAGGCTTGTTTTGGTTTCCCCAGATGTTGTTGTGTATGTAGCAACTATCTGCAAAAGTATCAAATTTGAAAATAAACGGCAAGTCTAAGAGAAATTAACTCCAACTAAAACTACACTAGTTGAAATTTGAAAACTGAGTAAAACACCAGTTACCTTTGAGGGTGCTTTTCCCCAAACAATGCATTTGCCATTTGTTCTGCGAAATTCTTGCCTTTGCCTGTCACAATCATAGTTGATGTATATGCAAAGAAGGCCTGCCAGTAGAATAAAAAGTGCAAGCTGCAAAAGAGGAGGGATATTATTAGAATCAAGAATATATAACTTAAATTGAGTTCTTCAAATGCTAAAACTTAAGAACTTCACTTGACCAAGGCATTATATTTAATCTGCAAAATGATGGATTACTTACTTTTGCCTGTTCTTGTCAAACTCAAATCCTAACTTTGTGAACATTGCAAATTCATAGCATAACTCCACTGAACAACATCATTAATACTTTAATTACTCAGTCACACATAAATGAATTTATTCTTTAATTAATTATTTAGTCAAACATATAACAATTTATTCTTCAATTACATCAACCACATTATATTATTTGGTCAGTCATCCAAATCAAAGCTAAGTTTTTCTACCGAATTTCTCCCTAGTTCATTGCAAGGACCAGTCCAACACTAATACTCAGACTGCTGGTTGCTATTGATACACTAAATTTATTGTGTAGTGAAAACGTTTAACTGCATATATGCAAAATAAAAGGAAATACCATTTAACTGCATCTATGGAAAATAAAAGGAAATGCTTATCTAGTTGGAACACAGGAATTTCAATCAAAACTAGAACCATAAACTACTTATCAAGAAAAAGTGGCTGATAAGACACTGCTCATGAGTCCATGAGATCGCAATTAGTAGACAAATAACAGGAGACTAATTACCTGAGTTCCTAGGTGCACAGGATGGTTCACAAGGTACATGCCAGGAGAAGTATATATAGATGGAACCCATACCAAGCATCCCCAACAAATATAAAAACCAGCTGCAAGAAACAAAAAAAATGTAATTGAGATAAACGAGATTAACTCATTAAGAAAGGAAAAATTAACATTTTAATGCTTAAAAGACAAATAACAATGCCATATGTTGACTTGCGACATATTTCTTTATTTGTAAAAAGGAAAACTACATATGGGAATGTGTCACTTAATTATCATTTTTTGAAATTTTTTACAAAAAATCTGCACATATGTAATGCAGTTATACCATTGATAACCATGGTAAATCTTCTGCAAAACTTTCTACAATATTATCATACCCAGGGTCAATAAAAAAACCCAGGCTCAGTTTCAGCATATTGAATAGATATACAACTTAATATTAATCAGAAATTGAAAAGTATATGCCAATTTGCAAGCATAAGGGGCCTACTTAATGTTAAGGAACTCTTTTCTATTAAAGAAGGGAGGAGTCAACTAATGTGAAAGCATTATTTAGTTTTGACAATACAGAAAAAGTAGTGGTACACTGAATTGGGACCTGTTTAAGGTGTAAACCAACAAAGCAAGAAAAAGAGGAGAAAGAAAGATAGATTAGCTACAGTGGGAAGGTTGAAGGCTGTAAAGGAATATAAAAGAAAACTATAAAGCAAAACTGAATGAATAAGAAACAGTACAAAAAGTATAAAACACGACCTAACTGAATTTATAAATTTTTAATAAATTGTAATTAACACGTAAAAATTAAAAGAAAACAACTACCTTGATTCACACTGAGCCTAACCAAAAAGTCACAGTAGTGTTATGCACGAGTTAACCATGCAAGAAAACCTTAGTTGTTAAATCAAAGTTGTATTTCATAGAAAAAGAAGTTTATGGACACATCCACTTGGTTAGTTGTGTTCATAAGAATGAGAATGAATTTGAAAGAAATCAAGATCTTAAGATGCAGCTTATCATAAAAAATTGAGAGTTATTTGAAATACAAAACCAAAAAAAAAAAAAAAACAGCTACAACACAATGCTATATTCCAAGCCTCTGAGAAAATCATTATCTGAAGATAAAATTGTTTCTGTTTAAAATCATTAAAAATGTAGATAAATGTATCTCATCAAGGTTAAATGGTCATTCCTAGTTGTACCCAAGCTTTCTATTCACAAAATCAAGAAAACAATTACTGAAACTAGCATAAGAAGAACAGAGGAAAATAGAGCGTATGTAAACCTCGATCATGTGCAATATCCATTGTATTCCAGTACCCAGCTTCCCACCAGAAGAACTTTGTAACGTAAACCAGCATCAATATAGTATTTACAAGCATGGAATCTTCAACTTTCCCATTCGCTTCATACTGGAAATTAAGAAAGAAGAATTAGGAACAAAGAAATTAAGAAAGAAGAAATTAGGGAAAAAAAAAAAAAGAAAGCACCAAAGAATCATGCTTTTAAATTTCTAATGCAAATTAGAAAATTAGTAAACATACTTAGTTGTTGAAGGGCATAAACTCTTGGTCAAAGACAAAGGTTATCTTATGCTAGAAGAAGACATACAGTTGGAGTTGAGGTGAAGATAATAGGAACAAAAGGTAAACAAGCAAACTCAAATATACCTATAATGTCGATAAATACTTTGTAAGGTGTTATCCTACCAGTTATTTTGGGACCAAGTCACTCAACATGGTATGAGAGCAAATTTGACCTAGAGATCTAGTATTCAAATTTTAAAACTTCCCTATTCAACTAAGTTATAGCTCACAGTCAGTTGAGTGCAAATTTGGATCCTTGAGTGTGTTTGTGTTGCTCTAGACATTAAAAAGAGAGGAGGGGGCACATTCAAGTTTAAATACAGTTAGTGGAACTTTTCCTATGGGCTTAAGGTTTTGAAATTGATAATTAATTATCAATATCATGATTCCCATACTTAAGGAACCTGACCATTGCTTTCATAATGCAACAACTACATTTGGGAAGGTTAAGCGGTTATATGTAACCATAACCAAAACATAGATAAGGAAATGTTATGTGTCCCTCTTTTGTATTAAAGGAAAAAATAAAGAACACAAAAGAAAACAAGACTTATCATACCAAGTTCATCATCCAGAAAGTTTAACAATTAATCAAGCATCAAGTTCCAATCTACAATTTTCCAATCTCCACCTTCCTAGCACTAAATGACAGTAAGAGAGGGTACAGAATTATTCTGTGCAACAAAATGTGCATGAGTTTAAGATTGAATTGGACTAACTACATGACACAGGGAATAAGCAGAGAGCAATAAATTTGGAGCTACCATGCTGTAAGTCTATAGCCCGAGAGAATTCATGTCATCATTGAATTTAACATTCAGATACAGAAACGTCTAAGAGCTTCTACCTGCTTAATACAATAGGTGAGAGCAAGAACAGCCCAAGACATCATTCCAAATCTGCAGTTTGTGAAAACTTTGATATCAAAGTTCTTGCCAATTCGTGGATACAGCTCCATACCCTGCAATAAGAAGAGGACCTAAATAAGAACATGGCGTGGACCACACGTATGTGCTGCTTAAGAATATATTCTCTAGCACAAATCTCATAATGACACCAACTTCTCCTTTTTCCAGTCATTAGTTTCATATTTAATGGCTATTTCTTTGTCTTTTATATGTTTGCTTTGTAAATAGTATTGTTGAGGATAATAAATGAATAGAAAATGTAACTTGAGATAAAAATTAGTAGAGAAAATTAAAATCATGTAGCGAACCCTAAGTCCCAGGACTTAGGGTTTTTTAAGTCACACATGCTGAAAAACATAAAAGATCACCATTTAATTTTTTTTTTTCATTTTTGTCCTTTTTGGGCCCATTCGCTTCTGAATATATTAGTTCATTGATAGAAAAGTAAATTGAGCACACAAAGATATTTTAGATCAATAGACGTCCAAATAGCAATACAAAGTTGCCAACTTGCACAAGTCAATATATAAATAAGCAAATATAAATTATTAAATAAACAAGAAAATATATACTTAAGACTAAGAGCTACATGTAAAAAGCAAACATTAGGTGTGTATTGGATAGTGCCAGAAACAAAAACAAATTAAGAACGCACAACCAAAAAGACATGCAGCTTTAGTCAAACATAGAAAGAAAAATTTAAAAGTAGAAACAGAAAGGAAAAATGTTGATGTTAAAAGTATAAACAATGTAAAACTGGAAATTTTGGACTCAGTGACCAGGCATTGAGTAAAATATGAGCGCTTATGAGAGCCAAGACCATCAATTCGATGGGGAGTATATCTCAGAGTTTAATAAATGGTTTAAAAGAATGATTACACAAAAAACAGAACTGAAGAGATCATGCACAATACTGCTTCAAGCTGCCCATCCTAAACTCTTATCAAAGAACCACGTAGTAATATCAGGATAGTGCTTTATGTTAGACATGGGAAGGTTTTAGCAACCAAAAAGGAGTTTGAAAAGTGCTCTACCTGGGGTTTGAAGGGTATCAATAACAGGGGTAATAAATGAAAGCTTAGCCTTAATTTCCTTTAAAGCTCCAGATGACTCTGATAACATTTAGTACCACATGAAAGTAAAAATGGCTTGTGAAGTTTTAACGCATTTTTTAATCAAAAAATAAAAAATAAAAAGATAAAAAGGTCGCCAGATTCTCCTGGAAATTACTTTATAGTTCTCAACAAATCTTAGGAACCTTCTATGGCACGCTCCAAGATTCTAAGTTGATGCTTACCACAAGACTCAAATTTGAACTTGATATCAGGATTCTCATACTTTTCCCTTTTTTAACACTTAATTAATAAGCCTCTTTTCAATTTCTATTTCTTTTTCATTCTCTTTTACGCCAAACCCTTTGTCAGTTATTCACGGGGAAGAAAATCAGAAGCAAATATATATATATATATATATATATCATAAAGCCTGAAGAAAAATATATATATATATATATATATATATCATAAAGCCTGAAGAAACTCACCCAATAGAAGTCGATTATGATGTTCCCACATGAACCAGAATCAGTAGAAGATGGGGCCAAATGACCCTTGCAGACATAAAACATCGAAGTCAGATATTACCCATGGTAGTAAACTGTGAAAATTAAAATGTCAATTAGCTCAAGTTTAAACCCTCACTTTAATGTATAAGAAAATACAAAAGACGAAGCTTCCAAAAATGAGTGCTGAAAATATTTCTCCCAGATGGTCATAAACAATTGTGGGGTTGAATATGCCAAACCTGAAGAATGCATACAGAAAAATAATAAATCAAATGAATTTGATAATCATTCAAAGTGGATTAAATAAAACCAGAAAACAAGTAAAATAAATTGCTGCTAGACAAATGGACAATGTTTCATTCAGAAAACCATGCAACTACCAAATGCCTATAAGCAAAATATAAGCTAAATAACATGCAAAAACAAAAGTTGCAGCTGTTGAGAGATCTAGAAGGGACATTGGTAACCAAATATAAAATGATATAAAACATTGAACAATAACTTGAACAGCAATTCATTAATTTTGTTTCTAAAGTGAAACTAGAAGAAGGTTTTGATATCATTAATATCCAACACAAAATGGAAACAAATAGAAAACTCCAGCAAGCAATAGCAAGAGAACCCTTTGACATGGAACAAAGAAGACATTAACTCGACTAAAGATAGTAAAAATCCCCAAAAACCTCTTGTGAAAATTGTTGTGAAAAATAGAGAGATGAAACATATAAAATATTGATCTGTCCAAAGTCCTAGATATTCTGGTGCATGTCATCAATGAATCTCTTGGCCGAGCAAAATAAAAGTGATATCCATCAGCAACAGTGCACAGGAAGTTTATTAGCATCAGCAACAAAAGAGAAAAGCCCACTCACTACAACCCTTACAACAATACCAAAATTCACAGTTCTCTAGTATATTGAATGTTTAAACAGAAGAACTATATGGAGAAATCCCTCACCACCACAGGCTTAGATAAGTGATTAATGTCACTGCATATGCCGCCATACCATTTGCCTACAACAATTGCAAACAATAAGCTAATGACTTAAATCATAGAGTAACAGAAGACAAGATGAATTAAAATAGAATACATCTCTTCAAATTTTTTGTTGCTGAAAGATCTTAGTGCATAAACACTGCCAAAACTATCATCAAACAAATATATCAGAGCAAATGCACTAGAAATGATATGACATTACAGAAAAGAAAAATATCAAAGCAAAAAGCTACCTTATAAACAGGTCGATTGCCAGTAGGAGATATCGGACCCTCAACCCTTTTTCCAGGCAGAAGAAGCTGAAGCGCAGCCTCGAATGCTGCGTAACAAGCAATTATTTTCCAAGCAACAGCAGTGGGTCTTGGCCATATATCTATAAAGCCCTGCAGCCCATGTTGCCTCAAGTAATTCCAAGTCTGGACAACAGACCCATCAGCATGTACCATCGTATACCATCTGCACAAAGTAGTAAAGTCTACTCATGAACATTTATGATCTTAATCCCCCATCTCAGACTTCAATAATCTGTACATAAACTAATCATTACATTTTATTCACAAAGGCTTTGAATTCAATAGGTTTGATTTGGATTAAACAATCAATCATACAAAAAACCTATAAATAATCTTAATCATAGTAAACAGAATCAAACTACTTAGTAAATAACAATCTTGAGATTCATAATTTCTGAAATTATTTAGATTTTCTCCGTATTCATTTACACCTCGAAAGCTAATCCGATGCAGTGCAACAGTGATGAGAAAAAGAAGTGAATCTTACAGCAAAATGACAAAAGGAGGGCAGAAAGTGAGAAGTGAAATCATGGAAAAATAAGTGACAGCTGCTGAATGCACCATCTTTGACTCAGGGCTGGCTGCCATTTTTGCAATCCTTCTTCTTCTTCTGCTTCAAGAGTTGGTCACTGAAACTCTGAATCTGGGTTGTGAAATCCTCAGTATTTTATATGTGTGAGTCAGTGACTCTGACTGAATTGAGTGAGAGTGGCTGGCGCTGCTTGACTTGGAAATTAGACGATTTTGAAAAGTCTTCTGTGGAATTTCAGATTATAATCGTCTTATAATATCTTGCAGTATGACGCATACATCCCAATGCGTTTGTTCCACTGCACACTTTTAATCTTACGTGTTATAAAAATATTCTCTGATTTATATTGTACTCTGAGGTTAGATTTTAAATTTTAGAATGATTGACCCAACTATTATACTAAAATATTTTTTTCTTTACTTTTTTTTTTAATGTATTAAAATAAATTTTACTTAAATTGAAGTAAATTTTATCTAAATTAGTAATAGTAACGGGAGGGAGACTTTTTTCATTTTTGACTCTGTTTTTATTTTAATTCTCGTTCTCCAATCTATTCTCTTATAAATTTAATACGGTCTTATACAAAAAATGAATTATCTATCCTCACTTATATTATTTTTATTTTTTTATTTTTTTTATATTAAATAATAATTTAAAAATATTATTTACATATTATAATATGTAATAACTATAATAAAATAATAAACTTAACTATATAATAGAATAAAAATTTTATTAATTATAAATTTTTTAATTAAATATTATCTACATATATATTTTAGAAAAAGGAAAATATTTATTATCCTCTATTTTTTGAACTAATAACTCATCACTCTCCTATATTTCTTTAATATTCAATCACTCCCTAAATTTTAATTTTATCTTTTAATATTTCAAATATTTTTGATTTTATCATTTTATAAATTAATTGAACTGAAGTGTAAAATCGTAAAAAATTAAGAAAATAATGAGATATTAGAAAAAAATATAGAGAATAATGGAGCATTTATTTAAAAAGTAAGGGATAATAGATATTTTCTCTTTAAAAAATGAGATAAAATGAATTAAAAAGTTTTAAACCATCTCCTCCTCATTTATATACTAAAAATTAATCTTTCAATATTCCATATTTAATTATCCATTACATTATTCCAAATTTACCTAATTTTGGACAAATCCTTACACCACTTCATACCTATAAAAAAAATTTTGCCATCTCTAGCATATATTACAATTAGACTTACATGTAATGCCCAATTATAAAGTAAATACTCGTGTTCTCTCTTAGCAATTCAAGTCCTAACAGCCGCCTTATAGTACATTTCGCTTTGATTTAGACATTTAGTTAATATTTTCAAGTTTTAATAAAATTATTGAATAAATTGATTAAAATTATGATAAATTATGTTATATCTTTATATAAAATAATAGGAATACAAATCCTATTAAATAAGTTTTGTATTCTTAAAAGTATTATTTTTAAAATATTTAATATTATAGTAAAGATTGTTTGAAATGTGGTCAAACATTTGCCAAGATTGGTTCGCTTTTATTATTGTTTAATATAAAATGGACCAATTCATATTTAGATGGTCTAAGTAAGAATTATACTCTTAGAGGCTTTTTCTTTTTTTCTTAATACTTAATTAATTAAATTTATTTATTTTCAATAATTAAGTATATTAATTTTTTTAACTTAATAATAATTTTAAGATACACTTTTCTATTAAACAAAAAGTTAAATTTTTATTTTCTAACTTTATTTAAAAAAATTTAATTAATTTTACTATATGATCATTTTATAAATATATTTTAAGAAATAAATAAAGTATTTAAATTTATTTAAAATTTAGATTAATTTAGAATTGGATCAAAAACACATAATGCTACTTTAGGATCTGTTTGTTTTCTTAATTTAAGTTTGAATAATTTTATTTATATGTTTAAAAGTTATTTATTTTTTAATTTATATATAAAAATTTTATTAAAAATAACTTAATCTAATTAAGTCAAAAATTTTTAATTTTAATATAAATAACCAAATATTTTGAATAAATTAAATATTTTATTTATCAATAATACCCTTAATTTATTACTTAATATTTATATATATCAATAACTTAATTTTTAAATTTTTATTTTTTTTATTTTTATAAAATAAATATTTAATATTTAATATTGAGACATTTAAAATAAAAAGTAAATATATTAATTGCATTGAGAACAGAAATACATAGAGGGGCAGATGACTTCCCACGTAGACGCAGTGGGTCCCATAATGAATGAAACAAACTAACTAATGCCTTATTTTTCTTACTTCGCTTTTGACTATTAATGTTCAGCTAATAATGGACTTAAGCAGACAAAACGTAATTTTCATTAATTTCTTGTAATTCCAATCAAAATGACTGAAAAATGTTGACCAAAGAAAACGAAAATTCATGTTTGCACTTATGGGTTTTTGAAAACCTTTTCTAATAATGTTATATTTATCAGGCACTCTATCACAATAAAAATTTATTAAAAATTAAGAGTTGGTGTTTGTTTTAATTTGATTCTTCTTAAGTAATCTAATAAAATTTTGTGAGAAATATATAAATAATTGATAATTGAGATTTATTTTAATGTAACACTATCGATAAGAATGATAATTTTTACGCAACCTGTTAATTTAATACAAACATAACACAAAATTAATAAGTTTAGGTTAATTTTAAAAAACATGATTAATAAATAAGTAATAATAATGTGATATGATTAATAGTCGAGTCAAATTCGAGTTTAGAAATCTGACGACGTGTGAACTCATTTATAACATGATTAATTATTTAAATAATTATTTCATACTAATTTATTTATAATTCAATATATTATTTTATATTTTTGACATTTTAAAAGTATTTAATCATATTTTTAATGTTGTAAAAAGTAATTAATACTATTTATTATAAAGTTTATTCGCATTTGCATAAGTAATGTTATAAATATTTTAAAATATATAAAAAAATATATTGAACCAGTGATACAAGTATTAAATGGGTAATTCCTTTAATAAATAAATCAAATTGGAGTTTTAATTTTTATCACAATCATTAGATCGATCAATTCATAATAACTTAAAATGTATTATATTTTTTATAATAATACAAATACAACACATTAATCTAAATTATCATCCCTAATTGTATGTAGAAGTCTACATTCAATTTGTAAAAATTTACTCATCAAATTTCAATAAATATTTTATTACATTATTCTTTAGATAACCATGACCATATTTCTAAATTAATTTAATTAGAATGACATCTTATAAAGAATTTTGCACTTAGGAGAAATATAATGTGTTGTATTATTCTACTATTTTTTGAACTTGGTGTGAGCAAGGAATCAAATGATGCTTTATTGTTTGTTTTTATCTGGGGTTTGGTATCCATCTCTGTAGTACAAGAATTCAGATTCAGATTTGCAATTTTGACTATTAAATTTAAAATATTTTTTTGTTCAGATATGCGGGCGTGGGCCAGCTAAGCAAACAGTAAATAATAAAAAATTAAATTAAATTAAATTATTTTTATTTTTTTTTTATTTTTGTTTAACAAAAACATTAACTTACTTGACCGGCAATACCCAAACTTAATTTTATTAAAAAAATGAAATTACAATATGATTCGCTCAATTATAATGATTTATCCCTACACCAGAATATATAAATAATAAAATAAAAAATATCTAAAATTAAAGATTGATTTGATAAAATTACTATAATATATTTTGATTTATTATTTCCACAAATTTAAGAATGAAAATATTATTATCTCTTAATCAATTATAATAATTTTATCCCATACACCGAAAATATATAAATAATAAATTCAAAAAAAATTAAAATTAAAGATTAATTTGTTAAAATTACTATAATATATTTTGATTTGTTGTTCTCAATAAATTCATGACTAAAAATATTATTATTATTATTATCTTAATCAAATTTATACATATATTGAGTTTAGATATGTTTGATTTGACTTTTTAATAAGTTAAAAGTATTTTTTAATGGTAAAAATTTTTTTCAAATTTTTATATTCTATTTTATCGACACTAGGGAGAGGGTTTTAAAAATTAAAAAAATCATTTTCTTTTTATGAAAAGAAGTCAAAACTCGAGCTTTTAATTATAAAATTTTTCAAACTCTTTTTAAAAGGTGAAATTATTTAAAATGATCTTTATTTTTAAAATTTTATGCTAATTTTTAAAATATAATATTAAAAACTTTTGTGATAACCAAATGATTTGTATATATTTTATTAAAAATTTTATGAATAAAAATTTTATTGGTAAAAGTTCTATTCCAAAAAATTTTATTTTAGATGCTATAGCAAATATATCTTTATAATATTTTTTATATTAAAATAAATGTAATTTAAAATAAAAAAAGGTAAAAAAGAAATTTAAAAAGTCCTTTTTTTTTTTTACTTGATTGTTTTACACAAAACTAAAGAAAGGGATGTACTTTAAGAAACATATTTGTTTTTACAAGCAAATAAATATAAAATGGAAATTATTAAGTAAAGATAAAAACACGAGCGTTGTTCCATATTTCGAAATTTTAGAAGTTATTAAGTCCTTTAATTTTAACATTTATTTCAATTAATGAGTATTTATAATATAAATTCATCTTATATTTAGGCAAAAAATTAAATAGGTAAAAATTAATTTGGACAATTATATTATTTATTTCAAAATCATTTAAACTATATCATTTGTATGTAAAACATTTTTTTTAATTAACATGTGTAGTAGTTAGAAATCCTATGTTTCAATTTAAAAACATCAAAATTACCTAATTGCTGTAACTAACTACTTCATTTAAACTATCAATGTTGGAAATATTGAATTTGATGGAAGTCTAAATCGTAAAAATAAAAAAATATATGATTTCGAAAATAAAAAGGCATCCTAAAGCACTATCTTTAAAGAAAGATTTCGTCCCTCTAGGACAATGCTGCAAATAAAACTTTATAACGGTTTAAATTCCAATAACTTAGTTATATAAGGGTACACTAATAATATAAAATCCTAGAATAACAATATGATTATTTTTCTCTAATAATAATTATATAGAGAGAAAAATCTCTACAATTTTTCATCATTTCAAGGTATTGATGACTTTTCTTTTTATAACGTACAATTAATATTATCATAATTTGATTGTTAAATTATCGTAGTTGCTCAAGATTATTTTGGCCAATTGACTATGCGGTTCAATACAATTACTAGGAGTAAGCGTAATAGCTCGTTTCTAATACTTGGCAGCTTGATTGAATCAAGCTTATGTAATTTTAGAATTTCCTGTCTAATGACCTAATAATTTTGTAACTAACAAATACATAATAATATTAGTTACATTGTACACATAGGGGTCCATTAACCCATAATTTATAATCTAAAACATAAATAAATAAATAAATAAATAAATAAATAAATAAATAAATAAATATTGATTGCTATATATATATATATATAGAGAGAGAGAGAGAGAGGGAGAGAGAGATCAACTAATTAGGATATAGTGTATTTTGAAATACACAAAATACCTAACAATTAATACTCTAATATTTCATTGATCTTCCTTCTTCACCAACACCACTTTCTAAAGAACTTTAACAATACTATTTACTAATTCAAAATGGAAACAATTGAAAATTCTTCACCATTAAATATATATAAATAAAGAGTAGGCAATAAAAATACAAAATTCAACCATATGTACATGAATGTTCAAAATTTAGTCCAATCCGACTAATTCGCTTAATTCGATTTGATTCAATATGTTTTTTGCAATTATTGGATTTATATACCCTTGATGTTTGAGATTTAATCTATTGTATATAATTAATGTATTATAATTAATGTATATGTGAGAAGTAATTTCATTTATTTAAAGGAGAATAATCCAATTATTAATAAATACTGTAAAAACTTATATGAAGTAAGAAGCTTTCTTAATCTATACTTTGTATAAATGCAAACAATACAAATCTTAAATTAAAAAAAAATTTACTGAAAGTTATTGTTATAACAAATTATTATGATTTCAACTAAACGGTTGAACCTTGTCATTTAGCTTTTGATTAAGTGGTTCAAGGGCATGAGGGCATGAGTTCGAGTATTATCCGTTAAGTAAGACTCTCTCGTAAATTGTGAACAATTATCTCTCTTGTTTTAGGAGAGAAATACTAGTTACTATTTTTTTTTAAAATCAAAAGTAACTTAAAACTTCATTCCATATAAATGAATATTACAATTTGCAGATTTGCATCTATATAAGTAATGATGTTGTAGAGATTAATAACAATAAATAACTGAATGGATCTTAAATCTAGTGAAGAACAAAAAATAAAATAAAATAATAACTTCACATTTGGTGTTTTGTAATGATTTTAACGAGGTAATAAACTTTAAATCACAAAAAATAAATTTTAAATTGAAGTTTTCCTAAAAATTGTCCACAGCTCTATTCTTTTACTCTCCTTTCTTTGAGTTGATCTTTTTAATTGATAGCGTAACTCAATTGTTATAGTAAAGAATCTCCCAAATTTGGAAAATAAGCTCATTGAATCTGTTCATGTAATTCTTAATAATTGCATATCTAAAAGAGTTTTTACTCTAATGTTATAAACAATCAAAAAATTATAAAATCACCACAGATTTAGATATAAGTGAAAATAAATCACCATTAATTAAAAAAAATCCACCATGTGAAAATACATCACTATAATTTAAGTGAAAATTTGCCTTTATTAAACTAAAAGAGAACAAAAAGCAAAAAAGAAATAAAGAAATTCTATTAGAGATGAAGAACCTCATCTTTGTTAAGAGAAGAGAGAGAATGTGATAATTGCAAAAAGGAGGCTGAAATTGTATTAGAAAATATTGCAAAAAAACCTATAATCAGTACAAAATAATGAGGAGGCTTATATAGCCTTACAATAATAAAAAGACTAATCTACCTTAACAGCTAAAAAATAAACTAAACAAACACTAATATCCCCTCTCAAACTCACGATGCAGTAGTAAGAAGCATTGAGAGTTTGCCAACCAAGAAATGAAATTGCTGAACAGTGTAGGACTTTGTAAATAAATCTGCAACCTTTAAAGATAAGGAGACAAAAGACAAAGTCATAGTCTCATGTTGAAGATGATGCCAAGTGACATGACAATTAATTTCAATATGTTTGGTCTGCTTATAAAAGACTGAATTATGAATAATTTGAATAGCACTTTTATTGTCATAGTAGAGGGGGAGGAAGGAGTAGAGAGATGAACACCCACATCAACTAATACCCATTGCAGCCAAACAATCTCAGTAGTAGTAGATGCCATAGCATGTTACTCAGCTTCTATAAAAGATCAAGAAACAACTGACTAGTTTTTGGTCCTCTATGAAAAACGTGAATCACCTAAGAAAATGCAAAAACCAATAATAGACTTATAATCAATTGGATCACTAGCCTAATTAGCATCATAGTACGCACATAGCTCTAAGGAAGAGGTTGAAGGAAATAAAAGACTTTGATAAAGAGTACCTTGAAGATATCGCAAGACGCAAATAACAGTGGCCCAATGAACTGTTCTAGGAGAGGAGATAAACTGACTAGCAATATGTACAGTGTAAGAAATATCTGAGCAAGTAATAGTGAGATAGACTAAATTACCTACTATAATTCGATATAAAGTGGGATCTAGCAAATAAGTACCATCTATAAAATCATAGTGTATTAAGCTCAAAAGGAGTATCAATAATCCGGGTATCTGTAAGACGAGTTCACTAAAGAATATCTGTTATGTATTTAGATTGAGAAAGAAGATAATTTTTAGGAAAAAATGCTACCTCAATAACCTAAATCCTTCATGTCAAGCTAATAAGCTAATTCGGTCTTTAACTTTATAATCTTAATAATATCATCTTCGATAATAATCATATCATCAATATACAATGAAAGAAGAATACGACCAACTGAAGTAGACTTAATAAATAAAGCTGAATCATAAGCACTAAAGAAAAATCTAAGGGAAGTAACTACCATTGAAAAAACTTTTCAAACCAAGCTCAAAGAGCCTATTTTAGACATATAATGCCTTCTTGAGTCTGCAAACTTCTCCAAGCTTATGAGAAACATCAAGAGGAGAAACCATGTAAACTTCTTCTTTAATATCTTCATTTAAGAAAGCATTTTTAACATTCATATGAGAAATATGCCACTGACAAATAGAGGCCACGATGATGAGAGCACAGACAATGGTCATTTTTGCAATAAGAGCAAAAGTCTCCTCATCATACTATACTGTTGAGCAAAACCCTTAGCAAACAATCTAGCTTTATATAGCTCAATGGACCCATTTGACTGAGTTTTAATTTTATAAACCCAATGAAAACGAATTGTAAATTTACCTAGTGGAAGTGACACCAAATCCCAAAGTATTTGTTTTATGGAACATAGAAAGTTCCTCAATCATAACTTATAGCCAAAGTGGATCAAGAACTACCTCGGTATACAATGTAGCCTTATAAAAAGTATAAATAGATGCCAAGAAAGAAGTAAAAGAACTAGAATCATAAGAATATGCAAAATCTAGTAACCAAGTATACTTAAGAAAATAACTTGGGGTAGCGTGAAGTATGAGAATCCATAATCATAAAAGGTACTTAGGTAACCATAGGATGGGATGAATCATCTTTTTCTTTAGTATGTGAGGCATCATAGATATTACATGCTTTATCATTAGTAGTTACTCGAGTTCTACTATTAAAGTAATAAGGAAAAGGTTACATAGGAAGATAAGAATGGGTGATAAGAAGTGGTGTAACATCTGTAGAGGATAATGACATAGGAGATGATAAAGCATCATTGTGATATAGATAACATAATATTTAATCATGTTATGAGACTTGAAAGGAATAGAAAAGAAAGGAATATGCTGAAGGAATAAGTTATGATGAGAAAAATATAATTTTTGAGCAACAAGATCAAAACAATGATAACCTTTTTTACCTTCAGTATAATCAAGAAAAATACAAATAGTAGAACATGACGATAACTTAGTACGTTCAATACTAGGATGAAGTACAAAACATGTGCAACCAAAAGCCTGTAAAGAAGAATAGTCAAGGGCACAACCATGCAACTTTTCATAGAGAGAGACTTCAGAAGTATGAGATGTTGGAATTTTAACTGTGAGAATAACTTCTCTCCAAAATTCACCAGGAACACTAATAGAAAAAAGAAGAGAATGAGTTGTCTTAATAATATGTTTATGTTTTCTTTCGGTGACATCATTCTGTTAAGAATGTGTTAGTACAAAAAGATTGGTAGAAAGTGCTATCAAAAAGAAGCAATTTAGAGAAATTACTCGAAGGATGCTCCCCACCTGAATCAAAATGAAAACACTTAATAATAGTAGAATGTTGGGTTTTAACAAATGATCTATGGGCAACATAAGTATCCATAAAATCATAAGTACGCTTCATTAGATAAACCTAATAATACTAATTATAATCTTCAATAAAAGAAATATTATATCTAGAATCACCCTTTGTGGCAATAGGGATCCGTCCCCATACATCAGAGTGAATCAAATCAAACGGTGCAATAGAATAAAAAGTACTACAATTAAAGGTAAGGTAGAAAATTTTGTCAATTTACAACTACTACAATATAAAATATCATGAGATTACAGATTACCCAAAAATCTTAAAGAAATCAAATATTTTAAATGAGAGGTCGAAGCATGGCCAAGTATTGAATGCCATAAATAAAAATTAGAAGAAGAAGATGAATTGAAATGAAAAAAAGACAAATCAACACTTAGAGCAGCCATATCTAGAATATGTAGCTTGCCTAAAACATATAATCCCCCTTGCCTACAATATATTCCAATCAGCTTCTAGGATTAAGGATCCTGCACATGATAAGAAGTGGAAGAAAAATAAATAGAATTGCCAGACTCACATAATTGACCAATAGAGACAAGGTTCCTTGTAAGTTTAGGAATACAATAAATATTAAAAAGAGATAAATGAGATGTACTAATAGAACCAGTACTTATTAAAGGCATGAAGTTCCATCAACAATCATAACAAACATAAGTGAAGTAGATTGAGAGATTAATTTAAAAGATCATGAATTAGTTGACATATAATGAGGAGCACTAGAGTCTAAAGCCCAGAAGGCTGAAGAAATACCTGTATGGTTATAAGGGGACAAACCTACTAAAGATGAAATAAACATGGCATAAAAGGATGGTTGTGTCACAAGGAACTACTGAAACTATTCGGCAACAGTAATCATGTTGGGATCTGAAGAAGATGCAAATATAGTTCCTGATGAGTTGGAGAATGGTACAAATGTTGTAGTAGTAAATTGTGGAGGCCTATCACCTCCTTGTTGGAACTGTCCCTTGGACGCTATTGTTATAGAGGTTAGGTCTGTCGTGAGTGTTTTTTATGCAACAATTTTGGACACCAAGCCTTTCAATGTCCTTTTTGCTTATAGAAACTACATTTATTAATACTAACTTTCGAATGGGGTTTATTTTGATTGTTGGTGGGTGGCTTAGTAGGAACAACCAAAACAAAAAGAGTAGGCATTAGGAGAAGACCTTTTCTTGATTGAGTCTTAAGATGTCTCTTTTCAGCCAAGAGTCCACTTATTGCATTATCAACATAAGGGTGCAGATGGCGATGCATAATGTTTCCACGAATTCCCTTAAAATGATCATAAAAACCATAAAAAAATGAACAGTTGCTTCTCCTCTCTAAAAGCCAAAAAGGGATCATAAGTTCATAGTTGTTTAGGCTCTGTGAGAGCCAATTGGTCTCAAAGATTAGTTATAGCAGAAAAGAACTGTTGAATGCTCATATCTTTTTAATGAAGTCCTCGAATATGAGACTCTAACTAGTATTGCTTGCAAAATCTGATTGAGTATATAACCTTGCCAAATGATCCCAAATTTCCTTCGTTGTCTCGTACTTTGCCAATTGTGTACTAATTGAATGCTAATTTGAATTATTAACCCAAGTGATAATCTTTGAGTTTTTCCCTTCTCAAATCTCTAACATATCTACATATCCTTCAATTATATCATCTGTGGGTTTGTTGAATGTAGCACTGATATAACCCACATTTTTTTAGATTCTTCATTACATAACTCCAATATTAATAGTTTTGTCCATCCAATTTACACAAATACATTGTAGAGAATCATGTGTCTCACTTGCAATTGCAAGCTTCAATAATAGAAATTAAATCATGATATTATCAAATAAAGGGTCTCATCTTGATTTTGGCTCTAATACCATGTGATAATTGCAAAAAGAAGGTTGAAATTATATTAGAAAATATTAGAAAAAACCTAAAAATAATACAAGACAATGAGGAGGCTTATATAATCTTACAATAAGAGAAAGACTAATATATCCTTACAACTAAAATATAAACTAAACCAATACTTATAAGACTAGAGAAAAAGTTGAGAAAAATTTGATGTAGTATGATTTAACATTATTAGTTACTAGTTACTTTTGTAATTAATTGTCAAATACTAGTTTTTTTCTAAAAAACCTAGAAAAATTTATTATAAGACATAATAATTTCAATATAATTCTTAATTTTGACATTAGTAACAAATTATTCCTACTTATACTCTACGATAGTTATTTCAATTTAAACTTATAAGATAGGGAAAAAAAAAATGCATATAAACAGAAAGCATTTACATTTATAGTAAAGTGGAATTTTTAATGTTTTGTGGAATAACAAAATTTGCGTCCCAAGTTTTTTGAAAAATAACAAATTAAAACATACTTTACTCAAGTTTAACACTTCAGTTCCCTTTTTGTGGGGCCTTTTGTCCATCAACGGGGCACGGTAGCAGCAGAGATGGCAGTGGAGGGGCTTAGGCTAATAAGGATTACAATGTTATAGTTGAGTGATCTATGTTATACTTTGTTATTTTATGAAAGTTGAGGAGAAGAAATGTAATTAGTCCAATGTGTTATTTATTTTCTTAAAATCAGACAATTAAAAAGGAGAATTGACAAAAATCTTCAGGGTTTTGCAGAATTCATAAACCCTTAGTGCCTTTCTGTCTCACTAAAATGAAACTGGCTTCTGTAGCGTCTTGCACGGAGAAAATTCGTTTTTCCGGTGAAGAAAACTGGAAAATCTGACGTATTGATTAAAACCCTCTTCTCTTTCTCTCCTTCCTCTTTCTTGTTTTGCCGAAAATTTCATTTTCTACTCTCTATTTGCAAAGCTCAATATGCTATGGAGATGCGAAAGTAACTTGTTATACATTCCACAAAGAAGGCAAATCTTGAAAACAATCACGTCTAGGTCAATTCACCACATTTCGTCTCTACAGGTATGTTCAAAAACAACTCAGGAGCCGCGCAAGTTATTTTCTCGAGAAAGTTTTGATGACCCACATAAAGATTTTCCCAATAAGAGCAAACCAATCATTCTTTGCCCTCATATTGTTTATTCAACTTTATTGAATTGCCCTTCTGATTTGATTGCTTTGAGTTTTTTTATTTGGTGTGCAAAGCAACGTGATTACTTTCATAATGCTCAATCATTTGATTATATGACCAGTGTGGTTACTCGTGTGACTGGGCGGTGTAAGACAGTGAGAGGAATTGTGAGTGAATTGGAGAGAATTGGGTGTGTGACAAAAGCTCAAACTTTCTTACTTTTGTTGAGGATTTATTGGCGTGGAGGAATGAACGAGATGGTTTTTGAGACTTTTGAAGAGTTGGGTCATTTTGGATATACACCAAACACATTTGCACGTAATATTGTTATGGATGTATTGTTCAAGATTGGGCGTGCTGATATTGGTATTAAATTGTTGAAGGAGAACCAATCACCAAATTTTTTGAGTTTTAACATTGCATTATGTAATTTATGCAAGTTGCATGATATGGTTAACGTTAAGCATGTTATTAGGATAATGTTGAGGAAGGGTTTTTATCCTAATGTTGAGACATTTGAGATGGTTTTAAATTGTTTCTGCAAAATGGGTAGGATAGCTGAGGCATATCAAGTGTTAAGTCTGATTATTACTTTGGGTATTTCTTTGTCTGTGAATGCTTGGAGTGTACTGATTGATGGCTTTTGCCGGTTGAGAAGGCTTGATATGGCAGTTTACTTTTTGGAGAAGATGGTTGAGACTGGTTGTTCTCCCAATATTGTAACATATACCTCTTTGATTAAGGGTTTCATGGAAGCCAAAATGGTCAGCAGCGCATTTACTATCTTAGATACCATGGAATCCAATGGACAAGTTCCTGACTTGGTGTTTTACAATGTATTAATAGATTGTTTATCTAAGATTGGAAGATATGAAGATGCACTTGATGTGTTTGCTGGTCTGTCAAAACAGAAATTAGTTCCTGATTCTTACACATTTTGTTCTTTATTATCTACTTTATCTTTGTCTAGAAGATTTTCTCTTTTACCCAAGTTAGTTTGTGGACTTCAGGTGGAAGCAGATCTAGTAGTCTATAATGCACTTTTAAGTTACTTTTGCAAGGCTGGGTTTTCAAATCAAGCTGTGGATTTGTACGATAGTATGCTGGATAGAGGTTTTACACCTGACAATTATAGCTTTGTCGGATTACTTTCTGGACTGTGTGGAGCGAGAAGAATTGATGAAGCTGTTAATGTTTACCAGGGGATCATCATGAACTATCCCGCTATCAATGCTTATGTACATACTGTAATTATAGATAGACTAATAAGAGTTGGTAAATGTCATAGTGCCGTAAAATTGTTTAGGAGAGCCATTTTAGAGAAATACTCACTAGATGTTGTATCATACACAGTTGCCATTCATGGACTTCTCAAAGGCAGAAGGATTGCAGAAGCATCTACCTTGTATAGTCAGATGAAGGACATTGGTTTATCACCTAATTCCTTTACATACAATATAATGCTTTCTGGTTTCTGTAAGGAAAAAGATGTTAAGATGGTTGAACAGTTATTACAAGAAATCATTGAGGCAAGGATTGAACTGAACTACAATACATTCATCCGGGTAACAAAATTTATATTTAAATTTCACCCATCGTCTTTGGCCTTAAGACAACTAAGTGAGATGTGGAATTTGGGTTTGATTCCTGACGAGGCAATGCATGTGCCATTGTTTGATGAATTTGTTTCTTGTGTAAGAGTGGATGAGGGAAATTATGTATTGTTGAAAGGTGATGTGGAAGACAACCAGTTATTGAACTCATCTAGCTCTGATAATTTTTCTGATGTAGCTGCTTCCATGGGTTGAATAAGTCAGTAAATTTTATACATAGGTGGCTACTGCAGTTTTTGTCCTATGGAACTCAGCATGCTCTCAGAGACTCAAGCACTGTACCGATACAGTCGGTAACCTCTCAGCCCTGCTCTCTTAAATAATCACACCAGTTGGAGCTTGCATTGGTTTTTTTTCAGTTTATTTTCCTTTTTGTTTCAGAATTATCTCATTTTCTTGTTGGTCTGAGCTACGAAACATTTACTGCAGTTTGCTGTGCTTTTATAAATTGCTTGAAGATTGTACATGGTTATTTTGAGCGTTGATGACATGGTATCTCTGATGATTAACTGACTGTTTTGGAGTTGATTATTGTATATTTTTTCTTGGAAATGATTTATTCAATATCCTGGAGTCTTTTTTTTTGTTTCTTTTTCCTTCTTTTTTGTTTGTGGGTGGGAGTGTCAATGTAGAGAGATAGGTTAAGCCTAATGTTTGTGCTTGTTTTCTTCCCTCATTTCCATCTAAACTCCTTTCTTTTTTTCTCTTCTAATTAGAAATTTTTAATTACAGGTCGTGTTCAAGCCAACTTTGGCTGCTATCATGAAACTGCAGCTCTGCATTGAGGTAGTGAGCGTGCTTGCTGTACTTTGTTCATCAAGTTCATGTCATATGGTAAGTGTTCTTTAAGGAATTTGTCTTCTAAGCTGAAAATCTTTTTCCCCTTTGCTAGAATTATTGTTTGTGATTCTAACCATGTTGTTTCTGATGCATTTATGCCATGTGTTAAGCCTCATCGTTGGTCTTTTCATGGGATTTAAACAACTTATTGATAAAAATTTCAAAGGTCCCTTCTTATAGATGTTTTTACTAAAGTCCTTGTTTGCAAAATTTTACATAAACCAGAGGTTTGGAAATTGGGTACTTATATTCTCAAGTTTCAAAAAGCATCACATAGGTCCCTTGACTGTTTTGACTGTTTGTCAATTTAACCATCGCTTCATGGAATTGTGATTTTTATACCTCTCTGAACCAATTTTGAGTGCAAAAAAGGAATGTTCTAGATCAGTTTAGGTTAACCAATGTGAACTTAATCATGTCTACCTTTGTTTCAAGTCAGTTTTTGTGCTGATCTGTCACATATTGAGACAACTGAGTTGACTATTTCAATCTTCCAGATTACAAAAGGTAATTGAACGCTGTCATGCTTAAGTTTGATTGTTGGCCAACTTGATCATGGGACTTGAGTGAAGCTTTTTGAAACTTGAGGTATCTAAAGCCTAATTCTTTAAATCTCTGGCTTATGCGAGATTTTTGTAAACAAGGACTTAAGTAGGAATATCTTCTTTTTTATCTGGGAAGAAAGGTGGGCAGAGTCTGGACAAAACTACTTGTTTGTTCGAAAGTTGGGCATTGCTGAAAAAAATATGTGCTCTTTACAACTTCATTTTGTGCCATGTAACCTTCCCCATTTTAGTTTAGAAGGCTCTAAGAAATCAATGGATTAGTCTCTGCATTGAGGGAACTAGTTAAATCCAAGGAACTCAATTGTCTTTTTCTTTTTAATGTTTATTGTTTGTAATGGCTTAATCTTAAGGCTTCTGATTGTGGACTTGTAATGCTTTACAGTGACCAGTTTTGTGCATGATGCAAGTTTTGTGGTAGTCTTTCCAAGTGCAGCTTCCACCTTCATTTAATTTGATATAGTAAGATGAGGTACATGCTCAGGTTTGCCTTCGACTGTTATAAGGCAAATTTGTAGATGCTTGTTGCTGAATTATAATCTTCAGCATTCTATTTCTATGTATTGTAGAACAGTTTTATTGATCCCATTTTAAAATCTTTAAGAAAACTTGATTAGTTGATCAAAAAACTTAAGGAAACATTAAAGTCATAAAAAATGCATTTCAAAAGTACACTGATTCTGTTAATTGGAGTTTTGAATCAGGCTCTCATTGGTACTGGGTTGACTTAAATATTCATTTGCAAATTCTTGCGTCTTTTTTTTCTTCTTTTACTAGAGACTAAGGGCCTAGATTTCTGTTTTTGATGAATTCTTATATACTAGTTAATTCAATAATGCATTTAAGGCGAGCTCTCTATAGTATGAATAATGAATGCTCATTATGAAGTCCGTTGAATTTCCAAATAAATAAATAAATAAAGTTGGAAGAAGTTGAATCTTGGAAGGTTGAACCGAGGCTGATAGAGTTTAAGAATAATGATCTCTGGTTCTTAAAACCATCTCATATTTCTTCTGAGACATTTCTTTTTGCAAAATGTTAATGTTATTGCATTATTTTGTTGAAAAGAGAGTAAATATATTTTAGGATATTTATGTTTGAATTGAGTTCTTTATTCTGATAATCTTTGTGCCATTTTGTTTCCATGTTTTAGGTTTGATATTGATGAGCAAATCTTTGCAAGTGGATTGGTTAACATGGAATGAGACTAAAATGAAGGTATGAATTTATGAATGTACTTAAAATTCCATTCTATTAACATTTTTGAAGTTCAGTTCTTTATGACTATGTTTTATTTTGTATATGGGTTTACTCAACCAAATGGGTGTGTATTATCTACATACATCAGTATATTGTTATTTTTGACCAAACCATACCAATTAATAGAAGGGCATCCCTTAGGATACACCCTATCTGGCTCAGCATTGATATTTGCCAATTTTGATTTTTGATTAGGAACGAAATCTTATTAGAACTGTTCTTTTACCTCATATTTTTTATAAATTTTATAGTTTAACTAGGTCTCAAAGCACCTTTATTGTACGCCTTTGAAGTAAGGAGTAAAGGCAGTTTTTATCAAAGGATTGATTATTGCAGATACCAAAAATGATTGGTGTGTGGTGTAAGACGAAGTGTTTTTCCATTTGAGAGTGCATGGTGTGCTGTAGCCAAGTTCAGGTTCTAGCAGATTTCTCTTTATATGGGAGTTTTCTATGGTGGCTATCACTTTTTTGGGAGCTTCATGTTTAGAGGAAAGCAGCTGTTGCAACCACTTCTATGTCTAGTTCAACCAATTATTACTGGATTTCTAATGTTGTGCTGTGGTGTTTGGTGAAGAAACATCCCCCACCTCTTTTTCTGTCACAGTTTTTTTAGAAGTGCTCAAGATGGTAATGCATAATTACTATTACTTGAAGCTTCGACAGTGGAAATTGTGATTTAGGTACATAAAAAACTGCATATGCTATTGCATATCTATCTTTAGCGAAGAAGCAATCCATCCATTGTTCTGTACAGGAGCTAGGTCTCTTGTAAGTACGAATTGTATGAGAAATTGTTCCATTGACAGTTCAGAAAGGCTTTTAGTGAAAACTATAGTCCTTTGCAAGGATAATGGTGCAAGCTTTGCCTTTGATAAAGGCATAGAAAAAACAACTAGAATACATTACCTCCTAGTGCTAATGCTTGCAGGCAACATCACAGAGTTACTCTTGGAGGTTGTCAGGCCTTGAATCCGAGTGGCTTAAAAGAGCCTTGATCAAGGCTCAAAAGAACTCAGTTGTGAGAAATTGGATGAATTGTTAGTTCAGATTTAACTTATAGGTTAAGGTCAAAACATGATTATGATGATAGGTATAGCAGAACAATTTAGGCGATCTACATGGATGATTTGTCTGTTTGAAGATTTGAAAAAGCTACAGTTAAGCCGAATTGAAGAACGGGTTCCTATTCAAATATCCTATGAAATAAAGTAAAATTTTGTTATTTACTGTTGGTAATTCAGAAATTGCAGGAGAAATGAGTTAGATTTACCCACTTAATTCCTCTACAAATACCTTTGTTATATAATATCTGAGGGATATTAACATTCTATACCGTTAAACTGGTAGGCCATATTCTGATTTCTGATGTGACCGATAGAGTATGAAACAGCAACGGCTGATTTGCACATTCTCAGAATTATTCTTCAATCAAGAAACTAACCCTTGCGAGGAAGACTACATTGTTGAAACCTATTAGAGATACATTCAGTCACCGTAGTTGTCTACTTAGTTCTATGTTACAGCCAGGAAATTCACAATAATATACCTACTGGAAATCTTTCAGGTAACCTTTAGTTTATGATATTTGCCACCAAGGATTCCATATCCTATCTGACTCCATTTTTTCTTTCTTTGCTTATTTTTACATAAGAGGCATAATTTTCTTACTGCATTTGTTTCTGATTCTTGATACTTGCAATTACATAATGCATGAAAAAGGGTTTCATTATAACCCTTTATTCACTTCTTCCCGATTTTATTTGCATGTTAGGTCATTAGGGGGCAAGGCAAGTGTATGGAATAAGCTGGATGTGCCAATAAGGCTTCTCTTTCCTTCGGTATTGCATTTACATACATGGTGTGATTCTGTCATTCAGCGATGAATATAAAGAATTATGTTTGTATATTCGTAAATATTGAAGCCTAGGTTAAAAGACTTCGTTCCAAAAAACGAATAATACAGATAGCAAAATTGTTAGATTTCTAGCTTGTAAAGTTGCAACATTCGTGGTCATAAATTTACTAATTATGACCATTTTTTTCATTAAGTGTTACCACATGGATGAAATAAAGAGTATTTTTTATTGTACAATGTATGGTTTATTTGTGTTGTGATTTCTCATTTCGACCATAAATATGATTGGTTTTATGATTATTATATTTATTTATTCATTTATTGTTATTTGTGTGTGTAAATATATTCCTTTCATATCTATATGTCAATTGCAATTTTCAACTTCGATCACAAACTCATGATAGATAATATAAATATTCTGAAAAAAAATGAAAACTATGGCTCTTAAATCTTAATTGATTAGCGATAAAAGTTTTATGCGTTTTTTATCTGTATTATTATTATTATTATAGCTACACAAGTACTTGATGGTTTCTATCAATTTTTAGATTATTTACACTTTACTTTGATAAACAATAAAATCATCCATCTACGTCACCAATTTAGATGGAGCATATGTTTTACTTAAATAAAGTAAAGATAATAAATCATATATTTAATTTAAAATTACAACAATTAAAATATCTCATTCGAACAACAACATAATGAATGCAATGTTATTTATATCTTTCAACTTTTACAACTTCTTATATTGTATATGTAGATGGGTTCGCATAATGATATTTAGTATTTTTTAATAAAATGACAACAATTTGAAATAAATTTATTCCTAAAATTTTGGAATTGTTTTAAAAATCACGAAAGTAATATAGATAATTTTTAGATGCATAGATACATTGAGAATATATGTTTAAAATAATACCGTTTCATTAAAAAAATTTTAAAATGAGGTTTTAGTTTTACACATCTAATAATTTATATAATTAAAATTTTTCTAATATCTCATAAAAAAGAATAACAATAATTAACTATTAAATCATAAAATCCACAATTCTATGTTCAGCTTGATAAAACATAACATTTTATTTAAGAAGTTTGATTGGAAGTTTAGATTTTAGTGATAATGAGAAAATTAGTGTTGATATACAAAAATTAACTATGAACCTGAACCCAAACTCAAGTCTAAGTTAAAATTACGTTATTTTACTAAGTAATGAATATACAAATACAAGTAGGCTTAAATCATTTTTTGGGGCATAAATTGTAGGCCGTGCTGTACAACGTTAAAGTAATTTAAAGTTTGACCCAAATTAATATAATGTTTTAAGCCTATTTCACTTAGTGGATACTTAAGCCTAAGGGATTTATTATATGATTAGGTTAATGTATAAAGAATATAAAAAAATTTATAAGGACTTCTCTTTTTAAAGGCCAAAACTTTAAAATCCTTTTAACTCAAAACTTTATTTTAATTAATTTAGCATTAATTAAAATTTATTTTATTCTAATTAAGGTTAATTAAAAAAGATATTTTATTGAAAGTAAAATTATTTAAATAAAGTATTTTACTATGAGTCTTTAAATTCCCTTTCTAATTGGAATTAGTTAAAACAAGTGTCTTATTTTAATTAAAAATAATTAGAAGTGGTATTTTATTACAAGTATAAATCCTTGGATGCCTTTTTCAAATAGAATTAATTTACATTAATTTAAATTTTAGATAAAGTCTTCTCTTAAGGGAGTTCAACGTAAATTGGGATAGGATTACACAAGCTAGTTTTATTCTACTATAACTCCACATCATATGCTATATAAACCTATGACTCCACATCCAAAAGGAGAACATTCTGATAGCATAACATCATATCATAATATCATCAAGGTCAGACTCTCATCAACCTAAAATCACGTCCTTAAAGATTGCTTTCTCCTTTGTGGCAACCCTTGCGATTCTTGGCTTACCTTTTAGTGATTACTTGTTGATCTTGCCAACCCTAGACATTAACCTGTTGTCCTGTCATTTGTCCTGCATTCATTGGCCTTAAACTAATTATTTTAACCTCCAAAAATCATCTTGTCCATAACTTTAGTTTGTTAATTGCAATCGGTCATATTTAATACTGCCGCAAGTGAGTTCCTTCAATATTGATTTGATTCCTCCATGATTGCAATTCACCATTAAAACTATTATGTTTATTTGCATTTGTATTAGGACTAGCTTGGTCCCATATACTGTGGACTTATAATTTGTGTCTCATGTTTTTCTAAGTATTTTTTTAAGTATAGAAGCAGTAACAGGTGGTGATGTAGACTTGTCTGTTCAAATCAAAGCCAGTCTTCTAAGATTACAATATTACGACTTTCGGACCACCAAGTGCGATTCAATGGATGTAGTGAGCCTTATTCCTTATAACTTAGAAAAGGTGTGTGAAATCTTGATTTGGCTCTAGAGGCCCAATGGTATCGAAGCCCATAGAGAGAGATACTAGACCTAAGTTAGCGATCAACTAATCACGATTCGACACTTAGACCAGGTAGATTTCTCTTGCGAACATTATAGGCGACTCCATTGGGGGGTTTGGCTAGGATCTTATGAGATATGACAATCATAAGGAGTAACAACCAAAACAGCAGGGATATTCAGGCCTAATCTTTTATACAAAGGACAATACCTCTAGCACCTGTTAATAACACCCAATAACAACAAAGTAATGATTAAAATATTAGTCAAATTAACGTTATGTTAATCATGTAGATGATGCAAGATATACGAAGAGAGATGGGGAACCTTTGTGCAATGATAGCAACAGGACCATTCAATCCTCCTCTTTAGCCAACAGTTGGGAATAAGACCACTCTTGAAGGAATTACATCAAGGGCTTCTACAAATCAACTATTGCGTGAAACTCAACTACCCTTGACACTCGAAGATCAGATGTCTCTCATTAACAATACATGCAAAGCTCTACCACATTATGGACAGAATACGCATAGCTCCCACCTTATCCAAAAGAGATCATGCAAAAATCATACTTATAGGGGTACGAGAGACGAAAAGTTCATGTTCTTTAATGGGAAAAAAGGAACTCCTAAAGAACACATCACGTGGTTCATAGATACGCTTGCCGTACACATTCATAATAAGGAGTTATGATTGAAAGAATTCTCCAAATTGCTTGCATATATCCCTGGTACACCACCTTGCCACCAAGATTGATAAGTTCATGGTGAGACTTGACTACAAAGTTTTGCCAAAAATATTTCTAAAGTAAAGAATGAGTAACACTGCTCTAACTCCACACCACCAAATAGCAATATTCAGAACCTCTCATAGACTTCGTGAAACAATTTTATAACCTCATACTGGAGTTTCATGAATAAAAAGAAGAAAAAGAGATTATGGAATTATACGTGAATAATATGTTGTCTAAATATCAAGTTCATCTCAAAAACCTTAACTTGGGTATGTTCAGTCAACTTATGGAGGCAACAAGAATGACATCTCTTTTGGTGAAATCCGTATGATTGAAGAAAGAGATGCCATATACGATGTAAGTAGAGAAGCAAGAAGTTCCTCACAATTCAAATAAGGGCAAACTATACGAGAAGCGACTTGGGGACTCTTACCTGAGTAACCTATCCTCTGTAATGACACTGAACTTAAGGAGATTTTGGATAAATGGACTGAAGATGGCATATTCAAACCCCAATCCTTTCAAAAGTAGGCCTTGGAGAAAGATTAAAGCAACCCTAGATTCTACTACCATAATTAATCAATGGGTCACAGCATAGGGAAATATAGGTATATCCAAAACCTTATATACGGGAAGATCGTAAAAGCCATATTATCTTGCCTTTTCAAAGAAAGAACATAGACATCATTCATGTTATTGTATCACAACAGAATAGTCACTGCGTCACTAGTTTAGATCACTTCGAGCACTAAGGATAATAAGGCAACTGAAGTCGCTACCAATTCACCTAAAGATCTTGTGAAGGAACAATAAGAAGAACATCATATGATAATGATAAAAGCGCTCTATTGAAACCTTAACTTCAAGTATCTCTTCAATTAGCTGAACTATGGGCTTGATGTGTGAAGGGTCGCGATAGAAGCACTCATCAAGATTTCTGCGCAATATGGTCCCATACATTACATGAAATAAGCACGCATTAACTATATCTTTTTGGAGACAACCAATACCATTATTTTCTCTCATAAAGATATAACAGAAGAGGAGCTAGATTCCCATAAGCTTCTCTACTTTGTAGCCAAAATTAATGGGATCCCCATTAGACGAGCATTGTTAAACACAGGGTTAATCAATATAATTTCATTGATGGTGTTAAAGGTGGCCAAGATTCCCCTCGACTTAGTCAAAGGAACGAGGATGAAAGTATTTGCCTTCAGTCTTCAGAAATACTTCTGAGTTTTTAAAAGGTAGCATTTGACTAGACTTGAGAGTTGGACCACTGTACGCCATTACTCTGTTTCATGTATTGGATATTGATGTGACAAATCATATATTGCTTGGAAGATCGTGGCTCGACAAGCATCAACTTGTAGTTTCTACCTATTACTAGTGTGTTAAAAGAATATTAAAGTACAAGCCCATAAAGATTTCTACTAACCCAACACCTTTCAACTGCATAAAGACTTATCTCATAGAAGCTCAATACTACGGAGATTTCATGCTAGAAGATGATGGAGTGTGAGGGATATCTTTACCTGGCCACAGTAAGACAGACTGTGGAAAGGGTGTAACATCAAATAAATGAAAGAAATTCTTACAAGCCCAACCTAGGCGATTACTAACGTTTGCACACAAAAACAGGTGAATGGTTATATTATGTATCACTTATGACGTTTGTGGGACCTGACTGTTATGGTAACAAGGGTTCTGAACTAGTTAAGAGGGATGATTTAGTTTGCGCCAACACGGAAACAAAAGACAACGAGGATACAAAAACACAAAGCCACGACAAGATATCTCAAGCACTTATAAATATGTAGGATGAGTTTATTATAGTAGATGAAGAATTGCAAGAATTCAACCTGAGTGTGGATCCAAACATTTAGAAGAAAGTCTCCATAAGCGTAAAGTTGACAACTAATGAGGAAGAGTAATTTGTGGCATTGCTGAAGAAATACCAAGATACTTTTGCCTAGGGGTACAATGACATGCTTTGATTGGACTTGAGATGACATGCCATGCCCTAAACATTTAACCATTATTGAAACTTCTCAAGTAGCAGTGAAGGAATTTCCCCCCAGAAATAGAGGAAAAGATCAAAGAGGAAGTATAGAAACTAATAGATGTGGGTTTTATTAAGCCCATCAAACATCCAACCTGGTTAGCTAATATAGTCCTTATTAAAAAGAAGAATGGACAGATTTGAATATATATAAACTTCTGTGATTTCAACAAAGCATATCCCAAAAATGAATTCCCACTATCAAATATGGGTATATTCTACCGCAGGGTAAGGAATGCTGTTGTTTATAGATGGTTTTATAAATATAACCAAATCAAGATAACACTAAAGGATGTTGAGGAAACTACATTTAGAACACTTATAGATAACTTCTACTACACAATAATGCGCTTCAGACTTAAAAATGCAGGTGCAATATATTAGAGAGCTATAACAGCGATATTTCACGATATGATAGAGAGAGAGAAGTTAATGATTATGTAGATGATTTAGTAGTAAAATTTGCTACTCGAGACACGTATCTTTAGAACCTTGAGAAAATCTTCATAAGATATTGAGCATATAACCTTAAGATAAACCTAAAGAAATGTGCCTTTAGAGTTTCATCAAGTAAATTTTTGGGATTCTTAGTTCACCAGCGAGCCATCAATGTGAATTCGGCCAAAGTACAAAACATTTCCTTAATACTACCACCAAAGAGACCCAATGAACTAAAAAATTTGATAGGCAAGCTATCCTACATTAGATGATCCATCCTAGGGCTTGCCGCTTTATTCTCCACATATACACCTCTATTAAAAAAAGGTGTGAAGTACGAATTGTAGGAACAACATGAAGAAACATTCCAGAAAATTCAGTGCATAATCTTGAATCTACTTACTTTGAAGTTACCGGTCCGAGGCAAATCATTGTACATATATTGGCTTAAGTTGGAGAAGATAACCAAGAACATCCCATATATTACGTAAATAGGCAACTTTTAGAAACAGAAGTGCGAAGACCACAGCCTGAACATTTATTCTTGGCTAGTATATGCCTCACATGTATTTACTTTCTAGCTCACCTGCTGCACCTGATGGTTAAAATGAATCCTACATGATTTTTACTACTTAGACCAATGTTAACCGAGAAATTGGCGAGCTAGTTACTGATGCTTACCAAAATTTAACATCATATGTATCACTCTTGGCACTATTAAAGGTTAAGCAGTGATTCACATGATTATTGCATTTTCTACACGCGTAGTTCACAAACTTATGGAAGAAATACCTAGGTGTTTATCGGAAGAAACATGTGTGAATATCTCCGACGAAGACCTTTGGTTGGTCTATTTCAATGGCTTAACAACATCCTCAACTAGCGGGCGGGGCTCATAATAATCAACTTCGACGGATAAAAGTTCCCTTTCTCATTTAAGCTTGATTTTCTATGCATAAATAATGAAGCAGAATATAAAGCAACAATCACCAGCCTTTAAATAGTACTATACATAGGAGCTAAAAAGATAAGATTAGTGGGAGACTTTGCGATGGTCATACAACAAATAAAAGGAGAGTTTCTAGTAAAAGAACCAGCATTAGCTTTATATAGAACGCTTATTCAGTTGTTGCTAGGGCAGTTCGAGGAAGCCTCGATTGAACATGTAAATAAAAGTCTCAACAAATATGTGGATGCACTTACCACATTGTGAGCCAAAGTGGCCTTGACAAAGGATATTGTTGACATCTCAATCCTTAGAAAGGAAGAACCATCCACTTGCATTGAACTAAAGACAGAACATGAATGCAAAACATTTGGCGATACCCCATAACTCAAGCTCTTTTACACTCTACGGAAGTAGCTAGCCTTAAACAAATCAAGGACTTTACCTTGATAAAGGGAACTTTTTACAAAAGAATGCTTAGGGACATACTAGCTAGGCATGTTTCTCTCATAAAAGAGCAGAAACTGATGTATGAATTAGACGCAACAACATGCAATACAACAAACAAGGTCAGCCTTTATAGATGCCCATAAAGGGCTGGTTTAAATCTCAAAATTTTTCTAATGATTATAAATAAAAAATAATTTATTTAATTATAATAAATAGGTGCTTTTCCCCAATAAATTAACTAAAATTATTGTTATAAAATTATAGTTAAAATTTTAATATGGTTTCAATTGTAGGACCCGTTTTTCTTTCAAATCTTTAGTTGTGAGATCTATTCTTCTTGCAAATTCTAACAATACTAAGTTTTATCGCAATAACATGCAAATAATTAAAAGTATATAACTACTCTTAAATTTTAGTATTTTTAACTAACAAAGATAGCGTTAAAGGAGGTTTCGACTGTCAGCGATACAACTAAGAGATATCGAGAATTATTCCCTTTAAATATTAACATTTCTTTTGTTTCTAACTAGATTCTAACCATATCTATAATACAAATCTCTAATTTATCTTGCATTCCTCGATTGAAAGATCTAGATCTTTCAAGTTTCTTAATTCTAATAATCCTGCATCATGGAAAAAGAAATAAAATTTTCAGAGTTAGACATCTGACAGTTTAAAGAAAGAATAAGATCAGTTACACAATAAACTTGTTTATTCCTTTTATCATTGTTATTATTACTTTTTTCAGTTTGAAGATTTTATGATTATTTTTTTTGGGAAGTATATAGATTACCTTTGAATAGATTTTAAAAAACTTTGTAATAAAAAATGTCAAAAAATTTATGACATGTTATTGGTGACAGAATAAACTAAAAATAATTTTTATTTAAACGGTATCGCATTTAAAAATTCTTCTGATTTTTAAACCACCATCACCACCGTGACCAAGTCAGTCGATTCCGTATGCAGTAGCATTTACAGCAACTAATCTCAAATGTATCGTCGAGAAGTTCAAGAAATCCTTCGACCTTGACTGGTTCCGCGCTAAAGGTGCCATTTACGCGGGCAGTTATGTTGTCTTGCCAACGCTAAACACTTTAGATGGATTAAAGAGATCCTTGAACACCAAAAACAGTACAAAGACATTTCTAAAGAAGGTTTCTTCGCACGTCTGATGTATTTACGCGGGGAAGCCGCATGTTTGAGCATGCCCAGAAGATGTTCGATGAAATTCCGGAACGAAACTGCAAGCAGACGGTCTTGTCAGTTAATGCGTGGGCTTGTGTTAACCGCAAGTAATTAGATGAGGTTGGTGACTTTTCTAAAATTTGGCAGACAAAGTTATTTATCAAGCAATATATGTTAAGGGTGTGGGCTACATGCTTATGTTCATCACAATTTTTAACTTTTGAATTTTCGGATGCAATTCAGACAAAGTGGCAAGGTACGGATGGGTTAAAAGGACTGTTGTTGTCAGATACTGGCTTACATGAAGAGAAATGCATTATTCGGGAGTCCAAATCAAGAAGGTTAGAATGTTACTACGGAACTCTGAACTATGTTTACATTTAATGTTAAATGCACTAATCTTTGGATTAATTTTATATTGTAGTTATTTTTAATCATATGTTGTTCATTTCGGTATGCCAGATGAGTATTTTGTTGAGGCCGAAAAGAATTTTTGCCAAATCAAGAAGGTTAGAATTTTGACCTTATACTTAATGTGATATGCACTAATTGTAGATAAGTACATTTAATTGTTTTTATATGATCATATAAAAGCACCTCTGTAAATTTATCTTTTCACCCATTTTTGTAACTGCCCTATAAACTCCTTTGCTTGATTTGTTGATCATCATGATGCAGAAACTTTTGATTTATGCTTGAATTTTTTCATTTAAATGGTTTTGGGTTTTATAAACAACATTTAAGTTACAACTGAATCTGTTGTGTAGCAAATATTATATACGTATTCATATTGCCAAATCTTGTTTGACAGGTCTGTTTGGAAAATAAAGTTCCCGTACATACCAGTATAGTATGTTTGAAATAAAAATGTTTTTATGGTACTAGGAGGTGTCATTCCATCACTTCATGAAGAATGAGAGATGAATAAAAAATACTCAGCTCTTTCCTGTTCATCTATAAAGCCATCACAGGAAAGTGGTAGTGCTAGTGGTCCTCCTCTACTACAACTTAGGGCAACTTCAAATCACTTTGTTCGGCGTAACAGAATCTATCACGGTATCCTGTGCTTCTCTTATTACAGATTTAGAGTGTCCTCTCTTTGGGCTGCATTTCATTATTCCCACTGCAATAGCATTTTCATTTACTTATTTACTTTATCTTTAATATACAGACATATATATAAGATTTGATCCATGCATGTGAGGAAGTGTGCGTTATTTGCACAATGTTGCGAGGAGAACCTCTACTATATTTTTTTCTTGGTCAGAGTGTTCAATATTTTAATTTTGTTTTTAAGTTTTCATTTTTGATTCCTAACTATTAAGTTGTGATTATAGGTTGCTATGTTCTCTAATATGACCCTTGTTTGGAGTATGCTAAGTCTTTTATATATAGATATATGGCTTAGCTCTTTTTTTTTATTATTAATGTACTTGTAGCGTTAATATATAAAATTTTTCAAATACTAATACATATTTTTAAAGAGAAAGTGTTGGGTATAAACAATATCAAATAAAATTATATAATTATTTCTTAACATATGTATTAAATACTTTTTATTGTTATAACCATTTTTTTTTAATTTGCGAATTCAAATTAAAAATATGTGATAAAATTTAATTAAATGAACATATAAGAGTGGTATTGATATGTATGTTAGAACTAAAACTTTCTAAATACAGAGTCTTAATATGAAAGGTTATTTGTCTTATTTTAAATTCATGTTTAATTCTTCTCTTAATTTGCTTTGTTTTTGTCTCTGCTTCACGATTTCCTTGACAGCCTCATGTTTTCTAATTGATGTTGTAGAAAAATATACTAAATATACTAATTAATTAGATCAATAGAAAATATTCCTTCAACTAGAGAATGTTTGTAATTAAAATAAATTGCCATGTATTTTCCTTGCTGTTGTGTTTAATGCTTTATGCTACATATCATGATTTAAATGCTATTGCTGGCTGCTGGCCATGTCGCTAGCTGCTGGGTTTTGTTGCTTAATCTGCTTGCCGTGCTAATTTTTGCTGGGAGGTGATATGTTGTATTCGCTGTTGCTGTTTTCTGCTGTTGTACGCTATAATTTTCGGCTGTTTTCTGCTGTTTTGCTGCTTGTCCCTTGCACTAGGAATGTAATTTGCTGCTGAAGCATCCCCAGCATATACAATAACATGTGTGAACAAATAACTGTTTGTTATAGATTTTGGAAGGATAAGTAGACAACATATATATATATATATATAGATGTAATTATTTAGTGGGAAATGGTCATCAAAGATTTCAGGCTGTCCCCAGATAGTGTTTAACATTGTCAAAGTTTAGAAATAAGCAAATCTTGCTTCAATAAAAAATTAAAGAAAAATGAATGAGAATCAGTCTCTGAAAAACCAATTGCAAAATTTTAACCGAGTATGATCAGTTGGCATGATTTACATTGTTAATTCGTCTGCTTCACATCAATTAAGATCAAATTTTAACAATCTTAATTACCTAGCTAGCCCTGTCATAGAGCCACTTATTTCATTATAACTTAGATCCAACACTTGCAAATTTACCAAATTTAAAAGTTTTGAAATGATAAACTAAACAAACAAGCAATCGGCCACATCATTTGAGGGAATTGTTATAAATGAAATATAAATAAATTTGATTAATTAAAATTGTTAAGAACTAAGTTGACCAACTATCTTGCCTTAGAATTTCTAGCAGAATTTTTTGTTGTTATTTTAAGTGTTCTAACTGGAGTTAAACTCTCAAATCATACAATAATATTAATCTGTATAGAGTATCTATTTGCAATGTTAAGATAGATTAAAAATATGTTTTAAAAATATAACAGTATATATTATAACCTTTTTTGAGAAAAAAAAAATCACTTTTTTTTTTATGTTAAAAAACTAAGAAACTAGTTTATGTGGAACATGATTTTGAAAGTGTTTATCTAAAATAAATTTAAAAACCTTTTACAAAATTTTACTCTAATACACTCAAAAATATTTTTAAACTTTAAAACTTGTTTGTACAAGATGTTGTCCCTAACTCAATGGAGGAAGTACAAACAAGTAAATATAGTAGAATGAAAACTAGACCGTTCCTAAATAAATCTCCTATCTCTTTTGTTAGAGGAAGAGAGTGTAGTGTTGCCTCTTCACTGTTCCAGAATCAATGAGAAGCATTACCTCTCTCCCTCTTCTTTACCACGCTTTCCTTTAGCTATACTTCTTCCTCAACTTACTTTGTTACCATTTTTTCATTGGAGAGTTTGTGTATGAAGTCTTCAGCTTTCCTCTTCGTGACGTGGAGGCTTTTGAATGGTTCTTATCTCGACCTTCCATTCATCTTCAGCCACATGTCCTCCGCTAATGTGTAACTCATTTCTCCTGCTCTTCTATTACTTCCTTTATTTCTTATCCATGTATATTGATCTTGTCCTTCTTATTTATCTTATCCTCTTATTTCTCGATTTATCTTTGATCAGGCTTTGTTTTGGGCTTCGGAAAAACTCAAACTGAACAAATATTATCATTTGTATCCTTCTCATAAAGGTTAAGAATACACTACTATGGATTTATAAAATAATAACTATCAAGTTAATGCATTAATAAAATTGACAAAACTAAGATTTAAGGATCAGTGTAAAAAAATCTCTCATAGTTTAGTTGGAAGATAATCGAACAATCACACAATAAGTGACAGAACTCCTACTCAAAACAAACAATATCATATCGTGAAGGATATGTAATTAGAAATGGTTCATTCTAAACTTGGAATTTGATTTTTAATAGGTCAATATCTAAAAAATTATATTTTCTAAGAAAATATAACTTCTCAATCAAAAAGGATTGTAGAAAATTTGTTATTTTTATAAGGGCAGAGACTTATTACCAGATACATTAACCTTATTTCTTGATTGAAAAGGATTTCAGAATTATATATTTTTATATACCGACTTTTGACTAGGTACATCTTTTAGAAAAATATATCTCCTTAATTGAAAATGACTGTTATAATTTTGAAGTGATAATATAATTTTTGTGTCAAGTGTTCTAATCAGATTTAGTTTCTATGTAAATGTATTTTCTAATTACCACTATTAATATAATTTCATTCAAATAATATTTTGGTTGGTAATATCATCTTTCTCTACTACAGTAAAATGCAAGATTAAAAAATTATGATGTGCTTTTGCTACCATATAGTTGAATTAGGAAAATTCTCAATTTGACCTTTTAGTATATTCTTTAAATAATATTCATTTATTCCCTCCCTAATCTTTTAAAAATTGGACATTGAATATGTGGCAATACTCAATATACCAAGACTTAAAATGTAATGGGTAACATCACCAAGTCATGTCTTTTTTTTTTTTTTTTTGAAAAATAAAACAAAAAGAAAAAAGAAATCAAGTGTTGTTGAATTTTCTCCACTGAATAATTGAGATTGATATGACAAAACATATGATAATAAATTTGTCGTGTATAAAAATTTCTATGTTTAGGTTAAATTTTTTAGCCTTTAGCATAAAACAAGACCAAAGAGTGCAAAATGGTTTAAGATGACTTGGGTGAAGACTCACTTTGATTTATTCATTTTAAAGCTGGATTTTGATTTCTCAAAAAAAACATGTTGTTGGAATTGTGAAAGCTACTAGTTATAATTTTCAGTCTCTTAAGAAGTTTATGGCCACAAAAGGCTACACAAACTTACAAATATAATTTTTCAATTACCACTATCAATATAATTTGATTATTGTCAAGTGACTTGAGTTCTTACAAGATATAGTTTTTACGTAAACACATTTTCTAATTACCACTATCAATATAATTTCATTCAAACAATATTTTGATTGGTGATATCATCTTTCTCTACTCAAATAAAATGCAAGGTTAAAAAATTAGGATGTGCTTTTGCTATCATATATAGTTGAATTAATAAAATTCTCAATTGACCTTCTGGTTAATTCTTTAAATAATATTCACTTATCCCTGCGATCTTTTAAAAATTAGACATTCAATATGCCGATAGACCAAGACTTTAGGAGTAAAGGGTAATATCACCAAGTCAAGAGCTTGTTGTATTTTCTTTGTTGATTATTTGAGATTGACATGACAAAACATATAACAATAAATGTGTAGGTTGAATTGTCTAACCCTTAGTATGAATCAAGATTGAAGAGTGCAAAAAGGTTTAAGATGACTTGGGGGAGGACTTATTTTGATTGATTAATTTTAAAATTGGATTTTAGTCTTTTGAGAAGTCTATGGCTACAAAAAGCTACATAGACTTACAAATGTATGCAATTATTGACCAAGACTTTAGGAGTAAAGGGTAACATCACCAAGTCAAGAGCTTGTTGAATTTTCTTTGTTGATTATTTGAGATTGACATGACAAAACATATAACAATAAATGTGTAGGTTGAATTGTCTAACCCTTAGTATGGATTAAGACTGAAAAGTGTAAAAAGGTTTAAGATGACTTGGGGGACGACTCATTTTGATTGATTAATTTTAAAGTTGGATTTTAGTCTTTTAAGAAGTTTATGACTACAAAAAGCTACATAGAATTACAAATGTATGCAACTATTGACAAGAAAAAGATTTATTTCTGCATAGAAAATGATGTATGATGGAATTGAAATGGTAATAATATAAACATTTAGGATTTAAAATCAACTTGCAATATTAACTTATTTTATAAAATAAATGGTCACAGCAAGTAAAAGTTGATTAAAGCAATCACTTTTTTTTTTTGAGGTGTGATCATCTCTTTGCACCTTAGGAAGAATAGATAAATTATCTGAATACAACCGAATTTTTTTTTTTTTATTATCCAAGTAAAAGTTGAAGCAAGAAAGTGTAGAAACTTCATTCGATTGTAGTTTTAAATTTGAAATTTGGATCAACCTCTAAATTTTTTTTTTTCTTTTTTTTTTTTAAAATTTTACTTGAAAAATAGGGACATTAATATAATTTTTTTCAATTTAAGGGAAAGTAGTACAGATAATCTTTTAAATTAAGAGTAAAAATATATCCTTCAGTATTATAAGAGATAAATAGATAACCTGTATGAAAGTTAAAATTATATTAGTTTGATCACAAGCATATTAATATGTTCCTTCTTATATTTTGGTGAAATAATAAATTACGATATAGTTTTTTGGGTTATTTTAGGCTTTACCCTAAATTAATTGACAATTTTTATAAATAATTTGAAATTTTGGAAAATTACTAATTTTTTTTTTACTTTTATGGAAATTTTGAGAAAATTTGAAAATCAAATTGAAAGATCAATTTTTTTCCTTCTTTTTTCTTCATTTTTTTTTTTTGTAATTTTATTGATTTTCTTTTAAGTGTAAAAATTAAATTTTAAGAGAATAGGTGATGATAATTTTGAAGAAATAGATTTGCTGGGTGTCGTGATTGGCTGTTCGAATGTGGTGTAGAGATTATGATGGTGATGCGGGTGGTGTTTTTTATAGAAATTAGATGATGATGATGATGATGATGATGATGATGATGTGTTGTGTAGAGAGTGGATGATGTTGATAGTGATGATGATGATGATGATGATGATGATGATGTGTTGTGTAGAGAGTGGATGATGTTGATAGTGATGATGATGTGTGGCGTAGACATTCATGATAAAGATGATGGTGGGATTGGATAATAATAATAAAAATAATAAAAATAATAATTATTTGCTTATTTAATTAATTAATTTTTCAAGTTAGTAATATATAGGGTTAATTTTGTCTTTTTACTATACAGATTATTTTTGGTTTTGTACGTCAAATTTTAATTGTATGATGGTAAAAACGTTATTTTATCACTTTTTGTAAAAGATAGCTATAATTTACCTGTTAATAGGGATATTATAAAAAAAATTTTAAAATTTTAAAATTGTTTTAAAGATCGTAAATAAATTTAGGGATAAAATTAAAAATAATTATTTTAATTACATTTCTGCATTTCTCTTAGCAGATCATGTATTAAAAATCTAACTTAGGTGAATTGATGGAACATATTTTCATAGAAACTGTACCCAGTCATAATTTAGACTTGACAATTTTGTTTTTATTCAGAATTAATGTTTCCTCATTACATATCCTAAGTCTATAAATTGTGCAAATAATAGTTTGTTTACCACATAACTAAGTGAAGCATATTGACAACAAATAAGAGGTTGTGTTCCAATGGAAACTCTCTTTATGAAGTTTTCAGTTTTGTCGATTTTAATAGTATTGATCCAAATGCATGGATATGAAAGTTGTTTAGAAAAAGAGAGGATTGCTTTGCTGGAAATCAAAGCCTTCTTTAAATCAGTGAGTAATGGTGATGTTGATGATATTCTAACTTCATGGGTTGACGATCGAACATCTTCTGACTGTTGTAGCTGGGAGCGAGTTAAGTGCAACGCCACCAGTCGACGCGTGATGGAACTCACACTCAATGAAACAACGCAATGGACATCAGAAAGACGTGACGAGGAAGTGCCACGTGTAAATCTAAACGTGTCCTTGTTTTCTCCTTTGGAAGAATTGCAAAACTTGGACTTATCTTCGAACTGGTTTGATGGTTTATACGGTAATAAAGGTATATATTTTGCCTTTCGAATAAAAGGATTAATGCCCAAGTGACTCAGCATATTTGATAAATATTAAAAAATAATTTTTTGCCTTTCAATTTTCTGTTGTCGATAATTTCTGCTATTTATTAAGATTGCAATTGTCTCCGTTGCAGGCTCTGATGGTTTCGGGAGTTTTAAAAAGCTGGAGATCTTAAATCTTGAAGATAATTACTTTAGTGACAGTATTTTACCATATTTGACTTCATTAACCTCACTAAAAACTTTGATCCTTGGAGGAAATTTCATGGAGGAAGTTTTCAGACCTAAGCAAGGTATATTTTTTAAATATTATACTCGCTCAGGTATTATTTCTTTGAGGACATCTAATTAATCCTAATCTTCATGTAATTTTTCATATTTCATTTTTTTGCAGGTTTAGGAAATTTGAGAAAGTTGGAAATGTTGGATCTAAGTGAAAATAATGTAATTGCAAATGACTCTCTGTTAATCCAAGGTAGGTAACATCAAACCTTTTAATCAGTTGTCTTTCTAATAATTGAAGCTACCTCTACAGTTATAAATGACATTTCTTTGAGGACATCCAATTAATACTAGTCTTCTTGTAATTTTTCATATTTTATTTTTTTTGCAGGTTTAGGAAATTTGACAAAGTTGGAAATGTTGGATCTAAGTTCGAATAGTATAATTGCAAACGACTCTCTGTTAATTTCAGGTAGTTAACCTTAAAATTTTTAATCAATTGTTTTTCTACAGATTGAATCTACTCCCACAGTTATCATTGACTTCTAAAGTTTTGTATAATCATCCTATATTAAAATACAGTCCTCCTCAACTTGTATGTTTTTAATTAAATCACTTCTTTCACGGATTTAATTGTTCCATATCTTTTAATTTAATTTTTTATTTACTTTTTAAATTCTATTTCTTTTCTCTTGCCACAGGATTAGCAAATTTGAAACGTTTGAAATTCTTGGATCTAAGTTTCAACAGAATAAACAGCTCTCTTATTGGTATGATCTAACTTATACATTAAAAAATATTTTCTCTTTTAATAGCAGATCTTATAAATATTAAAAAAAAGAAAATGTTTTGCTTCGCAATTTTTTTCGCTGTTGATAATTTTTGAAATTTATTAAGATTGCAAATGTCTCCGTTGTAGGCTTCGATGGTTTTTAGGAGTTTGAAGAAGTTGGAGATCTTAAATCTTAGTTATAATAGCATTAATGACAGTATTTTGCCATATTTGACTTCAATAACTTCACTAAAGACATTGATCCTTCGAGGAAATTTATTGGAGGAAGTTTTCAGACCTAAGCAAGGTATATTTTTTAGATATTATATAAAATTTATTTCTTTGAAGACATCTAATGAATCCTAATCTTCATGTAATTTTTCATATTTCATTTTTTTGCAGGTTTAGGAAATTTGAGAAAGTTGGAAATGTTGGATCTAAGTGAAAATAATGTAATTGCAAATGACTCTCTGTTAATCCAAGGTAGGTAACATCAAACCTTTTAATCAGTTGTCTTTCTAATAATTGAAGCTACCCCTACAATTATAAATGACTTCTAAAGTTTTATGTAATCATCCTGCAATAAAAGTACAACCTTGCTCAACTTATATGTTTTAATTAAATTACTTCTTTCAGCCATCCAATTGTTCTACATCTTTCAATTTAATTTTTTGTTTACTTTTTAAATTCTATTTCTTTTTTCTTCGCACAGGATTAGCAAATTTGAAAAGTTTGAAATTCTTAGATCTAAGTTACAATGGAATAAGCGGCTCTCTTACTGGTGGTAAGATTTAATTTAAATGTCATATATTAACTGACATGATCCAATAACTTAAGGCTTGATATTTTTATTCCGCCTATTACTTCTTATGCAGGATTATGTGACTTAAAGAATCTTGTTGAGTTAGATTTGAGGTGGAATAATTTGGATGGTCATATCTCCCATTGTCTCAGCAACTTGACCAACCTCAAAGTTCTCGACCTTTCATTCAATAGATTACCTGGCTACGTGTCATCTGTTATTGCGAATCTTACATCCCTTAAATATTTGTCTTTTTCTGATAATATGTTTGAAGGCTCATTCTCACTCAGTTTATTGGCTAACCATTCAAAACTTCAAGTGGTCCAACTTTCAAACAATTTGATACAAGTGCAAAATGAAAGTTTTTCTTGGCTTCCTACCTTTCAGTTGAAGGCCCTCTTTTTGAGCAATTGTAGCATACTTGCTATTCCTAATTTTCTTCTATACCAATATAATTTACGACTCGTTGACCTTTCTCATAACAAGTTGGTAGGAAACTTTCCCGCGTGGTTGTTAGAGAATAACACAAAATTAGAAACGTTGTTCTTAGAGAATAACGCACTGTCAGGAATTCTTCAACTGCCAAATTCCAAACACAATCTGCTTCATTTGGATGTCTCCAACAATAAATTCAGTGGTGAGCTCCCTAGTAACATCGGTAAGATATTTCCAAAATTGTTCTCTATGAACATGTCAGAAAATAATTTTGAGAGCAGTGTTCCTTCTTTAATGGGTGAGATAAAAACGCTTCATTTACTAGATTTGTCAGGTAATAATTTTTCGGGAGAATTACCCATACAATTTATAACTGGTTGTTTCTCACTGACTTTGTTGGCCCTATCAAATAACAAGCTTCAAGGAACAGTTTTTCCAAAACATATGAACTTAACTAATTTGCGGTGGTTGCATTTAGACAACAATAACTTCAGTGGAAAGATTGGAGATGGACTGTCAGAAGCCAAGTCATTATACGTCTTAGACATATCCAACAACATGTTGTCTGGCCATATCCCTGATTGGATTGGAAACTTGTCATATCTCAGTATTCTTTTAATGTCAAACAATTTTTTGGAAGGTAATATTCCTGTTCAGCTGAATAACTGTATATATCTTGAAACGCTGGACGTCTCTAAAAACAGGTTGCTTGGATCCATGACATCATCCCTTAATCTTTCATCAGTAAACCACCTTTACCTACACAATAATCAGTTCAATGGGAAAATTCCATCCGCATTACTCGGTAGCTCTCAATTAATTATTCTTGATCTAAGCTACAATAACTTTTTTGGAAGTATTTCTGGTTGGATAAATGAGTCTTCATCCATGCGTATTCTTCTTCTGAGAGGAAACAATCTTGAAGGTGGTATTCCTAATCAATTGTGTCAACTAAGCGAGCTGAGTATCATGGATCTTTCCTACAACAGGTTAAATGGCTTAATACCTGGATGCTTCACTAACATGACGCTGTGGACAAGACCGGTGCAAAAATATTTTTTTGGCTCGTTCTATTATGGGGAACCTATAACGAGAAATGCTTATTATTCTGATAATTACTATCATTCTACTCTTCAATTAATAAGCAGGCAGGAAATTAAATATGTGCCATTTGTTCAAGAAATCAGATTTATGACGAAGTATAGATACGAAGCTTACCAAGGCAAAATTCTTAGTAATATGACTGGCTTGGACTTGTCATGCAATGAATTAACTGGAAACATCCCACCAGAGATTGGAAAGCTTCAAGAACTCAAAGCATTGAATTTCTCTCATAACTTGTTATCAGGTTCTATACCGCAGAGCTTTTCCAATTTGAACATGATAGAGAGCCTGGACCTCTCTTACAACAAAATCAGCGGCCAAATTCCTTCCCAGCTGGCTAAACTCAATTTTTTATCAAATTTCAACGTGTCATACAACAATTTGTCCGGGGCAACTCCTAATGCTGGACAGTTTGCAAATTTTGATGAGAGAAATTACAAAGGTAATCCAGGTCTCTGTGGTCCAACAATTAACAATAAATGCACCAGCGTACTGGATTCGCCCACAACAGAATCCAGTAACAAAGGAGAAATCGATGAATCTGCAGTTGATATGGTATCATTTTATTGGAGTTTTGCTGCATCCTATGTCACACTGATGTTGGCATTATTTGCTATCCTTTGGATAAATTCATATTGGCGTAGAATATGGTTTTATTTTGTTGATGAATTCATAGATTTGCATTTTCATTGGGTTTGGAAATATGTATTATGTCAGTGATAGTGCTAGGCTGTTTGCATTTATAACTTGTTTTTCAGTGGTACGTGTATTCTATTCTCTTTTCTTCAAAGTCGTAATGTATTTGTCTGATTTCAGTTTGGATATAAAAGTACACTCAAGTTTACATTTTCCTTCATGTGATTTCTCCACGTTACCTTCTGGTAGCTTTTCACAAAGTTATTCCTCACAATTGATGGGTTGCTTCTAATCACCATTTCAATTAATTAAGCTCCTCATGCTTTTTCTTGAGTTGATTTTTGAATTCTGTTATTCTCTCTTTTAGCTTATTTATCCTATAATTATTAGTTACCTAAGTGAAACCAACTTGTTCATGCTGCATTTCAATTGTTTCAACCTAATCTGTTGTCTATTTCAATGAGCTATTATTAGTTTGATAGAATATATCACATTTTAGTAGGAACTGAACCCGGTCAAAGTTGGACATTTGATATAATTATTTTTACTTAAAATGAATATATATTTCCTCAGTACCCAATTCTTTGAATTGCCTAAGTAATAGTTTGTGTATATCATGTTATTAAGTATAGATTGACAGCAATCGAAAGTTTGTTTTCCAATGGAAACTTTCTGCATTAAGTTATCTATTTCTTTGATTTTAATAGCTTTGATTGAAATAGGTGGATACAAAGGTCGCTTGGAAAAAGAGAGGATTGGTTTCTTAGAACTCAAGAGCTTCTTTATATCAATCAGTCATAGAGATACATAGAAAATATTCTTAATTCATGGGTTGATGATGATTGAATGTCTTATTGTTGCAATTGGAAAGGAGTTAAGTGCAATGCTATAACAATACAAGACAATACATGTCTGATATTTCTGAAGGATTTCCGTTTGTAAATTTGTCCTTATTTTCTCCCTTTGAAGAACTGCCAATGCAATCTAAGCATACATGGTGATTCCCATGCGTATTATTTTTCCAAAATTGTCATACCTAAACATCTCCGCAAATAGTTTTAAGAGGCATTATTCCTCCAATGGGTGATATGAAACGACTTGTGTTACTAGATCCGTCGAGAAATAACTTCTCAAGAGACTAACCAAAACTTTGTTTCACTACTTGCTCCTCTTTGGCATGATCTTGGGCAAATTTGTTGTGAATTTTTTAACTTGACTCAGAAAGGTTATATTTAGACCACAACTTCTTCAATGGGAAAATTGCAGATGGATCATACATAGCTACTTCATTATTTCTGCTGGATATATCCAAGAGCATGGTATACGATCAATAGCTAAAATATAAATAAAAATATAAGTAATAAATACACGTTTTATACATATTAGAAATAAAAATAATCAAAAATTTTTTTTCTTTTTCTATTTTTAATTAAATTAAATTATATTGGTTAATAAAAATATAAAATATATCTAATTACTAATTATTAACAAATGATACTAAATTTTTTTTTTTTTTTTTTTTAAACTTTTTTATTTATATTTTCATAATTTTCTCAAAAAAAATATAATAAATTTAATATAACTTTTTAAATAAAAATATTAATATAAGAATAAAACGTTAAAATATATTTTAAAATTTTTTTAACAATTAAATATCAAATTTATTATAAAAAAAGTTATAAATATTTTAATATGAGTTTAATGTAACTCATTATTTAAATTTTTGAATAATATTTTCTTTTCTAAATTTTTTATTGAAATAACAAATTAAAAATGTATTTAGTTTTGAATATATTGTGAAAAAATATTAAGTATAGGACTAAATTGTTATATTTAAAAAAAAAATATATTATGAAAAAAATATTAAAATAAGGATTAAAGTGTTATAAGTAAATAACATATAAATTATATTATTGTTATATAAAAGAATAGGGACACAAATAATAATAAATTATCTGGTCAAGTAACAAAAATAAAAGTTAAAGGAGACATTTGACTATTTATTCCTTACATTAATTTGAACCATTCTTATTTATTATTTTTATATATTTTTTATTATATATTATTTTATTGATAAATGAATTTATTATTTAAATATCTACAGAATTAAATATTTATATAAAATAATAATATTTACAAAAATATAGATAGTAAAATATTTAAATTAATTTATTAAATTTAAATATTTAAATAAGTTCAATTAAAGTATACATATATTTTAAAGCAAATGTATAAATGTGTAAGAAATTTTATGAGTTTCATATTTAAATCGCAAAATTTTTCTAATGATTATAAATAAAAAATAATTTATTTAATCGTAATAAATAGGTGCTTTTCCCCAATAAATTAATTAAAATTATTGTCATAAAATTATAGTTAAAATTTTAATAGGGTTTCAATTGTAGGACTCGTTTTTCTTTTAAATATTTAGTTGTGAGATCTATTCTTCTTTCAAATTCTAACAACATTAAGTTTTATAGCAATAACATGCAAATAATTAAAAGCATGTAACTACCCTTAAATTTTAGTATTTTTAGCCAACAAAAATAACGTCAAAGGAGGTTTCGACTGCCAGCGATACAATTGAGGGATATTCAGAATTCTTCCCTTTAAATATTAACCTTTCTTTTGTTTCTGACTAGATTCTAATCATACCTATAATACAAATCTCTAATTTTTCTTGTATTCCTCAATTGAAAGATCTAGATTTTTCAAGTTTCTTAGTTCTAATAATCCTGCATCATGGAAAAAGAAATAAAATTTTTAGAGTTAGATATATGACAGTTAAAGAAAGAATAAGATAAGTTACACGATAAACTTGTTTATTCCTTTTAACATTGTTATTATTACTTTTTTCAGTTTGAAGATTTTATGATTATTTTTTTGGGAAGTATATAGATTACCTTTGAATAGATTTTAAAAATTTCTGATTTTTAAACCACCATCACCAGTCGATTCCGTATGCAGTAGCATTTACAGCAACTAATCTCAAATGTATCGTCGAGAAGTTCAAGAAATCCTTCGACCTTGACTGGTTCCGCGCTAAAGGTGCCATTTACGTGGGCAGTTATGTTGTCTTGCCAAACGCTAAACACTTTAGATGGATTAAAGAGATCCTTGAACACCAAAAACAGTACAAAGACATTTCTAAAGAGGTTTCTTCGCACGTCTGATGTATTTACACGGGGAAGCCGAATGTTTGAGCATGCCCAGAAGATGTTCGATGAAATTCCGGAACGAAACTGCAAGCAGACGGTCTTGTCAGTTAATGCGTGGGCTTGTGTTAACGCAAGTAATTAGATGAGGTTGGTGACTTTTCTAAAATTTGGCAGACAAAGTTATTTTATCAAGCAATATATGTTAAGGGTGTGGGCTACATGCTTATGTTCATCACAATTTTTAACTTTTGAATTTTTGGATCCAATTCAGACAAAGTGGCAAGGTACGGATGGGTTAAAAGGACTGTTGTTGTCACATACTGGCTTACATGAAGAGAAATGCATTATTCGGGAGTCCAAATCAAGAAGGTTAGAATGTTACTGCGGAACTCTGAACTATATTTACATTTAATGTTAAATGCACTAATCTTTGGATTAATTTTATATTGTAGTTATTTTTAATCATATGTTTTTCATTTCGGTATGCCAGATGAGTATTTTGTTGAGGCCGAAAAGAATATTTGCCAAATCAAGAAGTTTAGAATTTTGATCTTATCCATAATGTGATATGCACTAATTGTAGATAAGTACATGCAATTGTTTTTATGTGATCATATAAAAGCACCTCTGTAAATTTATCTTTAGACCCATTTTTGTAACTGCCCTATAAACGCCTTTACTTGATTTGTTGATCATCATGATGCAGAAACTTTTGATTTATGCTTGAATTTTTTCATTTAAATGGTTTTGGGTTTTTATAAACAACATTTAAGTTACAACTGAATCTGTTGTGTAGCAAATATTATGTACGTATGCATATTGCCAAATCCTGTTTGACAGGTTTGTTTGGAAAATAAAGTTCCAGTACATACCAGTATAGTTTGTTTGAAAAAAAAATGTTTTTATGGTACTAGGAGGTGTCATTCCATCACTTCATGAAGAATGAGAGATGAATAAAAAATACTCAGCTCTTTCCTGTTCATCTATAAAGCCATCGCAGGAAAGTGGTAGTGCAAGTGGTCCTCCTCTACTACAACTTAGGGCACTTCAAATCACTTTGTTCAGCGTAACAGAATCTATCACGGTATCTTGTGCTTTTCTTATTATAGATTTAGAGTGTCTTCTCTTTGGGCTGCATTTCATTATTCCCACTGCAATAGCATTTTCATTTACTTATGATTCTAAAGCTAATGTTTCAAAGGATTGTTTTAAAAATAGAGTTGAGTTGCATCCAATATGCAAGAAATACAGAGGTGTAATATTCTTGGTTTGACTAAAATTTTTGGAGCATAACGCTATGGAATCTGGAACCATGACCCATCATTCATCATCATCTGACACTTCATGTAGTACCACTCTGTCCTTTCCCATATAAAAAAATATATAATTGTATGACCCGGTTTGAAAATTAATATTAAGAGCAATTATCAAAAATTAATTCATTAGTGGGTGCGTGCAAAACTCAAGATTTTACAATTTAGAACAAGAAAAATTTTTCTTATTTCCTTCTTGGTTTCTCTAATTTTTTTCTCATTTTTTTCATTTTTCTCTCATTTTCTAGAAATCCCATTTTTTCTCCTTGCTTTTCTTTACTGATGCATTTTGTTCTTTTTTTCTCTCAATTAATTTTGTAAAATCCTCATTTTGAAAGTTTTGATTCTGTATTTGTTTTCTTAAATTTGTCCTTATTTTTCTCTTCTATTGAATTTATTTTCTCTCAGCTTGTAAAAATATTTTCTTTTTTTCAAAGTTTATTTGTTCTTTTTTCTTTTTTGTTTACTTAGTAAGTTTGTGTAATAAAGTCGTATATTTTTTAGAAATATATTGATCGCTTTCTTCCATCCTTGATTTCCAGCTTAGTTTTAATACACGGACATATATAAAAGATTTGTTCCATGCATGTGAGGAAGTGTGAGCTATTTGCACAATGTATTTTCCTTGCTGTTGTGTTTAATGCTTTATGCTACTTATCATGATTTAAATGCTATTGCTGGCTGCTGGGCATGTTGCTAGCTGCTGGGTTTTGTTGCTTATTCTGCTTGCTGTGCTAATTTTTGCTGGCAGCTGCTATGTCGTATTCGCTGTTGCTGTTTTCTGCTGTTGTACGCTATAATTTTCGGCTGTTTTCTGCTGTTTTGCTGCTTGTCCCTTGCACTAGGAATGTAATTTGCTACTGAAGCATCCCTACCATATACAATAACATGTGTGAACAAATAACTGTTTGTTATAGATTTTGGAAGGATAAGTAGACAATATATATATATATATAGATGTAATTATTTAATGGGAAATGGTCATCAAAGATTTCAGGCTGTCCGCAGATATTGTTTAAAATTGTCAAAGTTTACAAATAAGCAAATCTTGCTTCAATAAAAAATTAACGAAAAATGAATGAGAATCAGTCTCTGAAATACCAATCGCAAAATTTTAACCGAATATGATCAGTTGGCATGATTTACATTGTTAATTCGTCTGCTTCACGTCAATTAAGATCAAATTTTAGCAATCTTAATTACCTCGCTAGTCTTGTCATAGAGCCACTTATTTCATAATAACTTAGATCCAACACTTCCAAATTTATCAAATTTAAAAGTTTTGAAATGATAAACTAAACAAACAAGCAATCGGCCACATCATTTGATGGAATTGTTGTAAATGAAATATAAATAAATTTGATTAATTAAAATTGTTAAGAACTAAGTTGACCAACTATCTTGCCTTAGAATTTCTAGCAGAATTGTTTGTTGTTATTTTAAGTGTTCTAACTGGAGTTAAACTCTCAAATCATACAATAATATTAATCTGTATAGAGTATCTATTTGCAATGTTAAGATAGATTAAAATATGATTTAAAAATATAACAGTATATATTATAACCTTTTTTGAGAAAAAAATCACTTTTTTTTTTATGTTAAAAAACTAAGAAACTAGTTTATGTGGAACATGATTTTGAAAGTGTTTATCTAAAATAAATTTAAAAACCTTTTACAAAATTTTACTCTAATACACTCAAAAATAATTTTAAACTTTAAAACTTGTTTGTACAAGATGTTGTCCCTAACTCAATGGAGGAAGTACAAACAAGTAAATATAGTAGAATGAAAACTAGACCGTTCCTAAATAAATCTCCTATCTCTTTTGTTAGAGGAAGAGAGTGTAGTGTTGCCTCTTCACTGTTCCAGAATCAATGAGAAGCATTACCTCTCTCCCTCTTCTTTTTACCACGCTTTCCTTTAGCTGTACTTCTTCCTCAACTTACTTTGTTACCATTTTTTCATTGGAGAGTTTGTGTATGAAGTCTTCAGCTTTCCTCTTCGTGACGTGGAGGCTTTTGAATGGTTCTTATCTCGACCTTCCATTCATCTTCAGCCACATGTCCTCCGCTAATGTGTAACTCATTTCTCCTGCTCTTCTATTACTTCCTTTATTTCTTATCCCTGTATATTGATCTTGTCCTTCTTATTTATCTTATCCTCTTATTTCTCGATTTATCTTTGATCAGGCTTTGTTTTGGGCTTCGGAAAAACTCAAACTGAACAAATATTATCATTTGTATCCTTCTCATAAAGGTTAAGAATACACTACTATGGATTTATAAAATAATAACTATCAAGTTAATGCATTAATAAAATTGACAAAACTAAGATTTAAGGATCAGTGTAAAAATCTCTCATAGTTTAGTTGGAAGATAATCGAACAATCACACAATAAGTGACAGAACTCCTACTCAAAACAAACAATATCATATCGTGAAGGATATGTAATTAGAAATGGTTCATTCTAAACTTGGAATTTGATTTTTAATAGGTCAATATCTAAAAAATTATATTTTCTAAGAAAATATAACTTCTCAATCAAAAAGGATTGTAGAAAATTTGTTATTTTTATAAGGGCAGAGACTTATTACCAGATACATTAACCTTATTTCTTGATTGAAAAGGATTTCAGAATTATATATTTTTATATACCGACTTTTGACTAGGTACATCTTTTAGAAAAATATATCTCCTTAATTGAAAATGACTGTTATAATTTTGAAGTGATAATATAATTTTTGTGTCAAGTGTTCTAATCAGATTTAGTTTCTATGTAAATGTATTTTCTAATTACCACTATTAATATAATTTCATTCAAATAATATTTTGGTTGGTAATATCATCTTTCTCTACTACAGTAAAATGCAAGATTAAAAAATTATGATGTGCTTTTGCTACCATATAGTTGAATTAGGAAAATTCTTAATTTGACCTTTTAGTATATTCTTTAAATAATATTCATTTATTCCCTCCCTAATCTTTTAAAAATTGGACATTGAATATGTGGCAATACTCAATATACCAAGACTTAAAATGTAATGGGTAACATCACCAAGTCATGTCTTTTTTTTTTTTTTTGGTAAAAATAAAACAAAAAGAAAAAAGAAATCAAGTGTTGTTGAATTTTCTCCACTGAATAATTGAGATTGATATGACAAAACATATGATAATAAATTTGTCGTGTATAAAAATTTCTATGTTTAGGTTAAATTTTTTAGCCTTTAGCATAAAACAAGACCAAAGAGTGCAAAATGGTTTAAGATGACTTGGGTGAAGACTCACTTTGATTTATTCATTTTAAAGCTGGATTTTGATTTCTCAAAAACATGTTGTTGGAATTGTGAAAGCTACTAGTTATAATTTTCAGTCTCTTAAGAAGTTTATGGCCACAAAAAAGACTACACAAACTTACAAATATAATTTTTCAATTACCACTATCAATATAATTTGATTATTGTCAAGTGACTTGAGTTCTTACAAGATATAGTTTTTACGTAAACACATTTTCTAATTACCACTATCAATATAATTTCATTCAAACAATATTTTGATTGGTGATATCATCTTTCTCTACTCAAATAAAATGCAAGGTTAAAAAATTAGGATGTGCTTTTGCTATCATATATAGTTGAATTAATAAAATTCTCAATTGACCTTCTGGTTAATTCTTTAAATAATATTCACTTATCCCTGCGATCTTTTAAAAATTAGACATTCAATATGCCGATAGACCAAGACTTTAGGAGTAAAGGGTAATATCACCAAGTCAAGAGCTTGTTGTATTTTCTTTGTTGATTATTTGAGATTGACATGACAAAACATATAACAATAAATGTGTAAGTTGAATTGTCTAACCCTTAGTATGAATCAAGATTGAAGAGTGCAAAAAGGTTTAAGATGACTTGGGGGAGGACTTATTTTGATTGATTAATTTTAAAATTGGATTTTAGTCTTTTGAGAAGTCTATGGCTACAAAAAGCTACATAGACTTACAAATGTATGCAATTATTGACCAAGACTTTAGGAGTAAAGGGTAACATCACCAAGTCAAGAGCTTGTTGAATTTTCTTTGTTGATTATTTGAGATTGACATGACAAAACATATAACAATAAATGTGTAGGTTGAATTGTCTAACCCTTAGTATGGATTAAGACTGAAAAGTGTAAAAAGGTTTAAGATGACTTGGGGGACGACTCATTTTGATTGATTAATTTTAAAGTTGGATTTTAGTCTTTTAAGAAGTTTATGACTACAAAAAGCTACATATAATTACAAATGTATGCAACTATTGACAAGAAAAAGATTTATTTCTGCATAGAAAATGATGTATGATGGAATTGAAATGGTAATAATATAAACATTTAGGATTTAAAATCAACTTGCAATATGCAATATTAACTTATTTTATAAAATAAATGGTCACAGCAAGTAAAAGTTGATTAAAGCAATCACTTTTTTTTTTTTTGAGGTGTGATCATCTCTTTGCACCTTAGGAAGAATAGATAAATTATCTGAATACAACCGAATTTTTTTTTTTTTATTATCCAAGTAAAAGTTGAAGCAAGAAAGTGTAGAAACTTCATTCGATTGTAGTTTTAAATTTGAAATTTGGATCAACCTCTAAATTTTTTTTCTTTCTTTTTTTTTTTTTAAAATTTTACTTGAAAAAATAGGGACATTAATATAATTTTTTTCAATTTAAGGGAAAGTAGTACAGATAATCTTTTAAATTAAGAGTAAAAAATATATCCTTCAGTATTATAAGAGATAAATAGATAACCTGTATGAAAGTTAAAATTATATTAGTTTGATCACAAGCATATTAATATGTTCCTTCTTATATTTGGTGAAATAATAAATTACGATATAGTTTTGGGTTATTTTAGGCTTTACCCTAAATTAATTGACAATTTTTATAAATAATTTGAAATTTTGGAAAATTACTAATTTTTTTTTTTTACTTTTATGGAAATTTTGAGAAAATTTGAAAATCAAATTGAAAGATCAATTTTTTTCCTTCTTTTTTCTTCATTTTTTTTTGTAATTTTATTGATTTTCTTTTAAGTGTAAAAATTAAATTTTAAGAGAATAGGTGATAATTTTGAAGAAATAGATTTGCTGGGTGTCGTGATTGGCTGTTCGAATGTGGTGTAGAGATTATGATGGTGATGCGGGTGGTGTGTTTTATAGAAATTAGATGATGATGATGATGATGATGATGATGATGATGTGTTGTGTAGAGAGTGGATGATGTTGATAGTGATGATGATAGATGATGATGATGATGATGTGTTGTGTAGAGAGTGGATGATGTTGATAGTGATGATGATGTGTGGCGTAGACATTCATGATAAAGATGATGGTGGGATTGGATAATAATAATAAAAAATAATAAAAATAATAATTATTTGCTTATTTAATTAATTAATTTTTCAAGTTAGTAATATATAGGGTTAATTTTGTCTTTTTACTATACAGATTATTTTTGGTTTTGTACGTCAAATTTTAATTGTATGATGGTAAAAACGTTATTTTATCACTTTTTGTAAAAGATAGCTATAATTTACCTGTTAATAGGGATATTATAAAAAAAATTTTAAAATTTTAAAATTGTTTTAAAGATCGTAAATAAATTTAGGGATAAAATTAAAAATAATTATTTTAATTACATTTCTGCATTTCTCTTAGCAGATCATGTATTAAAAATCTAACTTAGGTGAATTGATGGAACATATTTTCATAGAAACTGTACCCAGTCATAATTTAGACTTGACAATTTTGTTTTTATTCAGAATTAATGTTTCCTCATTACATATCCTAAGTCTATAAATTGTGCAAATAATAGTTTGTTTACCACATAACTAAGTGAAGCATATTGACAACAAATAAGAGGTTGTGTTCCAATGGAAACTCTCTCTCTTTATGAAGTTTTCAGTTTTGTCGATTTTAATAGTATTGATCCAAATGCATGGATATGAAAGTTGTTTAGAAAAAGAGAGGATTGCTTTGCTGGAAATCAAAGCCTTCTTTAAATCAGTGAGTAATGGTGATGTTGATGATATTCTAACTTCATGGGTTGACGATCGAACATCTTCTGACTGTTGTAGCTGGGAGCGAGTTAAGTGCAACGCCACCAGTCGACGCGTGATGGAACTCACACTCAATGAAACAACGCAATGGACATCAGAAAGACGTGACGAGGAAGTGCCACGTGTAAATCTAAACGTGTCCTTGTTTTCTCCTTTGGAAGAATTGCAAAACTTGGACTTATCTTCGAACTGGTTTGATGGTTTATACGGTAATAAAGGTATATATTTTGCCTTTCGAATAAAAGGATTAATGCCCAAGTGACTCAGCATATTTGATAAATATTAAAAAATAATTTTTTGCCTTTCAATTTTCTGTTGTCGATATAATTTCTGCTATTTATTAAGATTGCAATTGTCTCCGTTGCAGGCTCTGATGGTTTCGGGAGTTTTAAAAAGCTGGAGATCTTAAATCTTGAAGATAATTACTTTAGTGACAGTATTTTACCATATTTGACTTCATTAACCTCACTAAAAACTTTGATCCTTGGAGGAAATTTCATCACTAAGCAAAAAATTTTTGATCCTTGGAGTAAATTTCATGGAGGAATCCTTTTCAGACCTAAGCAGGTTTAGGAAATTTGAGGTATGGAAATGTTTTTGAAAATATTATACTCGCTCAGGTAACATCAAACCTTTTTATTTCTTTTGAGGACATCAGTTATAATGACATTTTAATCCTAATCTTCATGTAATTTTTCATATTTTATTTTTTTTGCAGGTTTAGGAAATTTGACAAAGTTGGAAATGTTGGATCTAAGTCGAATAGTATAATTGCAAACGACTCTCTGTTAATTTCAGGTAGTTAACCTTAAAATTTTTAATCAATTGTTTTCTACAGATTGAATCTACTCCCACAGTTATCATTGACTTCTAAAGTTTTGTATAATCATCCTATATTAAAATACAGTCCTCCTCAACTTGTATGTTTTTAATTAAATCACTTCTTTCACGGATTTAATTGTTCCATATCTTTTAATTTAATTTTTTATTTACTTTTTAAATTCTATTTCTTTTCTCTTGCCACAGGATTAGCAAATTTGAAACGTTTGAAATTCTTGGATCTAAGTTTCAACAGAATAAACAGCTCTCTTATTGGTATGATCTAACTTATATATTAAAAAATATTTTCTCTTTTGATTGCATATCTTATAAATATTAAAAAAAGAAAATGTTTTGCTTCGCAATTTTTCTACTGTCGATAGTTTTTGAAATTTATTAAGATTGCAATTGTCTCCGTTGCAGGCTCTGATGGTTTCGGGAGTTTGAAAAAGTTGGAGATCTTAAATCTTAGTTATAATAGCATTAATGACAGTATTTTGCCATATTTGACTTCAATAACTTCACTAAAGACATTGATCCTTCGAGGAAATTTATTGGAGGAAGTTTTCAGACCTAAGCAAGGTATAATTTTAGATATTATATAAAATTTATTTCTTTGAAGACATCTAATGAATCCTAATCTTCATGTAATTTTTCATATTTCATTTTTTTGCAGGTTTAGGAAATTTGAGAAAGTTGGAAATGTTGGATCTAAGTGAAAATAATGTAATTGCAAATGACTCTCTGTTAATCCAAGGTAGGTAACATCAAACCTTTTAATCAGTTGTCTTTCTAATAATTGAAGCTACCCCTACAATTATAAATGACTTCTAAAGTTTTATGTAATCATCCTGCAATAAAAGTACAACCTTGCTCAACTTATATGTTTTAATTAAATTACTTCTTTCAGCCATCCAATTGTTCTACATCTTTCAATTTAATTTTTTGTTTACTTTTTAAATTCTATTTCTTTTTTCTTCGCACAGGATTAGCAAATTTGAAAAGTTTGAAATTCTTAGATCTAAGTTACAATGGAATAAGCGGCTCTCTTACTGGTGGTAAGATTTAATTTAAATGTCATATATTAACTGACATGATCCAATAACTTAAGGCTTGATATTTTTATTCCGCCTATTACTTCTTATGCAGGATTATGTGACTTAAAGAATCTTGTTGAGTTAGATTTGAGGTGGAATAATTTGGATGGTCATATCTCCCATTGTCTCAGCAACTTGACCAACCTCAAAGTTCTCGACCTTTCATTCAATAGATTACCTGGCTACGTGTCATCTGTTATTGCGAATCTTACATCCCTTAAATATTTGTCTTTTTCTGATAATATGTTTGAAGGCTCATTCTCACTCAGTTTATTGGCTAACCATTCAAAACTTCAAGTGGTCCAACTTTCAAACAATTTGATACAAGTGCAAAATGAAAGTTTTTCTTGGCTTCCTACCTTTCAGTTGAAGGCCCTCTTTTTGAGCAATTGTAGCATACTTGCTATTCCTAATTTTCTTCTATACCAATATAATTTACGACTCGTTGACCTTTCTCATAACAAGTTGGTAGGAAACTTTCCCGCGTGGTTGTTAGAGAATAACACAAAATTAGAAACGTTGTTCTTAGAGAATAACGCACTGTCAGGAATTCTTCAACTGCCAAATTCCAAACACAATCTGCTTCATTTGGATGTCTCCAACAATAAATTCAGTGGTGAGCTCCCTAGTAACATCGGTAATATATTTCCAAAATTGCTCTCTATGAACATGTCAGAAAATAATTTTGAGGGCAATGTTCCTTCTTCAATGGGTGAGATGAAAACGCTTGATTTACTAGATTTGTCAGGTAATAATTTTTCGGGAGAATTACCCATACAATTTATAACTGGTTGTTTCTCACTGACTTTGTTGGCCCTATCAAATAACAAGCTTCAAGGAACAGTTTTTCCAAAACATATGAACTTAACTAATTTGCGGTGGTTGCATTTAGACAACAATAACTTCAGTGGAAAGATTGGAGATGGACTGTCAGAAGCCAAGTCATTATACGTCTTAGACATATCCAACAACATGTTTTCTGGCCGTATTCCTAATTGGATTGGAAACTTGTCATATCTTAGTATTCTTTTAATGTCAAACAATTTTTTGGAAGGTAATATTCCTGTTCAGCTGAATAACTGTATATATCTTGAAACGCTGGACGTCTCTAAAAAAATAGGTTGCTTGGATCCATGACATCATCCTTAATCTTTCATCAGCAACCCACCTTTACCTACACAATAATCAGTTCAATGGGAAAATTCCGTCCGCATTACTCAGTAGCTCTCAATTAATTACTCTTGATCTAAGCTACAATAACTTTTTTGGAAGTATTCCTGGTTGGATAAATGAGTCTTCATCCCTGCGTATTCTTCTTCTGAGAGGAAACAATCTTGAAGGTGGTATTCCTAATCAATTGTGTCAACTAAGCGAGCTGAGTATCATGGATCTTTCCTACAACAGGTTAAATGGCTTAATACCTGGATGCTTCACTAACATGACGCTGTGGACAAGACCGGTGCAAAAATATTTTTTTGGCTCGTTCTATTATGGGGAACCTATAACGAGAAATGCTTATTATTCTGATAATTACTATCATTCTACTCTTCCATTAACAAGCAGGCAGGAAATTAAATATGTGCCATTGGTTCAAGAAATCAGATTTATGACGAAGTATAGATACGAAGCTTACCAAGGCAAAATTCTTAGTAATATGACTGGCTTGGACTTGTCATGCAATGAATTAACTGGAAACATCCCACCAGAGATTGGAAAGCTTCAAGAACTCAAAGCATTGAATTTCTCTCATAACTTGTTATCAGGTTCTATACCGCAGAGCTTTTCCAATTTGAACATGATAGAGAGCCTGGACCTCTCTTACAACAAAATCAGCGGCCAAATTCCTTCCCAGCTGGCTAAACTCAATTTTTTATCAAATTTCAACGTGTCATACAACAATTTGTCCGGGGCAACTCCTAATGCTGGACAGTTTGCAAATTTTGATGAGAGAAATTACAAAGGTAATCCAGGTCTCTGTGGTCCAACAATTAACAATAAATGCACCAGCGTACTGGATTCGCCCACAACAGAATCCAGTAACAAAGGAGAAATCGATGAATCTGCAGTTGATATGGTATCATTTTATTGGAGTTTTGCTGCATCCTATGTCACACTGATGTTGGCATTATTTGCTATCCTTTGGATAAATTCATATTGGCGTAGAATATGGTTTTATTTTGTTGATGAATTCATAGATTTGCATTTTCATTGGGTTTGGAAATATGTATTATGTCAGTGATAGTGCTAGGCTGTTTGCATTTATAACTTGTTTTTCAGTGGTACGTGTATTCTATTCTCTTTTCTTCAAAGTCGTAATGTATTTGTCTGATTTCAGTTTGGATATAAAAGTACACTCAAGTTTACATTTTCCTTCATGTGATTTCTCCACGTTACCTTCTGGTAGCTTTTCACAAAGTTATTCCTCACAATTGATGGGTTGCTTCTAATCACCATTTCAATTAATTAAGCTCCTCATGCTTTTTCTTGAGTTGATTTTTGAATTCTGTTATTCTCTCTTTTAGCTTATTTATCCTATAATTATTAGTTACCTAAGTGAAACCAACTTGTTCATGCTGCATTTCAATTGTTTCAACCTAATCTGTTGTCTATTTCAATGAGCTATTATTAGTTTGATAGAATATATCACATTTTAGTAGGAACTGAACCCGGTCAAAGTTGGACATTTGATATAATTATTTTTACTTAAAATGAATATATATTTCCTCAGTACCCAATTCTTTGAATTGCCTAAGTAATAGTTTGTGTATATCATGTTATTAAGTATAGATTGACAGCAATCGAAAGTTTGTTTTCCAATGGAAACTTTCTGCATTAAGTTATCTATTTCTTTGATTTTAATAGCTTTGATTGAAATAGGTGGATACAAAGGTCGCTTGGAAAAAGAGAGGATTGGTTTCTTAGAACTCAAGAGCTTCTTTATATCAATCAGTCATAGAGATACATAGAAAATATTCTTAATTCATGGGTTGATGATTGAATGTCTTATTGTTGCAATTGGAAAGGAGTTAAGTGCAATGCTATAACAATACAAGACAATACATGTCTGATATTTCTGAAGGATTTCCGTTTGTAAATTTGTCCTTATTTTCTCCCTTTGAAGAACTGCCAATGCAATCTAAGCATACATGGTGATTCCCATGCGTATTATTTTTCCAAAATTGTCATACCTAAACATCTCCGCAAATAGTTTTAAGAGGCATTATTCCTCCAATGGGTGATATGAAACGACTTGTGTTACTAGATCCGTCGAGAAATAACTTCTCAAGAGACTAACCAAAACTTTGTTTCACTACTTGCTCCTCTTTGGCATGATCTTGGGCAAATTTGTTGTGAATTTTTTAACTTGACTCAGAAAGGTTATATTTAGACCACAACTTCTTCAATGGGAAAATTGCAGATGGATCATACATAGCTACTTCATTATTTCTGCTGGATATATCCAAGAGCATGGTATACGATCAATAGCTAAAATATAAAATAAAAATATATAAGTAATAAATACACGTTTTATACATATTAGAAATAAAAATAATCAAAATTTTTTTTCTTTTTCTATTTTTAATTAAATTAAATTATATTGGTTAATAAAAATATAAAATATATCTAATTACTAATTATTAACAAATGATACTAAATTTTTTTTTTTTTTTTTTAACTTTTTTTTTTTATTTATATTTTCATAATTTTCAAAAAAAAAAATATAATAAATTTAATATAACTTTTTAAATAAAAATATTAATATAAGAATAAAACGTTAAAATATATTTTAAAATTTTTTTAACAATTAAATATCAAATTTATTATAAAAAAAGTTATAAATATTTTAATATGAGTTTAATGTAACTCATTATTTAAATTTTTGAATAATATTTTCTTTTCTAAATTTTTTATTGAAATAACAAATTAAAAATGTATTTAGTTTTGAATATATTGTGAAAAAATATTAAGTATAGGACTAAATTGTTATATTTAAAAAAAAAATATATTATGAAAAATTTAATTAAAATAAGGATTAAAGTGTTATAAGTAAATAACATATAAATTATATTATTGTTATATAAAAGAATAGGGACACAAATAATAATAAATTATCTGGTCAAGTAACAAAAATAAAAGTTAAAGGAGACATTTGACTATTTATTCCTTACATTAATTTGAACCATTCTTATTTATTATTTTTATATATTTTTTTATTATATATTATTTTATTGATAAATGAATTTATTATTTAAATATCTACAGAATTAAATATTTATATAAAATAATAATATTTACAAAAATATAGATAGTAAAATATTTAAATTAATTTATTAAATTTAAATATTTAAATAAGTTCAATTAAAGTATACATATATTTTAAAGCAAATGTATAAATGTGTAAGAAATTTTATGAGTTTCATATTTAAATCGCAAATTTTTTCTAATGATTATAAATAAAAAATAATTTATTTAATCGTAATAAATAGGTGCTTTTTCCCCAATAAATTAATTAAAATTAATCATAAAAATTATAGTTAAAATTTTAATAGGGTTTCAATTGTAGGACTCGTTTTTCTTTTAAATATTTAGTTGTGAGATCTATTCTTCTTTCAAATTCTAACAACATTAAGTTTTATAGCAATAACATGCAAATAATTAAAAGCATGTAACTACCCTTAAATTTTAGTATTTTTAGCCAACAAAAATAACGTCAAAGGAGGTTTCGACTGTCAGCCATACAATTGAGGGATATTCAGAATTCTTCCCTTTAAATATTAACCTTTCTTTTGTTTCTGACTAGATTCTAATCATACCTATAATACAAATCTCTAATTTTTCTTGTATTCCTCAATTGAAAGATCTAGATTTTTCAAGTTTCTTAGTTCTAATAATCCTGCATCATGGAAAAAGAAATAAAATTTTTAGAGTTAGATATATGACAGTTAAAGAAAGAATAAGATAAGTTACACGATAAACTTGTTTATTCCTTTTAACATTGTTATTATTACTTTTTTCAGTTTGAAGATTTTATGATTATTTTTTTGGGAAGTATATAGATTACCTTTGAATAGATTTTAAAAATTTCTGATTTTTAAACCACCATCACCAGTCGATTCCGTATGCAGTAGCATTTACAGCAACTAATCTCAAATGTATCGTCGAGAAGTTCAAGAAATCCTTCGACCTTGACTGGTTCCGCACTAAAGGTGCCATTTACGCGGGCAGTTATGTTGTCATGCAAACGCTAAACACTTTAGATGGATTAAAGAGATCCTTGAACACCAAAAACAGTACAAAGACATTTCTAAAGACGGTTTTCTCAGCACGTCTGATGTATTTACACGGGGAAGCCGAATGTTTGAGCATGCCCAGTAGATGTTCGATGAAATTCCGGAAGGAAACTGCAAGCAGACGGTCTTGTCATTTAATGCGTGGACTTGTGTTAACTGAAAGAAATTTGATGAGGTTGGTGACTTTTTTAAAATTTGGCAGACAAAGTTATTTATCAAGCAATATATGTTAAGGGTGTGGGCTACATGCTTATGTTCATCACAATTTTTAACTTTTGAATTTTTGGATCCAATTCAGACAAAGTGGCAAGGTACGGATGGGTTAAAAGGACTGTTGTTGTCACATACTGGCTTACATGAAGAGAAATGCATTATTCGGGAGTCCAAATCAAGAAGGTTAGAATGTTACTACGGAACTCTGAACTATGTTTACATTTAATGTTAAATGCACTAATCTTTGGATTAATTTTATATTGTAGTTATTTTTAATCATATGTTGTTCATTTCGGTATGCCAGATGAGTATTTTGTTGAGGCGGAAAAGAATTTTTGCCAAATCAAGAAGGTTAGAATTTTGAGCTTATCCTTAATGTGATATGCACTAATTGTAGATAAGTACATGCATTTGTTTTTATATGATCATATAAAAGCACCTCTGTAAATTTATCTTTTGACCCATTTTTGTAACTGCCCTATAAACGCCTTTACTTGATTTGTTGATCATCATGATGCAGAAACTTTTGATTTATGCTTGAATTTTTTCATTTAAATGGTTTTGGGTTTTTGTAAACAACATTTAAGTTACAACTGAATCTGTTGTGTAGCAAATATTATGTACGTATGCATATTGCCAAATCCTGTTTGACAGGTTTGTTTGGAAAATAAAGTTCCAGTACATACCAGTATAGTTTGTTTGAAAAAAAATGTTTTTATGGTACTAGGAGGTGTCATTCCATCACTTCATGAAGAATGAGAGATGAATAAAAAATACTCAGCTCTTTCCTGTTCATCTATAAAGCCATCGCAGGAAAGTGGTAGTGCAAGTGGTCCTCCTCTACTACAACTTAGGGCACTTCAAATCACTTTGTTCAGCGTAACAGAATCTATCACGGTATCTTGTGCTTTTCTTATTATAGATTTAGAGTGTCTTCTCTTTGGGCTGCATTTCATTATTCCCACTGCAATAGCATTTTCATTTACTTATGATTCTAAAGCTAATGTTTCAAAGGATTGTTTTAAAAATAGAGTTGAGTTGCATCCAGTATGCAAGAAATACAGAGGTGTAATATTCTTGGTTTGACTAAAATTTTTGGAGCATAACGCTATGGAATCTGGAACCATGACCCATCATTCATCATCATCTGACACTTCATGTAGTACCACTCTGTCCTTTCCCATATAAAAATATATAATTGTATGACCCGGTTTGAAAATTAATATTAAGAGCAATTATCAAAAATTAATTCATTAGTGGGTGCGTGCAAAACTCAAGATTTTACAATTTAGAACAAGAAAAATTTTTCTTATTTCCTTCTTGGTTTCTCTAATTTTTTTTCTCATTTTTCTCTCATTTTTCTCTCATTTTCTAGAAATCCCATTTTTTCTCCTTGCTTTTCTTTACTGATGCATTTTGTTCTTTTTTTCTCTCAATTAATTTTGTAAAATCCTCATTTTGAAAGTTTTGATTCTGTATTTGTTTTCTTAAATTTGTCCTTATTTTTCTCTTCTATTGAATTATTTTCTCTCAGCTTGTAAAAATATTTTCTTTTTTTCAAAGTTTATTTGTTCTTTTTTCTTTTTTGTTTACTTAGTAAGTTTGTGTAATAAAGTCGTATATTTTTTAGAAATATATTGATCGCTTTCTTCCATCCTTGATTTCCAGCTTAGTTTTAATACACGGACATATATAAAAGATTTGTTCCATGCATGTGAGGAAGTGTGAGCTATTTGCACAATGTATTTTCCTTGCTGTTGTGTTTAATGCTTTATGCTACTTATCATGATTTAAATGCTATTGCTGGCTGCTGGGCATGTTGCTAGCTGCTGGGTTTTGTTGCTTATTCTGCTTGCTGTGCTAATTTTTGCTGGCAGCTGCTATGTCGTATTCGCTGTTGCTGTTTTCTGCTGTTGTACGCTATAATTTTCGGCTGTTTTCTGCTGTTTTGCTGCTTGTCCCTTGCACTAGGAATGTAATTTGCTACTGAAGCATCCCTACCATATACAATAACATGTGTGAACAAATAACTGTTTGTTATAGATTTTGGAAGGATAAGTAGACAACATATATATATATATATATAGATGTAATTATTTAATGGGAAATGGTCATCAAAGATTTCAGGCTGTCCGCAGATATTGTTTAAAATTGTCAAAGTTTACAAATAAGCAAATCTTGCTTCAATAAAAAATTAACGAAAAATGAATGAGAATCAGTCTCTGAAATACCAATCGCAAAATTTTAACCGAATATGATCAGTTGGCATGATTTACATTGTTAATTCGTCTGCTTCACGTCAATTAAGATCAAATTTTAGCAATCTTAATTACCTCGCTAGTCTTGTCATAGAGCCACTTATTTCATAATAACTTAGATCCAACACTTCCAAATTTATCAAATTTAAAAGTTTTGAAATGATAAACTAAACAAACAAGCAATCGGCCACATCATTTGATGGAATTGTTGTAAATGAAATATAAATAAATTTGATTAATTAAAATTGTTAAGAACTAAGTTGACCAACTATCTTGCCTTAGAATTTCTAGCAGAATTTTTTGTTGTTATTTTAAGTGTTCTAACTGGAGTTAAACTCTCAAATCATACAATAATATTAATCTGTATAGAGTATCTATTTGCAATGTTAAGATAGATTAAAATATGTTTTAAAAATATAACAGTATATATTATAACCTTTTTTGAGAAAAAAATCACTTTTTTTTTTATGTTAAAAAACTAAGAAACTAGTTTATGTGGAACATGATTTTGAAAGTGTTTATCTAAAATAAATTTAAAAACCTTTTACAAAATTTTACTCTAATACACTCAAAAATATTTTTAAACTTTAAAACTTGTTTGTACAAGATGTTGTCCCTAACTCAATGGAGGAAGTACAAACAAGTAAATATAGTAGAATGAAAACTAGACCGTTCCTAAATAAATCTCCTATCTCTTTTGTTAGAGGAAGAGAGTGTAGTGTTGCCTCTTCACTGTTCCAGAATCAATGAGAAGCATTACCTCTCTCTCCTCTTCTTTACCACGCTTTCCTTTAGCTATACTTCTTCCTCAACTTACTTTGTTACCATTTTTTCATTGGAGAGTTTGTGTATGAAGTCTTCAGCTTTCCTCTTCGTGACGTGGAGGCTTTTGAATGGTTCTTATCTCGACCTTCCATTCATCTTCAGCCACATGTCCTCCGCTAATGTGTAACTCATTTCTCCTGCTCTTCTATTACTTCCTTTATTTCTTATCCTGTATATTGATCTTGTCCTTCTTATTTATCTTATCCTCTTATTTCTCGATTTATCTTTGATCAGGCTTTGTTTTGGGCTTCGGAAAAACTCAAACTGAACAAATATTATCATTTGTATCCTTCTCATAAAGGTTAAGAATACACTACTATGGATTTATAAAATAATAACTATCAAGTTAATGCATTAATAAAATTGACAAAACTAAGATTTAAGGATCAGTGTAAAAATCTCTCATAGTTTAGTTGGAAGATAATCGAACAATCACACAATAAGTGACAGAACTCCTACTCAAAACAAACAATATCATATCGTGAAGGATATGTAATTAGAAATGGTTCATTCTAAACTTGGAATTTGATTTTTAATAGGTCAATATCTAAAAAATTATATTTTCTAAGAAAATATAACTTCTCAATCAAAAAGGATTGTAGAAAATTTGTTATTTTTATAAGGGCAGAGACTTATTACCAGATACATTAACCTTATTTCTTGATTGAAAAGGATTTCAGAATTATATATTTTTATATACCGACTTTTGACTAGGTACATCTTTTAGAAAAATATATCTCCTTAATTGAAAATGACTGTTATAATTTTGAAGTGATAATATAATTTTTGTGTCAAGTGTTCTAATCAGATTTAGTTTCTATGTAAATGTATTTTCTAATTACCACTATTAATATAATTTCATTCAAATAATATTTTGGTTGGTAATATCATCTTTCTCTACTACAGTAAAATGCAAGATTAAAAAATTATGATGTGCTTTTGCTACCATATAGTTGAATTAGGAAAATTCTCAATTTGACCTTTTAGTATATTCTTTAAATAATATTCATTTATTCCCTCCCTAATCTTTTAAAAATTGGACATTGAATATGTGGCAATACTCAATATACCAAGACTTAAAATGTAATGGGTAACATCACCAAGTCATGTCTTTTTTTTTTTTTTGGTAAAAATAAAACAAAAAGAAAAAAGAAATCAAGTGTTGTTGAATTTTCTCCACTGAATAATTGAGATTGATATGACAAAACATATGATAATAAATTTGTCGTGTATAAAAATTTCTATGTTTAGGTTAAATTTTTTAGCCTTTAGCATAAAACAAGACCAAAGAGTGCAAAATGGTTTAAGATGACTTGGGTGAAGACTCACTTTGATTTATTCATTTTAAAGCTGGATTTTGATTTCTCAAAAACATGTTGTTGGAATTGTGAAAGCTACTAGTTATAATTTTCAGTCTCTTAAGAAGTTTATGGCCACAAAAGCTACACAAACTTACAAATATAATTTTTCAATTACCACTATCAATATAATTTGATTATTGTCAAGTGACTTGAGTTCTTACAAGATATAGTTTTTACGTAAACACATTTTCTAATTACCACTATCAATATAATTTCATTCAAACAATATTTTGATTGGTGATATCATCTTTCTCTACTCAAATAAAATGCAAGGTTAAAAAATTAGGATGTGCTTTTGCTATCATATATAGTTGAATTAATAAAATTCTCAATTGACCTTCTGGTTAATTCTTTAAATAATATTCACTTATCCCTGCGATCTTTTAAAAATTAGACATTCAATATGCCGATAGACCAAGACTTTAGGAGTAAAGGGTAATATCACCAAGTCAAGAGCTTGTTGTATTTTCTTTGTTGATTATTTGAGATTGACATGACAAAACATATAACAATAAATGTGTAAGTTGAATTGTCTAACCCTTAGTATGAATCAAGATTGAAGAGTGCAAAAAGGTTTAAGATGACTTGGGGGAGGACTTATTTTGATTGATTAATTTTAAAATTGGATTTTAGTCTTTTGAGAAGTCTATGGCTACAAAAAGCTACATAGACTTACAAATGTATGCAATTATTGACCAAGACTTTAGGAGTAAAGGGTAACATCACCAAGTCAAGAGCTTGTTGAATTTTCTTTGTTGATTATTTGAGATTGACATGACAAAACATATAACAATAAATGTGTAGGTTGAATTGTCTAACCCTTAGTATGGATTAAGACTGAAAAGTGTAAAAAGGTTTAAGATGACTTGGGGGACGACTCATTTTGATTGATTAATTTTAAAGTTGGATTTTAGTCTTTTAAGAAGTTTATGACTACAAAAAGCTACATAGAATTACAAATGTATGCAACTATTGACAAGAAAAAGATTTATTTCTGCATAGAAAATGATGTATGATGGAATTGAAATGGTAATAATATAAACATTTAGGATTTAAAATCAACTTGCAATATTAACTTATTTATAAAAATAAATGGTCACAGCAAGTAAAAGTTGATTAAAGCAATCACTTTTTTTTTTTGAGGTGTGATCATCTCTTTGCACCTTAGGAAGAATAGATAAATTATCTGAATACAACCGAATTTTTTTTTTTTTTATTATCCAAGTAAAAGTTGAAGCAAGAAAGTGTAGAAACTTCATTCGATTGTAGTTTTAAATTTGAAATTTGGATCAACCTCTAAATTTTTTTTCTTTCTTTTTTTTTTTTAAAATTTTACTTGAAAAAATAGGGACATTAATATAATTTTTTTCAATTTAAGGGAAAGTAGTACAGATAATCTTTTAAATTAAGAGTAAAAATATATCCTTCAGTATTATAAGAGATAAATAGATAACCTGTATGAAAGTTAAAATTATATTAGTTTGATCACAAGCATATTAATATGTTCCTTCTTATATTTGGTGAAATAATAAATTACGATATAGTTTTGGGTTATTTTAGGCTTTACCCTAAATTAATTGACAATTTTTATAAATAATTTGAAATTTTGGAAAATTACTAATTTTTTTTTACTTTTATGGAAATTTTGAGAAAATTTGAAAATCAAATTGAAAGATCAATTTTTTTCCTTCTTTTTCTTCATTTTTTTTGTAATTTTATTGATTTTCTTTTAAGTGTAAAAATTAAATTTTAAGAGAATAGGTGATAATTTTGAAGAAATAGATTTGCTGGGTGTCGTGATTGGCTGTTCGAATGTGGTGTAGAGATTATGATGGTGATGCGGGTGGTGTGTTTTATAGAAATTAGATGATGATGATGATGATGATGATGTGTTGTGTAGAGAGTGGATGATGTTGATAGTGATGATGATAGATGATGATGATGATGATGTGTTGTGTAGAGAGTGGATGATGTTGATAGTGATGATGATGTGTGGCGTAGACATTCATGATAAAGATGATGGTGGGATTGAATAATAATAATAAAAATAATAAAAATAATAATTATTTGCTTATTTAATTAATTATTTTTTTCAAGTTAGTAATATATAGGGTTAATTTTGTCTTTTTACTATACAGATTATTTTTGGTTTTGTACGTCAAATTTTAATTGTATGATGGTAAAAACGTTATTTTATCACTTTTTGTAAAAGATAGCTATAATTTACCTGTTAATAGGGATATTATAAAAAAAAAAAAATTTTAAAATTTTAAAATTGTTTTAAAGATCGTAAATAAATTTAGGGATAAAATTAAAAATAATTATTTTAATTACATTTCTGCATTTCTCTTAGCAGATCATGTATTAAAAATCTAACTTAGGTGAATTGATGGAACATATTTTCATAGAAACTGTACCCAGTCATAATTTAGACTTGACAATTTTGTTTTTATTCAGAATTAATGTTTCCTCATTACATATCCTAAGTCTATAAATTGTGCAAATAATAGTTTGTTTACCACATAACTAAGTGAAGCATATTGACAACAAATAAGAGGTTGTGTTCCAATGGAAACTCTCTTTATGAAGTTTTCAGTTTTGTCGATTTTAATAGTATTGATCCAAATGCATGGATATGAAAGTTGTTTAGAAAAAGAGAGGATTGCTTTGCTGGAAATCAAAGCCTTCTTTAAATCAGTGAGTAATGGTGATGTTGATGATATTCTAACTTCATGGGTTGACGATCGAACATCTTCTGACTGTTGTAGCTGGGAGCGAGTTAAGTGCAACGCCACCAGTCGACGCGTGATGGAACTCACACTCAATGAAACAAGGCAATGGACATCAAAAAGACTTTTCGAGGAAGTGCCACGTGTAAATCTAAACATGTCCTTGTTTTCTCCTTTGGAAGAATTGCAAAACTTGGACTTATCTTCGAACTGGTTTGATGGTTTATACGGTAATAAAGGTATATATTTTGCCTTTCGAATAAAAGGATTAATGCCCAAGTGACTCAGCATATTTGATAAATATTAAAAAATAATTTTTTGCCTTTCAATTTTCTGTTGTCGATAATTTCTGCTATTTATTAAGATTGCAATTGTCTCCGTTGCAGGCTCTGATGGTTTCGGGAGTTTTAAAAAGCTGGAGATCTTAAATCTTGAAGATAATTACTTTAGTGACAGTATTTTACCATATTTGACTTCATTAACCTCACTAAAAACTTTGATCCTTGGAGGAAATTTCATGGAGGAAGTTTTCAGACCTAAGCAAGGTATAATTTTAAATATTATACTCGCTCAGGTATTATTTCTTTGAGGACATCTAATTAATCCTAATCTTCATGTAATTTTTCATATTTCATTTTTTTGCAGGTTTAGGAAATTTGAGAAAGTTGGAAATGTTGGATCTAAGTGAAAATAATGTAATTGCAAATGACTCTCTGTTAATCCAAGGTAGGTAACATCAAACCTTTTAATCAGTTGTCTTTCTAATAATTGAAGCTACCTCTACAGTTATAAATGACATTTCTTTGAGGACATTTTACTAGTCTTCTTGTAATTTTTCATATTTTATTTTTTTTGCAGGTTTAGGAAATTTGACAAAGTTGGAAATGTTGGATCTAAGTTCGAATAGTATAATTGCAAACGACTCTCTGTTAATTTCAGGTAGTTAACCTTAAAATTTTTAATCAATTGTTTTTCTACAGATTGAATCTACTCCCACAGTTATCATTGACTTCTAAAGTTTTGTATAATCATCCTATATTAAAATACAGTCCTCCTCAACTTGTATGTTTTTAATTAAATCACTTCTTTCACGGATTTAATTGTTCCATATCTTTTAATTTAATTTTTTATTTACTTTTTAAATTCTATTTCTTTTCTCTTGCCACAGGATTAGCAAATTTGAAACGTTTGAAATTCTTGGATCTAAGTTTCAACAGAATAAACAGCTCTCTTATTGGTATGATCTAACTTATACATTAAAAAATATTTTCTCTTTTAATAGCAGATCTTATAAATATTAAAAAAGAAAATGTTTTGCTTCGCAATTTTTTTTCGCTGTTGATAATTTTTGAAATTTATTAAGATTGCAAATGTCTCCGTTGTAGGCTTCGATGGTTTTAGGAGTTTGAAGAAGTTGGAGATCTTAAATCTTAGTTATAATAGCATTAATGACAGTATTTTGCCATATTTGACTTCAATAACTTCACTAAAGACATTGATCCTTCGAGGAAATTTATTGGAGGAAGTTTTCAGACCTAAGCAAGGTATAATTTTAGATATTATATAAAATTTATTTCTTTGAAGACATCTAATGAATCCTAATCTTCATGTAATTTTTCATATTTCATTTTTTTGCAGGTTTAGGAAATTTGAGAAAGTTGGAAATGTTGGATCTAAGTGAAAATAATGTAATTGCAAATGACTCTCTGTTAATCCAAGGTAGGTAACATCAAACCTTTTAATCAGTTGTCTTTCTAATAATTGAAGCTACCCCTACAATTATAAATGACTTCTAAAGTTTTATGTAATCATCCTGCAATAAAAGTACAACCTTGCTCAACTTATATGTTTTAATTAAATTACTTCTTTCAGCCATCCAATTGTTCTACATCTTTCAATTTAATTTTTTGTTTACTTTTTAAATTCTATTTCTTTTTTCTTCGCACAGGATTAGCAAATTTGAAAAGTTTGAAATTCTTAGATCTAAGTTACAATGGAATAAGCGGCTCTCTTACTGGTGGTAAGATTTAATTTAAATGTCATATATTAACTGACATGATCCAATAACTTAAGGCTTGATATTTTTATTCCGCCTATTACTTCTTATGCAGGATTATGTGACTTAAAGAATCTTGTTGAGTTAGATTTGAGGTGGAATAATTTGGATGGTCATATCTCCCATTGTCTCAGCAACTTGACCAACCTCAAAGTTCTCGACCTTTCATTCAATAGATTACCTGGCTACGTGTCATCTGTTATTGCGAATCTTACATCCCTTAAATATTTGTCTTTTTCTGATAATATGTTTGAAGGCTCATTCTCACTCAGTTTATTGGCTAACCATTCAAAACTTCAACTTCAAGTGGTCCAACTTTCAAACAATTTGATACAAGTGCAAAATGAAAGTTTTTCTTGGCTTCCTACCTTTCAGTTGAAGGCCCTCTTTTTGAGCAATTGTAGCATACTTGCTATTCCTAATTTTCTTCTATACCAATATAATTTACGACTCGTTGACCTTTCTCATAACAAGTTGGTAGGAAACTTTCCCGCGTGGTTGTTAGAGAATAACACAAAATTAGAAACGTTGTTCTTAGAGAATAACGCACTGTCAGGAATTCTTCAACTGCCAAATTCCAAACACAATCTGCTTCATTTGGATGTCTCCAACAATAAATTCAGTGGTGAGCTCCCTAGTAACATCGGTAATATATTTCCAAAATTGCTCTCTATGAACATGTCAGAAAATAATTTTGAGGGCAATGTTCCTTCTTCAATGGGTGAGATGAAAACGCTTGATTTACTAGATTTGTCAGGTAATAATTTTTCGGGAGAATTACCCATACAATTTATAACTGGTTGTTTCTCACTGACTTTGTTGGCCCTATCAAATAACAAGCTTCAAGGAACAGTTTTTCCAAAACATATGAACTTAACTAATTTGCGGTGGTTGCATTTAGACAACAATAACTTCAGTGGAAAGATTGGAGATGGACTGTCAGAAGCCAAGTCATTATACGTCTTAGACATATCCAACAACATGTTTTCTGGCCGTATTCCTAATTGGATTGGAAACTTGTCATATCTTAGTATTCTTTTAATGTCAAACAATTTTTTGGAAGGTAATATTCCTGTTCAGCTGAATAACTGTATATATCTTGAAACGCTGGACGTCTCTAAAAACAGGTTGCTTGGATCCATGACATCATCCTTTAATCTTTCATCAGTAAACCCACCTTTACCTACACAATAATCAGTTCAATGGGAAAATTCCATCCGCATTACTCGATAGCTCTCAATTAATTACTCTTGATCTAAGCTACAATAACTTTTTTGGAAGTATTCCTGGTTGGATAAATGAGTCTTCATCCCTGCGTATTCTTCTTCTGAGAGGAAACAATCTTGAAGGTGGTATTCCTAATCAATTGTGTCAACTAAGCGAGCTGAGTATCATGGATCTTTCCTACAACAGGTTAAATGGCTTAATACCTGGATGCTTCACTAACATGACGCTGTGGACAAGACCGGTGCAAAAATATTTTTTTGGCTCGTTCTATTATGGGGAACCTATAACGAGAAATGCTTATTATTCTGATAATTACTATGATTCTACTCTTCAATTAACAAGCAGGCAGGAAATTAAATATGTGCCATTGGTTCAAGAAATCAGATTTATGACGAAGTATAGATACGAAGCTTACCAAGGCAAAATTCTTAGTAATATGACTGGCTTGGACTTGTCATGCAATGAATTAACTGGAAACATCCCACCAGAGATTGGAAAGCTTCAAGAACTCAAAGCATTGAATTTCTCTCATAACTTGTTATCAGGTTCTATACCGCAGAGCTTTTCCAATTTGAACATGATAGAGAGCCTGGACCTCTCTTACAACAAAATCAGCGGCCAAATTCCTTCCCAGCTGGCTAAACTCAATTTTTTATCAAATTTCAACGTGTCATACAACAATTTGTCCGGGGCAACTCCTAATGCTGGACAGTTTGCAAATTTTGATGAGAGAAATTACAAAGGTAATCCAGGTCTCTGTGGTCCAACAATTAACAATAAATGCACCAGCGTACTGGATTCGCCCACAACAGAATCCAGTAACAAAGGAGAAATCGATGAATCTGCAGTTGATATGGTATCATTTTATTGGAGTTTTGCTGCATCCTATGTCACACTGATGTTGGCATTATTTGCTATCCTTTGGATAAATTCATATTGGCGTAGAATATGGTTTTATTTTGTTGATGAATTCATAGATTTGCATTTTCATTGGGTTTGGAAATATGTATTATGTCAGTGATAGTGCTAGGCTGTTTGCATTTATAACTTGTTTTTCAGTGGTACGTGTATTCTATTCTCTTTTCTTCAAAAGTCGTAATGTATTTGTCTGATTTCAGTTTGGATATAAAAGTACACTCAAGTTTACATTTTCCTTCATGTGATTTCTCCACGTTACCTTCTGGTAGCTTTTCACAAAGTTATTCCTCACAATTGATGGGTTGCTTCTAATCACCATTTCAATTAATTAAGCTCCTCATGCTTTTTCTTGAGTTGATTTTTGAATTCTGTTATTCTCTCTTTTAGCTTATTTATCCTATAATTATTAGTTACCTAAGTGAAACCAACTTGTTCATGCTGCATTTCAATTGTTTCAACCTAATCTGTTGTCTATTTCAATGAGCTATTATTAGTTTGATAGAATATATCACATTTTAGTAGGAACTGAACCCGGTCAAAGTTGGACATTTGATATAATTATTTTTACTTAAAATGAATATATATTTCCTCAGTACCCAATTCTTTGAATTGCCTAAGTAATAGTTTGTGTATATCATGTTATTAAGTATAGATTGACAGCAATCGAAAGTTTGTTTTCCAATGGAAACTTTCTGCATTAAGTTATCTATTTCTTTGATTTTAATAGCTTTGATTGAAATAGGTGGATACAAAGGTCGCTTGGAAAAAGAGAGGATTGGTTTCTTAGAACTCAAGAGCTTCTTTATATCAATCAGTCATAGAGATACATAGAAAATATTCTTAATTCATGGGTTGATGATTGAATGTCTTATTGTTGCAATTGGAAAGGAGTTAAGTGCAATGCTATAACAATACAAGACAATACATGTCTGATATTTCTGAAGGATTTCCGTTTGTAAATTTGTCCTTATTTTCTCCCTTTGAAGAACTGCCAATGCAATCTAAGCATACATGGTGATTCCCATGCGTATTATTTTTCCAAAATTGTCATACCTAAACATCTCCGCAAATAGTTTTAAGAGGCATTATTCCTCCAATGGGTGATATGAAACGACTTGTGTTACTAGATCCGTCGAGAAATAACTTCTCAAGAGACTAACCAAAACTTTGTTTCACTACTTGCTCCTCTTTGGCATGATCTTGGGCAAATTTGTTGTGAATTTTTTAACTTGACTCAGAAAGGTTATATTTAGACCACAACTTCTTCAATGGGAAAATTGCAGATGGATCATACATAGCTACTTCATTATTTCTGCTGGATATATCCAAGAGCATGGTATACGATCAATAGCTAAAATATAAATAAAAATATAAGTAATAAATACACGTTTTATACATATTAGAAATAAAAATAATCAAAATTTTTTTTCTTTTTCTATTTTTAATTAAATTAAATTATATTGGTTAATAAAAATATAAAATATATCTAATTACTAATTATTAACAAATGATACTAAATTTTTTTTTTTTTTAAACTTTTTTATTTATATTTTCATAATTTTCTCAAAAAAATATAATAAATTTAATATAACTTTTTAAATAAAAATATTAATATAAGAATAAAACGTTAAAATATATTTTAAAATTTTTTTAACAATTAAATATCAAAAATTTATTATAAAAAAAGTTATAAATATTTTAATATGAGTTTAATGTAACTCATTATTTAAATTTTTGAATAATATTTTCTTTTCTAAATTTTTTATTGAAATAACAAATTAAAAATGTATTTAGTTTTGAATATATTGTGAAAAAAATATTAAGTATAGGACTAAATTGTTATATTTAAAAAAATATATTATGAAAAATATTAAAATAAGGATTAAAGTGTTATAAGTAAATAACATATAAATTATATTATTGTTATATAAAAGAATAGGGACACAAATAATAATAAATTATCTGGTCAAGTAACAAAAATAAAAGTTAAAGGAGACATTTGACTATTTATTCCTTACATTAATTTGAACCATTCTTATTTATTATTTTTATATTTTTTTTTATTATATATTATTTTATTGATAAATGAATTTATTATTTAAATATCTACAGAATTAAATATTTATATAAAATAATAATATTTACAAAAATATAGATAGTAAAATATTTAATTAATTTATTAAATTTAAATATTTAAATAAGTTCAATTAAAGTATACATATATTTTAAAGCAAATGTATAAATGTGTAAGAAATTTTATGAGTTTCATATTTAAATCGCAAAATTTTTCTAATGATTATAAATAAAAAATAATTTATTTAATCGTAATAAATAGGTGCTTTTCCCCAATAAATTAATTAAAATTATTGTCATAAAATTATAGTTAAAATTTTAATAGGGTTTCAATTGTAGGACTCGTTTTTCTTTTAAATATTTAGTTGTGAGATCTATTCTTCTTTCAAATTCTAACAACATTAAGTTTTATAGCAATAACATGCAAATAATTAAAAGCATGTAACTACCCTTAAATTTTAGTATTTTTAGCCAACAAAAATAACGTCAAAGGAGGTTTCGACTGTCAGCCATACAATTGAGGGATATTCAGAATTCTTCCCTTTAAATATTAACCTTTCTTTTGTTTCTGACTAGATTCTAATCATACCTATAATACAAATCTCTAATTTTTCTTGTATTCCTCAATTGAAAGATCTAGATTTTTCAAGTTTCTTAGTTCTAATAATCCTGCATCATGGAAAAAGAAATAAAATTTTTAGAGTTAGATATATGACAGTTAAAGAAAGAATAAGATAAGTTACACGATAAACTTGTTTATTCCTTTTAACATTGTTATTATTACTTTTTTCAGTTTGAAGATTTTATGATTATTTTTTTGGGAAGTATATAGATTACCTTTGAATAGATTTTAAAAATTTCTGATTTTTAAACCACCATCACCAGTCGATTCCGTATGCAGTAGCATTTACAGCAACTAATCTCAAATGTATCGTCGAGAAGTTCAAGAAATCCTTCGACCTTGACTGGTTCCGCACTAAAGGTGCCATTTACGCGGGCAGTTATGTTGTCATGCAAACGCTAAACACTTTAGATGGATTAAAGAGATCCTTGAACACCAAAAACAGTACAAAGACATTTCTAAAGACGGTTTCTCAGCACGTCTGATGTATTTACACGGGGAAGCCGAATGTTTGAGCATGCCCAGTAGATGTTCGATGAAATTCCGGAAGGAAACTGCAAGCAGACGGTCTTGTCATTTAATGCGTGGACTTGTGTTAACTGAAAGAAATTTGATGAGGTTGGTGACTTTTTTAAAATTTGGCAGACAAAGTTATTTATCAAGCAATATATGTTAAGGGTGTGGGCTACATGCTTATGTTCATCACAATTTTTAACTTTTGAATTTTTGGATCCAATTCAGACAAAGTGGCAAGGTACGGATGGGTTAAAAGGACTGTTGTTGTCACATACTGGCTTACATGAAGAGAAATGCATTATTCGGGAGTCCAAATCAAGAAGGTTAGAATGTTACTACGGAACTCTGAACTATGTTTACATTTAATGTTAAATGCACTAATCTTTGGATTAATTTTATATTGTAGTTATTTTTAATCATATGTTGTTCATTTCGGTATGCCAGATGAGTATTTTGTTGAGGCGGAAAAGAATTTTTGCCAAATCAAGAAGGTTAGAATTTTGAGCTTATCCTTAATGTGATATGCACTAATTGTAGATAAGTACATGCATTTGTTTTTATATGATCATATAAAAGCACCTCTGTAAATTTATCTTTAGACCCATTTTTGTAACTGCCCTATAAACGCCTTTACTTGATTTGTTGATCATCATGATGCAGAAACTTTTGATTTATGCTTGAATTTTTTCATTTAAATGGTTTTGGGTTTTTATAAACAACATTTAAGTTACAACTGAATCTGTTGTGTAGCAAATATTATGTACGTATGCATATTGCCAAATCCTGTTTGACAGGTTTGTTTGGAAAATAAAGTTCCAGTACATACCAGTATAGTTTGTTTGAAAAAAAATGTTTTTATGGTACTAGGAGGTGTCATTCCATCACTTCATGAAGAATGAGAGATGAATAAAAAATACTCAGCTCTTTCCTGTTCATCTATAAAGCCATCGCAGGAAAGTGGTAGTGCAAGTGGTCCTCCTCTACTACAACTTAGGGCACTTCAAATCACTTTGTTCAGCGTAACAGAATCTATCACGGTATCTTGTGCTTTTCTTATTATAGATTTAGAGTGTCTTCTCTTTGGGCTGCATTTCATTATTCCCACTGCAATAGCATTTTCATTTACTTATGATTCTAAAGCTAATGTTTCAAAGGATTGTTTTAAAAATAGAGTTGAGTTGCATCCAGTATGCAAGAAATACAGAGGTGTAATATTCTTGGTTTGACTAAAATTTTTGGAGCATAACGCTATGGAATCTGGAACCATGACCCATCATTCATCATCATCTGACACTTCATGTAGTACCACTCTGTCCTTTCCCATATAAAAATATATAATTGTATGACCCGGTTTGAAAATTAATATTAAGAGCAATTATCAAAAATTAATTCATTAGTGGGTGCGTGCAAAACTCAAGATTTTACAATTTAGAACAAGAAAAATTTTTCTTATTTCCTTCTTGGTTTCTCTAATTTTTTTCTCATTTTTCTCTCATTTTCTAGAAATCCCATTTTTTTTCTCCTTGCTTTTCTTTACTGATGCATTTTGTTCTTTTTTTCTCTCAATTAATTTTGTAAAATCCTCATTTTGAAAGTTTTGATTCTGTATTTGTTTTCTTAAATTTGTCCTTATTTTTCTCTTCTATTGAATTTATTTTCTCTCAGCTTGTAAAAATATTTTCTTTTTTTCAAAGTTTATTTGTTCTTTTTTCTTTTTTGTTTACTTAGTAAGTTTGTGTAATAAAGTCGTATATTTTTTAGAAATATATTGATCGCTTTCTTCCATCCTTGATTTCCAGCTTAGTTTTAATACACGGACATATATAAAAGATTTGTTCCATGCATGTGAGGAAGTGTGAGCTATTTGCACAATGTATTTTCCTTGCTGTTGTGTTTAATGCTTTATGCTACTTATCATGATTTAAATGCTATTGCTGGCTGCTGGGCATGTTGCTAGCTGCTGGGTTTTGTTGCTTATTCTGCTTGCTGTGCTAATTTTTGCTGGCAGCTGCTATGTCGTATTCGCTGTTGCTGTTTTCTGCTGTTGTACGCTATAATTTTCGGCTGTTTTCTGCTGTTTTGCTGCTTGTCCCTTGCACTAGGAATGTAATTTGCTACTGAAGCATCCCTACCATATACAATAACATGTGTGAACAAATAACTGTTTGTTATAGATTTTGGAAGGATAAGTAGACAACATATATATATATAGATGTAATTATTTAATGGGAAATGGTCATCAAAGATTTCAGGCTGTCCGCAGATATTGTTTAAAATTGTCAAAGTTTACAAATAAGCAAATCTTGCTTCAATAAAAAATTAACGAAAAATGAATGAGAATCAGTCTCTGAAATACCAATCGCAAAATTTTAACCGAATATGATCAGTTGGCATGATTTACATTGTTAATTCGTCTGCTTCACGTCAATTAAGATCAAATTTTAGCAATCTTAATTACCTCGCTAGTCTTGTCATAGAGCCACTTATTTCATAATAACTTAGATCCAACACTTGCAAATTTACCAAATTTAAAAGTTTTGAAATGATAAACTAAACAAGCAAGCAATCGGCCACATCATTTGAGGGAATTGTTATAAATGAAATATAAATAAATTTGATTAATTAAAATTGTTAAGAACTAAGTTGACCAACTATCTTGCCTTAGAATTTCTAGCAGAATTTTTGGTTGTTATTTTAAGTGTTCTAACTGGAGTTAAACTCTCAAATCATACAATAATATTAATCTGTATAGAGTATCTATTTGCAATGTTAAGATAGATTAAAATATGTTTTAAAAATATAACAGTATATATTATAACCTTTTTTGAGAAAAAAATCACTTTTTTTTTTATGTTAAAAAACTAAGAAACTAGTTTATGTGGAACATGATTTTGAAAGTGTTTATCTAAAATAAATTTAAAAACCTTTTACAAAATTTTACTCTAATACACTCAAAAATATTTTTAAACTTTAAAACTTGTTTGTACAAGATTTTGTCCCTAACTCAATGGAGGAAGTACAAACAAGTAAATACAGTAGAATGAAAACTAGACCGTGTCTAAATAAATCTCCTATCTCTTTTGTTCGAGGAAGAGAGTGTAGTGTTGCCTCTTCACTGTTCTAGAATCAATGAGAAGCATTACCTCTCTCCCTCTTCTTTACCACGCATTCCTTTAGCTGTACTTTTTCCTCAACTTATCTTGTTGCCGTTTTTTTATTGGAGAGTTTGTATACGAAGTCTTCAACTTTCATCTTCGTGACGTGGAGGCTTTTGAATGGTTCTTATCTCGACCTTCCATTCATCTTCAGCCACATGTCCTCCTCTGATGAGTAAGTCATTTCTCCTTCTCTTCTATTACTTCCTTTATTTCTTGTCCATATATATTGATCTTGTCCTTCTTATTTATCTTATCCTCTTCTTGGGCCTCTTATTTCTCGAATTATCTTCGATCAGGCTTTGTTTTGGGCTTTGGAAAAACTCAAACCGAACAAATATTATCATTTGTATCCTTCTCATAAAGATTAGGAGTACACTACTATGGATTTATGTTTTCCAATTTTGTGTTAAACTTTAGACTTGTGTGAAATCCTAAAAAAATAACTATCAAGTTAATGCATTAATAAAATTGAGAAAATTAAGATGTAAGGATCAGTATAAAAATCTCTCATAATTTAGTTGGAAGATAATCGATCACACAATAAGTGACAGAACTCCTAATCAAAACAAACAATATCATATCGTGAAGGATATGTAATTAGAAATGGTTCATTCTAAATTTGGAATTTGATTTTTAATAGGTCAATATTTGAAAAATTATATTTTCTAAGAAAATATAACTTCTCAAGCAAAAAGGATTGTAAAAAATTTGTTATTTTTATAAAGGCAGAGACTTATTATCAGATACATTAATTTTATTTCTTGATTGAAAAGGATTTCGGAATTATATATTTTTATATACCGACTTTTGACTAGGTACATTTTTTAGGAAAAAATATCTCCTTAATTAAAAATGACTATTATAATTTTAAAGTGGTAATATAATTTTTGTGTCAAGTGTTCTAATCAGATTTAGTTTCTATGTAAATATATTTTCTAATTACCACTATTAATATAATTTCATTTAAATAATATTTTGATTGGTAATATCATCTTTCTCTATTAAAGTAAAATGTAAGATTAAAAAATTATGATGTGCTTTTGCTAGCGTATAGTTGAATTAGGAAAATTCTCAATTTGACCTTTTAGTATATTCTTCAAATAATATTCATTTATTTCCTCCCTAATCTTTTAAAAATTGGACATTGAATCTGTGGCAATACTCAATAGACCAAGACTTAAAAAGTAATGGGTAACATCACCAAGTCATGTCGTCTTTTCTTTTTTTAATTTTTTTGTAAAAATAAAACAAAAAGAAAAAAGAAATCAAGTGTTGTTGAATTTTCTCCACTGAATAATTGAGATTGATATGACAAAACATATAATAATAAATTTGTCGTGTATAAAAATTTTTACGTTTAAACTGAATTTTTTAGCCTTTAGCATGAAACAAGACCAAAGAGTGCAAAATGGTTTAAAATAACTTGGGTGAAGACTCATTTTGATTTATTAATTTTAAAGCTGGATTTTGATTTCTCAAAAACATGTTGTTGGAATTGTGAAAGCTACTAGTTATAATTTTCAATCTCTTAAGAAGTTTGTGGCCACAAAAGGCTACACAAACTTACAAATATATTTTTCAATTACCACTATCAATATAATTTGATTATTGTCAAGTGACTTGAGTTCTTACTAGATATAGTTTTTACGTAAACACATTTTCTAATTACCACTATCAATATAATTTCATTCAAACAATATTTTGATTGGTGATATCATTTTTCTGTACTCAAATAAAATGCAAGGTTAAAAAATTATGATGTGCTTTTGCTATCATATATAGCTGAATTAGGAAAATTCTCAATTCATCTTCTGGTTAATTCTTTAAATAATATTCACTTATCCCTGCGATCTTTTAAAAATTAGACATTGAATGTGCCGATAGACCAAGACTTTAGGAGTAAAGGGTAACATCACCAAGTCAAGAGCTTGTTGAATTTTCTTTGTTGATTAGAAATCACATTGACATGACAAAACATATAACAATAAATGTGTAGGTTGAATTGTCTAACTCTTAGTATGAATCAAGATTGAAGACTGCAAAAAGGTATAAGATGACTTGGGGGACGACTCATTTTGATTGATTAATTTTAAAGTTGGATTTTAGTCTTTTGAGAAGTTTATGGCTACAGAAAGCTACATAGACTTACAAATGTATGCAATTATTGACCAAGACTTTAGGATTAAAGGATAACATCACCAAGTCAAGAGCTTGTTGAATTTTCTTTGTTGATTAGTTGAGATTGACATGACAAAACATATAACAATAAATGTGTAGGTTGAATTGTCTAACCCTTAGTATGAATCAAGATTGAAGAGTGCAAAAAGATTTAAGATGACTTGGGGGACGACTCATTTTGATTGATTAATTTTAAAGTTGGATTTTAGTCTTTTGAGAAGTCTATGGCTACAAAAAGCTACATAGACTTATAAATGTATGCAACTATTGACAAGAAAAGGATTTATTTCTGCATAGAAAATGATGTATGATGGAATTGAAATGGTAATAATATAAACATTTAGGATTTAAAATTAACTTGCAATATTAACTTATTTTATAAAATAAATGGTCACAGCAAGTAAAAGTTGATTAAAGCAATCACTTTTTTTTTTTGGAGGTGTGATCATCTTTTTGCACCTCAGGAAGAATAGATAAATCATATGAACACAACCGAATTTTGTTTTTTTATTATCCAAGTAAAAGTTGAAGCAAGAAAGTGTAGAAACTTCATTCGATTGTAGTTTTAAATTTGAAATTTGGATCAACCTCTAAATTTTTTTTCTTTCTTTTTTTTTTAAATTTTACTGTAAAAGTAGGGTAATTAATATAATTTCTTTTAAGTTAAGGGAAAGTAGTACAGATACTCTTTTAAATTAAAAGTAAAAATATATCCTCCAGTATTGTAAGAGATAAATAGATAACCTGTATGAAACTTAAAATTATATTAGTTTGACCACAAGCATATTAATATGTTCCTTCCTATATTTGATGAAATAATAAATTACGATATAGTTTTAGATTATTTTAGGCTTTACCCTAAATTAATTAACAATTTTTATAAATAATTTGAAATTTTGGAAAATTACTAATTTTTTTTACTTTTATGGAAATTTTGAGAAAATTTGAAAATCAAATTGAAAGATCAATTTTTTTCTTCTTTTTTCTTCATTTTTTTTTTAATTTTATTGATTTTTTTTTAAGTGTAAAAATTAAATTTTAAGAGAACAGGTGATAATTTTGAAGAAATAGATTTGCTGGGTTTCGTGGCTGGTTGTTTGAATGTGGTGTAGAGATTATGATGGTGATGCTGGTGGTGTGTTTTATAGAAATTAGATGATGATGATGATGATGATGATGATGATGATGTGTTGTGTAGAGAGTGGATGATGTTGATAGTGATGATGATGTGTGGCGTAGACATTCATGATAAAGATGATGGTGGGATTGGATAATAATAATAAAAATAATAAAAATAATAAAAATAATAATTATTTGCTTATTTAATTAATTAATTTTTCAAGTTAGTAATATATAGGGTTAATTTTGTCTTTTTACTACACAGATTATTTTTGGTTTTGTACGTCAAATTTTAATTGTATGATGGTAAAAACGTTATTTTATCACTTCTTGTCAAAGATAGCTATAATTTACCTGTTAATAGGGATATTATAAAAAAAATTTTAAAATTTTAAATTGTTTTAAAGATCGTAAATAAATTTAGGGATAACATTAAAAATAATTATTTTAATTACATTTTTGCATTTCTCTTAGCAGATCATGTATTAAAAATCTAACTTAGGTGAATTGATGGAACATATTTTCATAGAAACTGTACGCAGTCATAATTTAGACTTGACAATTTTGTTTTTATTCAGAATTAATGTTTCCTCATTACATATCCTAAGTCTATAAATTCTGCAAATAATAGTTTGTTTACCACATAACTAAGTGAAGCATATTGACAACAAATAAGAGGTTGTGTTCCAATGGAAACTCTCTTTATGAAGTTTTCAGTTTTGTCGATTTTAATATTATTGATCCGAATGCATGGATATGAAAGTTGTTTAGAAAAAGAGAGGATTGCTCTGCTGGAAATCAAAGCCTTCTTTAAATCAGCGAGTAATGGTGATGTTGATGATATTCTAACTTCATGGGTTGACGATCGAACATCTTCTGACTGTTGTAGCTGGGAGCGAGTTAAGTGCAACGCCACCACATGACACGTGATGGAACTGACACTCAATGAAACAACGCAATGGACATCAGAAAGTCTTGGCAATGAAGTGCCGGGTGTAAATCTAAATGTGTCCTTGTTTTCTCCTTTGGAAGAATTGCAAAACTTGGACTTATCTTCGAACTGGTTTGATGGTTTATACGGTAATAAAGGTATATATTTTGCCTTTCGAATAAAAGGATTAATGCCCAAGTGACTCAGCATATTTGATAAATATTAAAAAATAATTTTTTGCCTTGTAATTTTTTGTTGTAGATAATTTCTGCTATTTATTAAGATTGCAATTGTCTTCGTTGCAGGCTCTGATGGTTTCGGAAGTTTGAAAAAGCTGGAGATCTTAAATCTTAGTTATAATCACTTTACCGACAGTATTTTACCATATTTAACTTCATTAACTTCACTAAAGACTTTGATCCTTGGAGGAAATTTCATGGAAGAAGTTTTCAGACCTAAGCAAGGTATAATTTTAGATATTATATAAAATTTATTTCTTTGAGGACATCTAACTATTCCTAGTCTTTTTGTAATTTTTCATATTTCATTTTTTTACAGGTTTAGGAAATTTGACAAAGTTGGAAATGTTGGATTTAAGTGGAAATAATATAATTGCAAACGACTCTCTGTTAATCCAAGGTAGGTAACATCAAACCTTTTAATCAGTTGTCTTTCTAATAATTGAAGCTACCCCTACAATTATAAATGACTTCTAAAGTTTTATGTAATCATCCTGCAATAAAAGTACAACCCTCCTCTACCTATCTGTTTTAATTAAATCACTTCTTTCAGCCATCCAATTATTCTACATCTTTCAATTTAATTTTTTGTTTACTTTTTAAATTCTATTTCTTTTTTCTTCGCACAGGATTAGCAAATTTGAAAAGCTTGAAGTTCTTGGATCTAAGTTACAATAGAATAAGCGGCTCTCTTATTGGTGGTACGATCTAATTTAAATGTCATATATTAATTGACATGATCCAATAACTTAAGACTTGATATTTTTATTTCCCCTACTACTTCTTATGTAGGATTATGTGACTTGAAGAATCTTGTTGAGTTAGATCTGAGTTGGAATAATTTGGATGGTCATATCTCCCATTGTCTCAGCAACTTGACCAACCTCAAACTTCTCGACCTCTCATTCAATAGATTACCTGGCCACCTGTCATCTGTTATTGCGAATCTTGCATCCCTTGAATATTTATCTCTTTCCGATAATATCTTTGAAGGCTTGTTCTCACTCAGTTTATTGGCTAACCATTCAAAGCTTCAAGTGGTCCAACTTTCAAACAATTTGATACAAGTGCAAAATGAAAGTTTTTCTTGGCTTCCTACCTTTCAGTTGAAGGCTCTCTTTTTGAGCAATTGTAGCATACTTGCTATTCCTAATTTTCTTCTATACCAATATAATTTACGACTCGTTGACCTTTCTCATAACAAGTTGGTGGGAAACTTTCCCACCCGGTTGTTGGAGAATAACACAAAATTAGAAACCTTGTTTTTAGAGAATAACGCACTATCAGAAATTCTTCAACTGCCAAAATGCAAACACAATCTACTTCATTTGGATGTCTCCAACAATAAATTCAGTGGTGAGCTCCCTAGTAACATCGGTAATATATTTCCAAAATTGCTCTCTATGAACATGTCAGAAAATAATTTTGAGGGCAATGTTCCTTCTTCAATGGGTGAGATGAAAACGCTTGATTTACTAGATTTGTCGGGTAATAATTTTTCCGGAGAATTACCCACACAATTTCTAACTGGTTGTTTCTCACTCTCTTTCTTGATCCTATCAAATAACAAGCTTCAAGGAACAGTTTTTCCAAAATATATGAACTTAACTAATTTGCAGTGGTTGCATTTAGACAACAATAACTTTAGCGGAAAGATTGGTGATGGACTGTCAGAAGCCAAGTCATTATACTTCTTAGGCATATCCAACAACATGTTTTCTGGCCATATTCCTAATTGGATTGGAAACTTGTCATATCTTAGTATTCTTTTAATGTCAAACAATTTTTTGGAAGGTAATATTCCTGTTCAGTTGAATAACTGTACACATCTTGAAACGCTGGACGTCTCTAAAAACAGGTTGCTTGGATCCATGACATCATCCTTTAATCTTTCATCAGTAAACCACCTTTACCTACACAATAATCAGTTCAATGGGAAAATTCCATCCGCATTACTCGATAGCTCTCAATTAATTACTCTCGATCTAAGCTACAATAACTTTTCTGGAAGTATTCCTCAGTCGATAAATGAGTATTCATCCCTTCGTATTCTACTTCTGAGAGGAAACAATCTTCAAGGTCGTCTTCCTGAGCAATTGTGTCAATTAAGAGAGCTGAGTATCATGGATCTTTCCTATAACAAGTTAAATGGCTCAATACCTGGATGCTTCATTAACATAAGGCTGTGGACGAGACCGATGCAAGAAGATGAAGTTAGACAGTTCCAATTTTGGGAAATTTACTATCTAAATATTGATAGTTACTATAATACTACTCTTCAGTTACGCAATTCGGAAGAAGAATATAGGCCATCAGGTCAACAAGAAATAGGATTTATGACGAAGTATAGATATGAAGCTTACCGAGGCACAATTCTAAATAGTATGACTGGCTTGGACCTGTCGTGTAATGAATTAACTGGAGACATCCCACCAGAGATTGGAAACCTTCAAGAACTCCATGCATTGAATTTGTCTCATAACTTCTTATCAGGTTCTATACCGCGGAGCTTTTCTAATCTGAAAATGATAGAGAGCTTAGACATCTCTGACAACCAACTCAATGGCCAAATTCCTTCCCAGCTGACTGAACTCAATTTCTTATCAAACTTCAACGTGTCAAACAACAACTTGTCAGGGCCAACTCCTAATGCAGGACAATTTGCAAACTTTGATGAGAGAAATTACGGAGGTAATCGAGGTCTTTGCGGTCCAACAATTAACAAGAAATGCACCAATGTACTAGATCCGCCCACAACAGAACCCAACAACAAAGGAAAAGAAGATGAATCTGTAGTTGATATGGTATCATTCTATTGGAGTTTTGCTGCATCCTATGTCACACTGACATTGGGATTATTGGCCATCGCTTGGATAAATTCATATTGGCGCAAAATATGGTTTTATTTTGTTGATACATTTATAGATTTGTGTTTTTATTGGGTTTGGAAATATGTATTATTTAATTAATAGCCTAGGCTATATGCATGTATAACTTGTTTTTTAGTGGTATATGTACTATTCTGTTTTCTTCATAAGGGTAATGTATTTGTTTGATTTCAATTTGGTTGTAAAACTACATCAAAGTTTACATTTTCCTAAATGTGATTTCTCCCAGTTACCTTCTATTAGCTTTTTTTAAAGTTACTCCTCATGATTAATGGGTTGCTCCTTATTACCATTTCAATTAATTGATCTTCTTATGCTTTTTCTTGAGTTGATTTTTCAATTCTGTTATTTCTCTGTTTTAGCTTATTTCTCTTGTCATTAATATTATTTTTCATGTCTCTTTTAAATCAGAGGTTCTGTATAATTATTAATTATCTAATTGAGACCTATGTTCATGCTGCATTTCAATTATTTCAACCTAATCTATTGTTTGTTTCAATGAACTAAAACTAATTTGATGTAAGATAACATATTTTAGTAGAAACTGAACCTGGTCAAAGTAGAACATTTGATATAATTTTTTTATTTAAAATGAATATATATTTCCTCTGTATCCAATTCTTTGAATTGCCTAAGTAATAGTGAGTGTATATCAAGTTATATACATATATATATATATGTATATATATGTTGAGTAGGTTGATAGCAATCGAAAGGTTGTCTTCCAGTGAAACTTTTTGCATTAAGTTCTCTATTTCGTTGATTTTAATAGCTTTGATTGAAATATATGGACACAAAGGTTGCTTGGGAAAAGAGAGGATTGGTCACTTAGAACTCAAAGAGCTTCTTTATATCAATCAGTTATAGAGAACACGTGGAAAATATTCTTAATTCATGGGTTGATGATCGAATGTCTGATTGTTGCTATTCGAAAGGAGTTAAGTGCAATGCTGTAGCCGGACGGATTACTGAACTCTCCCTCAACAATAAAAGACAATATATGTACGATATTTCTGAAGGATTTCCCTCTTGTAAATTTCTCCTTTTCTTCTCCTTTTGGAGAACTACAAAAGACATCTCGACATACATGGTGATTTCCCAGTAAACATAGGTATTATTTTTCCAAAATTGTCATATCTTAACATCTCGGCAAATAGTTTTCGAGGCATTATTCCTCCAATGGGCGATATGAAAAGACTTGAGTTATTAGATTCATCGAGAAATAACTCCTCGGGAGAGTTACTAGAACTTTGTGTCACTGGCTGCTTCTCATTGACATTCTTGGGCAGATTTGTTTTGAATTATTTAACTTGAGTTAGAAAGGTTATGTTTAGACCACAACTTCTTCAGTGGGAAATTTGCAGATGGACTGCACAAAGCTACTTCATTATTTCTGTTGGATATATCCAAAAACATGGTACCTGGTCGAATTCCTAGTTGGATTGCTAATTTCTCAAGCCTCACAGTTCTTGCATTGTCCAAAAATCGTCTAGAACGCAGTATTCTATTTGAGCTTAATAATCCTGAGAGTCTGACACATCTCCGAAAATTTGTTGTCTGGATCCATAGGATCTTCATCGGATTTTTCGCCAGTGCAGTAACTTATACTTGCAGAAAAATGCTCTCAGCGGGCCAATTCCAAATGCATTGTTCAAAAAGCCCTTCACTAATAACACTTGATTTAAGATAGAATGTATTCTGTGGAAGTATCCCTAGTGACAAGTACTGAAATCTCCGATTTCTTCTTTTGCGAGGGAATCATCTACAAGGTCATGTTCCTGATGAATTATATCAATCAGGAAAGTCAAGTATCTTAGATCTTTCTTATAACAAACTCAATGGGTCAATACCTTCTCGTATCATTAATTTCTCACTTTGGATGGAAAGAGATGATGGCTATGGCTACAAGTTCCCACCTGGGAATTCTCAGTATCAAGCTTTTGATTCCTTTGATACTTGCTACAATTCCAATCTTGGATCGTCTCGGTAGGAGGAAATATATTCAAAGTCAAATGATCGAGCAATAGAATTCACTACTAGGAATATATATGAATCTTACAACGTTGACATTCTTATGTGTATGACTAGATTGGATTTCTCAAGCAATGAATCAATTGGTGATATCCCATCAAAAACGGACACCTTCACAAAATTCATGCAACGAACTTATCTCATAATTTCTTTTCAGGATCAATAACATACAGCTTTTTCAATCTGAAAAATGATAGAGAGGATCCATACAGGATCCATATCACAAATATCCTGTATGGAGGGCAGTTCGCAAACTTTGATGAAAGCAATTATGAAGGTAATCCCAGACTTTGTGATTCAACAATTCACAGGAGTTGCAGCAATGTGCAGACAACACCAACTGGAGCAGAGGAAGATGAATCTGCAATCAGTATATTGACATTTTATTAGAGTTTTGCTGCAGCCTGTATCATAATCATATCCGGGATATTTGTGATCCTTTTATTGTATGTATATTGGCACAGAAGATGGTTTCATTTCATTGATGTATGTATTTGTTCTTGTTTCTATTGGCTTTTGAAATAAGTAATTTACCTGTATGTACTGCAGTACGTTCTCTGTAACTCCATTACTGCTCAGCGATGAAACTCTTTTTATCTTGAACGGGAAACAGACCCCTAATCAAATTGGAAATGAATTAATCAGGAGAATGGAAAAAGCCACATTTGATCAATACAGAAATAATCAGGAAAAAACTGCATTTATTATAAGTATTATGAACTCTGATACAAATATAATTGATGTCTTAATTCACAAGCATCTATAGAAAGAGATTAACTATTAAAGATGTAAAGTCCGAAAAAAGCGTAACCAAGGAGCCATCATTTAAAGAGAGAGATCGGCTAAGTTAAAAAGTTCTCTCAACAGCTCTTGAACAAGACTCCACCTTCTTCTTTCTGAGTTCCTCCTTTAAGGTAGGCCGAAAAATGGTAGGTTTCTTATGCCTTTCTCCAAAAAGGAAAACATCATCTTCTTTCCAACCAAACCCCAGTTGCTAATCCAGCTGCATATGCTGCTCCAAGAGCATTTGTCTCTAGGTCAGCTGGTCTGATTACCGGGTTTCCCAACAAGTCTGCCTATAAATCATAACAAAAAACAATATTAGGCACAAGCATATCTAGAGAAAATAATCATCATGCTTGCAGGAAGAAGCATAGTAGAGAACATCAACCAACAATAAATGACAAGCTGAAGAGCTTACTTGTATCAGTGCTTGCAAAATCATAACCAGCAAGAAAGGAAGTGTCACAAACAGGATAATTGAGGAAAAAGAAATAACAGGAACATTATTGATGAATGAGAACTAGTGGTGCGATGAATGAATGCTAAACTATGTACAACTGCAACAGAGCCAAATCCAGAGCCAAAATAATGAAATGGGTTAAGCACAAACCTCAATCTGCATTCAGAGGTTGTTAACAGTAGCACACCATCAACTCTAAGCAAGGATTCCTTTGTATCCTTAACCACACCCCTTCTCCACTGCATCCATGTGCATTGAATCCAAGACATCCTTTGCTTGGAAACACATGCTCGCAAGCATTGCTAGAGCAATGCGCAGCTTGCTTGTAAACCTAATGATCCCAATGCAGAGCAAATAATCTGTTAAAAGCAGGTACAAAGTATACACCGTCAGTTGATTCAATCTGCGCCACCAATCCCTCAATCTCGCTTGCAGTACTAATTATCCCAAGACTGTCTCTCAACCGCCGAATTGCAGCTCCGGGAATAGCAATTGAACCCTCCAGAGCATAGTCCGTAGGTGCTTTTGGACCAAGCTTAAATGCTATGGTGCTCAAAAGACCATGCTTTGACTCAACTATTTCTTCACCTGTTTTGAGAAGTACCAGTTCCATAGGTGCTTTTAGCCTCGCATTTTCGACAAGCTTATCCTAACATAGCTGCATGTTGTTCAACAAGACATCCTCCAATTGGGATTCCAGTGATTGGCCACCCTTCAGCAATTCCACCTACAATCTCGGAGTTACTGGTAATTTTGGTCAGAATTTCAACCGGTATTCCTAGCGTTTATAGACCTGAGTAGGGAAATCCAAAACATTGTTATTGACCAAAGATTCATAATATTCCAAGCCTAGTCATTTTCATGCTTCTGTTTTTATTCTTTCATTTGGCTTCTCCCTAAATCAAGCGTATGATTTTGTAAATGTTGTCCAAAGAGCTTTCGTCGAGTACCTCAGGCATATTTTGACAAATGCATTAGGCACTAAACGAAAATTATCTAGCACCTTATTAGGAGTAATAAGAAACAGAACTAGTAAATATGCTATTAACAATGTTATCAGAGCTTCACTCTCGTCAATTTTGATTTGATAGACACAGCTTCAGCAAACAAATAATGAATAGGCTATCAAAAAATGAAACTTGCCAGTTTTAATTTCAGGTGGTAGCTCGGATTCTAGAAAACTGTACATTCAAATGGCCTAAATTGAAGTTAACCAGGTAAAGATGGTCTTAACGTAAACATTATAGAATCAAACCAATCAACATAACCTAAACCAAGTTTCAGATACATTAAACAACATGAAGATAATCTTGTTGAGGAACCACATTGAAGAATATCGAAGTGCAAAACAAGTTGTGTAACTTGCATAAAGCCAAGAGAACATATGCTTTCTACTATGCCCCGGCAAAGTCACAGACAAACAGATACTTGAAACGCCAATAGAAGCAAAGATCAATACATTTATCGACAAATTGAAACCATAGTCCACACCAATAAGAGTTTACCCCAAGGATAATGAGTAATCCCAACGTCTGGCTGGTATCTTTGATCTTTTTGCATTAGGGGTCAGCTTTCTGTGTTTTCGCCCCAGGTTTTTGTTTGCTGGTGGTATCTTGATTTGCTAGTTCTTTTTATAAGTGTTTTCTTGCTTCTTCAGTTAGCTTTACTGTGTTGCAGATTGAGACCTGTCGATCCTTTGAAACGGGGTCCTCCTAATGTTCAAATCGAGGATGTTACCGATAGCTCATACCCAAATCCCCCAATACTACTTCTCCTAGAATCTACTGGAATAAAGAAACATAAAGTGGGTATGTTTGTTGAAGGGTCTTCTTTAGCGGCTTTGCAGGTTTGTGATATTAATGCGATAAAGCCGGACTGCTATGAGCACATGGTATCCATGATCAAAACTATCGTAAGAAGGATCGTTCATGTCGACATGATAGAGAGAAAGCCGAGTCATAACAAACAAGCTAGTTGCGGTAACAAGTCACCTCGGCTAGCGAATGTGGACCGGGGATAGTCTGTCTTGGATCTGGATTGCAAACAAGGGTTTGGACTCAAAAATTGAAGACTCGAAGCCCAACATTACCAGACTTAACTTATATTGACAGTTATAAGCATAAAGAGTTTTGAGTATAGGCCTCAAAGTTTTTAAGGAAAAAAGGATTACTGACTAATAATTAAGTTATCATATAAACTACTTGAGTAGAGGTTCATAATCCAATAGCATAAATAAATGACTGCAATCATAAGCCAATGAGAGTGAAATGAAGCGTCATTTAGAGCTACTAACTTGACAATGCGTATAAGCCACTGTTATAATGTGTCAATAGCATCTTGACACACAAATCTCTAGACAATAAGAATTCTCATTAATCTTCACTATGAGAAAGTGGAATCACAAGTACACAGGCGCATTGGAAATGGGAATTTAGCAAATGATTGTGCACCCATGTAGCATAAATAGTGGATAAGTCAAGGTAAGTCGTTCAAGAAAGTTCACATTCCATGATGTATAAAAACCCCTAAATTTCTCTAAAAAAGGGTTTTTCTTCTTTTTAGAACCTAAAAACAGAAAGGAAGTGATTCTATTTTTCTTTCAAAGAAATAGCAAAAAGTAACCATATCTTCCCATTTTTTCTTCTAGCTTGTACTCCTCTGTTGATCTTTAACTGACTTGAGCATGGCAGGGGTTTCGCTGATAAAACCACCGGCACCCATTGACCCGTTTACATCTTGCAGAAATTAATTGGCTCTGTGTCCAATCTGTCGAGCGATAAGCTTCCGAGGTAGCTCAATTCATTTCAACGTAGATGTGCTTTCCCGCGAAATACAAATTTTAATTGTTGACTGAGATGGATCTTACGTGGCTTTGAGGCGAAAGACACATGGCTGGGAAAAGTTTTAGCATCAACAAAAACCATAGAGCATTTGGTGTCCGAGGAATGGGCTAATAAACAGTGTAAAGTCAATGATAAAGCAGCACTCTCCCTCTGTTCCGAGTTCTTCTATAAAGTAAGTTGTAACTTCTTCTTTGCCCAAAGATGTGTTTCCTCCTCTCTGACCGCCGAGACCGACTAGTACATCAGCTTGATGAAGCGTAGAGAACGTCAGGCTTGGAGAGGAACGTGATGTCCTTCGAAAGGAGAAGGATGTGCTTGGAAGATGACCGGTTACTGAACTCATATAGCTCTGACGATTTTTTTGATGTGCTTGCTTCCATAGGACGAATAAAGTCAGTCAATTTTGTACACTGGTGGCTAAAGAAAAATGTGGATAGTGCAGTTTTTCTCCTATAGAACTAAGCATGCTCTTAGATATTTAAGAACACCATACAGATACAATCGACAACCTCTCTCCCTTGCTCCATTAAATAATCTCACCAGTTGGAAATCGCATTTTTTTTAGTTTATTTTTCTTTTCTTTTCTTTTCAGAACTATCACATTTTCCTGTTGGTCTGGGCTATGAATCATTTATTGTAGTTTGCTATGCTTTTATAAATTGCTTGAAGATTCTACATTGTTATTTCAAGCGTTGATATGATTAATTTGCTATTGTGGATTTGATGCAATACCCTGGAGTTTGATTATTGTATATTAAAATAATTTCATTCTGATCTCTAATGTTTTAGAAAATATTATTTTGGTTGACATGTTTTATATATTAGATAAAAATATTTTAATATTATTGAAAATCATCGTGACTAAGGTACAAATTGTTTTAGTCAATATTATTTAGATAGCTTGACCAATCTTTTATCAACTTTCAACAACTTTCAACAACTTTCAACAACTTTCAACCGTTAGTAAGATAAGGTAATTTTTAATTTATCCCACATAATATTAATAATCTTTATTTTAATCTTAAAATTTATGAAAATCATCATACTATTCACATGTTAACTTTCATCTTTATTTTTAACAACTAAAAGGGTAAAATTATAATTTTATAAACTTAATTAATAAAATATAATTCTTTATAGTTTCTTTTCCTTATTTTTTCTATTTCTTTTCTTTTTTTTCCTCCTTCTTCATCATCATCTCTTTCTCTCATTTTTTTCCCTATAAAATGAGATTGCAATGAGATTGAAAAATTGAAATTAGTCGCTTTATACTCCTAATTTAAACATAAAAGAAATTCAATAAACAATAAAAATCAATTTATTCAAATCAAACCAATTTCATAATCTTATAAATCACAATCAATTTCATAATCATAATAATGAAATAAATTAATTGAAATATACAAAAAGAAAAAAAAAAGAAAAGAAGAAAACCCCAAAACAACATTTCATGGCTATGACAATTCAATTTCTCCTAAATTAGGAAAAAAAAAAAGGTGTTGATACCAGATATCATCTACCTAATTTCAACTAGGGAATTATGCAATTTGTTGGAAAAAAGATACCTACTTTATGTTTTTCTTTCTTTATATACTATTGATTCCATAATTTGTTGGAATACCTCTTTTACTCTGCCTTAGTGGGATTATAATCTTGGAGAGCTATAGTTTGATTCGTGTTTATTATTATTATTATTTTTATTGGGCTTTCTTAAGTAATTGTGTTATTGGGCTTGGTTCTTCGTTTAAGGAATATTATGGGCCCATTTGCCTTTTAGTTTCGTCCCCTATGGAATCGAGTGTTGGGTTTGGTACTGATCAGTCCACGAGTCTGACATGGAATCCAAATTGGCATTACGGAGATTGCTTTTATGAGCACTCAGACGATAATTAGTCTTATAAGAAACTCGAGAGAACGGATCCAATATGGAGTCTCCTAGTATTAGTGGCAGCTATTTAAGGTTTTGCAAGAAATTAGTAAGGATTTCTACGTAGCATTTTCCTCAGTCACCAACTTTCTCAAACGGTGTTTCCTTTATCGAGGGCAAATTTTTGACACGTATTTATAGGAGTTTTTTCTAGAATGATGTCACTTATGCACCTTTAAATTCAAATTGCCTTTTCGTAATATAACCCATAGTTTATTAAATTTTTTATCTTCTTCTTCTACAAACTCGTGGTAAGAAGAGAGGCATTTATCAGAGAATCATAAAGCTTTTCGCCTTCCTTTAGATAAGTTAATCGTGCTTCTATTCCCTTTATTTTCTTCATGTTTTGCCTCTTATCTTATTGTCTTTCTTGTTTTCTTTCTTTTCCTATTTCTTGGCTTATTTTCATTCTCTATGTTTGTCGATTAGGTTGGTTTTGGCTTTCACAATGTCGTAATGGGTAGATAACATTTCTCAATTCAGTTCGATCTTTCTTACTTTACCATTTGTTTTCATCCTATTTTTGTTTCATTTTGATTATGTGAGTGATTGTATTATTTTCTGATTTATAGGTTATGTTTGTAGGTGAGTTTGAATTGTATTATTTTACTATTCGGAACAAAAATTTTGTTGTCTAACATTTGATTTAGGGATTAGATTTGTATAAAAATTAAAAATAATACAGTTCAGACTTCTTAAATTTGACCCACCCCTCTCCCTAAGTTTAGCCCCTATTGTACTATTTTTATTTATTTCTTTAAAAAATATTTTTTTAAAATAAAATAATAATTGTTTAAATTATTTAATTATTAATTAAAAATAATAATTTATAATTAAATAATAAAAATAAATTTTATATAATTAATATATTATAGTACAATCACACATTAAGCAAAGTATTGTATTAAATTTTATCTAATATAATACATTATAATTTAATTCAATCCACTCTATTATAATCTAATACAATTCAATGCATTTTGCCAAACGCACTTATAGTGCATGACTTTATCATCTATTGGTTTTAGGTCATCTTTGACGGATTGCAATTGTAACACCCCATAAGTGGCGCTTATTATATATATACATGTGCATACCATTCTATATTGGTATCTAGATCTCTTAATAGATTTAAGATATTTGATTATGGACCTTAGAAGTATTTTATAAGTATTATAAGGATGTATATACTATTAAGCAGAGATTTATTTAGAAAGGCTCAAATATAAGGACTGTATATGTCTATATGATTTTTGCAAATGTTTTATAGCCCTTAGTTAAGTGCTTGATTTATGATACGCTCTTACATATCCCGCAAGTATTCAATCTTTTTTGGCTCGAATTAGTTTATGCAAGCAGATGAACTAACTTGGACTTCTAAATGAACTCTAAAAATTTGATCATTAAACCACTTTTCATGAAAAGAAGCGCATCATTCAAGATTATGAGGATTTATGTATGTAATAGTCGGCCAAGATTTGGGCAAATGTAACTCAAACATCTTAACATGTTAATCATTCTAAAAACAAGCTCAATCCTCAAATTTTCAAATTCAAGCATTACTCACTCTTCAACTTTTAACTCCACCTATGCACTCGCAAACTTATTTATTTGCATAAGGTTTTTTCTTTTATTTTTTTATTTTTTTCAGCCTCACTCTACCTTTTTATATGAGCTCTCCATGCTTGCTTAAGCTTAAAGCCTGATTACTTAGTAAGAGCTTGGCTAAACTTTTCACACTTCATCCATCCTCCTTTAATCAAATCAGTAACAGAATAATCAAATGTTTAGGGTGCTGAGCCAAAGGTTATTAGAATTGATTCAAAGGTTAACTATTGTATGGGTGACAAGAAGTAGGCAACAAAAGTAAGCTTAAAAGAAGTGAATTGGGTATTAAATATTTTGTAAGGATTTAAGCATGCTTAAATGATTAAAGGATGGCCTAAGTCATAACTTAAATGGTGCATTTCCTAATTTTACATCAAGTAATAATCAAAAAGTTCTTCGAATCCAAAGAAATCTACTAGTTCACTTTGTTTATATAAACTTTTTCTAAGCAAGAAAATGGTTGAATAAGTCAGGCTACTAGCTTAAAAGGGTAAGGAATCCATAAACAAAATGAATTTAGCAATTGGTTAAGCACCTAGGCTTTGTCAACAATCATCATTCTCCAAAACTACAAGTTTTCAATTTGATTCATATCATTGGCTTTCCAATTAAAACAAGCACAAGCTCAAAATAAGAGAGATTCAATCCAAGAACATGAAATAAAATAAAACAACTAATAAAAATAAACTAAACATGCATAAAAATGAAAAAAATTTATGAGATTTGTGTGTGGTGTGCTAAAGCAAGTGTAATTGAGTATGACCAATAGAATCAATCAAATAAGTTATCCGTGGAAACAACATTTCACAATTTACCACCCCCCCAACTTAAAATAAGTGCCTATTTACTCTACTACCAATCTCACAAGTCAATTCGTCAAATGTTTGCAACGAAGACAACACCCAACTCTACATTTTATCAACAATCCCAAACACTCAAATTGATTATTTTCACTAAATTAACAATTTGGTATGATTTTAAGGGACTTACTTGCCATGGAAGACCAAGAGCTTGCTTAGATTTTGATGGACTTGTCTTCAATTTATATTCTTTGAAGAAAATCATAATGAATTGGGTTGGTTGTGGGTTTTGTGTTTTTGGGATAGAAATTAGGAAAATAGGAAATTGCTAATTTAAATGTGCTTGAAAGTGAGTTTGAGGGATGAATTTCGGTTTGGATTGGTGAATGAAGGATTTTGTGTTTGAAGAGGAGAAGGGAAAATAAGATGCTAGGAGTTTTTATGCTAAGCAAGACGAACGACAAAACAAAAACAAAAGGGAGAGAGGGTTTTATGACCTGCACGGTAGTGCCTAATGCAAGGCATGGGAGCATGCCATTTTTGGCCCAAGAGCGCATGGGCGTGCGCTGATAAAGCATACCCACGCCTTACTTGCTGCCCCTCCGACGTGTTTGCCATGCAAAAGGTGTGTGGGCGCGCCAAGTTTGGCATAACTGCACCCTTGATTCTATCTTAAGGCACAAAAAATACTCTGTTTTGTGCTGTTTCCTCTATTCTTTAGCCAAAATTTGATTCATGCTCTAAAAATAATTTCACACCTACAACATAATAACACAAAAGAAAAGAAAATTTAATCACAAATTCAATTAAACTAAACTAAAAAGGATAAAAAGCTTGGGCTGCCTCCCAAAAAGCGTTTAATTTAAGTCCCTAATTGGATTTAGTCATTGATTTAATCAATCGGAATCCTCAAGTGAAAATTTGCCACGTTCGACTCTTTCCCACTAAAATAATGCTTGAGGTTTTGGCCATTCATGTGAAACAATCTTCCATCTCTATCTTTCAAATTAGCCTTGTCAAGATTTATTACTCCTTCAATTTTGAACAACACCAACTTTTTTGACTTCATCTTTCAAATTAACCATGCCATCGCTTCTGTGTAGAAGGAAACCTTATGGCGCAAGCATACGATGCACCAGATTATGCATAATTTCAATTGAGTCTTTTAATCTATTTTTAATTAAGTCCTTGTATCTATAAACATTATATTGTAGTCTGTGAAATGTTTATTGCTTGCATTTAAGTCCTTAATTTCCTTGCATTTTGATGATTTGTCCTTTTTGTCCCGTTTTATACCGCTTATCACTTTAAGTTCGATTTTCTTCATTTTTGCACAAAAACAAAGAATTTTATCAAAACAACACTACCGTTTGAGGATTTACATATATATTTAAGTTTAAAAGTAAAAGATAAGTGAGAACCTACTCACGTATCAATTTATTAAAAATAAAAAAACTTAGATATATTTAGTAAGTGTTCTGTATTACTAGAGGCAAGTGACAAGAAATGGTTACAAATTGAATCAAAGATCCATATTTTTATATGATTAATTTTATTTTGGGTTTAAGGTGATTGAGTTATTGCTGGTAACTTTAAAAGGTAGGTATACTGGACTTTTCAACTAAGATCACAATAAACATATGTATTTATGTATTTGAATATATTTGTAAACATTTAAAAATTATATATGTAAGTGTACTAGACTTTTTAAATGGGAACATATGTGTTTGAGTATGACTATGTTTACAAATGTTTTGGAATTATGTATTAGTATGAAAGTATCAATTTGTTTATGATTATATGTCACTGTATTTGTTTCATGACTATATGTTTATATGTTATGTATAAGTCATTGAGCATTGACATTACCATGAACATATGCATCAATGATTTGAGAAATGAGAAAGTGAATTTGTAAGACTATGCTTATAAAAATAATGATTTTGTGCTTTTTAAAGCGTATTTAAATTAATTACTTCCTTAGTAGGCAACTATAAGTGTTTGTGGTACCTTTTGATATGCGTGGCTATTCTTTCAAGTTTGTTGTATGTGACATGGGCTATGTGTTTCGTATGACATGGGAGAGAACTTTAGGTACCCTTAGATCTTGTGAGTCTTTGCATTTGTGCATCGATCGATTTGTAAATGTAGGAGGACTTCTTGATGATCAAGGCGAGGGTGTGGCTCTTACCTTCAGGCATAAGTGTTCCTTGTATGTGAAATTTTATGCTTTGTGCTTATCTTATGTACGAAAAGTTATCGACGGGTGACTCAAACCTAATATCTCATATGTCATATGTGAAGTCCTACTAAGTAGTAATTGAATGAAGATATTACTAACTAAATGTGAATGAAAGCTTCAAAGTGAAATTATGATATACACAAGTTTGAAAGTGATTTTGTTATATGCATTTTTTAGAATAAACAATGTTTCTATCATGTTGCATTTCCTGCCCATGCATTATATATATATATATGTATTTATTTTCGTGTATGAAAAACTAGTATGCTTATTGATTTAATACACATTATAGTTTATTGTGATTTTTAGATAAGTGATGGCAACTGTGTAGCTAATTTGGCAAAACTTCTACTGTCCCTTGGTTTCCTAGTTTGACTTTGCATTTTATTTTTAGTTTAGTTAATTTTACAATTTAGAGACGACACACTAAAGGTCATTTTACTAGTTGTTATATGCATGAAGTTAAATTTCTTAGTCAAATGCATTTTTCATTATGTTATGTGTTTGATAGATCACTCTTTGACTTTCGTAGGTGAAGGCGTGATAGGGATGCTTGGAAACTACTTCTAGGACATCTAGAATGATATTTTAGAAATTTATTCGAAATTCATTTTATGAAGGAAAAGTGTTGTTAGGAAGTCATGTTGTCGAGTGATAACTTTGATAGAACCAAAAGTGGCAGTTACTTGAGTCCTTAGTGGGTATGGATTCCGATATTGAGTCCACTAGTGGATCAAGTGAGTCTAATGTAGAAGTACAATCATTGGATACTGAAGAATCGGGAAAGTCCTTGCGAACTAGATTGGATTAGGTCATTTGTGAGAAAAACTACACTTTGGAAGTTGAGGAGAAGATATAACATCCCATAATTTGTTACTATGCAATTACCGAGTAGAAGAGAAAAAGCTAGCCAACCATTTGAAGGGGAGACAGTGGTATTTGAATTTCTTTTTTTTTGGATTTGGGATTAGATTTCCCTTTCAACCATGTTTTGCAAAATTGTTGAGTGATTTAATTTTAGCCTTATGCCAACTGATTTTTAATTCTTAGAGGACTTTGGTGGGCATGTATATGTTATGGAACATAATTGGTCATGGTGAACCGACATTCCTTTAATGTTGTCGTGTTTATCAAGTAAAGGTTGGTCTTAAGACTAACCCCAACTTTTATTACCTCTGCAAGGTCAAAGAATGATAGACCAATACCCAATATTATTCAACAAATATATGTAATAAATTAAGCACTTCTAAATAAAATTACAAATAAGTTTTTTAATACACATAAATTCACAAAATTGTTTCTGACACACTGACGTTCTATTTGGATTATTGCTGATTAATTAAGAATTCCACAATGAAATATTTTTAGTAGATTCGGTGACCAACTATCTTGCTTTAGAATTTCTAGCAGAATTGTTTGTTGTCATTTCAAGTGTTCTAACTTGAGTTAAACTCTCAAATCATACAATACTAATAATCTGTATAGAGTATCTATTTGCAATGTTAAGATACATTAAAATATGTTTTTAAAATATAACAGTATATATTATAACCTTTTTTGAGAAAAAAAAGTCATTTTTTTTATGTTAAAAAACTAAGAAACTAATTTATGTGGAACATGATTTTGAAGTGTTTATCTAAAATAAACATATAACAATAATAATTATTGTGTATGTGGAACATGATACTCCTTATGTTTTGTCATGTCTTCAATTTTCTTGAATTGGCTTTTGATCGATATCCCAGCTCGGTCGTATTCGCTTATGTACTTTTCTTTGTTTTCACCCATGACTTGACTTGATTGATATACATACATATTTATATATCAACTCACAGAAGAAGGGTTTGCGATTGGAACAATTGATCTTGGTGGGCTACAAGTGTGTCAAATATCATCCTTCAACAAAGTTTGGGCTATCCTTGAAGTGGGACCAGAAAACATTGGTGCAACATTTTTTGAACCATCAAACATCCCAGAAGGTTTCTTTATGCTTGGCTGCTATGCCCAACCCAACAACAAGCCGCTTTTCGGATGGGTTCTTGCAGGGAAAGATGATACAGGAGACGCCATGGGCTGCACTTTAAAGCGGCCCGTTGATTACACTCTTGTTTGGAGTAGCGAGTCTTTGAAGATCAACTATTATTGAAATTAAGAGAAAATATCTGTTTTGACATTTTTTTACCAATTTTTTTACATTTTTTTTATGCGCATCGTTGTTGTGAGGAGTAGAATCACCTTCATTTATAGTGGTTACTTCATCCAATCCAACAAGCAATCAGATGGGTGTGGAAGAATTGGAGGCATCGATGAGTCTTGACCATGTTGAGAGTAATGATCTGCAAATCTTTGTCTTGTGTACTCAAACCGACTAGTGTATTGAAACTACGTTTTCATTACAGGAAGTATATCATTTACTTGATTGCTTCTAGTAGAAGATATAAACTGAGATGGTACTGTAAGAATTTCGCTAGGTGTACCATTGTTGGGTATGTGTGTCCTTATTTGTTTTGCGCTATCTACATAATCCAAGGTAATATATAGTGGACAATAACCTCTCCTGCTGACCATATAAGCATTGTTGGCAGTCATAAATGCTCGAAAGTTTAATTCAGTTGTAATATCTACTGCCATATATCCCGCCCTTGATTGTGTACACACCGAATACATGGTCTTTGTGATCATGATAAATTCATTAGGATTAATATTAAATTCCTTGTATAATATTTGTATAAATTCATCATATGTTATCTCTCGATCCACAGGAAACCCCTTCATCCTTCCGCCAACATATACTTCACCGCCATTTGGTGTTTGTTCCCATGAGCCACAATGCACAATAACTATCGTTAAACAGTCAGCCATGCCTACACTAAATGAAAATATAAGAATATATGTTAGAGAAATAATGAAAATAGGAACTTTTTGGAGAAATATTGCTCATACACGAAACTGAAGAAGTTTTCCCAAAAAAAAATTATTTTGCTTATGATTCAAAGAAAGTAAGTTTCGAGCATGAGTAAAATTTGTTCATGCTTGAAAACTAGTTTCGAGCACGAACAAATTTTGCTCATGCTCGAAACTAGGTTTCGGGTACAAGAAAAAAAAATTTACACATGCTCGAAAGTAACCCCAGTCGTCTTCTAAAACCCAATGACACTAAAGTTTTCACTCAACAAGTACACAAAAAACACTCAAACATTTAATATATACTCTATTTGACAATTTCTATCATTATATTGTTTAATTACGCACAAACACTAAAAAAAATCATGTCAAATTTTTGGATTTTTTAGATTTTTTAAACTTTAAACACTCACCTGATTTCTCTTTTACTCACTTATGATTTTACTTAAATTGTAATAGAGCTAAGTGTTTAGAGTAAAGAAGTTCAAGGAATATCCATTTAAGAAGATAGAAGAAGAAATTAAAAAATAGAAGAAGGAAAATAGACAAAAGAAGAAAAGAATTAGAAGGGAGAAATAAACAGAGGCAAGTTAAAAGTTGCTCAAGGGTAAATTTGTCTATAAAATTATGAGTTGGGCATTTTTGAAAGAGTTTTTAAATAGTGGTTATTTTAGAAAAGTGACAGTAAACAGTGGTCACTATTGCAAATTTCCCTAAAAATTTGAAAGAGATTTTAACATCAAACCGCTTTTTCGATTATGTTATATTTACTGGCATTAATTTTGTAAAGGGCCCTAGAGTACAAGTAAATAGACAAATACCTTTATAATATTTAGAGAAAAATAGATAACTTTTGAATTTGGGTAAATAAATAAATACTTTTGACTAAATAACCTTGATATATGAAAAAATAGACAAATATACCCCTCGAGTTAAGATAGATAAATAAATACCCTTAACTATTAACAATATTTTTAAAGTACGAGAACTTGACTATTAATAGATATCCCTAAAACATAAAGAAATGAATAAATATGTTGATTATGTTTAGAAAAAAACAGATACCTTTGAGTTCCAGCAAAAAGAGAGATATTCTTAATTTTTATTTTTGTTAGTTAATTGGCTAAATTATTATCATTTATATTCCTGAACATTATAACAATAACAAAATAAGCTATACTTTTTTCAATTATAATAATTTAGTTCTTCTTTTAATTTTTTTACAATTTATTAAGGATTAAGTATTTTTTTAATTTATTATTTTAATAAAAAATAATATTATTAAAAAAATTCTAACAATGAGTTGATCAAACTATATCCTAAAATATTTTTTTAACCATCTTCTTTTACTTTCTTAATAATAATTTGATATTTAATTACCAAAAAAATTATATGAAAATTTTTTTAACATTTTTTTTTTATATATAATATATTTATTTAAAAATATATTAAATTCATTATATTTTTAAAAAAATATGAAAATATAAGTAAAAATTTTAAAAAATTTGTTATATATATATATGTCTAATATAGATTATTAAGTGTGATTATTATTATTGTTAGAGACCAACCACAATCCAAATAATATTTTGAGTTTTAAAGCTTCAAATTTATTATAAAATTTTAAATTTTGTCTTATTGAAAATTTTGAGTCTCACCCAAAAATTTTTAGAGCAAAAAATATTAAATACATCATAAAAAAATAGATCGACAAAAATACTAATCACGTGATATAAGTATTTACAAAATAAATCTTATATAAAAAAAAAGGCTATAGTTGTCAAGGACGTGAGAGAAAATTTTATTATAGAAAAATTATTATAATTACACTTTAATTTTCTCACACTCAAAACTCTAGTTACAACTATCTCAAGTCTTAATTACAACAAATCTCAAATATATCTTATCGCTTAAGTTATAAGAATTTATCTACTCCAAAGATTAATGCCTAATCTCAATAGACATTTATTCTACTAGAAACTATCTATTTTAAGAGATTTTAGGTTATTCAATTTATGTGATAAGAACCTGACCTCCTTATACAGAATGAAAAATAATCTATTCCTAAACCAATATATATAATAAACTATTTCTTTATTTTCGTATACAATATGAATTCCACCTTCAATAAATTAAGTTAAACCTTACAAGTAATTACTTAAACCTTACAGGTAATTAATCTTATTCCTATAATAGGAATTCTCTTAAAACAAAAAAAACACTCAAAAGAAATAAATTATGATATTTTTCATAATTTTAAAATATAAATCCTTATATAAAAAAGAGTCAACTTTTGTATAAATATTTGTTTCTAAATTTGGCATTGCAAAAAAAAAAAGAATTTATGTAACAACACATCTAATCTATTGCACTAAGTCATTATTATTATTTGAAATTGTATATTTAAGCTTTTGCAACTCCTCATTTTAACGTGCACAATAGTATTTTACTTTGTAGATACTTTATATATTTGTTGAAATTTTCCTCAAATAATATTAGGAGTACTAAATAATCATCTCGTGCATACTAAAAATATTGATATATATATTATTAATCAGAAGATAAAATAAACTCTTAAGTTCAATTTTCTGTTTCCAAAATAATTAGAAATCAATTTTTTTTTTAATAAAATAAGGGTCTCTTTTTCTTTTTTATTAGACTCTTTTATGTTTTATTATGCAACACAAAATAATATAATTATATCAAAGTTAGCAAAAAGGTAACTGTGCAAGAACCTAATTATTTCTAGCCCAATCCATGATCATGGGTAAAAAAATCCAACTACACCATAAATGAACAATATATACATATCCCAACTACCATTTGCAAGAGTTGCTGGTACTCATACTCTCTACTTGGAGGTTATTGGCTCAATTTTTCTTCTTTAGTTGCTGGAAGTCAATTTCCTCCCAAACATTTGTAAAAATTAATGTTTAGGCAATGTCAAATTAAATGAATCAAGACTCGCATATATTTTATGGAGGTCAATTTCACCTTAATTAGGTATCAATTTTTAAGTAATGCAGACTAGATCAATCAAGACTCTCAATTTCCAATAGATATTTGATGTAATATTAATAAAAATATAGTTAACAAAAAATTAATCATTCACATAAAAATATACACAAATTCAAATGAAAGAAAACCACTAAGACAAAAACATCAAAATCAAAACCAAAACCAATTAAAAGATGTCCATGTAAACATATTATTGGTGCTAATTGATTCAACCGTTTAAATCTCTTTTTAGGTGTACAAAATGTACAAAATCAAAAAAAATTTTACACCAAATTAGGGAGGGATTTAATTAATTATTACTTATAATATTTTTTAAAAAAAGTTATCTATGTAACCATACACACTATATATATATATATATATATATTGGATTGTTTGCAGTATCCACTAAAGCAAGAAAAGAGTAAGTCATGCATATAGACAGAGTAGTAGTGGAAGGTCATGTTCAAAATAATAATGAGTTTATTTTGAGAAGGCAGTGCCTTTCTTGTGGATTGCACACTCCGTCAATAATTTTAATTAATATGATCAATATAATATACATATAGTGCATTCCCATTTTAGTGAAATGAGTCATTAACATTATAATATAATCCTTATTATATGATAATTAACATAGCTTTTCTTGTGTATTACACACTCTCTCATTAAAATAATAGTAATAATAATAAATAAAAGTTTCCTTTTGTGTGGAATACCCACTCTCTGTATACTTAATTAAATTTTCTTATGTGTGAATGAGTGATCTTTCAATTTCAAGTGCCTTCCTATTCAGCAATCCATGTTCAAGTTCTCCCTCTATCTCTTTAATATTTTTTTCTTTCTTCCTTTTTTTTGCTTTTAAAGATTTTATAAGCGTGAAAAATCTAAGAAAACTCATTTATGAAACACCACACTTTAACTCTCATCCACAATATAGCAAACCCCTATCTTCTATTGTTATACGAATTTAAAATAGTGTAAGATGATCTAAAAATGTCAAATATATTCCAAATCGTCCGAATTACACCCAAAAACCTAAAGTCCTCTCTTTAATACGAAACCTTTAAATAATTATAGAATTTTTCTTTTTATCTTTCCATATTTTACACATAAAAATTCATGTGAGAAAAATTAAATGTGTATATATATATATATATACACACACTCAACTAATATTGTTAAAATTAAGTATATCATTTATTTATAGGTGATATATAAGTATTAGTTAAATTAATCATGCTATAAACAATTAATAACTATTTAATATGTGATTATTAGAAATTAAAAATGATATTATTTTGGATACTATTATTTGTTTAGACTCAAAAATCAAACCTAATTAGGCAATCAATAAGTTGCCAACTGAAATATATAATTGATGTGTGAAGCTAGAGAAAAATAATGTGTGTAATTAAAATGCATTATAATAAGAGTATAAATTCAGTATGTTATGTTAATTGCACGTGTAATATACTACATATTTATTTAAAATTTCTTTTATAAATAATTACAAAAATAAGCTAATCCCCTCTAACTTGCCTAAAGAGCCAATTAGCCCCCGTTAAATGTATACTCATTTTATTTATAATTACTATATATATATATACATACACACATTAAGACGAATCACGAGTCTTTTAATTTTATATAATTTCTTACACTATTTTATATTATTAAATCTAAATACTTTCAATCAATAGTTGAGTTTGCATCTCACATGTGCAATAATTATGTATTAATTATATTTTTAACTATTAAAATTTTTAATATCAATGATTTACAAATGTAAGAAATTGTATAAAATTAAGAGATATTAATACCAATGTATATATATAAACATAATACAAAAACTTTCTGGTAATAATATGGGAAGAATTAATGTTGATTTAATTAGTAATATGCAAGATGTGGCTTGAGCATACATATGCATAGAAGTATAATTAATTGTGAAAATATATGTAACTAACTAACCATATATATCTATTTATATATATGTATAGATGGATTAACAATCTCGTATTTTTATATGTACATTTATACTATTTTATAAACTATTGAATTTAAACACTTCTGACGGATATATTAATTATATGTTTTAAATTTGATCACAACCTATTGAAGGTGCTTAAATCCAAAGTTTAAATTTTATTGTAAAAATTTGTGTTAAAAAGCTCTCTTGCCCTAACATACATACATACATACATACATACATACATACATACATACATACATATATACATACATATATATGTATGTATATATGTATTTATGTATGTATGTATGTATGTGTGCGTGCGCGTGCATGTTGTGTGTGTATGTGTGTGATTGAAGAAGTAGAAGCCTTAAAAGTTTAAACTCTTATATTATGTTTTGAGAAATATCTCAACTGATCTTAAGTAAACTTAAAAGAGTTGCGCGCATGTTGTGTGTGTGTGTGTGTGATTGAAGAAGTAGAAGCCTTAAAAGTTTAAACTCTTATATTCTGTTTTGAGAAATATCTCAACTGATCTTAATTAAACTTAAAAGAGTTGCGCGCATGTTGCGTGTGTGTGTGTGTGTGATTGAAGAAGTAGAAACCTTAAAAGTTTAAACTCTTATATTCTGTTTTGAGAAATATCTCAACTGATCTTAATTAAACTTAAAAGAGTTGCGCGCATGTTGCGTGTGTGTGTGTGATTGAAGAAGTAGAAGCCTTAAAAGTTTAAACTCTTATATTCTGTTTTGAGAAATATCTCAACTGATCTTAATTAAACTTAAAAGAGTTGCCTTGATTAATTAATTATAATATATGCTTCTTGGTATTATGTTGTTTTTTTTTTGGTGCTAATACCCACGCACCAAGTACTCCACTTAATTAACGCTAAAAAATCCCTATAAATATTCACTTCTGTTATGGCGTGTGGCTACCACAAGCGCATTAATATTCTGCTTGCCTTGCTATCGTCTGCAACTTCCTAACTCTTCTCATGGCCTCTCTTCAACAGCAATCTTCTCGCGATCCTGAGAAAAACCTGCAGTCTGCTGCTGTTGCTAATGATAATGAAGAATTCGACTACTCTCAGAGGGCACAGTGGCTTCGAGCTGCTGTTTTGGGAGCCAACGACGGTCTGGTTTCTGTTTCCTCGTTGATGACGGGTGTTGGCGCTGTTAAAACAGACATCAAAGCCATGCTTCTCGTTGGCTTCGCTGGCTTAGTTGCTGGTGCTTGCAGTATGGCCGTTGGAGAGTTTGTCTCTGTCTACACTCAGAGAGACATAGAAATGGCTCAAATGAAAAGAGATCAGATCAAAAGATCAATCAATCAAAATGAACAAGAAGACGATGATCAGCCTGAGAGGGAATCACTCCCAAATCCAGTACAGGCTGCAGTAGCATCAGCACTCGCATTTTCAGTAGGAGCAGTAGTACCACTCCTGAGCTCGGCGTTTATAAGAAACCACAAAATACGACTGGCTGTTGTTGTAGTCGTAGCTAGCCTAATGCTGACGGTCTTCGGAGGAGTAGGAGCGACAATAGGGAGGACTCCGGTGGTGAAATCCTCCGCTAGGGTTGTGATCGGAGGCTGGTTGGCAATGGCCATCACGTTCGGTCTCACAAAGTTGATTGGCACCGGCGGCCTACAGATGTAATTTATATACAATAATTAGTGTAATTCCTGTTGTCTTTATTTTGCTTTCTGTACTACGTACGTGTGTTTTCAAAAGCAGAATATCTGCTTCTGCTTCTGATAATTATTTAAAATCTTTTTTATGTTTTGTTGTTTCCATCAGGACTAAGAAATGAAATAAAAACAATTTCTGTTTTAGGGTTTCTGCAGGCAATGGAAACTATATCTTATAATTTACAAGATATAAACTACTGCATATTATTATTATTATTATTATTGTATGAAATTTATTCTTTCTGTTGCACAATTGGAGAATATTGGTAACAATTTCACTGTTTTTTTTTTTTTCCATGGGATTTAGTTTCAATCTAATGAGTAAAAATTTTGAAAGACTTTTTTTTTTAATACTCAGAATAAAAATTTTGGAATCAATAATAACAGCATTTTAAGAATAAAAATTTTAACATCAATAATAAAAATATTATCACATTATAAAAATTTCAGCATCAACAATGAAAATAGTATAGTTTATAATATTTATGATTGAAAAAATCTAAATAAATTTTAGAAAGTTAATAAATATATTTTTTTTACTGGTTATATTAGTTAAAATTAAATAACTTTAAGTGTGTTACCAAATTTAAAATCAAAGATTTTAATTTAGTCTCTATGTCTTATATTACTTTCGGTTAATTTTATCTTCTCTTTAAACCCCAATTTTATTTTTTGATTTAGAATATATTTTCACGTAGTATACTGAAAAGTTGTATGTTGATAATGGTGATAAATATATAATACGAATTTTAAATTTTATCGTGAGAATAAGGATAGAGTTCTATTTAATCTAATTATAAATTTTGTAAACATTTATTAAAATATTAACTGTAATAAAATATCTTACCTTTCAGTTTTAAAATTAAAATCTATCAAAAACATATAAATACCTACTTGTATATTGCACAATAATTCTCACTCTCCTACTTACTTTTCGTCTTTCTCTAAACCAATCCCTAATATCAATAAATAATAAAGCAAACTTACTTATCTAACAAAATATGCTATTCACACATATAAATATTCTAACTCAATAAAATTTTAAAACTACATTATGTAATTTAACTTACTAAAATTTAAAAGTTATATAACAAAATATAAATTCTAACCAAGTTTATTCCCCCTTTTCCCTTTCTATTTCGTTTTCTATCTACTGCTTCTAATGGCTAAAGTAAAGACTACACATACAAATATATATATATATATATATATGCTGCTCACTTCACCAAAGGCTTATGCCTTTATTTTATTATATACAACATTTTTTTAACACTTACACGTTGCACACTAAAAGCTAAACCAAAAGCCAAAAAATCCAACTGCTTAAACATGGCAATGCCTAGCTCCACCGCCAATAATCTAAAAACATTTGTAAAATCATTTCATTTAATTCATTATTATTTTATTTTTTTCTTTCACCTCACAGACTTAAGGGAAGCCATTTTAACTCTGAACTTCATTCAAGCCCCTTGATTTTGCCTTTTTCACTTTTTGCCTATAATAAATTTTTATTACCCAAAAATCCTCCTTTTATAAAAATGTAAACATATTCATTCATAATCAAATAGTCTATTTCCAATAACTATAATTATTTTCTAATTTCTATATATGTGTGTGTGTGTGTGCATTAATCACAATCTGGGTATCACATGCTTACTGCATACAAATAAGAGTTGAATTGGAAAAAATCATAACTATATATTACATAGGCTACTTATTTATCAACAGTGTAGGTTTTAAACTACTTTCTGAATAGAGTATTTCTTCATAGATCAACCCATCTATTATATGCTAATGAGAAAAAAGGATTAAATTACACGAATTGGTTTTTGGATTGCTTTTTAGATTTGTCAATAGTATATTAATAAACTTCAAGGACTATTTTTAGGCCTAAATATTGTTATTGTTTTCTTGTTATTCAAAATCTATTTTGCTTGCTGTTTTGTACATTCAAAGTCACTTTCTCTTCTCGTCCTCTAACCATATGACATAACGACATATCACTTTCTATTTATATCAACTTTTGCTTGATAAATATTATGTGTGCCAATTAGTTTCACCTACTATGAAAATATAAAAGAGCATAACCTAACCCACCACAAAGTTTGGTTGTTGTTTTATGCTCTAACTTTATACCAAGCACATAGCTCACTAAACTTAGCATGACATGTGATGAACCAAAATAGATTCCGCAACGAGTAAATATAAAGCATATTAAAATAGTACACAGAAAATTGTTTATGCTATTTTTGTCATATTCAGTATGCATGGCATTAGGAGACCATATCAAGCAAAGCATATTGCAATCAACAACACAACACATAAAAATCGAAGTCAAACATTCCAAAGAAGCAAACAAAACACTCCCAATATTGCAACCACCGAACACCCTTACTCCGAATATTTCAATACAATTCAAAATAGTATAAATCTAATAGAATCAAATAAACATTGTACTAACAAACTTACCTATCACAAGGACCAAACCACTACTCTCACCAATGACTCAAATCCTAGGTACAAGTATAACCTAACATAATTAATAAAATTGTACAAGTAATAAAAAATATCTGAAATTAATTCCATGAGGGATGAAATTACAAAAACCAAATGTTAGGTCATAAACCTCAACGAATGTTGTCAAATGATTCGAATTTGAGCCAATATGGTCCAATACAAAGTTAAAGCAAGTGAAACAATTCAAAGGCGGCCAGAGATTCCACAACGAAGCCGTAAATTTGCTATTGATAGCGATTATTGGATGGCATAGACTTCAAGTTAGAGTGAGTTTGACCCTGAAATGACATCGTATCAACCTTAAAAAACAATATGTAACAACATTGGTTTGTATTTTTGGTCAAATAAACTTAAACCAGACGATGTTGTTTTGCTTATATGCATTAATAGAACAAATACAATGTCATTTTTATTCCTATATACATATATATACATGCATTGTTTTTTTAAAATAAAAATATATATTTAGACAATATTAAATTAAAAAAATTATAATTCATAATATTTTTATTCTATCAAATAGTCAAATTTATATTTTTAATATAGTTATTGCATATAAATATTATTATAATATGTTAATGACATTTTTAATTAATATTTAGTATAAATAAATAATAAAATTGAAAGATAAGTAGGGATAAGGAATCAATTCCCTTCACAAGGATTCTCCATCCTATTAAATTTATTAGGGAATGGGGATAAATTTAGTGGGGGTGGTTTAGGGAGAATTAAATTATTCCTCCCATTAATATTATGGGGATTAATCTTTCCGTATTCCCCATCACATTGTTCTAAATTTATTTCATTTGGGATAGATCTTTATGGATCATACTTATGAGAAATTTTGCTATCTCTATTTGTCCTTTTTCAGAATTTTTGTGCTATTGGGATATGTTGGGATAAACTAATACAAATTAATTTGTAAAAGCACAATAATTATCTTATCCCTTCTTGCGTGAACCTAATAGGAAACAAACAAATAGAGCAATAATGTTTAGGCACAAAATCAATTCTTGGATAGCAATCACATCATCAACAAAACAACGATAACATAATCAATTTTAACGTGAAAAACTTTCCCAATGTAAGGAGAAAAAACCACGGGACCGTATTCCACCTAAAAACTCCATTATAATCAAATAATAGAAATACACAATTTCTCTCTAGTTAGAACTAGATGTACACATCCACAATATTCTCAAAATCACACAATTTTGGCAAACAATTAAGTTTTACAAAGAAATTAGAGAGAGTTCAAGAAAAACATCACTAAAATGGTGGCCTAACTTCCAACCACAAAATCTGGAGAAAGGTAGCTCCAAATCTGATCTCCACGATTAGAATTTAGTCCTCTGAGTTAGAAAGTTGCTGATAAAATTTCAGCTCAATCAGACCACAAATCGACTTTTGATCAGCCACTTGATCAAAACTGTTTCGAGTTTACTATTCTGCCTCTCTCTCGTGAACAGTGCCCACCTCTCTCTAAAAATGATGAACAGTGTCCACCTCTCTCTAAAACGATAAATAGTGCCCGTTTATCTTCTTAACACATATATATATATTGTAACAAAAAAAATATTAAAGCCTACTTGAGAAAAGATCAAAATGTTCTTGAGCTAATTGGGCCATCTCGTAATAGGAGGAAACCCAACCCAATAGGATAGAAGTCTAATTGTCTTTTTAATTTATGAATAAGATTAAGGTGGCTTTTTTTTTTTTTTAAATTTAAGCCTAAACATTGTTGAAATTTGAATTCAATTGAAATTTTAAATCTAATTGATATGTTTCTTTTTTACCTTAAATATCTAAATATAATGTTGACTATTTGTTTTAATAAAAATTGAAAATTTGAAACTAGATATTTTGACACATATATCCTTATTAAGTATTAATATATTTATACTAATATTTTATAAAAAAAAAATTTAATTATATTGACAAAATAGTTAATAAACAAAAAACTTCTAATAAATAATTTTAATAAGTTTGATATTTTTCATATGATATATAAACTCTCTTTATAAAGAAACATTATAAATGAATAGTTTAAATGATAAGTAAATTGACGATAAATTAAATACAAAAAATAAATTATGCCAAAACATTACTCCAAGTCCATAAAAATAAAGAGAGACGGTGAAAAACAAAAGGTATTAGATAAGATTTCAAATTTAAGTACAAGAAAATAAAATAAAACTAGATAAGATTTCAAATTTAAGTACAAGAAAATAAAATAATAAACTAAGGGTATTATTCAGAATAAAATTTTTAATTCATTCATATATTTGATTATTTAAATTTAAGTTAAAATTTTTAATTTAATTATATTCAAATATTTTTAATAAATTTTTAAACATAAATAAAAAATAGACACTTTGTAATAATTTGAATAACTTTCTTCAAACTTAAGTTTACAAACAAACAATCACCAAGTGTTTGTTTTTTGGTCATGATCCTCTTCTTTTGGACTTTTGTGCCATTAGAAGAGAGGTATCGTTGTTTACATTCAAACTGTTGACTTTCAATTTGATTAAAAAAAGCTAAAAAGAGAGAATTAATCATGAATAATAAAATTATTAATCTCAATCTAGAATTAGAGAATTTATTTGTTACAAGTTAATTAAACATATTTTTAAAAAATTCAATTCATAATTTTCAATAAAAAAGAAAATTGAAAACACTAAAGTTTGTTAAGAAGTGAAAAAAAAAAAGAGTCATTCTTAGAATTAGTGGTGTGTTATAAGAATTGTTTATTATCTTAATATATTTTAACAGAGTAAATAAAAAGTTGAGTTTTATATGAATGTTGAAAGAGCGGCAGTAATAACATTGTAATAAAATACACGTTCAACGAATGCAATTTGGATTGATTTATTTAACCTAAATGACGCAAAAATAATCTAGTTATGTTTTGGAAGGCGAATCCAACTTTGTATTATTGCTTTTTTAGTGTCTTAAATTCCTATATAAAAAAATACTTAAATACTTTCACTCATTAAAGAAAATATATTATTTTCATATTAAAATGATTGATCTTAATGCTTTTAAAAATACTTACTATAGTCTTTCTTTATTAAAAATTGTCGATTATACCTATTTTAATAGTAGTTAATTATGTAGGTAGTATATTTTTAAGCTCCTAACTGAAAATAAATTTAGTTCTAATTATAAATATTTATTTTTATAATATATTGACAATATAATATATATATATTATAACAAAAAGTATAAGTTTATTCATTTTATAATGCATTTACAAAACAGTATTAATTACATAATAAAAATTAAATAAAATAAAGAATGAAATAAGAATTAATTTATTAATAACAATGATGTTACAAGTTAAAAATTTGATGTCAAACTTTTAGGGGGATATGAATAATGGTTGCACTAGAAGAAGCAATAGTATACAGTTTAATTTTCTATGTGAAAAATGTTATTAGAACAATAATTGTGAGGTCTATTTATATTTACTATTAGTAAATTAACAATTTACTTTTAAGGGAAATTAACATATACCTCCCCTCTATTTTAATCTTTTAAGACTTAGAGAGAATGTTTGGGGAAGGAAACACAAAACCATCCAACTCCTTCCAATTACAGTATAAAGACTTAATTGCCCTTTGTATTGTACAAAAATTAATCTTATCAGTTTTTAGCCACTTGAGAAATTGAACTGTAAGAGAAACCAACAGAGCTTAAATCCTTTTTAGTAGTACTGTGTCTTAATTATTAGCTTCTCAACATTTTTCCTAACTGACCCCTTGCTTTAATTTGTTTATGTGATTCTTAAACCTATTTTAAATTATACAATTATCAAATATTAAAAATAATATTTGATAATTGTATGAAGAATTATATTTCAGTGGCCCATTAATTACTTACAAAATGAATCCCAAGTCCTAACTGTCCAGATATCCATCCCTCCACCCTTTCATCTTCGATGCACCAAAAACCATTAACATTAAACTCGTTTTTTGCTGTGCTAATAATTTAAAAACAAAAAATCTCTAACAGTCAAATGAATCTTATCTGTGAATACGAGTTGCCAACAAAATGATCAGGTGGACAGAGGCCAGATCGGTCAAACTCCATATCTTTTGACCTTCTCTTTACTCTCTGTATTTTAGTTTTTTGTGGGTGTTTTAGTTAATTTTTCTATTTGGGTATTCAGCATTTATGAATACTAGAAAATTTGAGCATTTGTGATTAGAGATTGGCTTTACCAAACAACAAAGAATGCGATTGCAATAATTTGAGTTGATGCTTCATCTCTTTTGAATTCAATTTTTTATCCTTTTTATTTGTGTTGCGGGTGTTTTTCTGTCAATGATGCTTGGGAAATACACTTCCCCTCTACTTCTTACTTTCTGCCTTCAAAGTGCCACCTTTTTGCTCTAGTCTTCTTGGGACAAGATCAAGTAACCACTTCTTGTAAGCTTCAAAGAACGAGAAATTTTATTAAAGAAAAAGAAACCAAACTACATATCAAGGGGAGACTAAAGTAAATGCTTAATCCATTCACATCCTTTATTGAAAACTTCCCGATCTCAATACTAAAGTAAATGCTTAATACTTATTTTTCATAATTTAGCCCTTTTTGACACAAAAGGTTTCATATAAGAAAGAAATTCAGGATCTTGTTCAAATTTAACCATTTCTTCCTTAGGTAATGTAATGAAGACTTCAACTCCTACACCATCGCTAGTAGGCATAAGGCATGCAACCCTACTATTCAAGGAAGCAAAGGATAGCAATGCTGGCTTTCCCCACCCAAAATCGGCTTCGTAAAATGGGAATCTAGAAATATCAGAAATATGAATCACCGTGCTGTTTGCAAGTTCTTTAACTAGACCACCAACATGCATATTCCTTTTATATTGATCAACCACGTTCTTGACAGATTTGTGAACTTCTGTGGCTAAATAGCTGTACTCAATTTCTTCGTTAATCGGTAATTTCACAATTGTCGGTGTCACCAAATTCCCAAGAGACTGTGGTGGTAATGTAGGATTCACTATATTTCGTAGATTGATAGAAATTACTGCTGCCAATTTTTTAGCAGTAAATTTATGTGTTTCTCTTTCTACATTCTTCATCATCGTACCTAAAATAAGTGCGGTTATATCCTCAAAACGTGTTGAACGATCCAAATATGGCCCACTACGAATTTTTTCTCTTAAAACGGCTATCTTTCCATCATCAAACGTAAAGTATTTTCCTACAATTTCAGTTGGATTATAATGACAATGATTTTGTTCGTAAAGACTTCTCAATGATGCATAGGCATCATACGGGGGATAGATGGAGGAAAAATCAACAACCACATCCTTTATACCATTGGCGCCACGTGCAACTTCTGCCCAGCTTTTAACAAAGTAAGCTGCAGTTATTGCATCGACAATAATATGATGAAGGCAAATAGTGATTGCAATCCCACCGCAACGAAAGTAATTGACCTGCACGACTAAGTTGGCATTATAAGTAGTTGGAATTTCTTGCATATTACCGTTTAATGGGACTAGTTGCTTCAACAGATTGTTGTCCTTTTCTTGAACAAGCTTAGACATCTCGCCAAAAGATACCTGAGTTTCAATAAAGATTGCACCATGATTATTACAGTCAGCTGAAACTCCATCTTTAATTTGTCCTGCAAAAGGTAGTAATAGGTTAATGTTTTGGACAAAGAGCTTTTGAGATGGCTTGAAATTTTCATCGCATCTTTGCTTCGTGCAGAGTAAAAGAGAATCATGGGAAAGTAACCAGTAAAATCATTATCATGACTAGGAATGAAAAACTTGTGGGTTTTTTTAGGTGGGTTGGGGTTGGAGAAGATGGCTTGATAATTTCTGTAGAAATGATTTTGATTTCCATTTCTATTTTGCTGTTAGAATAATGGATTTCATGATTTGCTCAAGTTCAATTGCATCTTTATATCTAGGGATATGAACAATAGGACAGTCTAGATTTAAGATTATAAAAATCAAACCACAATAATTTCAATTTATGTTGGGATTTCTTTTGAGTTTCCTTAATTTGACTACTCGAATGTTTAATATTAAATATTTAAAAAAAAAATAGAAGCAATTAAAAAGAAAATATCTTATATCAACTGGTTGTTTGGTCAAAAACTCACAACTAATTTAAAATAAAGTTACTATATTTTATTTACACAACATTCCGATGATCACAGATTGGAAGCATTTTGTTTACATATAAACTAGATTAAAATTTTAAGTTTTAGAATTCATCTTTTAACATGGATACATACAATTTGTATATTGGATATTCGTATAATGAAAGATTTTAATTTTGATTTACTTCATAATTTAGGTAGAAATGATTTTGATTTCTATTTTCCTGTTAGAAGAAAAGTGGATTTGATGATTGACTTAAAGTTCAATTAGATCTTTGTATGTAGGAATACGGGCAGTAGATAGTAAACTCTTTTATGATTATTTATTTTCTATTAGATAAACCTTAATACAAAAAACAAAAAAAGTAAACGTTGATAAACTTATTTTCAAGAATTTCACAAATATCAAAAAAAAATTGTGTTCAAAATATACAAGAAAGTATTCATTTATACTTTAAACTCGAGATAGGACTTCGATGATGTTTATTCTTTCTTCCTTCCAACCGAAGCAACGAATTAGAAAAAGGTTTGATTCATGTTTTTATAATATTTTAAAATAGTATAACAAAATATAATTTAAATATAAACGTATATAATAAATAAATAAAAATTTCAAAAGATTGGCACATAGTATATAATTACAAGTATCACCCTGTTTGACATTAGGCTGATAACTATATGTTATATTATTAATAATACTACTTGATATCTATAACAATGTTATTTCTTATGATAACTAGCTAGAAGCATCAACTAGTATAATGTTGTTTGTAGTTATATTAATAGCACTAATTAGCTCGTGTCCACCTGTAAAAAGATGAAAGCCATTTGGTGTTGGACCAAATTATTGCCTATACACAATACTAAAGTGATAATATGAGAAATGCTCAAGTAGGGGTGGGCAAAACCCCAACCGACTGAACGAAATTGGTTCAATTTTTTATTTTTCATAATTGAGTTCGATTTCTAGTTTAATATTTAAGAGTTCGAGAATTCGATTTGATTCTTGGTGTTAATGAACCAACCCAACCGAAAATCAAACCATGAATAAAAAAAATTTAAAAATAAATTATTATTTTTTATATTTTATAATAAAAGTTGTGTGATTAAAAACTAAATTTGTATACATTAATTAAATTATTAACATTAATTAAATTATTATATATGTTAGTACCTTATTTAGTCACTTGACATCAACTAATGAATTTATTTCTATATGCTAAAAACTACTTTTTTTCTCTTTTTCTTTTCTTTATTAATTATTTACTTTATTTGAAATATTATTCCTAATGAGATTTTTATTGAAGATAATAAAAAATTTAGTAAAATTCTATTTGGAGATAATTTAAAATTTTAGCTTGCTTCTTATTCGGATGAAATAGGATTTCTTTAAAAAAACTCTTTATTAGATCCAAGTATAATGTTTATACTTTGTCCTTTACCTTTTAAGCCTTTCTTCTTTAATATAAGTACAAATAGCTATTTTACCAGCCTAATATACTAATGAAAATTGACCCAATTTGGATGTAGGAGAAGCTATCGAATAAGAAGTAGTTACTATTTAAAACTAATTAAAAATTCAGAAACCCACTATTTTTACCAAATTTCATAGGATTTCTTACTCTCTTTTGTATGATAATCTCAAACAAAGTAGCTGACATTTTGTTATGAATTTCTCTTGTTTAGATATTAGCGTGCTTCAATGTGGTCTTTTCTTTTAGCCAAGAAGTCAATGCAATGTGAGTATATTTTTTAGGATTTTTTAAATTGGTATAGCAAAGGTATAATGCTTGACCCTCGTTAATATTGCAGTTGGTATCACAGAAGTACCTTATTTGATCTTTCTTGGATATTGAAATCAGTGTCATAGAGGTGCATTGTTAGCCCCTTTTGGGCATTGAAGTTAATACTGTTAAGGGACAATATTTAGCCCTTATAAGGATTGAAGTTAGTACCATGGTAGCACAATGCTTGGCCTTTTGAGCTTTGATGTTAGTATGACTAAGGTGTTGTGGACGAAAATATGCTACCATAAAAAGTCAATAATTGTGTAATTGAGTTGTAATGGGTGACAAAAATCACAAAAAGAGGAGACACTACGAAGCACTAGTCCTCACTATTAGCAGTTAGAGAAAAAAAAAAATACTGACTCTTCAGTCAAGAAAGGTACGCCAGAAAACAATCCCTATAAACTCTTCAAAGGATTTTGGATTCATTCATGCTTTTCAAATTTTTCTTTTACACTTCCCAATTAATTTTACAAAAAAAAACCCTACTGACTTAGACATCGAAAGGATTTTCGTCGGGAAACCAGCACCCCTGAATGTCTTTTTTTTTGCATGTGTATGGAACGAACAAGATAAATTATGTGTTAGATACTGATTACTAAAAATCAGTATCAACAGCTAACGCCATATGTGGGAAGCAGTACAAAAAGGCATGAGAAAATTAAAATGGCGAAAAATGCCATGGAAGAAGTTACGGTGAGCATGAGAAAATCAAGATGCTGTAAAAAAAAAAGAGCAGAAATTACAGTGTTGTAAAAACAGGCAGGAGAAATTCCGGTGGTGTTAGTCATTTTCGTTAAATTTCTCAAGAAAAACAGGAGGGAGGAACACAATTACGGTTTTCTGCAAAAAGCAAAATGAAATAAAATTGCTCCCAGCCGTAAACTGCCGCCAGCCTCTAACCAGTCGCTTGCCACCACCGATAACCACTACCAGGCAGCGCAGAATGAAGTCAGCCAACTTAGATTGGTACAGTTAATGTGCAACAGCCATCAACATGCTCCAAGCACTGCCAAAATCTACGAAAACACTGATCAAGACGGTGCAGCTTCACCATTATCTGTTCTGATACGACGGTAATCGCCACCGTTATTAAGCTCTGATCGCCAAATTCTCTTTATCTATCAATCACCGCTTCTGCATTTCACTAAATCCATGACCCAAGATTAATATCCAGGGAATTGGTATTATTTTCTTGATCCTGAGTTGAAGAAGATGGCTATTGACAGATGGAATCCTTGATGTCGTAATTGCATTAGCAATTTAGAATGCTGAATTGTTACAATATTTAGACTACTGTGCACCGTCAATTTAGATTTTGTAGTTTGCTACTATTATGCAAAGGAGTTGCTAGTAAAAGTAAAACTTACAGGTGTTTACAAAGAATCTAATCTTGAAGATGTTTGATGGAATGGCTAGCAGAAATTTTTGAGACACTTAGTGAGATAATGAAGCACCTCTAAAGATGCGTCAATCTCGTTTTAAATTGCTTCAGTTGGCAGGGGGAAATACCCAATTCTAAGTGGGTAACTACAATGTTTTTGATTGGCTATTGGAATATGATAGAAAAGTGAATTCCAGTTGAACTAACGAAGAGTGATGGTGTAACCGTCGGTCTTTTAGTCCAACAGGCCATTTCAGGACTTCCCAGATTTGCAATTATGGTTGCAAGCATTGTTGGCAATGTGGTGTTTTGGTGCTGCAAGCATTGTTGGTAATGTGGTGTTTTGGTCTACTTTGTACAGAAACAAAGTAATGAGTCAGTCTTAAGGTTTTTTACGTTGGATGAGCCTGTATTAAGAAATTTTGGCTGTGTATCCCAAATATGGAGATATTAATCCACGGGAAAAGTGAACATTGTTGCGGAGCCAAAGTTCTTTGATGAAATGGCCCACAGCAATATGTAATTCTTGGCAGCATGGATATTGCAATCCTGCAATGCTATCAAATGCAGCAACGATGTCGCAGAATACGGTGATTTATTTTCCTTTGACCAAGTTGAATGAACCAACACTGAAAAGAAGAAGCTGAGGAAAGTAAACCAAGAAGTGGATAAGACGAAAGCCAAGAACTACAAAAAAAAATAAAATAAAATAATTGATTTCTTTTTCAAGACTACAAGGAGCATATTTTCCATATGAAACATTCAGTCCAAGTCTTCATGGATTTATTTACCAAAAGAATTGCTTCCTGCTGCACATAAATCAGGGAAGTGTAGTTTCTCACATATTTAATTTGTTTATTTTCTCTCTTGGTTTTATTCAATTCAAGTTTTCAGGAGATTTATTAACATTTAAAGTAGTTAAAGCTTGCTTTTGGTTTTTCTGTTTTTGTGGGAATACCTGCTGAAGTGCAAAAAAGACTTTCTTTAGTCAGTATCCAGTAAGTACTTGCAAAATTGGAGTTGGCATTTCATACAGGTTTTCCATCCTAGAAGTACAGAAGCTAAAAGCATTGCAAAACCTTGGGAACTATTGTTGAAGAGAGAAATGGTCTCTCCAATGCAAGATAAGGCAATAAATAATTTGCCCCACTTTATGGGGTAAGGCATGCAATCTCAATGTTCCTCCACGCATGAAACTCCAGGAAAAGCCGTGAGTAATGTGCAAGATGAAGGGCTGGGTCTAGCTACATCAAAGTGCTCAACTTGCCACCATTGTGGATGCTGCATAAAGAAAGCAGGTTTTGCTTCAGCAAAGCTCTACCACCGAGACCTCTGAGTAATGTATTGCATGTCCTTGCCTTCATCTTCTCTTTAAGCCAACAACAGGCAATAGTCAGTGAGCTTCAACTGCCCAAATATGCCAGGCAATGAGACTTACTATTTGGCAATTTTGTGGAACAATGCATACCCATTTCTAATCTCTGCACATGTTGGGGCATCCACAAGCCTGTTGTCCAGCCATTCCATCCATTTAATTAGCAAAATCTGGTACGTCAAACCAGAATGATAATAAGTTGCATCCTTTTGGCTTGCTGTGATCTGACCTTGAAGCAACTCCAACTAGGGCTACCAGTAAGCCTCCCAACCTCTTATGAACTTTAAAAGTATTGGTCTTACTCTAAAATAATATGAGAAAGAATATAATTTTTTTCCTAATCTATAAAATATTTTGTCGTTCAATTTTTTACTATTATATTATTTGTGTAAAATGTACATGAAATCCAATTAATTTTGAATATCACTGAAAATTTAATAATAACATTTGTTATATCATTCTGGTTCCTAATCAGTAATCACTGAAGAACAATTATATTCATCCTAGTAAAATTGTATTTATTTATTAATAAAAATTTAATTATTTATTCAAAAATGCGTTTTATCTTCAACCTGTTGTGAGGTTTTATTAAAAGGTAAGGCTCATTTTATTCCCCCTTAACTGGTTTTCTATCTCTGTTCTTTTTAATTTAATAAATTGGCCTTGTTAGTCCAGATGTGTTTTTAAAAAAAATTCAAAAATGATATTTATAAATTAAATTGATATATTAAATCCAAAATTAACATTTTTTTTTTGTGGGAATATAAATTAACAGAGTTATATCAATGGATGTTAATTGTTCCTTTTAATTAATTAATGTTTTGAGTTTGATTTTAGTTAATATTAAAAGCATATCATTATCAACCTTGATAAGATTTGGGTTCAATTCGAGTTTATAGAAGTGCAACCTAGATCCAGATAAATTCATTTAAACCTAGTCTGAAAATTTTTTGTCAATTCTATCTCTTACATTAAAAAGGTAAGAGTGGTGATAATAAACATAGAAGACATTTGTTTCACTAAAAGGAATAATGATAATTTTGCGGCACTTGCTAGAAATAATAATATTCATACATTTAGTAAAACACAATACTCTATTCAAAATAGTCTGTCTTAGAAATTGACGCGAGTATTTGGTATTCAGGCCCTCTGTTGACACGTGTATTTTCATGCAAGAATACTAGAAATCCCTGGATGATGTTAAAGTGTCCCAACATTCAAATACCAAAACCTTTAGCTTTGCCTAGTCGATTCCCAGTGCTTCAGATGCCATAATATATTTGGCTTGTTCCCATCAGTTGGTTCATTATTCACAAAGCATCAATTAAAGGCCTCTCGAAATGAAAATCTTTATGAGCTTTTTCTTTGTTGGATAATATAATGGTAATTTTCAAGACATTTTTGAGGTTCTCAGGCCATCAGGAGAAGAGGCTGATGCTAGCAATTGGGTTCAAAGTTAAATCTTTCCTGTGAACTGGAGGGTAATAGACCAAATAGAGGGTTTGTGCTAGTACATTTCTAAATTTTATTCTTTAAGTTTTTTGAGTTTTTCTCACTCTTTCATGAATTTCGCTAATTCTAATGTGTCTTAGTGTTTTTTTTTTATTGTTTTCGAAGTATTTGATTTATTAAGTATTAATTTGATTGCACGATAAAGATAAATCATTTCAAATAGTGAATATAAAGCATAACAAGGAATCTAAAATACTAATTTATTACATGTAATTTTCGTAACAAAAACGAAGAGATCAGTTTAAGGAGAAACTGAAAATCTTATAGGAACTTGATATTCCTTATTCACTTTTCATCAAGTTCATTAAAAATACTCTTATTCTAACTTTTGAATTGGCACTTGGTGCATACTTATAAATAATTTATCAAGATTATATAGATCTTTCGTATTAATGCTTGAATGAATTTGAAGATGAAACTGTTGATCGAATTTTCTTGTAATTTTCTTGTAACTGTCAAGTAATCGCTCTTCCTCACTCTCTTCTTATGTACATCATAAAGCTAATTACAACATAATATGTTCTTTTGTTCCAATACTAGTTCCTAAGGCAGCCAATCTTCATCCTTAACTTTCAGGATAATTTCTCAATTTTTTATTTTATAAAAGATTAAAGATTAAGATGTTATTACCCCAAAAAGAACATGTTTTACTATCTCATGAATTATTAAAAATACACCTTTATTCACTTATTAAAATGAGATAATGTGACAAATTTTGAAAATATATTAATTGACAGCTATAATGAAGCTACGATACTCAAAAAATAATTTTTATAGTAATTTCTCAATTATTCATTACATGGAAGATTCGTCATTAGATGAAAATATTAAAAAATAAATCTTAATTTACAAGAAAAACTAGAATATTAAAACTACAAATTAAATACAAATAATGTAATTTTATCGTACATATATAATTTAATTAAATTTTTAATTATTATAATATTTTTTAAAAAAATATATACCAAACATTGAATTAAAATTTCTATAGTAAATTTAGTTGGACTTTTGAGTCATAAATGTATATATAATATTAACATTATAAAAGACAGAAACAAAGAAAAAAATAGTTTTTTCATAATATATATATTATTGAGATTTTTTATAAAATGTTTTATACCATAATCATCCATGATGGAAGGTGGGATCGTGGATAGTTGCAAGAGAAAGTTGCGGTTGATCTCCAGAATTTCCGGTCGGGCTTTTTATTTCCTTTACCTGACCTGGATGGTATACATTACCCGATCATGAACCGAGCCGGATCACGGGGTGCGTCACCTAGCCAAGAATTCCTTACCTCAGGTTCTATGTAATGGATATTGCTTTGACCATGTGGCTGTACTCTTGGGTGGCCTCAGTTATTTTCCCGAATACGAACAAATGTCTTTCTAGCATTGTGAAAGTACACTATTTCGTACCTAATAAAATAATTATTTCGGGTTCATTTAGAGAAAATTATTCTTAAATGTAAGAAATTGTTAAGAAGATAATAAGGGATTAATGGCAAAAAAGTAGATTAAAATATAGGAATATTTGTGGGTGAAAGTACACATTTTGTTATATAATAAATAAATATTCTCATTGTTTCATTAAGAAAGAAATACTTTCAACAATGATAAATCTTAAAATTATATTAAGGGATTAATGAGAAAGGAGTTTAAATAAATAAATCTACACATTTGTACCCTAAATGAATAGTTAAGGTATTAAAATTATTTGTGCTTTTAAAAGAATACAAGATTGAATAAATCGTACCTTCATATATAACCTGAGATTTATTTAAATAAATTTAGTGTAATTGAAGAATAATAATAATAATATTTGTTAGTGTGAGCAGTTCTTCCTTGATCAATAGAAAATATATTTATTTATTATGTCATAATTTGTTATCTAAAACTAAGTTATAAATTTAACAAATATTATGTAATATACCATGTATTGAAATAGAATTAAGATATTCGTCAAGAAGATTTATTTTATTTTTCTTTTTCCAAGAGTCCCGTGATATATTTGTATCGAAATAAAAACTCAAATTTTTGTCAATAAGTCAATATTTAATAAATATCTAACTTAAATTAAAATTTTAAACTCTTATTAACTCATTAAAATTTTAAGACAAATGGGAATATTTATTATAAACTATAAATGTAAATAAGTATAACTTTAATTTTATTTATGAATGAAAATAAATCCTTTATCACAGGGTAATATAGTAAAATAATCATAAAAAGTTATTATTACCTTTTTTTTTTAAGTTGGAAGTATACAGTTTACAATGATAGGATGAAACCATAAGTTGTTCTTATCTAATAAAATAAATACTACTCAAGATAAGTATTAAAAACATCAAATTTATAAAATTCTTTACGGGATTCTAAATTATCGTTTATCTCATAAAATATTCAAGATATCATTCGACGAGAAAGAATATAATTTTGTTAGTATTCCCTTTTTTTGGGGTTTTGGTTACTCACCACAACTCAATTATTCAATTATTGATTTTCATGGTAGCATTTTTTTCTCCACAACATCTAATCCTCTAGTTTCTAGTAGCGACGAATCATTCGTTTGTTACTAAAAACTTGAAGTTTTAAGTTATTTTTCTTGAGTAAAAGAATATAGGATACTAGCTCGGGTATTTTTCCTAAACAAAAGAATATGAAATACCAGCCTAGTTATTTTTCCTGAAAAAAAAAATATAGAATACCAATCCAATTATTTTTTTGAGCAAAAGAATATAGAATACCAACTCAAGTATTTTTCCTGAATAAAAGAATATAAAATACTGGCTCAACTATTTTTGTTGAGCAAAAAAAAAATATAGAATACCGGCTCAATTATTTTTCTGAGCAAAAGAATATAAAAAAACAGTTCAAGTATTTTTTCTGAACAATAGAATATTAGCTCAAGTATTCTTTCTATGTAGTAGAATGTCAGCTCAATTATTTTTTCATTCGAGTGTTGCATCTTCATGTTAGATCAACATGTTATTTCAATTCTCGATAAGTTCCACGCATGCAGGCTCTATGTGTGCATTATTTCAACATGTTATTGCGTGAATTATGATTGCGCTAGATTGTGTACCTGCATCCATGGATCTTCGTGTGTCTGGTGCCATCTTGTGTGGGGTTTTCCTTATTGTTGCAGTTCTAGCAGTGGCTGCAAACTGCTGCTGCTTCTGAAGTTTAATCTTTCGGTGCTGCTATTCTTTACTCTCTTCTACACTTGCTGTTCAGTAGCGAAGAGCATTAGCATTGCTTATAAAAAGTGGTATAATTGAAACAGGAGTCTGGGCAGACAAAGAACCGAGATTAAGAGTTTGTGTTGCACTATCAATGACTCTGTTGTCTTCAGCTTTGCCTTCTCCAGAAATATGGCAACTCTTATTTCAGCTGTGTTGCTTGGGTAGCTGCTATAAGCTGGTAGTTATGTCTACCAGCCGCTGGAAGGCTTTAAAGAAAAGCTGGTTTATGAGCAATGGAAGATCTGTCAAAGCCGGGAGTTGTAGCAGCACCACTAAGAGAAGAGACTTCCATTGTAAAAGTCTAAAGCATTAAAGATTCAACATTAGCCTTAGAGCTCTGCTGCTGCTGTTGCCATTTTCATTTACAGAGGTAGCACCACTTGATTTCCATAGGTGTTTGCCACTGAATTTTTGTGGTTGAATTCCATATGTTTCTGCTTTGCCTTGCAGAATTGATACCAACTTTTATTATTTTGCAAATGAAATCTTTGCATGCTTCAGAGACAAAAACTGCCACGCAGCATCATTGCCATCAAATACAATAGGCTGAGGATTGGGGAGTCCATCTCTGCTTATATATGAGCTGACAGCTTTCTTTGGAGAAGGAGATTATGATTGATCCTCTTCTTGGACACAATGTGAGGCATCAAAGAACTGAGGTATGCATGTTATGGCTTTTCTAGAGCAGATAACTCCATCCATTATGGCATCTAGTAATGCAAAAAGAAAGCCAGCTGCATCTGCCATATTCTGTGAGTATTTAATAGATTCTTGCAACTTTGCTATAGCTACAAGTTTTACACTTTCAGCAGGCAAAAACCCGAGCGGCGAATGCCCGTTCATGCAAGTGAAGAACACCACTGGTGAGCGCCTTAAATATGACTCCTACTTTGCTTGGAGCTCCAGCAAAAACACCTCTCTATCACTTCTAATGAAATGCCCAAAGTTAAGAAAAATCTGAGAACCCTTGCTCAAAGTGGAAATTCCCATGTTTGGAAGATATTTCATCATTCCGTAGTTGATTAAGGAACTGGAATCATTTCTTTTTGCATTTCAGTTGACATTTCCAACCACAAGAATTTTATTCCCTAAAAACAATCACAGAAGCAAAGTAAGCATTTAGCTATGTTTATAAACCTCCTTGAAATCTGAACTGAATAAATCCAAGAGAAAAAAATAAACAAATTAAATATATGAGCAACTAAAGTTCCCTGATTTATGTGCAGCAGGAAGCAATTCTTTTTGTAATTAAATCTTCGGTGAATCTGGATTGAAATCTTCATCTGGAGAATATTTTCCAAGCCTTGAAAAAGAAATAAATCATCCTTTTCTTCTTTGGCTTTTTCCCCCTCTACTATTATTTTTTTTTTTTTCTTTCTTTCTGGTTTTCTCTCTCAATGGTAGCTCACTCAACTAGCTAAAGTAAAATAAACCAACATATTCCATTACATTGCTGGCACATTTGATAGCATTACAGCATTGCAATGCTTTACACATTTCTTTAGCAATCTTCAACTTTCTTCGCCCGGATTAATCTCTCCATATAGCCAGAGCAAATCTGCCTTGGAACATGGATTTTCTTCCATTTTCTTCCTGGTAACCAAAACAATTTAGAAATGAGATTGAAGCATCTTTAGAGCGGCTTCATTATCTCACCGAGTGTCTCAAAATTTTCTACTAGACATTCCGTCAAACATCTTCAAGATTACATTCTTTGTGAACACCTGTAAGGCTTTCTTTTACTGGCAAGTCCTTTGCATAATAGTAGTAAACCACAAAATCTAAACTGAAAGTGCACAGTAGTATCAATATAATAACAATTCAGCAAGCTGAATTACTAATGCAATTACGACATCAAGGATTTCCATCCGTCAACAGCCATCTTCCTTAACTCAGGACTAAGAAAATAATACCAATTCTGTGGGTATTAATCTTGGGTCATGGATTTAGTGAAAGGCAGCAGCGGTGATTGATAAATAAGAGAGGTCGGCGATCAGAGCTTAATGATGGCGTCGATTACTGTCGTATTAGGATAGAAACTGGTGAAGCTGCACAGTGTTGATCGGCGTTTTGGCCGATTTTGGAGATGCTTGGAGCATGCTGATGGCTGGTGCGCATTAACCGTACCAATCTAAGTTGGCTGACTTCATTCTACGTTGGCTGGTGGTGGTGATCGGCGGTGGCAAGTGGCTGGTGGCTGGTGGCTGTTCACTCCTGGGAGCAATTTTATTCCAGTTTGCATTTTTGCCGAAAACCGTAATTGTGTTCCTCAGCCTGTTTGGCAGAATATCTATTTTCCCTCTATTTTTTATGTCTCATTATTTTTTTATAATTTTTATAACATCTCATTATCCTCTTAATTCTGATTTTATTTTTTAATATTTTTAATATTTTTAATTTTATCTTTTATAAATTAATTAAACTAAAACATAAAATTAATAAAAAAATTAAAAATTAAAAAAATAATAAAATATATAAAAATATAAAAAAAATAATAAAATATTAATTAAAAAAACAAGAGTAATAGACATTCAACCGCCTTCTTTTAACACAGACCTCTTTCTTTTACACCACCGTAATTTCTCCTGCCTCTTTCTACAACACTGTAATTTCTCATTTTTTTTCACCATCTTAATTATCTCATGCCTCACTGTAACTTCTGGGACGCCATATTTCTTTTTTTCACTGTTCACGACTTTCAAACCATCTTCTTGTCAAAAACACAACTGACAATATTTTTGGTTACTTTTTATATCACTTCTCACAAATGTCTACAAAAGAAAGGCAATTTTTCTTTTTTGTTCCATATGCCTACAAAAGAAAGGCAATTAGAGGTGTGGTTTTCCGATGAAAAATAATTCGAGAAGCTTAGTAAAAAATAATCTGACAAGCATAGTAAAAATAATTTAAAAAGCATAACTAGAATTAGAAAATTAAAAAAGTTATCGTTATTATTTTTTTCGAGTACTTTATTTTTAATTAAAAAATTATATTTTTTCAACCGGTAATAGTGAGGAGTGAAGTTTGATAATATCCTTTTTCTTGAAGTTTTGGTTACCCACTACTACTCAATTATTCAATTATTGATTTTTCATATTAGTATATTTTTTTTCACAATATCTAACCTCATGGTTTCTAGTAGGAACGAGTCATTAGTTCGTTATTAAAAACTTGAAATTTTAAGTTATTTTTCTTAAGTAAAAGAATATAGGATACTACTTTAAATATTTTTCCTTAGTAAAAGAATATAAAATACTAACTCAAATAATTTTTTGCGTAAAAAAATATAGAATAGCAGCTCAAATATTTTTCTTGAGCAAAAGAATTATTTTCATATCTTTATTGCCAAATAGCAGAAGATAAAAAAAATATAATTAAACATATGAATATTATACAAATTCCGATATCAACTGGAAGTATTTCTTGCACATGCAGCAGTCGTTACCACAAGTCACAGTCCTCAGCAACAGCAAAGTCAAAATGAACTCTGTACAATTATATATTAAGTACTACGTAATGTACTGAAATTAGTTGGTTCTTGGTTCTTGGACCATCAGGGTAGGCTGATGCTAGCAATTTCGGTTCAAAGTTATATCTTTCTTGTGAACCGGAGGAGAGATGATTTGTGCTAATACATGAACTTTATTCTTTTTCCATTTTGAGTTTTTGTCACTCTTTTCCTGAATTTTGCTCTCTAATGGCTTAGTGTTAGCGTTTCCGTATTGTTTTTGATCCATGGGTTTGACTTATTATATATCAATTTGATTATAGGATAAAAATAAATATTTTAAATAATGAGAAGAAAACGATGAATTTGAAAGACGATAAAAATTTTAAATATATTATATCTGAGAAGATGATATCTGTTATTAAAAACGAATTAAATATCTTAATATTATCGAGTATGTTTTAAATACTCTTTCGCTTTATAATATACTAATTAGTTTTTTATAATTTTTTTAACAGAAACGAAAAAAATAAATTAAGGAGAAGTTAAAAACTTTATAAGAACTAATTCTCAATTATAACAAGATCATAATATAAGATACATTTTTTAATATTTATCAAATTTATTAAAATTCTATAAACTCTTATTCAACTTTTGGATTGGCAATTAGCCCATACTTGTTAATAATTGATCATGTAAGTTCTTCTCAGTATTAATGCTCAAATGAATCTCCAGATAAAACTAATAATTAAATTTTCTTACAATTTGGAGTAGATTGAACTTCTACACTAGAGGATGGTATTAAATATGTTAAAACCTTGAAACTCCAAGCGCAAGCAATTTCTCTCTCCCTCTCATTCATTATTTTTTTTTCAATTGGATAAATTCCCAGTGAACTCCTAAGGATTTTGTAAATATACCATTACTCCCTAAGGTTTAAATATTTACTTGCTAAGTCTATCTGTTAGCCTAAATAACAGCAAATTTTAAATTTCAGGGATAAAAAATAATTAAGCCCCACAACACACAATAAAAATCCATTTATATTATTAAATTAACAAAATAATAAATAATAAATCATTAAATTGACAAATAAATAAATAGTTCATAGAATTAAAAATAAATAATAAAATTAACAAAATAATAAAATTTAATATTGAACTATGTTTGGTGTATGATTGTACTATAAAATATTAATTTATAATTTTTTTTTTATTTTATTATATATTATTAATTTTAATTAATAATTAAATAATTGGGTTACTTTGGACTATATGTCTAGAAGCATGTTGACCCAACATCATCTCAAACCTACATTGCATGATGGAGGCCCATGACCTAAGAAAAGATCTAGAAAGGGAAGAATATCATGTGGAACCCATTGCCCCAATATCTTGATGGGTCTATTGCACCCCAATTCCCAACTTCATATCAGACCTCATGTTGGACCCGTTGTACCATAGTCATGAATAACCGATGTCATGAAGCTCAATTATAAAGGCCGAATCCATATTTTAAAAGAAGATCCAACAACAAAAGATAAAGAATTCATATTTCAGAATGGGCTAATATTTATTCTAACAAAGCTCAAGCCCAACAAATAATTACCTTTTAATTCGGACATATTCATTAAATAAAAAAGCATATATATATTAGATTATATATTATAACAAAAAGTTCAAGTGTATTCTTTTTATAATATATTTATAAAATCAATATTACTTACGTATTATAAATAAAATAAAATAAAGAATGCAAAAATATTAATTTACTAATAAATATAAATCAATAAATTTATTTATTTTACTAAATAAATTAAATACTTTTATATCTAGCCAAAATAAAAAATAAAATTACAACGTATATTAATCAATGTGCTATAAAATAATATTTTCATTTATCTTGTTCATATGTTTTACCTAAATATATTTTATTTTACTAAATTTTAAAAATTTAGTAGTTATTTTTGCTAAATAATTATTATTGTAAAATGGTATAATTATCGTTTTATAATAAATTAGAATTTTAATGGGGATTTTGAAATCATTAGGACTAACAATTCTAATAAATCAATTACTTTAAGGACCTATAAATCCTCTTCTCTTCTATGTATTTTTAAATTGTTCATCGTTTTAAAATAAGTTATAAGTTAAAAGATTTAATGTCAAACTTTTAAAGGGACTTGTTCAGCACTTGAATCATGTGTTACTGTGAAAAACGGTTTACTGAGCGTCGGGCATAAGAATTATTGTTGCACTACAGGAAACAATAGTATACAATTTAATTTTGTATGTGAAAAATGCTATTAGAACAATAACAATGAGGTCTACTTATGATTGCTATTAGTAAATTAAAAACAATTTACTTTATAATTTAAGATTAAAAAAACGATTGATAAATATTTTTAGTGCATGTTGATAAACTTTTGCAAAATGAAAATTTTATTGAAGAAAAAGAAACTAAACTACAAATCAAGGGGAGACTAGTGTTTGGTTTTTTTCTTTTTGAAAGATGATCATGACTAAAATTTTAATTTTACTAAAATCTAAATCTAATTATTACGTCTATTTTTTTATCTTATACTTTTCAATATAAATGTTAAGTTGTTTGTTTTTATAAAAATAAATAATCTTAAATTGATATGTTGACATATTTATTCTAAAAATTCTAAAAATGTTATATTAAGTTGTTAATATATATAAATGCTAAGTAATAAACTAAAAGTATTATTAATAAATAAAATATTTAATTTATTCAGCACTACAAAAATGCTCTTTCTTTCAAAAGATCTCGTGACAAAAATAATTTAATTACATTGAGATAAAATTTTTAATAAATATTAAGATAAAGGTTAAAAAAGAAATGTCATGTTTTTATGCAATCTTTTTATGCAATGATAGCTATTAGGAGAAAATAATATGAATGAATTTTTATTCATTCATGTCTATTTCTTCTAAAAACTTATTGATAGTAGGAGGTAGCGTATCTCACCAAACAAACCCATTGTAATTAAGAAGTACTTCCATTTTTATAATTTAGCTTTTTTTTTACACAACTGATCTAAGTAAGCAATTCAAGGTCTGTCTCTCTCGATTTTTGTTCCTCTTGTTAAATTCTTTCCACAATTTCTTTCTTTTCTGTCTACTCTATTATAATTATACCATTGAACTAATGGTCAATAACACTTTGGTAAAATTTTTTAAAAATTAGTCTTTATAATTTCTTTTCTCTAAGAAATAATGCATTACAAGACAAAGGCATTTATTGAAGAGAAATAACAAAACTACAAAAAAGGGGAGGACGTAAAAGACCTCACCTTGAAATAGATAGAAAACTTACACAAGTAAATAAAAATTTTGAGGGTTTGAGAGCACTCAGAAAACAAGGACAACAATATTTTTACGTAGAGAAATTTATTTACATTCTTTATTCAAAACTTCCTAATCTCAAGACGTGGCATATCCAAGTAAAACTATCACAAAATACTTATTTTTTATAGTTTAGCCCTTTCCGACACAAACGGTTTTGTGTAAGCAAGAAATTCAGGATCTTGTTCAAATTTAGCCATTTCTTCCTCAGGTAATGTAATGAATGCTTCAACTCCTACACCATCACTGGTGGGCATAAGGCATGCAACCTTATGATTTAAGGAAACAAAGGATAGCAATGTGGGCTTTCCCCACCCAAAATCGGCTTCGTAAAATGGCATTCTAGAAATATCAGAAAAATGAATCACCGTACTATTTGCAAGTCCTGTAACTAGACCATTAACATGCATGTTCCTCTTATATTGATCAACCACATTCTTGACAGATTTGTGAATTTCTGCTGCTAAATAATTGTAGTCAATTTCTTCGTCCATCGGCAATTTTGCAATTGCCGTTGTCACCAAATTTCCAAGACACTGAGGTGGTAATGGTGGATTCACTATATTTCGCAGATTGATAGAAATTACTGCTGCCAATTGTTTAATAGTAAATTCATGTGCTTCCTTATCTGCATTCCTTATCAGCGTGCCTGAAATAAGTGCAGCTATAGCCTCAAAACGTGTTGGATGATCTAAATATGACCCACTGCCAATTTTTTCTCTTAGAGCAGCTATCTTTTCACCATCAAACATAAAATATTTTCCCATAATTTCAGTTGGATTGTAATGATAATGATTTTGTTCATAAAGACTTCTCATTGATGCATAGGCATCACAAGGAGGATAGATGGAGGAATAATCGACAACCACATTCTTTATATCATTGGCCCCACGTGCAATTTCTGCCCAGTTTTTGATAAAGTAAGCTGCAGTTGTTCCATCGACAATAATATGATTAACGCAAATAGATATTGCAATCCCACCGCAACCAAAGTAATTGACCTGGACGACTAGGTTTGTATTATAAGTAGTTGGAAGTTCTTGCATATTACCTTTTAATGGCACTAGTTGCTTAAACAGATTGTTGTCTCTTTTCTGAAGAAGCTTAGACATCTCGCAAGCAACTACCTGAGTTTCGATAAAGATTGCACCATAATCGTTACAGTTAGTTGAGACTCCATCTTTAACTTGTCCAGCGAAAGGGTAGTAATAGGTTAATATTTTGGACAAAGAGTTTTTGAGATGACTTGAAATTTTCATGGCGTCTTTGCTTCGTGCTAAGTAAAAGAGAATAATGGGAGCGTAACCATTAAGAGCGACATTATCAGGAAGGAAAAACTTGTGGGTTCTTAGGTGGGCTGGGGTTGGAGAAGATGGCTTGATAGTTTTTGTAGAAATGATTTTGACTTCCATTTCTATCTTTCTGTTAGAAGAACATTGAATTTGATGATTTGCCCAAGTTCAATTACATCTTTGTATATAGGAATATGAACAATGGCTTATAGTGGATTTACGATTATAAAAATCAAACCACAATGATTACGATTTATGTTTTGATTTGTTTTAAGTTCCCATAATTTGACTATTCGAATCCTAAAAAATTAAATATTTAGACTAACATAAATCAAAAACACAATCCAAGTAATTAAAATATTGATATCTTATATCAACAAGTTGTTTGGTCAAAAACTGACAGCTAATTAAAAATAAAGTTATTACGCAACATTTTGATGATCACAGATTAGAAACTTTTTGTCCACACATGAATTAGATTAAAATTTTAAGTTTTAGAATCCTAAAAGTGTACAACATCATTAGCAAAGTGACAAAAGAGTAGGTCAAACGAAAAATAAAAGAACATACCTGACAACAATAATAGTGAAAATTGTTTCCAAGTTGACAATTAAACAAATGAAAGAACATAACGAAATAATGAGAAAAGTGCTTGTAATCTAATAATATTGTAGACAGTTAGTCCATGAACATATGTATATAAAAAATTTGCATTTGTGATTGCGAAAACATTTGTTTCAAGTTAATTAAAGGTGATAAATTATTAAAAATGGACATAAATTACATTAAACAACATAAAATAATAGGCATTTTGGTAATACAAAAATTGATTAAATATTTGAAGAATATAAATAAAAAATTATAAAATCAACAAAGGTAGAATAAAACTTGAAATAAGCACATGCACTCGGACAAAATCAAACCCACAGATAAAGTAACATGTATTGTGCAAATTAAAGTAACATGCACCAAAAATTCAATGATAAAGTAGCATGCATTGTGCAATTTGACAACCAAATCAATGCCAAGAATGAAAACATATGAGAGATTGAGTATCGAGCTAATTTGAAGTTCAAAAATAAAATCAACAAAAATATTTTGAATTCTCAAATCCTAAAAATTTAAAAACAAAGTCAAACTAACAAAATAATCTACACTTGATCCAAAGAAGGAAAAAAACAGAAAGTCTTTTCCAAAATTTCAAGGTATGCTGACTTACCTAAACAGATGATCTTATTTGGGTCATTTGCACCATGATTCAAAGTTAGATCTTATGTAAACAAGTAAATAAGGTAGATTTTGATTCAAAGTGTGAATACGGTTGATTTGAGTCGATTTTAGGTTATTTGAAGATTTAGGCGTGCTAAGTGTGGGGAAAAGGAGGTGAGGAACTTTGGTAAAAAATGATTTTGGGTTTGTTTTGGATGCAAAATACAAAAAACAACTTCGTTTCTAGTGTAAAATTTCTGCATGATTTCATATTGTGTTAAATTAAAAAAATCAAATATGTGGAAAAATGACGATGCATTGTCGTGGAAAAAATATGGTCAAAATGATGTAATTTTGTTTAGTGATATTATAGTCTTAGAGAATTCTAATACACATTATCTAGTCTCAATGATTTTTGTTATAGTTCTATTTTTTCATGCAAAAAAACCCTTATGCATACCAGACTTGACACTTTTTCAAAAAAAAAATATAGTATCAGCAATGATCATTTTTCTATTAATGCAAGCAATATGATTATTAAATCTTTATGACAATGGTACAGAAAATTTTAATTTCATAGTTTCGGGCTTACTATTAATAAGTAATACATAAATTTAGTTATTTATTTTAATAATGTTTATCAAATTTAATTTTCTTAAATCGTACTAAATATAACTATTTATACTTTGATATTTCTTAATAAACCGTTGTCCAAGATCGATCTACCAAGTATCTGTGGTTCAAGTTTTCATATTAGCAACGCATTCTCTGTCATCCACAAAAAATGAATTCTTACACTATTAAATTGATGAATATCACTTCATTTAAGTAATCTTATTTTTTTGGACTGCACACTAAAAGCCAAATAATATATAAAATACAAGTCTCTAAATTAGTCGATGGGGAAAAAGGCCAACTAATTAAAGATTATTAATATTTCAAAACAATTTAATATGTGTCAGCAAGTGTCTAGCTAATTAGTAATTCGAAATTATTTCGCTTCCACCTAATCAATTAATTAGTACGTACGTAATTTAATTGTTGAATTGCATACATGGAATGATGAGGAACAAAAAAGTCGTAATTAAAACAAATGAATTAGGTATGTATCATACTCCAACATATATAAAATAATCATAAAGTAGTTCTCAATTTAACATATTCAAAGATACCGAACATCAGAAAATCAATTTGCTTGTAATAGGTTTAATAATTGAGGTTTTGTTTTGTATTGCTCCACCGATTAGCTTTTTTTAATAATTAAAAGAGTTGTCAACTTTAAATGTTAAATTTTTTTTATGTTTTTTAATGTCATTTAATTGACATTAGGCAAGAGTTTATAAAAAATAGAAAAAGTAAAAAATTTATTCTCAAAATTTCTATTTAAAAAATTATATTAAACGGAATTAGAGGTATATAGCATATCCCATCCGAAATTATTTCATTTCCACCTAACCTATTCATTGTATTTTAAGGGTTTATTTAAATAATATTCAGTTAACTTAATTTTGCTATATTGGATTGTTAAAGATATTTATTCTTTTAAGTCAGTCGTAATTTTGGGACAGTGTTTGGTTAATAGGAAAGGAAAACTTTTTAATTTTTTATTGAATCTAAAAAAATCTAAATGATTTTATTAAATATATTGTCTTATTTATTAATTATCTAATCAATGTGAGTAGAGCTATAAATAGCCATTGTATGCTATAATTATTGTGTTTGGACTATTAGATTGCTTAAAATACAATCCATTTATTTAAAGTGAAGATTAATCATAAATTGTATTGGAAAGTTCCCAGTTATTGTAGGTATACCGTACAACTATATAGTAGCATCACTTTATCTTCTCTTTAAAGACATACTTTCTTATCGGTGCACTTTCTCTCCAGTTCAATTAAGAAGTTGTTTCTAAATATTTTGTGATAAATTCCTTTCATATATTATGTTTTTCTTACAATGCTTTATTATTTATTTAACATTTAAAATTATAAAAGTACTACGTAATGCTATATTCATATTTTTAATTTAAAAAGTCATGTTATTCACAGTTATATTTAGACATTCAAATTTACATAGATTTTAGACTTTTCAGATATTTATAACGAAAAAATATGGTTACTAAGTTGTATTTGCATATATGATAAGAATTCTATAAATTGACAACGAGGAAAAATTAATATTCCTAATATTATCATCATCAAAATCAAGTCTGAGTGGTAAATAACACTTGCCCTTTAATTAGAGGGCAGAGAGTTCAAGTTCGACATTTTAAAAAGTATGATACTTTTTTGTTTCATGTAAATAGAAATTTCTTCGAATCAAGTGACTGTAAAAAATCTAATCAACTATGTGAGTAGATTTATGAAGTGCATCATAACAAAATTTATTTAAACTCTCACTATTAATAATATTAAAAAAAATGAGTATAACAAGATTTTCTTTTCTTCCTTTCTCTTTCATTCTTTCCATCTTTTTTTCGATTTCACACTAAGTCCCAACAAATAAGTAAAGAAAGAAAACATTTTCCTGGCATAACTATCTCCCTCATCTTTTGTTTCTAGAAAATAAGATAAATAACATTAAAAAGGGAGCTATTCAGCTAATTAGTTGCAAAGTTAAATTTCTTCTATAATTTTTTTTTGGGTAATTGATTCTTTAAAAAAAATTATTTTCTAGGTATTTATGATGGTAAGAGTAGTAAATTTTATAGGAAAAAATGATACGAGGACTCATACGAAAAAGAAGCAAAACTTAAGACCTTCTATGTAATTCTCCCCAACTAGGGAAAAACAAATTACCTATAAAAGTTAAGAATTAGATATGATAAATCATTAAGTTCTAATTTAATTCAAAGGATGAAAAACCTTGTTGTTTATTAATTATTTGCTGGTGATACCTACCCTTTAATAAAGTTTTGTCTTCTAACTTCTCCCAAACTACCCAGAAATTTCTTGCATTGCAAAATTAAATTCATAAGGCAAGTGTTAAATTAATTAACTGCATATGTGTTATCTTTTAGAGTGAGTGGAATCAATTATTTTTAAGTGATGGAAAAAGATTTTCTTGATTACACATCAAAAACCAAATAATAAAAAAAAAAAATAAGTCTTCAAGTTAGTTGATGTATGAAAACACCCCTATGAAAGCAGATAAATGACATTTAAAAATAATTTGGGCTCTACCCATCTTTATCTTTTAAAAAAAATTAATTAATATAGAAAAGGAAACTAATTAAAGATTATTAAAATTTCACGTCAATTTAATATGTATCAAAGGCAAGTGGCTAATTAATAATACAAAATTATTTCGTTTCCACCTAACCAATTATTTAGTGAGTACGTAATTTAATTGTTAAATTGTATGCATCAGCTAACGAGGAAGAAATTCATAATTAAAACAAATGAATGAAGTTAAGAATTAGGTATGTGTCATACTCCAACATTTACAGAATAATCATCAAGAACCTATCAATTTACGATATTAATTCAAAGATACCAGACGTGAATCAATTTGCTTTTGGTACATTGAATAATTAAGGTTTTGTTTTGTATTGCTTCACCGATTAATTATCCATGAAGTTTTAATTATCAATTATTAAGGATTTACTTGAGTCAATCTTGCCTATACGTATAATAACACCAATAATTTTCAAGTGATGGAAAAAGATTCTCTTTTAATTTGCTTGGAAATTTAATCTTTTATATTCGCACAAGCCTACTTTCACGTATAAATGAACTCAAGATATATATTAAATAACTTTAATCCTTTCACGCCCTCTTTAATATCGCCCCAATGTAAACGAAAAGTAGATGAAATTGTACCCACACATCTTAGCATAACTGGAAACTCTGAATATTATTTCATCCATGCTATGAATATGTTTGTGTCTATATACATAGGTATGTACGTACACACATACATACATACACGTATGTATATATATGTATGTCTATACATACATACATAATATATATATATGTATATGTCTATATATATATATATATATATATAACGAAAAAAAAGGAACCCCCAGTCCTTTAATCCATCAATCAGGTTTTTAATATAAATTAGAATAAAAATAGAACACAAACGACAGAGAATCTAATCTAAATAGGATTAAGATAGGATCAGTATAAAAGAAGAAAGAAAGGATAAAGAAAGGAGACTATTTCCACGCCTAAACATTACTAATTAATATCATGTGACGAAATTTGATATCAACAGTTAGTACTGTCTGTGACAAAGATAAAAAGTCACTTTCTTTCTATTTAAGAAGAATCTTTTATGGCAAGAAACTTCATGGTATACTAGAAGGTATGTATTTATTTTTGTTTATATTAATTACATATGTGGTTAATATATTTGATCTTGATAATAAAATATTTGAGGGAAATATGTTTGACCCTTGCCAATGATAAGATGCCTCTCAATATTGTGTAACTTCTCACCATATTAGGGCATGAGCAGATCCCTCTAATTTGTGAGAATATTAGTCCTAAGTATTTAGAGTGTGTATAAATAGTTGAGATGTAACATAAAACTCCTAATAAATATGTTGCATATATCTAAATTTTAATGAAATATTTAAAAAAGTAAAAATAAAATTTAAAAAAATTATTCAATTGATACGGGTAGATTTCACTTGATTTAAGGTGTAAATAGACTGATTTGATGTCAAAATGGGTTGATTTGAACAAGTTTAGGTTATTCAAAGAGTTAGGATGCAGCTATTTTGGGTAATTTAATGCTAAGGGTGAGAGAGTTTGACGGAAAATTTTGGGCTTGAGTAGGAAAACAAAATCAAAGGGTGAAAAATGGGTTTTGGGTTTTTTTTTTTTTTAATGTGTGAAAAAAGTATAAAATGACATTGTTTTCTATTTCTTTTAATTAAAAAAATTTTAATTTATGTCAAAATGACATCGTTTGGTAGTTAAAATTGTGGCTAAAACGGTGTTGTTTTAACTGGTGATATTATAATCTTAAAGGATTTTGATATCCATTATTCAGTGTCAATGATTTTTATTATATTTTTGTCGTTCGCAAGAAAAAACTATTTTTCTCCACCAGCTTTTATATCTTCTCAAAAAGATCAGAAACCTAATATCAGCAACGCCCATTTTTCTAATAGTGTGTAAAATTATATAGTACATATATGATTAATATTTTTATTTTGTAAGTTGTAATTCTTATGAATTTGGCTTGCCTCACCCAAATTAAACTACATGAAAGTGATCCTATCAGCTAGCTCATTATCACACCAATTCTATGCAATTTAAGCAGACTTAATATCCATGCATGCCTCAACTGCCTTCTCTGTATATGTTATATATCATCAGAGCTTCTTTACTAAATTATGATAGATGTAAAACCATTTCAGTCTCTTAGAAAATAATTATCCAATTATTTAATCAATTTTTCAATATTGAGATTAAGTTATGATTGTCTTAATTAGCTATATTATTTTTCATTTATGAAAGTTAATCTCATAAAATAGGCAAAAAAAAAATTATATTATTAAAATATTAGAGGAAATTAAATTAGACAAATTTATGTTTATCATTATAATGTTAATTTGTGAGTGAAGGTGGCAAAATACAATCTAATTTTTTGTTGAGATTACAAAGTTTTTACTTTAAATTCTTTTTTTCAGCAAATCCCCAATCTCTTTCTTTATATTGTGTCAACAAAATAATTCCATTCTACTTACGGAAATAATTTTGGCCAGTGTAGAGGGATGTACACAAATTTAAACTAAAGATATTTAAATTATTAAGTTGATGTGCTTTAAGATGTCTAAATGAATTAATCTACTCTATCTAAATGTTAATGGATTCCCAAGTTATGGTTTTTGTTGATTTCTTATTTGGTGGCATGGTGGGCTTTCAATATGTTTGGGAATTCGGTCCATTTTTTCTATCTTCTTTTTTAGGCCATTCTATCTGCGATTTCCTACTAATTTTGTAGTCTTTTTTTTTTTTTAAATTTTTAACAATCTCTCTCTAATCTTTGACTTGGAGATCACTTATAAAGAAAAAAAATTAATCCACTAAAATCATAATAAAATAATTAAAATTATTGGAAAGAAATATTTTTTGAACACCTAACCTCAAAAAACTAGGATGATATTATTTAATTTTAACTCAATTAAAAAAGTTAAGTTGGGGGTAATCTCATGTATGTCTAATTACCAAGGTCATTCTCTTAACCATACTCAATGCGAACTAAGGTCATGGCCTCATGAGGTGGTATTCCTTCGTATGGAGCGTATTTGAATATATCTCGGTGTATTGGAGTACTAGGCCTATTTTCCTTGCCTTCTCATACGTACCATAGTATATAATTACACTTCTCTCACGTGCCACGGTCTATGGCTACGCAATGTGATGCCTATTCTCATTGACTACCTTGATGATAGATGGTGGGGAGCCCGATCTGAGATGGGCAATATTTTTATCATGAGAGTAGGGCTTCCTATTTAATTCTCAATGAGGTAGTCATAAGGCGGGTTAGACCATAGGGTTCCAGCTGTGAGTGTCACGGGCTTACTTTACTGCCACGTGTTTAGCCTAAGTTTTTCCCATGACAATTCACATTTGAAGATGTATGTTCAATGCCTTTTTCAAGATATTAGAAGATCTTAGATCTATGATTTTCCTTTTCAGCTATTTCAAAATACGTGCATAAGTGAAAGTAAAAGATCTAAATGAAAATCAAAGAAAAAAGTAAGATAATTATCAACCTCCACCAAATAAATAAATAAAGGGATAAATTTCCTTTTCCTCTCTAAGGTTTTTGCAAATACTTCATTACCTTTTTCAGATTTAAAAAATTACTTGTTAAATCCATTTATTAACTCAAATAACGGCAAATTTAATATTTTTGAGGTAAAAAGATAATGGAAGGACAAAGTATGTTGATGTTAGTTTTCATTTTGTCAAAAATGTGGTTTTACATAGTTATGTTATAGTTTAGATAAGATTTCCATGCATGAGAATCCAATGGACATGTTGACCAAAGCCGTTACTATAGCTAAGTTCAAGCATTGTATGGATTTTATTTGTATTTGTAACATTTAATGAGCCTTTATGGGCATAATGAAGAGGTTGAGGTAAATATGTGTTAACGTAGAGATTTGTAAAGTTTGTGACCCACATTTGATAATCGGTACAATATATTAAGGTACGTTAACGTAATCGAAAGTTGAGGTCCCTGGAGAGCTCGTTCGAGATGCTAAGGGGCAATGTGCCCGCCTATTTATAGTATTGTATATGTATGTATGTAAGTGTATTGCAGAGGTTTTAATATATGGGCCTGACTGTACCCGAGTTTAGTTTTAAATTTGACCCAAAACTCGGAATATATATTTAGAGTTTAAGGCAAAAGGTTGTAAAAGGTTGTATTGTTCTTCTTCTTCATCTTAATGAAATTGCCGCTTTTTCTTTTGTGGTTTTTCCTCCGAAATTATCAGAAGCTTTCTACATAAATCTAGTGTTGTTTGTGATTTCTTGTGTTTCCTATTTGCTTAGTTGCTTCATTTTTCATAACATTTAGTTTATGATTTCTGCTATTAAGGATTTCCCATCCTATCCCCATCCTTTCTTTTATATTTTTGCTACGGGATTGCTCAGGCTTCTCTACCATGCTTTCATCATACAAAGGATAATGAATCCATTTTTTCACTCGTATAATTTTCGTAATTTTCTTACTGGTGTTGTTTGTGATAGTCACTACTTACAATTACATAATGCATTAAGATGGATTCCATTATTGTACTCCATTTACTTCCTGATTTTATCTGCAGATTAGAGTCATTAGGGGGCAAGCCATTAATATGTGATGAACTGGACGTATCAATGAGCGAGGCTCCTCTTTCCTTCGACGATATGTATTGGTATTGTAGACACGGTGTGATTCTATCTATTAACTCTAAAATAAAGAATTATGTTTTCATATTCATAAATATCAAACCCTACGTTCAGAGAGCTAGTTCGTTCCAGAAACGATTATACAGATAGTAGAATTTTTTATGATTTCTAGTTTGTAAAGTTGCAACATTTATGTTCTTAAGTTTCTTATCACCATCATTTCAATATTTAACTTTGTTTGTTAAATTAAATGTTGCAACATGTATCAAATAAAGAGTATTTTTGACTATACAATAGATGGATTTATTTGTGTTGAGTTCTCATTTGGACCCAAAAAGATGATTGGTTTTAGTCTTATTGTAGCTTATAATAAAATCAAAGTTATTACTCTTAAATTTTAGTTGACTGGGGACTAAATATTTATTGGCTTGTCTTTATAGTAGCATTATTTGGTAAAATTTAGAAATAACTTCATGTTCAAGTAACCAATAATTTGATCATTATTCTCAATTTTTAAATTTAGTTATGCTTTCTCTTGATCAACAATAAAATTATCACTTTAAATGAATCATATTTTTATTTAAATAAAATAAAAATAGCAGCAATAACCAAAATCTTAATTTCAAATTGTAAGGAATTATGAAATAACAACTAAATACTAAAATGTCTTCTCCTTAGTACGCATTGTAATATCATCAGCTTCACTGCTCATATCCTTTACTTTTTACAATTTCCTTGTTATATTATATCAGTGAATTTATGTAATGATATTTAGTATTTTTAAATAAAATAACACAAATTTATAACAAATTTATTACTAAAATTTTGGAATTAATTTTAAAATTAAAAATAATTTAGAGAAATTTTTTGATACATGGATATTTAAGAGTATATGTCTAAAGTAATACCATCATTAAAATACACTTTAAGGTGAGACTTTAACCATCAAATAAATTTATATAATTAAATTTCCCCTAAAAAATTATTAACAATATTTATCTGTTAAATCATAACAACCATAATTCCATGTTTCATAAAACATAACATTTTATTGATGAAGTTTTGATTAGGTCATAGATTTTAGTGATAACAATAAACTAGTAAATAAATAAATAGATGAAGGGGATTGATAAATTAAATATACAGGCATAGGAAATAAAAATACTGAAAAGATTGTTATATATCATATTATTGGCATGTATACCTCTATCATACATAGAACACCGATGATATCACATATAGAATTTCATGTTATTATTATTATTATTATTATAGATAGAATTTCAACCAATTTGGGATTATAATTTGACCCTTCCCTGGTGATTAGCCCAAATGATTTTTTAAATTTGTTTTAATAAAATTTGGATTATCAACTTAAAATTTGTAATATATATTAATGATTTATAATAAAATAGAAATTTGAACTGAAATGTTAAAATTATTAAAAAAACGGATAGGGACTATATTGTCAAGATTGTGAAAATTATGTCCTACTTTGCTGATTCTCTTAGCTTTAGGGGTAAAAATATTATTATCTTAAAATTTAATCTTGCTCAGGGTGAAAATATTTAATTATTTTCATATAATATAGGTATTTTTCTAAAAATAAGAGAAAAAGTTTTATTAAATATTTATTTAACTTAGAATATATTCAAGAGTATTGTATTTGCGTTTAATTATGCAGCATTCATGCAACAATCACATATTCACAATAGTTTCGGATTACTAAATATGACCATAATGTTTCTTAAATATAACTTTTTTTTGTTTTATTTATGTATTTTGAGAGTTAAAAATGAGAACAAATAATTAATAGCACTTTTAAATTTTTGATATCTACAACAATAGTGTCATTATTTATTATTATTATTATTATTATTATGTATACAGATCTAATTAAAGCAACAAAAGTTTATTAAGAACAAAAGAAGCAAAAGATTGTTAAATTCAGTATTACAACCTAGGTTATTAAAATTTATTACAAATGAACCATATTGTATATTTATGATTGGAAAGGGTTTACGTGTTTTTAACTAATAATAATCACTCATAATTAAATTAATAGTATAAATTATATGCAGGTCTTATTACCATTTAAACTAGCTAAGTTTAATTAAACCAATGCATATTTATTTGCTGATAAAATTTTTAGTTAAGGCTGAGAAATAAAACCTGCACTTATAAGGTTAAGAAATGTGCATAGTAATAGTGGTTTGCAAATTGAAACCTCCGGAAGCCTAGCACAAATCTATTTTCGTTTTATGAGTGTAACTCAAAATAAACCCTCCTGAACTATATTTATGAATTTATTTATTTTGATTTTCTCCAATATCTTGATTGTATATTTTATAGTACCTGGTAAAATATTAAAAAAAAATTAGTTGATCAGTAAAGCATAAAAGGTAAATAATATGTCAGTTAGAAAAATTAAAAAAAATAGACAATCATTTTGATAAACATAACTTAATTATGACAAACATATAGATGTATATAAAGAAAACTAAGGTAACCGAGACGTACATATTAAATGGCATAAGTATTGTGTGATCACCGCAAGCCAAATTCATAAGAGTAATGCTTTACTTTGATGCAACCCTTCATTTATTGATAAATTTTAACTTGTACCTTAATTTATTGTAAATTATCATCTCGATTTCACCATTGTTAACTTTTGCTATTTAAGCTACTCAATAGTCAGGTTTAACTAAAAAAATTATATTATGGTAATTAATTAACTAATTTTTTTAATATTTCTTAATTTTTAAAATTATATAGTGAACAGTGTATAAGAACCAAAACATCCCAGAACCTATATAAAAATTTTTAATTTTAAAAATAAAATAATTTTTCTTTTAATTTTGAGCTCAATTCTCTCAAAGTATACCATCTAATCTGGTCTTATTTATTAATTAATTCTGTTCTTAATAAGTGAAGACGTGCAAGCACAATGTCCTTAATAAAGAAAACCTTTTGCCTCTCTAAAATAATGTACTGATGCAAAATAAGGTTTTAAAGCGATCTCTTTTTTAAGATACAGTGACTGTTGGTTTGTAAAGATCTTAAAACAACATTAATACTTTTACATTCAATAATAAACTTAGGGAAGAAATGGAGATTAAAAAAGGGTAGAAAGGGTTTCTCTCTATTTTTAATGAACAAAATACGCATTTTTTTTTTATAAGTATACATTTACTCTTTCATCTGGGATATATCTCCTAGCTTTATAAGTCACATTATATATATGTAATACATAATATTATAGAAAAGATCATTCATGTCTACATGACAGTCATAGTAAAGCCACATGGCCGAGAGAAAGCTAAGTGTTAATATACGTACTACTTGATTATATGTTGATAATGTAAAGGTATCAATAAATGACCACCACAACAATAGCCAATGAGAGAATGACACGTGGAATAACAAATGGTGAAACCTTTACTCCTCAGGGCAAGTGAGGTCAACTTGTGGTAATGAGAGACCAAGTAGCACTTGAATTCCGTTATAACGTACCAATAGTAAAATTATCTTTCCCTTGCCTATATAAACCCTAAGTTTACCTAAGCAGAGGGCTAGATTCTTTTACTAACCAACTCTTTCTCTCTGTCCAGCAGCATATCTTGTTCTAACTTAAGCATCAGAGGGAGTTCATTAGTAACACCATCGGTGCCCATTAACATGTTCTTGATTTGGAGGTATTTGCTACCATAATAAAAGAATGATTCACCACGATAGAAGATAGAAGCACCTCAGCAGAAGAGCAAGCCACCTCAACCACTTTAGTAATTAACAAATTTTGAATGCTGACTGAGGTCTCTCTCCACGTAAAGCCTACATGGTATTGGAGGAGAATTTTGACATCAATATTTGGCACTGTCTATCAGGAAAACTATGAAAAAGCCCAACAATAAAGTATTCTCTAATGATAAAGCACCAAAGAGAAGATAACTCTTAACTCTCTCTTGGAAAATAGTTGAGAAATGATTGCATGATATAGAAGTAGGAGCGAGACAGGTTAATCGAGCATGTCGGGACCTAGCTTACTAGATCTCCTGTATAACTTTAGTTTATTTCCTTACTAATGTGGTTAGAAATACACACTAACATAGGAAGTTTAAGATGCTCCACTTATATTACCACCAAGATTAGATCGACCTAGTAGCCATGTTAAGATTTGGTTATATTACTTTGCTTATATTATTACCAAGGTCAGATAGACCTAGTAAACATTATGAAATTTTTGGATTTGATACTTAATCAATAGATTCAAGGGAGGTCACGTGTATAGAGTCTTTTATTATATTAAATGGACCGGCTTGAACTCAGCAGAGGATTTCCCTAGAAGCATTGAGGTAGTTGTTTATGATTTCTCCAAGCTTATGGTGACTATAGTTTTCTTATATGCTCTTGAAGAAGCCTAGGCTGGATCTCCATTTACTTTTCATGAGGTTTTTTTGAGAAAAACAAAACGTAGGCTGGATCTCCATTATATCTCCATGTGATATTTCACCATGTGATATTTCTCCATGTGCTATTTCGCTATGATTTTGCCGTAAGTTATACAGTCATGTTTTAGCCAATTGTGCCTTCAAGGTATTATCGCCAGTTATACTATTGTGGAATTATGTCTTCATGTTTTTGCCATGTTTTGGGTGTGGATTTCCCGTAAAGAATACCAATTTGATACTGTAGGTTTATCTTAGTATGGATCATTTTGCCATTGAAACATGCCAATCTAAAACTGTAGGCATATCTTGGCTTAGTCAAGTTCTCCTAATTGCCAATCTAATATCGTAGGAGTATCTTGGCTTAGTCAAATTCTTTTGAATGCCAATCTAATATTGTATGCATATATTGGCTTAATCAAGTTCTCCATAAGGCCAATTTAATGCCATAGGCGTATCTTGACTTAATCAAGTTCTTCTTCAGGCCAATCTGATACTGTAAGCGTATCTTGGCTTAATCAAGTTCTCTTGAATGCTAATATGATATCATAAGCGTATCTTGACTTAATCAAATTCTCCTGAACATCAATCTAATACCCTAGGTATATCTCGGTATGGATCATTTCACCATTGAAGTCTACTAATATGATACCAAAGGTATATCATGGTGTAACTAGATTTGTTCTCCATAACTTTAATGCCGTAGGCACATCAGAGAAACAATTGTTTACCATAAAAATCCATTGATACTGGGTATGTATCAATGGCAGGATTTGTTCACCAAGAAGTCCTTTGATGTTTTAGTTGCATGAAAGTTAGTGATTTGTTCGTTGTGAAGTCCTTTGATGTCGTGGCTATATAAAAGGCACAGTTATTCTCTATAATGTCCCTTGACACCATGGATGCATTAAAGGCACGGTTGTTCTCCATTAAAGTCCATTGATACCAAGTACATATCAAAGGCACGATTATTTGTTATAAAGTCTTTGTTGTTGTGGCCGCATCAATGGCATAGTTGTTCACCATGAAGTCTCTTGACGCTATGGTACATTGAAGACACGGTTGATCGCCATGAAGTTTCTTAATGCTATGGCCTCATTAAAGGCACAGTTGTTCACCATAAGTTCATTTGATACATTAGGGGTGTCAAAGGCACGAATTGTTTGCTAGTTCTATGGATACCATAGGTGTATCTTGGTTTGAACAATTTCATCGTTGAAGTTTTACTAAGTGTGCATCAATGTACCAATATCATATGGTAAGCTTTAAGCCAATTAAACTCTCATTCGAATAATTGAGTTAATACTATATTCATTGGAAACTATAAGAAAGTAGAGTAAACCGAAATGATCCTTAGCATGCTTTGACTAGAATTGTATTCTAGGCACCTTGTACTCGATATTCAACAAAGAAATGATCACTTTTTAAATTTATTTGAAATTCAATTTATCGCATCATAGATGAATTAAGCAACAACATAGAAAACTAAAATTCGGTAGAAGCATCATTGGTGTCATTCTTTTTGTCACCTTTTCCTTCCTACTCCTCTTTTTTCTTCGCCACTTTTGTTACCATATATTGATGAGGTTGAATGGAAAAGATACTTCACTTATAAAAAAATTTTGATTCCCCTCATACATCTCCTATTGAGTTGATCGATACCCACTGTACCAAGAAGTGTCATTCTCCTTTTGAGCTTGAGCTAAGAAGGCCACATGTTTCTTGTCTCAGCAATTTAAGCTTGCTCAACAACAACTATAGAGTGTGAGTTTGTTCTACCTTAACCCACAGAGCAACAGCCTTAAAATCAACATTTGCAGCAACTACAAGTTAGTTATGTCATCAGTTCATGTAAGAGGCATACTGAAAGGAAAACAGAGTTAGGATATATTTATCGCAAAGTGTAAAAGGTAGCATCAATTGTTACCCTCCAAAGGACTTGCCCTATAGTAGCCCAGAATGACTTCAGTAGTCTCTTTATCTTACATTGATATATATATATCTGCCGAGAAGATATTAACCATGTTACCCATCGCCTCGACTAGGTAAGTGGGAATGAAGGTGGCCATTTGATTTAAGTCGCCTAATCTAGTGGAATCGATGGGTGTCGCTAAAGTCCCTTCTTCGAAAACATGCTTTCTCGGTGGTCAAGCAAGCTACGAAGGGGCCTTAAGACCCAATACTGATAAGGGCAATTATGGTAATGATGGCAGTTAAGAATCTTACCTCGATCCTTTTTCCTTCTATGCCTCAAGTGGGCAATTTAATTGGTGGCAACATTACTTGGCTCTAGCAACATCCTCTGCGCTTTTTCGTCAACCATCTCTTGCTGTTAATAAAGTCCCTTCCTTTTCTATTTATACTATAGTAGGATCAATTCGATATCATAAAGATCAAGATAAGACTCTATGATAAAGGTAACTAATACCAATTAAGAATTCATAACTGACATGTTTCTCGGGGCAATATTTGGAAAGGAATCACTACTGGCATTTAAACCTTCCTCCTATCATGCTGTGATGATAGCAACGTTTAAGAAAGAAACCTCAAAAAATGAAAACTTTTTGTATCCTATGCTAAGATAGAAATAACTGCTTCAAAAACATACTATATGCATGAATTGTAGTCAGCCATATTGCATATAATGATCAAGTGAATGCAACAGTCAACATAATTAGAATATAATATCTGCCAAAAACAATGCAACCTCCTAAAGTGTAAGCGCCCCTATCTACTCAGATAATTATCAAGCATTAAATGCTGTTGACAAAAAGCTATTAAGATGGAAGCAAATACCGGGATCTAAGTGCTGTGGCGAACAGAAGTATAGTTTTCACAGCTATAAACTTTTCTAGGCTTAAAAATTAAGGGGCTCTTGTTGTATGAAGGATCATTCATGTCCAAGTTAGCGAAGCCACGTGGCAAAGAAAAAGTTAAGTCTTAACATGTAAACTACTTGATTACATGTTGATAATCTAAAGGTATCAATAAATGACTACTATAAAAATAGCTAATAAAAGAATGACATGTAGAATAACATATGGTGAAAACTCTACTCCTCAAGGCAAGTAAAGTAATCATATGGGAATGAGAGACCAAGTGGCAGTTGAATTCTATTATAATGTACTAGTAATAAACTTGTCTTTCCCTCACCTACATAAACCCTAAGTTTACCTAAGCAAAAGCGTTGGATTCTTTCACTAACCAACTCTCTTTCTTTTTTTTTTTCACTTTTGTCCTCTTCATTGTATACACATAACAGTTGCTGTTGTTATTACTATTAATCTTTTGAGATTAGTTCTTTAGCATATCTTGTTTTGACTTAAGAGTCGAAGGGGATTTGCTAATAACACCATCAGTACCTAATTGACATGTTCTTGTTTTGCAAGTATTTGCTACCATGATGGAAGAATGATTCATCACGATAAGAGGGAAAGCTACTTTAAGAGAAGAGTAGGTCACCTCAATTAAAAAGTCAACCATCTCAGTAGTTAATACATTTTGAACGTTGACTAAGATCTCTCTCTATATAAAGCCTACATGATAGTGGATGAAAATTTTGACGTTAACATTTGGTGATGTCTGTGGGAAAAATTGTACGAAAAGCCAACTATAGGGTATTCTCTAATGATAAAGCGCTAAAAAAAAGATAACCATTAACTCTCTCTTGTGAAATACTTGAGAAATGATTGCACGGTATAGAAGCAGGAGTGAGATAGCTTAATCAAACAAGTTAGAACCTAGCTTACTAGATCTCTTGCATGACTTCAGTATATTCTCTTACTAATGTGGTCAGAAATTCATGCTTGCCTAGAACGTTTAAAATGCTCTACTTAAATTACTACCAAGGTTAGATCGACATGGAAGCCATGTTATGATTTGCTTATATTACGTTGCTTATATTACTGCCAAGGTTAAATAGACCTAGTAACCATTTTGAAATTTTTGGATTTGATACTTATTCAATAGCTTCAAAGGAGGTCATATGTATATTGTCTTTTATTATGTTGAATGGACCAACGACTCAGTAAAGGATTTCCCTACAAGCATTTGGGCAGTTTTTCATGATTTCTCGAAGCTTATGATGATTATGCTTTTCTTATGTGATCTTGAAAAGGCTAGGTGTGTTATTTTACTACCTTGGTTTTCATAAGGCTTTTTTTGAGAAAAATACCACATAGGTTGGATCTCAATTGTATCTCTATGTGCTATTTCGCCATGACTTAGCCATTAGTTGTAAGGTCATGTTTTCACCGATAGTTCCTTCAAGGTATTATCACCAGTTATACCTTCGTGAAATTATGTCTTTATATTTTCATCATATTTTGGTATGGATTTCCTATAAAGAATACCAATCTAATACCACGGGTGTATCTTGGTGTGGATCATTTCGCCATTAAAACACGCCAATCTGATACGATAGGTGCATCTTGACTTAATCAAGTTCTCTTGAATGCCAATCTAATACTGTAGGTGTATCTTGGCCTAATCAAGTTCTGTTGAATGCCAATCTAATACCGTGAGCATATCTTGGCTTAATTAAGTTCTCTCAAATGCCAATATCATGTCGTAGGCGTATCTTGGCTTAATTAAGTTCTACTTTGGGCCAATTTGATATCGTAGGTATATCTTTGCTGAATCAAGTTCTCCTTGAGGATAATTCGATACCGTAAGCATATCCTACCTTATTCAAGTTCTCTTTAAGGCCAATTTGATACCATAAACATATCTTAGCTGAATCAAGTTCTTTTGAATGCCAATCTAATACCGTAAGAGTATCTTAGCATAATTAGTTCTCTCGAATACCAATTTGATACCATAGGCATATCTTTGTATGGATTATTTTACCGTTGAATCCACCAATCTAATACCAAAGGTGTATCTTGGTGTAATCAAATTTGCTCTCCATAAGGTTTTTTAATGTCGTGGGCGCATTAAAGGAACGATTATTCTTCATCAAAGTCCATTGATACCTGGTACGTATCATATCAGGATCTGTTCGCCTAGAAGTCCTTTGATGTCGTAACCACATTAAAGGCAGCAATTTGCTTGCCTTGCCGTGATGTCTTTTGATGCCGTGATCTCGTAGGTGCATCAAAGGCATAGTTGTTCACCATTAAAGTCCAATAATGTTGCATATGTATCAAAGGCATGATTTTTTGCCATAAAATCCTTGATGTCATGGCTACATCCTTGACACGATTGTTTGCCATAAAGTCCTTGATGTTGTTGTGCATCAAAGGCACAGTTGATCACCATAAAGTCCCTCGATGGCGTGGACGCATCAAAGACACCTTTGTTTGCCATAAGGTAGTTTGATGTTGTGGACGCGTTAAAGGCATGAATTGTTTACTAGTTCTTTAGATGCTATGGGTGTATCTTGGTTCGAACAATTTCACCATTAAGTGTGTGTTAATGTATCAACATCAAAAGGTAAGCTTTAAGTCTATTAAACTCTCATTAGAATGGCTGAGTTAATACATCTATTGGAAAATATATGGAAGTTCAATAAACCAAAATAATCCTCAGCACACTTTGTACTTAGTATTGAAGAAGGAAATTCTCACTTTTTAAATTTATTTGAAATTCAATTTATTATAGCATAAATTAATTAAGTAACAGTAAAGAAAACTAAAATTTGGTAGAAGCATCACCGATGCCATTCTCCTTATCACCTACTCTTTCATCCTCCTCTTTTTACTTGGTTGCTTGTGTCACCGGATATTGATCAAGATTGAATGAAAAAACATTTCACTCATAACAAAATTTTGATTCGCCTCATATATCTCTCATTGAGCTCATTGGTATTGACTGTACCAGGAAGTGTTGTCCTCCTTCTAAGCCTGAGCTAAGAAGGCGCATGTTTCTCCCTTTTAGTAGATAAAGCTTGCTCAGCAATAATTATAGAGTAGCGAGCTTGTTCTACCTCAACCCATAGAGCAACAGCCTCAGATTCAATATTCGTAGTAGCCATGAGTTCGATATGTCGTGAGTCGACGCAAGTGGCAAGCTGAAAGGAAAATAAATTTAGGATATATTTATCATAATGTGTAAAAGGTGGCACCAATTGTTACCTTCCAAAGGGCCTGCCTCATATTGGCTGAGAACAACTCTAGTTGTCTCTTTATCTCGCATTGATATATATCTGCCTGATCAAGTAGAATCGAGGGGGTGTCACTAAAGTCCCCTCTTCTAAAACTCGCCTCCTCGATGGTGAAGCAGGTTGCAAAAGGGCCTTTGCACCAAATATAAGTTAGGGCGATTGCGATAGCAATGGCAGTTAAGAATCTTGCCTTGGACTCCTTTTTTCCTATGCCTCAAATAGGCGATCTTATTGGTGGCAGCATTATTTGGTTGCAACAACTTTCTCTTCGCTTTTCCCCTAGCCATCTTTTTCTGCTAATGGAGTTTTTCCCCTCTCTATTTATACTGCAATAGGATCAATTTGATGTCATAGAGATCGGGATAACACTCTAAGATAAAGGTAAATAACCCATCAGAATTCATAATTGACATGTGTCTCGAGGCAACGTTTAAAAAGGAATCACTACTAATATTTAAACCTTCCTCTTATCATGCCGTGATGGAAGCGGTAATTAAAAAAGTAACCATCCAAAATGAAGACTTTCTGCATCCTGTGCCAAAATGGAAATAAATGCTTCGAGAACATACGATATGCACAAACCATAGTCAACCATATTGCACATGATGATCGAGCAGACACGACAATCACCATTATTAGAATATAATATCCACCAAAAATAGCGTAACCTCTTAAAGTGTGTGTTTTCCCATCCATTTAGATAATTATCAGGCATTAAATGTTACTGACAAAAGGCTATTAAGACGAAAGCAAATGTTGGGATCTAACTGTCATGGTGCACAAAAATATAATTTCCATGCCTGTTAACTCTTTAGGCCTGAAAACTATGGGACTCCTATTTTAGGAAGGATTATTCATGTCCACATGACAGCCATAACAAAGCCATGTGGCAGAGAGAAAATTAAGTCTTAACATGCAAACTACTTGATTACATGTTGACAATATGAAGGTATCAATAAATGACCACTACAACAAAAGCCAATGAGAGAATGACATGTGGAATAACAGTTGGTGAAAGCTTTACTTCTCAAAGCAAGTAAGGTAAACACATGGGAATAAGAGATCAAGTGGTGCTTGATTTCCATTATAACATACTAGTGATAAACGTATCTTTCTCTTGCCTATATAAACCCCAAGTTTACTCAAGCAAAAGGTTGGGTTCTTTTACTAACTAACTCTCTTACTCTCTTGTCTTCATAATTGTACACATATAATAATTGTTGTTATTATTCCTGTTGATCTTTTAAGATTAGTTCTTTAGCATATCTTGTTCTGATTTGAGTGTCAGAGGGAGTTTGTCGATAACACCCTTAGTACTCGTCAACATATTCTTGTTTTGTAGGTTTTTGCTACAATGATGGAAGAATGATTCATGATAGTAAAAGGAGAGAGCCACCTCAGCAGAAAAGCAGGTCACCTCAGTTGGAAAGTTAACCATCTTAATAGTTAACAAATTTTAAATGTTGACTGAGATCTCCCTCCACGTGGAGCTTACATGACAGTGAAGGAGAATTTTCGCATCAACACATAACATTAATATTATATTAATATGATTACCAAAATAGATATATTTTAATATCTTAATAAATTATACAACAATCTCTTTTTGTTTTAAAATATTAGATTCTTTAAGTTTAAGGGATGTTGCGACAACAAAATTGAAAATACACAATACTGTAAATAAACCAAGGCATGCTAAAAGCATTATAGCCTTAAAAAAATATTCCGGTCAATGCCTTTGATGTAAATCCGGCTCTATACAGGTCTAACCTCTATAATACACACTTAATATAGAATCGTAGAACAACTTTTGATACTTTATTCTCTTGTAACAACTATATGAAAGCTAAATATAAATTTAGGAAATTATTCTAATATTTTTGTCTCATATTTTATTGGTTCACGGGCTCTTCTTTTTATAGTATAAACTATTAAGCCATCATTAAATCACAAATTAATATTATCATAAATTAACCATTAAACTATAATTTTTAATCAATAAAAGCATAATGATATTAACTAAATTTTATGTAGTAACGCATTAAACCATAATTTGTAACAAAAAATATATATAAATAAATAAATCATGGCGATGGAATATTCACAATATATGAAATAATTAAGTATTATGATATATCGTATTTTGATATAGACTAAGGGCTGGTTTAGGATTGATGTTGAAATAGGTAAAAATAATTTTGAGTAACCAAAAGTTGTTTTAGGTGTTTGTAAAAATTTTTTCACAAACATTTTTAACAAAATCACCCCATTTAGTTTGTATAACATTTTGAAAAGTAGAATTAGAATTACTTTTTAAAATCTAATTTTGAAAAGCAACTTCATTTGTAAATAATAATAAATATACTCATTTAAATTTATAAAACCTAAAATTATTTCAAATTTAATTAAGAAATGAAATTATTAAAATAAATTTTTTTTATCTTTTTACTGATTATTTATTTTTTTTTAATTAAAAATTTTACATTTTATAGCCACACACACACATATATATATATAAAGAAACACACAAAATTGGTAGTTAGGATTAGTAGGTACATTTTAGTAATTAGCATTGCTACAACATTTTAACAATAAAATTTATCAAACACTAAATTGAATATCTTCAAATCTGATTATTTTTACAGCATAGAATGAGTAAATTATTTTAAAATTTACAACAATCCTAAATTGACTCAAAATACACAAAATATGCATAATTAACCCAATAGAGAATATTTAGAATTCAATATATATATATATATATATGTATATATATTGATTCTTATCAGGCTATATACCAATCATTGGAACATTGAATTTTTATAGTTAAGGAAAGAATATATGATATCTCCTGCTTTTAAGGATAACATCCCATCACTTCTAAACTTTGACAAATATCTTATCAACCTATCACAGCTACTTTTGAAATTACTTTTTGAATTCATTTACAGTAATATCTTTAGATAATGTTTAGCAAAAAATAATCAACAATGATGTCCATAAAAATTATCAAATATATTTTATTTAAATATAACCAATTATTTAAACTTTTTCTCTTTCTTTTTTCTCTATCCTTTTGTCTCCTCTACCATGCCATTGGTTCCAATGCTTTTTCTCTCGGCACCCCATTTCGCCCATTAATTTCAAAACAAAATCACAAACACTAATCAAGTTTAGATAATGTTCTCGCAAAGTGATTGCTTAAGCTTCTCCACAATTCTCCCTTTTGTAGTAGGACTACAATGTTTCACACTTTGATGTTATTTTCACCTACACACGCATAATTTTCTTTTGCTTTTGTTTGTGCCGATAAGGCAACATTCATGTACTGAAAAAATATATATATATAACCATTATTTGAATATGCAAATTTTTTCTGTATTGAACGTTACATGTATCAAATAAAGAGTATTTTTGATTGCACAATGTATAGTTTTATTGAGTTTTCATTTCTTACTCAATAAAAAAAAATGGTCGGTTTTATTATATTCCAATGCTCTTTTTAATTCTATATTTATATTTTAATTTTCAACCTTGATTATACATTCATAAATCATAATAGATAATATAATTATTATAATAAAATAAAAATTATTACTCTAAATTTAATTTGATTAGGAATAAAATTTTACTCTGTTGTATTCATATAATACTATTATTTGATTAAAAAACTTCATTAGCTAAGCAATGGTTAAATTACTAGCGTGGAATTTTAAATTTAGTTACACCAACAATATTATTATTTTGGATTGATCATATGATTAATTGAATAAAATAACAATAATAATATTCATAAATTTAATTTTAAATTATAATACAATAGTATAGTATCTTCTGCGTGCAAACAATAGCATCATGTCTGCAATGACTAGGTTTGCAATCAACTTAGCTTAAATATCCTTCAATTTTTACAAGTTCTTCCACATGCTTCATAAATAGTTTCATACAATGATTTTTAACATTTTTAATTAGAATTGATTAAAATATGAAAAAATTCATTCCTTATTAAAATATTTGGTTGCTTTAAAAAAACATAACCATAATAGATAGAATTTTTTATGCATAGATATAGAATAATTTTTTTTTTAAAAAAATCCTATGATTAAAAAAAAAATTTTAAAAAAATATATTTTTAAAAAAATATATTTTTTAAGTGAGATTTTATAAGTGCAATAAGTTTATTTAATTAAATATTCTCCAACATCTTATAAACAAACCACATTTTGATTTTTTTCATTAAATAATAATATTAATTTGGGTGAACAATAATTAACTAGTAATAAACCATAGAAATCCACAATTCGATTTTTCTGCTTGATAAAGCTACATTTTATTGGTGATGTTTGGTTAGGGTTGTAGATTTTAGTGATAATGAGAAACTAGTAAATAAATAAATAAACGAAGGTGGTTAATGAATGAAATATATAGACATGGGAAATAACATATTAGCAAGGTTGTTATGACATATCATATTATTGTTATGAGTATCTCTATCATATATATATAGAACATCTGATGTGATCATCACAGCTATCACAAAATTATTATGTTGTTTCGATCAATTTGGGCTTATAATTTGATAAGTGATTAGCATAAACAACTTATATTCCTTTTTTATTCCTAAAATTTCCTGTGAAACATAAACATTTGTATTATATTATTACTCAAATTTGAAATAGTCTAAAACGTAAAGTATACATTAAACCATTCAAACCACACTCAAAATTAAGTAAGAACTAGTAATATATATTAGAGATTTAAAATATAATACAAATTTTTGCTGAAATGTTTGCATACCAATGTTGGGATTGAAGAAGCATTGATCCCATTAAGTATCTTTCTATTGTCATAGAATTTAATGGATTAATAATGCTTGTATTCCTAAATCTTGATAAACTAACAAATAAGTAATTAATATGCTCCATTGTAATATTTTTATTCCTTTATTTGTTAAAATTGTTTAAAATTATTGTACTTTCATTTAATTTTTAAAATATAATAATTATAAATGTCAATACCCAAATCTTTCTAATTAATGAAAAACATCTTGGAGACATACACATGTTAGATGAAGATTTAAGGGGTAGAATTTTGTTAGATATTCAATAATAATTTATTTTTTTCACAGTTAAGCTTCTATTATAATTAATAAGATTACCTTTTGATTTGTCATGATAATAAAATTTTTCTAAATAGTTTAGATTTTATTGTAATAGTATTTCTCTTATTTATTATTGTTTTAACTAATTAACCTTTTTGATAGAGTAGGTTTTCTATTTCCTTGTAGATAGGGACTCAATACTTAGATTAAATTATAACATGAGGAAATTTCAATTTCATTTCTCCAAATGAATTCTCTCTAAGCGTGTATTCATTTATTTTTATTTGAAATCTAGATGGATTTGAACTATGACAAATTTGAATATATAAAAATTAACATAATTTTGAAAAATATGTTTGTTTTTATTTATAATGTTTAAATATAAATATCTAAAAACTAATAACTTTGTTTACAATATCTTTATAAATAATTTAGATAAACTTTATAGCAAGAAATAAATAAAAAAATTTTGTAAGAGTATTTCAATTCATTACAATTAGAAAATTTTTTTAGATCTTAGACTTGAGTGTTAAGTTAAAAATTTTTAGCTTATTTTATTAAAATATAATTATCAAGTTTTTGATGTTAAATAAAAAATACATTTAAAACATATGAATAATTGAAATTAGACTATATTTAAACCTCAGACTAAAAAAACCACCAAGCACTATGGGCCCATTTGGTTTGGGTTTAAAAATTATTTTTAAAAATTTGAATAGTACTTAAAAATTTGAGTTTTATTGTTAATATTTGAAAATATGTTTGATAGAAAATTTGGAAATGTTTTCAAACATTTAAATGCTTGAAAACATCTTTAATATAATATGTTAAAATAATAATATTTGTTTGCTTGAAATTATTTCTAAAAACAATTTTATATAAATTTTAATTATATTCAATAATGTTGATTATTTCAAACTATTGTTTTTCTTATATTTGTTCAAAATGATATATTAATTAAAAACTGATTAATACTAACTTATTAATTTCATTGTAATAAACTTGTAAAAAGTATAATATGTGATGGACACACATCTCTTCCTTTTATAGAGGTAATTTTTTTATTTATTCAAAAATAAGTAATTATTAGAGAAAATTAAGCAATATTATTATACCACACAACTAGCACATAGCTTTAACGAGGGTCTCATTTGCTCCTCTTTCACTTGGTGATCTTTGCTTTGTGGCTTTGCTGTTAGTTTTAGGCAAGGCTTATTCCCACAGCAAGGATGGCACACCCACGCCATGCTCACTGCTTTGATGCAATTGCACAGTTCACTGCTGATTACTGCTGGGCTGCTGCTGTTTCTGTTTCTAGTTTTTTGGAACTGATTTGTCAAGCCCTTTTTTTTTCTGGCTCCCTAAGGCTTTGTAATCCTCTTTTTATTTATTAATGTTATTGCTCTAAGCTTAGGCTTGGAGATTATTTAAAAGAAAAAATTAGTATTCTCTTTTTCCTGATCATTATTATTTACTCAAAATTTTCAAAGAAACATATCGCATTATTATTTTAAGAAATTATAAAATACAATTTTTTGATAAAAGGCACATAATACTAACAAAATGTTGATTAAAATATATTAATATAAAAGATTATAGAAATCTACAAAGAATTAAAATAAATAAAAAATTGAGAACTTATAGATAAAGTTATTTATACAATATAAAGAAACTTATAAATAAATTAGTTAAAATTTTAAAATTTAGATCTTGTAAGAAAATTATAAGTAAAATAATTTTAAAACTGAAAAATATAGTTGAAAAAGAAAAAAATATTTAAATTTCATTTGAAGACAGTAAAAATAAAAAATGAAAAATGATTTTTATTATTTTTTAATTTTGCACTATGTCCTAAAATTATTTTTGGATTAAATTTAACTTTTTACATTAAACTTAAAGACTAAATTTAACTAATTTGAGTCAAACTTTTTTTTTAAGAATGCATTGTATTCTTTATTTGTAGAAACACAAAATTGTGTCCCAACAGCATATTTGTATGATTATCAGATCAGATTGGTGGTTTTAGCTACCACCGTGATATGGAGGTTGGAATTTTATCCCATTTTTATGTGTTGATTTTCTCATACTCGCCTCCTCTTTCATGCTTAATCGATCAAACGTTTCAGAAACTTGACATAGTAGTTCCTTTTGATTGTTGGCCACAAATTCTAATGCTTTCTTCATTTGTTCAATTCATTGCTCAAATTGCTCTACAGTTTCGCTCTGATGCCGACACTTGATATGCACTTAAAACATTGCTCAACAGTTTCAGTGTAGCTTAGCTCAATATAAGGGTCACTTTTCCTCTTCTTGATAGTATATTCTTGATAGAACGTGGTGGCTAATTTCTCCTTTGAGCCAATAGACCGGTCCCATGAGTGATTTTGAAAATTTCCACATTCGCAAAACAATGTATACGTAGCTGGAATGTGCTCCTAATTTATCAACAAAGTTGATTACACTTTCTCAAGGGTTTCTTTCCTTTCCATCAAATAATGCAAACTTAGGATATGATTTTTGCTAAATCTCAGCCGAAAATGGAGGCTAAGGGCATTTATGCTGCATATGTGATTCGATAGTCTGTGTGTTGCTCCTCCGTCCTACACGATTCAGTCTGGTTCTACTGTTGCTCCTATTGAGACTCTCTTATAAATCGTAAAATAGTGGCCGTGTTAAGTGTTAATCCCGTTTTGATTACTGCAGTCATTTTTGGCGAATTCAGTGATCTTTTGTTGCAGATTTTGCGCCCGGTCTGATGATGACTCGTCTTGATTGTCAGCCTCCTCTCCCTGCTGAGTTTTCTTTCTTGTTTTTGTTTAGTGGCACGTGTTAATATTTGAGAATGTTGGGTCGATCTTAAGGTTAAATAAACTTAATGGAATTCGATCATTATGCTCTTTTTCAAGTAGGAAAAGGATTTATAAGTCCTAATCTTTTAAAAATATTAATTATACCCTTATATATTAATAGTTATTTAGTAAAAATAATTATTAAATATTTAAAATTTGGTAAAATATAATATACTTACCTAAAATACATTAATAAAAATATAATATTATAATGTTTATATAAAATAAAATTATTTATGAAATATCGAAATTATGGTTGAACTAATTTTGTATAAAATGAAATTTATATTTTATAAATAAATTAATATGTATTTAGGCTTAATTTTGTTTTATTTCTAATACTTAATAAATATTGTCTTACAAATATATTTTTAAAAAAAATAAATTTGTATTCTAATTATATATATTAATAAATATTTTATTATTGGAATGTTATAAAAATACTTATCATTATTATTACTATGTTTATTTCTAGTTAGAAATTTTAAACATATTTTTAATTAATTATTATTAAATAAAGAGTATAATTATTATTTTCTAATAAATAGCAAGTTTAATAGATATTTTTAAAATTATTAGAATTATCAACCGAATAAAATAAATTTTAAGGACTTAAAAAGTACTTTACTCGAAAAGAAAATCCTAAGGAGGGTGTTGTTGCTACTTTTAGTGGCTTCCTTTGGATCAAATCCCATGAGATGGTATGGGAAAAAAAAAAAAAAAAAAAAAACTCAATTTGCAATCCATCATGTTGGAGCATGTGAGACTAGAGAATAAAACAAAGATTACCTAGAAGGAATCCTTGGGTTAATAATAATACAGGTGTTTGTAACGTTAAGCCTTGAAAGAACTCTCGCTAGATAGTAATTGCCCTGTTACTATGCAAAACTGACCCCTTTTATGATTTTTGATTTCGCAAGTGAGGAGATTTCATCTCTTTTATAGATCGCCAATTCTATCTGTTTTATTATTCTTACTCATAGTAATCTAATTTTATTCTTTTTCTAATGAAACTCTTCCTAGTTGTGTTAGTATTTCATTCAAAGTTTTTATTTTTCAATGGTGTGAAATTATTCTAAATTACTACAAGCTTGTCATATGGATCCTTAGTCAAATTGAGGTCTTTTGGGTTTTCTTTCCATTACCATGGCCACGTGCTACTCCCTTGTTGGATTAAGATTCTCTTCAAGTGGATTTCACACTATGACTGATAAATTAAGTTCCAGGAAATAATTGAGTCCACTATATTAAATATGCCTAATAAAACGACATCGTTGTGATGTACGCCTATGCATAATTTTCACAACATAACTAAGCACATCAACCAATTAAGAACTCAATTTCTCCTCTTTTGCTGCAACTATTGCTTATGCAATTGTCCCTGCTGTCTTGGAGCAACTAACTTCAATGATGGCTCAAGAAATAAAAGACAAGGTGAGCCTTGTAATGGGTGTTTAAAAATCCTTGCCAACAATTGATTCGAGCATATATATTGATATTTTTAAATTTAATTGAAATTTTATTACTTCTCAAATTCTAATAGTAGGTGGTGTTTTTAGATATTATCGAAACATTAAGAAGGTAAAATGGTAAATAAACAAAACACTGGAGGTGGTATTCCCTTGTATTTGTTAAGATACAATTATGAAACAATTGAGACAATTTTTCGAAAGGTTTGAAATTACCAATTTTATGCAATTAAAGAAATTCTTATTATGGAATTAAACAATTAAAGGATTTATTAAATATACTCTTCAAAAATAACATATAGATTCTATTAGAGATGGCAAAATTTCCTATAAATTTGGGGTCTCATGGGAATTTATCTGAAATAAGGTGAATTTGGGATGAAAGATAGATAATGCAGGAAAATTAATCTCAATACTGTTAATAGGGTGAGAAACCATTTAATAATACTCTCTAACCCAACCCACCCAACAAAAATATATTTGTGGATAATATTTGATTAAAAAAATTTTGTAATTCTTAATATTTTTTAATATTCTATCCATAGTCAAATTCAAAATTTTTAATATACTTATTGTATATAATTATTATGATATATTAATGATATTTTTAATTAATAATTATCATAAATAAATAAAAAGGAAAAAATAAGTGGAGGTGGGGAATCTCTTCCCAATATAAGATTCTCCAACCCCATCCAATTAAATTTATTAGAAAATAAGAATCAAAATAAAAACAGTATAGGAAACAGAGAAGGCTTCTCCACCCCCACTCTACCCTACTGTCATCCTTAGATTCCATATGAAAAAAACTTTTAATTTTAGGGTAAAGGATTTATAAGTTCCTAAGGTTTGGAGTATTAAACTAATTAGTCCTAATGGTTTGAAGATACTTATTAAAATCCCAATTTATTAAAAAGTGACGATTATACCCCTTTTAATAATAGTTATTCAACAAAAAGACTATTAAATCATTCAAATTTGATAAAATACTGTACATATTTAACTAAAATTATTAATAAAATAAATAATAGTATTATTTTCTATCACATTAATAATATAATATTCATTAATATGTTATAAATTTATTTATTTTATAAATAATATTTTTATTTAAATTATAATATAATCATAAGTATAGTATTATAATATATGTTATTTATAAACTGATATTTATTTGTACTCTATTTTATTTATTTTCTATTAGTAATTAATGCTGAATTGTAAACATATTATAAAATAATAAATAAATTTATATTTTAACTAAAAAAATATAATAATAAATATTAATTATTAATATTAAACTACTTTTTATTATGGAATTAAACAATTAAAGGAAAATAATTTATTAAATATATTCTTTGAAAATAACATTTCTATCTACGAAAGCTTTTTATTTTATTAGCTCAATATTATGACATTATCACACCAATTTTATGCAATTTAAGGAGACTTAATATGCATGTCCCAACTATCTTCAGTTTTTCTTCATATAGTACATATATCATTCCGACTTATTTCCTAAATTGTTCTAATTATTAAAATCAATTAGGTCTCTAAAAACTTAATTAATAATTATCAAATTATTTATACCAATTTCCCAGATTTTGTTATGTTTTTGGGTTAGCAAGTCACTTCTCATTTTTCAACTAATACTTTTTTTTTAAAGCCTAGTTATATTTTTATCTCCTAAAAAGATTATGTCCTTGAGAAATTGGAGAAAATCAAATTAGATAAATTTGCATATAAGTCAATAGAGTTCATGCAAGCATAGGGTGATTAGATATAGTTTTTTATTCTGGACTTGTGCGATACCTTAACAACACACTTCCATGGGGCTATCTTGGTTATGCTATTTGTGATTGTGATAAATATTCTTTTCGTTTTGTTGATGGTTCAAAATATTTTTAATTGTGAATGTGATTTAAATTATTTTTATAATATTTATTTTCTAATTGAAATAGTTATTTTGGTGAAGGAAGAATAATGTTTATTGCGTTTTTCGCATGGCAAGAGTGCGGGAGAAAATTATAGCAGATAATTTTATATGAACAAAATAATGAAACTCCTTAATCAAAAATTAGAAAGTGGGGAGATGAACAAAATAATATAACTCAGTTATCAGAAATTGGAAAATGGGAAGATGAACAAATTAATACAACTCAGTTATCAGAAATTAGAATACAGAAAAAAAAAAAAATGGTCACGTGGGCATGATTTGCTCAATCACAATAATTTTCTTAGTTTTATCTGATTCGCTCATAGTGTCCTTGACAGTTCACATCTATTTTTAAACTATCACACCCACGATCACTTACAAAATCGGCGTATTTAGGGTCTGGCCTTTCCATCAAGAACAGGAACTATGTCCTTTGAAATGTTTGTACAAGATTAGGTTATTTAGGTTCAGAATCCGCAAGGATTGATTATTCAACTTTTAGAAATAACCTTGCACGGCAAAATCATTAATGCAAAGCTAAATGTACGATACAAATTGGAACACAGTGCACCAATGCATCCGCCAACACATATGGCCCATTAATGCATGAACAAAAAGAAAACCCCGCAAAGATCTCTACCTTTGCACTTTTCTGTCGTCCCAAAACACAATGGTACGTCTGTGTGTTATTAATTGTTTGTCTATTTTAATTTTTATCGTTCAACATGGCATAGCTTTGAATTCTTGATTGGTTAGAGGATATTAAAATTAGAGTATGAGATTGCTACAATGCCAAAAGGTATGCTTACAAGACAAACATTATCTATTATGATTCTTTATTCAGTACAATCTCTGTAAGTGGACAGTCGGAGGTTTATCATTTATTTCATTTCACTATTACTTTGGGGGTTGGATAGGTTAAACATTATCTATTATGATACATTTATTTTATGCCTCTGATTACTATTGTTAACAAACAGTAGATGGACAACAAGTGAAATGAAACTTCTTGGTGAGCTGTAAATTGATTTTCTGTAATGTACACCTGGCATTCATATGCTGCGCGCTGTATTAAAACTGGTAGTTTCTTTAGTGACTTGTTCAGTGTTTAAAATCAATTGGTAGTCAGCTGGCGTTTTTTAACACCTTTGTTACAGTGTATGTACATGCAGGGGTTGCTGTCAATTTTCCCTTAATTCTGCGGTATCTCATACCTACTCAGCAAAAATGTAATTTTATTTTGCACACCATTAGCAATCATTTTATAAGTACAAATTACCTAGAAATGAAAAGAAACAAAAACAGAAACAGTGGCATCAACTCAAAGCATTGCTTGAACTATGCAGAAGATAGCACTGCTTGAATGGTAAAGCGCATTAACCTTAACAGTTGTAAATCATTCTTGGATTCATTGTTTCACGCTTGGATACACTGACAAGACGTCTTTTGTTATCAGGGATATGCCTTTCTATCATCAAAGTACAAGAAATGATACCATATTAATAATTAATGTCTTTTGTTATTAAATAAAATTTTCCAAGACAGGTTTGTTCACATATAATAAAATTTTCATTTTATAAACCACCTGTTCATTGTTTCTTGTATAACAAATGGAAAGCATTGGTTTACAAATAAGATGGTTGTAGGAATAAATATAAATCAGAATTTGTTAAGCTCGAATTTGTTAAGGCTCTTTCAATTCGAGCAAGAACAATGGGGAGACGGGTAATAAAAAAATAAAATCAAGTTTCTCAGTTTGTTGTTAGATTAAAACAGACCATTTTATTTAGATTAGTTTTATGTTATATAGTTCAGTCTTCTTAAACACATTACTTGTACAATTAGTATTTGCTTTTATTTTTTTAATAATTCTTAAAGAAACAAATATCAATCATAGAAGGAATGTGTGTAAGAAGAATAGACTAAATACGACATGGTTTATTTTAGAGAATTTTGCATGGGAAAAATGCTCATTACCCTCTTACTTTTTAAGTCAATACCTCATTACTGCCTTATATTTTTTCTAATGTCCTACCACTCTCCTAATTCTTTTTTTTTTTCGATTTTGTCCTCTATTTCAATTGGTTTATAAAATAGTAAAATTAAAAATATTTGAAATATTAAAGAGCAAAATTGAAATTTAAAAGGCTGATGGGATATTAAAGAAAATATAGGGTGTAATGGGACATTAGCTCAAAAAATAGGGGGTAATGGACATTCTCCCTTCTATATGATCCTCTATCTGATTTACAAAGCAAGAATTTGATATAAATTAAAATCATATTTTGCCATAAATCAGCCAAATAATTTATGAAAAAATAATCTTCCGTCTACCTAAATTTTGAATTTTTATTTTTTTAGTTCCTAATTATCCTTATATAACAAAGGACTTAGATATCAATAAAATACAATTTTCTCCCATGTCTTGGCTCTTTATAAGGTATCAGTTGTTTTTGTGTGATAATATGAGCGCAACTTCTCTTTGTTGTAAGTCAGATATTTCATAGTAAGACAAAACATATTGACATCGATGCACATTTTGTAAGAGATAAAGTTGTCAATAAAGATATTGAAATCCTTTATGTTCCCATCCATGAGTAAATAGCTGACAGCCACTCTCGCATCTCAAGACTAAGCTTACTGTGTTTCTACGACTGTCCAACTCCTACGGGACATTACTCCTAACACATAATATCTATTACACTTGTCTAGTATCTTGATAAGGAGAATAGTCTTTTGAAATTTTACTTCTAGTTATCTTTTTATTGGGATAAAACTATGTATAGAAAAGTTGTCTTTCTAATTTTTTTGTTTCTTAGTTAATCACTAGAACTTGTACATAAATTCTCTACTTATAACAGAACAGATCTTGAAAGTAAAAATAGTAGCAGAGGCATCAACATTAAGGTGCAGCAACATTTACTTTCTGCCAAAAAAAAAAAAAAATTTAAGTTTTAGGATAAATTTGATTAAAAGTGTTGATGAGAAATCAGAGCATATAAAGGAGAATAGTCTTTTAAACAATTTAAGTTTAGTGAATTTCTATCTCTCATGCAAGTTATTCATGATTTTATAAAAGGTAAAAAGATTCTTCTTATATTATATGACGTGTCCAATGAAGATTACAAAAAATGGGAACCGTTTTACAATTATTTAAAAAATAGTTCTCATAACAGTAAAATTTTAATTACCACACGTAAGGAGTCAATTGCAAAAATGATGAGATCAATTGATATTGTCACCGTCACAGAATTGTCTGAAAAGATATGTTAGTTATTGTTTAAGTTGATAGCATTTTTTGATCAACCGAATGAGGAATGTCAAAAATTTAAAGAAATTGGTTGAAAAATTGTGGGCAAGTTTAAGATATTATCTTTTGGTACAAAAATGATAGGGAGTCTCTATCTTTAAATTGTGTCAACCAAATGATTCCACCCTATCTGCGAAAAGAATTTTGGCCAATGGAGATGGATGTAAAAAAGTTCAAATTAAAGATATTTAGAATTAGTAAGTTGACATGTTTTACGATGTTTAAATGAATTAATCCACCCCGTCGAAATGCCAATAAATTCTGTTGATAAACAAATGGCGGATTTGATAATGGATGAGCTGTCTCGGACATCCTTTTTCTTAGACTTTTCCTTCTTTTTATTTCCCTACATGCTTCAACATGTTTGGGCTGGTCATTTTGTCCGCCGTATCATCCTGATTTTGTACTCATTTTATTTTTAATAATCTCTCTCTAAGCTTTGACTTTAAGATCACTTATAAAACAAATTGAATTAATCTACAAAATTTAAATTAAAATAATTAAAATTATTTGAAAGAAATATTTGAACACCTATCCTCAAAAAACTAGGATTAAGCTATTTAAGGAATATTAAAAGATACTCCTGAAATTTCAACCAAAGACATATACCTCTTGAACATTTGAGATGAAATGAATATTATTAAATAAGGATATAATTTATTATATTATTTTAAAATTAAAAAGTTATATTATTTATTATATATTAATAATAAAGATAAAATAGTTTATTTATACGTCTTTTAAATATTCAAAAACAATAGTCATTTTACATACAAGTTATTAACTTCAGGGAATACTTGTCTTTTGTCTAAGCATTAAGAGGCTATTTGTTTATCTCAAATGTTCAAGAGATATATGTCTTTGGTTGAAACTTGAGGGGATATCTCTTCATATCCCTATTATTTAATTTAAGCTCATTTAAAAAAAATTATATTCAAAATTATTTTAATCTCTTTCACTATGAAACATTTTCAATTACTAAATTTTGTTACTCTCAGGGATGACCTATCATTTTTAAATATAATAAAAAACAGTTCTGCTATTATTGATGTCATTCAATTTACTTTATATAAGTCAGTTTATCTTTTATAATTAATGTTTACTTATATATATATATATAACTTATTTATTTCATCATATTTTGGCTGCAGATTTTTTTTAACTTATTTTTTAATAATCGTTTATTATGAGATAATAATGGATAGGTCTTGATATTAATTAGTCGCCATTTCATTGCAACTAACTAATTAAAATCTTGAGACGTTTTCACCTTGATTACTTTAAGTTTGTCTCTATTTTATTGTGATATAATAGTTATTCTGACACTAAATTCCAATCCATAAAGATGATGAATATTTCAATAAGGTACAAATTCATAACATCTGTTCAAAAAAATTTAACAGTGAAATGACAAAATTGTCTTTTCAATAAAACAAAAAGAATAATTTTATATAACTACTTAATTTTAAGCGATATCTCATTTGATACAATAAATACTGACATGCTACACTAAGAGAGGCAAAATTGTCTTTTTAATAAAATCCCAAAAAAAACCTATTTTTACTTTATCCAAAAAGTTTAGAGATGCAAATTAAAAAATTTATGGACAAATGCTATTATCCCAATTTAATCTGAACTTGAGTTTATCTCAAAGTCTATCTATTACCTTAATTAAAAAACATCCATATCTATTTTCATATCTCCATGCATATAGAAGAAAAGCTCGACCTTTTTCTTCTTCTTCACTCTCCTTCATAAGACATTCTCTTTATCCTCTTTTTATCTCCTTTCCCTAAATCCCAAATCATCCACCACTCAACTCCTTATGCTCCCTCCAAAATCATCACTGAACTTACCACCAACCAGCTTTACTCTAGCCAAATCTACTTCGTCACTCTGAAATCACCAACCCAATGACATTCATGGCATTGCGGGTAGTTGCTGTTGGTGGTGGGATTGCTAGAATCATGAAGTTAATTATTTTTTAAACTTTTGTTTCAAAATTAAGATTTCGAATCTACTTAGAAAATTTGGGTTTTTTTTTTTTAATTTATTTCAAAATCTTAATTTTTTTGGTATAATTTTATATAATTGCTCAACTTTTGACAATATTTCATTGTGATACAATAAATATTAGGACATTTCAGTACAATTTATAAAAATAACAAATATCTCAATGAGTTATATAAAAAACATATTAAGGGTATTTGTAGTCATTCCACCGACAATGTTAAAAAATTTAGACAAATGTTTAAAAATTTGTGGTTTAACGAAATATTTTTAATTTTTTTGAACATAGCGTTGAAATAATTGTTGTATCATGAAGATGTATAAGCAAATTTAAAATAGTTAGCCGAAAATATCTCTAAAATTTATACTATTCTAATTAGATCTAAAATTTATTATTTTTATTTATCATTATAGTATTAATTTACTAAACTTAGAATTGATTTTATGGATATTGTGACACCCATAACTTTTGGGAAAACAACAATGCCCTTGAACTTTTGTGGTGTGTTAGATACTCATGACTTTATATAAGTTTGAAAAAATTAGAAAGATAACCCATTAACGTAACTTCTAGTTTAACATGGTAGAATATTACTAGTTTAATCCCTAAAGTTTATGTGAAATAAAATATAGAACATAAATTTTTATAATTCATAATTTAGTCCTATGTTTCTAACATATTGAAAATAAAAATGTGTTTATTTTATTTTATTATTTTAAAAATTTTAGAAATAAATATATAATTTATTTACATGTAAATGCTAACAATAAATTTGAATAAACTTTTTCTTTCACTCTTAGTAATAAGTTAAGTAAGTATATAATGATTACAATTTTTTTAAAAAATGCATAATACTTTATTTATATATGTTAAACTTATATTATTTTTATATATATTTTTAAAAAAAAATAAAAAACATATTTTCTCGTAACTCAGGATATCACAATATCCTAAATTTTAATAATTAATTAAAATAAACTATTTTAAGTTTATTTAAATAGAAAAGACGAAATTGTTTATTAACTAATAAATTTATAGTTTTGATTAAGGAAATTAACCTATAGGTTGACAACATTAATTAATTTCAAAATAGTTACGGATATATCACATAATATAATAGCTTTTTCTTATATGAATGTGTCATACAATGTAGGTTGACAATAGTTTTCTGATAAATATAAAATTAATTAATAATTATTTAAATACAACATTATGATGTTATTTTCAATATACATATTCGAACTTTTTTCTTTATGGTTAGTGGTTATAAATATGTTGGATGAAGAAGTGAGGCTTAATACGCATGTCCCCACTACTTGAACATTATTTTTTTATTTAATTCATTATTAGTACTAACTTCTCATATTTAGATCTTGCTGTTAGGGAATTCAAAACTATGTGTAAACTAGTTAGTTACTAAACCAAATCCGAGTCATTTAACGAAAACTCAAAATTTTTTATTGAAATATTAGAGAAAATTAAATTACATATAATTATTAAAATTTGTGAGCTGACAATAAATGTTTTCTAAAGTTGTGTTGATGCACATCGAATTTAAAAATATATTTAATTTTAGTAACCGTAAGTTTATATCCATAAATGATAATGAATTTTTGATATGCACTAGAACTATGCCGTTTCCCTAAATTGTTGTCAGGTAAAAACATTTTTCTAATTATTTTTATAAGATCAATACTAGTAACTATCATCAATAATTAGGATAGTTATAACAATAATAATATTTTTTTATTTCCTTTATGTAAGGAAATTGCTTAATTTTCAATACCGTGTAATCTTAATTTTAGATACCAAAAATATGTACTCAGAGACATTCTTAAAATTTATACATGAAAAGTCGGTCAACATGTGTTTGCTTAGAACCTCTAATAACTTCATTTTCTCATGCAACTAAGTGCAGGTAATAGTTTTCAATGTTTTAAGGCTGCACAAGTGTGTGTTATATCATTATCAAAGTGATGGTAGTCAAATATATTAATAATTTAAAATATATACATGCTTTTAAACTTTATACATTAATAAATTTTGAGCGCTAAAAGACTGGATATATTTATTCACTTATTAAAATAATATTCTTATCTTATATACTATTATAAATCATTAAATTTAAATTTATCTATAAAAATTATCTTTGATTCGTTTGTGTCTAACATATTAAAAGATAAAACTGTATCAAATCATTCAATTTTGTTCAATATAAAATCTAACAATTTTTTTTACTAATTAAATTAAGTTGAACCCAATTGAACACCGAATCAAATTGATTCGGTTTGATCTAAATTTTAATTTTTGACCTACTTTTAACAATAACTAAAATATCTATTATGATTAATATAATATAATAGTAAGAATATACAATGAAATAATATCTATTAGTAATATTATAGTATAGTATGTTTTAAAAATTCTTTAATATTTAAAGGTAGAAAAATAAAAAATTTATTAGAAATTTTTTATTTTTTAAAAACAGAGATGAACACTTTGTTATTAACCTATCAATGGGTTACTGGAACTATAATTTTATCGTGACAAATGATAAAATAATAAAGGGTGGTGTAATCTCGATAAGAAATTAATTAACTGTGATGACAATTCAGTAATTGATGTTTACAGTTTAGTAAATGATAGTAATGTGAAAAGAGGCGGTAATGATTACTAATTTTGGGAGATTGAAAGAATTTTTTAGTAATTAATAATTCATGTAAATTTATGGAGACTTTATGCCATCCTATTTAGGGAATTTTGGGAGAATTATACCCATTACCTATACATGTAAACTCATTAATTATTCTATGCCCAAGATAATTAAATATATATATATATATATACACACATATAGAGAGAGAGAGACAGGATCAATAATTTTTTTTTTTACATAATTTTTTATATCAAATATAAATCATTAAATTTACAACATTCAATAGTTGAGATTGCATCTCACTATATAATTAATGCATTTATAATTAATGCAAATGTTAATTAAATACAATCTCAACTATTTGATATATCTAAATCTAACAATTTATATTTGATATAAAAAATTATGTAAAAAAAGAAACCCTTGATCCTATCCCATATATATATATATATATATATATAAGGATCAGCATTTTTTTTTTATAACATAATTTTTTACATCAATTATTAGTCCTTAAATTAAGGATATATAGATGGTATAAGATTAAAGGAAATAAAATATAATGAATTTTTTATATTCATTAATAAAGTCTTTTATCTTTTCTAACTTTCATAAAATCCTCTTACTTTTCTCTTATTCATTACATCTTCTCTCTCCTCATTATTTTTTTTTTTCATTTTAACTATCATTTATAAATTCCAAATTTCAAAAATTTAAATAAAAACTATTTTAATTTTTATCACTTGTAAATTAAAAAACTTAAAAATTTAAATAAAAATTATTTTAATTAATTAATTTATCTAAAAAACTCATGAATTTTTTAAAAATTATCATAATATATATAAATATTAAAAAAATAAATTAGAGATAAGAAAGAGAAAAGAAAAAAAACATAAAAAACTCTATTAAATGAGCTGTAATTATTTTTTATATTTGTTAAATGCTCTTGATAGATACTTAATCCAAAGATTAAGGATTAATATAAAAAAAAATGTGTAAAAAAAGGCTGCTAATATTGTCCCATATATTTATATATATAATTTAGTTAAATTTTTTACTATTACAATATTTTTATAAACATATACCAAATATACAAGTAAAAATTCTATTATAAATTTAGTTAGAATTTTGAGTCATAGTTATAAATGTATATGTAATATTAATATTATGTAAGACTCACACAGAAAAAAAAATAGTTTTTTCATAATATATATATTATTAAGACTTTTCACAAAATATTTGTGTAAAAGATTTTTTCGAGATAATGAGGTAAATATTTTTCTAAAGTTCATGAAAGTATACTTTTTTTTAGTCTTAAATATTATATACGTAATCTACTCATATCATGAATCAAAACTCTATTAGAAAGTCTGGTAAACATGTGTTTGCTAATTATACAACCTCTAATTACTTCATTTTCTGATGCAACTTAAGTGCGGCAACTAGTTTTCAATTTTTACAGGCTGCATAAGAGTGTATTAAAACAATAGCAAAGTAATGGTAGTTAAATAAATTAATAATTTAAAAAACGTTCTATCCCATGTTTTTAGACCTTATATATTAATAAATTTTGAGCATCAAAAAACTGGATATACTTATTTATTTATTAAAAGAATATTCTTAACTTATATACTATTATTAACTACTAAATTTAAATTTGTTTATAAAAAATTATTTTTGATTCGTTTGTGTCTTACATAATAAAAGAAAAAATTGTACCAAACCATTCAACTTTTTCAATATAAATCTAACAATTTTTTGTACTAATTAAATTAAATTGAATCCAATTGAACACCGAATCAAATCGATTTGCTTCAATTTAAATTTTAATTTTTGACCTACTCTTAACAATAACAAAAATATTTATTATGATTAATATAATATAATAATAAGAATATACAATAAAATAATATTTATATTAGTATTATTGTAGTATAATATTTGTTTAAAAATTTTTAAATATTTAAACGTAAAAAGATAAAAAATTTATTTTTATTTTTTTTAAGAAGACAGCTAAACACTTTGTCATTAAACTACTAGAGATTGATTTGAGCTATAACGTTATCAGATAAATGATAAAATAATAAAGGATGATATAATCTTGATAAGACATTAATTAACTTTAACCATGATTCAATACTTGATGTTTACAGTTTAGTAAATGATATTAATGTGAAAAGAGGCGGTAATCATGATTGCAAATTTTGGGAGGTTGAAAGAATTATTTTAGTAATTAATAATTCATGTAAATTTAGGGAGACTTTATGCCAATCTATCTGAAAATTTTAGCGAGAATTAAAACTATTACGCATATAAATAAGTTTATTAATTATTCTCTCTCTCTGTATATAGTGTACTAAATCAGTAGTCCTTTTTCTTTATACATTTTTTATATCATTTGTTAGCCAATAGATTGAAAGTATGTAAATAGTACAAGATTAAATGAAATAAAATATAATAAATATTTTATATTTATTACTTGATATTTTTTTATATATTTTAACTCTTTTTATTTCTTAATTTGTAAAACTCTCCTACTTTTCTTAACTATATCTTCTCTCTTCTCGTTATCTCTTTTTATTTTAATTATCATTTACGAATTAAAAAATTCAAAAATTTAAATAAATAATATTTTAATTTTTATTATAATTATCGCTTATAAATTGAAAAAGTTAAAAATTTAAATAAAAATTATTTTAATTAATTAATTTATGTAAAAGATTCATGAATTTTTAAAAACAATCATAATATATAAATATTTAAAAAATAAGTTGGCGGTAAGAAAAAGAAAAGAAAAAAAGACGTAATTAATCTTATTAAATGAGTTTGTAAGAATTTTTTAAATTTGTATGCAATCCTAGTCCTTGATAGACAATTAATTTAAAGATTAAAAAATTGATGTAAAAAAAAGTGCGGAAAAAGGGGGTTGTTGATCCTATCTCACAAATATATATATAATTTAATTAAATTTTTTATTATTATAATAATTTTTAAAATATATACCAAGTGTACAAGTAAAAATTCTATGCTAAATATATTTAGAGTTTTGAGTCGTAGTTATAAATGTAAATATAATATTAACATTATACAAGACCCAAACAAAGAAAGAAAAAAGTTTTTTCATAATATATATATTATTGAGACTTTTTATAAAATGTTTGTGAAATTTTTTTTCAAGATAATAAGATTAATATGTTTCTAAGGTTCATGAAAGCACGCTTTTTTTTTTAATTTTTTTGTATTACATATTATATGCATGATTTACTGATATTATATATCAGAACTCTACTGTAACACAATGTCATAATTCAGTTGGGAGTGTACGATGACCCCAACACTTTAAAGGAGTTGGTGCAATATTGGAACAGGACACTTGTGGCGGTCATTTATAGACTTTTCTCTTAAAACCCATACCGAGGTGCACGATTAGGTATTAAACTTCGTCAATTCTAATGCCCATAAATTAGAGAAGTTGATGACAGAGTATGTAGAGAGCAAGCTGAGGAGGGGAAGGGAAAACCTTTCCAAACGCTAGGATGGCGGCAGCAAAAGAAAATTGTTGAGCAACTCAAACCAAACTATTTAAAATTGGTGTAGTTTGGTTTGAATTATATAGTTTGCACTTAAGTTCAAATTTTATTATTATTATTATTATTATTATTATTATTATTGTTATTATTATTGTCATTGTTATTATTAATTTAATTATAAATATAATTATAGAGAAAGGACATATGAATTCTTAAGATTTGGCCTATTAGATTGATTAGTCTAGATGGTTTAAAAATATCCATTAAAGTCTTAATCTATTAGTATAATGACATTTACTGCTTTATATAATAATAGTTATATAGGTGTTGATGCATGAAAATTGACCATGAGCTTGAACCTAAGTTTAAGCCAAAACTATCTTGTTTTACCAAGTAATGTAGAAGCCGCTCTTTTGAGACTCAAATTGTGGGTTATGGTATAGAAGGCAAAAGTAGACTCAAGTTTAGTCAAATCAATATAATGTCCTACACTTTGCCTACTTGGGAGATACTTAGACCCAAAGTATAGATTATATGATTAGGCTAATGCATTAAGAATACAAAAGTTTAAAAAGTCTTTTCTTTTTAAAACTGAAATCTAAATTTCAATTAACTTAAGGTTAATTAAAATAAGTATTTTATTACAAATTGAATAATTACTATAAATGTTTTATTATAAGTATAAGCTTTAAACATCTTTTTTAAATATAATTTAATTCTACTAATTTAAATCCTGAATAAGATTTGTCTTAGAAAGGCAATGGTATCAGAATAGAATTACATGGATTAGTCATATCCTACTACAACCTTATGCTATACACTATATACACTCATGATTCCACATTTAGGACAAGAAGATATTCGTTAGTGTAAATTCTTTTGAAGAAGCATCTTCTTTAATTATTTTTCAGTTATTTTCCACTATATGAATTGGATCCAAAGTCCTCCTTAATGTTCTAGAGCTTTATTGTATCCATTGTTGCCTTAACCTGTTTATTTTAGACTCCAAAATCATTTTTTTGTAGCCTTGGATTTGTTAGATTGCAGTTGGTTGTAATGAACACTCCACAAATCGATTTCTATGGTATTGATCCTATTCTTTCATTGCAATATACCATTAAACTATCGTTTTTCTTTGCATTGATAGAATGGCTAACTTTTCCCACACATATTGTGGACTCATAATTTGTGCTTTGTGCTTTATTAAGTTTTACAGGTACGGAAGCATTAGCAAATATCTTGATTGGTTTAAGCTAATCTTTTAAGGTTACAACATCTCAACTCTCAAGCCACCAAGTAAGACTCAATGAATGTAGTAGACTTTATTCTTTGAAATTTAGGAAAAGATGCAAAAGCATTTGGATCCTAAAGCCCAATAGTATTGAGGCCATTGAAAGTGATACAAAGCCTATTCCAACAATCAGCCAATCATGATTTGACTTGTCAATTAAATAGATTTTCCTCATGAACAATAGCAAAGATAAATATTTGATTCCTCAAATTAATATTAATATTATTATTTTATTTTTAATTAAACTTTAGGAATTGAACAATTATATTTCTTGACTAACTAATATTTATAAGGTTAATTAGCCATTATACTAATGAATTAGTATCTTAATAGGCAATTAATAAATTTAAAATAAAATTTTAAAAAGTTAAAAGTTTACATGCTATATTGCCACCTCTTTAAATCCCTCGTAGAACCCCACTTTCGTTATTTACAATTTTAACTTTAATTAAAATGAGAGAAATTGACTTATACCCCTTACTATTTGAGGAAATAGATACACCCCCTCCTAATGTTTAGAAAAAAACAAATGCCCCCCTTAAATTTAGACAACTAAACACATACTCCCTTTGACTTTTATATCTTTTAGTTCACAGGTTAGATTAATATCATTAGTATTTCTAAACTTTTAAATATTGATAAATTAACACATAATTATCGTAATTATAATAATTTAGTTTCTAGCTTAATTTTTTTATAATATATTATTTCAATAAAAAACTAAAAGATACTATTATTAAAAAAATTCTAATAATGAGTTAGATCGAAATCATATGCTAAAATAATTTTCATTTTTTCTTTTATTTTCTCATTAATAATTTTAAATAAAATATTTTTTAAAATTTTATTTATATATATAATATATCTATTTAAAAAATAGTGTTAAATTTATTATATTTTCTTTAAATAATTATGAAAATATAAATAAAAATACAAGTTATATATATATTGTCTTTTCTAGCATTTTAATTAAAATTAAAATACATTATTTACCAATAATGTATATATTACTATTTCTATTAATAAATGACATTAAAATCTCTCCTTCCTTTATATTTTATTTATATTTTTATAATAAATATAAAATATAACCTTTTTAATAAATATAGTGTATATAAAAATAAAATGTTAAAAAATATTGCAAATTTTTTTTTGACAATCAAATATTAAATTATTATTAAGAAAGTAAAAGAAGATGGTTAAAATTATTTTAGCGTCAATTTAACTCTTTGTTAACATTGTTTTTAATAATAATTTTTCTAAATTTTTTTATTAAAATAATAAATTAAAAATTATTTAGTTCTTAGTATATTATGAAAAATATTACAATAGGGACTAACTAGGAAAAGTACATTATAAAAAATATTTAGGCAGGAAATCAATTACTATAATTAAAATATTTATTTTTTGATTTATAATTATTTAAAATTTAAGGGATCCAAATGATGTTAGTTTAACAGGTCAATTAATAAAAATAAAAGTTAAGGGGGGTTGATCCAAACTTGAGGGGAGCTTTTTCACAAACATGAGGGAGATATATTTTCATTTCACCAAACATCAAGAGAGTATATGTAAATTTCGCTTAAAATTATATAAAAAGATATATTCAATTAAACACACATATTTTAGCTTATGTTAAACAATTTTTACATCCTATCAAGTGTTTAACTTATTTGTATTTCTACTAACTTTTAACTTTATACTAGACCCTTTTTTTAAAATATAAATCAAATAAATAAATATTTTACTCTTCAAGAAATCTATAAGAGTTTTAATTCAATAAAAAAAAGTGATAACGAGAGAATTAACATGAATAATAAATTTTCAATCACATTCTTGAATTTAGTGGGAATTTAAATTGCCGCAAATGAATTAAACATATTTTGAAAAAAATTTAATTAATCATTTTCAATTTAAAAAATCAGAGCACTAGAGTTCGTAAAAAAGTTAGAAAATAAGGTAAATCTTAGAATTAATGGGATGTTATAAGAAATTTTTTATTATTTTGACATATTTTAGCATATTATATAAAAAAGGGGGTTTTATAAGGATTTCAGAAGGTTAGCAATAATGTCATTCTAATAAAATAATTATTCAATAACGCGATTTTGGTTGATTTATTTAAACATTTTAACTCAACAATATCAAAGTTTGCAAAACTAGCCTAATTATATTTTTGCAAGGTGAATCCTACTTTGTATTATTGCATTTTTAATGTCTTAAATTCCTCCATAAACAAATATTGACTCATCATTGAAAATATTATTTTTTTAGTGGTTCTGGTGCTTTCAAAAGTACTCACTAAAATCTTTGTTGATATCGAAATGTATATTTTCCAATATCACACAATAAAAATTGTCTTTTTCTTGCTTCTTTATAAGGGAGAAGAATTTTGTTGCTACATTCGTAGAATAACATGAATGAATTTATATGGGTAGGGCATGATATATATATATATATATATATCTATATATTATCATTTTTCTTGCTCTTGTAATATTTAGAATGGACTCTATTTGAATGTGTCCCTAATTAGAATTTCAAACTCAAATCGGTTTCCAATTTTGTGAGGATTCTAATGAACAACAGTTTCCCTAAGCCCATAACGTTGGCTGGACTTTCTTGACCAGATATGCTCTGATCAGGATCCCTCTTCAGCTGAATCGAGTAGACATCTAGGCTAGTTGGCTAGTGGCCTATTTAACCACTCAAGTCTCTAGCCATTCTCTTAAATGCTTCGAATTAAGACTACCGATTCTAATTTTTCCCTCTCATAAGGATTCCATTAAGCTAAAGTTTTATTGTTTTGAGCAGATTCCCTTGTGTGACATCTGATCAAAACCCTTCTTAATTTGATCTGAACATGATGCACCAAGACTGATCAAACATCATGCTTGCTAGCATAAAGCCCATTAATTTCAAATGCCTAAAATTATCTTCCCAAACACCATGCGTCCTAGTTTTTAGCGAAATTAGTTTTTTCATTGGAAACTTCAGTTAAAAATGGCCCACAAACAAATTTTTAGTGCCAAGTCTTGAGCATAACCCTTCATCTCACTTGAGCAATTCTTGGAATTCGAGGAAAAAATGCCAAGTTGATCTGAACAAGACCATTAACATCTCTCGAAGACAAACATATCATTTTTCTTGGATGAGAACGACAATCCTTTTCGCATCCAAATGTTTCCGATCTATCCTGAATACTGAACCTCATCAAGTCTTCATTCTTTACCTCATCAAAGTGTTTAAGTCTAAATGAAAGAATCCAAATTTCCACTAGAATTACCACCTTGAAGCCAAAGGCCAATGAATACAGTATTTCTGCAATTGCAGTTCTTGTTGTTGTTCTGTTGGCCCAAAGGACTTAAGGAAGTTCATCAACCCATTATCCTTTTTTTTATCATTAAACTATTTCTTAAATGATTTCTTGATAGTATTGTTTACTGCCTCAACCTGTCTATTTGCTTTAGAATGAGTAGGAGAGATAAATCTGAGGTCAATACCTAAATCGGTGCAGAATTCTTTTAAGCTCGCATTGTCAAACTGTATGCTGTTATCTACTATTAATATATGAGGAATCCTAAACTGATAGATTATATTCCCCTCCGTAAAAGTGGTAGTCTTTTTCTAGGTTATGGCAGCCAACGAATTTGCTCTTATAATTTGTAAAATAATCGATAGCGACAATTGCGTACTTTATTTGAGCGCGTCCTGTTGGTAATGGGCCAATCAAATCCACTTCCCATTGAGCAAAAGACCATTGACTGAGCAGGGTGGTGACTTGTCATGGAATATCCACATGAAACTAACAACCTGAGCAGGATTGTACTATCTCTGTTGCTTCTTGGTACAGCGTTAGCCAATAATACTGTTGGCGTAAAATACAGTGCCAATAACCTACCTCTTCCATGGTCACCACAACTACCTATGTGAACTTCCTTGAGCTTATAATGTGCCTCTTTTTTTTTTTTTTTTTGTCAATACAACGCAAGTATTGCAACCCAAATCCTTGCTTATACAATACTCCGTCGATTATTGTATAGCGCAAGGATTTGTTCTTAATTCTTTTGGCCTTTTCTTTATCTTTTGATAATTTATCCTCAAGTACGTACTCACAGATTGAATCCATCCAGGTTAAGACTTGATATGTTGTATTGATCTAATTAGGTTCTATCTTTAATTGTCCCACATTCCTTTGGCCAAGGCATCTACCTGGGTATTTTTTTACCGCGAGATTGCATCACTACCACCTTTTTGAAACACTTCATCAATTCCATAACGTTATTTAGATAGGCATGCATATTTCCACCTTTTTCTTGGAATTGGTCAGAGACCTGTTTCACCACTAATATAAATGTCCTTTTACTTTGAGATAATCCACTCCAACTAATAATATTAGACCAAGTCCCACCAATAAAGTTTCATATTCCACTTCTACTTCATTGTTTGTTATTTTGAAATCAAAATGGAGGGCATAGGCTAATTCCTTATTCCTAGTCCGATCAAAATTATACCAACTCCTTCTCCTTGAATGTTCGATGCTCTATCAATGTATAAGTTCCTGAACTAAGGTTTTTCCCATATCTCCCTAGATGTTTGTTTAGTCATGCCATAAGAAGACTAAGCACAATTATTGGTTGACTTTGTCGCATTGCCTTAAATCAGTTTTGTCTGTAACTTTGCTTTTTTAGCCTTTTGAGTCTCGTCAGTTCAATGACTTCTTGCATCATTATTCCTTCCATAACTGATCTTTTTGTAATAAATCAGCCAGCACCTGAGCCTTGATAGCTTTAAAAAGCTGATACTATATGTCAAATTCAGTTAACTCTATTGACCACTTGACCAGTCTCCCTGAAAGGTCTGGTCTATGCAATATCTATCATAAAGATTGATTAGTGAGGATGTGCTTGAAAGTACGGCCATAACTTTTGTGCCATGACGACCAATGCAAGGTCCAACTTTTCTGGTGGTGAACATCTTTTCTCCTCATCCAATAGTGATTTTTTTGTATAATAAATTGGTCGATGGACCTTCTCATCCTTTTTCACCAGGATTGAGCTCACTGCATGGTCATTTACTGCTAAATATAAGTATAGCATATTTCTTATCAACGGCCTCACTAAATGAGGCAGATTTACTAAATATGTTTTTAACTTCTGAAAGCTTGCTTTGCACTTTTTTGTCCATTTCATACTTTTTCCCTTTTTTATAGCTTGAAAAAATTGGAAAGATTTTTCTATAGCTTTAGAAATAAACTTGTTCAGTGCAGTTAACCTCCCTGTAAAACCTTTCACCTGTTTTAGTGCCACTAGGGATTTCATGTTTAGTATAGCTTGAACTATTTGAGGATTCATTTTTATCCTACATTCGCTAACTATGAACCCAGAAATTTTCTAAAGCTGACCCCAAATGTGCTTTTTTTTAGGGTTTAGCTTCTTGTTATATGTTCTGAGCAAGGAAAATGTTTCTGCTAAATGCTGAACATGATCTTCGACCCTAAGTGATTTGGTGATCATGTTATCTATGTACACCTCAATCGTTCTCCCGATTAGAGGCTTGAAAACTTTGTTGACTAGTATCTAAAACGTTGCTCCTGCATTCTTTAAACTAAAAGGCATTACTTTATAGTAATACAGCCCTTGATTAGTCATGAACACGTTTTTTCTTAATCGGCTTCGTACATCCGGATTTGATTGTATACCAGAAACGTGTCCATGAAACTTAGCAACTTATGTCCAATTGTTGAGTCTATCAACTAATCTATCAGTGGGAGTAGGAAGCTATCCTTTGGGCAAGTCTTGATCAGGACAATGAAGTTTACACACATTCTCCACTTTCCATTTGCCTTCTTAACCATCATCATATTGGCCACCCAATTTGGAGAATATACTTCTCTTATGAACCCCACTATGATTAGCATGTCGACCTCCTCTTTAATCACCTTCCTTCTTTCTTAATTGAATGTTCTTCGTTTCTACTTAATAGCTTTAAAAATTAGGTTAACCACTAAGTGATGCGAAATTACCTTAGGGTTGACTCTTGGCATATCTTTGTAGGTCTAGGCGAACACGTCTGCATGTTCTCTTAAGAAGATGATCAACCTCCTCTTTTTTCCTTAGGTAACTAAGAGCCAATCTTCGTCATTTGCTTGGGTCCTAATAGGTCAACGGATACTAATTTTAGCTTTTCTATTGGCTCGACTATTGGCCTCATTCCTTCCTGTCCTATTTTCTTTTCCAATTTATTCATCGCCTTTTGTTGTTCATCGTCCTCTTTATTTAGTTCTTTAACATGTTTCATTGTTTTACAATAGGACCTTTTTGAAGAAGCTGTAAAACATGTCTGGGCGACCTTCTGGTCTCCTTGTACCATGCCAATTCCTTCACTTGTCCTAAATTTGAGTTTCAAGTAATGTATACTCTCCATTACTTGTATTTTTCTCAAGAAAGGTCTTCCTAAAATTATGGTATATGGCATTTTTAGATTTACAACTTGAAATTCTATCATTGCGATTTTCTGATACAGTTTATCTTCCATGGTTAGTGGCAATTAAATTGAGCCCAATGGGAGGATATACAAATTGGCATATTCTTACACTGTTGCATTTGTAGGTCTTATCTTCAGATCCACAATTCTTAGGGAATCCAAAGTCTCTTTAAATTTATCCACAGCTAAACTTCTAGTATCCACCAAAATTCTGTTGGCTTTGACTAGACCGATTTCTAGGGTTATTACTAAAGCATTATCATATGGGTAACTAACTCTTGACTCTTCCTTATCTGTAAACATGATGGGAATTGATGCCAATCAAGGTTTTTTTCTGGCTCTAACACCTATCACATACTAGTCCACAAAAGTGTACGATGATGAATATTTTGAGTAGTTTTTTTTCTCGTTGTTAGAATTACCCGCTAGTGTTAGTCTTCTTAAAATCACCATGTTTTTATGGATCAAATCTTCTAATTCTGTTCTTTTCTTTTCAGAGCCTTCTCTCATCTCATGAGTTCTTGCTCTATATCAATACAAGTAGTTATTTCGCATAAGGATTTCCACTTGCTCTCTTAAATACAAGCAATAATTAGTCATATGCCTATGGTCTCGATGAATACACATCTCCTTTTCTTGTCTAGGACATTTGACCCTGACCTAAATGGGCGTGGTCAGGATAATAATCCCAAATGTTTATCTCTTCCTATATCATTGATAAAGGTGTGTTCAGTTCGATGAATTTTCTTTTGTCTTGTATTGGAATAATTCTTTTAATTGCTTTTATTGGTAGAGGAGGTAACTCCCTTCGCTGTTCAGTTCTTTCTTAACATCTTGGGGGTTGAAATCCATGGGCCTGTCTCTGTTCGAATGTGCCATCATTTTGTTGACGTTGAAAGTCCTCTCTCTCTACTCATAACAGGTCTAAGATCAGGTTGTCATGGGTTTCACCTATTCTTCTTGTCCTCCGGCCTCAATCTCTGCTACCTATCTCCGTATTCCTCTAACCTCTCCTCTTTCTTCTTAAGCAATATTAGATCTTCTATCTTAATTTCTTCAAATATTTCCTACTAAGCTTGCTTATACTTAGTTACGGTTCACTTATGGACAGCGAACCATGCCTTGTCCATTCATAACCTATTCTTTAACCCTTCCAATGCTAGGGGATGCGAGAAAGCACCGGCCTCCATAACCATGATACCTATTTGTGAAACTTTTTAAGGTTTCATCCCTTCCTTGGTTAACTAGTAATTGTGAGTTGGGGTTTTTTGTCGTGCCCACCATTCCTCTAAACTTGTTGATGAACTACTCGCAGAGCTAATTAAAACTCTTCATGCTTTTTGATCTTAAATTTTTATACTATCATCTCGCTTGCTTTTCCAAGGTAGGGAGAAGGGAAGGTATATTTGTAACTCTGTTAAACCTTGGATCATCATCATCTCTCTAAAAAGATCGATATGTAATATTGGATTCGTCTTTCCCATATACGACCGGATTTGAGGCATCTTAAATTTTTGAGGTAAAACCAAATCTTATATTTCTTTAGAAAATGGGGACTTTAATGAAAGTGTGGATCCTTCTGGCAGATTCCTATCTCGTTATCAATCCTTTTCAATTTAGGCCTACAGTTCTTCTATAAGCTGCCAAATCCTTTCCTTTATCATTCTTTGACTTATCGCTTGATGGGCTATAGGTCCAGCTAAGTGTGGTATTTTTTCTACAACAGCCTTTTGTCCATCTTTCTTGCACTTTTGATTCAAGTAAGTTCTTATATCTACTGAACTTATGCTGTGTTGGGGTCTTCTTTTGCCCTAATTCGACTTCCTTATCGTGGAAGGGAATTTCTTTACTGTAGCTTTCATCTAGCAGTCCCTCCCCTCGAGCCTTATTCCTGTGGGGGAGGTATGTGTTTCTCTTTATGACCATCTTATTCTCGTTGCTTGCTCTCTAATATCCTAGGGAACAATTCCTTATGACGAACTCTTGGAGAGGTAACGCTTTCATCGATTTCCAGTAACCCCAACTTTGTTGGATTTCATCTACCGATGACGTCTTTTTGAATCATCATTTTTAGGATCTCAATCTCTTTCTCCATCATTCCTGTTTTATTTTCCAAAGCCTTCACCTACCAATTTTTCTCTAGGTACTTCCATTTGCTTTATTGTAATTATTGTACAAGCTGAATCGCATTCGCATCTTTTTTGTACATCACTATTTGCCCCGCAATTATTGCAGCAAGGATGATGGAGCATTAAAATTGTATGAATCTTCTTCACGAATTTTTCTAGTTGGTGGTCTTTTGGCGATTGGTTGTTCATTAATCAACGCCATGACTTTTCGATCATTTTCCACAGATGGCACCAACTGTTGATATCAAAATTTGTAGTTTCCAATATCACGCAATAAAAATTGTCTTTTTTTTGCTTCTTTATGAGAGAGGAGAATTTTATTCTTAGATTCGTAGAATAACATGAATGAATTTACATGGATAGTGCATGATATATATATATATATATATTACCAGTTTCTTTGCCCTAGTATATTCAGAATAGACCTTATTTGAATACGTCCCTAATCAAAATTCCAAACCCAAATCAGTTTCCCAATTTTGTAATAATTCTAACAAACAACGGTTTCCTTAACTCACAACATTGGTTGGACCTTCTTGATCAAATATGCTTTGGCCAGGATCCCCCTTCAGCCGAACTAAATAGACATCTAGACTTACTAGCATGAGGCATATTTAACCCTTAAGCCTCTAGCCATTCTCCCAAATACTTCAAATTAGGACTATTGATTCTAATTTTTCCCTATCATAAGAATTCCATCAAGCAACAGTTCTATTATTCTGACCAGATTCCCTTGTTTGACATCCGACTAAAACCTTTCTTAAGGTGATTCGAACATGACGCACTAAGACTGATCAAACATCGGGTTTGCTAGCACGAAGCGCATTAATTTCATGGGCTTAAGGCTATCTTCTCAAACAATCCTTATTTATTAAAAAAAGATGGTTATCCACTTTTTAATAGTAGTTAATTAAGAAAAAAATATTTGTAAGCTCCTTATTGAAAATAAATATAATACTAATTATAAGTATTTATTTTATTACATATTGATAATAAAAAAATATTGATATATATATTATAACAAAAATTATTAGATTATTCATTTTATAATAAATTTATAATACAATATTAATTACATATATATATATTGAATAAAATAAAGGAGAATGATATTAATTTATTAATTAAATAGAAATTCATAAATTTATCTATTTTACAACAAGTTTATAATATATTATTTTTTATTATATTATAATTTAAAATAAATATATTTATATCTAGCCAAAACATAAAAATAAAACTAAACTATATACTGATAAATGTTATATTATCAATGTGCTATAAAATAATATTTTTATTTATTTTGTTAATGTATTTTAAATAAATATATTTTATTTTACCAAATTTTAAAAGTCATAGTTTTCTTTGCTAAATAATTGTTATTGTATAAAAGTATAGTATCATTTTATAATCTATTTACAACTTTGATGAGTATTTTGGAAATTATTGAGATAAATTAGTCTAATAAACTAATTATTTTAAGGAATTATGAATTCGTTTTTCTTCTATATATTTATGAAAGTCTTTGTGCTATCAGAATAAGTTGTAAGTTAAAGATTTGATGCTAAACTTTTAGCGGTAGTTGTTCACCACTTGAATGATTTGTCACTACAAAAAACGGTGTATGGAGACTGAGGGATAAGAAACAATAGGATGCAATTTAATTAATACATGAAAAAAATAATAATATTTTTTCTATTTGAAAGATGTTATTAGAACAATAATTGTGAGGTCTATTTAGAATTACTATTGGAAAATTAAAAACAATTTATTTTATAATTTAAGATTAAAAGAAGTTTTGGTAAAAATTTTACTACATGATTGATAAACTTTCCCAAATTGAGAAATTGTATTAAAGGAAAGAAAAATTAACATTACAGACTAAGTTTTGGGCTGAATTTTTATCAATAACTATTGTTCAAAATACATTTAAAAAATGACAAATTCAAATTTTTTTGAACCAAAATACCCTTGTTTAAAATTATATGTTGGTCATTTTTTAAAATTTTTTATAAGAGTATTTTGATCCAAAAAAATTTGAATTAATCATTTTTTGAACATATTTTGAATTGTGGTCATTTAAAAAAATTGGATTTAAAAGTTGGTTACTGTTAAAATTTCCTTGGAAAATAAACCAAACTACAAATCAAGGGGAGACTAAAGTAAATAACTAATCCATTCACCTCAATTACCAAAAAATTCTATTTTCATAATCTATCCTTTTTTGACATAACCGATTAAGTAGAAGCAAGGATTTCAAGGTTTATCTGTCTCTCTTGGTTTTTGTTCTTCTGAATTAAATTTTTCCAATAATTTCTTTCTTGTCTGTCTACTCTGTTATAATTACCATTGAACAAATAGTCAACAAATAGTTTGGTAAAACTTTTAAAAATTAATTCTTATAATTTCTTTTCTCTCGGAAAGAATTAATGTATGAAAAGATCACAAAGGAATTTATTAAAGAGAAATAACCAAACTACAAATCAAGGGAGGACATAAAAGAACTCGCCTTTTAAATAGATACAAAACATAGGCAAGTGCATAAAAATTTTGAGAGCACTTAGAAAACAAGGACTAAATAAAAATTTTAGTAGAGGAATTTATTCATATCCTTTATTGAAAGCAAGATGATCTCGAGATGTGCATATCCCAAGTAAGACTATCAGAAGGTACTTATTTTTCATAAACTAGCCCTTTCTAACATATGGTTTTGTATAAGAAAGAAAATCAAGATCTTGTTCAAATTTAGCCATTTCTTCCTTAGTCAATGCAATGAATGCTTCAACTCCTACACCATCGTTGGTGGGCAACAGGAACACACCCCTAACATCCAAGATAATAGGGGATACTAATATAGGCTTTCCCCACCCGAAATCAGCTTCATAAAATGGCATCCTAGAATGATCAGAAAAATGAATCACCGCACTGTTTGCAAGTCCTTTAACTAGACCACCAACATGGATGTTCTTCTTATACTGATCAACCACATTCTTGATAGTTTTGTGAACTTCTGCGGCTAAATAATTGTAGTCAATTTCTTCATTAATCGGCAATTTTACAATTGCTGTCGTCACCAGGCACCCAAGACTTTGCGGTGGTAATGGCGGATTCACTATATTTCGCAGATTGATCGCAATTACTACTGCTATTTGTTTAGCAGTAAATTCATGTGTTTCTATATTTGTGTTCTTCATGAGCACACCTGAAATAAGTGTAGCTATAGCCTCAAAACGTGTTAGATGATTTAAATATGGCCCACTACCAATTTTTTCTCTTAGAGCAGCTATCTTTTCACCATCAAACATAAAATGCTTTTCTACAAGTTCAGTTTGACTATAATCATAGGGATTTTGTTCATAAAGACTTCTTAATGATGCATAGTCATCGTATGGAGGATAGATGGAGGAATAATCAACAACCACATTTTTTATATCATTGGTGCCATGTGCAATTTCCACCCAACTTTTGACAAAGTAAGCTGCAGTTGTTCCATCGACAATAGCATGATTAAAACAAATAGAGATTACAATCCCTCCACAACTTAAGTAATTGATCTGCAAGACTAGGTTGGCTTTATTATAAGTAGTTGTAATTTCTTGCATATCGCCCATTAATGGCAATAGTTGCTTAAACAGATTCTTATCTCTTTTCTGAAGAAGCTTAGACATCTCATCAACAACTAGAGTTTCGATGAAGATCACGCCATGATCATTGCAGTCAAAGACTCCATCTTTAACTTGTCCTGCAAGAGGGTAATAATAAGTTAATGTTTTGGACAAAGGTTTTTTGAGATGGCTTGAAACTTTCATGGCATCTTTGCTTCTTGCTGAGTAAAAGTAAATTATGGGAAAGAGAGCGTAATTATCAACAACATTATTAGGAACAAAAGACTTGTGGGTTCTTAGGTGGGCTGGGGTTGGGGAGGATGGCTTGATAATTTCAATAGAAATGATTTTGATTTCCATTTCTATTTTCCTGCTAGAAGAAAAATGGATTTGATGACTAGCTCAAGTTCAGTTACTTATTTGTATATTGGAATTTAAGCATTAGTACACAGTGGATTGAAGATTATAAATATCAAACCACAATAATTTTGATTGATGTTTGGATTTCTTTTAAGTTCGCATAATTTGATTATTCGAATCTTAAAACTTAAATATTTGAAGAAACACGATAAAAACAATTAAAATATAAATATCTTACATTAGCTGTTTGTTTCGTCCAAAACTAACAACTAATTAAAAATAAAGTTACTACTTTATTTATACATAGATTAGATTAAAATTTTAAGTTTTAGAATGGGCTATTATTATTGAAGTCCTTGTTATTTTAAAAAGAAAATCAAAAACCAGAAATTTTGAAAATTCATAACCTAAGTCCTTAAAGTTTTGAAATTGTATAACTTAAGTTCTTATTTTTTTTATTTAATTTAAATCCTTGACCACCTTTAACTGCCGTTGTGAACAACCACTGAACACCATTGACCACTATTTAATTATTTGTTTGGATTATAATAGATATAATTTAACTCTTTGTTGAACACGTTCTATGCAATGATACTATCACACTTGTTGTTTGAATAACTATTTGTTGTAAATCTGAAGTTGAATTTTTGATTACCAAAAATCTACTCTAAATTTACAGTGAATGGTTACTCAAATGATAATGATAATAGTATCATTATGTAAAACAAAGATTTAAATGATATCTACAGTGATCCAAACTAATGACATTAAATAGTAGTTAATGACAACCAGTAGGTGTTGGTGGTGGTAGTTAAAAGTGGTAAAGTATTTAAATGAAATAAGAAGAAAATAAGGAGAACTTAAATTATATAAATTTAAAACTTTTAAGAGCTTAAGTTCTATATTTTTAAATTTTTTTTTTGAGTTCATTTTCAAAAACAGTAAGGACTCTAATAATAAAATCCTTTTTACAATTTATCTTTAACAAGAAACGTACACTTTGTTTATTATATAGTAGATATTGATCTCAGTCTCAATCTCAATCTTGTACATATTAATATTATTTACTACATAATGTACTACTGTCTGTCTATCTATATATTCTCCATCTATGTATATATATATATATATAAAATCCATAATTTGCATTGCATTGCACTGCATTTGCATGGCATGTGAGTCCTAACAACACAAGATAACTAAGATATTAATTGTATTATGTAAAGTAAACCAATGCTAAGCTGTTAGCTGAACATTTTTCATCTTGGTCTAAGATATACTACAATACTATATTAACAATTAATGAATATAATAATACTAATTTTATGGGTCTAAATTAAACAATATTATGTGGGCTTAAATAATTCTTGAGGATTATTTAAAACGAGAATGACAGCTGTCAGTGTTGACACCTCAAGTGTGACAAATATCACACATATTAATAAGTCTTATTCAATTTAAGAGTAAAAATTACATTACCTCAGTCCGTCAAAATAGAAGTTAAAGATAGTATTTATGACAATCGCGTCTTTTATATAGAAATTAGAGGTTTGGGGACCATTTCCTTGAATCGTAGTGATAAGAATTTGACTCCATGAGAAATTGAGCAAAAAGTTGGAGAATTGGCTACTTCTTGTGTATATCAATTAACGAATTTTGAAAAGTGAACCGAAGAATAAATGATTTCTTAGTAGAAAGAAAACCTAAGAATCCTCTTTTTTCTATAGCATAAATTATTTAATTGAAGTTTCTTTAGAATGCTCGCTTGGACCAAAGAAAGGTAAGCGTATGTTTAAAATATTTTCTAATAGTGATTATGTAAACTCTTGAAAGAATCCAAACTTTTAATATAAATCATTAATTATTTAAAGTGATATTAATCAATTGAATAGTTTACGGATTCCTTTCTACTTGAAGAGACAAAATGTGTTAGGAATATGAAAACTTGAATCTTAAATGGGAGGGAGGTACTTGCTATATCTATTTTGGACAAAGGTTTGAAGTAAAAGTAGTTATATTTCATATCATTTATTTAATTCTTTTAATATGATTTAAGAAAATTAAATTTGAGAAACATTATTAAAATAAATAAATAAATTTATGCAGAACTCACTAAGCCCAATATTACGAAATTGATTCTCTATGTCATTGTCGTAAAGATTTTAAAATGAGGGTATAAATAAAGATTTAGAAAAAGAAAATTAATTAAGACAATTTAAAAAATAAATTTTGAAAGAAAATTTAGTAGAAGTTGGAAAATAACCATGAATAGAGGGTATACATAGTAAATAGATGCAGTTAGAAGGAGTGAATAAGGGTGGGGGTGTAGTCAGCGGATTGGGGGTGTGCCTTGGCAATAGCATATTGTTTAAAAGACACCGGAGATTGACGTTGAAATAGGGACAATGATTAACAATCTGGGCTTAATGGGTCTTCATTGAAGAATCTAACACAACACATGGCATAACCGTGATTTTAAGACAAAACGATGAGGTCAACTTCATGGTTACTTCTAAGGTAAGACAAGACAAGACATAGAGAAATATTGTACTAGTAAGGGTTTGATGTTTCATAGGTAAGGTTTCTTACTCCCCTACAAAATTTTTTTTTTACAAAAGAAATTTATAAAACAAGTAAATAAAAATTTCAAACAATTTGTACACATTATATAATTATAAGTAGTTACTGGTTCACATCATGCCGATAATTGTATGTCATATTAACAATACTAATTGATATTAATTTATAACAATATTATTTATTATGATAACTAGCTATAAGCATCAACTAGTAGAACGCTCTTTGTATTCATCTTCAAAGCAGTGATTAGCTTCTGTTTATCCTTAAAAAGATGAAGCCATCTATTGTTGGACCAAATTATTGCCAATAAATAATACTACGGTGATTATATGAAAAATGCTCAGATAGAGGTGGGCAAAAGCCTGATCGACTGAACCAAACTGAATCAAATTGATTTGACTTTTAGTTTTTCGTAATGTGGTTCGATTTCTAGTTTAATATTTTAAAAGCTTGAGAATTCGATTCAATTCTTGCTCAAATGTGTTGGATTTTAAGCTTGATTTTCAAAATTGAAGCCCAAATCTTGATTTTTAAAATTGAAGCCCAAATTCAATTTCTAGAAGCGCACAGATTCATGTGAATTGATGGAAAGTTAGGTGAGTTTCAATTGAATATGTCAGGTGAAAATAAGTGGTTGGGATTTGATCATTGGCTAGATATACCTACAAAATCAATGGCTTAGAATGTTTTATGTTTATTATAAATATCTACTTGTATTTTGTATATTTCATCAATTTAAGAGAGATGTGAGTATGTGAGTTGCAATCTACAAGAAGGAAGCAAGAGTGAAGAGTTATTTGTGTGCTTGTAATAAGTTTTGCAAAAATATAATAAAGGTTTGATTTTTTTGAGTGAATAATCTTTTCAAGAAAGTGGTATTAGAGCTACATTTGTAGTGTTAAAAATAATTTTTTAGTATATCAAATTGAAGCTCATGCCAAACAAGCACAACACCACAAAAATCATCAAAATTGAAGTTCAGATGTGCTAGTTTGCTGTGTAGAAAAAGGAGATAGAGTTAATCCAACAAGTCAAGACTGAATCGAGCCGTTTAAAACAGACGAATAGAGTCGATCATTACAAACCATTAAAGAATTGAATAAGACTGAGTCAAACAGTTGACCAAGTAAGTTTGACCTTTGACCATTGACCTAAATTGAATGTTTTGACCAAGTTCTTCCTAAAGTTTTTGATTTTTCAAATCCATCTATGCCATTGAAATTTTCAAATTCTCATTATAATAAGAGACATGGCAACTGGAGGTATGACAACATTGCAAGTTCCAATTATCAATAAAAACAATTATGATAATTAGAGAATCAAAGTGAAGGCACTTCTTAAAGCACAAGACGTGTGAGAAATTATAGAAAAAGGTTATAATGAGCTTAGAGATGATGTTGCCATCACCGCTTTCAATCAAGCACAAAGAGATGTATTGAAGGACTCAAGAAAGATAGATGAAAAAGCTTTTTATATCATTTATCAAGCATTAGTTGATGATGATTTTGAAAAGATAACAAATGAAACCTCTACCAAGCAAGCATGAGATAAACTTCAAACATCATACAAAAGGCATTGAACAAGTAAAAAAAGGTACCTCTTCGAACCTTAAGAGGAGAATTTGAAGATTTACACATGAAATAAGGCGAGATTGTTGTTGACTACTTCTTAAGGGGAAGTTATTTTGATCCAATAAAAAGGAAATGGTGAAAAGTTAAGTGAAGTGAGAATAATAGAGAAGATACTACCCTCTATGGATCTGAAATTTGATCACATTGTAACAAGAATTGAAAACACTAAAGATCTGCAAGAAATGATGATTGACTAACTCCAAAGATTGCTGAAAGCCTATGAAGGAAACCAATGTGGTTGAGGTAAAGACCAAGGTGGAGGAAAAAATAGACGTTGTGGTAATGGATGATGTTGGAATTACAACAACATTAATTCTAACAAAAACTATGAAAAGAGAGAAAGCTCAACTGAAGCCGTGGAGGGAGCAATTCGAATACAAGTTACAACAAGTCTAAAATTAGATGTTATAATTGTCAAAAGTTTGACCACTATCCTTTTGAATATAGAGTTCACAACAACAAAGATGAAGAAAAGGCTAACTATGTGAAAGAAGAGAAACAAAGAGATGAAACTATCTTGTTAACATAAAAGGACAGTGATGGAGTCTAAGAGAACACATGGTACCTTGACATTCGGCGAGCAATCATATATGTGGAAAAAAAAGCATGTTCTTGGAGCTAAATGACTCAATTGGTGGCAATGATTTCAAAATAGTTATGAAATGAATAGATAACATCTTTATACGATTGAAAGATGGTAGGTATTAATATATTGGAAATGTCTACTATATGCACAATATGAAAAGTAATATTTTGAATTGAGGCCAACTCTTAGAAAGGGTTATGACATTATGGCTATGACATTTTCGATTTAGGCATCTAAACTTTAGAGGACTAGAGCTCTTGTCTAAGAAGGAGATAGTGAAAAGCTTTACTCAAATCAAGCATCCAAACCAACTTTGTGAAAGATGTGTACATGGAAAATAGTTTAGGAAAAGCTTTTGAAAGAGAGTCTACCTTGAGATCCAAAAAGCCATTGAAGCTCATTTATGTTGATGTATGCAATCCATTCAATCCAAGGTTTCTCGATAACAATAATTACTTTCTTCTCTTTATTGATGATTTTTTAAGAAAAACTTAGGTATACTACTTAAAGAAAAAGTCAAAAGTATTAAGAGCTTTTAAGAAGTTCAAAGTTGCTATTGAAAAAGAGACTGGTCGTCAACTTAAAGCCATAAGAATTAATCATGAAGAAGAATCCATTTCCAAGGAGTTCCAAAATATTTGTAAAGTAAATGGAACTTGATGTTTCCTAACCGTTCTAAGATCCCTTCAACAAAATGTTGTTGCTAAAAGAAAGAATAGAACCATTCTTGACATGGTACGAAGCATGCTCTAAAACAGGTGCTTGCAAAAAGAGTTTTGAAATGAAGTTGCAGCAACTGCTGTCTATCCATCTAACTGATCTGTAACAAGAAGTGTATAGGAAAAAATACCGTAAGAGGCATGGAGTGGAAGAAAGCTTGTTATCTCCTATCATAGTGCTTTTGGAAGTATAGCTCATGTTCATATATCAGACAAGAGGAGAAAAAAGCTAGATGATAAAAGTAAGAGTTTTATCTTCCTCGGCTATTATGAGTCAAGTTCAAAAGGTCACAAGTTGTACAATCCAAACAACAAGAAGATCGTGATAAACTAAGATGTACTATTTGAAGAAGACGAAGAATGGGATTTTGGCTCTTATATAGATGATTTTAATTTCCTTACCTAATTTGAAGAAAATGAGTAGGCTGACCAATAAGGAGATCTTTAACAAGAGCTTGTAACATCACTAACTTTGCCAATATGAGTTTATTCACCATTATCCTTTCTAAATGAAATAAATAACGAAAGCACAAGAAGTCTTTAAGATCTCTACGAGGTGAGTGAAAGTGAAATAATCTTACTCTCTTTTCCTTTTTTATTGATTATAAACCAATAAGCTTTAAAGAAGCTATACAAGACAAGAAATGGATAAATGTAATGGGTAAAGAAATTAAAGCAATTGTAAAGAATGACACATAAGAGCTTTATTTATTTCTCAAAAGGCACAAAGTCATTAGAGTCAAATAGGTGTACAAAAGCAAGGAAAAATGCAAACAGAGAAATTAAATGATATAAGGCGAGCCTAGTTGCAAATGACTATAGTAAAAGAGGTGGCATCAACTATGATGAGATGTTTACTCTAATAGCATGCTTAAAAACTATAAGACTAATTATTTCATTGGTCAGTCAAAATAAGTAGAAAATTCATCAAATGGACGTTAAATCTACCTTTCTGAATAGAGTTCTCGAATAAGAAGTCTGCATATAATAATATTAGACTACAAAGTTAAAGGGTAAGACAACAAGGTGCTGAAATTGAAAAAAGCTCTTTACAGATTAAAATAAGTGCCAAGAGCATGGAATAGTCAAATTGACAAGTATTTTTAAGAGAATGGCTTCACCAAGTGCCCTTACAAACATGCACTCAACATCAAGACCAAAGATAGAGATGTTTTAATTTTGTGCTTGTGTATAGATGATTAGGTTTTTACTAGAAGCAATCTAAGCTTGTTTGATGATTTGAAAAAAACAATGATTAAAATGTTTGAGATGATTGACATGAAGACTCATGGTGTATTACCTTGGTATCTTAGTAAGACAAGAGGAAGACGAAATCTTCATTTCATAAAAAGGCAGCACAAAAGAGATCCTTAAGAATTTTAAGATGGAAATTACAAGCTGATTACTACATCGATAGAGTACAAACTTAAGCTCTCAAAGCATGAAGAAGAAGAAAAAGTAGATTCAACTCTTTTCAAGAGCTTCATTGAATGTTTGCAATATTTGACATGTACAAGGCCCAATATTCTCTATGTAACTAGACTCGTGAGTCACTACATAGAAACCCTAATAACAAGATATTTTAAGGTTGCAAAGAGAATTCTCTGTTATTTAAAAGGTAAAATAAATTTTGGCTAGTTCTATTTAGCTTCAAGTGATTATAAGCTTATTGGATATAGAATATTGATTGGGCTAGAGATTGATGATTGAAAAAACACAATTGGTTTTGTATTCTTCATAAGAGACACCGCCTTTACCTAGATGTCGAAGAAGCAACCAATTGTCATACTCTCTACATGTGAAGCTAAGTATACAACTACTACATCATGTGTTTGCCATGTAATCTGGCTTAAAAACCTATTAAAAGAGCTAAGATCGCTGCAAGAAAAGCCAACGAAATTTATGTTGATAACAAATTAGTTATGGCATTAGCAAGCATTCAATGCTTCATGATTAAAGCAAGCATATACACACTCACTTTCATTACATAAGAGAATGCTTCACAAGAAAGGATGTTCAAATAAAGTCTGTAAAGTCTCAAGATTAAATTGGTGATATTTTTACCAAGCCATTGAGGAGTAAGGACTTTGTGAGGTTGAAAAACACACTTGGAATCACAGAATCAAGTCTAAAGAGAGGTGTTGAATTTTAAACTTGATTTTTAAAATTGAAGCCTAAATCCAATTTCCGGAAACAAGCATGATTCATGTCAATTAGTGGGAAGTTAGGTGAGTTTTAGTAGAATGTGTTAGGTAAAAATCAATGGTTAAGATTTGATCATTGGTTAGGTATACCTATAAAATCAATAGCTTAGAAGGTTATATGTTTACTATAGATGCCTACTTGTATTTTTTGTCTTTCATCAATTCAAGAGAGAAGAAGTGAGTAACTGAATTATAAGCCTCAAGAAGGAAGCAAGGGGAAGGAGTTGTTTGTGTGTTTATAGTAAGTTTTGCAAAGATATAATAAGAGTTTGATTTCTTTGAGTGCATAATCCTTCCAACAAAATTAACCAAGTCAAAGACTAAACTAAAAACTAAATCATAAATGAAGAAATTTTAAAAATAAATTAAAATATTTATATTTAATAAAAAGATTGTGTGCTAATAAATTAAACTTGTGTTATATATAAAATGAAAGACAACCCTAATCCTAAATTCTATTTCTCATTCAACTTTAACCTATACCAAATGATAAAATTAGCATATTGCAACAATATTAGATTATAATACTCAAGTGTAGGTTGTATCAAGTAATAAAGAGAAAATCCGGGTATCGATTTGTAAGAAATAGTTATAATAAGTCAACAAGTCCAATGGTCCAAATACATAAGGATTATCTTGATTACTTTGTTTATTTTAGAAAATTAATTCAATGTTACCAATTACTAGGGCATTAAGGATTTACTTTAAAGAATTTTATAAAAATTATTATTGATCCCTTTTATAACACAATTAAGAGTCAAATAAGGACTGATTTTAATTAGAAGATGAATATCATTTAAACACATGAAAGTATCTTGTTAAAAGAAAAGAAAGGAAACAAACAAAAAAAGAAGAACTAGCCTTTAAATTGGTGGTGAAGACAACAAGTTTCCTTGCTCATTGATATATAAAAAAACATACAAGTAATAAATGTTCCATTTGTTAACAATGAATCAATATTTCTAATAAACCAAAAACACTTGTAAAATCTAGTATTCAATCAATTGTGATGTCTAACAATGAAGTACAAAGTAAAGGATCAAAGAAGAATTATTATAAAATCATCAGAGTTTCAAAATTGTAGGCAAGTTCAAAACCTTTCCAATATTCTAAATTTCAACCAAATTTATTATGTATAGCCTAAGTTATGTAGAAAATTTATTTATGGGACTTAATTAAGACCAAAAAATAATGGTTCCAAATTTTGTCAAGATAAATTTCTTTAGGCAAAGATTATTTTTTTCTCCTTTCTCTCTGTTTTTTTTACAACTTTTTTTTTTAATTTATCATAACCTTAACTCATGTAGTAAGCTTTCTACTAATAACTCCTAGACCAGTTGGCCTTAGGGTATTAGATGTTGAAACATTCCTTCGGGCTTAATTACTCAATTAAGAGTATGAAATTATTCATACCAAAACTCTATCATTTTATAAGAACATTTATTGATGATTAGGCAAGAAGCTCTATTACTAAGTAAAAGCTTTGGTTAGAATTATTTATTTAGTTATTTGTTTCTTCTTTTTTTTTCAAGATTATTCTTACCTTTAGTTGCTACCTTTAACCAAAAAAACAAAAAAATAGAACTCAAATATTGTAAAATTTCAATATGCCATCCACAATCATGTATCAAAGTGTGTGTGAGAAAGATGATTTATAAATATTTACTAAATGAGTATTTGAGCAGAATTTGTTATGTGATGATGATGTGAGAGTTTATAGATTTGATCAATTAAAAAAGAAGATAATGATAAAACCTTTGTTATAAAATTCATAAATCAACACTAAATGATAATGGACATATCTACTAGGATATGTCTTAGAAGTAAGATTACTCCCTACTCTATGATTCTTAAAGGTAATGAATCTAAAGGTCTTTTTTTTAAGGCAAACAAAAATGACTACTTATGTCAACTATACTCTCCTCAATCGGATTGCGACACTGTTCCTAATGTTTAAATGCAAAGAGGTATAGTATAGAGAACATTATCTAAGACGGTAGTTATTGAAAAACAAAAAAAACCTTAAACAAACTTGGGCATAAATAACTAAAGAAAAATAACAAAATGTTACAAGTGAAAACAAAAGATAAGAAAAGTTATAAATGGAGTGACAAATCAAATTTTTGCTTTTTGCTATTTTCACTTGACCATTCTAACTGTGCCATTGTTGAATATGGTTAACAGACAAAGCTTTGATGTTGATTGATCAAGTCTTTAGTAATTAGAGTAAAGATAAGGAATTTGTGAGCCATCTGTGAAATGAAGTTATGTTCTATAACATGATCAAGAAAAGGCAACAAATTATTAAAGAAACCATTAAAATATAACAATCCTATGGATTGTCAGTTATGCTCAGGATGCAACTTGAAAATTTCCTTTAAGGTTTACTTGGTAAAGAAATAAAAACATCTACAAATCAAGCATTTTATGAATTTGTTCATGTATTGTTAAGACTGCTAGTCCTTCTCCAACTGTTTTGCCAGCGATGTTACTTACAGATAAAGTCTTTGGTATAATACCTACGACCTGACTTCCTCCTACATATACGGTAGTTTACACACACCCCATTAACCCAAAGCTACCTCCCCTATATATTAGGTTAAATTTTCGTTCAGCTAAAACTGGACCAAAGTTATCGGTTAGGTTTACAAACTCTTCATCTTTCCCAAGGCTTAACCTGCAAAAAACACAAATTTTCTAAATTGATGAATAGAAATGACCACCACATGCTTGAAAATGATAAGAAAAAAAGATATTTTGAATTTCATTGTTAGATATACATTTTCTTATGATTTACTTAAGACAATGTTTGAAAAGATATAGATCATCCTAGAAAAAGTTGCGTACCTCCCTTAAAGATTTCTTTTTGTCTTGAGCATTTCAATGATTTGGAATTTGACCTGTAAAAAAAAGATGGCAAATCAGGAAACCAAGGTAAAGTTAAAAGACTTAAAAGTTGCTCATCAAGAAAATTTTCATTAATTGGTGTTGTTTCAAAAAGTCCATCAAATATGAGCCTAGACAAATAATCAACAACCACATTATATACTCCTTTCTTATCTTGAATTATGAGATTAAACTTTTCGAGCAAAAGTATCCACCTAATCAACATAAGTTAGCCTTCTTTTTTAAAAAAGATATTTTAATGTTACATGATCACTAAAAATGACAATCTGTCAACCAACAAGATAAGATTCAAATTTATCTAATACTAATACTACTACAAATAATTCCTTCTTAGTAGTAGAATAATTCATTTGAGTACTATTTAAGATTTTACTAGTATAGTATATCATATAAATTTCTTATCCTTGTTTTGTCCTAAAATAGCTCTAACAGCATAATCACTAGGATCACACGTGGTTTCAAAAGGTAAAGTCTAATCAAAAGGCTGTATGATAGGAGTAGAAGTTAGCATTCTTTTAAGTTTGACAAAAGCTTCTTGACATGGCTCAATCCACTCAAAAAAAGCATCTTTTGATAAGAGATTACACAATAGTCTTGATATAATATTAAAGTCTTTGATAAATTTTCTATAAAAAAAAACAATATGTCTTGAAAATGATCTAACATCTTTAATAGACTTAGGAATTGGCAAATTGAAAATCAATTTAATTTTAGATTTAACTACTTTAATTTCTCTGGATGAGACAATATGACTAAGCATAATAGCATTTGTGACCATGAAATGACATTTTCCCTATTAAGCACCAGATTCTTCTCTTTACAGTTGGTCAAAACTTTTTACAGGTTAGATAAACAATCATCAAATTAGTCACCAAAAATAGAAAAATCATCCATGAAAACTTTAAGAAACCACTCAACCATGTTGCAAAAAATGGTAAGCATGCATCTTTGAAATGTAGCTAGTGCATTACATAATCCAAGAAGCATCTTTCTATGTGCAAAAGTTCCAAATGGGCAACTGAAAATGGCCTTTTCTTGGTCTTCAAGTGCAATTTCAATTTAGTTATGCCCATAATACCCATTTAGGAAACAATAAAATGCATGTCCAGCAACTCTTTCTAACATTTGATCCATATATGATAAAAGGAAGTAGTTTTTCCTAGTTATTGAGTTAAATTTCCTATAGTCAATAAACATTCTCCTAACGGCAATTGTTTTAGTTGGAATTAGTTCATTATTTTCATTTTGACAACAGTAACTCTATATTTCTTAGGTACAACTTGACTTAGACTTACTCATGTGCTATCAAAAACAGGGTAAATGATTCCCACATCTAAAAGCTTGAGAACCTTATTTCCCATTACCTCTTTCATGTTAAGATTTACCCTACATTACATTTGTCTAGATAATTTGACATTATCCTTCAAATATATCTTGTTCATGCAAATCAAAGAACTAATTCCTTTTTTATGTTAGTCATAATCCATCCTACAGCATGTTTATGTAATCTCATAATTTTTAGCAACTTACATTCTCGAAGAGCATTAAGTTTAGAAGAAATTATCACCAAAAAAGTTTTAATAGCACCCAACAAAGTATATTTGAGATTAGATAGTAATGGTTTTAAATCAAGTTTAGGTGGTTGAACACTTGATGGGATCGGTGTATCAGCATGTTGAGGTAAGTCTTTAAATTTTGGTCTCCATTCATTAATTTCCATAATCTAAGAAGATTTTAAAAGGGAATAAATGTGAGATATTTCAAAATTTTTATCAAAATTGAAATCATTGCAACCATGTAAACAAGCATCCAAGAGATCAAAAAAAGATGAAACATTAAAATAATCATGAACAAGTTCCTCAATATAACTAACTTCATGCATGTCATCATTTTCATCAGGTCGCTTTTAAATATTAAACACATTCATTTCCAATGTCATGTCTCCGAAAGAAATTTTTAAAACTTTATTTCCATAATTGATTATTGCATTAGATGCAGCAAGAATTGGAAATCTTAACATGGTAGGTCTTTGGGCACCTAAATGAGGAATAGGTTATCTGTTAAGACAATAAAATTAATGGGAATATTTGTCTACTTGGACTAATACATCTTTAAATATTACTCGTCAAATTTTAATAATCAACAAGTTAAAGTATTATAGAGGTAGATTTAAGCTCGACTTAACCTAATTGGTCATACAATGAATATGGTCAAAGATTAACACTTGCACAAATATCAAGCAAATAATGATTTACCCTAAAGTTTCAAATTACACAAGAAATGGTTGGACAATCAGGATCTTTATATTTTGGTAGAGTTTTATGTTAAATAATTGAAATAACATTCTTAATTAAAAATGCTTTCTTTTAAGCATTAAGTTTTATTTTAATAGTGTATACGTCTTTCAAAAATTTAGCACAAGAAGGAACTTGCTTAATTACATTTAACAAAAGAATGTTAATCATAACTTGGTTGAAGAGTTCAAAGATTTTAGAATTTTGGTTCAATTTTTAGATTGGTTGCAATCTCTAAAAAAAATAAGCAAGGATTAGGCATTTATTAGCAACAAATGGTTTAGTTTCATTGTGCTTACCATCATCCTTACCATTACCTTTCAGCTTTAACGAAATACTATGCATTTGGTCCTTTAATTGTTTTGTAAATAGCCTTACTACTTCATAGATTTGTAATGGAATTGGCATTTTCAAATTGAGCTTTACTTGTACTAGAAACTTGACATTGACTATAAGGATTAGGTTGAATTTAAGCAAGAAACTTACCTTTTCTGAGTATGCAAAGATGCAGTCAAAAGTAGACAATGTATTTTTGCTTTCATCGATGGCTTGTGAAGTTTGATTATTAGTGTTTATTTGCCCTTACATGAATGCTTATAATGTCCTCTCAAGATTCTTCAAACATATTAGTGCATAAGAATGGAAATTTGACGTACCTTAAGAAGGCATTATGTGTGCATTGTTGTCATTCATATAGCTAAAATTGAGATGATTCCTCCATCCAAGATGACAAGTTTATGAAAAAGAAGATGGAAAAGGCTTTCTAAAATTATTCATTGCATTTGCTTGTTCATGAAAAGCTTCTTTAAAAGTAGGAATATCTTGACATTCATTTGTTAAGTGCATTAAAATTTCACAAATGCCATAAATTTCCTCATTTTGCACAGATTTAGCTTCCTTAACTCACATTATTTCAATGGCTTCAACCTTTTTAGACAAACTAGCAATCCTAGCATTCAGATCATCTTATTGATTAAGGTGATATTTTCCTTTAACATTTGCAAGATTAAATCTAATTGAATTTTCAGATGAATTAGTATTATGCCAGGATTGTTAGTTTTCAACCAAATGGTCTAAATATTCTAAGGCTTCTCATGTTCTTTGTCAAGAAATTCACTAGTGCACATTGTTTCTACAAATGCTTTCTTTCAAGTGCTAATCCCTTATAGAAAAAACTAATAGCGTGCCATTTTTCAAAGCCATGATATGGACATGAATTTAACAAATCCTTAAATCTTTCCCAACATTAGAAATATACAGTACTCCCATATGGCAATTGAGCCAGATTTCAAAGAGTTGAGCCAAAATTTCACGTTGTCTTTTAAAGAAAGATAATAACTTTAGCCTAAGAATTTCATTGATACAAGCTTGATCATTACAAGTGGCATAAACTTTCTAAAATTCTTTAAGATGCAAATAACGACTTTTAGATTCTAAACCATGGAAATTAGGAAGTAATGGAATCATTCCCAACTTAAATATAAAATTATTAGCATTAAGAGCAAAAATAATGCATGAAGGAGCAAAACTTCGTGGTGGTTGTAGATATTCATGCAGGGTTCGTCATAGTTGATTTTCATGTTTGGCATTAAGAGGGAAAATAAGGAATGAAGGAGTAGAACTTTGACGCGGTTGTAGATATTCATGCATAGTTTGCAATGGTTGATATTCATGTTCACTATGTACACTTTCCTCTTCAGCCATTGGTATAAATGTGTGTGATTATGAAGGTAAATTAAATAGATTTTCAAAGAAGGTTTTTAGAATTAATCTTTCACCAAATTATGAGAATGAGAATCATAGTACCACCCAAGCACAAGAATAAATAAAAATAAAAAATGATAAATAAAATGCAATAAAATAAAATGTTAACATAATAATAACTCAAATAAAAAGAAAAGAGATGGCACAACCTTCTTTTTAAAAATTAAACAATTATATAACCAATAACACAATAATTAACAAAAGAAAAAATTAAAATAGGTGGCAAAGTCTACCATGAACAAAATAAACAAAAATATTTGGCATATATAGAACCAACATAAATGAAAATGTAAATAGGCGGCTGACCCTCTGAATTAAAAGAAACATAAATAACAACAAGCAAATAAATAAATAAAAATGTTAGAGTTAGATTTAGGAGTTAAAGTTTGTAATAGAAAAAAAATAAGAACTTAGTAAACTTTAATAAACTGTTTTCCTAGTGAGGACGTCAAAAACTTGCTACAACCTTTAGGTTTGTAAGACTCAAGTATAGGTTATTTCAAGTAATAAAGATTTGAAAGTCTGAGTATTGCTTCACAGGGAATTAGCTATAATAAGTTCACAAGTCCAATGGTCCAAATATGTAAAGACTATCTTGAGTAATATATTTATTTTAGAAAATAAATTCAATGTTACCAAACACTAGGGCATTAGAGATTCAATTTGAAGAAATTTATAAAAATCATTATTGATCCTTTTTTAATGACACAATTAAGAATCAATTAAGGAGTGATCTTAATTGGAAGATGAATATCGTATAAGCATATGAAGGTATCTTTTTAAAAGAAAAGAAAGGAAACAAAAAACTAACCTTTAAATTGTGGTGAAGACTACAAGTTATCTTGCTCCTTGATATGTAGAAAAACACCTAAGCCATCATTTTACTATTATTAACAAGGAATCAAGGTTTTTGACAAATCAAAAGCACTTGCGAAATCTAGTATTCAATCAATTGAAAAGTTGAACAATGAAGTATGAAGTAAAGGTTCAAAGAACGATTCTTATAAAATCATCAAAGTTTCACCCTTAGTTCTAGCTATAAATTTAGCAATATATTATGTTATTAAAACCTAAATTAAGAAATGGACAATGAAATAAAGAAAAATGATGTCACAGATAACTTTTACTACTTTCTTTTTATAGGTAAAACAAGAGATATTTCACATTTGAGTACACAAGTTATAAACTTCCAACTTAACCATGCTCTATCCAATTGTAGCACATGAATTCATCAAATTCATTGAAAATGCCTATTTCAAAATTGTAGGCGCAATCATAATCTTTCCAACAGTCAAAATTTCAAACAAAGTTATTATGTACACCCTGAGTTATGTTGAAAATGAGCAAAGGTGTTCACTTTAGATTTCTCCACCAATTTTCTAGAATGAAGGCTACTTTTGATAGCCAAGAACTCTAAATTTGGAATTGTGTAAAACATAAATATTATAGATCTATCCATACTTTCCAAAGCATCTAACTATATTAATTTTAGATATACAATTGGGAAGATATGGCCCAAATATGAAACCATGTTGGGTTGGCCCTAAGGTGCAGTTAAGCTTTGTTAAAGCCTGATTTTGACCTAATGGATGCTTGAACTAGTCTGACCTCTAATTTACTGTTCTTATAACTCAAGAATTGTATTAATTCATGTTTTGGATTAAAAAATATGCTCATTATACGAGATTTGCATAAAATTGATTATTAAGTTTAATTTTTGTTTTAAAGGAAAATGCTTAATTTTTGAAATGGTAATGATATTCTTAAGTGTAAATCATAATATTTCTATTGATAAACCTACACTTTTAAACATTTATCATATATAACTTATAATTCTTGTTCGCATAATTTATATATGTTTATTTAGTTCTGTTAAATAACTATATAAGATTTATGCAAAGGTCGAAATGTTTACACTGGCATCATTGGATCCATCAACAATGGGAAGTTTAGACTATTGATTTTAGAGTTTTGAAGTATGAAAATTATCTATTACAAACTTCAAAGGTTTTTATATTAACATTTTATTTCGTTATAATTTGTGATCATTGACTTTAATTGATTAATAAAGTCTTATACTTTTATATTATAATTTGTAATTTTAGATTTTGATGGATTGTATGAGTTTTGATTAATTGTGTGCCTACCTTTTCTTCTAATGATATAATTCAAGATTTTGATTTTTAATATTTTTGATGAATTATACTTTGATATTTTTACTTTTATATAAATTTATCAACTTGAGTTAGGTAAAAAAATTAGTAGACATTAAATTAAACTCATCAAAGATATTTAAATTGATGAAAAGTATAAATAAAAGGAAGTTTATTTGAGTAAGGTAAAGTTTGCCTTATCAAATTAATCCAGACTAGTTTTCCAATTGATTTTCCTTATCGATTCAGTTTGAATATATTATTTTAAATAGTTTAATTTGATTTTTAAAATTTTTTGAAAACTAAATTGACCCAGAAAATACTCAGGCCATGCTCAAAGGATTATGATATAAGGCACAACAAAATCTCAACAATCGTCTTGGCCAATATCTCATTATACAGCTAGCTGTTGAAAATTGGAAAAACATCTACCAAGGTTGAATCAAACATCGGGTCTATTAGTATGATGCCCATTAATTTCATGTGCCCAAGGGTATCTTCTCAAACACCAAGCCCTTCAATTTTCAGTGAAACTAGTTCTTTTATTGTAAAGTTCAGGTAAAAATAGCCTGCAGACAAATTTCAGTGCTAAGTTTTGGACACAACCCTTCCTCTTACTCGAGCAATTCCTAGACTTCAAGTATACAATGCCAAGTTGATCTGAGCAAGATCATCAACATCTCTTAAAGACGGACATATCATTTTCTTGGATAAGAACAGCAATCCTTTTCATGTCCAAATATTTCCAATATATCCTGAATACCAAACTTCATCAAGTCTTCGTTCTTTATCTCATCAAAGTGTTTTAGTAAGGAATCTCGATTTCCACTGGAATTACCACCTCGAAGCCAAAGGCCAAGGAATATGGTGTTTCTCTAGTTACAGTTCTTGCTATTGCTCTGTTGGCCTAAAAGACTTAAAGTAATTCAACAATGCATCTTTCCTTTTTATCATTAAGCCATTTCTTCAGTGCTTTCTTGATAGTCTTATTTACCACCTCGACTTATCTATTTGCTTTGGGATGAGCAGGAGAGACGAACATGAGGTCGATACCTATATCGGTGCAGAATTCTTCAAAGCTCGCATTTTGAAACTATTTATCGTTATCTCCTATTAATATGTGACGAATCCTTAACTGATAGATTATATTCTCCTCCACAAAAGCGGTGGTCTTTTTCTCAATTATGGTAGCCAGTGGCGTTGCTTTTAACCATATTCTAAAATAATTGATAGCAACAATTGTGTATTTCATCTAAGTACATCCCATCGATAATTGTTCAATCAAATCTAGTCATCATTGAGCAAAAGGCCATGTATTGAGTAGGGTGATGAGCTGTTTGGGGAGTTGTCTTAAAATATCAACATGAAATTGACAATCGAAGCAGGATTGCACTGTCTTCGTTGCATCTTGTTATAGCGTCAGCCAATAATAACCTTGGAGTAACATGCCATATGCCAATGACTTGCCCTCTTTATGGTCACCACAACTACCCATGTGAACTTCCTTGAGCTCATAATCAGCCTCTTTTTGGTCAACACAACACAAGTATTGTAGCCCAAATCTTTGCTTATATAACACTCCATCAATTATTGTACAGCGTAAAGATTTGTTCTTAATTCTTCTGGCCTCTTCTTTATCTTTCAATAATTTACAATCAAGTATGTACTCTCAGATTGGATCCATCTAGGTTAAGACTTGATATGTTGTGTTTATCTAATTAGGTTTTATCCTTGATTGTTCCACATTCTTTTGGTATAGCACCTTTATGGGAATTATTGTTGGGAGCTTTCCTTCTAATGTTGAAGTTAGTTTTTTAAGGCATCCACCTGGGTATTTTTTGACCATGAGATTTGCATCACTACCACCTTTTTTAAATGCTTCATCAATTCTTTGACCGTTTTTAGATAGGCATGCATACTTCCACCTTTTACTTGGAATTGGCCAAAGACCTGATTTACCACTAATTGTGAATCTCCTTTTACTTTGATATAATCCACTCCAACCGATAATATTAGACCAAGTCCCACTAATAAAGTTTTGTATTTTACTTTATTGTTTGTTATTTTGAGGTTAAAATGCAGGGCATAGGCTAATTCTTTATTCCTAGTCCAATTAGGATTATGTTGACTCCTCCGATTTGAATGTTTAATGCTCTGTCAATGTATCAGTGTATGAATTGAGGTTTCCCCTATTCCTCCCTGGATGTTTGTTCAGTCATGCATAAAAAGATTGAGCACAATTATCAGTTGACTTTGTTGCGTTGCCTTGAACCGGTTTTGTTTGTAACTTTGTGTTTTTAACCTTTTGAGTCTCGTTAGCTCCATGACTTCTTCCATCATTATTCCTTCCACAACTGATCTCTCTGTAATAAAGTCAGCTAATGCCTGAGCCTTAATAGCTTTATGAAGCTGATACTCTAAGTCAAATTCACTTAACTTTATCGACCACTTGACCATTCTCCTTAAGAGGTCTGGTCTATGTAGTATCTATTATAAAGACTGATAGGTGAGGATTACTATTAAGTGTGCTTAAAAGTACAAGCATAACTTTTATGCTGCGATGACCAATACAAGGGCCAACTTTTTTGATGGCGAATATCTTTTTTCCACGTCTAGTAGTGATTTGTTTGTATAATAGGACCTTCTCATCCTTTTTCACAAACACTGAGCTTACTGCATGGTCATTGACTGCCAAATATAAGTATAACGTATTATCTATCAGCAAGCTCACTAGACAAGGCAGATTTGCTAAATAAGTTTTCAACTTTTAAAAGCTTGCATTGCACTTTTCTACCTATTTCATACTCTTTCCTTTTTTTTATGGCCTGAAAAAGTTGGAAAGATCTGTCAGTAGCTTTAGAAATAAACGTGTTCAGTGTGGCCAACCTCCCTGTTAGACCTTATACCTCTTGTAGCATTATTAGGGATTTTATATTTAGTATAGCCTGAACTTTTTGAGGATTCACTTCTATCTTATGTTTGCTGACTATGAACTCAGGAATTTTCCAAAGCTAACCCTAATTGCGCATTTCTTAAGGTTTAGCTTTATGTTATATCTTTTGAGCAGGGAAAACATTTCTCCTCAATGCTAAACATGATCTTCGACCGTAAGTGATTTGGTAATCATATCATCTACGTATACCTTCATTGTTCTCACTATTAGAGGCTTGAAAACTTTGTTGACTAGTCTATAAAATGTTACTCTTATGTTCTTTGAGTTTACTAACTGATCTATCCATGAGAGTAGGAAGCTATCCTTAGGGCAAGTCTTATTAAGACGGTGAAGTCTACACAAATTCTCCACTTTCCATTTGCCTTCTTAACTGTCACCATATTGGCCATCCAATCTAGATAATATACTTCTTTTATGTACCCCGCTATGATCAGCTTATCCACCTCCTCTTTAATTACCTTCATTATTTCTTGACTGAATGTTCTTCGCTTCTATTTAATAGGTTTAAACATTGGGTTAATTGCCAAGCGATGCAAAATCACCTTAGGGTCAATCTTTGGCATATTTTCGTAGGTCCAGGCGAACATGTTTGCATGTTCTCTCAAGAAAGTGATCAACCTTCTTTTCTCTTCCTTAGGTAACTGAGAGGCAATTTTCGTCATCCGTTTAGGTCTTAATGGGTCAAAGGGTATTAATTCCAGCTTTTCCATCAGCTCAACTATTGGCTTCATTTCTTCCTGTCCTATTTTCTTTTCCAATTTATCTATCACCTTTTGTTGTTTAGCATCCTCCTCGTTTAGTTATTTAACATGTTTCATTTTTTTTATAATAGGACTTTTTTGAAAAGGCCACAAAACATGTCCGAGCAACCTTTTGGTCCCATTATACAATGTCAATTCCTTCACCTGTCCTCAATTTAAGCTTCAAGTAATGTATACTCTCTGCTGCCCTTATTTTTCTCAAGAAAGGACTTCCTAAAATCATGGTGTATGGTATTTTTAGATTCACAACTTGAAATTCTATTATCATGGTTTTTTGATACGATTTATCCTCCATGGTCAATGATAATTAAACTGAGCCTAATGGAATCATATACAAATTTGCAAATTTGTACAATGTTGTATTTGCAAGTCTTATTTTTAGATCCTCAATTCTTAGTGAATCCAAAGCCTCTTTAAATATTATGTCAGTTGGACCAATTTCTATACCAAAGCATAGTCATGGGGTTAACTAACTCCTGACTCTCCTCATCTGTAAACATGATTGAAACTAATGCCAATTAGGGGTTTTTTCTAGCTTTAACACCCATCACATACTGGTCCACAAGAGTGTACAATGATGAATATTTTGAGTAGTTTTTTCTCACATTGTTAGCATTACCTACTGGTGTTGGTCCTTTTGAAATCACCATGCTTTTTGGACCGAACCCTATAATTCTATTGTTTATTTAGAGTCGTCTCTCGCCTCATGTCTTCTTGCTCTATATCAATACAAGTAGTTATTTTGCACGAGGATTTCTATTTGCTCCCTCAATATAAGCAATAATTAGTCATGTGCCCGTGGTTTCAATGAATTACACATCTTTTTTTTTTGTCTCGAACATTTGACTCTGACCTTGGGGGATATAATCCGGGTAATAATCCCAAATCTTTATGTCCTTATATATCACTGAAAAAGAGTGTTCAATTCGGTGAATTTTTTTTTATCTTGTACTGGAACAATTCTTTTAACTGCTTCCCTTAGTAGAGGAGGTAACTTCCATTGTTGTTTAGTTCTTTCTTTGCATCTACGGGGTTTAAATCCATGGCCTTGTCTTTGTTCGAATATGCCATCATATTATTGATGTCAGATGTGCCATCATATTGTTGACGTCAAAAGTCCTCCCCTTTCCTTGTAATCGTTTAGAATTAAGTCATCACGAGTCTTACCTATTCTTTTTGTCCTCGGCCCCAATCTTTGCTACCTATCTCTAGATTGCTCTAACTTCTCCTTTTTTTTCTTGATATTTGTTCTTCTATCTCAATTTCTTTAAAGATCTCATTTTGAACTTGCTCATACGTAGTTACAATTCACTTATGGGTAACGAACCATGCCCTCTCTATTAATAGCCTATTCTTTAACCCTTCCAGTGCCAAAGGATGCGTTAAAGCACCAGCCTCCATGATCTTCTTATGTTACCTCTTTATAACACTTTTCAAGGATTTATACCTTCCTTGCTTAACAAGCAATAGCGAACTGGGGATTTTGTAGTACTCACTATTCCTCTAAACTCGTTGACGAACAACTCCTAGAGCTAATCAAAACTTGTTATGCTTTTCGGCCTCAAATTTTTATAGCATCATCTCGCTTGCTTTTCCAAGGTCAGTGAGAATGGATGGCACATTTGCAATTCTGTTAAATGCTGGATCATCATCATGTATCTAAAAAAATCGATATGTAATGTTAGTTTTGTCTTTCTCGTACACGACAGGTTTTAAGGCATCTTAAATTTTTAGGGTATAATCAAATCTTGATTCTTCTGGCAAATTCCTGTCCTGTTATCAATCTTTTTCTCTTTGGGCCTATAGTTCTTCAGTAAACTCTCGAATCTTTTCCTCCACTTGATCGGGTTAACCACTTGATTAGCTATAAGTCTAGCCAAGTTTGGAATTTTTTCTACGGCAGTTTCTTCTCTATCTTTCCTGTGCTTTTGATTCAAGTAAGTTCTTATATCAACTGAACTTATGCTGTGCTTGGGTCTCCTTTTGCCCTGATTCGGTTTACATAGGTCAGCTGTCAGTTTCTGCTCAAATCTTTCCTTATTGTGGAAGGGAATTTCTTTACTGTGGCTTTCACGCATCAGTGCCTCCCCTCGAGCCTTTTCTTGTGGGGGAGTTATGCGCTTTTCCTTATGACCATCTGATTCTTGCTGCTTGCTCCTTAATCTCCTAGTGATCAATTCCTTGTGACGAACTTTTGGTGAGGTAACACTTTCCTTATTTTTTGATAACCACAACTTCGTCGAATTTCATTTACTGATGATGCCTTTTTGAATTATCTTTTTATGTTCTCAATCTCTTTCTCTAACATTCCCATTTTATTTTCCAAAGCCTTCACCTGCCTGTCTTTCTCCAGGTACTTCCGTTCACTTTATTGTACTTGTTGTACAAGCTGAATTGCGTCCACGTCCTCTTTATGCATCGTTGTTTGGCCTTGAGATTGTTATAGCGAGGACGGTGGAGCAATAGAATCTGATGAATCTTCTTCACAAATTTTTTCGATTGGTAGTCTTCTGGTGATTGGTTGTTCCTTAATGAATGCCATGGCTTTTCAATCGTTTCCTATAGACGACACCAATTGTTGATACCTAAATTTGTAACTTTCGATATCACACAGTAAAAATTATCTTTTTCTTCCTTCTTCGTGGGAAAGGAGAATTTTATTGTTGAATTCATAAAATAACATGAATGAATTTATATGGGTAGTGCATGGTGAGTATATATATATGTATATATATATATACAACCAATTTCCTTATCCAAGTAGTATTCACAATGGACCCTATTTGAATACGTCCCTAATCAAAATTCCAAACCCAAATTGGTTTCCCAATTTCGTAAGGATTCTAATGAACAACAGTTTTCTTAAACCCATAACATTAGTTTCACCTTCCTGACCAAATATGCTTTAACCAAGATCCCTCTTCAGCCGAACTGGACAGACATCTGGACTTGCTAGCATATGGCCCATTTAACCCCTCAAGCCTCTAGCCGTTCTCCCAAACACGTCAAATTAGGACTATTGATTCTAATTTTTTCCTATCATGATCCATCAAGCAATAGTTTTATTGTTCTAAGCAGATTCCTTTATGCGACATCCGATTAGAACCTTTCTTAAGATGATCCAAACATGACACACTAGGGCTAATCAAACATCCGTTCTGCTAGCACAAGACCCATTAATTTCATAGGCCCACGTCTATCTTTCCAAACAGTCCTTATTTATTAAAAGAAAGATGGTTATCCCCTTTTCAATAGTAGTTAATTAAGAAAAGTATATTTGTAAGTTCCTTATTGAAAATACATATAATACTAATTATAAGTATTTATTTTATTATATATTGATAATAAAATCTTGACATATATAACATATATATATTATAACAAAACTTATTAGATTATTCATCTTATAATATATTTATAATACAATATTAATTACATATTATATATTGAATAAAATAAAGGAGAATGATATTAATTTATTAATTAAATAGAAATTCATAAATTTATCTATTTTACAACAAGTTTATAATATATTATTTTTTATTATATTATAATTTAAATTAAATATATTTATATCTAGCCAAAACATAAAAATAAAACCAAACTATATATTGATAAATGTTATATTATCAATGTGCTATAAAATAATATTTTTATTTATTTTTTTAATGTATTTTAAATAAATATATTTTATTTTACCAAATTTTAAAGGTCATAGTTTTTTTTACTAAATAATTGTTATTGTATAAAAGTATAGTATCATTTTATAATATAAATTACGACTTTGATGAGTATTTTGGAAATTATTGAGATAAATTAGTCTAATAAATTAATTATTTTAAGGAATTATGAATTCGTTTTGCTTCTATATATTTATGAAATTCTTTGTGCTATCAGAATAAGTTGTAAGTTAAAGATTTGATGCTAAACTTTTCGAGGGAGTTGTTCACCACTTGAATGATTTGTCACTGCAAAAAATGGCGTGTGGAGTGTGAGGGATAAGAAACAATAGGATGCAATTTAATTAATACATGAAAAAAATACTAACATTTTTTCTATTTGAAAGATGTTATTAGAACAATAATTGTGAGGTCTATTTAGAATATTATTGGAAAATTAAAAATAACTTATTTTATAATTTAAAATTAAAAGAAGTTTTGGTAAAAAATTTTACTAAGTTTTGGGCTGAATTTTTATAAATGACTATTGTTTAAAATATGTTTAAAAAATGACAAACTCAAAAATTTTTTAAACCAAAATACCCCTGTTTAAAAGTGTAGTTGGTCATTTTTTGAAAAGTTTTTATAAGAGTATTTTGATCAAAAAAGATTTGAATTAATCATTTTTTAAACATATTTTGAATAGTAGTTATTTAAAAAAATTGGATTTAAAAGTTGGTTATTGTTAAAATTTCCTCAGAAAAGAAACCAAACTACAATTCAAAGGGAAACTAAAGTAAATAACTAATCCATTCACCTCAATTACTAAGAAATTCTATTTTCATAATCTATTCTTTTTTGACAGAATCGAATAAGTATAAGCAAGGATTTCAAGGTTTATCTGTCTCTCTCAGTTTTTGTTCTTTTGAATTAAAATTTTCCAATAATTTCTTTCTTATTTGTCTATCTGCTATAATTAACAATGAACAAATAGTCATCAACAGTTTGGTAAAACTTTTAAAAATTAATCCTTATAATTTCTTTTCTATCGGAAATAATTAATGTATGACAAGATCACAAAGGAATTTATTAAAGAAAAATAACCAAACTACAAATGAAGGGAGGACATAAAAGAACTTGCCTTTGAAATAGATACAAAACATAGGCAAGTGAATAAAAATTTTGAGAGCACTTAGAAAACAAGGACTAAATAAAAATTTTAGCAAAAGAATTTATTCATATCCTTTATTGAAAGCATGATTATCTAGAGATGTGGCATATCCCAAGTAAGACTATCAGAAGGTACTTATTTTTCATAAACTAGCCCTTTCTAACATAAATGGTTTCGTATAAGAAAGAAAATCAAGATCTTGATCAAATTTAGCCATTTCTTCCTTAGTCAATGCAATGAATGCTTCAACTCCTACAGCATCGTTGGTGGGCAACAGGAATACACCCCTGACATCCAAGATAATAGGGGATACCAATATAGGCTTTGCCCACCCAAAATTAGCTTCATAAAATGGCATCCTAGAAAGATCAAAAAAATGAATCACCGCACTATTTGCAAGTCCTTTAAATAGACCACCAACATGGATGTTCTTCTTATACTGGTCAACCACAATCTTGAAAGATTTGTGAACTTCTGTGGCTATATAATTGTAGTCAATTTCTTCATTAATAGGCAATCCCACTATATTGCGGTGGCAATGGCAGATTCACTATATTTCGCAGATTGATCGCAATTATTGCTGCTATTTGTTTAGCAGTAACTTCATGTGTTCCTTTATTTGCGTTTTTCCTGAGCACACCTGAAATAAGTGTGGCTATAGCCTCAAAACGTGTTAGACGATTTAAATATGGCCCGCTATCAATTTTTTCTCTTAGAGCAGCTATCTTTCCACCATCAAACATAAAATGTTTTTCTACAAGTTCAGTTTGACTATAATAATAGGGATTTTGTTCGTAAAGACTTCTTAATGATGCATAGTCATCATACGGAGGATAGATGGAGGAATATCAACAACCACATTCTTTATATCATTGGTGACATGTGCAATTTCCACCCAACTTTTGACAAAGTAAGCTACAGTTGTTGCATCGACAATAGCATGATTAAAACAAATAGAGATTACAATCCCACGACAACTTGAGTAATTGATCTGCTAGACTAGGTTTGCTTTATTATAAGTAGTTGTAATTTCTTGCATATCGCCCTTTAATGGCAATAGTTGCTTAAACAGATTCTTATCTCTTTTCTAAAGAAGCTTAGACATCTTGTCAACAACTAGGGTTTTGATGAAGATCGCACCATGATCATTGCAGTCAAAGACTCCATCTTTAACTTGTCCTGCAAGAGGGTAGTAATAGGTTAATGTTTTGGACAAAGACTTTTTGAGATGGCTTGAAGCTTTCATGGCATCTTTGCTTCTTGCTGAGTAAAAGTAAATTACAGGAGTGAGAGCATAATGATCAACAACATTATTAGGAACGAAGGACTTGTGGGTTCTTAGGTGGGCCGGCGTTGGGGAGGATGGCTTGATAATTTCAATAGAAATGATTTTGATTTCCATTTCTATTTTCCTGTTAGAAGACAAGTGGATTTGATGATTGGCTCAAGTTCAGTTACTTATTTGTATATTGGAATTTAAGCATTAGTATACAGTGGATTTAAGATTATAAATATCAAACCACAATAATTTTGATTGACGTTTGAATTTCTTTTAAGTTCGCATAATTTAACTATTCGAATCCTAAAACTTAAATATTTAAAGAAACACAATAAAAAAAATTAAAATATAATATCTTACATTAGCTGATTGTTTGATCCAAAACTGACAGCTAATTAAAAATAAAGTTACTACTATATTTATACATAGATTAGATTAAAATTTTAAGTTTTAGAATGGGTTATTATTATTGAAGTCCTTGTTATTTTAAAAAGGAAAATCAAAAACCAGAAATTTTGAAAATTCATAACCTAAGTCCTTAAAGTTTTGAAATTATATAACTTAAGTTCTTATTTTTTTTATTTAATTTAAGTCCTTGACCACCTTTAACTGCTGTTGCGAACAACCACTGAACACCACTGACCACTATTTAATTATCCGTTTGGATTATAATAGATATTATTCAACTCCTTGTTGAGCACGTTATATGCAATGATACTATCACACTTATTGTTTGAATAACTATTTGTCATAAATCTGAAGTTGAATTTTCAAATATCAAAAATCAACTCTAAATTTACAGTGCATGGTTACTCAAATGACGATGATAATAGTATCATTACGTACAACAAAGATTTAAATGATACCTACAGTGATCCAAACTAATGACATTCAACAGCTGTTAAGATAGTTGGTAGTTGTTGGTGGTGGTAGTTAAAAGTGGTAAAGTATTTAAATGAAACAAGAAGAAAATAAGAAGAACTTAAATTACATAATTTTAAATCTTTTAAGAGCTTAAGTTATATATTTTTAAAATTTTTGATTTTTAAGTTCCTTTTCACAAATAGTAAGGACTCTAATAATAAAATCCTTTTTACAATTTATCTTTAACAAGAAACGTACACTTTGTTTATTATATATTAGATATTGATCTCAGTCTCAATCTCAATCTTATACATATTAATATTATTTACTACATAATGTACTACTGTCTGTTTATCTATATATTCTGTATATATATATATATATATAATCCATAATTTGCATTGCATTGCACTGCATTTGCATGGCATGTGAGTCCTAACAAGACAAGATAACTAAGATATTAATTGTATTATATAAAGTAAACCAATGCTAAATTGTTAGCTGAACATTTTTCATCTTGGTCTAAGACATACTATAGTACTATATTAACAATTAATGAATATAATAATACTAATTTTATGGGTCCAAATTAAACAATATTATGTGGGCTTAAATAATTCTTAAGGATTATTTAAAACGAGAATAACAGGCTGTCAGTGTTGATACCTTAAGTGTGACAAATATCACACATATTAATAAGTCTTATTCAATTTAAGAGTAAAAATTACATTACCTCAGTCCATCAAAATAGAAGTTAAAGATATTATTTATGACAATCGCGTCTTTTATATAGAAATCAGAGGTCTGGGGACCATTCCCTTGAATCTTAGTGATAAGAATTTGACTCTATCAGAAATTGAGCAAAAAGTTGGAGAATTGGCCTACTTCTTGTGTATATCAATTAACGAATTTTGAAAAGTGAACCAAAGAATAAATGATTTCTTAGTAGAAAGAAAACCCAAGAATCCTCTTTTTTCTATAGCATAAATTCTTTAATTGAAGTTTCTTTAGAATGCTCGCTTCGACCAAATTAAGGTAAATATATGTTTAAAATATTTTCTAATAGTGATTACATAAACTCTTGAAAGAATCCATACTTTTAATATAAATCATTAATTATTTAAAGTGATATTAATCAATTGAATAGTTTATGCATTCCTTTCTACTTGAAGAGACAAAAATTGTTAGTAATATGAAAACTTGAATCTTAAATGGGATGGAGGTACTTGCCAGATCTATTTTGGACAAAGGTTTGAAGTAAATGTAGTTATATTTCATATCATTTATTTAATTCTTTTATATGTTTTAAGAAAATTAAATTTGAGAAACATTATTAAAATAAATAAATAAATTTTTGCAGTGCTCACTAAGCCCAATATTATGAAATTAATTCTCTATGTCATTGTCGTAAAGATTTTAAAATGAGGGTATGAATAAGGATTTAGAAAAAGAAAATTAATGAAGGCAATTTAAAAAAAAAAATTGAAAGAAAATTTAGTAGAAGTTGGAAAACAACCATGAATTGAGGGTATACATAGTAAATAGATGCAGTTAAAAGAAGTGAATGGGGGTAGGGGTGTAGTCAACGGATTGGGGGTGCGCCTTAGCAATAGCCTATTGAAATAGGGACAATGATTAACAATCTGGGCTTAATGGGTCTTCATTGAAGAATCTAACACAACACAAGGCACAACTGTGATTTTAAGACGAAATGATGAGGTCAGCTTAATGGTTAGTTCTAAGGTAAGACAAGACAAGACATAGAGAAATATTGTACTAGTAAGGGTTTGATGTTTTATAGGTAAGGTTTCTTACTCCCATCCAAAAATTTTTTTTACAAAAAAAATTTATAAAATGAGTAAATAGACATTTCAAACAATTTGTACACATATTATTACAAGTAGTTACTGGTTCACATCATGTCGATAATTGTTTGTCGTATTAACAATACTAATTGATATTAATTTGTAACAATATTATTTATTATGATAACTAGCTACAAGCATCAACTAGTAGAACACTCTTTGTATTCATCTTAAAAGCATTGATTAGCTTGTGTTTATCCTTAAAAAGATGAAGCCATCTATTGTTGGACCAAATTATTGCAAATACATAATACTAAGGTGATTATATGAAAAATGCTCATATAGGGGTGGGCAAAAGCCTGATCGGCCGAACCAAACTGAATAAAATTGATTTGAGTTTTAGTTTTTCGTAATGTGGTTCGATTTTTAGTTTAATATTTTGAAAGATTGAGAATTAGATTCAATTCTTGCTCAAATGTGTTGTATTTTAAGCTTGATTTTCAAAATTGAAGGCCAAATCTTGTTTTTTAAAATTGAAGCCCAAATTCAATTTCTAGAAGCGAACAGATTCATGTGAATTGATGGGAAGTTAGGTGAGTTTCAGTTGAATGTGTTAGGTGAAAACAAGTGGTTGGGATTTGATCATTGGCTGCATATATCTACAAAATCAATGACTTAGAATGTTTTGTATTTATTATAAATATCTACTTGTATTTTGTATATTTCATTAATTTAAGAGAGAAGAAGTGAGTAAGTGAGTTGTAATCTACAAGAAGGAAGTAAGAGTGAAGAATTGTTTATGTGCTTGTAATAAGTTTCGCAAAAATATAGTAAGAGTTTGATTTTTTTGAGTGAATAATCTTTTCAAGAAAGTGGTATTAGAGCTACATGTGAAGTGTTAAAAACATTTTTTTAGTATATCAAATTGAAGCTCGTGCTAAAAGAGCACAACAGCACAAAAATCATCAAAATCGAAGTTTAGATGCGCGAATATGCGCTATTAGAAGTTTGCTATGTAGAAAGAAGAGAGTGAGTTAATCCAACAAATCAAAACTGAATCGAGCCATTTAAAACGGATGAGTAGAGTCGATCATTACGAACCATTAAAGAAATGAATAGAATTGAGTCAAATAGTTGACCAAGTAAGTTTGACCTTTGACCATTGACCTAAATTGAATGTTTTGACCAAGTTCTTCCTAAAGTTTTTGAATTTCCAAATCCATCTGTGCCATTGAATTTTTCAAATTCTCACTATAATAAGAGACATGGAAAATGGAGGTATGACAACATTTCAAGTTCCAATTATCAACAAAAGCAATTATGATAATTAAACAATCAAAGTGAAGGCACTTCTTAAAGCAATAGACGTGTGAGAAGTTATAGAAAAATGTTATAAAGAGCTTAAAGATGATGTTGCCATTGCTACTTTGACTCAAGCACAAAGAGATGTATTGAAGGACTCGAGAAAGACAGACAAAAAAGCTCTTTATATCATTTATCAAGGATTAGTTGATGATGATTTTGAAAAGATAGCAAATGAAACCGCTACCAAGCAAGCATGAGATAAACTTCAAACATTATACAAAAGGCATTGAAAAAGTAAAAAAAAAAGGTACTTCTTCAGACCTTAAGCGAGATGGTTGTTGACTACTTCTCAAGGGGAAGTTATTTCGAACCAATAAACAAGAAATGGTGAAAAGTTAATTGAAGTGAGAATAATAGAGAAGATACTACCCTCTATGGATCCGAAATTTGATCACATTGTAACAAGAATTGAAAAAAACTATAGATCTGGAAGAAATAATGATTGACTAACTCCAAAGATTGCTGAAAACCTATGAAGGAAACCAATGTGGTTGAGGTAGAGACCAAGGTGAAGGAAAAAATAGAGGTTATGGTAATGGATGATGTTAGAATTAGAACAACATTAATTTTATTTGAAGAAGACGAAGAATGGGATTTTGGCTCTTATATAGATGATTTGAAGAAAATGAGTAGGCTGACCAATAAGGAGAACTTCAACAAGAGCTTGTAATATAACCAACTTTGCCAACAAAAGTTTATTCACCATTATCCTTTCTAAATGAAATAAATAACAAACACAAAGGAGTCTTCAAGATCTCTACGAGCTAATTGAAAGTGAGATAATCTTACTCTCTTTTCCTTTTTTACTAATTATAAACCAATAAGTGTTCAAGAAGCTACACAAGATAAGAAATGGATAAATGTAATGGATGAAAAAATTAAAGCAATTGTAAAGAATGACACATAAAAGCTTTATTTACTTCTCAAAAAACACAAAGCCATTGGAGTCAAATAGATGTATAAAGCAAAGAAAAATGCAAATAGAGAAATTAAATGATATAAGGCGAGCCTAGTTGCAAATGACTATAGTCAAAGAGGTGGCATCAACTATGATGAGATGTTTACTTTAATAGCATGCTTAAAAACTATAAGACTAATCATTTCATTGGTCACTCAAAATAAGTAGTAAATTCTTCAAGTGGACGTTAAATCTATCTTTTTGAATGGAGTTCTCGAATAAGAAGTCTGCATACAATAATATTAGGCTACAAAGTTAAAGGGCAAGACGACAAGGTGCTGAGATTGAAAAAGGTTCTTTATAGATTAAAATAAGTGCCAAGAGCATGGAATAGTTAAATTGACAAGTATTTTTAAGAGAATGGCTTCACCAAATGCCTTTACAAACGTGCACTCAACATTCAGACCAAAGATAGAGATGTTTTGATTATGTGCTTGTATATAGATGATTAGGTTTTTACTAGAAGCAATCTAAGCTTGTTTGATGATTTGAAAAAAACAATGATTAAAACATTTGAGATGATTGACATGAAGGCTCATGGTGTATTACCTTGGTATCGTAGTAAGACAAGAGGAAGATGAAATCTTTATTTCACAAAAAGGTTACACAAAAGAGATCCTCAAGAATTTTAAGATGGAAATTACACCGATAGAGTACAAACTTAAGCCCTCAAAGCATGAAGAAGAAGAAAGAGTAGATTCAACTATTTTCAAGAGCTTAGTTGGATGTTTGCAATATTTGACATATACAAGGCCCAATATTCTCTACATAACTAAACTTGTAAGTCACTACATAGAAACCCTAACAACAATATATTTTAAGGCTACAAAGAGAATTCTTTGTTACCTAAAAGGTAAAATAAATTTTGGCTTGTTCTATTCAGCTTCAAGTGATTATAAGCTTATTAGATACAGTAATTGATTGGGCTGGAGAATGATGATTGAAAAAACACAATTGCTTTTGTATTCTTCATGAGAGACACAGCCTTTACCTAGATATTGAAGAAGCAACCAATTCTCATACTCTTTACATGTGAAGCTAAGTATACAGCTACCACATCATGTGTTTGCCATGTAATTTGGCTTGAAAACCTATCAAAAGAGCTAAGATCGTTGCAAGAAAGGCCAACGAAGATTTATGTTGACAATAAATCAGTTATGGCATTAGCAAGGAGTCAATGCTTCATGCTTGGAGCAAGCATATGCACACTCACTATCATTATATAAGAGAATGCATCACAAGAAAGGATGTTCAAATAAAGCATGTAAAGTCTCAAGATCAAATTGTTGATATTTTTACTAAGCCACTGAGGAGTAAGGTCTTTGTGAGGTTGAGAAACACACTTGGAATCACAAAATCAAGTCTAGGGAGAGGTGTTGAATTTTAAACTCGATTTTTAAAATTGAAGCCTAAATCCAATTTCTCGAAGCAAGCATGATTCATGTCAATTAGTGGAAAGTTAGGTGAGTTTTAGTGGAATGTATTAGGTAAAAATCAATGGTTAAGATTTGATCATTGGTTAGGTATACCTATAAAATCAATAGCTTAGAAGGTTATATGTTTACTATAGATGTCTACTTGTATTTTTTGTCTTTCATCAATTCAAGAGAGAAGAAGTGAGCAAGTGAATTGTAAACTTCAAGAAGGAAGCAAGGGTAAAGAGTTGTTTGTGTGTTTGTAGCAAGTTTTGCAAAGATATAACAAGAGTTTGATTTCTTTAAATGTATAATCCTTCCAATAAAATGAACCAAGTCAAAAACCAAACTAAAAACTAAATCATAAATGAAGAAATTTTAAAAATAAATTAAAATGTTTATATTTAAGAAAGAGATTATGTGATAATAAATTAAACTTGTGTTATATATAAAATGAAAGACAACCCTAATCCTAAATTCTATTTCTCATTCAACTTTAGCCTGTACCAAATGATAAAATTAGCATATTGCAACAACTTTTAGATTATAATACTCAAGTGTAGGTTGTATCAAGTAATAAAGAGAAAACCCGAGTATCGATTCACAAGAAATAGTTATAGTAAGTCCACAAGTTCAGTGGTCCAAATAAATAGGGATTATCTTGATTAATTTGTTTATTTTAGAAAATTAATTCAATGTTACCAATTACCAGGGGATTAGGGATTCACTTTGAAGAGTTTTATAAAAATTATTATTGATCCCTTTTATAACACAACTAAAAATCAAGTAAGGAGTGATTTTAATTAGAAGATGAATATCATTTAAACATATGAAAGTATCTTTTTAAAAGAAAAGAAAGAAAACAAACAAAAAAAAAAAGAACTAATCTTTAAATTGATGGTGAAGACAACAAGTTGCCTTGCTCATTGATATATAAAAAACATCCAAGTAATCGTCCCATTTGTGAACAATGAATTAATATTTATGACAAACCAAAAACACTTGTAAAATCTAGTATTCAATCAATTGTGATGTTTAACAATGAAGTACAAAGTAAAGGATCAAAGAACAATTATTATAAAATCATCAGAGTTTCACCCTTAGCCCAAACTACGAATTTAGCAAAACATTATATAATTAAAAACTAAATTAAGAAAGCGAGAATGAAAATAAAGAGAAAGGTTGCCCTAAATAACTTCCACCATTCCTTTATATAGGCAAAATAAGATATTTTACATGTGTGAGCACACGTTACAAACTTTCAACTTAATCATGCTCTATTCGATTATAGCACATTTTGGACCGTTGAATTCACCAAATTTGTTTAAGATGACTTTTCAAGATTGTAGGCAAGTTCAAAACCTTTCCAATATTCTAAATTTCAACCAAATTTATTATGTATAGCCTAAGTTATGTTGAAAATTTATTTATGGGATTTAATTAAGACCAAAAAATAATGGTTCCAAATTTTGTCAAGGTAAACTTTTTTAGGCAAAGATTATATTTGTCTCCTTTCTCTCTGTTTTTTTTTTTACAACTTTTTTTTAATATATCATAACCTTAACTCATATAGTAAGCTTTCTACCAATAACTCCTAAACTAGTTGGCCTTAGGGTATTAGGTATTAAAACATTCCTTCGGACTTAATTACTCAGTTAAGGGTATGAAATTATTCATACCAAAACACTATCATTTTATACGAACATTTATTGCTGATTAGGCAAAAAGCTCTATTATTAAGTAAAAGCTTTGGTTAGAATTATTTATTTATTTATTTTTTTCTTCTTTTTCTTTTTTGAAATTTTTCTTACCTTTAGCTGTTACCTTTAACCGAAAAAACAAAAAATAGAACTCAAATATTGTAAGATTCTAATATGCCATCCACAATTATGTATCAAAGTGTGTGTAAGCAAGATGATTTATAAATATTTACTAAATGAGTATTTGAGTAGAATTTGTTATGTGATGATGATGTGAGAGTTTATAGATTGGATCAATTAAAAAAGAAGATAATGGTAAAGCCTTTGTTATAAAATTCATAAATCAAAACTAAATGATAATGGACACATCTACTAGGATATGTTTTAGGAGTAAGATTACTCCCTACTTTACGATTCTTAAAGGTTATGAATCTAAAGGTTTTTTTTTTTTTAAGACAAACAAAAATAACTACTTATGTCAACTGTACTCTCCTCAATCAGATTGCGACATTGTCCCCAATGTTTAAATGCGAAGGGGTATAGTATAAAGAACATTATCTGAGACGGTAGTTATTGAAAAACAAAAAAACCTTAACGAAACTTGAGCAGAAATAACTAAAGAAAAATAACAAAATGCTACAAGTGAAAACAAAAGATAAGAAAAGTTGTAAATGGAGTGACAAATCAAATTTTTTCTTTTTGCTGTTTTCACTTGACCATTCTAATCGTGCCATTGTTGAATATGGTTAACAAACAAAGCTTTGAAGGTGATTGATCAACTCATCAGTAATTGGAGCAAAGATAAGGAGTTTGCGAGCCATTTGTGAAATGAAGGTATGTTCTATAGCACGATCAAGAAAGGCAACAACTTATTAAAGAAACCATTAAAATCTAACAACCCTATGGATGGTCAGTTATTCTCAGGATGCAACTTGAAAATTTCTTCTAAATTCTACTTGGTAAGGCAATAAAAACATTTGCAAATCAAGCATTTTATCAATTCGTTCATGCATTGTTAAGACTGCTAGTTCTTCTCCAATTGTTTTGTGAATGATGTTACTTACAGATAAAGCCTTTGATACCTATGACATAGCATCCTCCTACATGTACGGCAATTGACATACACCCCATTAACCCAAGGCTACCTCCCCTATATTCTAGGTTAAATTTTCGCTCAGCTAAAACTGGACCAAGGTTGTCAGTTAGTTTTACAAACTCTTCATCTTTCCTAGGGCTTAGCCTGCAAAAAACACAAACTTTCTAAATTGATGAATAAAAATGACCACCATATGCTTGAAAATGATAAAAAAAAAGGATATTTTGAATTTCATTGTCAGATACACATTTTCTTATGATTTGGTCAGGACAATATTTGAAAAGATATGGATCATCCTAGAAAAATTTGTGTACCTCCCTTCAAAATTTCATTTTGTTTTGAGCATTTCAATGATTTGGAATTTGACTTGAAAAAAAAATGGCAATATCAGGAAACCAAGGTAAAGTTAAAAGACTTAAAAGTTGCTCATCAAGAAAATTTTCATTAATTGGTGTTGTCTCAATTAGTTCATCAAATGCGAGCCTAGACAAATAACCAACAACCGCATTATGTACTCCTTTCTTATCTTGAATTGTGAGATCAAACTCTTAAAGCAAAAGTATCCACCTAATCAACATAGGTTAGCCTTCTTCTTTAAAAAAAGATATTTCAATGCTACATGATCGCTAAAAATGACAATTTGTCAGCCAACAAGATAAGATTTAAATTTATCCAATGCTAATACTACTACAAGTAATTCCTTCTTTGTAGTAGAATAATTCATTTGAGCACTATTAAGGTTTTACTAGTATAGTATATCACTTAAATTTTTTATCCTTTTTTTATCCTAAAATAGTTCTAACAGCATAATCACTAGGATCACACGTGATTTCAAAAGGTAAAGTCCAATTAAGAGGCTGCATGATAGGAGCAGAAGTTAGCATTCTTTTAAGTTTGACAACAGCTTCTTGACATGGCTCAATCCACTTAAAGAAAGCATCTTTTGATAAGAGATTACACAATGGTCTTGATATAATATTAAAATTTTTGATAAATTTCCTATAAAAAACCAATATATCCTGAAAATGATCTAACATCTTTAATAGACTTAGGAATTGGCAAATTGAAAATCAATTCATTTTAGATTTAACTACTTCAATTTCTTTGGATAAGATAATATAACTAAGTATAATAGCAGTTGTAAACATGAAATGACATTTTTCCTTATTAAGCACTAGATTCTTCTCTTTACACTTGGTCAAAACTTTTTACAAGTTAGATAAACAATCATCTTTGAAATGTAGCTGGTGCATTTTATAATCCAAGAAGCATCTTTCTGTATGCAAAAATTCCAAATGGGCAAGTGAAAATGGGTTTTTTTTTTTGTCTTCAGGTGTAATTTCAATTTAGTTATGCTTAGAATACCCTTCTAGGAAACAGTAAAATACATGTCTAGCTATCCTTTCTAACATTTGATCTATAAATGGTAAAAAGAAGTAGTCTTTCTTAGTTACTGAGTTGAATTTCCTATAGTCAATACACATTCTCCTACCAGTAATTGTTCTAGTTGGAATTAGTTCATTATTTTTATTTTTGACAACAGTAGCTCTAGATTTTTTAGGTATAACTTAAGTTGAACTTACCCATGTGCTATCAAAAATAGGGTAAATGATTCCCACATCTAAAAGTTTGAGAACTTTATTTCTCACTACCTCTTTCATGTTAAGATTTAGCTATATTACATTTGTCTAGATGATATTGGTATTATCCTTTAAATATATCTTCTTCATGTAAATCAAAGGACTAATTCCTTTTTTATGTTAACCATGGTCTATCCTACAGCATGTTTATGGAATCTCAAAAGTTCTAGCAACTTACATTCTTGAAAAACATTAAGTTTAGAAGAAATTATCACGAAAAAAATTTTCAATAGCACCCAACAAAACATATTTGAGATTAGATGGTTATGGTTTCAAATTAAGTTTAGGTGGTTGAACACTTGATGGGATCATTGTATCCACATGTTGAGGGAAGTCTTTAAATTTTGGTATCTATTCATTAATTTCCAAAACCTGAGAAGATTTTAAAAGGGAAAAAATGTGAGACATTTCAAAATTTTCATCAAAATTAAAATCATTGCAACCATTTAAACAAGCATCCAAGGGACTGGACAAAAATGAAATATTAAAGTAATCCTGAACAAGTTCTTTAATATAACTAACTTCATACATATCATCATTTTCACTAGGTCTCTTTCAAATATTAAACACATTCATTTCTAATGTCATGTCTCCAAAAGAAAGTTTTAAAACTTCATTTCCATAGATGCAACAAGAAGTGGACATCTTAATATGATAAGAATTTAGGCACCTAAGTGAGCAACAAGTTATCGGTCGAAGATAATAAAATTGACAAGAATATTTATCTACTTGGACTAATATATTCTTAAATATTCCTTATGACATTTTAACAATCAACAAGTTGAAATATTGCATAGGTAGGTTTAAGCTCACCTAAACCTAATTGGTCATACACTAAATATAGTAAAAGATTAACACTTGCACAAAGATCAAGCAAATAATGGTTTACCCTAAAGTTTCAAATTACACAAAAAATGGTTAAAGAACCAGGATCTTTATATTTTGGTGGAGTGTTATGTTGAATAATTGAACTAACATTCTTAGTTAAAATTGCTTTCTTTTAACTGTGTAGACATCTTTCAAAAATTTAGCAAAAGAAGGAACTTGTTTAATTGCATCTAACTAAGGAATGTTAATTGTAACTTGGTTGAAGAATTCAAAGATTTCAGAATTTTGGTTCAATTTTTTGATTGGTTGCAATCTCTGAGGAAAATAAGCAAGGATTGGGCATTTATTAGCAACAAATGGCTCAGTTTCATTGTGTTTACCATTATCCTTACCATTGCCTTTCGACTTTAATGAAACACTATGCATTTACTCCTTTAGAGGAATAGTTTTGTTAATAACCTTACTACTTCATAGATTTGTAATAGAATTGGCATTTTCAAGTTGAGCTTTACTTGTACTAGAAACTTGACATTTACTATAAGGATTAAGTTGAATTTAAGTAGACAATGTATTTTTGCTTTCATCGATGGCTTGTGAAGTTTGATTATTAGTGTTTGTATGCCCTTGCATGAATGCTTATAATGTCCCCTCAAGATTTTTCGAACATAGTGTGCATAAGAATGAAAATTTGACGTACCTTAAAAAGGCATTATGTGTGCATTGTTGTCATTCCTCTACCTAAAATTGGCATGATTCCTCTATCTAGGATTATAAGCTTACGAAAAAAAAGATGGAAAAGGCTTTCTAAAATTATTCATTGCATTTTCTTGTTCATGAAAAGCTTCTTTGAAAGTAGGAATATTTAGAAATTCATTTGTTGAGTGCCCTAGAATTTCACAAATGCCATAAATTTCCTAATTTTGCACATATTTAGCTTCCTTAACTCACATTATTTTGATGGCTTCAACCTTTCTAGCCAAACTAGCAATCCTAACATTTAGATCATCTTATTGATTAAGGTGATATTTTCTTTTAACATTTGCAAGATTAAATCTAATTAAATTTTCAGAAGAATTAGTATTATGCCACGATTTTTGGTTTTCAACCAAATGTCTATATATTCTAAGGTTTCTTCACTTTCTTTGTCAAGAAATTCACTAGTGCGCATTGTTTCTACAAATGCTTTGTTTCAAGTGTTAATCCGTCATTAAAAAAACTTATAGTGCACCATTTTTCAAAGCCATGATATAGACAAGAATTTAAAAAATTCTTAAATCTTTTCCAATATTAGAAATATGCAGTAGTGCCATCTCCTAATTGATCTAGATTTCAAAGAGTTAAGTCAAATTTTCACCTTATCTATTAAAGAAAAATATAATAACTTTAGCCTAACAATTTCATTGATACAAGCTTAATCATTAAAAGTGGCACAAACTTTCTCAAATTCTTTAAGATGCAAATAATGACTTTCAAATTCTAAACCATGGAAATTAGGAAGTAATAGAATCATTCCTGGCTTAAATTTAAAATTGTTAACATTAGGAGGGAAAATAATGCATGAAAGAGCAAAACTTCATAGTGATTGTAGATATTCACGCATGGATCGTAATGGTTGATGAAGAATGAAGGAGCAGAACTTTGAGGCAGTTATAGATATTCACGCATAGTTTGCAATGGTTGATTTTCATGTTCACTCTACACACTTTCCACTTCAACCATTGTGTTGGATATATGATTGTGCAGGTAAATTAAACAGATTTTCAAAGACGGTTTTAGAATCAATCTTTCACCAAATAATGAGAATGAGAATCACAATACCAACCAAGCATCAAAATAAATAAAAATAAAACAACGATAAATAAAATACAGTAAAATAAAATGTTAACACAATAATAACTCAAATAAAAAGAAAAGAGATGGCACAACATTCTTCTTAAAAATTAAACAATTATATAACCAATAACATGATAGTTAACAAAAGAAAGAACTAAAATAGGTGGCAAAATCTACCATGAACAAAATAAACAAAAAATAGTTGGTATGTAGAACCAACATAAATGAAAATGTAAATAGGCGGCTGACCTTCCAAATTAAAAGAAACATAAATAACAACAAGCAAATAAATAAATAAAAATGTTAGAGTCAAAGTTAGGAGTTAAAGTTAGTAAAAGGAAAAAAATAAGAACTTAGTAAACTTTATAAAAATCGTTTTTCTAGTGAAGATGTCAAAAACTTGCTACAACTTTTAGGTTTGTAATATTCAAAAATATGTTATCTCAAGTAATTTTTTTTAAAAATCTGAGTATTGATCCTTAGGGAATTAGGTATAATAAGTCCACAAGTCCAATGGTCAAAATATGTAAAAATTATCTTGAGTAATATATTTATTTTAGAAAATAAATTCAATGTTACCAAATACTAGGGCATTAGGGATTCAATTTAAAAAAATTTACAAAAATCATTATTGATCCTTTTTTAATGACACAATTAGAAATCAACTAAGAAGTGATCTTAATTGGAAGATAAATATCGTTTAAGCACATGAAGATATCTTTTCAAAAGAATAGAAAGGAAACAAAAAAAATTAACCTTTAAAATGATGGTGAAGACTACAAGTTTTTTTGCTCGTTGATATGTAGAAAAACACCCAAGCAATCATTGTACTATTATTAACAAGGAATCAAGGTTTATGAAAATCAAAAGCACTTGCAAAATCTACTATTCAATCAATTAAAAAGTTTAACAATGAAGTATGTAGTAAAGAATCTAAGAACAATTCTTATAAAATCATTAAAGTTTCACCCTGAGCCCTAGCTTCAAATTTAGTAATATATTATGTAATTAAAACCTAAATTAAGAAATGGAGAATGAAAATAAAGAAAAATGATGTCCTAGATAACTTCTACTACTTTCTTTATGTAGGTAAAACAAGACATATTTCACATGTAAAAACACAAGTTGTAAACTTCCAACTTAATCATGCTCTATCCAATTGTACCACATTTTGGACCATTGAATTCATCAAATTCATTGAATAGGCGCATTCATAATCTTTCCAATGGTCAAAATTTCAAGCAAAGTTATTATGTACAGCCTGAGTTATGTTAAAAATAAGCAAAGCTGTTCAGTTTGAATTTCTTCACCAATTTTCTAGAATTAAGGCTACTTTTCATAGCCAAGAACTCTGAATTTGGAATTGTGTAAAATATAAACATTGTAGATCTATCCATTGACTTTCAAAAAATTCTAACCATATGACCCAAATACAAAACCATGTTAGGCTGGCCCTAAGGTGCAGTTGAGTTCTATTAAAACTTGATTTTGACCTAGTAGATGCTCGAACTAGTCTGACCTCTAATTTACATATTTGTGAAAGAATGAGTTTATGTTTGTGTGATCCAAAAATTGTATCAATTCATATTTTGGATTAAAAGATATGCTCATTATATGAGACCTGTGCAAAATTGATTATTAAGTTCAATTTTTGTTTAAAGGAAAATGCTTAATTTTTGAGATGGTAATGATATTTTTAAGTGTAAATCATAATATTTCTCTTGATAAACCTACACTTTTAAACATTTATCACATATAACTTACAATTCTTATTCATATAATTTATACATGTTTATTCAGTTATGTTAAATAAATTTATAAATTTTTATGCAAAGGTCGAAATATTTATATTGGCATCATTAGATCCATCAACAATGAGAAGTTTAGATGATTGATTTTAGAGTTTGGAAGTATGAAAATTATCTATTACAAACTTTAAAGGTTTTTATATTAACATTTTATTTTGTTATGATTTGTGATCATTGACTTTAATTGATTAATAGAGTCTTATTCTTTTATATTATAATTTGTAATTTTAGATTTTGACGGATTGTATGAGTTTTGATTAATTGTGCGCCTACCTTTTCTTCTAATGATATAATTCAAAATTTTGATTTTTAATATTTTTGATGAATTATAATTTGATATTTTTATTTTTCTATAAATTTATGAACTTGAGTTAGGTAAAAAAACTTAGTGGACATTAAATTAAACTCATCAAAGATATTTAAATTATGGAAAGTATAAATAAAAAGAAGTTCATTTGAGTAAGGTAAAGTTTGCGTTATTGAATCAATCCAGACTAGTTTTCATCGATTCCAATTGATTTTCCTTATCGATTCAGTTTGAATATATTATTTTACATGGTTTGATTTGATTTTTAAAATTTATTGAAAACCAAATTGACCCAGAAAATACTCAGGCCATGCTCAAAGGATTATGATATATTCACAACAAAATCTTGACAATCTTGTTGGCTAACATCTCATTATATAACTAGCTGTTGAAAATTGGAAAAGCATCTTCCAAGGTTAAATCTACATCAAATCTTTGATTATATGAAAAAAGAAAAAGATTACTTAAGATCATTATATCTATTGCTTTCAATTCTTTAGTTGAGAGACGCATAAGTTAGGATTTGAGGGTCTTTTACAAAATTAGCCGTTTCTTCACTAGCTAAGATAATCTATGCTTCAATTCCTTTACCATCGTTGGTCTGCGAGAGAATGGCAGCCTGTTCATTCACCCCGACAAATGCATACCCACGTGTAAGGATGGAAAAGATCCAAATGAGGTTAGGGGCTTGACCCATTCAAGTTGAGGTTTGAGGAAGATGATTGTAAAACGATCAGGAATCAGGTCAGGTTAGGGGATGAACTTTCATCTCCATTTCAAAATTCGGTTAAGGATGGGGACAAGGCTCAAACAAATATCAAATTTTGGTTAATTAAGTGAATATAAATTTATTTAATAAATGATTATAAAAATTTTATAATTCTCATTTTGCTCAAACAAGTCATTTAAAAAGTTACAAATTTTTTAATTTAGTCGATTAAATCCTTCATAATTATTTACAAATTTTGTAAACAATTTTAGAATTCTTTAAATTCATTTTCTTCATAAAAAATTTTCCGAAATAATCAAAAACTAACAAAATTAAACAATTATTAATAATTAAATTTAGAACAATAAGTTTTGACGAAATGAAAATAATCAAAATTGATGTCAAACAAAATAATCAATTTGTTAATAAATTAATTTGTTTGTGATATAATATTATAAGATTAATGATACAAAGAAATTCTTAAAGATTTTTTTCTTTCTTAGATTTCATTTTCTTATCTATCAAATAAAATATTTCTTTTGCAAAATTATCAAAAAATAAAAAACTCTAAGATTTATTTAATATATTTTCTCTATTTTTATCAATTATACTAAACACTAAATTTGTTTGAGTTTTATTTTCGTTTCATGCTACTCCATCCTATAGTAAAACTTTCTCAAATATTACGTAAATTGTCACTTGAACTAGTAATTTTAATTTTTAGCTTTATCCACACATTTATTAAAAATCTTTACAAATAACCTTAATTTTTTTTAAAATCATCAGTAGTGCCCTTTTTAATAGTAAATCACCATTAAAAATAATGGAAAATGGTAATATAACACATTTACCTTTATTGTAATTAATTCTATAAGTGCAAAGATAAAAATAACCTTATATAATAAAAAGACAAAATTAACTCTATATGTACAGTTTGTAATGTAATTTTGTTAGAAAAAATAAATTATTTATATATATATACAATTAAATTATTAATTCATAGAATGAATAAATTATTTGATATTACGTTTAATTAACTAATTTCACATAATAGTTAATTTCGATATATAATAAATTGTATAATAATATTAATTCATTCATTCATTCTATTTAATTAGTTAAATTTTTTAAGTTTTTTATTTTTTTACGAGATTACTTTAATTTAATTATATTTTATTTTTTAACAAAATATACATTAAAATTTAACATATAGATTAATTTTATCGTTTTATTATATAAGGTTATTTTTGTCTTATACATAGTGTTAATTATAGTAAGGATAAGTGTGTCATTTCATTGTTAAAAGAGACACTGCTGATGATTTTTAAAAAATTGAAGTTATTTATGAAAATTATCAATAAATGTGTGGATAAAGCTGAAAATTACCCAAATTTTAAACATGAGAAAAAGATTTAAATATTTATATTTAAACGTTTTTATCAATCTATATATACTTAATTAATATAAATTAAAGTAATAATATTATATAGTTGTCACATTCAATAGGGGTTTCTTTATTGCATGCAATATATGGGAAATTAAAGCATGTAGTATAAAATATGTAACATATTTTTGTTTAGACATTTTGATAAATAAGCATGAGTGGTGGAGCAATTCCTAAGTCTTTGGAGCACTCTCATGCCTCAAATATCTAAATCTATCTAGTAACATGCTAGAAGGAGAAATTCCAAAAGGAGGATCTTTTGTTAAATTTACAACTAAATTATTTGTGGGAAATCTGGTATTGTGTGGCTTCCCCAGTGCAATTCTTATACAAATCTAGCTCTCACCATAAAAGAACGAGAAATATTGATCTCCAATGAATTGTTTTGCCATTAAGTATTGCATCAACAGTACTAGCTTTGGCCCTCTTACTTGCCTCACTAAAATGCCCAAAGAGAAAGCCAAAGATACCAAATGATTATGATATGTCATCGCGAGAACTTGGAAAAGAATTTCTTACTATGAACTTGTGCGAGCTACAATTGGGTTCATTGCTTACAACCTACTTGGCGTAGGGGTTTTGGTGTAGTTTATAGAGGAAACTTCAAGATGGTGGAAGTTGCAATGAAGGTGTTTCACTTGTATTTTGAAGAAGAATTTAAGAGTTTTGATGTTGAATGTGAAGTTATTATAAGCAGCTTTCATCAATTCAAACCTTGTGAAGATTTTTTTTTTCAAGCATCAGTGCTAAAGTACATCCCTACGGGAGTTTAGAGAAATATTTGTATTGTGATGACTATTTTTTGGATTTTTATAGTAACTGAATATCATGATAGACGTCTCTTCAACTTTGGAAGATCTCCACTTTGGTTATTCAATCCTTGTAGTTCATTGTGACTTGAAGGAGAGATTGCTAGACAAATTAAGTGTGGTGGCACGTTTGAATGGCTCCAGTGTTTCAAAACTTTTAGGTAAAGAACAATCTATGACATATACTTAGATATTATATATTATCATATGAAAGACATCATTATTATGAAAATACAATCATTAGTATTATTTACATTATTAATATAATCATGTAAATATCATCATTTCTCCTTTATAATTATTTATTTTCATTGTAATCATTCGGTCTATTTCAAGTCTGTGTAGTTATGCTACTAATGCATCTTATTTTGTATTCAATAAGGGTGAATACGGTTAAATTCAGTTTGAGTTTTTCCAAAACTGGACTCGAACTGAATCAAAAATTTTCAAATTCTTAATTTTTAGAACTAGATTGGATCGAAGATAGAAATAAAACTAACTCAAAATTAGACTAAATGATTGTAAACCTAATGGTTCGGTTGGGATAGTTCGATCCGGTTCAATTTTTTCAGACTGATATTTTTCTTTTGTCGATTTGTCTTTTTCTTCTTTTATTTTCTAGTAAAACAATGTTGTTTTAATGATGTCGTTTTATATAAAATAATATTTCAATTTTGTTGGAAAGTAACATTGCATACTACAGTAACATTGTCGACTATAGAGGTTAAGTACGTGGCCATTACACAGGCAATGAAGAAAGGTATGTGATTGAGAGGTCTTGTGTGTGATCTTGGGATGTCACAATAGCAAATAATTGTACTTTGTGATAGTTAAAGTGCCATTTATTTAACTTAGAACCCAATTGTTTATGAAAGGACAATGTATATTGATATCAAGTTTCATTTTCTTAGAGATGTGATTTCAGATGGTTTTGTTATTGTATAGAAGATTTCCAGCATGAGTATCCAGCTAACATGTTGACCAAAGCAATTTTTATAGCCAAGTTCAAGCATTGCTTAGAATTGATCTGTGTTTACAACATTTGATGAGCCCTTATGAGCATAATGGAAGATTAAGGCAAATAAGTGACAAAGTGAAGATTTGTAACATTTATGATATTAAATAACTAGTACAGTATAACTTACAATGTTCTTCTTATTCATTTTAATGAAAATTGCCTCTTTCTCTGCTGTGATTTTTTCTTCTAAAATCTTCATTTTTTTTTCCATGTAAAATCAATACTATCCGTGATTGTTTTCCTTTCCTATTATCTTGATTGGTTGATTTTTCATAACAATAGTGATTCAAGATGTAGAAGCAAGTGGAAACAAAGAATACTACAAAGAATAACTCAATTTATCCGAAATGATTCATAGTTAGTCATCCTGTATTATAATAATGCGGGTCTTGGCTTAGAGAACCCTCACTAGATATTATTCATCTTATTATTATATAAAAGTTTTCCTTTGATGATTTCTTATGCTGCAAGTGAAGAGATCTCAATTCTTTTATAGATTGAAAATTCTATTTGGCTTATTTTTCTTACTCATGTTAATCTAATCTTATTCTTTTCATAACGAAACTCTTTCTAGTTGTATATGTATTTCAACTAAAATCATTTTGTTTAATGATATAAAATTATTTTGTACGCGAAAGCATCCTTACCTATGACATTGTTGAATATACGAAAATTTTTTAAAATTACCCTATTTTAGATCTTATTTACATAGATAATCACCTTTTAATTCCTTTTTTCAAACTAGCCTAAACTCTATTTTTTGGACAATTTTACTCTCACTAACCAATTTCATCTTTTTCACAACTGAACAACATTTTCACTTTTCCTTTTTTCACTTTAACATTTTTTTTACATTTTATATGTTGTTACATTATTTATTGTTATAAATATAATAATTTATTTATTATTTTTCTCATATGCTTTATAATTTTATTTGTCTATAAAGGAAAAAGAAAACGAGGAATGATCCTTGTTTAATGAATTATACATTCTCCAAAGCAACACAAAAGCAAGTCCAACTGAAAATTCCATACATAAAAGTAAATTAGAGTTAGCACTAGCAAATAAACGACAACATTCGCTACCTCTTCAATTATTTTGATTGACATCATGTCCCACATTATATAGGTCAACGTATACGTGAATAATTATGACTTTTGGACATGGTCTAAGGCCATTGGAACCCTTTTGATAGATTGATTGGATCTAGTCCAATTGACGAGATCACTAGCAAAATGTCAATTAGTGGTGCTAATTTAATGATAACAAAATAAAAAAATGTTTTCGTCGGAATAGTTTAGTTTGAATATCTAAAATATATTCAATTTGAAAATAAAAGCATTTGGATATTTGTTTAACACAATTGAAATGTTTGCTTGGCGTTTTGCGAAAAAAGATGTTTTGAAATAAATTTATAAGTTTGTTGATACAATAAACTTAAATTACATTATCTTACCAAGTATTGTATACAAAGTACAAGTGGGCCTAAACCACTCTCTGGGGCATAAATTGTACGTCATGGTGTGAAAGAAAAGTAGTTCAAAGTTTGGTCTAGATTAATATAATAATCTAACTTAACCCACTTAGAGATACTTAGGTTCAAAAGATCCATTATATGATTACGCTAATGCATAAGAAACACAAAAAATCCAAAAAGACTCTCTTTTTAAAGTCTAAAACTTTATAATCTTTTTTAACCCAAAACTTTATTTTAATTAATCTAGTATTAATTAAAATAAATATTTTATTCTAATTAGAATTAATTAGAAAATGTATTTTATTTCAAATAAAATTATTTAAATAAAATATTTCATTACAAATACGAGTATTTCAATTCCTCTTCTAATTAGGATTACTTAAAATAAGTGTCTTATTCTAATTAAGAATAATTAGAATAGACGTTTTATTGCAAGTACAAATCCTTGGACACCTCTTTCATATAGGATTGAGTTACACTAATTTAAATCCTTATTGGAAAAAGAAATAAAATTTCTTGATTCCTTTAACCACAACTAAGACTTCCACAAGTGCAAATTCCCAATGCACCTAACTCTTGACCATTTGGGCTCCTCCTTACCTATAAAAAGGGACCCTTAATGTTGTAAGAGGACAAATTGTGTTGGATGTAAAAATCCCATGTGTAAAGCAAGAGTATCTTTTCTACAAGATCAACAAACCATCTCATACAATTATTAGGGGTTGAAGATCATAGCATCATTAGTGTAGATTACTGCGCATTAGCTCATCTTTACTTTTCAAGTTTAGACAATACTGAAAATTTTGTGAGTAAAAGGCAAAGGATATTTTAGGATAAAGATTTTTGCTACTTTTAAAACTTTATGTAATTATAGGTGTAGGAGCTCATAATGTATGGTTTTGATGTAATATCCATGTTTGTACTTGAATATTGGAAATTATGAAACTGGTTATATTTTGTTAAATAATGAAGTGAACTAATTGTGTTGAATTTTGTTGGAAATATTTAAAATAAAATTTTAAAGTTTACAGGATTATATATTTGACATATATTATATTATAGAAGAAATTCTAATAGAAATTTCTTTTTAGAATTAAGGATGTTACATAAATGGTTCGATCTCTAATAGGAAAAGAAGTTATTGGAAGTGTTTTTACGTCTTTGCTTTTGTTTTGCTTGCTTGGTAATTGTCAATTTCACTATTTTTTTGTTAAATTTTGTTCTTTTGTTAATACATTTATGTGAATAAATAATCCATTATATATCTGGGTTCTCTTTACTTTTTCTGCTGTATATGATTTCCTTCAACGATTTATTCTTAATCAAGCTCCATCATGATTTTGTAAGCCTTTTGGCTCTTGATGTATCTGTACTTTTATTTTTTATTCATTAATATATATGGTGATGATATATATGTGACTTTGGTTGATTTCTTTTTCTGGCTTTGGGCTCTTGTAATTTTTGTACTTCTTTTTATTCATTAACATATATGGTGAATAATTATGGTGATGATATATAAGTACGTGACTTTGCTTGATTTATTTTCTGGAAAGGCTTTTGTTTGCTTGATTTATTTTGTAGAAAGGTTTTTCATGGGCTGCTGTTATTAAGTAACAGTTTGCTTATGTTTATATCACGTAAATATATACTCAATATTTTTAAAACAAATGACATCTACAATTTAAAATTGATCATGGCTGTAAATATATAGGGCTATTATCACTTTCCTCCTCTAGGGTACTGCGTATTATCATTTATATGACTAGAATTAGAAAAATAGGCAAACACCTCCCTTGGACCTTTGACACCGTTAATTGACTTAAATGAAGGGTATTTTGACCATTTAACAAAAAATTAAATGGATAATCTGTCTCCTCGTCAACATTACTTTCTTTGCTATTATGTAGTAAGCACACAAAATCTCTCCCTTTTCTTTCTAATTCTTTTTCAATTTCTCACGAAATGGAGAACTTTTCTTACAATTAATATCTTGATTCCGGCAACTCATTTACATGATCATGCTAGATTGATTTCAAGAACCCACTGCCTTGGGAAGAATTCCACCAAAGAAAATTCTAGAATTTGTGGTATTGTAATAGATCGGATTGTATACTCGGATCACACAGTGAATCTTACAGAGATGTAGAGACAATTATAGATGCTACATCTTAGAGAACAAGAAGTTATATGCCTAAGAAAACTCAATGAGAATCCATCGGATTAGTGGTGTTGGATATGGTTGGGAGAAGTGGTGGGTGGTGGGTAAGGTCAAGGCAGGAGTGGTGGGGATGGAGGAGATACAGCGGGCGGTGGAGGTGGGTATGGTTTGCTGTTGTTTCTAGGTTGGGCATGTTCGAAGGTCGGTTTTTGGCTGTGTTTTTACTGCTGTCGCAAGTTGGAATGTTGGTGTTGTTTGGCATACTAGTTGTAGTTTTTGGTTTTGCTTGGTTCTGCATGTTCGTTGCTGGGTTATGCAAGTTTGGGTTGCTGGAGTTGAGTTTATCGTTTGTTGTAAATGATTTAATTGATTTGTCAAAATTTACATACTATGTTTTTTTCTTAATTATTTAGTTGTATTGTTCTAAGCCTTTCCTTGAAGTTTATTTTAAAAAAAATTATAAAAAAAAAATTTATTAAAAAAATAGATGAATGTGAGGTATGAGAGGAAGGTTCTTTTAATTTTTTACTAAATGACCGAAATATCCTCCTTTCTGTTAAGTCAAGTAACGGTGTCAAAAATTCAAGAGAGGTGTTTACCTATTTTTTTCAATCCTAGCCATCTAATTGATAATGTGCGATACCTCAGAGGTGGAAAGTGATAATAGCTCTAAATATATAATCGATGACTTAGCTCCTTCCCTAGACTACATAATATATGAATTCTTTTGTTTTCGATGATTATATATGATAATAGAGAAAGTATTCTGTAATAGGTGATTTGAAATAGCTGACCAATATTTGATTAACAAGTTTATTGTTATTTTTTTATTTTAGAGAAATGGCTTCAAATGAGTCTCATGCATTAACAATTATCTTTTATTTTCAGGAGAAAAAAATTGTTTATAATAATTAACTTTTAAGAATAGTTTTTTGATATGATATAAAAAGAATTTTTAACTTTTTTTCTTTTTGTCTTTAACTTTCTAGAAAGTTCAAAATATTGTGGAAAGTTTTGAATTGTTTGTGTTATTGTTTTGGAAAGTTGGAAAGTTATGGAATTGAAACTTGTGGATTTTTTTGTTGTAGAAATTGAAGAAATATTAGAAAGATTGAATTGTTTAGTTTTATAGTCTAGTGTTGATTTTATGGTAATTTTTCTAAGTTTGAATTTGATTTTATGTATCTTAATATTATTAGTGTGAAAATTAGTTATTTTTGTATTGTTTTAATTTGCCTATAAATTAAATTGGAAAAGAGGAAATTAAAATGTGATTGAATTGAAATAGGAAAAATATGAATTGTTTTCCGTACAATTGAAGAAGAATTTTTATATTTTGTATTTTAACATTTTAAAAGAAGAATTAATAAGACTTAGAATTATGAATTTATTGATAAATAAAGAACTAGTGATAATTAAAATTTAGGATTTGATTTAAAATCAACAAAATTAAATTAATATTGCTAAAAAAATGGTCAAAAATGGTCAAACGGGGACGAATTAGGTAGGTTAGAAATAGAAACAAGTTGGCTCGCTCCGTTTCTTTCTAAACTGGGGAGGGGCGAGTTTGAAGGCAAACTTGCCTCAAACCCACCCCATTACCATCACTAGTAACAATAAGGTGGTTAAAAATCATTATGAAAAATTGTGAAACTAAATACAATAAGGCTAGTGGGGATTCCATACTTATTAAAAAAATTGTTGAGCAACTCAAACCAAACTATTTAAAATTGGCGTAGTTTGGTTTGAATTATATAGTTTGCACTTAATTTCAATTTTTTTTTATTATTATTATTGTTATTAATATTGTTATTGTTATTATTAATGTAACTATAAAAATAATTATAGAGAAAGGACTTATAAATTCTTAAAATTTGATCTATTAGACTGATTAGTTTCGTCAATTTTAAAAATATCGATTAAATTCTTAATCTATTAGTATAATGACCTTTACTACTTTATACAATAATAGTTACATAAGTGTTGATGCATAAAAATTGACTATGGCCTTGAACCCAAACTCAAGCCAAAACTATGTCGTTTCACTAAGTAATGTAGATACCATTCTTTTGGGACTTAAGTAGTGGGCTGTAGTGTGGAAGGTAAAAATAGACTCAAGTCTAGCAATATCAATATAATGTTCTAAGCTTAACCTACCTGGGAGATACTTAGACCGAAAGTATCTATTATATGATTAGGCTAATGCATTAGGAACACAAAAGCTCAAAAAGTCTTTCTTTTTAAAACTCAAATCCAAATTTCAATTAACTTAAGGTTAATTAAAATAAATATTTTATAACAAATAGCATAATTACTATTAATGTTTTATTACAAGTATAAGTTTCGAACATCTCTTTTAAATATAATTAAATTCTACTAATTTAAATCCTAGATAAGATTTGTCTTAGAAAGACAATGGTATTAGAATAGAATTACATAAACTAGTTATATCCTACTATAACTCTACGCCACACACTATATAGACTCATGATTCCACATTCAGGAGAGGAAGAGATTCATTAGTGTAAATTCCTTGCAGAGCTTGTCTTGGAGAAGCATCTTCTTCTTCACAGCGAAACCTGCAATCTTTAATTATTTTTTAGCTATTTTCCACTATCTAAATTGGCTCCAAAGTCCTCCTTAATGTTCTAGATCTTTACTACATCCATTATTGGCCTCAACCTTATTATTTTAGACTCCAAAATCACCTTTTCCGTAGACTTGTATTTGTTAGATCGCAAATGGTTGTAATGAACATTGCCACAAATTGATTTCTAAGGTATTGATCCTATTCTTTGATTGCGATATACCATTAAACTATCATATTCCTTTGCATTGATAAAACAACTGACTTTTTCTTCACATACTATGGACTCATAGTTTGTGCTTTATGCTTATTAAGTTTTACAGGTACGAAAGCATTAGCAAATATCTCGACTAGTTTAAACTAGTCTTTTAAGGTCACAACATCTCGACTCTTGGGTCAACAGGTGAGACTCAATGAATGTAGAAGACCTTACTTATTGCAATTCAAGATAAGATGCAAAAGCATTTGGATCCTAAAGCCTAGCAATATTGAAGGCATTGAAGTCGATATAAGGCCCATTACAACAATCAACCAATCATGATTTAACTCGTGGATTAAATAGATTTCCCTCATGAACAATAGGAAAAGTAAATATTAGATTTGTAATAAATAATAAATAATATTATTATTTTTATTTTTATTAAACTTTAGGAATTTAACAGTTATTTTTCTTGACTGATTACTATTTATAAGGTTAATAGTCATTATACTAATGAATTAGCATCTTAATAAGTGATTAATAAATTTAAAATAAAATTTTAAAGTTAAAAATTTACACGTTATATTGCCACCTCTTTAAATCTCTCTTAGAACTCAACTTTCATCATTTACAATTTTAACTTCAATTAAAATTAGGGAAATTGACATATACCCCATAATATTTGAGGAAATTGACACATATCCTTCTAATGTTTGGGGAAAATTAAATGCCCCTTTCAAATTTAAAGAAATAGATACATACTCCTTTTGACTTTTATTTTTATCAATTGACTGCTTAGGTTAATATCATTTGTATCTCTAAATTTTAAAATATTAATAACTAAAAATATAATTATCTTAATTATAATAATTTAGTTCATATTTTAATTTTTTTTTCATAATATATTAACAATAAAATAATTTTTTAATTTATTATTTCAATAAAAAACTAAAAAATACTATTATTAAGAAAATTCTAATAATGAGTTAGATTGAACTTATACGCTAAAATAATTTTCATTTTTTCTTTTACTTTCTCATTAATAATTTTAAATAAAATATTTTCTTAACATTTTATTTTTTTTATATATAATATATCTATTTAAAAAATAATGTTAAATTTATTATATATTCTTTAAAAAAAATATGAAAATATAAATAAAAATAAAAAATACACGTTATATATACATTTTAGCATTTTAATTAAAATTAAAGTATATTATTTAAAAATAATGTAAAATATATTTAATTACTAATTCTATTAATAAATGACATCAAAGTAATCTTTATATTTTTATTTATATTTTGATAATAAATATAAAATATAATCTTTTAAATAAATATAATATATATAAAAATAAAAAGTTAAAAAATATTTAAAATTTCTTTTGATAATTAAATATTAAATTATTATTAAGAAAGTAAAAGAAGATGGTTAAAATTATTTTAGCTATGAGTCAATTTATCTCATTATTGAAATTTTTTAATAAAAACTTTTTTAAAATTTTTTTATTGAAATAATAAATTAAAAAATTATTTAGTTCCTAATATATTATGAAAAAAATTAAAATAGAGACTAATTAAAAAAAGTATATTGTAAAAAATATTGAAGTAAAGACTAAATTATTATAATTAAAATAATTATATTACTGATTTATAATTATTTAAAATTTAAGGGATCCAAATGATATTAACTTAATTGATCAACTAGTAAAAATAGCAGTTAAGGTGGGAGGATAGTCCAAACTTGAGGGGAGGCATTTATTTTTTTGTAAGCATCAAGGAGATATATGTTTGTTTCTCTAAATATCAGGAGAATATATGTAAATTTCCCTTGAAATTATATAAAAGGATATATTCAATTAAACTCACATATTTTAGCTTATGTTAAACAATCTTTACATCCTATTAAATTTATAACTTATTTGTACTTCTACTAACTTTTAACTTCTTTTAAAAATATAAATCAAAAAAATAAATATTTTACCCTTCAAGAAATTTATAGGAGTTTTAATTCAATAAAAAAAAGTGATAAAGAGAGAATTAACATGAATAATTTATAGGAGTTTAATTAATTAAACATATTTTGAAAAGAAAATTCAATTAATCATTTTCAATTAAAAAAATGAGAGCACTAGAGTTCCTAAAGAAGTTAGAAATAAGAGTAAATCCTAGAATTAATGGGATGTTGTAAGAAATTTTTTATTGTTTTAACATATTTTAACATAATAAATTAAAAAAGGGAGTTTTATAAGGATTTTAGAGGGTTAGCAATAATGTCATTCTAATAAAATAATTATTCAATAATGCGATTTGGGTTGATTTATTTAAACATTGTAACTCAACAATATCAAAGTTTGCAACACTAGCCTAATTATATTTTGCAAAGTGAATCCTACTTTGTATTATTGCCTTTTTAATGTCTTACATTCCTCGGTAAACAAATATTGACTCATCATTGAAAATATTATTTTTTTAGTGATTTTGGTGCTTTTAAAAATATCCACTAAAATCTTTATTTATTAAAAAAAAGATGGTTATTCCCTTTTTAATAGTAGTTAATTAAGAAAAAATATTTTTAAGCTCCTAACTGAAAATAAATATAATAATAATTATAGGTATTTATTTTATTACATATTGATAATAAAATATTGGTATAAATATTATAACAAAAATTATTAGATTATTCATTTTATAATATATTTATAATACAATATTAATTACATATTATATATTGAATAAAATAAAGAAGAATAATATTAATTTATTAATTAAATACAAATTCATAATTTATCTATTTTACAACATGTTTGTAATATATTATTTTTTATTATATTATAATTTAAATTAAATATATTTATATCTAGCCAAATATAAAAATAAAACTAAAATATATAGATAAATGTTATATTATCAATGTGATATAAATTAATGTTTTCATCAATGTGCTAATCCATTCAATTTGATTACTAAAACTTCTATTTTTGTAATGTAGCCTTTTTTGACACAACCGATTAAGTATAAGCAAGGATTCCAATATTTATCTGTCTTTGTCGGTTTTTGTTCTTCTAAAATAAATGTTTCCAGCAATTTCTTTCTTATCTGACTACTCTATTATAATTACCGTTAAACAAATAGTCAGCAACAGTTTGCTAAAACTTTTAATAATTGATCCTTCTAATTTTCTTTTCTCTAAAAGAGAACCGATGACAAGATCCAAGAAGAATTTATTAAAGAAAAATAACCAAACTACAAGTCAAGAGACGACATAAAAGAACTCGCTCTTGAAATGGACACAAAACATGGACAAAATTCTGAGAGCACTTAGAAAACAAGGACTCAACAAAAAAAGTTCAGCAGATGAATTTGTTCATATCATTTATTGAAGACGTAATTATCTCAAGATGTGGCATATCGCAACTGAGATTATCACAAGGTATTATTTTTCATAATCTAGCCCTTTTTGACATAAATGGTTTCGCATAAGAAAGAAAATCAGGATCTTGTTCAAATTTAGCCATTTCTTCCTTAGTTAATATAATGAATGCTTCAACTCCTACACCATCACTGGTGGGCAATAGGCACGCAGCCTTAATATTCAAGGAAATAAGGGATACCATTATGGGCTTTCCCCACCCAAAATCAGCTTCGTAAAATGGCATTCTAGAAACATCAGAAAAATGAATCACCTCACTGTTTGCAAGTCCTTTAACTAGACCACCAACATGCATGTTCCTCTTGTATTGATCAACCTCATTCTTGATAGCTTTATGGACTTCTGAGGCTAAATAATTGTAGTCAACTTCTTCATTAATCGGCAATTTTGCGATTGCCGTCATCACCAAGCACCCAAGACTTTGCGGTGGTAATGGCGGATTCACTATCTTCCGTAGATTGATCGCACTTACTACTGCCATTTGTTTAGCAGTAAGTTTATGTGTTCCTCTATTTGCATTCTTTATCAGCACACCTGAAATAAGTGCGGCTATAGTCTCAAAACGTGTTGGATGATCTAAATATGGCCCGCTACCAATTTTTGCTCTTAGAGCAACTATCTTTTCACCATCAAACATAAAATGTTTTCCTACAAGTTCGGTTTGACTATAATCATAATGATTTTGTCCGTGAAGACTTCTCAATGATGCATAAGAATCGTATGGAGGATAGATGGAGGAATAATCAACAACCACATTCTTTATATCATTGGCGCCATGTGCAATTTCTGCCCAGCTTTTGACAAAGTAAGCTGCAGTTGCTCCATCGACAATAGTATGATTAAAGCAAATACAGATTGCAATCCCACCACAACTAAAGTAATTGATCTGCAGGATTAAGTTGGCTTTATTATAAGTGGTTGTAATTTCTTGCATATTACCCTGTAATGGCACTAGTTGCTTGAACAGATTGTTGTCTCTTTCTTGAAGAAGCTTACACATCTCGCCAACAACTACTTGAGTTTCGATGAAGATCGCACCATGATCATTGCAGTCAAAGACTCCATCTTTAACTTGTCCTGCAAAAAGGTAGTAATAGGTTAATGTTTTGGACAAAGACTTTTTGAGATGGCTTGAAATTTTCATGACATCTTTGCTTTGTGCTGAGTAAAAGTAAATTACGGGAGCAGGAACGTAATCTTTAGTAACATTATTAGGAACGAAAGCCTTGTGGGTTCTTAGGTGGGCTGGGGTTGGAGAGGATGGCTTGATAATTTCAATAGAAATGATTTTGATTTCCATTTCTATTCTCCTGTAAGAAGAAAAGTGGATTTGATGATTGGCTCAAGTACAATTACATCTTTATATATTCAAATTTAAGCATTAAAATATAGTGGATATAAGATTGTAAGAATCAAGCCACAATAATTTTGATTGATGTTTGGATTTCTTTTAAGTTCACATAATCTGACTATTCGAACCCTAAAGCTTAAATATTCAAAGAAATACAATAAAAACAATAAAAATATAAGTATCTTACATTATTTGTTTGTTTGGTCAATAACTAACAGCTATTTAAAAATAAAGTTACTATTTTATTTATACATGAATGTTGCATATATTACGAACGCAAGTGTATGTGTCGCAAGCAAGCAATATAGTGATGAGAGAGTGTCGGTCCCACGAGAAAAGTTAATCCAATAATTATGGAAAATGATTAATTTATGAATTCATCTAAAAAATTTGAAATGGATTGATTGAGAAACTTGAATAAACTAAAATTGATTACTAAGCAACTTAATTAAAGGATTCAACTAATGGAAAAATCTCAAGCTAATGATCTTATCATATTAGCCCACATCCAATTATTCAATTGATATTATTCTGATTTAATATCTGTACCACTAGATGATTATTCTACTTTATTCGACAATCTCTCTTGAGATCAGCCGAACTTACTTCACATTCAATAATTCATTATATCTCTATGTGAATCTAGTTAAATGGAAGCGCATTACGATTAGTGATAATTTTTAAAAAAACTACGTAAATTATAATAGTACATCTCTATCTAGCATACAATTTACCTAATCATTAGATGAAGTTCAAATCTACAAGTCAAGAATTTAACAATTGATAACTTAATCTCAATAAACACAAAATTATTCGATTTAGGACAAAATTTAAAACATGGGAAAGAGATAAAACTAGGTTAGGAGAGCTTTAATCTTCAGAAATCTGGACTTGAACTTCCAAAATTCCTCCAATCCCACTCTTTTCCTCCAAGTTTTCTCTCTTTTTCTCTCTGTTTTCCATTTCTTGCAAGCCAAACACTTTCCAAAAGTGGCTGCTCTATCCAATACCCAAATACATGTATAACCTAATTCTTTCCCAAATTTAGCCATTCAAATCTGATCTTAGAGCTTAGATTAAGCCCAGAGGATGTCCAAGTTGCGTGCAGTAAGAGCTAAGGCACCAAAATAGAGCAGGGGTGCAAGCAAGAAGGCAAGGATGGTGCAACCGTGCCAAACTTTGGCGTAGCCATGTCATGCTGTCTTTTTCCAAGGTTTGAAAACCTTGCAAATGAGTTCCTAATTCTTTTGCACTTTAATCCCCAAATGTCTTGCATTTTGGCCCTTGAATCTCCTATAATTTGGTCCCCAAACATCATTCTTTTCGAGCCAAAATCATCCTTTTTAAATCGAATTCGCTTTGAAAGGTCAATTCTCTCCTAATCTGCAACATACAGTTAAAACATATCAAATTTTAATGAAAATTAAGGATTAAACAAACAAAACTAAGCGCTTGTTTTACGCACTTATCAAATATCCCTACACTTGAATATTGGCTTGTCCTAAAGTAAATTAAATAAAACTAATAGAAATAGGGAAAGAATTTATCCAAACAACCACAATTTAGATTACTTAACAATTGAGCGACATTTTTTTGCCAAAGCTATATCAAGCCTTATAGATCGAGTATAATGCTTAAGTTAAGGGAAATTTCAAAATACCGTCACTTTGTCCCGCAATCTAACTTGAAGAACAAAATTCATTTTGCATAAGAGTTCCTCGTTCGTGTGCGAATTGTCACTCATGGTGTCCTTCAATTCGGTTTAGATTATGCTTACAATTAAGCTTAATTTGAACACTGAGGGAAGTCCATGCTTAGTCTGTAAATCACCCTCCACTAATGAATTAGGATATTACATTAAGGATCCTCAGGGCTTGTACTGATAGGCCAAGGTTAAGGTAGGGGATTTTAGGTTCTTTAAGTGAAGTTTCGCCCCCTAATTACCATAATTCTCCTAGAACCTCTCTTTCTTTTTTTTTTTCCTTATTGAAAATTTTGGCCTTACCCTTACCTTCTGATGCGAATTCTCTATGCTTATCTAGGCGTGAAACTTAGTTACTTAGTAAGAAATCAACTTAGTTTTCGCAATTCCATCCACAATCGACCTTTCTCTTACCTTTTGACGTGAATTCTCAATGCTTTCCTTGGCATGAAATTCGGTTACTCGGTAAGAGTTCGGCTTATTTTTCATACTCCACCCAACCTCTTTTTTTTTTTTTAATGGTAGAACAAAAGAAAATTTAGGCTCAAATGGGATGAACTAAGGATTGATTCTCTTTAAAATGCTTGAAAGGCTCACACTTATCAAGGATGGCCTAATTTGTTTCCTTAATGAAATATTCCTTAAAATTTTACCTCAAGTGACCATCAACTAAATTCACTAAGGCTCAACCTCCTTTAATTCAAACAACCAAGCAGTTGTGACTTAGTGCTCAATTCCTTTTGAGGAACTATCAAGTAAAATAATTTTTGCCAATAAGTCAAACGCAAGGATTATGATAACATTTATCATTTTTCCCAATTCAAGCATTCACCATCATAATTATGTCATTGGTTTTCCATTCAGCTTAGAAAAAAGCGTGCTCAACAAAAACAAGCCCAAAGAAAAGACTTAAAAATGACAAAAAATAAAACAAAACAAAAATGCAAACAAAGACTCCTAAGGACATGATAATTCAAACTAAAACTTTAAAAAAAATTTTGTGTGTAATTGGTGGCATGATCAGCATAATCTATATAGCATTTCCCTACAAAACACTTCTATAATACCATTTCTTCCCTCACACTTAATTTAAACATTGTCCCTAATGTTTAAGCATGGAAAACTTAAAAGAGAAAACATGGTGATCATACCTGGGAGGCAAGATGTATGAATCTTGCCTTTCATTGTGCATTGTCATTGTTCTCTCCCTAGGGTGGCAGAAATTATGGAAATGGCTGGAGTTGAGCATCGGGGTGCAACTGTGAAAGTATAAAGCAAAAGTGTTAAAGCAATCTACTTGGTATTAATACATCCTTTATTGCTTTTGTCCGATGTTATGAATCTGATATCCTTGCTGAATAATTCGTTGGTACATATCAGCGATCCATGATTGCATAGAATCCTAATAGGATAAGGATGAAGAACCGACTTCATAATTCTTTTGTTGATGCCACAATCTTGCTTCGTAGGCCAAATGATGCTTCGCTAGAATTGTATTTAAGGGGCCTTTCCTAAGTCTAGGCAATGGCTTATGTGGCAGTGGGACTTAATTATCGTTATTCACACTGAAGCCTAATCTGGATTAGACAGATACACCTCCTACCCAACAATTGAATTTGGAAATTGCTACTCTGTTAATTGGAGAGTTTGGATTTACCTTGTACTCTATTTTTTTACCCTTACCTCTGTCTTTAAGTATAAGGCAGTAATGAGAGAAGGGCATATATGTCCTCCTATTATTTTTGGTTCAATAGATGCGACCAAACTTTCTCGTTTCACCTTCCCTATATCAATTGTAATGTTAGCACAAATATAATAGAGCAATGCGGCTCTCTTTGCTGTGATTTTATTGAGGTGGGAAATAGGCATGAGATTGGATCAAATGCATTTATGTCAAGGCTTAGTGTACCTATTAAGTGTATTTTCTGGGAAAGTGAGAGATTTATTATTTTTACCTCGTCCTTTTAACCGTTGTTTGCCAGGAACACATAACTCTTTGATGATCATAGTGTAGTTGTCTTCATTTCTCTTGAATGCATCATATAAATCCTCTTCTTCATCAATAGGGGGTAAGCCATAATATGAGGTGATGGCCTTTAGACTGAACGAAAATCTTTTTTCCCTAGCATACATTCAATCATTATCTCTGTTCACTGAAGCATTCACATAGAATTCTCGCATTAATGACATTGCTACTTAGTAGGATAATTAGTAAGTGATTCCCATTTCTGATCCTATATAAATTGCAAAATCTCTCCATCTCCCGAGCTCAGTTTGAATACCTGCTATCTTATTATTGCTTTCTCATCGTTTTCAAATTTTGTAAATTTTTTCTCTACTTTGGACGAAATGAATCTTCTACTATCAAAAAAGGGTGAAGCTTGTGACGAGCTACCTTTTTTTGGTGCCATTCTTCTTTAAAAATTTCTTTCTGGCAATTCATCGACCACTTAGAATGTACACTTGTCCTACCCCCTCTCTTGCACTTCAATTCACTTGTACTACTAGCCTTTCACTCCTAGAATACTCTCCAATTGTTTCCTCATAAGCAAACTCAAGATTTTTACACTAAACCTTATTTAAACATTTTGTCAAACATTTGATATACAGCTTTGACAACCAACCCAATCCAACTCCAAGGCCTTTCCTTTACACCAAAGAAAAGCACAAACAAACACAATCACTTTTAATACAGCAATAAACCATAACTTTTACAAGATTTCTGACCTCAAATCATCGAGTCAACAAATACCACAATTCAAAAGTTTCTCCAACTTAGGCACCAAAGTAAAAAATGAAGTTAAAAATGGAAAATAAGGCAGACTTGAACTTCAATTGTTATGTGGTTGTGCTTATAGGATGGTAATTCAGTGAAGAGAATTTGTAATGAGAGTGCTTGTGTTGTAGGAAAAGGAGAGAATGAAGTGTTTATGTTGGAAGTGGAAGAAAAAATTAATAAGAGGAAGAAAATTTGTAACAGGGGTTTTTGTGTAGGGGCCAGGAGGTAGAATGCATGGAACAGTCACGCCACTAATTCTGCCAACAAAGGAAATTTGTTCGATAAATGTCAATTGAACCCTCTTACCTTTAATTATTTTGAATGTAGATCTGTATTTTGATATTTTTGCATTTAGTACTCATTTGTTTGCATTTTAGTCCTCTAGAATAAAAATTTATGACTTCCATGAACGGCTATGAACGAGCTTTTATGTTAAAACAAGTTGACCTTTCTAAACTTAATGTTTCTCATCCTCGAACAAAAGAAAAATTCTCTATACTGCTCTCAAGCATCAGCAATATCTCCATCTGCAAAAAAAAAAAAAAAAAAAAAGAAAAAACACACAAAAATTAGTAAAATAACTATTAAAACACAACACTATAACTCAATTGAAAATTTAAACTAAACAAAAGATATAAAAATAGGGTTGGCTCCCAAAAAGCACTAAATTTAATAACTTCAATTGGACAGAGTGCGACCACAGCAACCAAAAACACTTAAAAGCACTAGCCAAGGTAATCACGATCTTGCATTGCTCGAATTCATTTTCCATGTAGTGCTTCAACCGTTGTCCATTCACTTTGAATGTTTCTTTAGTTTCATGACTAATTTCAACTGTACCATATGAAAACACACGAATCACTATAAAAGGACTTGACCATCGAGAATGCAATTTTCCAAGAAAAAGTTGAAGACGAGAATTCTACAATAACACCTTCTGACTAGCTTCAAATTCTCGCTTCGAAATATGTTTGTCATGCCACTTCGTCGTACACTCCTTGTAAATTTAAGCATTCTAATATGCTTCATTTCTAAACTCTTCCATTTCATTGAGTTGTAACAACCTCTTCTCTCCAGTGGCCTTCATGTCTAAATTCAACATCTTCATTGCCCAATATGTCTTCTGTTCAAGCTCAGCCAGAAGATGGCAAGCTTTTCCAAACGCTAGCTTATAGAAAAACATTCCAATGGGTGTTTTGAATGTCGTATGTTAAGCCCATAGTGCATCATCCAATTTTTTTGACCAATTCTTTCTTGAAGTGCTAATTTTCTTCTCCAAAATTATTTTCAACTCTCTATTTGAAATTTCCACTTAATCGATTATTTGAGGGTGGTAAGTAGTAGCTACGTAGTGAGTTACACCATACTTTGTCAACAACAATTAAAACTAACGGTTGCAAAAATGCTTCCCATCATCACTAATAATCGCTTAAGGGGTGCCAAACTAGGTGAAAATATGCTTATGTAGAAAGTTTGAGACCACCGTTGCATTATTGTTACAGCAAGCTATCGCTTCTACCTACTTTGAGACATAATCTACCACTACTAAAATATATTGATTTGATAAAGGATAATGTAAAAGGCCCCATGAAGTCTATACCCCACACGTCATACAGCTGCACTTCAAGAATATTGTTAAGGGGTATTTCATTCCTTCGAGATATATTTTCTGACCTTTGGCATCGGTCATAAGCAGCAACAAATGTATGAGAGTCCTTGAATAGTATAGGCCAATAGAAACCAAATTGAAGTACCTTAGCTACTGTTTTAATTCCACTAAAGTGTCCCCCATATTCTAATGAGTGACAATGCTTTAGAATATTTACCATTTCCGCTTCTAGAATGCACTGCCTAATTATTTGGTCCGAGCACTGCTTGTAAAGATATAGATCCTCCCAATAATAATGTTTAACCTTTAAAAAAAACTTCTTTTTTTACTGAAATGACCAATCTTTAAGGAGAATGTCGCAAGCCAAATAATTCACAATGTCTGCATACCAGGGAATGCTCATTGTCTTGAGAGGAAAAAGTTACTCATCTGAAAATACTTCATTAATGGCACTTGTAGAACTGTCTTCACTCTTTTCTAGTTCCAATCTAGATAAGTGGTCAGTTATAAGATTTTTGGACCCTTTTTGTCTATAATCTCCTAATCAAATTCTTGAAGTAAAAGCACCCACTGAATGATGGCTGGTTTGGCATCTTTCTTCACAAGCAAGTACATGATGGCTGAATGGTCCATGTAGAGTATTACCTTTGAGCCAATCAAGTAAGAGCAAAACTTATCGAATGCATAAACAACAACCAATAACTCTTTTTTTTTGTGGTGGCATAATTCATTTGAGCTTTAGTTGAAACCTTAAATGGTTTGATTTGATTTTTAAAATTTATTGAAAACCAAATTGACCCAGAAAATACTCAGGCCATGCTCAAAGGAATATGATATAATTCACAACAGAATCTTGATAATCTTCTTAGCCAACATCTTATCATATAGCTACATATTAAAAACTAGAAAAACATCCCCCAAGTTTGAATCTACATCAAATCTTTAATTATATGGAAAAAGAGAAAAGATTATTTAAGATCATTAGACATATTGCTTTCAATTCTTTAGTTGAGAGACACATAAGTTGGGATTTTACGGTCTTTTACAAAATTAGCCATTTTTTCACTAGGTAAGATAATCTATGCTTCAACTCCTTTACGGCCGCTAGTCTGGAAGAGAATGGCAGCCTGCTCTTTCACCCCAACAAAAGCATAGCCACGTGTGAGGATGGCAAAAATCCAAGTGAGGTCGAGGGCCTAACTTGTTCGAATCAAGGATTGAGGAAGATGACTGTAAAAAAAAAATCAAGAATCAGGTTGGGTTTAGGGATATATTTCATCCTCGTTCCAAAATTAGGCCATGAATGGGGACGAGGCTTGACCACATATTAAAATCTAGTTAATTACATGAATATTCATTTTATTTAATAAATGATTATAAAAATTTTATAATTATCATTTTAGTCAAACAAGTACTTTAAAAAAGTTTTTAATACAGTCACTTAAGTCCTTCATAATTATTTACAATTTTTCATTTTAAATAATTTTAGAATTTTTTATATTTATTTTCTTAATAAAAAATTTGTTAAAATAATAAAAAACTAACAAAATTAAATAATTAAATTTAAACAATATGTTTTGATAAAAAAAAAATTCACTCGATGTCAAAAAGTAATCAATTTGTTGATAAATTAATTTGTTTGTAATATAATATTATAAGATTAACGAAATAAAGAACTTCTTAAAGATTTTTTTCTTTCTCATTTTTTATTTTCTTATCTACAAAATAAAATATTTTGCTACAAAATTATCAAAATAAACTCTAAGATTTATTTAATGTATTTCCTCTAAGTTTATCAATTATACTAAAAACTAAATTTATTTGAAATTTATTTTGATTTCATGCTATTCCATTGTATGGTAAAACTTACTCTAATATTACGTAAATTGTCAGTTGAACCAATAATTGTAAGGATAATGTTTAGCTTTATTCACAGATTTATTGACAATCTTCACAGATACCTCAACTTTTTAAAATTATCAATAGTGCTCTTTTTAATAGCCAATCACAGATTTATTCATTTTTAACACATTTACCCGTATTGTAACTAATTTTATCAGTGCAAAGATAAAAATAACCTTATATAATAAAAACATAAATTAACCTTATATGTATAGTTTGTAATGTATATTTTGTCAAAAAAAAATATTTATATATATAATTAAATTAAATTAATCTCTTAAAAAATTAAACAATTAATTAATTACATAGAATGAATAAATCATTTGGTATTACTTTTAATTAACTAATTTCACATAAGGGTTGATTTTGATATAATATATTTTATATTAATAATAATGATAATAATAATAATAAATTTATTAGTTCTATTTAGGGAAAACTATATCTACCTCCTTATTACATTTCATCTTTTACAATTTTCTCGTTAGAAAAAAATATATGAAATCTCCTTTACTGTTAATTTTTTTGGTTAAAATTAACGATTTTTTGTGAGTTTATCATTTTGTCTACACTAGTTTCGATGATTTAAATTTGGGTTATAATTCTAATTCGGATAGGTCGAAAACAATTTGTTTACTGTGCGAATTGAATCTTGCACTCCATCACAAAAAAAAAAAAAAAATGCAAGGGTTCAACCACTTGATCAAACTATCCTTAAATAAATTGCTTGTAATAAGTGAATATATATATCTTGTAAAAAATTAATATTGTCATACATATTAAAGTATTAAACTAATATTTTTTTTAGATAAAGATTTAACTATTAATTTATTAGATTTTATTATTAATATATAAAACTAAATCAATTTATAAAGTTATAGTTAATTTAATTGTTTAAAATTATTAGATACTAAAAATTATTAAAAACTAAATTCAAATTCATATTCAATTATTTAAAATTATTAGTTTAATCTCATACAAAATTATTATTAGTTTAATACAACAATCTCTATGATTTTTATAAATCAATATTATATGTAAATTTCATATTTAATTTTTTTATTTAAAAAATAGTTATTACTTTAATGTTACAAAAATAATTTTTTTAATAATTTGTATAAGTTGATTTGAGTTTACAAATTCATATACAATTTTTAATGTTATAAATAAATTATTAGTTGATTTTTTCTCCAATTTGTTTACTGAAAATATTTTATTTAATTTAAATAGAATAAAAAATTTTGTTTAAATATATAGAACATAATTATTAGTTTAATAATAAAAAATTATATATTCATTACATTTAAAATTTAATGTTACAATATAAATATAATATTTTGATATATATATATATATATATAATATAACATATAAATAGAATGTAATAATTTGTTTACTTTGGTGGTTTGAACCCTTGCATTCATACATAGGGTAAGGGATCAAGCCACTTTACAATCAAAATTTTTAAAATTTTTTTCTGGTTCAGTTAGGTGAATTGGATCCATAATTTGGGTCAACTCATTAAAGATAAACTTGAAATTTTTTAAAAAATTAACAAAAAAACTAACGGGTCAATTCAGTAAAGATAAACTTGAAATTTTATAAAAAATTAATACAAAAACTAATGATAGGGGAAATTCTATATATATATATATTTTTTTTTTAATAGGGCGAAAATTGTAAAAAGTCGAATCTAATAAGAGCGTAGATGTAGCGTTCCCTTATCTTTAATTAGTTAAATTTTTTAAGTTTTTTTAAGAGATAATTAATTTAATTATATATAAATAATTTATTTTGTGTACAAAATATACATTACAAATTATACATATAGATTTAATTTTTTCTTTATATTCTATAAGGTGATTCTTGCCTCTACACAGTGCACACAAAGTATTACAGTAAGGCTAAATGTGTCACTTTAGTGTTAAAAGGAGTACTGCTAATGATTTTCAAAAAATTAAAACTATTTGTGAAGATTGTTAACAAATGGATAAAACTGACGATTATCCTAATTTTAAACTTGAGATAATGATTTAAATATTTGTATATTAACTTTTTCTCAATTTATATATACTATATTAATATAAATTAATGTAATGATATTTATATAGTTGTCATATGTTTTATATAATTACACATAATTATATAATTTGTACGTGTACCCCTCATAGTACACCTCATATTATTGTAATTATAAATGTATTCTTTAGGTGTCAAGGTAACTTTTACTGTGACCAAGATGGTAATATTTTCTTTATTTAGACAAATAAGTTCACATATATTAATTTTATTGTCATTTTTTTTCTCTCTTTGACTTACAGACTTTCTCCTAAACGACTTATCAACTCTTCTAATTATGGTTAATTAGAAGTCAAAAACAGTTTTTCTTTATTTTTATTTTATTTTTTTACCTCTCTTTGATAATTTCATCTGAAAATTATTAAAATCAAACATTTGTTACAAATTTTTATTTCAATAACTATTTTATTCAGGAATAGTTTGTTATATTTTGATTTCAATTTTTAAATTTTGTAAAATTTTTCTATATTTTTGTACTAGGATATTATTGCTTTTTTTTTTGTCACATTATCTATTAAATTAGGTATTTGTTAAGATGCAAGTTAAAGAAATTAATATTTTAATTTTAATAAGATAATGGATGTTAGTGTTATTCAATAGGATTTTTTACTGCATGCAATATATGGAAAATTAAAGCATGTAGTATAAAATTAATATGTAAAATATTTTTATTTAGACATTTTGATAAATAAGCATGCGCGCTGTAGTGATAACTATTGTGATGATTGTCCTTCATGTCTTTGATTTGGTCCTCGACCCAACTCTAGCCTATTGATTTCCCTATCACATCGAATTTTCTCATAATAAGGTTATAATTTATTATAAAAAGATGATTGTACTCCTAAAATCAGTAAAATATAATGCACATATTTAAAATACATTAATAAAATATATAATAATAACAATATTATTTTATAGTACATTATTAATATAATATTTGTTAATATATAATATATTATTTATTTTACAACATTTTTATTTTTATTATGTATTTATATTTTAGTTATATATTATTAATATTAAATTTTATCACTTAATATTAATTAGTAAAATTTGTTCGAATATGTGAAAAAGTCTATTCTTTTTTGTCCCTCTTAATGGCCTAAACCAAATTGTCAAGATATTCCCCACTTGAGCCGGATCCATTTGAATTTTTTTCGTCATCTGGCCCAAAGTCATGGGGCACGTGTGGAGCAAAAATTCATTGACGAGCTGTGTGCATGTACAGCTTTGCTCGTGACTTCTACCTTTAACAGTCCACACTGTGATCGGGAATTCGTCAACTGACCTTTATTAGATATATTTAATTTAAATTACAATATAATCATAATAAATATGTTACAAAATAAATAAATTTATATTTTTTGTTATAATATATTAATAAATATTTCCTTATATTTATATTATAAAAGATACTTATAATTAATATTATATTTATTTTCAATTAGACATTTAAAAATATTTTTTTCATAAAAAATAATTATTAAAAATAATATAATTGATATTTTTTAAGATATAAAAATTTTATTAAATATTTTTTAAATTATTAAGATTAATCAATCTAATAAATTAATTAATTTTCATACAACTGTGATATTTTTTGCAATTTCATGATCAAATCACTAGTGTGCACACATGTTTGCAAGTAAAATTTGGAGGTTGCAGTAGATATAGATTTATCAAGAAATCTTTTATTAGGTGATATCCCAACCACCATTGGCAGCCTAAAAGGTCTACAACATGTCTCTTTAAGATGTAACAGATTACGAGGCCAACTTAATTCCAGAATCATTTAGTGAGCTAACAAGATTGGAAGTCTTGGATTTGTCCGACAATAATTTTTGTGGTGCAATTCCTAAGTCTTTGCAGCACTCTCATGCCTCAAATATCTAAATCTTTCTATCAACATGCAAGAAGGAGAAATTCCAAAAGGAGGATCTTTCGTTAAATTTACAGCTGAATTATCTGTGGGAAATCTTGCATTGTGTGGCTTCCCAAGAGCAAGTCTCACTATGCAAATCTACCTCTCACCACACAAGAAGGAGAAATATTGATCTCCAACGAATTGTTTTGCCATTGAGTATTGCGTCAACAGTACTAGTTTTGGCCCTCGTACTTGCCTCGCTAAAATGCCCAAAGAGAAAGCCGAAGATACCAAATGATTATGACATGTCATCGCCAGAAACTTGGAAAAGAATTTCTTACCATGAACTTGTGCGAGCTGCAATTGGGTTCGCTGAGCACAACCTACTTGGCGTGGGGGGTTTTGGTTCAGTTTATAGAAGGAGACTTCAAGATGGGTTGGAAGTTGCAATAAAAGTGTTTCACCTGTATTATGAGTAGCTTTCATCAATCGAAACCTTGTGAAAATCATGAACAGTTGTTCAATTGAAGATTTTTTTAAAGCATCAGTGCTAAAGTACATGTCTAATGGGAGTTTATAGAACTATTTGCATTTTGATGACTGTCTTTTGGATATTTTACATAAGCTGAATATCATGATAGACACAATTTTGGAACATCTTCAGTTTGGTTATTCAATCCCTACAGTTTATTGTGACTTGAAGTAAAGATTGCTAGACAAATTAAGGTATGGTGGCACGTTTGAGTGAACCGAAAAGTTTTACATTCTTAATCTTTAGAATTAGATCGGATCAAACATAAGAATAAAACTAAATTGCAACTGGATCGAATAATTGTGAACCTAATAACTTGGTTTGGTTTAGTTTGATCTGGTTCAATTTTTCAGATTGATATTTTTTTGTTCATTTGTATCTTTCTTCTTTATTTTCAGTTTAAACGACATCATTTATATAAATACTATTTCAATTCGATTTTGACTTTCTTAACAAAATTTAAATCAAACCAAAATTTTCGATTCTCCAATAAGAAGAACTGGATCAGATAAAAAATCATGCGAAACCAGAACAAAGAGTTCCAGTTCTGCCAGCTTCGATTTTTTGGGGTCAAAGGTTTTTTAATCCAGCCCTAGTGTTCAATTATAATCCAAATTGTTCTTCTAATTTTAATATAATGTATATTTCACATGGTATCAGAGCCTTTTAAGCTCCTATTGTATTGTTTCTCCCTTTGGAGGCGTGCACCGCCAACATGTACGGGCTGCAACTTTCACTTCCACCTACCACTCCACCCTCCGCCAATCAATGCCGCATGTGGGATTCACGTGCAACCATCACCACCGGTGTGTGGCTCACCAATCTGTCCAACCATAGTCTCTCTCACCATACATGCGCCATCTAGTACCGTCGACGAAGACCAACTCCAACGTTGTTTTCCTGTTTGAGATCCGGCTAAAAACCGGCGTTTTTATTCTCATCACTAGCAGCAATTGCCTCAAAGCTCACCGATCTATCTAACCTTGTTATCAACTTCAATTTTTTAGCCACTAGTTTTTACAGTTAAATCAAGTCCGAACTGGTCCTCTTTTCTTTCATTCACCCATTTTTCAACGACAAATCTGACCAATCGGCATATCTGACACCACAATTGATATTCTGGCAAATTGAATCTCAATCTTATGACTTTCTTGGTGATTGATTGTCTTTTGGCTTTCTTTCTTTGGTATGTTGCACGTTGAAACTTTCTATTTCTTTATTCAGATATCACCTATCGACAACATGCATTATATTATCTTTATTTTCAAAAGGGTTTTTGTCATTGATTATCCTTGTGTTTTATCATTTATATTAGGAGTGGGCTATTTCAATTTCGGTTTGGTTTTCATAAAAATCGAACCGAACCCCAAATATATGAAATATAATACTGAATCAAATCGAACTGAACTAGTTCGATTCGGTATCAATTTTGGTTTCTTGGTTGTACTTTGGTTCTACTTCATTTTTGAGATTCAGTTTTCAAAAGATTTTTTTAAATATTTTTATATGAATCCCTAAACTATATAATAATTATAAATTTTTTTTTATAATTATGTAAAAATTTATATAAATAAATTTATAATTTTTTAATTTTTTATAATTTTTATAAAATTTGAGAGTTTAAATAAAATTTTATAATGGATTTCAGTTTGGATTCGATTTAACTGAACCGACTGGTTTAGAACCGAAATAAAATAAAAACTATTTTTAGAACTGAATCAAATTGAATGATTCAGTTTGATTCAATTCAGTTGACCATGTTTACCCAATCCTAATTTATATCCCTTTGCTTCTTATTTATCAGCCTTATACATTTGATTTGTTTGTTATTTAGGGCTACCGACAAGCATTTTAGGTTATCATCATTTAAATTCCTTAATGAATTGTAATTTTGTCCTCTTGTTCAATTTGACCCCCTAATTTCTTTTCAAGTTCTTTTGAGTTTTTATCTTTTTCTTATACTTTTGCTTATGCCCTTCGTGTCTTAATTTTATAAGCTTATTTTTGAGATTCTTGTCAATCTTTTTTTTTTTTTTCCTCTTTTCATTTCAACGAAAGTGAATACTTTTGTTCCCTTCGCATCCTCCTTGTCTAATTGCCCAAGCTAATAACAAAGCTAGACCTTCCAGCAAGGTAGATGCCTTCGTTCCTTATCCTTTCCCACCATACAGTCAAATTTCCCGAAACTGTTATCAAAGCTGGATCCTATGACAATAGTTAACACTTCTAATTCCTTTGCCCTTTGTTTGCCAGTCATCCCAAACTTTTATGAGAGCTGGACCCCTCCATACCTATATCACCACTCGCCCCAGGCTGTTTTTAGAGCTACACCCTCTGGCAATAATGGGCATCTTTGGTTCCTTACCTTTTCTTATCCCACATCATCGTCACCTCTATTTTGTTTTCTTCTCTTTCGAGATTCCCAATCTTGTTTTTGTCTCCTTAAAGTGTCTCACATATTTATTTAACTAGTTTGAACTTATTTTTATATTGCAAACTCAAGTTGGCAGAGTAAACTTGAGTTTGAGGGGGAGTGTTAGATATTATATATTATCATATAAAAAACATCATCATTAGAATTATTAAGTATTGTCAACATTATCATGTAGATATCATCATTTCTTCTTTATAATTATTTATTTTCGTTGCAATCCTTTTGTCTATTTCAAGCCTAGAATACCTATATTTCGTATTGTGTTTAATTGTAACATCTGATTTCAATTCATTACATATATATGTCACACACAGAGTATGAAAGAGAAGGAAGTGTCGAGAAAAGCTGATGTTTATAGCTATGGTATCTTGTTAATGGAAACATTTACAAATTAAGAAGAAGCCAACAGACGGAGTTTTTTCTAGAGACATGAATTTAAAGCATTGTCTAGGTGAGTGATTACGCACTTCAGTAATGAAAGTTGTGGGTAGCCATTTGCTAAAAGATGAGAACGAACAATTTCTTTGCGGACGAGAAATGAGTGTCCATCTGTCTTGAGTTTGGTCAGGCAGTGTACAAGAGAGTCACCTGAGGAGAGGATCAGCATAAAAGTAGTAAGTCAACTCTTGAAATTAGAGACACATTGCTTGCAATACTCGAACCACAGCCCCACAGGAGTCATTAAAGAAATGAGCTTAAATCGCTGATAAGGGACTTAAATTTACATATGTTTTATTATCTTTTTATTGATAATGTTCTCCAATAGCTGTCTCCAATAGCAGTGAAAAATTCATTCAAAATAAACGAGTTCAAATCATAATATAAAATTTATAAAATATTCTTCAAATTATAATGGGAACGTCAATTTGAGGGTAGGGCTTTTTTAGAAAACCTGTGATCAATGATAGACTTAATTATTCAACTTATAAAAAGAAATACGAGGGTTTGCTTTTATACTGCATTGCCTTTTCATCGTTAAATTGAATACTTTTAATTAATTAATTCATTAGCGATTATGTTCAAACTCTTGGAGATCATACTCTTTCATTACTATTCGAGTTACGGGTACATTAACTAACTGGAATTTAAGCGTGAACCTCATTATAGTTATAATAGAAATTATAAATTAATTTAACTTATTCGGTAGTACTTTCTTTTTACCCACTATCGAGGTGCTTCTAAAAAGCATTCTTCTTTTTGAATTCTTCATCACTTTATTATACTAATTATTCAAGAAAAAATCTACTTTTTTTCTTTTCTATATATTTTCTTTCTTTGTCTCGAACATTTGACGCTGACCTTGGGGAACGTGATCCGGGTGATAATCCCAAATCTTTATGTCTTTATATATCACTGAAAAGGTGTGTTCAGTTCGGTGAATTTTTTTTTATCTTATACTGGAACAATTCTTTTAACTGCTTCCCTTAGTAGGGGAGGTAACTTTCATCGTTGCTCAGTTCTTTCTTTACATCTACCGGGTTGAAATCCATGGCCCTATCTCTATTTGGATGTGCCATCATATTGTTGACGTCAAAAGTCCTCCCCCTTCCTCGTAATGGTTTAGAATCAAGTCGTCACGGGTCTTACCTATTCTTTTTGTCCTCGACCTCGATCTTTGCTATTTATCTCCAGATTGCTCTAACTTCTCCTCCTTTTCTTGAGCAACATTCGATCTTCTATCTCAATTTCTTTAAAGATCTCATTTTAAGCTTGTTCATCCGTAGTTATAGTTCACTTATGGACAACGAACCATGCCCTTTCCATTAATAGCCTATTCTTTAACCCTTCCAGTGCCAAGGGATGCGAGAAGGCACTAGCCTTCATGATCTTCTTAAGTTACCTCTTTATGACACTTTTCAAGGATTTATCCCTTCCTTGCTTAACAAGCAATAGCAAGCTGGGGATTTTGTAGTACTCACTATTCCTGTGAACTCGTTGACGAACTACTCCTAGAGCTAATAAAAACTTGTTATGCTTTTCGGCTTCAAATTTTTATAGCATCATCTCGCTTGCTTTTCCAAGGTCAATGAGAATGGATGGCACATTTGCAATTCTGTTAAATGTTGGATCATTATCATGTCTCTAAAAAAATCGATATATAATGTTAGGTTTGTCTTTCCCATATACGGCGAGATTTAAGGCATCTTAAATTTTTAGGGTAGAATAAAATCTTGATCCTTCTGGCAAATTCCTGTCCCGTTATCAATCTTTTTCTCTATGGGCCTATAGTTCTTTAACAAGCTCTCGAATCTTTTCCTCCATCTCTCTCCGGCTTACCACTTGATTGGCTATAAGTCTAGCCAAGTTTGGTATTTTTTCTACGGCAGCCTCTTCTTCATCTTTCCTGGCTTTTGATTGAAGTAAGTTCTCATATCAACTGAACTTATGTTGTGCTTGGGTCTCTTTTTGCCCTGATTCGATTTACATAATCAGCTGTCAGTTTCTGCTCAGATCTTTCCTTGTTGTGGAAGGGAATTTCTTTACCGTGGCTTTCACACATCAGTCTCTCACCTCGAGCCTTTTCTCGTGGGGGAGTTATGCGCTTTTCCTTATGACCATCCGATTCCCACTGCTTGCTCTCTAATCTCCTAGTGAACAATTCCTTGTGACAAACTCTTGGTGAGGTATCGTTTTCCTCATTTTTTGATAACCCCAACTTTGTCGAATTTCATCTACTGATGACGCCTTTCTGAATTGTCTTTTATGCTCTCGATCTCTTTCTCTAACATTCCCATTTTATTTTTCAAAGCTTTCACCTGCCTGCCTTTCTGCAGATACTTTTGTTCGCTTTATTGTACTTGTTGTACAAGTTGAATTGCGTCCACGTCTTCTTTGGGCATCGTTGTTCGGCCTCGAGATTGTTATAGCGAGGATGGTGGAGCAATAGAATCTGATGAATCTTCTTCACAAATTTTTTCGATTGGTAGCTTTTTGGTGATTGGTTGTTCCTTAATCAATGCCATGGCTTTTCAGTCGTTTCCCATAGATGACACCAATTGTTGATACCCGAATTTATAACTTTTAATATCACACAGTAAAAATTGTTTTTCTCTTCCTTCTTCGTAAGAAAGGAGAATTTTGTTGTTAAATTCATAGAATAACATGAATGAATTTATATGGGTAGTGCATGGTGTGAGTATATAGATATATATATAACCAATTTCCTTACCCTAGTAGTATTCACAATGGACCCTATTCGAATACGTCCCTAATCAAAATTCCAAACCCAAATCGGTTTCCCAATTTCGTAAGGATTCTAATGAACAACAATTTGCTTAAACCCACAACATTGGTTTCACCTTCCTGAACAAATATGCTCTGACCAAGATCCCTCTTCAACTGAATTGGACAAACATCTGGACTTGCTAGCATATGGCCCATTTAACCCCTCGAGCCTCTAGCCATTCTCTCAAACACTTCAAATTAGAACTATCGATTCTAAATTTTCCCTATCATAAGGAATACATCAAGCAACAGTTTTATTGTTCTAAGCAGATTCGTTTGTGTAACATCCGACTAGAACCTTTCTTAAGATGATCCAAACATGACGCACTAGGACTAATCAAACATTGGTTTTGCTAGCACGGAACCCATTAATTTCATAGGCCCGCGGCTATCTTTCCAAACAGTCCTTATTTATTAAAAAAAAAGATGGTTATCCCCTTTTTAATAGTAGTTAATTAAGAAAAGTATATTTGTAAGCTCCTTATTGAAAATAAATATAATACTAATTATAAGTATTTATTTTATTACGTATTTATAATAAAATCTTGACATATATATACATACGTATATTATAACAAAAATTATTAGATTATTTATTTTATAATATATTATAATACAATATTAATTACATATTATACATTGAGTAAAATAAAGAAGAATGATATTAATTCATTAATTAAATAGAAATTCATAAATTTATAATATATTATTTTTTATTATATTATAATTTAAATTAAATACATTTATATCTAGCTAAAATATAAAAAAAAAACTAAAATATATATTGAAAAATGTTATATTATCAATGTACTATAAAATAATATTTTTATTTATTTTGTTAATGTATTTTAAATAAATATATTTTATTTTACCAAATTTTAAAAGTCATAGTTTTTTTGCTAAATAACTTTTATTGTATAAAAGTATAGTATCATTTTATAATATAAATTACGACTTTGATGAGTATTTTGGAAATTATTGAGATAAATTAGTCTAATAAACTAATTATTTTAACGAATTATGAATTCGTTTTGCTTCTATATATTTATGAAATTCTTTGTGCTATCAGAATAAGTTATAAGTTAAAGATTTGATGCTAAACTTTTCGAGGGAGTTGTTCACCACTTGAATGATTTGTCAATGTAAAAAACGGTGTGTGCAGAGTGAGGGATAAGAAAAAATAGGATGCAATTTAATTAATACATGAAAAAAATACTAACATTTTTTCTATTTGAAAGATGTTATTAGAACAATAATTGTGAGGTCTATTTAGAATACTATTGGAAAATTAAAAATAATTTATTTTATAATTTAAGATTAAAAGAAGTTTGGGTAAAAAAATTTACTACATGATTGATAAACTTTTCCAAATTGAGAAATTGTATTAAAGAAAAGAAAAATTAACTTTACGGACTAAGTTTTGGTCTGAATTTTTATAAATGACTATTGTTTAAAATATGTTTAAAAAATGATAAACTCAAAAATTTTTTGAACCAAAATACCCTTGTTTAAAAGTATATGTTGGTTAGTTTTGAAAATTTTTTATAAGGGTATTTTGATCCAAAAAAATTTGAATTAATCATTTTTGAAACATATTTTGAATAGTAGTTATTTAAGAAAATTGAATTTAAAAGTTGGTTATTGTTAAAATTTCCTCGGAAAAGAAACCAAACTACAATTCAAGGGGAGACTAAAGTAAATAACTAATCCATTCACCTCAATTACTAAAAAATTCTATTTTCATAATCTATCCTTTTTTGATAGAATCGATTAAGTATAAGCAAGGATTTCAAGGTTTATCTATCTCTCTCAGTTTTTATTCTTCTAAATTAAAATTTTCCAATAATTTCTTTCTTATTTGTCTATTTTGTTATAATTACCAATGAACAAATAGTCATCAACAGTTTGGTAAAACTTTTAAAAATTAATCCTTATAATTTCTTTTCTCTCGGAAAGAATTAATGTATGACAAGATCACAAAGGAATTTATTAAAGAGAAATAACCAAACTACAAATCAAGGGAGGACATAAAAGAACTCGCCTTTGAAATAGATACAAAACATAGGCAAGTGAATAAAAATTTTGAGAGCACTTAGAAAACAAGGACTAAATAAAAATTTTAGCAGAGGAATTTATTCATATCCTTTATTGAAAGCATGATGATCTCGAGATGTGGCATATCCCAAGTAACACTATCACAAGGTACTTATTTTTCATAATCTAGCCCTTTCTAACATAAATGGTTTCATATAAGAAAGAAAATCGAGATCTTGTTCAAATTTAGCCATTTCTTCCTTAGTCAATGCAATGAATGCTTTAACTCCTACACCATCGTTGGTGGGCAACAGGAATACACCCCTAACATCCAAGATAATATGGGATACCAATATAAGCTTTCCTACCCAAAATCCGCTTCACAAAAAGGCATCCTAGAAAGATCAAAAACATGAATCACCACACTGTTTGCAAGTCCTTTAACTAGACCACCAACATAGATGTTCTTCTTATACTAATCAACCACATTCTTGACAGCTTTGTGAACTTCTGCGGCTATATAATTGTAGTCAATTTCTTCATTAATTGGCAATTGCAAAATTGCCGTCGTCACCAAGCACCCAAGACTTTGCGGTGGTAATAGTGGATTCACTATATTTCGCAGATTGATCGCAATTACTGCTGCTATTTGTTTAGCAGTAAATTCATGTGTTCCTTTATTTGCGTTCTTCCTGAGCACACCTGAAATAAGTGTGGCTATAGCCTTAAAACGTGGTAGATGATTTAAATATGGCCCGCTACCAATTTTTTTTCTTAGAGCAGCTATCTTTCCACCATCAAACATAAAATGTTTTTCTACAAGTTCAGTTTGACTATAATCATAGGGATTTTGTTCGTAAAGACTTCTTAATGATGCATAGTCATCATACAGAGGATAGATGGAGGAATAATCAACAACCACATTCTTTATATCATTGGTGCCATGTGCAATTTCCACCCAACTTTTGACAAAGTAAGCTGCAGTTGTTGCATCGACAATAGCATGATTAAAACAAGTAGAGATTACAATCCCACCACAACTTAAGTAATTGATCTGCAAGACTAGGTTGGCTTTACTATAAGTAGTTGTAATTTCTTGCATATCACCCTTTAATGGCATTAGTTGCTTAAACATATTCTTATCTCTTTTTAGAAGAATCTTAGACATCTCGTCAACAACTAAAGTTTCGATGAAGATCTCACCATGATCATTGCAGTCAAAGACTCCATCTTTAACTTGTCCTACAAGAGGGTAGTAATAGGTTAATGTTTTGGACAAAGACTTTTTGAGATAGCTTGAAAGTTTCATGGCATCTTTGCTTGTTGCTGAGTAAAAGTAAATTACGGGAGCGAGAGCGTAATGATCAACAACATTATTAGGAACAAAAGACTCGTGGGTTCTTAGGTGGGCCGAGGTTAGGGAGGATGGCTTGATAATTTCAATAGAAATGATTAGATTAAAATTTTAAGTTTTAGAATTTATTATTGAAGTCCTTGTTATTATAAAAAGGAAAATCGAAAACTAGAAATTTTGAAAATTCATAACCTAAGTCCTTAAAGTTTTGAAATTATATAACTTAAGTTCTTATTTTTTTTATTTAATTTAAGTCCTTGACCACCTTTAACTGCTGTTGCGAACAACCATTGAACACCATTGACCACTATTTAGTTATTCGTTTGGATTATAATAGATATTATTCAGCTCTTTGTTGAACACGTTCTATACAATGATACTATCACACTTGTTATTTGAATAACTATTTGTCGTAAATCTGAAGTTGAATTTTCGAATACCAAAAATCAACTCTAAATTTACAGTGAATGGTTACTCAAATGACGATGATAATAGTATCATTACGTACAACAAAGATTTAAACGATACCTACAGTGATCCAAACTAATGACATTAAACGGTAGTTAAGACAGCTGGTAGTTGTTGGTGGTGGTAGTTAAAAGTGGTAAAGTATTTAAATGAAATAAGAAGAAAATAAGAAGAACTTAAATTATATAATTTTAAATCTTTTAAGAGCTTAAGTTATATATTTTTAAAATTTTTGATTTTTAAGTTCCTTTTCACAAATAGTAAGAACTCTAATAATAAAATGCTTCTTACAATTTATCTTTAACAAGAAACGTACACGTTGTTTATTATATATTAGATATTGATCTCAGTCTCAATCTCAATCTTATACATATTAATATTATTTACTACATAATGTACTACTGTCTGTCTATCTATATATTCTCCATCTATATATATATATATATAATCCATAATTTGCATTGCATTGCACTACATTTGCATGGCATGTGAGTCCTAACAACACAAGATAACTAAGATATTAATTGTATTATGTAAAGTAAACCAATGCTAAGCCGTTAGCTGAACAATTTTCATCTTGGTCTAAGATATACTACAGTACTATATTAACAATTAATGAATATAATAATACTAATTTTATGGGTCTAAATTAAACAATATTATGTGGGCTTAAATAATTCTTGAAGATTATTTAAAACGAGAATGACAGCTGTCAGTGTTGACACCTCAAGTGTGACAAATATCACACATATTAATAAGTCTTATTCAATTTAAGAGTAAAAATTACATTACCTCAGTCTGTCAAACTAGAAGTTAAAGATAGTATTTATGACAATCACGTCTTTTATATAGAAATTAGAGGTTTGGGACCATTTCCTTGAATCGTAGTGATAAGAATTTGACTCCATGAGAAATTGAGCAAAAAGTTGGAGAATTGGCCTACTTCTTGTGTATATCAATTAACGAATTTTGAAAAGTGAACCGAAGAATAAATGATTTATTAGTAGAAAGAAAACCCAAGAATCCTCTTTTTTCTATAGCATAAATTATTTAATTGAAGTTTCTTTAGAATGCTCGCTTGGACCAAAGAAAGGTAAGCATATGTTTAAAATATTTTCTAATAGTGATTATGTTAAACTCTTGAAAGAATCCAAACTTTTAATATAAATCATTAATTATTTAAAGTGATACTAATCAATTGAATAGTTTATGGATTCCTTTCTACTTGAAGAGACAAAATGTGTTAGTAATATGAAAACTTGAATCTTAAATGGGAGGGAAGTACTTGCCAGATCTATTTTGGACAAAGGTTTGAAGTAAAAGTAGTTATATTTCATATTATTTATTTAATTCTTTTAATATGTTTTAAGAAAATTAAATTTGAGAAACATTATTAAAATAAATAAATAAATTTTTGCAGTACTTACTAAGCCCAATATTATGATCTCTATGTCATTGTCGTAAAGATTTTAAAATGAGGGTATGAATAAGGATTTAGAAAAAGAAAATTAATTAAGGCAATTTAAAAAAAATTTGAAAGAAAATTTAGTAGAAGTTGGAAAACAACCATGAATTGAGGGTATACATAGTAAATAGATGCAATTAGAAGAAGTGAATGGGGGTGGGGGTGGGGTCAGCGGATTGAAGGTGTGCCTTAGCAATAGCCTATTGTTTAAGAGACACTGGAGATTAACGTTGAAATAGGGACAATGATTAACAATCTGGGCTTAATGGGTCTTCATTGAAGAATCTAACGCAACACAAGGCACAACCGTGATTTTAAGACGAAACGATGAGGTCAGCTTAATGGTTAGTTCTAAGGTAAGACAAGACAAGACATAGAGAAATATTGTACTAGTAAGGGTTTGATGTTTCATAGGTAAGGTTTCTCACTCCCATCCAAAATTTTTTTTTACAAAAGAAATTTATAAAATAAGTAAATAGAAATTTCAAACAATTTGTACACATTACATAATTACAATTAGTTACTGGTTCACATCACGCTGATAATTGTATGTCGTATTAACAATACTAATTGATATTAATTTATAACAATATTATTTATTATGATAACTAGCTACAAGCATTAACTAGTAGAACACTCTTTGTATTCATCTTAAAAGCATTAATTAGCTTGTGTTTAACCTTAAAAAGATGAAGCCATCTATTGTTGGACCAAATTATTGCTAATACATAATACTAAGGTGATTACATGAAAAATGCTCAGATAGGGGTGGGCAAAAGCCTGATCAACTGAACCAAACTGAATCAAATTGATTTGACTTTTAGTTTTTCATAATGTGGTTCAATTTCTAGTTTAATATTTTAAAAGCTTGAGAATTCGATCCAATTCTTGCTCAAATGTGTTGGATTTTAAGCTTGATTTTCAAAATTGAAGGCCAAATCTTGTTTTTTAAAATTGAAGCCCAAATTCAATTTCCAAAAGCGAACAGATTCATGTGAATTGATGGGAAGTTAGGTGAGTTTCAATTGAATGTGTCAGGTGAAAATAAGTGGTTGGGATTTGATCATTTGCTACATATATCTACAAAATCAATGGCTTAGAATGTTTTGTAATTATTATAAATATCTACTTGTATTTTGTATATTTCTTTAATTTAAGAGAAAAGAAGTGAGTAAGTGAGTTGCAATCTACAAAAGGAAGTAAGAGTGAAGAGTTGTTTGTGTGCTTGTAATAAGTTTTGGAAAAATATAATAAGAGTTTGATTTTTTTGAGTGAATAATCTTTTCAAGAAAGTGGTATTAGAGCTACATTTGTAGTGTTAAAAATATTTTTTTAGTATATCAAATTGAAGCTCATGCCAAAGAAGCACAACACCACAAAAATCATCAAAATCAAAGTTCAGATGCGCTAATACGCACTATCAGAAGTTTGCTATGTAGAAAGAAGAGAGTGAGTTAATCCAACAAGTCAAGACTAAATCGAGCCATTTAAAATAGACGAATAGAGTCGATCATTACGAACCATTAAAGAAATTAATAGAATTGAGTCAAATAGTTGACCAAGTAAATTTGACCTTTGACCATTGACCTAAATTGAACGTTTTGACCAAGTTCTTCCTAAAGTTTTTGATTTTCCAAATCCATCTGTGCCATTGAATTTTTCAAATTCTCACTATAATAAGAGACATGGAAAATGGAGGTATGACAACATTTCAAGTTCTAATTATCAACAAAAACAATTATGATAATTAAAGAATCAAAGTGAAGGCACTTCTTAAAGCATAAGACGTGTGAGAAGTTAGAGAAAAAGGTTATAAAGAGCTTAAAGATGATGTTACCATCGCCGCTTTGACTCAAGCACAAAGAGATGTATTGATGGACTCGAGAAAGACGGACAAAAAAGCTCTTTATATCATTTATCAAGGATTAGTTGATGATGATTTTGAAAAGATAGCAAATGAAACCTCTACCAAGCAAGCATGAGATAAACTTCAAACATCCTACAAAAGGCATCGAAAAAGCAAGAAAAGGTACTTCTTCAGACCTTAAGAGGAGAATTTGAAGATTTACACATGAAGGAATGCGAGATGGTTGTTAACTACTTCTCAAGGGGAAGTTATTTTGAACCAATAAAAAAGAAATGGTGAAAAGTTAAGTGAAGTGAGAATAATAGAGAAGATACTACCCTCTATGGATCCGAAATTTGATTACATTGTAACAAGAATTGAAAAAACTAAAGATCTAGAAGAAATGATGATTGACTAACTCTAAAGATTGCTGAAAGCCTATGAAGGAAACCAATGTGGTTGAGGTAGAGACCAAGGTGAAGGAAAAAATAGAGGTTATGGTAATGGATGATGTTAGAATTACAACAACATCATTAATTCTATTTGAAAAAGATGAACAATGGGATTTTGGCTCTTATATAGATGATTTGAAGAAAACGAGCAGGCTAAGCAATAAGGAGAACTTCAACAAGAGCTTTTAACATAACCAACTTTGCCAACAAGAGTTTATTCACCATTATCCTTTCTAAATGAAATAAATAATGAACGCACAAGGAGTCTTCAAGATCTCTACGAGGTAATTAAAAGTGAGATAATCTTATTCTCTTTTCCCTTTATACTGATTATAAACCAATAAGCGTTAAAGAAGCTACACAAGATAAGAAATGGATAAATGTAATGGATGAAAAAATTAAAGCAATTGTAAAGAATGACACATAAAAGCTTTATTTACTTCTCAAAAGCCATTGGAGTCAAATAGGTGTATGAAGCAAAGAAAAATGCAAATAGAGAAATTAAATGATATAAGGCGAGCCTAGTTGCAAATGACTATAGTAAAAGAGGTGGCATCAACTATAATGAGATGTTTACTCTAATAGTATGCTTAAAAACTATAAGACTAATCATTTCATTGGTCACTCAAAATAAGTAGAAAATTCATCAAGTGGATGTTAAATCTACCTTTTGAATAGAGTTCTCAAATAAGAAGTCTGCATACAATAATATTAGGCTACAAAGTTAAAGGGCAAGACGACAAGGCACTGAGATTGAAAAAGGTTCTTTATAGATTAAAATAAGTGCCAAGAGCATGGAATAGTCAAATTGACAAGTATTTTTAAGAGAATGGCTTCACCAAATGCCCTTACGAATGTGCACTCAACATCAAGACCAAAGATAGAGATGTTTTGATTATGTGCTTGTACATAGATGATTAGGTTTTTACTAGAAGCAATCTAAGCTTGTTTGATGATTTGGAAAAAACAATGATTAAAACATTCGAGATGATTGACATGAAGGCTTATGGTGTATTATCTTGGTATCGTAGTAAGACAAGAGGAAGATGAAATCTTCATTTCACAAAAAGGCTACACAAAAGAGATCCTCAAGAATTTTAAGATGGAAATTACAAGCCGATTACTACACCGATAGAGTACAAACTTAAGATCTCAAAGCATGAAAAAGAAGAAAGAGTAGATTCAACTCTTTTCAAGAGCTTAGTTGGATGTTTGCAATATTCGACATGTACAAGGCCTAATATTCTCTATGTTACTAAACTTTTGAGTCATTACATAGAAACCCTAACAACAATATATTTTAAGGCTGCAAAGAGAATTCTCTATTACCTAAAAGGTAAAATAAATTTTAGCTTGTTCTATTCAGCTTCAAGTGATTATAAGCTTATTAGATACAACAATATTGATTGGGCTGGAGATTGATGATTGAAAAAACACAATTGGTTTTGTATTCTTCATGAGAGACAGCACCTTTACCTAGATGTTGAAGAAGTAACCAATTCTCATACTCTCTACATGTGAAGCTAAGTATACAGTAGCCACATCATGTGTTTGCCATGTAATTTAGTTTGAAAACCTATTCAAAGAGCTAAGATTACTGCAAGAAAAGCCAACAAAGATTTATGTTGATAACAAATCAGTTATGGCATTGGAAAGGATTCAATGCTTCATGATTGAGACAAGCATATGCACACTCACTATCATTATATAAGAAAATGCATCATAAGAAAGGATGTTCAAATAAAGCATGTAAAGTCTCAAGATCAAATTGCTGATATTTTTATCAAGCCACTGAGGAGTAAAGAATTTGTGAGGTTGAGAAATACACTTGGAATCATAAAATCAAGTCTAGGGAGAGGTGTTGAATTTTAAACTTGATTTTTAAAATTGAAGCCTAAATCTAATTTTTTGAAGCAAGCATCATTCATGTCAATTAGTGGGAAGTTAGGTGAGTTTTAGTGGAATGTGTTAGGTAAAAATCAATGGTTAAGATTTTATCATTGGTTAGGTATACCTATAAAATCAATAGCTTAGAAGGTTATATGTTTACTATAGATGCTTACTTGTATTTTTTGTCTTTCGTCAATTCAAGAGAGAAGAAGTGAGCAAGTGAATTGTAAGCTTCAAGAAGGAAGCAAGGGTAAGGAGTTGTTTGTGTGTTTGTAGTAAGTTTTACAAAGATATAATAAGAGTTTGATTTCTTTAAGTGCATAATCCTTCCAACAAAATGAACCAAGTCAAAAACCAAACTAAAAACTGAATCATAAATGAAGAAATTTTAAAAATAAATTAAAATGTTTATATTTAATAAAAAGATTGTGTGATAATAAATTAAAGTTGTGTTATATATAAAATGAAAGACAACCCTAATCCTAAATTCTATTTCTCATTCAACTTTAGCCTATACCAAATGATAGAATTAGCATATTGCAACAACTTTTAGATTATAATACTCAAGTGTAGGTTGTATCAAGTAATAAAAAGAAAATTCGAGTATCGATCCACAAGAAATAGTTATAATAAGTCCACAAGTTCAGTGGTCCAAATAAATAGGGATTATCTTGATTAATTTGTTTATTTTAGAAAATTAATTCAATGTTACCAATTACCAGGGGATTAGGGATTCACTTTGAAGAAATTTATAAAAATTATTATTGATCCCCTTTATAACACAACTAAAAATCAAGTAAGGAGTGATTTTAATTAGAAGATGAATATCATTTAAACACATGAAAGTGTCGTTTTAAAAGAAAAGAAAGGAAACAAACAAAAAAAAGAACTAGTCTTTAAATTGATGGTGAAGACAACAAGTTGCCTTGCTCATTGATATATAAAAAAACATCCAAGTAATAAATGTCCCATTTGTTAACAATGAATTAATATTTCTAACAAACCAAAAATACTTGTAAAATCTAGTATTCAATCAATTGCGATGTTTAACAATGAAGTACAAAGCAAAATATCAAAGAACAATTATTATAAAATCATCAAAGTTTTACCCTTAGCCCTAACTACAAATTTAGCAAAACATTATGTAATTAAAAACTAAATTAAGAAAGCGAGAATGAAAATAAAGAGAGAGGTTGTCCTAAATAACTTCCACCACTTCCTTTATATAGGCAAAATAAGATATTTTACATGTGTGAGCACACGTTACAAACTTTCAACTTAATCATGCTCTATTCGATTATAACACATTTTGGACCATTGAATTCACCAAATTTGTTAAAGATGTCTTTTCAAGATTGTAGGCAAGTTCAAAAGCTTTCCAATATTCTAAATTTCAACCAAATTTATTATGCATAGCCTAAGTTATGTTGAAAATTTATTTATGGGACTTAATTAAGACCAAAAAATAATGGTTTCAAATTTTGTCAAGGTAAACTTCTTTAGGCAAAGATTATTTTTGTCTCCTTTTTCTCTTTTTTTATTACAACTTTTTTTTAATATATCATAACCTTAACGCATGTAGTAAGCTTTCTACCAATAACTCCTAGACTGGTTGGCCTTAGGGTATTAGGTATTAAAACATTCTTTCGGGCTTAATTACTCAGTTAAGGGTATGAAACTATTCATACCAAAACACTATCATTTTATACGAACATTTATTGCTGATTAGGCAAAAAGCTCTATTACTAAGTAAAAGCTTTGGTTAGAATTATTTATTTATTTATTTGTTTCTTCTTTTTTTTTTTTCGAGATTTTTCTTACCTTTAGTTGCTACCTTTAACCAAAAAAACAAAAAATAGGACTCAAATATTGTAAGATTCTAATATGCCATCCACAATTACGTATCAAAATGTGTGTGAGAAAGATGATTTATAAATATTTACTAAATGAGTATTTGAGCAGAATTTGTTATGTGATGATGATGTGAGAGTTTATAGATTTGATTAATTAAACAAGAAGATAATGGTAAAACCTTTGTTATAAAATTCATAAATCAAAACTAAATGATAATGGACACATCTACTAGGATATGTTTTAGGAGTAAGATTACTCCCTACTCTACGATTCTTAAACGTTATGAATCTAAAGGTTTTTTTTTTTTTTAAAGACAAACAAAAATGACTGCTTATGTCAACTATACTCTCCTCAATCAGATTGTGACATTGTCCCCAATATTTAAATGCAAAGAGGTATAGTATAGAGAACATTATCTGAGACGGTAGTTGTTGAAAAACAAAAAAAACCTTAAACAAACTTGAGCAGAAATAACTAAGAAAAATAACAAAATGCTACAAGTGAAAACAAAAGAAAAGAAAAGTTATAAATAGAGTGACAAATCAAATTTTTTCTTTTTGCTATTTTCACTTGACCATTTTAATCGTGCCGTTGTTAAATATGGTTAACAGACAAAGCTTTGAAGTTGATTGATCAACTCATCAGTAATTGGAGCAAAGATAAGGAGTTTGCGAGCCATTTGTGAAATGAAGTTATGTTCTATAGCACGATCAAGAAAGGCAACAACTTATTAAAAAAACCATTAAAATCTAACAACCCTATGGATGGTCAGTTATGCTCAGGATGCGACTTGAAAATTTCCTCTAAGGTTTACTTAGTAAGGCAATAAAAACATCTGCAAATCAAGCATTTTATCAATTCGTTCATGCATTATTAAGACTGCTAGTTCTTCTCCAACTGTTTTGCCAGTGATGTTACTTGCAGATAAAGCCTTTGATATGATACCTACGACTTAGCATCCTCTTACATGTACGGCAATTGACACACACCCTATTAACCCAAAGCTACCTCCTCTATATTTTAGGTTAAATTTTCACTCAGCTAAAACTGGACCAAGGTTGTCAGTTAGTTTTACAAACTCTTCATCTTTCCTAGGGCTTAGCCTGCAAAAAACACAAACTTTTCTAAATTGATGAATAGAAATGACCACCACATGCTTGAAAATGATAAAAAGAAATGATATTTTGAATTTCATTGTTAGATACACATCTTCTTATGATTTGGTCAGGACAATAATTGAAAAGATATGGATCATCCTAGAAAAAATTGCGTACCTCCCTTAAAAATTTCATTTTGTCTTAAGCATTTCAATGATTTGGAATTTGACTTGAAAAAAACTAGCAATATCAGGAAACCAAGGTAAAGTTAAAAGACTTAAAAGTTGCTCATCAAGAAAATTTTCATTAATTGATGTTGTCTCAATTAATTCATCAAATGCAAGCCTAGACAAATAACCAACAACTGCATTATGTACTCCTTTCCTACCTTGAATTGTGAGATCAAACTCTTAGAGCAAAAGTATCCACCTAATCAATATAGGTTAGCCTTCTTCTTTAAAAAAGGACATTTCAATGCTACATGATCACTAAAAATGACAATCTGTCAGCGAACAAGATAAGATTTAAATTTATCCAACAAGATAAGATTTAAATTTATTCAATGCTAATACTACTATAAGTAATTCCTTCTTAGTAGTAGAACAATTCATTTGAGTACTATTTAAGATTTTACTAGTATAGTATATCACATAAATTTCTTATCCTTTTTTGGTCCTAAAATAGCTCTAACAGCATAATCACTAGGATCACATGTGATTTCAAAAGGTAAAGTCCAATCAAGAGCCTGTATGATAGGAGCAGAAGTTAACATTCTTTTAAGTTTGACAAAAGCTTATTGACATGACTCAGTCCACTCAAAGAAAGCATCTTTTGATAAAAGATTACACAATGGTCTTGATATAATATTAAAGTTTTTGATAAATTTCCTATAAAAAACCAATATGTCCTGAAAATGATCTAACATCTTTAATAGACTTAGGAATTGGCAAATTGAAAATCAATTAAATTTTAGATTTAACTACTTCAATTTCTTTGGATGAGATAATATAATAGCAGTTATGACCATGAAATGACATTTTTCCCTATTAAGCACTAGATTCTTCTCTTTACACTTGGTCAAAACTTTTTACAAGTTAGATAAACAATCATAAAATCAGTCACTAAAAATGGAAAAATCATCCATGAAAACTTCAAGAACTGCTCAACCATGTTGCAAAAAATGGTAAGCATGCATCATTGAAATGATGCTAGTGCATTACATAATCCAAGAAGTATCTTTCTATGTGCAAAAGTTCCAAATGGGCAAGTGAAAATGGCCTTTTCTTGGTCTTCATGTGTAATTTCAATTTAGTTATACCCATAATACCTGTTTAGGAAACAATAAAATGCATGTCCAGCAACTCTTTCTAACATTTGATCCATAAATGATAAAAGGAAGTAGTTTTTCCTAGTTATTGAGTTGAATTTCTTGTAGTCAATAAACATTCTCCTAACAGTAATTGTTTTAGTTAGAATTAGTTCATTATTTTCATTTTTGTCAACAGTAACTCTAGATTTCTTAGGTATAACTTGACTTGAACTTACCCATGTGCTATAAAAAACAAGGTAAATGATTCCTATATTTAAAAGCTTCAAACCTTATTTCTCACTACATCTTTCATGTTAGGATTTAGCGTACGTTATATTTGTCTAGATGATTTGGCATTATCCTTCAAATATATCTTGTTCATGCAAATCAAAGGACTAATTCTTTTTTTATGTTAGTCATGGTCCATCCTATGACATGCTTATATAATCTCATAATTTCTAGCAACTTACATTCTCGAAGAGCATTAAGTTTAGAGGAAATTATCACAAAAAAGTTTTAGTAGCACCCAACGAAGCATATTTGAGATTAGATGGTAATGGTTTCAAATCAAGTTTAGGTGGTTGAACACTTGATGAGATTTGTGAGGTAAGTCCTTAAATTTTGGTCTCCATTCATTAATTTCCAAAGCCTAAGAAGATTTTAAAAGGGAATAAATGTGAGACATTTCAAAATTTTCATCAAAATTGAAATCATTGCAACCATTTAAACAAGCATCCAAGGGATTAGAAAAAGATGAAACATTAAAGCAATCATAAACAAGTTTCTCAATATAACTAACTTCATGTATGTCATCATTTTTAGTAGGTCGCTTTCAAATACTAAACACTTTCATTTCCAATGTCATGTCTCTGAAAGAAAGTTTTAAAACTTTATTTCCATAATTGATTTTTGCATTAGATGTAGCAAGAAATGGAAATCTTAACATGGTAGGTCTTTAGGCACCTAAGTGAGGAATAGGTTATCTATTAAGACAATAAATCTAATGGGAATATTTGTCTACTTGGACTAACACATCCTTAAATATTACTTGTGACATTTTAATGATCAACAAGTTGAAGTATTGTAGAGGTAGATTTAAGCTCGACTTAACGTAATTGGTCATACACTAAATATGGTAAAAGATTAACACTTGCACAAATATCAAGCAAATAATGGTTTAGGCTATTGCACAAGATATGGTTGGACAACTAGGATCTTTATATTTTGGTAGAGTGTGATGTTAAATAATTGAACTAACATTCTTAATTAAAAATGCTTTCTTTTAAACATTAAGTTTTATTTCAACAGCGCATACATCTTTCAAAAATTTAGCATAAGAAGGAACTTGCTTAATTACATCTAACAAAAGAATGTTAATTGTAACTTGGTTGAAGAGTTTAAAGATTTCAGAATTTTGGTTCAATTTTTTGATTTGTTGCAATCTCTGAGGAAAATAAGCAAGGATTCTATTGGCAACAAATGGTTTAGTTTCATCGTGCTTACCATCATCCTTACCATTACCTTTCAACTTTAACGAAACACTATGCATTTGGTCCTTTAGAGGAATTGTTTTGTCAATAGCCTTACTACTTCATAGATTTGTAATGGAATTGCCATCTTCAAGTTGAGCTTTACTTATACTAGAAACTTGACATTGACTATAAGGATTAGGTTGAATTTAAGCAAGAAACTTACCTTTCTCCTAAGTGCGCAAAGATGCAGTCAAAAGTAGACAACGTATTTTTGCTTTCATTGATGGCTTGTGAAGTTTGATTATTAGTGTTTATTTGCCTTTGCATGAATGCTTATAATGTCCCCTCAAGATTCTTCGAACATAGTGGTGCATAAGAATAAAATGCATTATGTGTGCATTGTTGTCATTCTTGTAGCTAAAATTGAGATGATTCCTCCATCCGAGATTATAAGTTTACGAAAAAGAAGATGGAAATGGCTTTCTAAAATTATTCATTGCATTTGCTTGTTCATGAAAATCTTCTTTAAAAGTAGGAATATCTAGACATTAATTTGCTCAGTGCCTTAAAATTTCACAAATGCCATAAATTTCCTCATTTTGCACAAATTTAGCTTCCTTAACTAATATTATTTTGATGGCTTCAACCTTTCTAGACAAACTAGCAATCCTAGCATTTAAATCATCTTATTGATTAAGGTGATATTTTCCTTTAACATTTGCAAGATTAAATCTAATTGAATTTTCAGAGGAATTAGTATTATGCCACGATTATTGGTTTTCAACCAAATGTCTATATATTCTAAGGTTTCTTTACTTTCTTTGTTAAGAAATTCACTAGTGCACATTGTTTCTACAAATGCCTTGTTTCAAATGTTAATGCCTCATAAAAAAACCTTATAGTGTGCCATTTTTCAAAGCCATGATATAGACAAGAATTTAAAAATCCTTAAATCTTTCACAACATTAGAAATATGCAGCACTGCCATCTGCCAATTGATCTAGATTTCAAAGAGTTAAGCCAAATTTTCGCCTTATCTTTTAAAGAAAAATAGAATAACTTTAGCCTAACAATTTCATTGATGCAAGCTTGATCATTAAAAGTGGCACAAATTTTCTCAAATTTTTTAAGATGCAAATAACGACTTTCAGATTCTAAACCATAGAAATTAGGAAGTAATAGAATCATTCTTAGCTTAAATTTAAAATTATTAGCATTAAGAGGGAAAGTAATGCATGAAGGAGCAAAACTTCATGGTGGTTGTAGATATTCATGCATGGTTTGTAATGGTTGATTTTCATGTTCAGCATTAAGAGGGAAAATAAAGAATAAAGGAGCAGAACTTTAAGGCGGTGATAGATATTCACGCATAGTTTGCAATGGTTGATTTTCATGTTCACTCTACACACTTTCCACTTCAACCATTGTGTTGGATGTGTGATTGTGCAAGTAAATTAAACAGATTTTCAAAGAAGATTTTAGAATTAATCTTTCACCAAATAATGAGAATGGGAATCACAATACCACCCAAGCACAAGAATAAATAAAAATAAAATAGCGATAAATAAAATATAGTAAAATAGAATGTTAACATGATAATAACTCAAATAAAAAGAAAAGAGATGGCATAACCTTCTTCTTAAAAATTAAACAATTATATAACCAATAACATGATAATTAACAAAAGAAAGAATTAAAATAGGTGGCAAAGTCTACCATGAACAAAATAAACAAAAATAGTTGGCATGTATAAAACCAACATAAATGAAAATGTAAATAGGCGGCTTATCCTCTGAATTAAAAGAAACATAAATAGCAACAAGCAAATAAATAAATAAAAATGTTAGAGTTAGAGTTAGGAGTTAAAGTTTGTAAAAGAAAAAAAAAAAGAACTTAATAAACTTTATATAAACTGTTTTTTTAGTGAGAACGTCAAAAACTTGCTACAACTTTTAGGGTTGTAAGACTCAAGTAATAAATATTCGAAAGTCTGAATATCGATCCACAAGAAATTAGCTGTAATAAGTCCACAAGTCCAATGGTCCAAATATGTAAAGATTATCTTGATTAATATATTTATTTTAAAAAATAAATTCAATGTTACCAAATACTAGGGCATTAGAGATTCAATTTGAAGAAATTTATAAAAATCATTGTTGATCCTTTTTTAATGACACAATTAAGAGTCAATTAAGGAGTGATCTTAATTGGAAAGATGAATATCATATAAGCACATGAAGGTATCTTTTCAAAAGAAAAGAAAGAAAACAAAAAAACTAACCTTTAAATTAATGGTGAAGACTACAAATTATCTTGCTCCTTGATATATAGAAAAACACCCAAGCAATCATTGTAATGTTATTAACAAGGAATCAAGTTTTTGAAAAATCAAAAGCACTTGCAAAATCTAGTATTCAATCAATTGAAAAGTTTAACAATGAAGTATGAAGTAAAGGATCAAAGAACGATTCTTATGAAATCATCAAAGTTTCACCCTTAGCCCTAGCTATAAAGTTAGCAATATATTAAGTTATTAAAACCTAAATTAAGAAATAGACAATGAAAATAAAGAAAAAGAATGTCGTAGATAACTTTTACTACTTTCTTTTTACAAGTAAAACAAAAGATATTTCACATTTGAGAACACAAGTTGTAAACTTCCAACTTAATCATGCTTTATCCAATTGTAGCATATTTTAGACCATTGAATTCATCAAATTCATTGAAAATGTCTATTTCAAAATTGGGTGCAATCATAATCTTTCCAACAGTAAAAATTTCAAACAAAGTTATTATGTACACCCTAAGTTATGTTGAAAATGAGCAGAGGTGTTTAGTTTAGATTTCTCCACCGATTTTCTAGAATTAAGGCTACTTGTGATAGCCAAGAACTCTGAATTTGTAATTGTGTAAAACATAAATATTGTAGATCTATCCATAGACTTTCCAAAGCATCTAACCATATTATTTTTAGATATACAATTGGGAAGATATGGCCCGAATATGAAACCATGTTGGGCTGGCCCTAAGGTGCAGTTAAGTTCTGTTAAAACCTAATTTTGACCCAATAGATGCTTGAATTAGTCTGACCTCTAATTTACATATTTGTGAAAGAATGAGTATATGTTCGTGTGATCCAAGAATCATATTAATTCATGTTTTGGATTAAAAAATATGCTCATTATACGAGACCTGCATAAAATTGATTATTAAGTTCAATTTTTGTTTTAAAGGAAAATGCTTAATTTTTGAAATGGTAATGATATTCTTAAGTGTAAATCATAATATTTCTGTTAATAAATCTATACTTTTAAATATTTATCACATATAACTTATAATTCTTGTTCATATAATTTATACATGTTTATTTATTACTTATTAAATAAATTTATAAGTTTTTATGCAAAGGTCAAAATATTTATACTAGCATCATTGGAACCATCAACAATGGGAAGTTTAGACGATTGATTTTAGAGTTTGGAAGTATGAAAATTATCTATTTCAAACTTTCAAAGTTTTTATATTAACATTTTATTTCGTTATAATTTGTGATCATTGATTGTAATTGATTAATAGAGTCTTATACTTTTATATTATAATTTGTAATTTTAGATTTCGATGGATTGTATGAGTTTTGATTAATTGTGTGCCTACCTTTTCTTCTAATGATATAATTCAAGATTTTGATTTTTAATATTTTTGATGAATTATACTTTGATATTTTTACTTTTACATATATTTATGAACTTGAGTTAGGTAAAAAAATTAGTGGACATTAAATTAAACTCATCAAAGATATTTAAATTGATGAAAAGTATAAATAAAAAGAAGTTTATTTGAGTAAGGTAAAGTTTGCCTTATCGAATCAATCCAGACTGATTTAAGTCAATTCCAATTGATTTTCCTTATCGATTCAGTTTGAATACATTATTTTAAATGGTTCGATTTGATTTTTAAATTTATTGAAAACCAAATTGACCCAAAAAATACTCAAGCCATGCTCAAAGGATTATAATATAAGTCACAACAAAATCTCAACAATCTTCTTGGCCAACATCTCATCATACAGCTAGCTGTTGAAAATTGGAAAAACATCACCCAAGGTTGAATCTACATCAAATCTTTGATTACATGAAAAAAGAGAAAAGATTACTTAAGATCATTATACCTATTGCTTTCAATTCTTTAGTTAAAAGATGCATAAGTTAGAATTTGAGGGTCTTTTACAAAATTAGCCATTTCTTCACTAGCTAAGATAATCTATGCTTCAATTCCTTTACCATCACTGGTCTGCAAGAGAATGGCAACCTGTTCATTCACCCCGACATAGATTCTAATGAACAACAGTTTGCTTAAACACACAACATTGGTTTCACCTTCTTGACCAAATATGCTCTGACCATGATCCCTCTTCAGCTGAACTAGACAGACATCTGGACTTGCTAGCATATGGCCCATTTAACCCCTTAAGCCTCTAGCCATTCTCCTAAGCACTTCAAATTAGGACTATCGATTCTAATTTTTCCCTATCATAAGGAATCCATCAAGCAACAATTTTATTGTTCTAAGTAGATTCCTTTGTGTGACATCCGACTATAACCTTTCTTAAGATGATCTGAACATAATGCACTAGAACTAATCAAACATTGGTTCTGCTAGCACGAGACCCATTAATTTCATGGGCCCGCGGCTATCTTTCCAAACAGTCCTTATTTATTAAAAAAAGATGGTTATCCCCTTTTTAATAGTAGTTAATTAAGAAAAGTATATTTGTAAGCTCTTTATTGAAAGTAATATAATACTAATTATAAGTATTTATTTTATTACATATTGATAATAAAATCTTGACATATATATACATATATATTATAACAAAAATTATTAGATTATTTATTTTATAATATATTTATAATACAATATTAATTACATATTATATATTGAATAAAATAAAGAAGAATGATATTAATTCATTAATTAAATAGAAATTCATAAATTTATCTATTTTACAACATGTTTATAATATATTATTTTTTATTATATTATAATTTAAATTAAATACATTTATATCTAGCTAAAATATAAAAATAAAACTAAAATATATATTGAAAAATGTTATATTATCAATGTACTATAAAATAATATTTTTATTTATTTTGTTAATTATTTTAAATAAATATATTTTATTTTACCAAATTTTAAAAGTCATAGTTTTTTTTTTGCTAAATAACTGTTATTGTATAAAAGTATAGTATCGTTTTATAATATAAATTATGACTTTGATGAGTATTTTGGAAATTATTGAGAGAAATTAGTCTAATAAACTATATTTTAAGGAATTATGAATTCGTTTTGCTTCTATATATTTACGAAATTCTTTGTGCTATCAGAATAAGTTATAAGTTAAAGATTTGAGCTAAACTTTTCGAGGCAGTTGTTCACCACTTGAATGATTTGTCACTGCAAAAAACGGTGTGTGGAGAGTGAGGGATAAGAAACAATAGGATGCAATTTAATTAATACATGAAAAAAATACTAACATTTTTTCTTTTTGAAAGATGTTATTAGAACAATAATTGTGAGGTCTATTTATAATACTATTGGAAAATTAAAAATAATTTATTTTATAATTTAAGATTAAAAGAAGTTTTGGTAAAAAATTTTACTAGATGATTGATAAACTTTTCCAAATCGAGATATTGTATTAAAGGAAAGAAAAATTAACATTACGGACTAAGTTTTGGGCTGAATTTTTATAAATGACTATTGTTTAAAATATCTTTAAAAAATGATCAAATGAAATTTTTTTGAATCAAAATACCCTTGTTTAAAAGTGTATGTTGGTCATTTTTTGAAAATTTTTTATAAGGGTATTTTGATCCAAAAAAATTTAAGTTGACCATTTTCAAAGTATATTTTGAATAGTGGTCATTTAAGAAAATTAGATTTAAAAATTGGTTACTGTTAAAATTTTTCCGGAAAAGAAATCAATCTACAATTTAAGGGAGACTAAATTAAAAACCTAATCCATTCACCTCAAGTACTAAAAAATTCTATTTTCATAATCTATCCTTTTTTGACAAAACCAATTAAGTATAAGCAAGGATTTCAAGGTTTATCTGTCTCTCTCGGTTTTTGTTCTTTTCAAGTAAAATTTTCCAACAATTTCTTTCTTATCTATCTACTCTATTATAATTACCATTGAACAATTAGTCAACAATAGTTTGGTAAAACTTTTAAAAATTAATCCTTATAATTTCTTTTCTCTTGAAAAGCATTAATGTATGACAAGATCGCAAAGGAATTTATTAAAGAGAAATAACCAAACTACAAATCACGGGAGGACATAAAAGAACTCACCTTTGAAATAGATACAAAACATAGGCAAGTGAATAAAAGTTTTGAGAGCACTTAGAAAACAAGGACTAAATAAAAATTTCAGCAGAGGAATTTATTCATATCCTTTATTGAAAACATGATGATCTCGAGATGTGACATATCCCAAGTAAGACTATTAGAAGGTACTTATTTTTCATAATCTAGCCTTTTTTAACATAAATGGTTTTGCATAAGAAAGAAAATCAAGATCTTCTTCAAATTTAGCCATTTCTTCCTTAGTCAATGTAATGAATGCTTCAACTCCTACACCATCGTTGGTGGGCAATAGGCATACACCCTTAACATTCAAGGTAATAAGGGATACCAATATAGGTTTTCCCCACCCAAAATCAGCTTCGTAAAATGGCATCCTAGAAAGATCAGAAAAATGAATCATCACACTGTTTGCAAGTCCTTTAACTAGACCACCGACATGCAAGTTCCTCTTATACTGACCAACCACATTCTTGACAGCTTTATGAACTTCTGCGGCTAAATAATTGTAGTCAATTTCTTCATTAATCGGCAATTTTGCAATTGCCATCGTCACGAGGCACCCAAGACTTTGCGGTGGTAATGGCGGATTCACTATATTTCGTAGATTGATCGCAATTACTGCTGCTATTTGTTTAGCAGTAATTTCATGTGTTCCTCTATTTGTGTTCTTCATAAGCACACCTGAAATAAGTGCGGCTATAGCCTCAAAACGTGTTAGATGATTTAAATATGGCCCATTACCAATTTTTTCTCTTAAAGCAGCTATCTTTCCATCATCAAAAATGAAATGTTTTCCTATATGTTCAGTTTGACTATAATCATAGTGATTTTGTTCATAAAGACTTCTTACTGATGCATAGGCATCACATGGAGGATAGATGGAGGAATAATCAACAACTACATTCTTGATATCATTGGTGCCATGTGCAATTTCTACCCAGCTTTTGACAAAGTAAGCTGCAGTTGTTCCATCAACAATAGCATGATTAAAACAAATAGAGATTGCAATCCCACCACAACTTAAGTAATTGATCTGCAAGACTAGGTTGGCTTTATTATAAGTAGTTGTAATTCCTTGCATATCACCTTTTAATGGCAGTAGTTGCTTAAACAGATTGTTGTCTCTTTTTTGAAGAAGCTTAGACATCTCATCAACAACTATAGTTTCAATGAAGATCGCACCGTGATCATTGCAGTCAAAGACTCCATCTTTAACTTGTCCTGCAAGAGGGTAGTAATATGTTAATGTTTTGGACAAAGACTTTTTGAGATGGCTTGAAATTTTTATGGCATCTTTGTTTTTTGCTGAGTAAAAGTAAATTACAGGAGTAGGAATGTAATTATCAACAACAGTATGGGGAACAAAAGATTTGTGGATTCTTAGATGGGTCGGGGTTGGGGAGGATGGCTTGATAATTTCAATAGAAATGATTTTGATTTCCATTTCTATTTTCCTGTTAGAAGAAAAGTAGATTTAAGATTATAAATATCAAACCACAATAATTTTGATTGATGTTTGGATTTCTTTTAAGTTCGCATAATTTGACTATTCAAATCCTAAAAGGTGAATATTTAAAGAAACATGATAAAAACAATCAAAATATAAATATCTTACATTAGCTGTATGTTTGGTCAAAAGCTAACAGCTAATTAAAAATAAAGTTACTACTTTATTTATACATAGATTATAGTTCCTTTTTAATTTAAGTTCTTGACCAGCTTTAACTGCCACTATGAACAACTATTGAATGCCATTGACCACTATTTAATTATCCGTTTGGATTATAATGGATATTATTCAACTTTTTATTGAACGCATTCTATGCAATGATACTATTACATTCGCTGCTTGAATAACTATTTGTTGTAAATCTGAGGTTGAATTTTCGAATGTCAAAATTTCAACTCTAAATTTACAATGAATGGTTACTCAAATGACGATGATGATGGTATGGTTACGTACAACAAAGATTTAAATGATATCCATAGTGATCCAAACTGATGACATTAAATGGTAGTCAACGACAGTCGGTAGTTGTCGGTGGTGGTAGTTAAAAGTGGTAAAGTATTTAAATGAAATAAGAAGAAAATAAAGAGAACTTAAATTATATAATTTTAAAAACTTTTAAGAGCTTAAGTTATATATTTTTAAAATTTTTTATTTTTGAGTTCATTTTCACAAATGGTAAGGACTTAAATAATAAAATCCTTTTTACAATTTAACTTTAACAATATACATACACTTTGTTTATTACATATTTGGATAATGAAAAATTTGTCCTTGAGCAATATGATTATTAAATCTTTACGACAATGACATAGAAAATTAATTTCATAATATTGGGCTTAGTGAGTACTGTATAAATTTATTTATTTATTTTAATAATGTTTCTCAAATTTAATTTTCTTAAAACATATTAAAAAAATTAAATAAATGATATGAAATATAACTACTTTTACTTCAAACCTTTGTCCAAAATAGATCTGGCAAGTACCTCCCTCGCATTTAAGATTCAAGTTTTCATATTACTAACACATTTTGTCTGTTCAACTAAAAAGGAATCCATAAACTATTCAATTGACTAATATCACTTTAGATAATTAATGATTTATATTAAAAGTTTAGATTCTTTCAAGAGTTTACATAATCACTATTATAAAATCTTTTGAACATATACTTACCTTTCTTTGGTCCAAGCGAGCATTCTGAAGAAACTTTGATCAAATAATTTATGCTATAGAAAAAAGAGGATTCTTAGGTTTTCTTTCTACTAAGAAATCATTTATTCTTCGGTTCACTTTTCAAAATTCATTAATTGATATACATAAGAAATAAGCCAATTTTGTAACTTTTTGCTCAATTTCTCATGGAGTCAAATTCTTATCACTATGATTCAAGGGAATGGTCCCCAAACCTCTTATTTCTATGTAAAAGACACGATTGTTATAAATACTATCTTTAACTCCTATTTTGATGGACTGAGATAATGTAATTTTTACTCTTAAATAAGACTTATTAATATGTGCAATATTTGTCACACTTAAGATGTCAACATTGACAGCCTGTCATTCTTGTTTTAAATAATCCTCAAGAATTATTTAAGCCCACATAATATTGTTTAATTTAGACCATAAAATTAGTGTTATTATATTCATTAATTGTTAATATAGTAATGTAGTATATCTTAGACCAAGATGAAAAATGTTCAGCTAGCAGCTCAGCATTGGTTTACTTTACATAATACAATTAATATCTTAATTATCTTGTGTTGTTAGGACTCACATGCCATGCAAATGCAGTGCAATGTAATGCAAATCAAGGATTATATATATATATATATAGATGGAGAATATATAGATTGACAGATAGTAGCACATTATGTAGTAAATAATATTAATATGTATAAGATTGAGATTGAGACTAAGATCAATATCCAATAAACTAAAAAGATATAATTAAGGATTAGTTGAGAAAATATTGTACTTCACTTTTTCTCACATATGTTTATTTTTTGTGCTTCATAAGTCATAATAATTCAGATTTGCGACCATTCCTCTAATGCAAATTGCAAAAGCAAAACAAAAATAAGCTAGGTTATAGAATTACCATAACTACTTTAAACAAAAGGGACATATATACATACATACATGTTCATTCATTAATGTCATTCATGTCGTCCCACCTCTTCTTCTTCCTTACCCACGCGCCGCCGCCGCCGCCACACCCCCCACCCCCCCAACCCAACCCAAACTCAAAACAATTTGTGCATTAAATTATGACTTAAATTATGAACATGAACTCATCTTTGTGACAAACTTCCCATTAAAGATATCTTTGTAAGTAGATGTATTTTTAATTGGAAAGATTGTACTGATAGTTCATGAAGTGTGAGAAATATTATACTAGTAAGGGTTTGGTGTTTTGTAGGTAAGGTTTCTTACTCCCATCCAAAACCTCTTTTTACCAAAAAAAAATTATAAAATAAGTAAATAAAAATTTCAAACAATTTGTACACATTATATAACTACAAGTAGTTACCTCTTCACATGATGCCGATAATTGTATGTCATATTAACAATACTAATTGATATTAATTTATAACAATATTATTTATTATGATAACCAGCTACAAGCATCAGCTAGTGGAACGTTCTTTGTATTTATCTTAAAAGCATTGATTAGCTTGTGTGCATCCTTAAAAAGAGGAAGCCATCTATTGTTGGACCAAATTATTGCCAATAAATAATACTAAGGTGATTATATGAAAAATGCTCGGATAAGCGTGGGCAAAAGGCTGATCAACCGAACCAAACTAAATCAAATTGATTTGACTTTTAGTTTTTAGTAATGCGGTTCGATTTCTAGCTTAATATTTTAAAAGCTTGAGAATTCGATTCAATTCTTGCTCAAATGTGTTCGATTTTAAGCTTGATTTTCAAAATTGAAGGCCAAATCTTGATTTTTAAAATTAAAGCCCAAATTCAATTTCTAGAAGCGAACATAATTCATGTGAATTCATGAGAAGTTAGATGAGTTTCAGTTGAATATGTTACGTGAAAATAAATGGTTGGGATTTCATCATTGGTTAGATATACCTACAAAATCAATGGCTTAGACTGTTTTGTGTTTATTATAAATACCTACTTGTATTTTTTATATTTCATCAATTCAAGAGAGAATAAGTGAGTAAGTGAGTTACAATCTTCAAGAAGGAAGCAAGAGTGAAGAGTTGTTTGTGTGCTTGTAATCAGTTTTGCGAAAATATAATAAGAGTTTGATTTTTTTGAGTTAATAATCTTTTCAAGAAAGTGGTATCAAAGCTACATTTATAGTGTCAAAAATATTTTTGTAGTATATCAAATTGAAGCTTGTGCCGAACAAACACAACACACAAAAATCATCAAAATCGAAGTTTGGATGCGCTAATACGCACTATCAGAAGTTTACTGTGTAGAAATAGGAGACTGAGTTGATCCAATAAGTCAAGACTGAATCGAGATGTTTAAACAGGACGAACAGAGTCGATCATTACAAACCCTTAAATAATTGAATAGGACTAAGTCAAAATGTTGACCAAGTAAGTTTGACTTTTGACTGTTGACCTAAATGGAAAGTTTTGACCAAGTTCTTCCTAAAGTTTTTGATTTTCCAAATTCGTCTGTGCAATTGAATTCTTCAAATTCTCACTATAATAAAGGATATAGCTACTGGAGGTATGACAACATTTCAATTCTAATTATCAACAAAAACAATTATGATATTAGAGAATCAAAATGAAGGCACTTCTTAAAGCATAAGACATGTGAGAAGTCATAGAAAAAGGATATAAAGAGCTTAAAGATGACACTGCCATTGCCGCGTTGACTCAAGCATAAAGAGATGTATTGAAGGACTCGAGAAACACAGACAAAAAAGCTATTTGTATAATTTATCAAGCATTAATTGATGATGACTTTGAAAAGATAGCAAATGAAACCTCTGCGAAGCAAGCATGAGATACACTTCAAAAATCGTACAAAAGGCATCGAATGAGTAAAAAAAGTACTTCTTCAAACCTTAAGTAGAGAATTTAAAGATTTACACATGAAGGAAGGTGAGATGGTTGTTGATTACTTCTTAAGAGGAAGTTATTTCGAACTAATTAAAAAGAAATGGTGAAAAGTTAAGTGAAGTGAGAATAATAGAGAAGATACTACCCTTCATGGATTCGAAATTTGATCACAATGTAACAAGAATTGGAAAAACTAAAGATCTGGAAGAAATAATGATTGACTAACTCCAAAGATCACTAAAAGGCTATGAAGGAAATATAAAGAAAAAGTAAAAGATCTCTGAACAACTTCTTAAAATGCAACTCAAAGAGAAAGAAGAAATTCAATGCCATGAGAGAAACCAATATGGTTGAGCGATGGAGGAAAAAATAGAGGTCGTAGTAATGGATGATGTTGGATTTACAACAACAATAATTCTAACAAAAACTATGAAAAGGGAGAAAGCTCAACCGAGGCCTTGGAAGGAGAAATTCGAATACTAGTTGCAACAAGTACAAAATTAGATGTTATAATTGTCAAAAGTTTGACCATTATACTTTTGAATATAGAGTTCCCAACAACAAACAAGAAGAGAAGGCTAATTATGTGGAAGAAGAGAAATAAAGAGATGAAACTATCGTGTTAACATACAAGAATAATGATGGAGTCCAAGACAACACATGGTACCTTGACGTTGAGCAAGCAATTATAGGTATGGAAGAAAAAGCATGTTCTTGGAGCTAAATGCATCAATAGGTGGCAATGTTTCATTTGGCAATGATTTCAAAATAGTTATGAAAAGAATAGATAACATCTTTATATGATTAAAAGATGTTAAGCATTAATTTATTGGAAATGTCTACTATATGCACAATATGAAAAGTAATATTCTGAATTTAAGCCAACTCTTAGAAAAAGTTTTGATATTTACATGAAAGATTATAGCCTTTTTATAAGAGATGGTAAAGGTAACTTAAATATGAAAGTAATAATGTCAAAGAATATAATGTTTTCTTTGAATATCTAAAACGATGTTGCAAAATGTTTGAAAGCTTATTACAAAGATGCATCATGGCTGTGGCATCTTTGATTTAGGCATCTAAACTTTAGAGGACTAAGGCTGTTGTTTAAAAAGGAGATGGTGAAAGGCCTTTCTCGAATCAAGCATCCAAACCAGCTTTATGAAAGATGTTTACACGGGAAATAATTTAGGAAAAGCTTTTGAAAGAGAGTCTATCTTTAGAGCCAAGAAGCCATTCAAGCTTATTCAGTTGATGTATGCAATTTATTCAATCAAAGGTTCTCGTTAACAATAATTACTTCCTTCTCTTTATTGATGATTTTTCAAGAAAAACTTGAGTATACTTCTTGAAGCAAAAGTCAGAAGCATTTAGAGCTTTCAAGAAGTTCAAAGTTGCTGTTGAGAAAGAGACTAGTCATTAACTTAAAGCCATAGAAATTGATCATGAAGAACAATTCATTTCCAAGGAGTTCCAAGAATTTTGTAAAGCAAATGGAACTTGATGTTTCCTAACCATTTTGAGATCCCCTTCACAAAATGTTGTTGCTAAAAGAAAGAATAGAACTATTCTTGACATGACACAAAACATGCTCTAAAGCAAGTGCTTGCAAAAAGAGTTTTGAGCTGAAGCTACAGCAACTGCTATATATCCATCTAACCGATCTCTAACAAGAAGTGTATGGGAAAAAACACCGTAAGAGGCATGAAGTAGAAGAAAGCCTTTTATCTCCCATCGTAGAGCTTTTAGAAGTATAGCTTACGTTCATATATCGGACAAGAAGAGAAAGAAGCTAGATGCTAAAAGTAAGAGTTTTATCTTCATTAACTACGAGTCAAATTCAAAAGGCTACAAGTTGTACAATCCAAAGAATAAAAAGATCCGGATCAACTGAGATGTACTATTTGATAAAGAATATCAACTACGAAGAATGGGATTTCGGCTCTCATATAGATGATTTTAATTTCCTTACCTAATTTAAAGAAAATGAGCAGCCTGAGCAATAAGGAAAACTTCAACAAGAGCCTGTAGCATCACCAACTTTGCCAACAAGAGTTTATTCACCATCATCCTTTCTAAATGAAACAAATAACGAATGGATACAGAGTCTTCAAGATCTTTACAAGGTAACTGAAAGCTAGATAATCTTACTCTCTTTTGCCTTTTTACTAATTATGAACTAATAAGCTTTAAAAAAGCTAAACAAGATAAGAAATGGATGAAGAAATTAAAGCAATTGTAAAGAATGGCACATAAGAGCTTTATTTAGTTCTCAAAAGACACAAAACCATTAGAGTCAAATGGGTGTATAAGTAAAGAAAAATGCAAACAGAGGAATTAAATGATATAAAGCGAGCCTAGTTGTAAATGACTATAGTAAAAGAGATGGCATCGACTATGATGAGATGTTTGCTCTAATAGCATGCTTAGAAACTATAAGACCAATCATTTCATTGGTCACTCAAAACAAGTGGAAGATTCATTAAATGGATTATAAATCTGCCTTATTGAATGGAGTTCTCAAATAAGAAGTCTGCATACAACAATATTAGGCTACAAAGTTAAAGGGCAAGAAGACAAGGTGTTGAAATTGAAAAAGGCTCTTTATAGATTAAAATAAGTGCCAAAAGCATGGAATAGTCAAATCGAAGAGTATTTTTAAAAGAATGGCTTCACCAAGTGCTTTTATGAACATGCACTCAACATCAAGACCAAAGATAGTGATGTTTTGATTGTGTGCTTATACATAGATGATTAGGTTTTTACTAAAATTAATCTAAGCTTGTTCGATGATTTGAAGAAAACAATGATTAAAAAGTTCAAGATGACTAACATGAGGGCTCATGGTGTATTGCCTTGGTATTGAAGTAAGACAAAAGGAAAATGAAATCTTTACTTCACAAAAAAGCTACACAAAAGAGATCCTCAAGAATTTTAAGATGAAAAATTACAAGCCGATTACTGCACCGATAGAGTACAGACTTAAGCTCTTAAAGCATGAAGAAGAAGAAGGAGTAGATTCAACTCTTTTCAAGAGCTTAGTTGGATGTTTGCAATATTTGACATGTACAAAGCCCAATATTCTCTATGTAATTGGACTTGTCAATCGCTGTATAGAAACCCTAACAACAAGATATTTTAAGGCTGCAAAGAGAATTCTCTGTTACCTAAAAGGGACAGTAAATTTTTGCTTATTCCATTCAGCTTCAGGTAATTATAAGCTTGTTGGATATTGCAATATTGATTGGGCTGGAGACTGATGATTGAAAAAAAAAAAATTGGCTTTGTATTCTTCATGGGAGACACCGCCTTTACCTAGATGTCGAAGAAGTAACCAATTGTCATACTCTCTATATGTGAAGCTGAGTATATAGCTGTCACATCATGTGTTTGCCATGTAATTTGGCTTAGAAACCTATTAAAAGAGCTAAGATCGTTGCAAGAAAAGCCAATAAAGATTTATGTTGATAACAAATCAGTTATGGCATTGGCAATGATTCAGTGCTTCATGATTGAAGCAAACACATGCACACTCACTATTATTACATAAGAGAATACATCACAAGAAAGGATGTTCAAATAAAGCATGTAAAGTCTCAAGATCAAATTGTTGATATTTTTACCAAGCCATTAAGGAGTAAGGACTTTGTAAGGTTAAGAAACACACTTGGAATCACAAAATCAAGTCTAAGGAAAGGTGTTGAATTTTAAACTTGATTTTCAAAATTGAAGTCTAAATCCAATTTCTAGAAGCAAGCATGATTCATGTCAATTAGTGGGAAGTTAGGTAAGTTTTAGTAGAATGTGTTAGGTAAAAATCAATGGTTATGTATACCTATAAATTCAATGCCTTAGAAGTTTATATGTTTACTATAGATGCCTACTTATATTTTTGTCTTTCATCAATTTAAGAGAGAAGAAGTAAGTAAGTTGTAAGCTTTATGAAGGAAGCAAGGATAATGAGTTGTTTGTGTGTTTGTAGTAAGTTTTGCAAAGATATAATAAGAGTCTGATGTCTTTGAGTGCATAATCCTTCCAACAAAATGAACTAAGTCAAAAACCGAACTAAAATCGAATCATAAATGAAAAAATTTTAAAAATAAATTAAAATTTTGATATTTAATGAAATGATTGTGTGATAATAAATTAAACTTGTGTTATATATAAAATGAAAGACAACCCTAATCCTAAGTTCTATTTCTCATTCAACTTTAACCTATACCAAATGATAAAATTAACATATTGCTAAAACTTTTAGATTATAATAGTCAAGTGTAAGTTGTATCAAGTAATAAAGAGAAAATCCGAGTATCGATCCACAGGAATTAGTTATAATAAGTCCACAAGTCTAGTGGTCCAAATACATAGGGATTATCTTGATTAATTTGTTTATTTTAGAAAATTAATTCAATGTTACCAAATACTAGGGCATTAAGGATTCACTTTGAAGAAATTTATAAAAATTATTATTGATCCCTTTAATAACACAACTAAGAATCAAGTAAGGAGTGATTTTAATTAGAAGATAAATATCACTTAAACACATGAAAGTATCTATTTAAAAGAAAAGAAAGGAAACAAAAAAGAACTAGCCTTTAAATTGATGGTGAAGACAACAAGTTGACTTGCTCATTGATATATAAGAAAACATCCAAGTAATAAAGTTCCATTTGTTAACAATGAGTCAATAATTCTAACAAACTAGAAACACTTGTAAAATCTAGTATTCAATCAATTGCAATGTTTAACAATGAAGAACAAAGCAAAGGATCAAAGAACAATTATTATAAAATCATCAAAGTTTCACCCTTAGCCCTACCTACGAATTTAGCAATACATTATGGAATTAAAAACTAAATTAAGAAAGCGAGAATGAAAATAAAGAAAAAGATTGTCCTAGATAACTTCCACCACTTCTTTTATATAGGCAAAATAAGAGATATTTCATATGTGTGAACACACGTTACAAACTTTCAACTTAATCATGCTTTATTCGATTCTAGCACATTTTGGACCGCCAAATTCTCCAAATTTGTTGAAGATATCTTTTCAAAATTGTAGGCAAGTTCAAAACCTTTCCAATGTTCTAAATTTCAACCAAATTTATTATGTACAACCTAAGTTATGTTGAAAATGAGCAGAGGCATTCAGTTTAGGTTTCTCCACCAATCTTTTAGAAAGAAGTGTACTTTTGATAGCCAAGCACTCTGATTTTGGAATAGTGTAGCACATAAATATTGTTGATCTATCCGTAAGCTTTCCCAAATATCGAACCATGTGATTTTCTAATACACATTTAGGAAGATATAGCCCAAATATGAAATTATGTTGGTTTGGCCCTAAGGTTCAATTAAGTTTTGTTAAAGCTAAATTTTTACCCAATAGATGCTTAAACTAGTCTGACCTTTGATTTATACTTTTGTGAAGAAATAAGTCCATGTTCTTGTGGTTCAAGAATTGTATTAATTCGTGTTTTAAATTAAATGATATGCTTATTATATGAGACCTAGACAAAACCAATTATTAAATCCAATTCTTGTTTTAGAATTCAGTATAAAGGAAAATGCTTAATTTTGGGGAAGTTAATGAGTTTCTTAAGTGTAAATCATAATATTTATCTTGATAAACCTAAACTTTTAAATATTTATCAGACCCCCCAATAAGCTTAGTATTAGTCCCTAGTAATCTAAGTGATATCATTTAGAGTTGATTTAAATAGTGTACATCCAAGGTAATTATCACTCTTCTTCCTTTCTTCTTCTTAAAATAAACAAACTCTCACTTATAATTTTATTGTATATAGGTCAAATATTCATTAGTCAAACTATTAATAAACCTTTTTCTTTTGTGCTTTTTATAATTAATACATATTTATGGGACTTAATTAGGACCAAAAAATAATGGTTCCAAATTTTGTCAACATAAACTTCTTTAGGCAAAGACTATTTCTGTCTCCTTTCTCTTTTTTTTTTACAACTTGTTTTTAATATATCATAACCATAACTCATGTAGTGAGCTTTTTACCAATAACTCTCAGACCAGTTGGCTTTAGGGTATTAGGTGTTGAAACATCCCTTCGGGCTTAATTACTCAGTTAAGGGTATGAAATTATTTATACCAAAACTCTATCATTTTATATGAACATTTATTGCTGATTAGGCAAGAAGCTTTATTACTAAGTAAAAGCGTTGGTTAGAATTATTTATTTATTTATTTGTTTCTTCTTTTTTTTTTCCTTATTTTTTGGAGATTTTTCTTACCTTTAGTTGCTACCTTTAATAAAAAAAAAATAGAACTCAAATATTGTAAGATTCCATTATGCCATCCAAAATCATGCATCAAAGTGTGTGTGAGATAGATGATTTATAAATACTCACTAAATGAGTATTTGAGCAAAATTTGTTATATGATGATGATGTGAGAGTTTATAGATTTGATCAATTCAAAAAGAAGATAATGATAAAACCTTTGTTATAAAATTCATAAATCAAAACTAAATGGTAATGGACACATCTACTAGGATATGTCTTAGGAGTAAGATTATTCCTTACTCTACCATTCTTAAAGGTTATGAATCTAAAGGTTTTTTTTTTAAGACATAAATAAAAATGACTACTTATGTCAACTATACTCTCCTCAACCAAATTGCGACATTGTCTGCAATGTTTAAATGCAAAGAGGTATAGTAGAGAGAATATTATCTGAGACAGTAGTTATTGAAAAACAAATAAAACCTTAAACAAACTTGAGCAAAAATAACTAAAGAAAAGTAACAAAATGCTACGAGTGAAAACAAAAGATAAAAAAAGTTATAAATGGAGTGACAAATCAAATTTTTGCTTTTTGCTGTTTTCACTTAACTATTCGAACCGTGCCATTGTTAAGTATGGTTCATAAACAAAGCTTTGCGGTTGATTGATCAACTCATCAGTACTTGTAGCAAAGATAAGGAGTTTGTGAGCCATATATGAAATGAAGTTATATTCTATAGCACGATCAAGAAAAGACAATAACTTATTAAAGAAACCATTAACATTTAACAATCCTATAGATTTTTGATGAATGGTTAGTTATGCTCAAGATACAAATTGAAAATTTCCTCCAAGGTCTACTTGGTAAGGCAATAAAAACATCTGTAAATCAAGCATTTTAGCAATTTGTTCATGCATTGTTAAGACTGTTAGTTCTTCTTCATCTATTTTGCTAGTGATGTTACTTGCAGATAAAGCCTTTAGTATGATACCTACGACTTGACTTCCCCCTACATGTGCAGCAATTGACACACACCCTATTAACCCAAGGCTATCTCCCCTATATATTAGGTTAAAATTTCACTTAGCTAAAACTGGACCAAGGCTGTTGGCTAGTTTTACAAACTCTTCATCTTTTCCAAGCTTAACCTACAAAAAACACAAACTTTTCTAAATTGATGAATAGAAGCTCCTTCAAATTTTACTATCTTTTACCTTTGTCAATGATTGGAAATTTACCCCAAAACAAAGAAGTTGAGATGATGCATTTATACAACATGAAATGGAAATGCATTAATTAAACTAATTGAGGTAGGCCAACTGTTGTCACAAAAGTTTTAATTTAAAATTAAAAATGTCAAATATAATCGCTAATATTGGAATCTAAAACATAAAAATTTCAACAATAATAGCTAAAAATTAATAATTCACAGAGAGTGGTGATTATGGCTCACATCTTCCATAAGTTTTACATCTACTAACAGCTTAAATACCCTATATAGGTCAAGGATTAGCTTTCCATCCAATTTTCTTATAAATTGGTAAACGTGTTCTTTAAAGTAAGATTCCCAAAACTATAACGATCATGTTTTTTGTGGAATTGTGTGTACAAATTAAGAATTTTCTGTTGCACATTTCTATAAGGATGCGTCTCAAGAGTTAGTTAAATATTATCTAAAAACTCCTTACTTTTACCCCATCTTTATGAATTATATTTTATCTTCTCAATTTGTAAACACTATTTCTATAGAGTGACATCGCTCGTTATAGGTCCAATGTGCATATTTATGAAGACTTATACCTTTTTGCTCTTCGCTTTTTGGCAAAAGAGTCTTACCTAACCCAAGCATGCACAAAACAAATGAATTAGAAAACTTACTTGCTAGTCGGATCTTTACTTCAATTATCTAATGCACATCTTCAGGGATACTTTTGTACATAAGCATTCACAATCTTTTACACCTAGCTTGGTACATTTTTATTACATCATCTCTACGAAAAAAAGGAAAATATGTTTGCAAATTAGAAAGTATGCTGTCTATCAAAAAGAAGAAGAAAAAAAAGGATGGGAAGAAAGAGATTTTATACTATTAGTTATTTTGGGCAAGTGAAACATTCGATTATAGGAGCTATAAAGTACCATTATCCACCACTTGACCGGGAAAGCTACTAAAAGTGAACAACAAAACCAACAAAGAAAAAGGAAGAACATACAAATAAGAACACAAGAAAATAAGAAAAATTATATAAGTAGTGAGAGAAAGAAAGGAAAAAAAATAAATGTTATAAACAAGCTCATCCAAAGTGATAGATTCTGGCTCACTATTATGATTCTCCAAAAATAGTTTTAAACGATATCCATTAGCCTTAAAAACATGATACCACTTTTTTGGATTTTCAATTTTAACAGCTCCATGTAGGTAAACTTTCATGACAATGAAAGGATCTGTCTATTTTGAACGAAGTTTTTCAAGAAATAAATGCAATCTTGAATCATAAAAAAGAACTTTTTTGGAAGGTTCAAAAAGATTTTCTATTGATGCGTTTGTCAAGAAACACCTTTATTCTTCCTCTATAAATTCTAGAATTCTGATAAGCTTCATTCCTGATTTCTTCAAGCTCATCTAATTGAAGTTTTTTTAATGATCCTGCTTTATCTAAATTAAAATTAAGTATTTTAATGGTACAAAAAGTTTATGTTCTAATTCTATAGGTAAGTGACAAGCTTTTCCAAAAATAAGCCTATAAGGAGACATTCCAAATGGTGATTTAAAAGCAGTTTGATAAGCTCAAACTGTATCAGTTGAACAATTTGGGTTCACGGTTTTTTCTAAAATGTGTTTTATCTCTCTATTGGCAAGTTTACCTTGTCTACTTCTTTGTGGATGATAAGCAATAGACACTTTATGTATAATTCCATATTTTTCATTAAATTTTCAAAAACTCTATTACAAAAGTGTAAACCCAATCATTTATTACGGCTCGAGGTATTCCAAATCTTAAATATGTTTTCCTTCAAAATTTTCAAAATAATTTTATGGTCATTGGTTTTGTGTGAAATTGCCTCTACCCATTTAAAACATATTGAGCTCCAGTCAAAGTGGTTATCCAAAAGTAGTTGGAAAAGGATCCATGAAATTAATGCCCCAACAATCAAATATTTCAATGACTAAAATAGGCTTTAATGACATCATGTTTCTATGATTTATTTCACTTAATTTTTGACAATGGTCACATGTTTTACAAAATGTATGTGTTTTTTTAAATAACGTGGGCCAATAAAATCTACATTGTAAGATTTTTGCAGCAATTTTTTTGAAGAAAAATGGCATGACATGCTTGAAAATGATAAAAAAGAAATGATATTTTGAATTTCATTATCAAATACACATCTTTTTATGATTTGGTCAGGACAATATTTGAAAAGATATGGATCATTCTAGAAAAAGTTGCATACCTCCCTTAAAAATTTCTTGTTGTCTTGAGCATTTCAATGATTTGGAATTTGACCTGTAACAAGAAAATTGGCAATATCAGCAAACCGAGGTAAAGTTAAAACACTTAAAAGTTGCTTACCAAGAAAATTTCCAGTGATTAGTGTTGTCTCAGCTGGTTCATCAAATGTGAGCTAGACAAATAATCAGCAACCACGTTATGTACTCTTTTCTTATCTTGAATTATGAGATCAAACTCTTAGAGCAGAAGTATCCACCTAATTAAACTGGGTTAACCTCTTTCTTTACAAGAAGATATTTCAATGATATATGATCAGTAAAAAATGACAATCTGTCAGCCGACAAGATAAAATCTAAATTTATCCAATACTAATACTACTGCAAGTAATTTCCTTTTAGTAGTAGAATAATTTATTTGAGCACTATTTAAGGTTTTACTAGTATAATGTATGACATAAGTTTCTTATCTTATTGTTGTGCTAAAATAACTCCAACAACATACTCACTACCATCACACGTTATTTCAAAAGATAAAGTCTAATCAAGAGGCTATATGCTAGGAGCAGAAGTTAGCATTCTTTTAAGTTTGACAAAAGTTTCTTGATATGGCTCAGTTCACTCAAAGAAAGCATCTTTTGATAAAAGTTACACAATAGTCTTGATATAATATTAAAGTCTTTGATAAATTTCCTATAAAACCCAATATGTCCTGAAAATGATCTAACATCTTTAACAGACTTAGGAATGGGCAAATTGAAAATCAATTCAATTTTAGATTTATTTACTTCAATTTCTTTGGATGAGACAATACAACTAAGTATAATAACATTTGTGACCATGAAATGACATTTTTCCCTATTAAGCACTAGATTCTTCTCTTTACACTTGGTCAAAACTTTTTACAAGTTAGATAAACAATCATCTTTGAAATGTAGCTGGTGCATTACATAATCCAAGAAGCATCTTTCTATATGCAAAAGTTCCAAATGGGCAAGTGAAAATGGCTTTTTCTTTGTCTTCAGGTGTAATTTCAATTTAGTTATGCCTAGACTACCTGTCTAGGAAACAATAAAATGCATGTCCAGCTACTCTTTCTAACATTTGATCTATAAATGGTAAAAAGAAGTAGTCTTTCTTAGTTTTTGAGTTGAATTTCCTATAGTCAATAAACATTCTCCTACCAGTAATTGTTCTATTGGGAATTAGTTCATTATTTTTATTTTTGACAACAATAACTCTAGATTTCTTAGGTACAACTTAAGTTGAACTTACCTATGTGCTATCAAAAATAGGGTAAATGATTCCCACATCTAAAAGCTTGAGAACCATATTTCTCACTACCTCTTTCATGTTAAGATTTAGCCTACATTACATTTGCCTAGATAATTTGGCATTATCCTTTAAATATATCTTCTTCATGTAAATCAAAGGACTAATTCCTTTTTGATGTTAACCATGGTCCATCCTACAACATGTTTATGTAATCTCAAAAGTTCTAGCAACTTACATTCTTGAAGAGCATTAAGTTTAGAAGAAATTATCACGAAAAAAAGTTTCAATAGCACCCAACAAAGCATATTTAAGATTAGATGGTAATGATTTCAAATCAAGTTTAGGTGGTTGAACACTTGATGGGATCATTGTATCCGCATGTTGAGGGAAGTCTTTAAATTTTAGTCTCCATTCATTAATTTCCAAAACCTGAGAAGATTTTAAAAGGGAAAAAATGTGAGATATTTCAAAATTTTCATCAAAATTAAAATCATTGCAACCATTTAAACAAGCATCCAAGGGATTGGAAAAAGATGAAACATTAAAGCAGTCGTGAACAAGTTCCTTAATATAACTAACTTCATACATGTCATCATTTTCACCAGGTCTCTTTCCAATATTAAACACATTCATTTCTAATATCATGTCTCTAAAAGAAAGTTTTAAAACTTCATTTCCATAGATGCAACGAGAAATGGACATCTTATTATGATAGGAATTTAGGCACCTAAGTGAGGAACAAGTTATCGGTCGATGACAATAAAATTGACGAGAATATTTATCTACTTAGACTGATACATTCTTAAATATTCCTCATGAGATTTTAACAATCAACAAGTTGAAATATTGCAGAGGTAGGTTTAAGCTCGCCTAAACCTAATTGGTTATACACTAAATATAGTAAAAGATTAACACTTGCACAAAGATGAAGCAAATAATGGTTTACCCTAAAGTTTCAAATTACACAAGAAATGGTTAGAAAACTAGGATCTTTATATTTTGGTGGAGTGTTATGTTGAATAATTGAACTAACATTCTTAGTTAAAATTGCTTTCTTTTAACTGTGTACACATCTTTCAAAAATTTAGCACAAGAAGGAACTTACTTAATTGCATCTAACTAAGGAATGTTAATTGTAACTTGGTTGAAGAATTCAAAGATTTCAGAATGTTGGTTCAATTTTTTGATTGGTTGCAATCTCTAAGGAAAAGGAGCAAGGATTGAGCATTTATTAGCAATAAATGGTTCAGTTTCATCGTGCTTACCATCATCCTTACCATTGCCTTTCGACTTTAATGAAATACTATGCATTTGGTCCTTTAGAGGAATTGTTTTGTTGATAACCTTACTACTTTGTAGATCTGTAATGGAATTAACATTTTCAAGTTGAGATTTACTTATACTAGAAACTTGACATTGACTATAAGGATTAGATTGAATTTAAGCAAGAAACTTACCTTTCTCCTGAGTGTGCAAAGATGCAGTCGAAAGTAGACAATGTATTTTTGCTTTCATTGATGGCTTGTGAAGTTTGATTATTAGTGTTTGTTAGCCCTTGCGTGAATGCTTATAATGTCCCCTCAAGATTCTTCGAACATAGTGGTGCATAAGAATGAAAATTTGACGTACCTTAAAAAGGCATTATGTCTGCATTGTTGTCATTCCTCAACCTAAAATTGGGATGATTCCTCTATCCAGGATTATAAGCTTAAGAAAAAAAAGATTGATAGGCTTTCTAAAATTATTCGTTGCATTTTCTTGTTCATGAAAAGATTCTTTGAAAGTAGAAATATCTAGACATTCATTTGTTGAGTGCCCTAGAATTTCACAAATGCCATAAATTTCCTCATTTTGCACATATTTAGCTTCCTTAACTCACATTATTTTGATGGCTTCAACCTTTCTAGCCAAACTAGCAATCCTAGCATTTAGATCATCTTATTGATTAAGGTGATACTTTCCTTTAACATTTGCAAGATTAAATCTAATTGAATTTTCAGAGGAATTAGTATTATGCCACGATTGTTGGTTTTCAACCAAATGTCTATATATTCTAAGGCTTCTTCACTTTCTTTGTCAAGAAATTCACTAGTGCACATTGTTTCTACAAATGCTTTGTTTCAAGTGTTAATCCCTGAAAAAAAAAACTTATAGTGCACCATTTTTAAAGCCATGATATAGACAAGAATTTAAAAAATCCTTAAATATTTCCCAATATTAGAAATATGCAATACTGCCATCTGCCAATTGATCTAGATTTCAAAGAGTTAAGCCAAATTTTCACCTTATCTTTTAAAGAAAAATATAATAACTATAGCTTAACAATTTCATTGATACAAGCTTAATCATTAAAAGTGGCACAAACTTTCTCAAATTCTTTAAGATGCAAATAATGACTTTCAAATTCTAAACCATAGAAATTAGGAAATAATAGAATCATTCCTGGCTTAAATTTAAAATTATTAGCATTAGGAGGGAAAGTAATACATGAAAGAGCAAAACTTCATGGTGGTTGTAGATATTTACGCATGGTTTGTAATGGTTGATTTTCATGTTCAGCATTAAAAGGGAAAATAAAGAATAAAGGAGCAGAACTTTGAGGCGGTTATAATATTCACGCATAGTTTACAATGGTTGATTTTCATGTTCACTCTACACACTTTCCACTTCAACCATTGTGTTGGATATGTGATTGTGCAGGTAAATTAAATAGATTTTCAAAGACGGTTTTAGAATTAATCTTTCACCAAATAATAAGAATGAAAATCACGATACCAACCAAGCATCAGAATAAATAAAAATAAAACAACTATAAATAAAATACAATAAAATAAAATGTTAACACAATAATAACTCAAATAAAAAGAAAAGAGATGGCACAACATTCTTCTTAAAAATTAAACAATTATATAACCAATAACATGATAATTAACAAAAGATAAAATTAAAATAGTTGGCAAAGTCTACCATGAACAAAATAAACAAAAAATAGTTGGTATATGTAGAACCAACATAAATGAAAATGTAAATAGGCGGCTGACCCTCCGAATTAAAAGAAACATAAATAACAACAAGCAAATGAATAAATAAAAATGTTAGAGTTAGAGTTAGGAGTTAAAGTTAGTAAAAGGAAAAAAATAAGAACTTAGTAAACTTTATGCAAACCATTTTCCTAGTGAAGACGTCAAAAACTTGCTATAACTTTTAGGTTTATAATATTCAAGTATAAGTTATCTCAAGTAATAAAGATTCAAAAATCTGAGTATCGATCTACATGGAATTAGCTATAATAAGTCCACAAGTCCAATGGTACAAATATGTAAAGATTATCTTGAGTAATATTTATTTTAGAAAATAAATTCAATGTTACCAAATACTAGGGCATTAGGGATTCAATTTGAAGAAATTTATAAAAATCATTGTTGATCCTTTTTTAATGACACAATTAAGAATCAACTAAGGAGTGATCTTAATTGGAAGATGAATATCGTTTAAGCACATGAAGATATCTTTTCAAAAGAATAGAAAGGAAACAAAAAAAACTAACCTTTAAATTGATGGTGAAGACTATAAGTTATCTTGCTTGTTGATATGTCGAAAAATACCCAAGCAATCATTGTACTATTATTAACAAGGAATCAAGATTTTTGACAAATCAAAAGCACTTGCAAAATCTACTATTCAATCAATTGAAAAGTTTAACAATGAAGTATGAAGTAAAGAATCAAAGAACAATTCTTATAAAATCATCAAAGTTTCACCCTTAACCTTAGCTACAAATTTAGCAATATATTATGTAATTAAAACCTAAATTAAGAAATGGAGAATGAAAATAAAGAAAAAGGATGTCCTAAATAACTTCTACTACTTTCTTTATATAGGTAAAATAAGAGATATTTCACATGTGATAACACAAGTTGTAAACTTCTAACTTAATCATGCTTTATCCAATTGCAGCACATTTTGACAAATCTTTAAATCTTTCCCAACATTAGAAATATGTTTTGTTTGAATTTTGAGAAAAATTTTGGATTTGCCTTTTCAAAGCATTGGTCTTATATGTTGGAAAATTTCTTTTTGAAAATCCGTCTTGCATTTCATTGAATATGCCAATTAATCTAGGTTCTAATTGTAGCCAAATAATTTCATTGGTATAAGCTTGATCATTAAAAGTGGCACAAACTTCATCAAATTCTTTAAGATACAAATATAGACTTTTAGATTCTAAACCATGGAAACTAGGAAGTAATTGATTCATTCATAGCTTAAATCTAAAATTATTTCTATTAAGAGGAAAAATAATGCGTGAAGGAGCAGAACTTCAAGGTGGTTGAAAATATTCATGCATGATTCATAATGGTTGATTTCCATGTTCAGCATTAAGAGGGAAAATAAAGCATAAAGGCGTTGAACTTTGAGGTAGTTGCAGATATTCACACATAGTTGGTAATGGTTGATTTTCATGTTCACTATGCACACTTTCATCTTCAGCCATTGTGCTAGATATGTGTGTGATTATAATGGTGAATTAAATAAATTTCCAAGGATGGTTTCAGAATTACCTGTCACCAAACAATAAAAAAGAGGATCATAACACCACCCAACCATAAAAATAAATAAAAATAAAACAACGACAAAATAAAATATAATAAAATAAAATATTAACACAATAATAACACAAATAAAAACAAAAGAGGTGGTACAACGTTCCTCTTGAAAATTAAACAATTATATAAGTAATAACACAATAATTAGCAAAAGAAAGAATTAAAATAGGTGGCAAAGTCTACCATAAACAAAATAAACAACAAAAACTAGGTGTATATGTAGAACCAACCATAAATAAAAATGTAATGGGAGGCTGAGCCTCTGAAGAAAAATAAATAATAAGTAAATAAATAAATAAAAATGTTAGAATTAGAGTTGAGAGTTAAAGTTAGTAAAAGAAAATAAAATAACTTAGTGAACTTTGTACAAACCATTTCCTCAGCAACAACGCCGAAAACTTACTACTTATACAAACTATGTTCCCAGCAATAACGACAAAAACTTGCTACAACTTTTAAGTTGTAATATCCAAGTATAGGTTGTCTCAAATAATAAAGATTCGGAAGTCCGAATATCTATTTATAGGGAATTAGTTATAATAAGTCCACAAGTTCAATGGTCCAAATACGTAGGGACTATCTTGATTAATTTCTTTATTTTAGAAAATAAATTCAATTACCAAATACTAAGGCATTAGGGATTCACTTTGAAGAAATTTATAAAAATCATTATTGATCCTTTTTTTATAACACAATTAAGAATCAAATAAGAGTGATCTTAATTGGAAGAGATTTAAGCGCATAAAATTATCTTTTCAAAAGAAAAGAAAGGAACCAAAAAAACTAACATTTAAATTGATGGTGAAAACTACAAGTTACCTTACTCATTGATATGTAGAAAAAGATCCAAGCAATCAATTGACTATTTGTCAACAAGGAATCAAGATTTCTAACAAACCAAAACACTTATAAAATCTAGTATTCAATCAATTGAAAAGTTTAACAATGAAGTACAAAGCAAACGATTAAAGAACAATTATTATAAAATCATCAAAATTTCACCCTTAGCCCTAGCTATAAACTTAGTAATACATTATGTAATTAAAACCTAAATTAAGAAAGGGAGAATGAAGATAAAGGAAAAGAATCTCTTAGATAACTTCCACTACTTCCTCTATATACACAAAACAAGAGATATTTTGTATGTGTGAACACAAGTTGTAAACTTTCAACTTGATTATGCTCTATCCAATTAAAGCACATTTTAGACCATGAAATCCACCAAATTTGTTGAAGATGTCTCTTCCAAATTGTAGAAGCATTCATGATCTTTCCAATGGTTCAAATTTCAACCAAATTTGCTATGTACAGCCTAAGTTATATTGAAAATGAGCAGAGGTGTTCAGTTTGGATTTTTACATCGACCTTCTAGAATTAAGGCTACTTTTAACAGCCAAGGACTCTGAATTTGGAACTGTGTAAAACATAAAATTGTATATATATCCATTACCTTCCCAAAATATCCAACCATATGATTTTCAAAAACACATTTGGGAAGACATAGCCCAAATACGAGACCATGTTAGGCTAGCTCTAAGGTGAGGTTGAGTTTTGTTGAAGCCCAATTTTGACCCAATAGATGCTTAAATCTAATTTACACTTTTTTCAAGGAATGAGTACATGTTTTTGTGGCCTAAGAATCGTATCAATTCATGTTTTAGATTAAAAGATATGCTCATTATACAAGACCTACACAAAACCGATTATTAAGTCTAATTCTTGTTTTAAAATTCAGTATAAAAGAAAATGCTTAAATTTTGGGGAAGTTAATGATATTTTTAAGTGTAAATCATAATATTTCTCTTGACAAATCTATATTTTTATACATTTATTACATACAACTTACAATTCTTGTTCATATAATTTATACATGTTTGTTTATTACTTATTAAATGAATTTATAAGTTTTTATGCAATGGTCGAAATATTTATACTAGTATCATTGGATCCATCAACAATGGGAAGTTTAGTCGATTGATTTTAGAGTTTAGAAGTATAAAATTTATCTATTACAAACCTTAAAGGTTTTTTATGTTAACATTTTATTTCGTTATAATTTGTGTTATTGACTTTAATTGATTAGTAGTGTCTTATATTTTTATATTATAGTTTGTAATTTTAAATCTTGATTGGTTGTATGACTTTTGATTAATTGTGTTCCTACCTTTTCTTTTAATGATATAATTCAAGATTCTGATTTTTTATATTTTTGATGAATTATACTTTAATATTTTAATACTTTATATGTAATTGAGTTACGTAAAAAAAGTTAATGGACATTAAATTAAACTCATCAAAGATATTTAAATTGAAGAAAAGTATAAACAAAAAGAAGTTTATTTGAGTAAGGTGAAGTTCGCCTATATAAAATCAATCTAGAGTGCCTTGAGTCGATTCCAATTGATTTTCATTATCGATTCATTTTGAATATACTATTTTAAATGGTTCGATTTGATTTTTAAAATTTATTGAAAACCAAATTGACCAAAAAATACTTAGGCCATGCTCAAAGGAATATGATATAATTCACAACAGAATCTCGACAATCTTCTTGGCCAACATCTTATCATGTAGCTGCCCATTAAAAACTAGAAAAACATCTCCTAAGTTTGAATCTACATCAAATCTTTAATTATATGGAAAAGAGAAAAGATTACTTAAGATCATTATACATATTGCTTTCAATTCTTTAGTTGAGAGACACATAAGTTAGGATTTGAGGGTCTTTTACAAAATTAGCCATTTTTTCACTAGCTAAGATAATCTATGCTTTAATTCCTTTACTGCCGCTGGTCTGTAAGAGAATGGCAACCTGTTCTTTCACCCCAACAAAAAGCATAGCCACATGTAGGGATGGCAAAAATCCAAACGAGGTCAAGGGCCTGACCTGTTCAAGTCAGGGATTAAGGAAGATGACTGTAAAAAAATTAAGAATCAGGTTGGGTTTGGGGATGTATTTCATCTCCGTTATAAAATTGGGCTGTGAATGGGGATGAGGCTGGACCAAATATGAAAATCTAGTTAATTACGTGAATATTCATTTTATTTAATAAATGATTATAAAAATTTTATAATTATCATTTTAGTCAAACAAGTCCTTTAAAAAATTTTATATTTTATGTTATATTTTTTTAAATATAATCACTTAAGTCCTTCATAATTATTAACAATTTTTCATTTTAAATAATTTTAGAATTTTTTATATTTATTTTCTTAATAAAAAATTTGCTAAAATAATAAAAAAACTAACAAAATTAAATAATTTTTAATAATTAAATTTAAACAATAAGTTTTGATAAAATAAAAATAATCACTTAATGTCAAAAAAGTAATCAATTTGTTGATAAATTAATTTGTTTGTAATATAATGTTAGAAGATTAACGAAACAAAGAACTTCTTAAAGATTTTTTTCTTTCTCATTTTTTATTTTCTTATCCACTAAATAAAATATTTTGTTACAAAATTATCAAAAAAAAAACACTAAGATTTATTTAATATATTTCCCCTAATTTTATCAATTATACTAAAAACTAAATTTGTTTGACATTTTATTTTCATTTCATGCTATTCAATTGTATGGTAAAACTTACTCTAATATTACGTAAGGGTAATGTTTAGTTTTTTCTACAAATTTATTGACAATCTTCTTAAATATCTCAATTTTTTAAAATCATCAGCAGTGCCATTTTTAATAGTAAATCACTGTTAAAAATAATGGAAAATGATAAAATGACACATTTACCCTTATTGTAATTAATTCTATAAGTGCAAAGATAAAAATAACCTTATATAATAAAAAGAGAAAATTAACCCTATATGTATAGTTTGTAATGTATATTTTGTTAAAAAAAATTATTTATATATATAATTTAATTAAATTAAATTAATCTCTTAAAAAATTAAAAAGTTAATTAATTACATAGAATGAATAAATCATTTGGTATTATTTTTAATTAACTATTTTCACATAAGGGTTCATTTTGATATATAATATATTTTATAATAATAATAATAATAATAATAATAATAATAATAATAATAATAATAAATTTATTAGTTCTATTTAGGGAAAACTAAATCTACGTCCTTATTAGATTTGATCTTTTTCAATTTTCTCCTTGTTAGAAAAAAATATACAAATTACCTTTACTGTTAATTGTTTTGGTTAAAATTTACGATTTTTTGTGAATTTATCGTTTTGTCCACACTAGTTTGGATGATTTAAATTTGGGTTATAATTCAAATTCAGATAGGTTGAAAACAATTTGTTTTCCGTGCGAATTGAATCTTGCACTCTATCACAAAAAAAAAAAAAAAAAAAAATGCAAGGGTTCAACCGCTTGATCAAACTATCCTTAAATAAATTGCTTGTAATTAGTTAATATATATATCTTGTAAGAAATTACTATTGTCATACATATTAAAGTATTAAACTAATAGTTTTTTTTAGATAAAGTTTTTAACTATTAATTTTTTAGATATTATATATTATCATATAAAAAACATCATCATTAGAATTATTAAGTATTGTCAACATTATCATGTAGATATCATCATTTCTTCTTTATAATTATTTATTTTCGTTGCAATCCTTTTGTCTATTTCAAGCCTAGAATACCTATATTTCGTATTGTGTTTAATTGTAACATCTGATTTCAATTCATTACATATATATGTCACACACAGAGTATGAAAGAGAAGGAAGTGTCGAGAAAAGCTGATGTTTATAGCTATGGTATCTTGTTAATGGAAACATTTACAAATTAAGAAGAAGCCAACAGACGAAGTTTTTTCTAGAGACATGAATTTAAAGCATTGGCTAGGTGAGTGATTACGTACTTCAGTAATGAAAGTTGTGGGTAGCCAATTGCTTAAAGATTAGAACGAACAATTTCTTTGCGGACGAGAAATGAGTGTCCATCTGTCTTGAGTTTGGTCAGGCAGTGTACAAGGGAGTCACCTGAGGAGAGGATCAGCATAAAAGTAGTAAGTCGACTCTTGAAATTAGAGACATATTGCTTGCAATACTCGAACCACAGCCCCACATGAGTCATTGAAGAAATGAGCTTAAATCGCTGATAAGGGACTTAAATTTACATGTGTTTTATTTTCTTTTTATTGATAATTGTCTCCAATAGCAGTGAAAAATTCATTCAAAAATAAACGAGTTCAAATCATAATATAAAATTTATAAAATATTCTTCAAGTTATAATGAGAACGTCAATTTGAGGGTAGGGCTTTTTGAGAAAACTTATGATCACTGATAGACTTACTTATTCAACTCATAAAAAGAAACACGAGGGTTTGCTTTTATACTGCATTGCCTTTTCATCGTTAAATTGAATACTTTTTAATTAATTAATTCATTAGCGATTATGTTCAAACTCTTGAAGATCATACTCTTTCATTACTATTCGAGTTAGCGGTACATTAACTAACTGGAATTTAAGCGTGAACCCATTAGAGTTATAATGGAAATTATAAATTAATTTAACTTAATCGGTAGTACTTTCTTTTTACCCACTACCGAGGTCCTTCTAAAAAGCATTTTTCTTTTTGAATTCTTCATCACTTTATTATACTAATTATTCAAGAAAAACTCTACTTTTTTTCTTTTCTATATATTTTAAATTCCAACTCACTTTCAAATAATTTATGAAATGGAAAAAAGGTAGATTAACACGTTTCATTTATCCTTTATGACGTGCAGAGACAGCTAGTAGTAATAATGGGAAATTAATTTATAAACAAGCTGATGATCAGATCTTAAAGGTGACTAAATAATATTAATTTTACGTAGAGCTAGTATGTTCTAGTAGTCACGGTCTTCTAATTCCCTACACATTAAAACCAAAAAGCATATAACAAATGTCAAAAGGTCAAACAATTAATGAAGGTTTGATAGGGATCGCCGTCACTCCCTTTCTTTCCCTGAGAGAAAAAGTTAAAAAATCAATTTCTTCCCAGCTTCATAAGAGTTATGGTTTCGTTATTTACAACTATGTATTGTTTTTGTGTCCTTGCCTTGACAAAGGAATCCCAACATTTCAGCATAAACGGTCTACTAATGGAGAGGAATTATTATACCGGTATTATCATAATTTTCTTAGTTCAAATAATTTTCTTAGTTTTGGCAGCAATAGCCAACAATATTACCACAGATCAAGGTGCTCTTCTTGCCCTAAAAGCTCATATTGCTCATGATCCTTACGATTTATTGGCCAAAAAGTGACCCAAACATATCGCTGTTCGTAACTGGATTGGCATCACTTGCGGTATCCGTCACCATAGAGTCACGGCTTTGGATATTTCTGGGTTGATTCTTACAGGTACCATTCCTCCTCAGCTAGGAAATTTGTCTTTCCTAACAATTTTAATGATTTGGCTCTATTACATCGATTGAATTTCATCGATTTTAGCTTCAATAACTTCAACTTGGAGATTCCATCATGCTTTGGATACTTGCGTAATCTTCAGCAACTATTTTTGAGTAAACAACTTCGTAGGGGCTACCCACTATCTCTTGGCAACTTATCTTCACTGCAAGAACTTGATGTTAGTCATAACGAGCATTCGGGTACCATACCCTTCATTTTCAACATAGCTTCGAAGGAAATCCTTGATCTCAGTAATAATTAGCTTTCAGGTTCCTTTCCCTTCTCATTTTCGACATGCGTGTTTGATGGAGAAATACCATATTCCACTACGTCAGGTAAAATTTCGCTGCAATGTTTATTCATTTCTTTGTATTATTGTACAGGAACGATACCAAAAGAAATCCGGAACTGACCGCGCTTAAGAAGATTTTTCTTGACCATAATGGACTTCAAGGTATGATTTTGCTGGCATATCGCGAACATTATTGAGTACTAAAGTATAAACTTTATAAAATTTTTCTTTTGGCTGAATATTTATATCTTTTGCAGGGGAAGTTCCGGAAGAGCTGTTTACTCTCACGGAACTGGAGATCCTGATGCTAGTAGAAAATGGCCTTATAGGGCCTGTTCCTTCAATTATCTTCAACCTTTCAACTGTAATCAGAATGGATTTGTCTAGTAATAGCCTGACGGGTAGCCTTCCCGGCAACATGTGTTAACATCTTCCTTTTCTCGAAGAGTTGCAGATGTCTTATAACCAGCTGACTGGTCCAATTCCAAGCAAATTGTGGGAATGTAGAAACCTATTATTTCTCTGTCAGAGAACCAACTCAACGAAGAATACCAAAGGATATTGGGAACATGACATGCGATCCATCAATGAACTCCATCTTCACTATAATAGCTTAACAGGTACTCTTAAATCTCTCGATCTTTAGCTTATCTTGCACACATCTAAGGCATCCTTTAGGATAATGGAGCATCTGTTGTGTTCTAATAAACATAATTATAACTGATAAAGTATTTGATAAACAGCAATTTTTTGTGAAGACCACCAATGTTTTTATTAATATGGGACATCAAACTGATTTCACTCGTAACACCTCAACACTAAATCAAGAAAAATCATGAATTTAAGCTTAAATTGGAATAATTTCATCTTACATTTTTTTATTAGGGATAATAATAAATATGTCAAAAAGTACCACCAACGCCTTTGAAATGGTCGATTTGCTTTTAAACAATATTATTTAGAAGGTTATGCGTTGAGAGAGAATAGGAACCTTACATATGTTCAAAGAAGTGCAGACCACTTTTGAACTTTAAGTAGGCTAAATCAAATACAGGGATTGGGTCCCTTTGCTTCTTGATGAAAAAGTTATTTTCAGAATACTCCATTAAATAACATTCTTCCATGTCAAACTACGAAATTTGATCCATTATGATTTCTTACAAAACAATTTTTCATAAATAATTTTGAAAAGGATACCAAATTGCGACCCGCTGTCCTCCTTGGCCTTTTGTTTTATATGTGTTGAATGACGGTAATTACTGTTTTTTATTCTGACGTGTGGCTGCAGGTTACATACCACCTGACATTGGTAATTTGGTTAATCTGGAGGATCTGTGGCTTTACAGTAACCATCTAGACGGCCTCGTCCCAAATACAATTGTCACATGTCGTCAATGAGAGTACTTTCACTTAATAATAATAAACTCTGGGGAAGTCTTCCGTCAAGCATAGACATTGGCCTCCCAAATCTTGCGGGGATTTTCTTGCTGGATAATAATTTCATTGGGACAATCCCCAGCTCCATTACGAATATTTCCAACCTCCGATATCTAGAGTTGTCAGGTAACTCATTCTCAGGCTTTATTCCTAGCACGATTGGTAATTTGAAAAGCCTCGAATGGCTCGACTTATCTGATAATGATTTGACATCTTCAACTGCAGACTTGAGCTTTATTTCCTCCTTCACAAATTGCAAGAAATTAAGAACAGATTTCTACACAATCCACACAACGGTATGCGTCCAAGATCCATAGGGAATCTTTCTATTTCTTTGAACATGATTATCTTTGGATACTGCGACATTAGTGGCAATATTCCCGAAGAAATCGGCAATTTAAGAAATTGACCTTTTTAGGCTAGGGAAAAAATAAACTGACTGGACCAATGCCAAATACATTGGGGCGATTAGAAAACCTTGAACGCTTATATCTTTGAATAAATTAGAAGGATCCATTCCAGTTGATCTCTGTCATTTGAACAGATTGGTAAAACTATACTTAAATGGCAATAAACTTTCCGGATCTCTGCCTACATGCTTAGGAAATCTTAACTTTTAAGACATCTCTTGTTGGGCTCTAATGAATTGACTTCCGATATGCCCTCGTCTCTGTGAAACCTTAAGGACATCTTATGCCTTAATTTGTCATCAAATCATCTAGATGGACCTCTTCCACTAGACATTGGAAATTCGAAGGTTATAATAAGTTTAGATTTATCAGGGAGTCGTTTCGACCATTGGAAGCCTTAAAAATCTACGACATCTCTCTTTAAGATAAAACAGATTACAAGGCCCAATTCCACAATCATTTGGGGAGTTAATAAGTTTAGTATCCTTGGATTTGTCCCATAATAATATCTCGGGAGCTATTCCCAAGTCTTTGGAGGCTCTCTTGTACCTTAATTATCTAAATGTTTCTTTCAACATCCCAGAAGGTGAAATTCCAACAGGAGGATCATTTGTTAACTTTTCAGTCGAATCATTTGTTGCAAATCCTGGATTTTGTGGCTCGTCTCTACTGCGAGTCTCACCATGCAAATCGAGGTTTCACGGTAAAACAAGGAGTATTGTTATCCTACCTATTATTTTTTCACTGAGTATTCCATTAATTGTACTTGTCCTGGCCCTCACGTTTGTGTCGCTAAAATGCCGAAAAAGAAGGGCAAAAGTACTGAATGATTCCGACATGTTACCGCAAGCGACTTGGAGAAGAGTTTCATTCTGTTAACTTGTGCGAGCAAAAGATGGGTTCGCTGAGAGCAACCTACTTGGTGTGGGGGATTTTGTTCCAGTTTATAAAGGAAGACTTCAAGATGGGTTGGAAGTTGCAATTAAGGTGTTTCACCAACAATTTGAAGAAGCATTTAAGAGTTTTGATGCTGAATGTGAAGTTATGAGTCACATTGGTCATCGAAACCTTGTAAGAATCATCACCAGTTGTTCAAATGTAGATTTTAAAGCATTGGTGCTAGAGTCAATGCCTAATGGGAGTTTAGAGAAGCTTTTTTATTCTGATGGCCATGTTTTAGATTTTTCACAGAGGCTGAATATCATGATAGATGTTGCTTCAGCGTTGGAGTATCTCCACTTTGGTTATTCAATCCCTGTAGTTTATTGTAACTTAAAGCCAAACAACGTATTCCTAGAAAAGATATGGTGGCACCTTTGAGTGACTTTGAAATTTCAAAACTTTCAGGTGAAGAACAGTCTCTGAGACATACACAGACCCTGGCTTCAATTGGCTTCAATTGGTTATATGGCACCAAGTAATTCCAAACCATAACTTTTTATTTCTCTTTAAATTATTTACTTCATTTTTTTTCAATTTTTCTAAAAGAAAAACAAGTTGTTGATTTATCTAATGTTAATGGTGAAACTTACTTCATCCGCAGAGTAGGGCAGAGAAGTAAAAGTGTCCAAAAATGCTGATCGATGTTTATAGCTATGGAATCATAGTGATGGAAACATTTACAAGGAAGAAGCCAACAGAAGAAGTTTTTTCCGGAGAAATGAGTTTAAAGAATTGGGTTAGTGACTCATTACATGGGTCAGTGATGAAAGTTGTGGATAACAATTTGCTGAGAAGAGAGGATGAACATTTCTATTTAAAGGAGAAATGTGTGTTATCTGTCTTGAGTTTGTCCATGGATTGTACAAGAGAGTCACCTGAGCAGAGGATCGACATTCGAGAAGTAGTGACCAGATGGATGTAGAAGGCAACCAAATTTAAATTAATTTTTCTCTTTTTTTTTTTCGACTTCTGGTTTTTATGGTAGATGGCTGCTAGTTCTATTTTCCTCTGCTATTGTTCAGGCTTATTTTATTTGCAGGAAATTTTCATTGAAATGTCTATCATTTATGCTAGTTATGGCTGTGCATTAGAAATAAACAAATTGAGTTGGAGTCAATCCTTCCTTTTATGATCCATTACTATTCACTTCAATTCCACCAAGATCAATTTAAAATTCAAAATTGGGCAGACCCAAAGTCGAACGTTTTTCAAATTCAGAGAAGCTTTGATTATTTTGTTTTCATGGGTCTGAATTTGACCACGCCAAAAATCTCAAACCCAACGTTCTAAACAAAAAGCTCAAGTTTGTTAGGCGGCTCCAGTTCTATAAACTCTAATATATATCGTCTAAGAAAATGAAATGAATGACAACGCTTAATGCCCGAAATTTTAAATAAGAATAAACTTGAAGTTTCTCAATAATAATACAATCAAGTCAACCAAAAAAATCAAAATTTTAATTTTTGTAAAAATTTAGTATGTATATATATAAAATTATTATAGTTTTGTTTAGATTTTTTTTGGTATCAACATTCATGTAATTAATCATTCATTATGTATCTTTTATGATATGTATTAGAGTTTGTATAACATTGTTGCGAAAAAATCTACCCAATTTATGTTTGGAATTGTGATTGTCTAATAGCTTAACTAGGTCTTATATCACTCTTGATGGGTTTCATTATTGTTGGGCTTTTGAATCCAAAGTAAATTCTTTCATCCTTTTTTGAGTTATAGGAAATAAAGCTCATCACGTCTTTGAGGTCTCAATTGTGGCCCAAGGGTCGTGATATTGCAACCTCAGAAGTTCAGCTTTGACTTTGTTTGGAGATATCCATTACTGCCACTACTGTACCTAAAAATACTTAAGAAAAGTATGGAACATAAATCATGAGTCCATGGTATTTGTAAGAGCAAGATAATGCCAGTATCAATGCAAATGAGCATAATCACTTAATGATTCATTTCTTTTTTTTTTTATGATACATATTAGAGTTTGTATAACATTTAACAAAAATAAAATTGATTAAATGATCACATTGTCATTTCTTTAACTACTAGTAGAACTTTTAGATTATATAAAAAGTACAATAATAAGACGGTCTTAACATAATTTTAAAAAATGTAAAGAGACAATGGAGTAAGCCAAATTATAGGGCAACAAGCTTTTCCCCTAATAATGAAAGTCTAACCAGGCGGTTCTAGTAATAAGACAACAATAATTAAAGATGTTATATGGTTTCTACTATCATTCCATAATGAATTACTGAAGACACTACCAATGAGCTGATGCTAAAAATGGTTGTTGATATATGAAAATTGACCTTAGGCCCAAGCCGAAGCTCGAAGTCAAAATTACGACATTTTATTTAAGTATGTATAAAAAGCATAAGTGGTTTCAAGTCACTCTTTAGAGCTCAAAATTGTAGATTATAGTGTAGAAAATAAAAGTAGGCCCAAGTTTAGCTCAAATCAATATAATGACCTTAGTTTAGCCCATTTGAGAAAAATTTAGGCTCAAAAAATCTATTATGTGATGATTACACTAATATATAAAGAACGCAAAAGCATGAGACAATCAAGTCCATTTTGATTTTAAAACTTTATTATTCTAAGAATAATTAGAACAATCATTTTATTTTAATTAAGACTAGTTATAACAAATATTTTATTACAAAAATAAATCCTTAGACTTCTCTTTTAATTAGAGTTAAATTTCATGCAATTAATTTCTAGACAAATACTTGTCTTAAGAATATGACTTGCGTTAAAATAGGATTACATAAAGATAACTATATTCCACTATGATTCTACGTCAGACACTATATAACAATATATGATTTCACATTCAAAAACAATCTTAGAACTAAAGAACTGAGAGATACGATCTATAAATTCATTATTCAAGAAGATAATCATAAAGATCGGGAAAGCTTAAGCATCAATTTAGCTTCTTTAAGATCTCATCATCTTCTTCCTAGTATCTTTATCTTTTCAACCATCTTTTGCTATCCAAGTTGGCCTTAAGCGTTAGCTTTGCATCTTTACTTTTTTCTTGCATCTTTAGCCTTAATTTGTCATCTTTAGGTACTAAAAACATCTTTACGTCGTAGATAGATACATTAAATACTACCATGAGTGAGCTTATTCAATATTAATATATTCATGCCTACCCTTGAAACCATTATGTTTCTTAGCATTAGTATTGAGACTAGCTTGCTCCCACATCGTGAACTCATAATTTAGACTTCGTGCTTTTGCTGAAGTATTGTAAGTATAGCAGTAATGGAAATAGGTGTTGCAAGTGTAGTGGCAATAGCAGTAGATCTTTTTGATCAAATCCAAGCCAATCTCATAAAGTTGTAATGTCACGTCTTTAAGTAAGGCCTGAGAGATATGGTGGGCCTTACTCTCCACAACTCACAAGAGGTGCTAAAGTTTAATTTGGATCTAAAATTCCAACAATATTGAAGTCCACCAAGAGTGATACAAATCTTGCTTAAGTATTTAGGTAACTACGATTTGACAAGTGAATTGAGTAAATCTTCCTGCAACATTTTTGGCGACTATACTAAGGAGTTTTGCTAGGATCTTATTAGACATGGTAGTTACGAGAAATAACAATTAGAACAATAGTAAAAATCCAGCCGAATCATCTGCTACCCATCCACAAATACCTCCTCCACTAGCCAATGATATTCCACAGGAATTACAGTATAATAATAGTTGGAGTCTCTCTGAATCCACCTTCACAATCAATAGGACAATGAACAACACCGGACAAGATCACACCAAGGGCTTTCGCTAAACAACTAGTACTAGAATCCTAGATGCCCACTACTTATGTCAACCTAATATCTTTCATGAAATAGTATATACAAAGTTCTACAGTGTTGGAGATTGAATATATGCCATTAGAATTCTCTTTGAATGTTCTACGTAACATTACCATTATCATCGCTGTTTGATCAATCATTCGTTGTGTATCTGAAATTGAATATTTTATATTTAACTTTAAATTTATAACGAATAGTTTTAAATATTCAACTTTAGATTTACAGCATATGGTTGATCAAATAATGATGATAATGGTACCATTGTGTAGGACATTAAAAAAAAAATCTAACAATATTCATGAAAATCCAAATGGTTAATGGTTGTTGGAGGCAACTGGCCGACCGACAGCGGCAGGCATGGAACATTGTGGCAATTTTTTTTGTTAGTAACACTATTTGAATTATTTAATTATTAATTAAAAGTATTAGTATATAATAAAATAAAAAAAAGTAAATTTTCATTAGGGTTATTATGGTAAAAGTAGAGTTTTTCTATTATTTTAACTAATGGAATTTACTTAATGGGTAAATTTTAGAATTTCAAGGGTGATGAGGTATTGTCAAAAACCTTAGGAGGTAATAAAAAATTTGCCTAATTAATTGTGTCCCTACTTTTTTTTAATGATATAATTCATGATTTTAATTTTTAATATTTTTGATGAGTTATACTTTAATTTTTTATTTTTATATAAATTTATGAAATTGAGTTAGGTAAAAAAATTAATGGACTTTAAATTAAACTCATAAAAGATATTTAAATTTACTAAAAGTATAAACACAAAAAGTTTATTTGAGTAAGATAGAGTTGGCATGTATCGAACCAACCCGGCCTATTTTGAGTCGGTTCGAATTGATTCTCTTTAATGATTGGTTTGATTATATTATTTTCATTGGGGGGATTTAATTTTTAAATTTATTAAAAACTTAACCGACCCAAAAAATGTTGAGGACTATGCTAAAGGATTATGACCTAATTCACCACAGAAACTTAACAATCTCGTTGGCCAACATCTCAGCACACAGCTAGCTATGGGAAACTAGAAAGCAAAAAAAAAAAAAAAAAAAAAACATCTCTCAAATTTGAATTACATCAAATCTTTGATTATATGAAAAAAAGAGAAAAGATTACTTAAGATCATTATGCCTAATGCTTTCAATTCTTTAGTTGAGAGATGCATAAGCAAGGATTTGAGGGTCTTTTTCAAAATTAGCCATTTCTTCACTCGGTAAGTTAATCCATGCTTCAATTCCTTCACCGTCGCTGGTCTGTAAGAGAATGGCAGCCTGTTCATTCACCCCGACAACGCATACCCATATGGGATTTCCCCACCCGAAGTCAGCTTCATAATATGGAAGTCTAGACCAATCAGAAACTGCAAAAATCTTACTCTTTAAAATTTCTTCTTCAATTACCCCACTTTCATACACGTTCGTTTTATACTGATCAACAGCCTTCCTTATAGATTCACGAAGTTTTCCTGCTACATAATTATAGTTAATTCTCTTATCCATCGGCAATTTTGGAATTGCCACTATTAGCAAGTTCCCAATACTTTGCGGTGGTAATGGTGGATTCATCTTATTTCGCAGATTGATGGGAATTACCGCTACCAGTTGTGTTGCTGTAAATTCATCTCTTTCTCTAGTCGTTGCTACATTGATCAGCGAACCCAAAATAAGCGTTGATATGGCCTCAAAACGTGTTGGACGATCCAAGTACGGTCCATCGCCCATTTTTTCTCTTAAAGTAGCTATCTTTGTACCATCAAATGTAAACAATTTTGTTACAATTTCACTTGGAAACTGATAATGTTTGCTGTAAAGACTTTTCACTGTGGCCATGACATCATGTATACATGAACGAACGATAGATTGGGGTGTAATCGACAATAACATTCTTGATGTCACTGGTGGCACCACGTGCAACTTCAGCCCAATTTTTGATAAAGTTAGTAGCTGTTGTTGCATCGGCAATCAGATGACTGAAGCAAATAGAGATCATGATTCCACCACAAGCAAAGTAATTGACCTGGACAACGAGGCTGGCATGATAAGTACTTGGAATTTCTTGTAGATTACCTTCAAGTGGAAGAAGGGGTTTCAGTAGATCATCGTGGTCCTTTCTCTGAAGAGCCTCAGACATCTCGTTAGCTACTTGAGTTTCAATAAAGATCACACCATGATCGTTACAATCAGTCGAAACTCCATCTTTAATTTGTCCTGCAAAAGGGTAATAGTAGGATAAGGTTTTGGAGAGAGAACTTTTCAGATGATTTGAAATTTCGATGGCATTTCTGCTTGGTGCTGAGTAAAACAGAATCATGGGGAAGTAACTATCAGTAATCTTATCATTTGGAAGGAAAAGCTTATAGGTTCTCAGGTGTTGTAGAGTTGGAGAAGACGGTTTGATAATTTCTGTAGAAATGATTTTGATTTCCATTTCTGGCTTGATTTTGAAAGAAAAAATGGTTTGATGATTGATTCTGTGAAGTTTGCGTTTATATATATATATATATAAACGCATACATATAGCAAGAGGTTTTATCTTGGGCCTAGAATAGTTGATGAATTTACATATATGGGTAATAGGTATAATTCTCCATAAATTCTCCAGATAGGATGACATAAAGTCTCAATAAATTTACGTGAATTATTAATCACTAAATTAATTCTTTCACCACGCAAAATTTGTAGTCATTATTAGTGTGTCCTTTTCACATAATTATCAATTACTAAACTATAAACATCAATTATTGAATAGTCACTGGAGTTAATTACTGTCATATTAAGATTATATCACCCTTTATTATTTTCTTGTTTTTTATGATAACTTATAATTAAATCACCAACTAATAATTTAATGGTAAAATGTTCATCTCTTTTTTGGAAGAGAAAAATAAATTTTTAATAAAATTTCAATCTTTTATCTTTAAATGTTAAAAATTTTTTAACAAATATTATATTACATTAACACTAACATATATATATATATTATTTTATCGGATACTCTTTTACTACCATACTAATTGTATTATATTAATCATAATAATATTTTAGTTACTGTTAAGGGTAGGTCAAAAATTAAAATTTAGATTGGACCAAATCGATTGGGTTTGGCTTAATTTGATTCAATCATTATAAAATGTGATTAGGTTTTGCATTGAAAAAATTGAATGATCTGATTCAGTTTTTTGTTTTAATTTGTACAATACAAACCAACCAAAAATAATTTCTTTAAAAAAAATTAAATTTAATAGTTTATAATAGCACAAAAGAATTTTTTTTTTTTAAAATATATTATATGTATATCCAGCTTTTTATGGCTCAATTTATTAATACATATAGTGAGAAACATGGGATATAATGTTTTTTAAATTATTAATATATTTCAGTACCATTACTTTGACATTGTTTTAAGACACCCTTGTGCATGAGAAAATGAAGCTAATGGGTTAAAGGAACCCAGGGTACATTTAGAAGCAATGATGATCAAGAAACTAACCAACGTTGTTAATTAGAAGCTTTAGTGTATACATTTTATTTAAAGAAATGACTATTAAATTTTTTACTAAGAAATTTGCCCCACATAGTAAAAATTTCAGATGTACATTAATCAATTTAATAATACCTCTCTTATGATGCTAAAATAAGAACACCTTTATATATATATATATATATATATAATGCATATCATCGATATGTAAATAGTTTGATTTTTTTTTCTTAATAATCTTTTTAATATCATTTACAAATAGTGGCAGAGCCATGTTTGAACTTGCAGAGTCCTACAAAAATTCTAAATCTTGCTAGGTAAAATATCAATTTAACTTTTTAAATTTTATTTTTCTAATCAATTTAACAAAATATTATAATTTCTATTTTAAAAAATAGAGAAACCAAATAAACACATTTCATTTTTTTTTTTAACTTATCTTATTTATAAGATTATTAAATTACTCACATGTTTTACTCTGGTTAATTGTATATTTTTATTTGCATTTACATTTAATTAATATTATTATGCTAAGTGAGATTGTATATATAACATAATTTCCATGAAGGATTTATAATTTATATAAGACTATTTAGTTAATAAATCTATTTAATTGTACAAGTTTATTCCTAATTAATATAACTATAATAATTTTATAAATTTATAAAGAAAAATGCTCTCAATTTTGTCCAGAACCATTGGTAGATTAACTGTTAAAATAAAAAAGATAATATTTTATATTAATAAATTATTAGAGGTTGTTTAATAAGCAAACACATGTTTCGGAACTTTTCATGTATAAACTTTAACGATGGCTCTAACTATATATTTTCGTCCTTAAAAATAAGATTACATTGTTTTCAAAATTTAACAATTTCCTAACATTAAGCAAATAAGAAAATATTTATTGTTGCCATAACTTCACATTCTAATTATTGATAGACAGCTACTAATATTGGGCTTATAAAAATAATAAGAGGAAGGTTTTAACCTAGGAATGATTTATGGAAATTTTCAGTTCTTCTTTAAGAATTCATTGTCACTAATAGATACAAAATTACAGTTACTAAAAATTAAATGTGTATTCAAATTGCTTGTGTATGAACACAATTTTAGAAAATACTTATTGTCACCTGACCAATTTTAATAATCATATCTAATTTAATTTAATTTTCTCTAATATCTTGATAAAAAAATTTGAGTTTTCACTAAATCAATTGGATGCAGTATGATATGATTTGGTTTAGTCACTAATATCACAAAATAACAAGATCTAAAATATTGAGAAGTTAATATTAATTATGAAATAAACGAAGAAAAAGAATGTTCATGGAAATAGCTGGGACATGCATATTAAGGCCTCGCTTCTTCATACATTAAAGTGTTGTATTTAAAAGTTTATCAAAAAGTGTTGTCAACTTACATTATATGACACATTCATATAACAAAAAGCTATTATTAGCTGACATTTCCGTAAATATTTTGAAGTTAAAATAAATAATATGAAATATAACTACTTTTACTTTAAAATTTCTAAATAAATCTGTCAAGTATCTTCCTCCCATTTAAGGTTCAAGTTTTCATATTATCAACACATTTTGTTTCTTCAATTAAAAATTAATGAATCTTTAAATTATTCAGTTGATTAATATCATTTTAAATAATTAATTACTGACATTACAAATTTGGATTCTTTCAAGAGTTTACATAATTGCTATTATAAAACATTTTAAACATCTACTTGCTACTTTGGTCCGAGCGGGCATTCTGAAAAACTTCAATTAAATAATTTATGCTATAGAAAAAAGAGGATTCTTGGGCATTCTTTCTGCTAAGAAAGTATTTTTTCTTCGCTTTATTTTCAAAATCCTTCAATTGGAATACATAAGAAAGAGGCTAATTTTGCAATATTTTGCTCAATTTCTCGCTGAGTCAAATTCTTATAAGTACGATTCAAGGAAATAGCCCCAAGTAATGTAATTTTTACTCTTAAATTGAATAACACTAATTAATATGTTTGATATTTGTCACACTTGAGGTGTCAACATTGACAGCCTGTCACTCTCGTTTTGCATGATTTTCAAGAATAATTTAAGCCCACATAATGTTGTTTAATTTAGAACTATACAATTGGTATTAGTATATTCATTATTAATTGTTAATAAAGTAATGTAGTATAGCTCGGACCAAGATATACTACATAAACTAATTACATGTTCTCCATAAAAATGTTAATTAATTACTAATTTATCCGATATAATACTTCCATCGATGATCTCAAAAAATCTCTCAATGATAATTAAATTAAAATGCAAATTTTTTATGAATGATTAATTTACGTGTATTTTATAAAATGCGTGCCAAGTCAAACTTGATTGGCTAAAAACAAATATTGATTATAATGATAATCTGAACAATTAATTAAGTCATCGTATTATTCTTATAATTTTATAATTTATAGAGATATGCTTAGACTTCTTGAGATGCGGCTATCACAAAAATTTGAAGTAAAAATATTTTTAAATTCAATCATTTTAATGAAATAAATAAAATTAAAATAAAAAAAAGTGTCTAAAAGAACTTTGAAGGATTGCAATACAATCACTTAATTGAATTGTTATCAGCTTGGGCTGCCATTTTGCATAACTTACAAAATACTTTTACTACTCGTTTGGTTTTAGTTAGTAAAACAGATTGATTAATTTTGTTGGCACTGAAAGACAGTCTGTGGAAATTATATAAACTATTTTTCTTCGATCTAAAGAAACTAAAATTTTAACTCACAGTAAAGCCTTTTTGAAATTTTTAAGAAGTTAAATTGCTTGAAAGAACCTTATTTTATTTTAGAAGTTTTATTTATTTTCTTATAATATAATTTTACAAACTTGTCTATTACAATAATTATAATTTTTTCCGCAAATTATTTGTGACAATCAAGTAATTAACATATTTTTATGCAAACTCCACTCATAAATGCTCTACTTATAAAAGATCTAGCCCAATATTATATATTACACAACAAGACATTTTATCATGGGATATTATGATTCATCCCTAAATTTTACTGAATAGTAAATAAGGATATAATTTAGTCAATTTTAATAATTTCATTCGTGACATCATGGTAATTAGTAAGAAAAAAATTATTTGAAAATACTTCAAATAATGCATTTTTACTACTTATTAGGTGAAAATAATTTGCTAATTTGGGAATGCTATAGATTTTAAAATAATTTGCTTGTATCATGCTATAAAAATAATCAGTGTTAAAAAAATAAGTTTATTAATTAGTAAACTTTATTTTGAAAGTGTTGAAATTTCAAAAGCAGTTCTATGCATTTGGTAAATTTTATTATTAAAATGGTATAATAATCCTAATTACCAAAAAATATATATAGTAAATAATAATGAATGAAATTTAGGTTTAGGCAAGTATATGTTTATATACATACATTACTATCTAAAATAATGTCAAAAGGATAAAATTTTAATTATATTTAACAAAAGTAATAAATAATAAAAATAATAATTTGATTTTAACAGTTTCATTTCTTAATTAAAATTGAAATTTAATAATTATTTTAGGGTTAATTTTGGTTGTTGTAATTTAAATTAGTATATTTGGTATTATTAAATAAAACTATTTTTCAAAATAAGATTTTTCAAAACTCTCTTTCTACTTTTTAAAATCTACTATAAAATGAGCTGATTTTGCCAAAAGTGGTTATGAAAAAATTTTACTATACACCTCAAATAACTTTTAACAACTCAAAATTATTTTTGTCTTAGGCAACAGAAATTCTAAACAAGCTCTTATAAATCCCAAAATACAATATATCTTGAGACCTTTGAATCAGTACATTATTAAGACTTTTGCATCAGAATAATACTAATAGATTATTGGAACTTTTGTATTAAGATAGTACTAATACTAAATTGATATTTTTGCAATGTTAAGGTTTTTGAAATTGTCTAAATTAATTGCTAAAATTTTTTTGAATGAATTTTTTTAATTAAAAATATGAAAATAATTTTATATATTTAATAATCTTATTCTATCATGGAATCTTACAATTATTAGCAGAACTCGAAAATCATGCCAACCTAGTTGTGCAGGTCAATTTTCTTTAATAGTTTCATTAATTAGGGCTCATAAGTAATTTCAAATATTTTTCTTCTTATTAATTATAACGTCATGAACGAAATTATTAAAATTGACTAAAATATATCCCTATTTATTATTTTAGTAAAATTTAGAGATGAAATCAGAATGTCTCGTGATAAAATGTCTTGTTGTGTAATATATAATATTGGGTTAAATATTTTATAAATAGAGCATTTATAAATTAGGGTTTGAATAAAAATATGTTAATTATTTGATGTCACAAATAATTTAAAAAAATGTAATTATTATAATAGACAAGTTTGTAAAACTATAATATAAGAAAATAAATAAAACTTTTAAAATAAAATAAGGTTCTTTCAAACAATTTAACTTCTTAAAAAATTTTAAAAAGGTTTTACTATGAGCCAAAATTTTAGTTTCTTTCAATAAAAGAAAATAGTTTATATAATTTTGACAAACTATTCTTCAATGCCAAAAAAATTAATGCCTTTTTCTAATTAAAAATTTAAAACAAATGAGTAATAAAAGTATTTTGTAAGTTAAGGAATATGAGAGCCCAAGGTGTTAAAAATTAAATAAGTAATTGTATTGCGCTCCTCCAAAGTTCTTTTAACAACTTTTTTTTGTTTATTTTATTTCATTAAAATAATTAAATTTAAAAATATTTTTACTTCAAATTTTTGTGATACGAATTAGTCTCATCTCAAGATGTCATAAGAATATCTCTATAAATTATAAATTATAATAATAAGATGATTGGCTTAATTAATTTTTCAAATTATCATTATAATCAATCTAAAAGGTATTTTAATTTTTGTTTTAGCCAACCAAGTTTGACTGGGTACACATTTATAAAAATACACATAAATTAGTCATTCATAAAAATTTGTGTTTTAATTTAATTATGATTGAAAGATTTTTCGAGATCATTGATGAAAGTATTATATTAAAAAAATTAGTAATTAGTTTACATTTTTTTGGGAATGTGTAATTAGTTTATGTGGTATCTTGGTCTAAGATATACTACATTACTTTATTAACAATTCATGAATATAATAATACCAATTTTATCGGTCTAAATTAAACAGCATTATGTGGGCTTAAATTATTCTTGAAAATTATGCAAAAGGAGAGTGACAGGCTGTCAGTGTTGACACCTCAAGTGTAACAAATATCACACATATTAATTAGTCTTATTCAATTTAAAAGTAAAAGTTACATTACCTTAGTTTGTCAAAATAAAAGTTTAAAGAGAATATTTATGCCAATCATGTCTTTCTTATAGAAATTAGAGGCTTGGGGGCCATTCTTTTAAATTGTACTGATAAGAATTTGATTCCACAAGAAATTGAGCAAAATGTTACAAAATTGGCCTCTTTTTTGCATATGCCAATTGAAGGATTTTGAAAAATGAACCGAAGAATAAATACTTTCTTAGTAGAAAGAACACCCAAGAATATTCTTTTTTCTATAGCATAAGTTATTTAATTGAAATTCTTAAAAATGTTCACTTGGAACAAACTAAGGCAAGTAAATGTTTAAAACAACTTTTAATAGTGATTATGTAAACTAGGAGTGGGCAAGGTTCAGTCAGTACTGAGTTTTTAAACAATTGAACCATAATAGAAAAATTCGAGTTTCTTATTTTTAGAATTGGAGCAAATCGAATAGATAAGGAGGATTGAACCAAATAGGATCGAATGTATAAAGAAATCAAATTAAAATTGGCTTGACTAATTTGATTTTCGGTTCAGTACAATTTTTATGTTAAATTATAATTTTTTAAAATTTTCAAAATATTTTTTGGTACAAAAATGATATCATTTTCTTTAACTCACTAAAATGGTGTCGTTTTTTATAGAAAAATTAAAAAATCATAAGTTCGATTCGGTCTAAGTTTTTTAGACCAAAATTAGAATCGGACCGAAAATTTTAAGTTTTTTAATTTAAAAATTAAAACTGGATCAAAAAAATATAAAGAACCGCATGGAACCTATCAATTTTGATTTGGTTCTGGTTTGGTCCAATCTGGTCTAGTTGTTTTGTCCACTCGTGATGTAAACTCTTTAAAGAATTCAAATTTGTAATGTAAGTAATTAATTATTTAAAGTGATCATATTAATCAATTGAATAGTGGAAGGATTCATTTTTAGGTGAAGAGAAAAATTGTGTTGGTAATATGAAAATTTGAACCTTAAATGGGAGGGAGATACTTGCCAAATCTATTTTGGACATACATTTTTTTAGAAATGTTAAAGTAAAAGTAGTTATATTTCATATTATTTATTTTATCTTTTTTTAATGCATTTTAAGAAAATTAAATTTGATAAGCATTATTTAAAAAAAATAACTAAATTTATGTAGTACTCATTAACATTAAGCCCGAAATTATGCAATTCATTCTTTGTGCCTTTGTCATAAAGATTTAATATTCGTATTGCTCAAGAACAAATTTTCATTATGCAAATATACACATAAATTGTACGTATCCCGATTAAACGACAACTTCCAAAACTTAAAGTTTATGTGTAAACAAAAAATTTCCAATCTTTTATAGTTGGAATGTTGTATAAATAAAATAGAAAATTTATTTTTAGTTAACTGTAAGTTTTTGATCAAACAACTAGCTGATATAAGATATTTTCATTTTAATTGTTAAAATTCAAAATATCAATATTGACCTATATTATTAGAAATAACACTTAAGGGATAAAAGTTCAGAACATAAGCAACTCAACCCAAAATAATTGCAGAAACCTGCCTGAATTTTAAAATCTTGCAGACAGGTCTACTGAATGAAATTGTTCTCGACTTTGCCGTTTTCGGCTAGTTTTTGGCAAAGATCAGAGATCAAGAATTAGGGTTGACAAATTTAGTCACTTTGAGCTTAAATGTCATCCTCTCTCTAGGAAAAAATTTCTCTCTTTAAAAATACAAACTTTCTTCACCCATTATTTTTGATTATTCTTTTTCTTTCCATTAATTACTTTTTCATTTTTCTTTTTCCTTCTTTCTTCTCCTTTCTCTCTCCAGGTTTTCTTCTTCTCCTCTTTTATTTTTCCCTCTCTCTTTTCCTTCTCTCTTTTCTTTACTTTCTTCTTTCTTTCTCCTCTCTCTTCTTTCTTCTCCTCCTGCTCCTTTCTTTCTCTTCTTTTCTTTCTACACCGCCTTCTTGCACCGCCTTCAGCAAAGAAACCAAAAGGAATTTTCTTTTTAATATCGTTCAACCCCTTTAATTATTCCTTTTTACAGTTTTTCCCATGCTAAAATCAAATTGTCAAAAAATACTATTTTTAAAAAATGTAACATATTTATCATAATTAAATAATTTCTTTCAAAAATAAATTTATGGAATGACAATGTTTTAGTCCCTGAACGTTAATAAATTAACAAACAAGACATAATTTTGTAAATTTTAACATTTTTATCCCTAACATTAAGTTTGTCTACATCCGTTAAAAATTTCAAGGGTAAAATATCTTAACAATGAAAGGGGTCCTAAAATGACTTCTAATCACTCAATAGCCACCAAAAAATTTGAGCTGTATTCATCTCAAAGCTTCATATCACTAAAATAACTTACAATCACTCATTCAATGCCCTAAAATCCAAAACAATGTGTTCCATATTTATCTCAAAGCATTGTCAAACAAGAAATTTGAAAAATTCAAGATGGGCACGGTTCATAAGATTTGAAACAAAGTACTATCTATATGACAACTTTTGTCCAAATGCTTCTTCAACAGATGCAATCCAAGTTCTAGAGAATGTTCGAGTCTATTATAGGAAAGATTGATGAGATGCGTAATAGGATAGATGAGTTGGAGTAGAGCATCAATGATCTTAGATCCGAGATGGACATGAATTGTCTTTGATTGATAAATGCTGGAAGAGAAGTTTTGTTTCTACGAAATCATATAGAAAGAAGACAAATGATGTTCCTTGGTGTGCCTTAGGGAAGAGGAAGGAAAGGAGTGATGCTTTTTTGGAGATTTGTGAGATTGCTAAAGAAAATAAGAAATTAAAGATGGTTTTTGTAGATAGAGTTGATTTTGATAATTTTTCTTCAAAATATTGCCGTTCAACACAAGAAGCCCAGAAGGTGTTGTGAGAGAATATGTAAGAGAATTAGAAATTCAATTTTGCTGATTTTATCGAGCACTTACATTGCATCATTAAAATTTCTTAGGGACAAACTTGTGCTTGACCACTTTTTAATGGATGGGCTTAACATTAGGGATAAAAATGCTAAAAATTTATCAAACTATATTCTAATTTATTATTTTACTAAAATTTAGTGACTAAAATGTTAGTATCCCATAAATATATCTATCTTATCAATTTCAAATTTTTATATCTTCACATAATATAATGTCCAAATATTCATATGTATGCATTCCCATTAATGATAAAATCTGGATATTACAATGTTTCATATTATGCCTATAACTAACAAATTGATTTTTGTAATAATATTATATTATATTATGATAACTAGTATAGTGCCCTTTTTAGCCATCTTAAAAGCATTGATTAGCTTGTGTCTAGCCTTAAAAAGACGAAAGCCACCTCGTTTAGTTGGACCAAATTATTATCATACATAATACTAAAGTAGAAATGCCGTAAGGGTGGGTAAAACCTCGACCGACTGAACCAATTACCGAATCAAATCAGTTTGATTTTTAGTTTTTCGTAATTCGTTTTATTTCTAGTTTAATATTTTAAGAACCCGAGAATTCGATTAGATTCTTTGTTAAATGAACCAACCCAATAATCGAACTGAAAACCAAATCATAAATGAAAAAATTTTCAAAATTAAATTTGTCATAATAGATTAAGTTTGTGTTATATGTAAAATAAAAAAAATCCAAATCCTAAATTCTATTTTGTCATTTAACTTTAATTTATACTAAATGATAAAATTAACATATAACTTAAAATTCTTATTCCTATAATTTATACATGTTTATTTATTATTTATTAAATTAATTTATAATATTTTATGTGGAGATCCAAAAATTTATACTAAAATCATTGAATCCATTGGACAATGGGAAGTTTAGACGATTGATTTTAGAATCTGAAAGTATAAAAATTATTTATTATAAACATTAAAGAATTATTTTATGTAAATATTTAGTTTGTTATAATTTGTGATTATTGACTTTAATTAGTAGTGTCTTATAATTTGTAATTTTAAAATTTGATGGATTGTATGAATTTTAATTAATTGTGTAGCTGCTCTTTCTTTTTAATTATATAACTTATGATTTTGATTTTCAATATTTTAAGTGAATTATACTCTAATATTTTTATTTTTATATCAATTTATAAAATTGAGTTAGGTAAAAAATTAATGGACAATAAAATAAACTCGTAGAAAATATTTAAATTACCTAAAATTATCAATAAAAATAATTTATTTGAATAAAGTAGAACCGACTTGCACGGAATCAACCGGGACGATTTGAGTTGGTTCCAATTGATTCTTGTTATCGATTCGGTTTGAATATATGATATTAAACACTCTGATTCGATTTTTAAATTTATTGAAAACCAAGCGGACCCAAAAAAAAGTTCACCATGGAAATATAATTCACCATAGAAACTTAACAACCTCGCTGGCCAACATCTCAGCACAAAGATAGGTATTGGAAACTGGAAAAAAAGAAAAAAAAGGCATCTCCCAGTTTTTAATTACATCAAATCTTTGATTATATGAAAAAAGAAAAAAGATTAATTAAGATCATTATACCTGTTGCTTTCAATTCTTTAGATGAGAGAAGCATAAGCTAGGACTTGAGGGTCATTTTCAAAATTGGCCATTTCTTCACTGGGTAATGTAATCCATGCTTCAATTCCTTTACCGTCGCTGGTTTGCAAGAGAATGCCTGCCTGTTCATTCACCTCGACAACGCAGAGCCACATAGGATTTCCCCACCGAAATCAGCTTCAGAATATGGAAGTCTAGACCAATCAGAAACTGCAAAAATCTTACTCATTGAATCTTCAATTATCCCCGCCTTAAATTCATGGACGTTCGTTTTATACTAATCAACCGTGTTGATACTGATTTTTGGTTATTAACATCTAACACGTAATTTTCTGCCTCATTTGATATGTGTGCAAAAGGAAAGGCTAATAAAGGATGTCGAGTTCCCAACAAAAACCCTCCGATGTCTAAATCAGTAGGATTTTCTTGTAAAAAATAATAGGGAAGCATAGAGAGGTTGTATTTTGGCGTACCTTTTCTTAACTGAAAAGTTAGTATTTATGTCTGTGTAACCACTAATTGTGAAGAATGGGGTTTGGCAGTACCCACTTATTTGAGGTTGTTATTACCGACTAAGACATTTAATTAATAGCTGACTCTTTTTTTTTTTTACCTCTTTTAGGAGAATATGATCAGGTAGAATTCTCAGGGAATTATCCTCCACAATAAAACGGCTTCCTCATAGAGTCGTGAAGTTTTCCTGCAAAATATTTATAATCAATTCTCTTATCCATCGGCAATTTTGGAATTGCCAATATCAGCAAGTTACTAACACTTTGCGGTGGTAATGGTCGATTCATTTTATTTCGCAGATTGATGGGAATTACCGCTGCCAATTGTGTAGCTGTAAACTCATCTCTTTCTCTAGTCGCCGCCACATTGATCAACAAACCTAAAATAAGCGTTGATATGACCTCAAAACATGTTGGATGATCCAAGTATGGTCCATCGTCCATTTTTTCTCTTAAAGCAGCTATCTTTGTGCCATCAAATGCGAACAATTTTGTTACAATTTCACTTGGAAACTGATAATTTCTTTTTTAAAGACTTTTCACTGTGGCCACGACATCATATATACAAGGATGATAGATTGGGGTGTAATCGAGAATGACATTATTAATGTCATTGGCGGCACCACGTGCAACTTCAGCCTAATTTTTAATAAAGTTAGCAGCTGTTGTTGCGTAGGCAATCAGATGAGTGAAGCAAATATAGATCATGAATCCACCACAAGCAGTAATTGACCTGGACGACTAGATTGGCACGATAAGTACTTTGGCATGTCTTGTAAATTACTTTCGAGTAGAAGAAGGTGTTTCAATAGATCATCGTGATCCTTTCTCTGAAGACGTTCCCTCTGACAGCTCGTTAGCTACCTGAGTTTCATTGGGAAGTAAGCATAAAAAATGATATCATTTGGAAGGAAAACCTTATGTGTTCTCAGGTGTTGCAGAGTTTGAGAAGATGGTTTAATAATTTCTGTAGAAATGATTTTGATTTCATTTCTAGCTTAAATTTGAAATAAAAAATGGTTTGATGATCGATTCTGTGAAATATATGTGTGTGTTTGTGTGTGCATATTTATAGCAATAAGTTTTATCTTAGGTCTAGAATAATTAATGAATTTACATATATAGGTAATCGGTAAAATTCTTCATAAATTCTCCAGATAGGGATGACATAAAGTCTACATAAATTTATACATACTAAAATGAACCAAAAATACACATAAGTTAAGAATTTTTTTTTTTTAATTTATAAAACACTACAAATGAACCAAAAATAATTTCTGTTTAAAAAATTTAAATTTAATGGTTTATAATAAAACATAAGTTAAGAATACTTTTTTCAATATATGAATAAGCATACATATCCACTTTTTATCGCTCAAAATTTATTAATATATATATATTCTAAAACCATAGGATACAACGTTTTTTAAATTATCAATATATTTAAATACCATTACTTTGATATTGTTTTAATACATAAAAATTTGAAAACTATTAGCTGTACATAGTTGCATGAGGAAATGAAGCTCAGGGGTTAAATTAACCTAGGGGTACGTTAGGAAAAAATGAAGCAAGAAACTAATATCAACATTGTTAATTAGAAGCTTATTGTATACAGTTTTTTTAAAGAAATGACTATTAAATTTTTTTACTATGAATTTTGCAACACATATAATAAAAGTTGATATGTACATTAATCAGTTTAATGATAGCTCTCTTATTATGCTAAAATGAAGACATTTTTCTGCTATATATATATATATAATGTGCATCATTTGTATGTAAATAGTTTTATTTTTTATTTTTTGTAATTATTGTTTTTAATATCATTTACAAATGGCAGAGAAGCCACATTTGGGCCTTCAGGGCCTACAGATATTTTGAAATTTTATTGCAAAAGTATGAATTTAACTCTTTAAATTTTTTCTTTTGTTTTGACCCCAACAAATTTTGAATGCTTACATTTTGGCCTACCGCAACATTAATTCTAGTTGCGCCACTATTTACAAAGCTAGTTTAATATTCTTTTTCATTATTCTTTTTAAGATCTCCTTATAACAATTTTACAATCATATGTATGGTTTTCTTCTCTCATATTTGTCTACTCTAATAATTCTTTTATTCATTTTCTTTCTCTTTATATGGTAATATTTATAATATTATATTAAAAAGTTATCAGTTCTCCCTTAATTTTTGTCCTAATATTTTATTACCTCCCTTATCTTTTAAAAATAGCTAAAACCCACTTTTGTAATATCTATTAACTTTAAAATTTTATTATCCACTTTTTAGGAGCTTTTATTATACTACCCTAAAACATTATTAAGTGGTAGAGCAATAATAGTAATTATCTATCAAATTTGAGAAAGTTTTTGTTTTCTCTTTTATATTTCTTATCCTCTTTTTGGCCAGAAAACACACTAATTATAAAATAAATAGGATATATTAGTGCTAGTTAGTTCAACTACTAAAATCCTTTAAATCTTCTTATATCTTATGCACCATCATATATTTATCATGGTGATACTAATATCTATTTTTTTTAGCGCATAAGTAGCCCTTTGAAAATAGCAAATCTCTCATATTGCAAATTCTTATCTGTGATGTCTTGGGGAGTAATTATTTTTCATGCACGAGTTTTGGATGTGAAAATGCACCTTCAAGCTATTAGCTTGGAAGACACAATTAAAGAGAAAAATCAATCATCCCTGCAAGATCAATCAAAGTCTCTGATTTTCCTCCAACATTTGCATCAGAGCCTGAAAGTTTAAAACAATGATATAACTACCAAAGAGATATCTTCCACCCTATAACAAGGCATGCATTGATGAATTTGAGACTGTAGGATTAGAAACCATTGCTAAGTATAACTCGGGATTTTTTTAAATAACTTCACAGCTGAAATTGTGTGGTGAAGCAATTACTAAGCATAACATATTGGAGAAAATATTCTCTAGATTTGAAGCGTCTAATGTGGTCCTGCATAAACAATATTGTGCTTATCTTGATATTTACTAAGCATGAATTGGTCATATTTTAAGAAATTGTTTGGTAAAAAAAAATTATGAAGCATGACTTGTTTTGAATCAACCTATACATCTTCCTCATCTTGATGTTTCTTTTTTTCTGGAAAAGAAAATATTATATCACTTAACTGGTGATGAAAATATTTGTACCAATTCGAGGTTAGCCCTTTTTACTTTTGTTTTTTGTTTCTTGTCCTCTTTTTGTACATTTTTCTAAACATATCACATGATACATCTATATTTCACTAACTTGACAAGTACGTTTAGTAAGAATATGGATTTTTGTAAATTATCTCTTTTGAGAAAAAAAGTTGGGCATGTGTGCCTAGCTAGTAGTGCAGCTACTCACACTTTTTGATATAAAAATTATTTCGTAGAATTGAATTAAGTTTTAGGTACATACCATGTCAGATCCTACAAATTTCATTGGATGCTCTAGAAGAGCCCTAATCTTGTTAGCAAGTGGAACCAAAATATGTGCTCATAATGCCTTATATTCTAGTAGATGCAGCAGAAATCTGGTAGCATTAAAAATATCTATTGAAATGGATATCATATTGAGACTTTAAATGAAAATAATGTAGAATGTATCTATATCATTGTTACAAAGAATTCAAGAACATATTTATGGACCAATTTACCCACCTAGGAGTCCTTTTTATTATTTTATATTCTTAATCGATGCTTTTGCTAGATTGTTACATATGTGTTTATTATCTATATGTAATGTTATATTTGCTAGATTGATCGCACAAATCATCAAGTTAAGAGCACAATCTCCTAACTAACAAATCAAGATTACGCGTCTAGATAAAGTTGGAGAGTTTACTTTTAAATATTTGATGATTATTACATATCAATGGAGATTGATGTAGTGCATCCAATTTAATATGATCATATTCAAAATGGATTAGCTAAATTACTCATTAAAAGGCTTCAAATAACTATTTAAACTTTTCTATTACGCACTCAATTGCTGATACTATTGAATATTTGAAAAGAGAATTTAAAATGATAATATTTGGAAAACAACTTAAATATTGTCTTGGTTTTTTCAATTGAGCACAAGTCTAATGAAATATTTATCTATTAATTAGCCGATGTTGAAAAATTTTTGAAACATTTACAATATGGATAAAGTTCATCTATTAAATAAACCTACAATTATTCAATCTGTCAATTCTAAAAAGATCTTTTTCACTTTAGGAAGATGGTAAAGAGATATTTAGTCAAAAAGTACTATATCTCACTGCAATTAGCATTTACCATATATATTTACCTATAGCAGTATATTTTTACTATGGAATCAAATTATCAATTCAATTCCACTGAATTGAATGAATAGAAAGCTTTATATTTATAAAGCTTTGTTTAGTTTAAAATTCCATATTTCCATTTCAGTTTATTTATATCAACAAGGTTTTCTTTCATGCAATGGGATGTCAAGCATTTACCCAATAAACGAAAGATAAACAATTTTTATATCAAAGTTTGCAAAAATAGTCTAATTATGTTTTGTAAGGTGTGAATCCCATTTTGTATTATTGCCTTTTTAGTGTCTTGAATTCCTCTATAAACAAATACTTGAACATTTTGACTCATCAATGAAAATATATTCTTTTCATATTAAACTGATTGGTTCTAGTGCTTTTAGAAATACCTACTAAAATTCTTATTTATTAAAAATTGAGGATTATCCCTGTTTTAATAGTAGTTAACTATATAGGTAAAAATATTTTTAAGCCACTAGTAGAAAATAAATTCAGTACTAGTTATAAGTATTTATTTTATAATAAATTGAAAATAATATATATATATATTATAACAAAAATTATAAGTTTATTAATATAAAATAATACAATATTGATTACTATTATTAATAAAATAAAATAAAACAAAATATTAATTTAGCGATAAAATATAAATTCATAAATTTATTCATTTTATAACATATTTACAATATAATATTTATGATTATATTATAATTTAAATTAAAAATATATATATTTATATCTGACCAAAATGTAAAATGACACTCAAATTATATTAATAAATATTACATTATTAGTGTGCTATAAAATAATATTTCATATTTAATTTCTTAATGTAATTTAGATAGATATATTTTATTTTACCAAATTCTAAAAGTCTAATAGTTATTTTTACTAAACAACTATTATTATATAAGATATAGTTATCATTTTATAATAAATTAGGATTTTAATGGGTAAAATCAATAGGATTAATCTGTCCAATAAACTATTACTCTTAGGACCCATAAATCCTTTTCACTTCTATATATTTTCATAACCTTTTGTGACATTAGAATTAAGTTACAAATTAAACATTTGATGTCAAACTTTTAGAGGGAGTTGTTCATCACTTGAATCACGTGTTACTGTGAAAAATGGTTTGCGGAGAGTGAGGAAAAAAAAATTATTGTTGCACTACAAGCAAACAATAGTTTACAATTTAATTTTCTATGAGAAAAATGCTATTAGAATAATAATTGTGAGGTCTATTTATAACTACTATCAGTAAATTAAAAACAACTTATTTTAATAATTTAAAACTAAAATAAATAATGTTTGGTTAAAATTTTTAGTACACATTTGATAAACTTTCGCAAAACAAGAAATTTTATTGAAGAAAAAGAAACCAAACTATAAGTCAAAGGGAGACTACTATTTATTTTTCTGTCTGAAAGCTGAACATGATTATAATATAAATTTGAATCTAGTTAATATATTTGTTTTTTAACCTTACACGTTTAAATATAAATATTAAATTGTTTGTTTTTATAATAATAAAAAACTGAAATTGATATGTTGACATGTAAAAATCCGAAACTGCTATTTTAAGTTGATATATATAAATATTAAGTAATGAATTAAGATATTACTAACAAATAAAATATTTAACTCATTTACATATTTAATTATTTAGATTTAAGTTAAATTTTTAACTTAATTACACTAAAATATTTTTAACAAATATTTAAATATAAATTAAAAAATAAATGGTTTTTTGACATTTGAATAATGAGACTCAAAAAAATAAAGAGATTTTAACACATACCTTCCCTGAGGTTTAACTTTTTAACACTTAGAGAGAATGTTAGGTTTAATACACACATACCTCCCCTACAGACTTCCACATCCATTCATAATTATAGAAAAGATACATTTGCTCTTCATTTGCTATTTTCGAAATAAAGATAAAATTTTAAGCTTGAGATATTTTTTTAATTAAAATAATATATTATTGAAAAATGAAGAAAAGGGAATACAAAAAGACTTATAAGTTCAGCAAAAATTAAAGTTTAGAAAGGAATTATAGATAAATGACAATTAAAACTGATCATTTCATATAGAGTACAAAATAATGTGAAAAATAATGGTGAAATTCTATTAAAGAGTAGAATCACAGTACAAGTGAGGTCTTTCTATCCCTCCGAATAAACACAAAGAGCATTAGTTTTAGAGAGTATATAAATGTATTATTTCATTTTAGTAAGAATTATCTATACTTAGATAATTTCATCAGCTCGAAAAAAAATGGACAATTAAATGATAAATGAAAAATTGGATAAGTAATAGAGATGGTCCTCTGTTTTTAATAATCCGAATCTCAAATGTTTTGTTTTACGATTAAAAGGAAAAAGGATTTACTTGATATAACTTCATAATTAAAGTTTTTTAAAGTAAAATTTTTACAAATAAAATTTTTATAGGTGGAGTAAAAATAAATGGAGTAAAAATTTTTATAAATATGTTTTAAAACCCCCTATTTCTAAACTTTAATTTTTGCAAAATTTATAGTTTCTTTTGTATTTCCTTTTCTTTATTTTTTAATAATATATTATTTTTTAATTAAAAAAATATCTCAAGCTTAATTTTTGTCTTTATTTCGAAAATAGCAAATGAAGGGCAAATATGTCTTTTCGATAATTATGGATGGAAGTGGAAGTTTGTAGGGGAAGTATGTGTGCATTAAATCAAACCTTCTCTCTAAGTATTAAAAAGATAAACCTCAGGGGAGGTATGTGTTAAAACCCCAAAAACAAATATGCTTAAAGTAAATATTTAGTCCATTCATGTTTATTCCTAAAACATATTGATAGTAGGGGGTAGCGCATCTCACCAATGAAACTCATCATAGTTAAGAATTACTTATATTTTCGTAATTTATCCTTTTTTTTACACAACTGATTGAGTATAAGCAAGGATTTCAAGAACCATTTGTCTCTCTCGATTTTTGTTCTTCTGAATTAAAATTTTCCCACAATTTCCTTCTTATCTGTCTACTTTACTATAATTACCATTGAACTAATAGTCAACAATAGTTTGGTAAAACTTTCTTAAAATTAATCCATATGATTTGTTTTCTCTGGGAAACAATGCATGACAAGACAAAGAGATTATTAAAGAGAAATAACCAAACTACAAATTGGGGATGACGAAACAGACCTCACCCTTGAAATAGATACAAAACTTAGACAAGTGAATAAAATTTTGAGAGCACTCAGAAAATAAGGACTCAGCAAAATTTTCAACATAGGAATTTATTCACATCCTTTATTGAAAACTACTTCCTGCTCTCAAGATGTGGCATATCCAAGTAAAGCTATCACAAGGTACTTAATTTTCATAATTTGGCACTTTTTAGACAAATGGTTTTGTATAAGAAAGAAATTTAAGATCTCGTTCAAATTTAGCCATTTCTTCCTTAGGTAATGTAATGAATGCTTCAACTCCTACACCATCGTTGGTAGTTATAAGGCATATAACCTTACCATTCAAGGAAACAAGGGATAGCAATGTGGGCTTTCCCCACCCGAAATCGGCTTCGTAAAATGGCATTCTAGAAATATCAGAAACATGAATCACCGTACAATTTGCAAGTCCTTTAACTCGAATACTAACATTCATGTTCTTCTTATATTGATCAACCACGTTCTTAACAGATCTGTGAACTTTTGCTGCTAAATAATTTAAGTCAATTTTTTCGTCAATCAAAAATTTCGCAATTGCCATTGTCATTAGATTCCCAAGACACTAAGCTGATAATGGTGAATTTACTATATTTCCCAGGTTGATAGAAATTACTGCTGCTAATTGTTTAGCAGTAAATTCATGTGTTTCTCTATCTGCATTCTTTATTAACGTACCTTAAATAAGTGCAGTTATAGCCTCAAAACATGTTGGATGATCCAAGTATCTACCAATTTTTTTCTCTTAAAGCAGCTATTTTTTCCACCGTCAAACCAAAACTATTTTCCCACAATTTCATTTGGACTATAATGATAATGATTTTGTTGGTAAAGACTTCTCATTGGTGCAAAAGCTTCATACGGAGGATAGATGGAGGAATAATTGATAACCACATCCGTTATATCATTGGCGCCACGTGCAACTTCTGGCCAGCTTTTGACAAAGTAAGCTGCAGTTATTCCATTGACAATGATATGATTAAAGCAAAAAGAGATTGCAATCCCACCGCAACCAAAGTAGTTGACCTGCACAACTAGGTTGGCATTATTATAAGTTGCTGGAATTTCTTGCATATTTCCCTTTATTGGCATTAGCTGCTTAAATATATTGTCGTCACTTTTTTGAAGAAGCATAGACATCTCGCCAACAACTACTTGAGTTTCGATAAAGATTGCACCATGATCATTACAGTCAATTGAGACTCCATCTTTAATTTGTCTTGCAAAGGATAGTAATAAGTTAATGCTTTGGAGAAAGAGTTTTTGAGATGGCTAGAAATTTTTATGGTATCTTTACTTTGTGTTGAGTAAAAGAGAATCATGGGAAAGTAACCATTAATAGCAAAATTAATATTGGGTTATAATAATGCCAACCTAGTCGCATTCAAAGGAAAGAGAATCATGGGAAAGTAACCATTCCTCTAAACTTGTTGACGAACTACTTGCAGAGCTAATCAAAACTCTTCACGCTTTTTGGCCTCAATTTTTTATACAATCATCTCACTTGCTTTTCCAAGGTAAGGAGAAGGGACGGCAGATTTGCAATTCTGTTAAACCTTGGATTATCATCATCTATCTGAAAAAATTGATATGTAATATTGGGTTCATCTTTCCCGTATACGGCGGGATTTGAGGCATCTTAAATTTTTTGGGCCGAACCAAATATTGTATTTCTTTCAAAAAGGGAGACTTTAATGAAAGTGCTGATCCTTCTGGTATATTCCTATGCCGTTGTTGATCCTTTTCAATTTGGGCCTACAGTTCTTGTATAAGCTTCCGAATCCTTTCCTCTACCTCTCTTCGACTTAGCATTTGATAGGCTATAGGTCTAGCGAAGTTTGGTATTTTTTCTACAGCAGCCTTTTCTCTATCTTTCCTTCGCTTTTGATTCAAGTAAGTTATCACATCTACTGAACTTATGCTATGTTGGGGTCTCTTTTTGCCCTAATTCAGTTTGCACTGATTAGCCGTCGGTTTCTACTTAGATCTTTCCTTATAGTAGAAAGGATTTTCTTTACTGCGACTTTCATGTATCAGTCCCTCCCCTCGAGCCTTTTCCTGTAAGAGAGGTATGCACTTCTTCTTATGACCATCTTATTCTCGTTGCTTGCTCTCTAATATCCTAGAGAACAATTGCTTATGACGAAATCTTGGTGAGGTAACGCCTTCCTTATTTTCCGGTGACCCCAACTTCGTCGGATTTCATCTACCGATGACATCTTTCTGAATTATCTTTTTTAGGTTTATCATTCCTGTTTTATTTTCTAAACCCTTCACTTATCGGTCTTGCTCCAAGTACTTCCATTCACTTTATTGTAATTGTTGTACAAGCTGAATTGCATCCATATCCTCTTTGTGCATCGTTGTTTGCCCCCGCAATTATTATAGCGAGGATAGTGGAGCATTAGAATTTGATGAATCTTCTTCACGAATTTTTTCAGATGGCAGTCTTTTAGCGATTGGTTGTTCCTTAATCAACGCCATGGCTTTTCCATCATTTCCCATAAACAGTGTCAACTGTTGATACCAAAATTTGTACCTTTCGATATCATATAGTGAAAATTGTCTCTTTATTGCTTTTTTGTGAGAGAGGAGAATTTTATTCTTAGATTCGTAGAATAACATGAATGAATTTACATGGGTAGCGCATGATATATATATATACACATATATATTACCAGTTTCTTTGCTCTAATAGTATTCAGAATGGACCTTATTTGAATACGTCCCTAATCAAAATTCCAAACCCAAATCGGTTTCCCAATTTCATAAGAATTCTAATGAACAATGGTTTCCTTAAATGCACAACATTGGTTGGACCTTCCTAACCAAATATGCTTTGACCAGGATCCCTCTTTAGCCAAACCAAACAAACATTTGGGCTTGCTAGCATGTGGCCCATTTAACCCCTTAAGCTTCTAGCCATTATCCCAAACACTTCAAATTAAGACTATCGATTCAAATTTTTCCCTATCATAAGGATTCCATCAAGCAACAGTTTTATTGTTCTGAGCAAATTTCCTTGTGTGACATCCGACTAGAACCTTTTTTAAAGTGATCCGAACATGACGCACTAAGACTTATCAAACATCGAGTTTGCTAGCACAAAGCCCATTAATTTCATGGGCCTGACGCTATCTTCTCAAACAATCCCTATTTATTAAAAAAAGATGGTTATCCTCTTTTTAATAGTAGTTAATTAAGAAAAAATATTTGTAAGCTCTTCATTGAAAATAAATATAATACTAATTATAAGTATTTATTTAATTACATATTGATAATAAAAATATTGATATCTATATATTTTATGACAAAAATTATTAGATTATTCATTTTATAATATATTTATAATACAATATTAATTACATATTATATATTGAATAAAATAAAGGAGAATGATATTAATTTATTAATTAAGTAGAAATTCATAAATTTATCTATTTTACAACAGTTTTTATAATATATTATTTTTTTATTATATTATAATTTAAATTAAATATATTTATATCTAGCCAAAATATAAAAATAAAACTAAAATATATATTGATAAATGTTATATTATCAATGCGCTATAAAATAATATTTTTATTTATTTTGTTAATGTATTTTAAATAAAAATATTTTATTTTACCAAATTTTAAAAGTCATAGTTTTTTTTTTTGGCTAAATAACTATTATTGTATAAAAGTATAGTATCATTTTATAATATAAATTACGACTTTGATGACTATTTTGAAAATTAGTGAGACAAATTAGTCTAATAAACTAATTATTTTAAGGAATTATGAATTCATTTTTCTTCTATATATTAATCAAATTCTTTGTGCTATCAGAATAAGTTGTAAGCTAAAGATTTGATGCTAAACTTTTAGAGGGAGTTCTTCACCACTTGAATGATTTGTCACTGCAAAAAATGGTGTGTGGAGAGTGAGGGATAAGAAACAATAGGATGCAATTTAATTAATACATGAAAAAATACTAACATTTTTTCTAGTTGAAAGATGTTATTAGAACAATAATTGTGAGGTCTATTTAGAATTACTATTGGAAAATTAAAATCAATTTATTTTATAATTTAAGATTAAAAGAAGTTTCGGTAAAAAAATTTACTACATGATTGATAAACTTTCCCAAATTGAAAAATTGTACTAAAGGAAAGAAAAATTAACATTACGGACTAAGTTTTGGGATGAATTTTTATAAATGATTACTGTTTAAAATATGTTTCAAAAATGACACATTTAAATTTTTTTGAACCAAAATACCCTTATTTGAAAGTGTATATTGGTCATTTTTGAAAATTTTTTATAAAGGTATTTTGATCCAAAAAAATTTGAGTTGGTCATTTTTTAAACATATTTTGAATAATAGTTATTTAAGAAAATTAAATTTAAAAGTTAGTTACTTTTGAGAGAAAAAAACCAAACTACAAATCAAGGGGAGACTAAAGTAAATAACTAATCCATTCACCTCAATTACTAAAAAATTCTATTTTCATAATCTATCCTTTTTTGATAGAAACGATTAAGTAGAAGCAAGAATTTCAAGGTTTATCTGCCTCTCTCAATTTTTGTTCTGCTGAATTAAAATTTTCCAACAATTTCTATCTTATCTGTCTACTCTATTATAATTACCATTGAACAAATAGTCAACAAATAGTTTGGTAGAACTTTTAAAAATTAATCCTTATAATTTCTTTTCTCTCAGAAAGAATTAATGTATGAGAAGATCACAAAGGAATTTATTAAAGAGAAATAACCAAACTACAAATCAAGGGAGGACATAAAAGAACTCGCCTTTGAAATAGATACAAAACATAGGCAAGTGAATAAAAATTTTGAGAGCACTTAGAAAACAAAGACTAAATAAAAATTTTAGAAGAGGAATTTATTCATATCCTTTATTGAAAGCATGATGATCTTGAGATGTGGCATATCCCAATTAAGACTATCAGAAGGTACTTATTTTTCATAATCTAGCCCTTTCTAACATAAATGGTTTCGCATAAGAAAGAAAATCAAGATCTTGTTCAAATTTAGCCATTTCTTCCTTAGTCAATGCAATGAATGCTTCAACTCCTACACCATCGTTGGTGGGCAATAGGAATACACCTCTAACATCCAAGATAATAGGGGTTACCAATATAGGCTTTCCCCACCCGAAATCAGCTTCATAAAATGGCATCCTAGAAAGATCAGAAAAATGAATCGCCACACTGTTTGCAAGTCCTTTAACTAGACCACCAACATGGATGTTTTTCTTATACTGATCAACCACATTCTTGACAGTTTTGTGAACTTCTGCGGCTAAATAATTATAGTCAATTTCTTCATTAATCGGCAATTTTGCAATTGCTGTCGTCACCAGGCACCCAAGACTTTGCGGTGGTAATGGCGGATTCACTATATTTCGCAGATTGATCGCAATTACTACTGCTATTTGTTTAGCAGTAAATTCATGTGTTCCTCTATTTGCGTTCTTCATGAGCACACCTGAAACAAGTGCGGCTATAGCCTCAAAACGTGTTAGATGATTTAAATATGGCCCACTACCAATTTTTTCTCTTAGCGCAGCTATCTTTTCACCATCAAACATAAAATGTTTTTCTACAAGTTCAGTTTGACTATAATCATAGGGATTTTGTTCATAAAGACTTCTTAATGATGCATAGTCATCGTATGGAGGATAGATGGAGGAATAATCAACAACCACATTCTTTATATCGTTGGTGCCATGTGCAATTTCCACCCAACTTTTAACAAAGTAAGCTGCAGTTGTTGCATCGACAATAGCATGATTAAAACAAATAGAAATTACAATCCCACCACAACTTAAGTGATTGATCTGCAAGACTAGGTTGGCTTTATTATAAGTAGTTGTAATTTCTTGCATATCACCCTTTAATGGCAGTAGTTGCTTAAACAGATTCTTATCTCTTTTCTGAAGAAGCTTAGACATCTCGTCAACAATTAGAGTTTCGATGAAAATCACACCATGATCATTGCAGTAAAAAACTCCATCTTTAACTTGTCCTGCAAGAGGGTAGTAATAGGTTAATGTTTTGGACAAAGAGTTTTTGAGATGGATTGAAACTTTCATGGCATCTTTGCTTCTTGCTGAATAAAAGTAAATTACGGGAGTGAGAGCATAATTATCAACAACATTATTAGGAACGAAAGACTTGTGGGTTCTTAGGTGGGCCGGGGTTGGGGAGGATGGCTTGATAATTTCAATAGAAATGATTTTGATTTCCATTTCTATTTTCTTGTTAGAAAAAAAGTGGATTTGATGATTGGCTCAAGTTTAGTTACTTATTTATATATTGGAATTTAAGCATTAGTATACAGTTGATTTAAGATTATAAATATCAAACCACAATCATTTTGATTGATGTTTGGATTTCTTTTAAGTTCGCATAATTTGACTATTCAAATCCTAAAACTTAAATATTTAAAGAAACACGATAAAAACAATTAAAATATAAATATCTTACATTAGATGTTTGTTTGGTCCAAAACTGACAGTGAATTAAAAATAAAGTTACTACTTTATTTATACATAGATTAGATTAAAATTTTAAGTTTTAGAATGGGTTATTATTATTGAAGTCCTTGTTATTTTAAAAAAGAAAATAAAAAATCAGAAATTTTGAAAATTCACAACCTAAGTCCTTAAAGTTTTGAAATTATATAACTTAAGTTCTTATTTTTTTTTTATTTAATTTAAGTCCTTGACCACCTTTAACTGCCGTTGTGAACAACCACTGAACACCATTGACCACTATTTAATTATCCGTTTGGATTATAATAGAGATTATTCAACTCTTTGTTGAACACATTCTATGCAATGATACAATCACACTTGTTTTTTTAAATAACTATTGGTCTTAAGTCTGAAGCTGAATTTTCGAATACCAAAAATCAACTCTAAATATATGGTGAATGGTTACTCAAATAACGATGATGATAGTATCATTACGTACAACAAAGATTTAAATGATATCTATAGTGACCTAAACTAATGATATTAAACGGTAGTTAACGACAGCCGGTAGTTGTTGGTGGTGGTAGTTAAAAGTGATAAAGTATTTAAATGAAATGAGAAGAAAATAAGGAGAACATAAATTATATAATTTTAAAACCTTTAAGAGCTTAAGTTATATATTTTTAAAATTTTTGATTTTTGAGTTCCTTTTCACAAATAGTAAGGACTCTAATAATAAAATCCTTTTTACAATTTATCTTTAACAAGATACATACACTTTGTTTATTATATATTAGATCTTGATCACAGTCTCAATCTTAATCTTATACATATTAATATTATTTACTACATAACGTACTACTGTCTGTCTATCTATATATTCTCCATCTATATATATATATATATATATAATCCATAATTTGCATTGCATTGCATTGCATTTGCATGGCATGTGAGTCCTAACAACACAAGATAACTAAGATATTAATTGTATTATGTAAAGTAAACCAATGCTAAGCTGTTAGCTGAACATTTTTCATCTTGGTCTAAGATATACTACATTACTATATTATCAATTAATGAACATAATAATACTGATTTTATGGGTCTAAATTAAACAATATTATGTGGGCTTAAATAATTCTTGAGGATTATTTAAAACGAGAATGACAGGCTATCAGTGTTGACACCTCAAGTGTGATAAATATCACACATATTAATAAGTCTTATTCAATTTAAGTAAAAACTACATTACCTCAATCCATCAAAATAGAAGTTAAAGATAGTATTTATGACAATCGCGTCTTTTATATAGAAATCAAAGGTTTGGGGACCATTCCCTTGAATCGTAGTGATAAGAATTTGACTCCATGAGAAATTGAGCAAAAAGTTGGAGAATTGGCCTATTTCTTGTGTATATCAATTAACGAATTTTGAAAAGTGAACCGAAGAATAAATGATTTCTTAGTAGAAAGAAAACCCAAGAATCCTCTTTTTTCTATAGCATAAATTATTTAATTAAAGTTTCTTCAGAATGCTCGCTTGGACCAAAGAAAGGTAAGTATATGTTTAAAATGTTTTCTAACAGTGATTATGTAAACTCTTGAAAGAATCCAAACTTCTAATATAAATCATTAATTATTTAAAGTGATATTAATCAATTGAATAGTTTACGGATTCCTTTCTAGTTGAAGAGACAAAGTGTGTTAGTAATATGAAAACTTGAATCTTAAATGGGAGGGAGGTACTTCCCAGATCTATTTTAGACAAAGGTTTGAAGTAAAAGTAGTTATATTTCATATTATTTATTTAATTCTTTTAATATGTTTTAAGAAAATTAAATTTGAGAAACATTATTAAAATAAATAAATAAATTTATGCAGTACTCACTAAGCCCAATATTATGAAATTAATTCTCTATGTCATTGTCGTAAAGATTTTAAAATATGGGTATGAATAAGGATTTAGAAAAAGAAAATTAATTAAGACAATTTAAAAAATAAATTTTGAAAGAAAATTTAGAAGTTGGAAAGCAACCATGAATCGAGGGTATACATAGTAAATAGATGCAGTTAGAAGAAGTGAATGGGGGTAGAGGTGTAATCAGCGAATTGGGGATGCGCCTTAGCAATAGCCTATTGTTTAAAAGACATTGGAGATTGACATTGAAATAGGGACAATGATTAACAATCTGGGCTTAATAGGTCTTTATTTAAGAATCTAACACATCATTAGGCACAACCGTGATTTTAAGACGAAACGATGAGGTCAACTTAATGGTTAGTTCTAAGGTAAGACAAGACAAGACATAGAGAAATATTGTACTAGTAAGGGTTTGATGTTTCTTAACCGTTCTGAGATCCCCTCAACAAAATGTTGTTGCTGAAAGAAAAAATAGAACCATGATAGTGCTTTTTAAATGTTGTTGCATGCTCCAAACCAGGTACTTGCAAAAAGAGTTTTGAACTGAAGCTGTAGCAACTGCTGTTTATCCATTTAACTAATCTCTAACATGCAGCATATGAGAAAAAAACACCGTAAGAGGCATGGAGTAGAAGAAAGCTTGTTATCTCCCATCATAGTGCTTTTGGAAGTATAGCTCATGTTCATATATCAGACAAGAGGGGAAAGAAGCTAGATGATAAAAGTGAGAGTTTTATCTTCCTCAACTATGAGTCAAGCTCAAAAGGTCACAAGTTATACTATCCAAACAACAAGAAGATCATGATTAAATGAGATGTACTATTTGAAGAAGACGAAGAATGGGATTTTGGCTCTTATATTGATGATTTTAATTTTCTTACCTAATTTGAAGAAAACGAGTAAGCTGAGCAATAAAGAGAACTTCAACAAGAGCTTGTAACATCACCAACTTTGCCAACAAGAGTTTATTCACCATTATCCTTTGTAAAATGAAATAAATAATGAACGTACAAGGAGTCTTCAAGATCTCTACGAGGTAACTGAAAGTGAGATAATCTTACTTTCTTTTCCCTTTTTACTGATTATAAACCAATAAGCTTTAAAGAAGCTACACAAGATAAGAAGTGGATAAATGTAATGGATAAAGAAATTAAAGCAATTGTAAAGAATGACACGTAAGAGCTTTATTTACTTCTCAAAAGACACAAAGCCATGGGAGTCAAATAGGTGTACAAAGCAAAGAAAAATGTAAACACAGAAATTAAATGATATAAGGCGAGCCTAGTTGCAAATGACTATAGTAAAAGAGGTGGCATCAACTATGATGAGATGTTTACTCTAATAGCATGCCTCATGATTGAAGCAAGCATATGCACACTCACTATCATTACATAAGAGAGTGCATCACAAGAAAAGATGTTCAAATAAAGCATGTAAAGTCTCAAGATCAAATTTCTCATATTTTTACCAAGCCACTGAAGAGTAAGGACTTTGTGAGGTTGAGAAACACACTTGGAATCACAAAATCAAGTCTAAGGAAAGGTGTTGAATTTTAAACTTGCTTTTTAAAATTGAAGCCTAAATCCAATTTCTGGAAGCAAGCATGATTCATGTCAATTAGTGGGACGTTAGGTGACTTTTAATGGAATGTGTTAGGTAAAGGTCAATGGTTAAGATTTGATCATTGATTAGGTATACCTATAAAATCAATAGCTTAGAAGGTTATTGTTTACTATATATGCCTACTTGTATTTTTTGTCTTTCATCAATTCAAGAGAGAAGAAGTGAGTAAGTGAATTGTAAGCTTTAAGAAGAAAACTTGTGTGTTTGTAGTAAGTTTTGCAAGGATATAATAAGAGTTTGATTTCTTTGAGTGCATAATCCTTCCAACAAAATGAACCAAGTCAAAAACCAAACTAAAACCTGAATCATAAATGAAGAAATTTAAAAAAAAATTAAAATGTTTATATTTAATAAAAACATTGTGTGATAATAAATTAAACTTGTGTTATATATAAAATGAAAGACAAACCTAATCCTAAATTCTATTTCTCATTCAACTTTAACCTATACCAAATGATAAAATTAGCATATTGCAACAACTTTTAGATTATAATACTCAAGTGTAGGTTGTATCAAGTAATAAAGAGAAAATCCGAGTATCGATCCACAAGAAATAGTTTTAATAAGTCCACAAGTCAGTGGTCCAAATACATAGGGATTATCTTGATTACTTTGTTTATTTTAGAAAATTAATTCAATGTTGCCAATTACCAGGGCATTAAGGATTCACTTTGAAGAATTTTATAAAAATTATTATTGATCCCTTTTATAACACAACTAAGAATCAAGTAAGGAGTGATTTTAATTAGAAGATGAATATCATTTAAACACATGAAAGTATCTTTTTAAAAGAAAAGAAAGGAAATAAACAAGAAAAAAGAACTAGCCTTTAAATTAATGGTGAAGACAACAAGTTGCCTTGCTCATTGATATATAAAAAAACATCCAAGTAATAAATGTTCCATTTGTTAACAATGAATCAATATTTCTAACAAACCAAAAACACTTCTAAAATCTAGTATTTAATCAATTGCGATATTTAACAATGAAATACAAAGCAAAGGTTGTCCAAAATAATTTCCACCACTTCCTTTATATAGGTAAAATAAGAGATATTTTATATGTGTGAACACGCACTATAAACTTTCAACTTAATCATGCTCTATTCGATTATAGCACATTTTGGACTGTTGAATTCACCACATTTGTTAAAGATGTCTTTTCAAGATTGTAGGCAAGTTCAAAACCTTTCCAATATTCTAAATTTCAACCAAATTTATTATGTACAGCCTAAGTTATGTTGAAACTTTATTTATAGGACTTAATTAAGACCAAAAACTAATGGTTCCAAATTTTGTCAAGGTAAACTTCTTTAGGCAAAGATTATTTTTGTCTCCTTTTTCTCTTCTTTTTTACAACTTTTTTTTAATATATCATAACCTTAACTCATGTAGTAAGCTTTCTACCAATAACTCCTAGACCATTGGCATTAGGGTATTAGGTGTTGAAACATTCCTTCGGGCTTAATTACACAGCTAAGGGTATTAAATTATTCATACCAAAACTCTATCATTTTATATGAACATTTATTACTGATTAGGCAAGAAGCTCTATTACTAAGTAAAAGCTTTGGTTAGAATTATTTATTTATTTATTTATTTGTTTCTTCTTTTTTCTTTTTTCGAGATTTTTCTTACCTTTAGTTGCTACCTTTAACCAAAAAAACAAAAAAATAGAACTCAATTATTGTAAGATTCTAATATACCATCCACAATTATGTATCAAAGTGTGTGTAAGAAAGATGATTTATAAATATTTATTAAATGAATATTTGAGCAGAATTTGTTATGTGATGATGTTATGAGAGTTTATAGATTTGATCAATTAAAAAAGAAGGTAATGATAAAACCTTTATAAAATTCATAAATCAAAACTAAATGATAATGGACACATTTACCAGGATATGTCTTAAGAGTAAGATTACTCTTACTCTATGATTCTTAAAGGTTATGAATCTAAAGGTTGTTTTTTTTTTTTTAAGACAAACAAAAATGACTACTTATGTCAACTATACTCTCCTAATCAGATTGCAACATTGTCCCTGATGTTTAAATACGAAGAGATATAGTATAGAGAACATTATTTGAGATGGTAGTTATTGAAAAACAAAAAAAACCTTAAACAAATTTCAACAGAAATAACTAAAGAAAAATAACAAAATGCTACGAGTGACAGCAAAAGATAAGAAAGTTATAAATGGAGTGACAAATCAAATTTTTGCTTTTTGCTGTTTTCACTTGACCATTCTAACCGTGCCAATATTGAATATGGTTAACAGACAAAGCTTTAAAGTTGATTGATCAACTCATTAGTAATTGGAGCAAAGATAAGGTGTTTGTGAGCCATCTGTGAAATGAAGTTATGTTTTATAGCGTGATCAAGAAAAGGCAACAATTTATTAAAGAAACTTGAAAATTTCCTCTAAGGTCTACTTGGTAAGGCAATAAAAACATCTGCAAATCAAGCATTTTATAAATTCATTCATGCATTGTTAAGACTGCTAGTTCTTCTCCAACTATTTTACCAGTGATGTTACTTGCAGATAAAGCCTTTACTATGATACCTACGACTTAACTTTTTCTTACATGTATGGCAATTGACACACACCCTATTAACCCAAGGCTACCTCCCCTATATACTAGGTTAAATTTTCGCTCAGCTAAAACTAGGTCAAGGTTGTCGGTTAGTTTTACAAACTCTTCATCTTTCCCAGGGCTTAACTTGTAAAAAACACAAACGTTTCTAAATTGATGAATAGAAATGACCACCACATGCTTGAAAATGATAAAAAGAAATGATATTTTGAATTTCATTGTTAGATACATATCTTTTTATGATTTGGTCAGGATAATATTTGAAAAGATATGGATCATCCTAGAAAAAGTTGCGTACCTCCCTTAAAAATTTCTTTTTGTCTTGAGCATTTCAATGATTTGGAATTTGACTTGTAAAAAAAAAAAAATGGCAATATCAGGAAACCAAGGTTAAGTTAAAAGACTTAAAAGTTGCTCATTAAAAAAATTTTCATTAATTGGTGTTGTCTTAATTAGTTCATCAAATGCGAGCCTAGACAAATAATCAACAACTACATTATGTACTTCTTTCTTATCTTGAATTTTGAGACAATATGACAATATGACAAAGTATAATAGCAGTTGTGACCATGAAATGACATTTTTCCCTATTAAGCACTAGATTCTTCTCTTTACACTTGGTCAAAACTTTTTACAAGTTAGATAAACAATCATCAAATCAGTCACCAAAAATAGAAAAATCATCCATGAAAACTTCAAGAAACCACTCAACTATGTTGCAAAAAATGGTAAGCATGCATCTTTGAAATGTAACTAGTGCATTACATATTCCAAGAAGCATCTTTCTATATGCAAAAGTTCCAAATGGGCAAGTGAAAATGGCCTTTTCCTGGTCTTCAGGTGTAATTTCAATTTAGTTATGCCCAGAATACTGTTTAGGAAACAATAAAATGCATGTTCAGCAACTCTTTCTAACATTTGATCCATAAAGTCAATAAACATTCTCCTAAAAGTAATTGTTTTAGTTGGAATTAGTTCATTATTTTCATTTTTGACAACAGTAACTCTACATTTCTTAGGTGCAACTTGAGTTGGACTTACCCATGTGCTATCAAAAATAGGGTAAATGATTCCTACATCTAAAAGCTTGAGAACCTTATTTCTCACTACCTTTTTCATGTTAAGATTTAGCCGACGTTACATTTGTCTAGATGATTTGGCATTATCCTTCAAATATATCTTGTTCATGCAAATCAAAAGAGTAATTCCTTTTTTATGTTAGTCATGGTCCATCCCATAGCATGTTTATGTAATCTCATAATTTCTAGCAACTTACATTCTTGAAGAGCATTAAGTTTAGAAGAAATTATCACAAAAAATGTTTTAATAGCACCTAACAAAGCATATTTGAGATTAGATGGTAATGGTTTCAAATCAAGTTTAGGTGGTTGAACACTTGATGGGATTGGTGTATCAGCATGTTGAGGTAAGTCTTTAAATTTTGGTCTCCATTCATTAATTTCCAAAACCTAAGCACATTTTAAAAGGGAATAAATTGAGACATTTCAAATTTTTTATCAAAATTGAAATTATTGCAACCATTTAAATAAGCATCCAAGGGATTAGAAAAAGATGAAACATTAAAGTAATCATGAACAACTTCCTCAATATAACTAACTTCATGCATGTCATCATTTTCACTAGGTCGCTTGCAAATATTAAACACATTCATTTCCAATGTCATGTCTCTGAAAGAAAGTTTTAAAATTTTATTTCCACAATTGATTATATTGCATTAGATGTAGCAAGAAATGGAAATCTTAACATGGTAGGTCTTTAGGCACCTAAGTGAGGAATAGGTTATCTGTTAAGACAATAAAATTAATGGGAATATTTGTCTACTTGGATTAACACATCCTTAAATATTCCTCATGACATTTTAACAATCAACAAGTTGAAGTATTGTAGAGGTAGATTTAAGCTCAACTTAACCTAATTGGTCATACACTGAATATGGTAAAAGATTAACACTTGCACATATATCAAGCAAATAATGGCTTAGCCTAAAGTTTCAAATTATAATTTGTAATTTTAGATTTTGATAGATTGTATGAGTTTTTATTAATTGTGTGCCTACCTTTTCTTCTAATGATATAATTCAATATTTTTATTTTATATATTTTTGATGAATTATACTTTGATATTTTTACTTTTACATAAATTTATGAACATGAGTTAGGTAAAAAAATTAGTGGACATTAAATTAAACTCATCAAAGATATTTAAATTGATGAAAAGTATAAACAAAAAGAAGTTTATATGAGTAAGGTAAAGTTTGCCTTATTGAATCAATTCAGACTGGTTTAAGTCAATTCCAATAGATTTTTCTTATCGATTCAGTTTGAATATATTATTTTAAATGGTTCGATTTGATTTTTAAAATTTATTAAAAACCAAATTGAACCAGAAAATACTCAGGCCATGCTCAAAGGATTGTGATATAAGTCACAACAAAATCTCAACAATCTTCTTGGCCAACATCTCATCATACAACTAGCTGTTGAAAATTGGAAAAACATGTCCTAATGAATCTACATCAAATCTTTGATTATCTGAAAAAAGAGAAAAGATTACTTAAGATCATTATACCTATTGCTTTCAATTCTTTAGTTAAAAGACGCATAAGTTAGAATTGGAGGGTCTTTTACAAAATTAGCCATTTCTTCACTAGCTAAGACAATCTATGCTTCAATTCTTTTACCATTGCTGGTCTACAAGAGAATGGCAACCTATTCATTCACCCCGACAAACATCCAAATGAGGTAAGGGGCTTGACCCTTTCAAGTTGGGGTTTGAGGAAGGTGATTGTAAAAAGATCAGGAATCAGGTCGGCTTGGGGGATGAATTTTTATCCCTATTTCAAAATTCAGTCGGGGATGGGGACAAGGCTCAAACAAATTTCAAATTTTGGTTAATTAAGTGAATATCCATTTTATTTAATAAATGATTATAAAAATTTTATAATTCTAATTTCGCTCAAACAAGTTGTTTAAAAATTTTTTAATTTAGTAAGTTAATTCCTTCATTACAAATTTTTTAAACAATTTTAGAATTTTTGAAATTCATTTTCTTAATTAAAAATTTGCTAAAATAATCAAAACTAACAAAATTAAGTAATTATTAATAATTAAATTTAGAACAACAAGTTTTGATGAAATGAAAATAATTAAACTTGATGTCAAATAAAATAATCAATTTGTTAATAAATTAATTTGTTTGTGATATAATATTATAAGATTAATGAAACAAAGAAATTCTTCAAGATTTTTTTCTTTTATAGATTTCATTTTCTTAATTATCAAATAAAATATTTTTTCTGCAAAATTATCAAAAAATAAAAGAATCTAAGATTCATTTAATATATTTTCTTTAATTTTATCAATTATACTAAACACTAAATTTGTTTAAAGTTTTATTTTTGTTTCATGCTACTCCACCCTATAGTAAAACTTACTCTAATATTACGTAAATTGCCACTTGAACTAATAATTTTAAGGGTAACTTTTAGCTTTATTCACTCATTTATTGACAATCTTCACAAATAGCCTTAATTTTTTTAAAATCATCAGTAAATCACCGTTAAAAATAATGAAAAATGGTAAAATAACACATTTACCAATATTGTAATTAATTCTACAAGTGTAAAGATAAAAATAGTTTTACATAATAAAAAGAAAAAATTAACTTTATATGTACAGTTTGTGATGTATATTTTGTTAGAAAAAAAAATAAATTATTTATATTTAATTAAATTAAAATAATCTGTTAAAAATTAAAAAAAAAAAATTAATTACATAGAATGAATAAATTATTTGATATTACTTTTAATAAACTAATTTCACATAAGGGTTAATTTCGATATATAATAAATTGTATAATAATAATAATTAATTTATTCATTCTATTTAATTAGTTAAATTTTTTAAGTTTTTTTATTTTTTAAGAGATTACTTTAATTTAATTACATTTTATTTTTTAACAAAATATACGTTACAATTTATACATGCAGATTAATTTTGTCTTTTTATTATATAAGGTTATTTTTATCTTACACATAGCGTTAATTGTAGTAAGGATAAGTGTGTCATTTCAATGTTAAAAGGGACACTGCTGATAATTTTTAAAATATTAAAGTTATTTATGAAAATTATCAATAAATGTGTGGATAAAGCTGAAAATTACCCTAATTTTAAACTTGAGATAAAGATTTAAATATTTATGTTTAAACCTTTTAATCAATATCTATACTTAATTAATATAAATTAATGTAATAATATTATATAGTTGTCACATGTTTTATATAATTACACCTTAAATTGAAATAGGGGAAATTAAAATGTGATTGAATTGAAATAGAAAAAATATAAACTGTTTTCCATATAATTGAAGAAGAATTTTTATATTTTGTATTTTTAACTTTTTAAAAGAAAAATTAGTAAGACCTAGAATTATGAATTTATTGATAAACAAAGAACTGATGATAATTAAAATTATAGGATTTGATTTAAAATAAACAAAATTAAATTAATATTGCTGAAAAATTGGTCAAACAAGCTCAAATAGGAACAAATTAAGTAGGTTAGAAATAGGTATGGGTTGGCTAGGCTTTGTTTCTTTCTAAACTAGGGAGGTGCAGGTTCGAAGGCAAACTCACCCAAAACGGGTGGGTTCAAATATGGCAAAATCTGCCCCAAACCTGTCTTATTACCATCACTAGTAACAATAAGGTGGTCCAAAATCATTATAAAAAATTGTTAAAGTAAATACAATGAGGCTACTAGGAATTGTAGACTTATTAAAAAAATTGTTGAGCAACTCAAACCAAACTATTTAAAATTGGTGTAGTTTGGTTTGAGTTATATAGTTTGCACTTAAGTTCAAATTTTATTATTATTATTGTTGTTGTTGTTATTGTTATTATTAATTTAATTATAAATATAATTATACAAAAAGGACATAAAAATATTTAAGATTTGGCTTATTAGACTGATTAGTCTTATTGGTTTTAAAAATATCCATTAAAGTCTTAATCTATTAGTATAATGACCTTTACTACTTTATACAATAATAGTTATATAGGTGTTGATACATAAAAATTGACCATAGGCTTGAACCCAAGCTCAAGCCAAAACTATATCGTTTTACCAAGTAATGTAAAAGCTGCTCTTTTAGGACCCAAGTTGTGTGCTGTGGTGTAGAAGGTAAAAGTAGACTCAAGTCTAAATAAATTAATTTAATGTCCTAAACTTAGCCTACTTGGGAGATACTTAGACCCAAAGTATCTATTATATGATTAGACTAAAGTATTAGGAATACAAAAGTTCAAAAAGTCTTTTCTTTTTAAAACTTAAATCCAAAATTCAATTAACTTAAGGTTAATTAAAATAAGTATTTTATTACAAATAGCATAATTACTATAAATGTTTTACTACAAGTATAAGCTTTGGACATCTTTTTGAAATATAATTAAATTCTACTAATTTAAATCCTAGACAAGATTTGTCTGAGAAAGGCAATGGTATTAGAATAGAATTACATGGACTAGTCATATCCTGCTACAACTCTACGGCACACACTATATAAACTCATGATTCCACATTTGGGAGAGCAAGAGATTCATTAGTGTAAATTATTTTGAAGAAGCATCTTCTTCTTCATAACGACACCTGCAATCTTTAATTATTTTTCAACTATTTTCCACTATCTGAATTGGCTTCAAAGTCCTCCTTCATGTTCTAGATCTTTACTACATCCATTATTGGCCTTAACTTTATTATTTTAGACTCCAAAATCACCTTTTCTATAGCCTTGGATTTGTTAGATCACAAATGGTTGTAATAAACACTGCCACAAATCGATTTCTATAGTATTGATCCTTTTCTTTGATTGCAATATACCATTAAACTATCATTTTCCTTTGCATTGATAAATAGGCTAACTTTTCCCAAACATACTATAGACTCATAATTTGCGCTTTGTACTTTATTAAGTTTTGCAAGTACGGAAGCATTAGCAAATATCTCGATTAGTCTAAGCTAGTCTCTTAAGGTCACAACATCGCAACTCTCGGGCCACCAAGTGAGACTCAATGAACGTAGTAGACCTTATTCTTTGAAATTCAAGAAAAGATGCAAAAGCATTTGGATCCTAAAGCCCAACAATATTGAAGCCATTGAAAGCAATACAAGGCTTATTCCAACAATCAACCAATCATGATTTAACTCATAGATTAAATAGATTTCCCTCATGAACAATAGGAAAATAAATATTAGATTTCTAAAATTAATATATAATATTTTTATTTTTATTTTATTAAACTTTAGGAATTGAACAGTTGTTTTTCTTGACTAACTACTATTTATAAAGTTAATTAGCCATTATACTAATAAATTAGTATCTTAATAGGCAGTTAATAAATTTAAAATGAAATTTCAAAAGTTAAAATTTTACACGCTATATTGCCACCGCTTTAAATCCCTCTCAGAACCCCACTTTTGTTATTTACAATTTTAACTTTAATTAAAATTAGAGAAATTGACATTACCCCCTAATGTTTGGGGAAATTGATACATACCCTCATAATATTTGGGCAAAAATAAATGCTCCGCTCAAATTTAGACAAATAAACACATACTTCCTTTGACTTTTATATCTCTTAGTTGACCGGTTAGATTAATATCATTTGTATCCTTAAACTTTTAAATATTATTAACTTAGAACATAATTATCTTAATCATAATAATTTAATCTCTATTTTAATTTTTTTTTATAATATATTAAGGATTAAATAATTTTTTAATTTATTTTTTCAATAAAAAACTAAAAAAAAATACTATTACTAAAAAAATTCTAACAATGAATTAGCTCGAAATCACATACTGAAATAATTTTCATTTTTTCTTTTTACTTTCTCATTAATAATTTTAAATAAAATATTTTTTAACATTTTATTTTTATATATAATATATCTATTTAAAAAATACTGCTAAATTTATTAGATTTTCTTTAAAAAAACATGAAAATGTAAATAAAAATAACAAATACATGTTATATATATACATATTGTCTTCTTGTTTAGCATTTTAATTAAAATTAAAGAATATTATTTAACAATAATGTAAAATATATTTAATTACTAATTCTATTAATAAATGACATCAAATTCTCTCCTTCCTTTATATTTTTATTTATATTTTCATAATAAATATAAAATATAATCTTTTAATAAATATAGTGCATATAAAAATAAAAGTGCCATTACTTTAAAAAATATTTCAAAATTTTTGTGAGAATTAAATATTAAATTGTTATTAAGAAAGTGAAAGAAGATTGTTAAAATTATTTTAGCATATGAGTCAATTTAACTAATTGTTAGCTTTTCTAATAATAATTTTTCTAATTTTTTTTGTTGAAATAATAAATTAAAAATTATTTATTCTTAATATATTACGAAAAATATTACAATAGGGACTAATTATAAAAAGTACATTATAAAAAATATTTAAGTAGGAGCTAAATTATTATAATTAAAATATTTATTTTTTATTTATAGTTATTTAAAATCCCAATTATATTAACCTAACAGGTCAACTAGTAGAAATAAAAGTCAAGGGAAGTTTATTCAAACATGAGGGAGATTCATGTTCATTTCTCCAAACATTAGGAGAGTATATGTAAATTTCCCTCAATTATATAAAAAGACATATTTAATTAAACTTACATATTTTAGCTTATGTTAAACAATTTTTACATCCTATCAAATGTATAACTTATTTATACTTCTACTAACATTTAATTTATACTAGACCTTTTTTTGTGATACAAATCAAATAAATAAATATTTTACTCTTCAAGAAATCTATAAGAGTTTTAATTCAATAAAAAAGATTGATAATGAGAGAATTAACATGAATAATAAATTTTCAATCACAATCTTGAATTTAGTGGGAATTTAAATTGCCGCGAATTAATTAAACATATTTTAAAAAAATTCAATTAAGAAAATGAGACCACTAGAGTTCATAAAGAAGTTACAACATAAGCGTAAATCTTAGAATTAATGGGATGTTATAAGAAATCTTTTTATTATTTTGACATATTTTAACATAGTATATAAAAAGGGGGTTTTATAAGGATTTTAGAAGGTTAACAATAATGTCATTCTAATAAAATAATTATTCAATGATCCGATTTTGGTTGATTTATTTAAACATTTTAACTCAACAATATCAAAGTTTGCAAAACTAGCCTAATTATATTTTTTCAAGGTGAATCCTACTTTGTATTATTGCTTTTTTACTGTCATAAATTCCTTTGTAAGCAAATATTGACTCATCATTGAAAATATTATTTTTTTAGTGATTCTGGTGTTTTCAAAAATACTCACTAAAATCCTTATTGATATTGAAATTTACAGTTTCCCATATCACACAGTAAAAAGTTGTATTTTGCTTTCTTCTTTATGAGGGAGGAAAATTTGATTGTTGGATTTGTAGAATAACATGAATGAATTTACATAGGTAGGGCATGATATATATATATATATATATGGGGTTTTAACACATACCTCCCCTGAAGTTTATCTTTTTAACACTTAGAGAGAAGATTTGGCTTAATGCACAGATACCTCCCCTACAAACTTCTACTTCTATCCATAATTATGGAAAAGACACATTTGCCCTTCATTTACTATTTTCGAAATAAAGACAAAAATTTAAGCTTGAGATTTTTTTTATTAAAATAATATATTATTAAAAAAATGAAGAAAAGAAAATACAAAAGGAACTATAGGTTTTGCAAAAATTAAAGTTTAGAAATAGGGGGTTTTAACACATACCTATAAAAATTTTTACTCCATTTATTTTTACTCCACCAATAAAAATTTCATTTGTAAAAATTTTATTTTAAAAAACTTTAATTATAAAGTTATATCAAGTAAATCCTTATTCCTTTTAATCGTAAAACAAAACATTTGAGGTTCGGGTTTTTAAAAACGGAGGACCATCTCTATTACTTATCCAATTTTTCATTTATCATTTAATTGTCCATTTCTTTTTCAAGGTGATGAAATTATCTAAGTATAGATAATTCTTACTAAAATGAAATAATACATTTATACACTATCTAAAACTAATGCTTTTTGTGTTTATTCAGAGGGATAGAAAGACCTCACTTGTACTGTGATTCTACTCTTTATTAGAATTTCACCATTATTTTTCACATTATTTTGAACTCTATATGAAATGATAAGTTTTAATTGTCATTTATCTATAATTGCTTTCTAAACTTTAATTTTGGTTGAACTTATAGGTCCTTTTGTATTCCCTTTTCTTCTTTTTTCAATAATATATTATTTTAATTAAAAAAATATCTCAAGCTTAAAATTTTGTCTTTATTTCGAAAATGGCAAATAAAGGGCAAATGCGTCTTTTCTATAATTATGGATGGAAGTGGAAGTCTGTAGGGAAGGTATGTGTGCATCAAGCCAAACCTTCTCCTTAAGTGTTAAAAAGTTAAACCTGAGGGGAGGTATGTGTTAAAACCCCATATATATATTACTAGTTTCCTTGCTCTTGCAGTATTCAGAATGGACTTTGTTTGAATACATCCCTAATTAGTTTCGTAAGGATAATTCTAATGAACAATGGTTTCCTTAAGCCCATAACGTTGGTTGGACCTTCCTGACCAGATATGCTCTAATTAGGATCCCTCTTCAACCAAGTCGAGTAGACATCTGGGCTTGTTGGCATGTGGCACATTTATCCTCTCAGGTTTCTAGCCATTCTCCGAAACACTTCGAATTAGAACTATCGATTCTAATTTTTCCCTCTTATAAGGATTCCATTGACCAACAGTTTTATTGTTTTAAGCAAACTCTTTTATGTGACATTTGATCAGAACCCTTCCTAAATTGATCCACACATGATGTACTAAGGTTGATCAAACATCAGGTCTACTAGCATGATGCCCATTAATTTCATGTACCTAAGGCTATCTTCCCAAACACCAAGCCCTCCAATTTTTAGTGAAACTAGTTCTTTCATTGTAAAGTTCAGTTAAAAACGGTTTGCAAACAAATTTTCAATTCTAAGTCTTGAACACAACCCTTCCTCTTAGTTGAGCAATTCCTAAACTTCGAGCATACAATGCCAAGTTGATCTGAACAAGACCATCAACATCTCTTGAGACAAACATATCATTTTCTTGGACAAGAACAGCAATCCTTTTCGTGTCCAAATGTTTCCAATATATCCTGAATACCAAACCTCATTAAGTCTTCGTTCTTTATCTCATCAAAGTGTTTTAGTAAGGAATCTTGATTTCCACTGGAATTACCACCTCGAAGCCAAAGACCAAGGAATATGGTGTTTCAACAGTTGCAGTTCTTACTATTGCTCTGGTGGCCCAAAGGACTTGAGGCAATTCAACAATCTATCTTCCCTTTTTATCATTAAGCTATTTCTTCAGTGTTTTCTTGATAGTCTTATTTACCACCTTGACTTATCTATTTGCTTTGGGATGAGCAGAAGAGACAAACCTGAGGTCGATACTTATATTGGTGTAGAATTCTTCAAAGTTCGCATTATAAAACTATTTGTCGTTATCTACTATTAATATATAAGGAATCCTAAAATGATAAATTATATGCTCCTCCACAAAAGCGGTGGTCTTTTTCTCGATTATAGTAGCCAGTGGCTTTGCTTTTACCATATTGTAAAGTAATCGATAGCAACAATTGTGTATTTCATCTAAGTACGTCCCATCGATAATGGTTCGATTAAATCTAGTCATCATTGAGCAAAAGGCTATAGACTGAGTAGGGTGATGAGTTGTCTTAAAATATCCACATGAAACTGATAATCTGAGTAGGATTGTACTGTCTTTGTTGCATCTTGGTACAGTGTTGGCCAGTAATAACCTTGGAGTAAAATGCCATATGCCAACGACTTGCCCCCTTTATGGTCACCACAATTACCCATGTGAACTCCCTTGAGCTCATAATCTGCCTCTTTTTTGTCAACACAATGCAAATATTGTAGCCCAAATCTTTGCTTCTATAATACTCCATCAATTATTGTATAGCGTAAAGATTTATTCTTAATTCTTCTTACCTCTTCTTTATCTTTTGATAATTTACAATCAAGTATGTACTCTCAAATGGATCCATCTAGGTTAAGAATTGATATCCTTGATTGTTCCACATTCTTTTGGTATAGCACCTCTACGGGAATTGTTGTTGGGAGCTTTCTTTGTAATGTTGAAGTTAGTTTAGTTAAGGCATCCGCTTGGGTATTTTTTGACCATGAGATTTGCATCACTACCACCTTTTTGAAATGCTTCATCAATTCCTTAACCTTATTTAGATAGGCATGCATACTTCCACCTTTTACTTGGAATTGGCCGGAGACTTGGTTTACCACTAATTGTAAATCTCCTTTTACTTTGAGACAATCCACTCCAACCGATAATATTAGACTAAGTCCCGCTAATAAAGTTTCGCATTCTGCTTTATTGTTTGTTATTTTGAAGTTAAAATGTAGGGCATAGGCTAATTCTTTATTCCCTGGTTCGATTAGGATTATGTTGACTCCTCCCCTTTGAATGTTCAATGCTCCGTCAATGTATCAGTGCCTGAACTGAGGTTTCCCCTATTCCTCCCAGGATGTTTGTTCAATCATGCATAAAAAGATTGAGCACAATTATCAGTTGACTTTCTCGCGTTGCCTTGAACCGGTTTTGTTTGTAACTTTTTGTCTTCAGCCTTTTGAGTCTCGTCAGTTCCATGACTTCTTCCATCATTATTCCTTCCACAACTGATCTCTCTATAATAAAGTCAGCTAATGCCTGAGCCATGATAGCTTCATGAAGCTGATACTCTAAGTCAAATTCACTTAACTTTATCGACCACTTGACCAGTCTCCCTAAAAGGTCTGGTCTATGTAGTATCTATCATAAAGACTGATAGGTGAGGATTACTATTAAGTGTGCTTGAAAGCATCAGTTGTGCAATGACTAATACAAAGGCCAACTTTTTTGATGGCGAATATTTTTATTCCACGTCTAGTAGTGATTTGTTTATATAATTGGTTGGTCAGTGAACCTTCTCATCCTTTTTCACCAAGATTGAGCTTATTACATGGTCATTTATTGCCAAATATAAGTACAACGTATCCTCTATCAGCGAGCTCACTAGATGACGTAGATTTACTAAATAAGTTTTTAACTTCTGAAAGCTTGCTTTGCATTTTTCTGTCCATTTAATACTCTTTCCCTTTTTTATGGCTTAAAAAAATTAGAAAGATTTGTCAGTAGCTTTAGAAATAAACGAGTTCAGTGTGGCCAACCTCCTCGTTAAACCTTACACCTCTTTTAGCATCGTTGGAGATTTCATGTTTAGTATAGCCTAAACATTTTGAGGATTCACTATATCTTTTGAGTAGGGAAAACATTTCTCCTAAATGCTAAACATGAACATCGACCCTAAGTGATTTGGTGATCATATCATTTATATATACCTTCATTGTTCTCACTATCAGAGGCTTGAAAACTTTGTTGACTAGTCTATAAAACGTTACTCTTATGTTCTTTTAACCAAAACGCATTACTTCAGAGCAATATAGTCCTTGATCAGTTATGAACGTCATTTTTTCTTGATCGGTTTCGTGTATCCAGATTTGGTTGTATCCTAGAAAAGCGTCCATATAACTTAACAACCTATGTCCAGCTGTTGAGTCTACTAACTGATCTATCCATAGGAGTAGGAAGTTACCCTTAAGGCAAGTCTTATTAAAACGATGAAGTCTATGCATATTCTCCACTTTCCATTTGCCTTCTTAACCATCACTATATTGGCCACCCAATCTGGATAATATACTTCTCCTATGTACCCCGCTGTGATCAGCTTGTCCACCACCTCTTTAATCGCCTTCATTCTTTCTTGATTTAAGGTTCTTCACTTCTACTTAATAGGTTTAAACATTGGGTTAACCGCTAAGCGATGCGAAATCATCTTAAGGTCGATCCCCGACATATTTTCATAGGTCCAGGCGAAAATGTCTACATGTTCTCTCAAGAAAGTGATCAATCTCCTTTTCTCTTCCTTAGGTAACTGAAAGCCAATCTTCGTCATCCGTTCGGGTCTTAATAGGTCAAGGGGTACTAATTCCAGCATTTCCATCGGCTCGACTATTGGCATCATTCCTTCCTGTCCTATTTTCTTTTCCAATTTATCCATCACCTTTTGTTGTTTAGCATCCTCCTCGTTTAGTTGTTTAACATGTTTCATTTTTTTTATAATAGGACTTTTTGAAAAGGTCACAAAACATGTCCAGACAACCTTTTGGTCCCCTCATACCATGCCAATTCCTTCACCTGTCCTAAATTTAAGCTTCAAGTAATGTATACTCCTTACTACCCTTATTTTTCTTAAGACAGGACTTTTTAAAATCATGGTGTATGGTATTTTTAGATTCACAACTTAAAATTCTATTATCGCGATTTTCTGATACAGTCTATCCCCCATGGTCAATGGTAATTAAACTGAGCCCATTGAGATCATATACAAATTGGCAAATTCATACAATGTTGTATTTCCAAGTCTTATTTTCAAATCCTTAATTCTTAGTGAATCCAAAGTCTCTTTGAATATTATGTTAGCTAAACTCTTAATATCCACCAAAATTCTGTTGATTTAGCTGGACCGATTTCTAGGGTTATTACTAAAGCGTAGTCATAGAGGTAACTAACTCCGACTCTTCCTCATCTGTGAGCATGATTGAAACTGATGCCAATTGAGGGTTTTTTCTAGCTCTGTCACCCATACATACTAGTCTACAAGAGTGTGCGACAATGAATATTTTGAGTAGTTTTTTCTCACATTGTTAAAATTATCTGTTAGTGTTGGTCCTCTTGAAATCACCATGCTTTTTAGACCAAATCTTATAATTCTATTCTTTATTCAGAGCCGTCTTTCGCCTCATGTGTTTTTACTCTATATCAATACAAGTAGTTATTTTGCACGAGGATTTCTATCTACTCCCTCAAATACAAGCAATAATTAGTCATGTGCTTGTGGTTTTGATGAATTACGCATCTCCTTTCCTTATCTCGGACATTTGACACTGACCTTTGGGGGGTGGTGAGGATCCGGGTAATAATCCCAAATTTTTATGCCCTTATATATCACTGAAAAGGCATGTTTAGTTCGGTGAATTTTCTTTTATATTGTACTGGAACAATTCTTTTAACTGCTTCCTTTAGTAGGGGAGGTAACCCCCATCGTTGTTCAGTTTTTTCTTTACATCTACGGGGTTAAAATCCATGGCCCTGTCTCTATTCGGATGTGCCACCATATTGTTGATGTCAAAAGTCCTCCCCCTTCCTCGTAATTGTTTAGAATCAAGTCATCACAGGTCTTACCTATTCTTTTTGTCCTCGGCCTTGATCTTTGCTACCTATCTCAAAATTGCTCTAACTTCTCCTCCTTTTTCTTGAGCAATATTCGATCTTCTATCTTAATTTCTTTAAGGATCTCATTTCAAGCTTGCTCATACATAGTTATAGTTTACTTATGGACAACAAACCATGCCCTCTCCATTAATAGCCTATTCTTTAACCTTTCCAGTACCAAAGGATGCGAGAAAGCACTAGCCTCCATGATCTTCTTATGTTACCTCTTTATGAGACTTTTCAAAGATTTATCCCTTCTTTGCTTAACCAACAATAGCGAGCTGGGGATTTTGTAGTACCCACTATTCCTCTGAACTCGTTAACGAGCTACTCCTAGAGCTAATCAAAACTTGTTATGCTTTTCGGCCTCAAATTTTTATAGCATCATCTCGCTTACTTTTCCAAGTTTAAGGAGAATGGACAGCACATTTGCAATTCTGTTAAACGTTTGATCATCATCATGTCTCTAAAAAAATTGATATGTAATGTTATGTTTGTCTGTCTTTCCCGTATATGGCGGGATTTGAGGTATCTTAAATTTTTAGGGTAGAATCAAATCTTGATCCTTCTGGAAAATTCCTGTCCTGTTAACCATCTTTTTCTCTTTGGGCCTATAGTTGTTCAACAAGCTCCCGAATCTTTTCCTCCATCTCTCTCTGGCTTACCACTTGATTGGCTACAAGTCTAGCTAAGTTTGGTATTTTTTCTACGGCAGCCTCTTCTTCATCTTTCCTGCTCTTTTGATTTAAGTAAGTTCTCATATCAATTGCACTTATGCTATGCTCGAGTCTCCTTTTGCCCTGATTCAGTTTACATAGATCAGCTGTCAATTTCTGCTCAGATCTTTCCTTATTGTGGAAGGGAATTTCTTCACTTTGGCTTTCACAAATCAATCCCTCCCCTTGAGCCTTTTCCTGTAGGGGAGTTATGCACTTTTCCTTATGACCATCCGATTCTCGCTGCTTGCTCTCTAATCTCCTAGTGAACAATTCTCTGTTACGAACTTTGGGTGAGGTAACGCTTTCCTCATTTTTTGATAACCCCAACTTTGTCGAATTTCATCTACTGATGATGCCTTTTCGAATTATCTTTTTATGTTCTCAATCTCTTTCTCTAACATTCCCATTTTATTTTCCAAAGCCTTTATCTACCTGTCTTTCTCCAGGTACTTCCGTTCGCTTTATTGTACTTGTTGTACAAGCTGAATCGCATCCACGTCTTCTTTGTGCATCATTTTTCGGCCTCAAGATTGTTATAGCGAGGATGGTGGAGCAATAGAATCTGATGAATCTTCTTCACAAATTTTTTCGGTTGGTAGTCTTTTGGTGACTAGTTGCTCCTTAATCAATGTCATGGCTTTTTAGTCGTTTCCCATAGACGATTGCTGAATTCATAGAATAACATGAATGAATTTATATGGGTAGTGCATGGTGTGAGTATATATATATATATATATATATATAACCGGTTTCCTTACCCTAGTAGTATTCATAATAGACTCTATTTGAATACATCCCTAATCAAAATTCCAAACCCAAATCGGTTTCCCAATTTTGTAAGGATTCTAATGAACAACAGTTTGCTTAAACCCACAACATTGGTTTCACCTTCCTGACCAAATATGCTCTGACCAAGATCCTTCTTCAGCCGAACAGACATCTGGACTTGCTAGTATATGGCCCATTTAACCCTTAAGCCTCTGGCCATTCTCCCAAACACTTCAAATTAGGACTATCAATTCTAATTTTTCCCTATCATAAGGATTCCATCAAGCAACAGTTTTATTGTTCTAAGCAGATTCCTTTGTGTGACATCCGACTAGAACCTTTCTTAAGATGATCCAAACATGATGCACTAGGACTAATCAAACATCGGTTCTGCTAGCATGAAACACATTAATTTCATGAGCCCACAGCTGTCTTTCCAAACAGTCCTTATTTATTAAAAAAAAGATGGTTATTCCGTTTTTAATAGTAGTTAATTAAGAAAAGTATATTTGTAAGCTCCTAATTAAAAATAAATATAATACTAATTATAAATATTTATTTTATTACATATTGATAATAAAATCTTGACATATATATACATATATATATTATAACAAAAATTATTACATTATTCATTTTATAATATATTTATAATACAATATTAATTACATATTATATATTGAATAAAATAAAGAAGAATGATATTAATTCATTAATTAAATAGAAATTCATAAATTTATCTATTTTGCAACATGTTTATAATATGTTATTATAAATTATATTATAATTTAAATTAAATATATTTATATCTAGCCAAAATATAAAAATAAAACTGAAATATTTATTTAAAAATGTTATATTATCAATGTGGTATAAAATAATATTTTTATTTATTTTGTTAATGTATTTTAAATAAATATATTTCATTTTACCAAATTTTAAAAGTCATAGTTTTTTTTGCTAAATAACTGTTATTGTATAAAAGTATAGTATCATTTTATAATATAAATTACGACTTTGATGAGTATTTTGGAAATTATTGAGACAAATTAGTCTAATAAAGTAATTATTTTAAGGAATTATGAATTCATTTTTCTTCTATATATTTATCAAATTTTTTGTGCTATCAAAATAAGTTGTAAGTTAAAGATTTGATGCTAAACTTTTAGAGGGAGTTGTTCACCACTTGAATGATTTGTCACTGCAAAAAAAGGTGTGTGCAGAGTGAGGGATAAGAAACAATAGGATGCAATTTAATTAATACATGAAAAAAATACTAACATATTTTCTATTTGAAAGATGTTATTAGAACAATAATTGTGAGATCTATTTATAATTACTATTGGAAAATTAAAAACAATTTATTTTATAATTTAAGATTAAAAGAAGTTGTGGAAAAATATTTTACTACATGTTTTATAAACTTTCCTAAATCGAGAAATTGTATTAAGGAAATGAAAAATTAACATTATTGACCAAGTTTTGGGTTGAATTTTCATAAATGACTATTGTTCAAAATATGTTTTAAAAATAACCAAATGAAATTTTTTGGACCAAAATACCCCTGTTTGAAAGTGTATATTAGGCATTTTTGAAATTTTTTTATAAGGATATTTTGGTCCAAAAAATTTAAGTTTACCATTTTCAAATTATATTTTGACTAGTGGTCATTTAAGAAAATTAGATTTAAAAGTTAGTTACTGTTAAAATTTTCCCGGAAAAGAAACCAATCTATAATTTAAGGGGAGACCAAGTAAAAACCTAATCTATTCACCTTAAGTACTAAAAAATTCTATTTTCGTAATCTATCCTTTTTGGCAGAACTAATTAAGTATAAGCATGGATTTCAAGGTTTATCTGTCTCTCTCGGTTTTTGTTCTTCTGAATTAATATTTTCCAACAAGTTCTTTCTTATCTGTCTACTCTGTTATAATTACCATTGAGCAAATAGTCAACAACAGTTTGGTAAAACTTTTAAAAATTAATCCTTATAATTTCTTTTCTCTTGAAAAGAATTAACATATGACAAGATCGCAAAGGAATTTATTAAAGAGAACTAACCAAACTATAAATCAAGGGAGGACGTAAAAGAACTCGCCTTTGAAATAGATACAAAAGATAGGCAAGTGAATAAAAGTTTTGAGAGCACTTAGAAAACAAGGACTAAATAAAAATTTTAGCAGAGGAATTTATTCATATCCTTTATTGAAAACGTGATGATCTCAAGATATGGCATATCCAAGTAAGACTATTAGAAGGTACTTATTTTTCATAATCTAGCCCATCCTAACATAAATGGTTTCGCATAAGAAAGAAAATCAAGATCTTCTTCAAATTTAGCCATTTCTTCCTTAGTCAATGTAATGAATGCTTCAACTCCTACACCATCGTTGGTGGGCAACAGGCATACACCTTAACATTCAAGGTAATAAGGGATACCAATATAGGCTTTCCTCACCCAAAATCAGCTTCATAAAATGGCATCCTAGAAAGATCAAAAAAATGAATCACCACACTGTTTGCAAGTCCTTTAACTAGGCCACTGACATGCATGTTGCTCTTATACTGGCCAACCACATTCTTGACAGCTTTGTGAACTTCTACGGCTAAATAATTGCAGTCAATTTCTTCATTAATCAACAATTTTGCAATTGCCATCGTCACGAGGCACCCAAGACTTTGCGGTGGTAATGGCGGATTCACTATATTTTACAGATTGATCGCAATTACTGCTGCTATTTGTTTAGCAGTAAATTCATGTGTTCCTATATTTGTGTTCTTCATGAGCATACCTAAAATAAGTGTGGCTATAGCCTCAAAATGTGTTAGATGATTTAAATATGACCCACTACCAATTTTTTCTCTTAGAGCAGCTATCTTTCGATCATAAAAAATAAAATGTTTTCCTATATATTCAGTTTGACTATAATCATAGTGATTTTGTTCGTAAAGACTTCTTACTGATGCATAGGCATCGTATGGATGAAGGAATAATCAACAACCACATTTTTTATATCATTGGTGCCGTGTGCAATTTCTACCCAACTTTTGACAAAGTAAGTTGTAGTTGTTCCATCGACAATAGCATGATTAAAACAAATAAAGATTGCAATCCCACCACCACAACTTAAGTAATTGATCTGCAAGACTAGGTTGGCTTTATTATAAGTAGTTGTAATTCCTTGCATATCACCCTTTAATGGCAGAAGTTACTTAAACAGATTGTTGTCTCTTTTCTGAAGAAGCATAGACATCTCATTAATAACTAGAGTTTCAATGAAGATCGCACCATGATCATTGCAGTCAAAGACTCCATCTTTAACTTGTCCTGTAAGAGGGTAGTAATAGGTTAATGTTTTGGACAAAGACTTTTTGAGATGGCTTGAAATTTTCATGGCATCTTTGTTTTTTTCTGATTAAAATTAAATTACAGGAGTGGGAATGTAATTATGAACAACAGTATTAGGAACGAAAGATTTGTGGATTCTTAGATGGGCCGGGGTTGGGGAGGATGGCTTGATAATTTCAATAGAAATGATTTTGATATCCATTTCTATTTTCCTGTTAGAAGAAAAGTGGATTTGATGATTGGCTCAAGTTCAGTTACTTATTTGTATATTGGAATCTAAGCATTAGGATACAGTGGATTTAAGATTATAAATATCAAACTACAATAATTTTGATTGATGTTTGGATTTCTTTTAAGTTCGCATAATTTGACTATTCGAATCCTAAAACTTGAATATTTAAAGAAACAAGATAAAAACAATCAAAATATAAATATCTTACATTAACTGTATGTTTGGTCAAAAACTAACAGCTAATTAAAAATAAAGTTACTACTTTATTTATATATGGATTATAGAGTTCTTATTTAATTTAAGTCTCTGACCACCTTTAACTGCTGCTGCGAACAACTATTGAACGCCATTGACCACTATTTAATTATCCGTTTGGATTATAATGGATATTATTCAACTCTTTGTTGAACACATTCTATGCAATGATATTATTACATTTGCTGTTTGAATAACTATTTGTTGTAAATCTGAGGTTGAATTTTTGAATGCCAAAATTTCAACTCTAACTTTACAGTGAATGGTTACTCAAATGACGATGATGATGGTATCGTTATGTACAACAAAGATTTAAATGATATCCATAATGATCCAAACTGATGACATTAAATGGTAGTCAACGACAGTCGGTAGTTGTCGGTGGTGGTAGTTACAAGTGGTAAAGTATTTAAATGAAATAAGAAGAAAATAAAGAGAACTTAAATTTAATAATTTTAAAAGTTTTAAGAGCTTAAGATATATATTTTTAAAATTTTTTATTTTTGAGTTCCTTTTCACAAATAGTAAGGACTCAAATAATACAATCCTTTTTACAATTTATCTTTAACAAGATACATACACTTTGTTTTTATTATATATTCGGATAATGAAAAATTTGTCCTTGAGCAATATGATTATTAAATCTTTACGACAATGACATAGAGAATTAATTTCATAATATTGCGCTTAGTGAGTACTGCATAAATTTATTTATTTATTTTAATAATGTTTCTCAAATTTAATTTTCTTAAAACATATTAAAAAAATTAAATAAATGATACGAAATATAACCACTTTTACTTCAAACCTTTGTCCAAAATAGATGTGGCAAGTGCCTCCCTCACATTCAAGATTCAAGTTTTCATATTACGAACACATTTTGTCTCTTCAACTAAAAAGGAATCCGTAAACTATTCAATTGACTAATATCACTTTAAATAATTAATGATTTATATTAAAAGTTTAGATTCTTTCAAGAGTTTACACAATCACTGTTATAAAATATTTTAAACATATACTTACCTTTATTTGGTCCAAGCGAGCATTCTGAAGAAACTTCAATTAAATAATTTATGGCATCGAAAAAAGAGGATTCTTAGGTTTTCTTTCTACTAAGAAATCATTTATTCTTCGGTTCACTTTTCAAAATTCGTTAATTGATATACATAAGAAATAAGCCAATTTTGCAACTTTTTGTTCAATTTCTCATGGAGTCAAATTCTTATCACTACGATTCAAGGCAATGGTCCCCAAACCTCTTATTTCTATGTAGAAAACACGATTGTCATAAATACTATCTTTAACTTCTATTTTGACATACTGAGATAATGTAAATTTTACTCTTAAATAAGACTTATTAATATGTGTGATATTTGTCACACTTGAGGTGTCAACACTAACAGCCTGTCATTCTCATTTTAAATAATCCTCAAGAATTGTTTAAGCCCACATAATATTGTTCAATTTAGACCCATAAAATTAGTGTTATTATATTCATTAATTGTTAATATAGTAATGTAGTACATCTTAGACCAAGATGAAAAATGTTCAGCTAGTATATCTTAATTATCTTGTGTTTTTAGGACTCACATGCTATGCAAATGCAGTGCAATGCAATACAAATCAAGGATTATATATATATATATATAGATGGAGAATATATAGATTGACAGATAGTAGTACGTTATGTAGTAAATAATATTAATATGTATAAGATTGAGATTGAGATTGAGACTGAGATCAATATCCAATAAACTAAAAAGATATAATTAATGATTAATTGAGAAAATATTGTACTTCACTTTTTCTCACATATGTTTATTTTTTATGCTTCATAAGTCATAATAATTTGGATTTGCAACCATTCCTCTAATGCAAATTGCAAAAGCAAAACAAAAATAAGCTAGGTTATGGAATTACCATAACTACTTTAAACGAAAGGGACATACATAACGTACTATGTGACAAACATAACGAAAGTGTCATTCATGTCGCCCCACCTCTTCTTCTTCTCCCCTCCTCGCACCCCCCCCAACCCAAACTCAAAACAATTTATGCATTAAATTATGACTTAAATTATGAACATGAACTCATCTTTGTGACAAACTTCACATTGAAGATATCTTTGTGAGTAGATGTATTTTGAATTGGAAAGATTGTACTAATGGTTCATGAAGTGTGAGAAATATTGCACAGGTAAGGGTTTGGTGTTTTGTAGGTAAGGTTTCTTACTCCCATCCAAAACCTTTTTTTACAAAAAGAATTTATAAAATAAGTAAATAAAAATTTCAAAAAATTTGTACACATTATATAATTACAAGTAGTTACCGGTTCACATCACGCCGATAATTGTATGTCATATTAACAATACTAATTGACATTAATTTATAACAATATTATTTATTATGATAACTACCTACAAGCATCAGCTAGTAGAACGCTCTTTGTATTCATCTTAAAAGCATTTATTAGCTTGTGTTTATCCTTAAAAAGATGAAGCCATCTATTGTTGGACCAAATTATTGCTAATAAATAATACTAAGGTGATTATATGAAAAATGCTCGGATAAGGGTGGGCAAAAGCCTGATCGACCGAACCAAACTGAATCAAATTGATTTGACTTTTAGTTTTTCGTAATGTGCTTCGATTTTTAGTTTAATATTTTAAAAGCTTGAGAATTCAATTCAATTCTTGCTCAAATGTGTTGGATTTTAAGCTTGATTATCAAAATTGAAGCCCAAATCTTGATTTTTAAAATTAAAGCCCAAATTCAATTCCTAGAAGCGAACATGATTCATGTGAATTAATGAGAAGTTAGGTGAGTTTTAGTTGAATATGTTAGGTGAAAATAAATGGTTGGGATTTCATCATTGGTTAGATATACCTGCAAAATCAATGGCGTAGACTGTTTTGTGTTTATTATAAATACTTGTATTTTGTATATTTCATCAATTCAAGAGAGAAGAAGTGAGTAAGTGAGTTGCTATCTTTAAGAAGGAAGCAAGAGTGAAGAGTTGTTTGTGTGCTTGTAATAAGTTTTGCGAAAATATAATAAGATGACATTGCCATTGCTGTTTTGACTCAAGCACAAAAAGATGTATTGAAGAACTCGAGAAAGACAGACAAAAAAGCTATTTATATAATTTATCAAGCATTAGTTGCTGATGATTTTGAAAAGATAGTAAATGAAACGTCTGCAAAGCAAGCATGAGTTAAACTTCAAAAATTGTACAAAAGGCATCGAATAAGTAAAAAAGCTACTTATTTAGACCTTAAGTAGAGAATTTGAAGATTTACACATGAATGAATGCGAGATTGTTGTTGACTACTTCTCAAGAGAAAGTTATTTCGAACTAATTAAAAAGAAATGGTGAAAAGTTAAGTGAAGTGAGAATAATAGAGAAGATACTACCCTTGATGGATTCGAAATTTGATCACATTGTAAAAAGAATTGAAAAAACTAAAGATATGGAAGAAATGATGATTGACTAACTCCAAAGATCACTAAAAGCCTATGAAGGAAAGATAAAGAAGAAGTAAGAGAACTTTGAACAACTCCTTAAAATGCAACTCAAAGAGAAAAAAGAAATTCAATGCTATGAGAGAAACTAGTGTGGTTGAGGTAAAGGCCATGGTGGAGGAAAAAATAAAGGTCGTGGTAATGGATGATGTTGGAATTACAACAACAATAATTCTTACAAAATTAGATGTTATAATTGTCAAAAGTTTGACCCCTATCCTTTTGAATATAGAGTTCACAAAAACAAACAAGAAGAGAAGGCTAACTATGTGGAAGAAGAGAAACAAAGAGATGAAACTATCTTGTTAACATACAAGGACAATGATGGAGTCCAAGACACCACGTGGTACCTTGACATTGAGCGAGTAATTATATGTGTGGAAAAAAAAAAAGCATGTTCTTGGAGCTAAATGAATCAATAGGTGGCAATGTTTCATTTGGCAATGATTCCAAAATAGTTATGAAAGGAATAGATAACATATTTATATGATTAAAAAATGGTAGGCATTAATTTATTGGAAATGTTATGAAAAGTAATATTCTAAATTTCAGCCAACTCTTAGAAAAAGTTTATGATATTTACATGAAAGATTATAGCCTTTTATAAGAAATGGTAAAGGCAACTTAAATTTGAAAATAATAATGTCAAACAATATAATATTTTCTTTGAATATCCAAAATGATGTTACAAAATGTTTGAAAGCTTGTTACAAAGATGCATCATGGCTGTGGCATCTTTGACTTAGGCATCTAAACTTTGGAGGACTAAGGCTGTTGTTTAAGAAAGAGATGGTGAAAGGTCTTCCTCGAATCAAGCATCCAAACCAACTTTATAAAAGATGTTTACACAATTTAGGAAAAGCTTTTGAAAGGGAGTTTATCTTTAGATCTAAGAAGCCATTCAAGCTCATTTATGTTGATGTATGCAATCCATTCAATCAAAGTTTTCTTGTTAACAATAATTACTTCTTTCTCTTTATTAATGATTTTTCAAGAAAAACTTGGGTATACTTCTTGAAGCAAAAGTTAGATGTATTTAGAGCTTTCAAGAAGTTCAAAGTTGCTGTTGAGAAAGAGACTAGTCATTAACTTAAAGCCATAAGAATTGATCGTGAAGAAGATTCATTTCCAAGGAGTTTCAAGAATTTTGTAAAGCAAATGGAACTTGATGTTTCTTAGCTGTTCTTAGATCCCCTCAACAAAATGTTGTTGCTAAAAGAAAGAATAGAACTATTCTTGATATGGCATAAAGCATGCTCTAAATTAAGCAAGTGCTTGTGAAAAGAGTTTTGAGCTGAAGCTGTAGCAACTGCTATCTATCCATCTAACCGATCTTTAACAATAAGTGTATGGCAAAAAACACCGTAAAAGGCATGGAATAGAAGAAAGCCTTTTGGAAGTATAGTTTATGTTCATATATCGGACAAGAGGAGAAAGAAGTTAGATGGTAAAAGTAAGAGTTTTATTTTCATTTACTATAAGTCAAGTTCAAAAGGCTAAAAGTTGTATAATCCAAACAATAAGAAGATTCGGATCAACCGAGATGTACTATTTGATAAAGAATATCAAATATGAAGAGCGGGATTTTGGCTCTCATATAAATTATTTTAATTTCCTTACCTAATTTAAAGAAAATGAGTAGGCTGAGCAATAAGGAGAACTTCAACAAGAGCCTGTAACATCACTAACTTTACCAACAAGAGTTTATTCATCGCCATCCTTTCTAAATGAAATAAATAACGAACGGACAAGAAATCTTCAAGATCTCTATAAGGTAACTGAAAGTTAGATAATCTTACTGTCTTTTGCCTTTTTACTGATTATAAACCAACATGCTTTAAAGAAGCTACACAAGATAAGAAATGGATAAATATAATGGATGAAGAAATTAAAGCAATTGTAAAGAATGACACATAAGAGCTTTATTTACTTCTCAAAAGACACAAAGCCATTGGAGTTAAATGGGCGTACAAAGCAAAGAAAAATGCAAACAGAGGAATTAAATGATATAAGGCGAGCCTAGTTACAAATGACTATAGTAAAAGAGGTGGCATCGACTATGATGAGATGTTTGCTCTAATAGCATGCTTAGAAACTATAAGACTAATCATTTCATTGGTCACTCAAAACAAGTGGAAGATTTATCAAATGGATGTTAAATCTGCCTTCTTAAATAGAGTTTTCAAATAAAAAGTTTGTATATAACAATATTAGGCTACAAAGTTAAAGGGCAAGAAGACAAGGTGCTGAAATTGAAAAAGGCTCTCTATAGATTAAAATAAGTGCCAAGAGCATGGAATAGTCAAATCGAAGAGTATTTTTAAGAGAATGGCTTTACCAAATGCCTTTACGAACATGCACTTAACATCAAGACCAAAGATAGAGATGTTTTGATTGTGTGCCTATACATAGATGATTAGGTTTTTACTAGAATTAATCTAAACTTGTTCGATGATTTGAAGAAAACAATGATTAAAAAGTTCAAGATGACTGACATGAGGGCTTATGGTGTATTGCCTTGGTATTGAAGACAGACAGAAGGAAGATAAAATCTTCACTTCACAAAAAGGCTACACAAAAGAGATCTTGAAAAATTTTAAGATGGAAAATTACAAGCTGATTACTACACTAATGGAGTACAGACTTAAGCTCTTAAAGCATGAAGAAGAAGAAGGAGTAGATTCAACTCTTTTCAAGAGCTTAGTTGGATGTTTGTAGTATTTGACATATACAAGGCCCAATATTCTCTATGTAACTGGACTTATCAATCGCTATATAAAACCCCAACCATAAGATATTTTACGGCTACAAAAAGAATTCTCTATTACCTAAAAGGGACAGTAAATTTTGGCTTATTCTATTCAGCTTCAAGTCATTATAAGCTTGTTGGATATAACAATATTGATTGGGCTAGGGACTGATGATTGAAAAAAAAAAATGGCTTTGTATTCTTTATGGGAGACACCGCCTTTACCTAGATGTCAAAGAAGCAACCGATTGTCATATTCTGTACATGTGAAGGTAAGTATGTAGCTGCCACATCATGTGTTTGCCATGTAACTTAGCTTAGAAACCTATTAAAAGAGCTAAGATCGTTGCAAGAAAAGCCAATAAAGATTTATGTTGATAACAAATCAGTTATGGCATTGGCAATGATTCAGTGCTTCATGATTGAAGCAAGCACATGCACACTCACTATCATTACATAAGAGAATACATCACAAGAAAGGATGTTCAAATAAAGCATATAAAGTCTCAAGATCAAATTGTTGATATTTTTACGAAGCCACTGAAGAGTAAGGACTTTGTGAGGTTGAGAAACACACTTGGAATCACAAAATCAAGTCTAAGGAAAGGTGTTGAATTTTAAACTTGATTTTCAAAATTAAAGCCTAAATCCAATTTCTAGAAGCAAGCATGATTCATGTCAATTAGTGGGAAGTTAGGTGAGTTTTAGTGAATGTCTTAGGTAAAAATCAATGGTTAAGATTTGATCATTGGTTAGGTATACCTATAAAATCAATGGCTTAGAAGTTTATATCTTTACTATAGATGTCTACTTATATTTTTTGTCTTTCATCAATTCAAGAGAGAAGAAGTAAGTAAGTGAGTTGTAAGCTTTAAGAAGGAAGCAAGATAAGGAGTTGTTTGTGTATTTGTAGTAAGTTTTGCAAAGATATAATAAGAGTCTGATTTCTTTGAGTGCATAATCCTTCCAACAAAATGAACCAAGTCAAAAACTGAATCATAAATGAAAAAATTTTTAAAATAAATTAAAATTTTGATATTTAATAAAATGATTGTGTGATAATAAATTAAACTTGTGTTATATATAAAATGAAAGACAACCCTAATCCTAAGTTCTATTTCTCATTCAACTTTAACCTATACGAAATGATAAAATTAACATATTAATACAACTTTTAGTTTATAATACTAAATTGTAAGTTATATCAAGTAATAAAGAGAAAATCTGAGTATCGATCCACAGGAATTAGTTATAATAAGTCCATAAGTCTAGTGGTCCAAATACATAGGGATTATCTTGATTAATTTGTTTATTTTAGAAAATTAATTCAATGTTACCAAATACTAGGGCATTAAGGATTCACTTTGAAGAAATTTATAAAAATTATTATTGATCCCTTTTATAACACAACTAAGAATCAAGTAAGGAGTGATTTTAATTAGAAGATGAATATCATTTAAACACATGAAAGTATCTATTTAAAAGAAAAGAAAGGAAACAAAAAAGAACTAGCCTTTAAATTGATGGTAAAGGCAACAACTTGCCTTGCTCATTGATATATAAAAAAACATCCAAGTAATAAATGTTCCATTTGTTAACGATGAATCAATATTTCTAACAAACCAGAAACACTTGTAAAATCTAGTATTCAATCAATTGCAATGTTTAACAATGAAGTACAAAGCAAAGGATCAAAGAACAATTATTATAAAATCGTCAGAGTTTCACCCTTAGCCCTAACTACGAATTTAGCAATACATTATGAAATTAAAAACTAAATTAAGAAAGCAAGAATGAAAATAAAGAAAAAGGTTGTCCTACATAACTCCCACCACTTCCTTTATATAGGTAAAATAAGAGATATTTCACATGTGTGAACACAAGTTACAAACTTTCAACTTAATCATGCTTTATTCGATTATAGCACATTTTAGACTGTTGAATTCACCAAATTGGTTGAAGATATCTTTTCAAAATTGTAGGCAAGTTCAAAACCTTTCCAATGTTCTAAATTTCAACCAAATGTATTATGTACAACCTAAGTTATGTTGAAAATGAGTAGAGGCGTTCAGTTTAGGTTTCTCCACCAATCTTTTAGACAAAAGTGCAGTTTTGATAGCCAAAGGACTCTGATTTGGAATAGTGTAGCACATAAATATTGTTGATCTATCCATAAGCTTTCCCAAATATCCAACTATATGATTTTTTGATACACATTTGGGAAGATATAGCCCAAATATGAAATTATGTTCATTTGGCCCTAAGGTTCAATTAAGTTTTGTTGAAGCTCAATTTTTACCCAATAAATGCTTGAACTAGTCTTACCTTTGATTTATACTTTTGTGAAGAAATAAGTCCATGTTCTTGTGGTCCAAGAATTGTATTAATTCATGTTTTGAATTCAATGATATGCTTCTTATATAAGACCTAGACAAAACCAATTATTAAATCCAATTCTTGTTTTACAATTCAGTATAAAGGAAAATTCTTAATTCTGGGGAAGTTAATGACTTTCTTAAGTGTAAATCATAATATTTATCTTGATAAATCTAAACTTTTAAACATTCATCAAACCCCCCAATAAGCTTAGTATTAGTCCCTAGTAATCTAAGTGATATCATTTAGAGTTGATTTAAATAGTGTACATCCAAGATAGTGAGCTTTCTACCAATAACTCCCAGACCAGTTAGCCTTAGGGTATTAGGTGTTGAAACATCCCTTAGGGCTTAATTACTCAGTTAAAGGTATGAAATTATTCATACCAAAACTATATCATTTTATATGAACATTTATTGCTAATTAGGCAATAAGCCTTATTACTAAGTAAAAGCTTTGGTTAGAATTATTTATTTATTTATTTGTTTCTTCTTTTTTTTTCTTAGTTTTTGGAGATTTTTCTTACCTTTAGTTGCTACCTTTAACCAAAAAAACAAGAAATTAGAACTCAAATGTTGTAAGATTCCAATATGCCATCCACAATCATGTATCAAAGTGTGTGTGAGAAAGATGATTTATAAATACTCACTAAATGAGTATTTGAGCAAAATTTGTTATGCAATGATGATGTGAGAGTTTATAGATTTGATCAATTCAAAAAGAAGATAATGATAAAACCTTTGTTATAAAATTCATAAATCAAAACTAAATGGTAATGGACACATCTACAAGGATATGTCTTAGGAGTAAGATTACTCCTTACTCTACCATTTTTAAAGGTTATGAATCTAAAGGTTTTTTTTTTTAAGACATAAATAAAAATGACTACTTATGTCAACTATACTCTCCTCAACCAAATTGCGACATTGTCCTCAATGTTTAAATGCAAAGAGTTATAGTATAGAGAACTTTATCTGAGACAGTAGTTATTGAAAAACAAACTTGAGCAAAAATAACTACAGAAAAATAACGAAACTACAAGTGAAAACAAAAGATAAAAAAAGTTATAAATGGAGTGAGAAATCAAATTTTTGCTTTTTGCTGTTTTCATTTGACCATTGTAACCGTGCCATTGTTAAGTATGGTTCATAAACAAAGCTTTGTAGTTGATTGATCAACTCATCAGTACTTGGAGCAAAGATAAGGAGTTTGCGAACCATCTTGAAATGAAGTTATGTTCTATAGCACGATCAAGAAAAGACAACAACTTATTAAAGAAACCATTAATATTTAACAATCTTATGGGTTTTTTATGAATGGTTACTTATGCTTAGGATATAAATTGAAATTTTCCTCCAAGGTCTACTTGGTAAGGCAATCAAAACATCTGCAAATCAAGCATTTTAGTAATTCGTTCATACATTGTTAAGACTGTTAGTTCTTCTTCATTTGTTTTTCTAGTGATGTTACTTGCAGATAAAGCCTTTGGTAGGATATCTACGACTTGACTTCCCCCTACATGTGCATCAATTGACACACACCCCATTAACCTAAGGATACCTCCCCTATATACTAGGTTAAATTTTCACTTAGCTAAAACTGGACCAAGGCTGTCGGCTAGTTTTACAAACTCTTCATCTTTCCCAAGGTTTAACCTACAAAAAACACAAATTTTTCTAAATTGATGAATAGAAGCTCCCTCAAATTTTGTTGTTTTTTACCTTTGTAAATGATTGGAAATTTGCCTCAAAACAAAGAAGCTGAGATGCTGCATTTATACAACATGAAATGGAAATGCATTAATTAAACTAATTGAGGTAGGCCAACTATTGTCACAAAAGTTTTAATTTAAAATTAAAAATGTCAAAGATAATCACTAATATTGGAATCTAAAACATAAAAATTTCAACAATGATAGGTAAAAATTAATAATTCACAAAGAGTGGTGATTATGGCTCACATCTTCCTTAAGTTTTACATCTACTAACGGCTTACATACCCTCTATAAGTTAAGGATTAGCTTTCCATCTAATTTTCTTATAAATTAGTAAACGTGTTCTTTAAAGTAAGATTCCCAAGGCAATAACGATCATGTTCTTTATGGAATTATGTGTACAAATTAAGAATTTTCTGTTGCACATTTCTACAAGGATGAGTCTCAAGAGTTAGTTGAATATTATTTGAAGACTCCCTACTTTTACCCCATCTTTATGAATTATATTTTATCTTCTCAATTTGTAAACACTATTTCTACAAAGTGACATCACTCATTATAGGTCCAATGTGCATATTTATGAAAGACTTATAACCTTTTTGCTCTTTGCTTTTTGGCAAAAGAGTCTTACCTAACCCAAGCATGCGCAAAACAAATGAATTAGAAAACTCACTTGCTAGTTGGATCTTTACTTCAGTTGTCTAATGCACATCTTTAGGGATACTTTTGTACATAAGCATTCACAATCTTTCACACCTAGCTTGATACATTTTATTACAACATCTCTAGGAAAAAAAGGAAAATATGTTTGCAAATTAGAAAGTATGTTGTCCATTGAAAAGAAGAAGAAAGAAAAGGAAGGGAAGAAAGAGATTTTATATTATCAGTTATTTTGGGCAATTGAACCATCCGACTATAAAAGCCATAAAGTACATATCCACCACTTGACCGGAAAGGCTACTAAAATAAACAACAAAACCAACAAAGAAAAAGGAAGAACATACAAATAATAACACAAGAAAATAAGAAAAATATATGCAAGTAGTGAGAGAAAGAAAGGAAAAAAAATAAATGTTATAAATAAGCTCATCCAAAGTGTTAGATTCTGGCTCACTATTATGATTCTCCAAAAATAGTTTTAAACAATATCCATTAGCCTTAAAAACATGATACCATTTTTCAGATTTTCAATTTTAACAGCTCCATGTAGGTAAACTTTCCTGACAATGAAAGGATCTGTCTATTTTGAATGAAGTTTTTCACAAAATAAATGTAATCTTGAATCATAAAAAAGAACTTTTTTGGAAGGTTCAAAAAGATTTTTTATTGATGCGTGTATCATAAAACACCTTTATTCTTCCTCTATAAATTCTAAAATTCTGGTAAGCTTCATTTCTGATTTCTTCAAGCTCATTTAATTGATGTTTTTTTAATGATCATGCTTTGTCTAAATTAAAATCAAGCATTTTAATAGTCCAAAATGTTTATGTTATAATTCTATAGGTAAGTGACAAGCTTTTTAAAAAATAAGCCTATAAGGAGACATTCCAAATGGTGATTTAAAAGTAATTTGATAAGCTCAAATTGCATCAGTTGATCTTAAAGACCAATCTTTACAATTTGGGTTCACGGTTTTTCCCAAAATGTGTTTTATCTCTCTGTTGGCAAGTTTACCTTGTCTACTTCTTTGTGAATGATAAACAGTACACACTTTATGTATAATTCCATATTTTTCATTAAATTTTCAAAAAGTCTATTACAAAAGTGTAAACCCCATCACTTATTACGGCTCAAGGTGCTCCAAATCTTGAATATGTTTTCCTTCAAAAATTTCAAAACAATTTTATGGTCATTGTTTTTGCGTGAAATTGCCTCTACCCATTTAAAACATAGTGAGCTCCAGTCAAAGTGGTTATCCAAAAGTAGTTGGAAAAGGATCCATGAAATCAATGCCCTAACAGTCAAATATTTCATTGACTAAAATAGGCTTTAATGGCATTATGTTTCTATGATTTATTCCACCTAATTTTTGACAATGGTCATATGTTTTACAAAATGTATGTGTTTCTTTAAATAAGGTGGACCAATAAAATCTACATTGTAAGATTTTTGCAGCAATTTTTTTGAAGAAAAATGACCATAACATGCTTGAAGATGATAAAAAAGAAATGATATTTTGAATTTCATTATCAAATACACATCTTCTTATGATTTGGTCAAGACAATATTTGAAAGGATATGGATCATCTTAGAAAAAGTTGCATACCTCCCTTAAAAATTTCTTTTTGTCTTGAGCATTTCAATGATTTGGAATTTAACCTGTAACAAGAAAATTGCAATATCAGCAAACCAAGGTAAAGTTAAAACACTTAAAAAGTTGCTTATCAAAAAAATTTTCAGTAATTGGTGTTGTCTCAGCTGGTTCATCAAATGCGAGCGTAGACAAATAATCAACAACCACATTATTTACTTCTTTCTTATCTTGAATTATGAGATCAAACTCTTGGAGCAAAAGTATCCACCTAATCAACCTGGGTTAACCTCTTTCTTTACAAGAAGATATTTCAACGCTATCTGATCAGTAAAAAATGACAATCTGTTAGCCGACAAGATAAGATCTAAATTTATCCAATGCTAATACTACTGCAAGTAATTTCCTTTTAGTAGTAGAATAATTCATTTGAGCACTATTTAAGGTTTTACTAGTATAGTGTATCACATAAAGCTTCTTATCTTTTTGTTGTGCTAAAAGTAACTCTAACAACATAATCACTAGCATCACATGTTATTCCAAAAGGTAAATTCTAATCAAGAGGCTATATGATAAGAGCAGGAGTTAACATTCTTTTAAGTTTGATAAAAGCTTCTTGACATGGCTCAGTCCACTCAAAGAAAGCATCTTTTGATAAAAGATTACCCAATAATCTTGATATAATATTAAAGTCTTTGATAAATTTCCTATAAAAACCAATATGTCCTGAAATGATCTAACATCTTTAACAGACTTAGGAATAGGCAAATTAAAAATCAATTCAATTTTAGATTTATTTACTTCAATTTCTTTGGGTGAGACAATACAACTAAGTATAATCGCATTTGTGACCATGAAATGACATTTTTCTCTATTAAGCACTAGATTCTTCTTTTTACACTTGGTCAAAACTTTTTACAAGTTAGATAAACAATCATCTTTGAAATGTAACTGGTGTATAACATAATCCATGAAGCATCTTTCTATATGCAAAAGTTCCAAATGGGCAAGTGAAAATGGCTTTTTCTTTATCTTCAGGTGTAATTTCAATTTAGTTATGCCTAGAATACCTGTCTAGGAAACAATAAAATCTATGTCCAGCTACCCTTTCTAACATTTGATCCATAAATGGTAAAAAGAAGTAGTCTTTCTTAGTTATTGAGTTAAATTAGCTATAATTAATACACATTCTCCTACCAGTAATTGTTCTAGCTGGAATTAGTTCATTATTTTTATTTTTGACAACAGTAACTCTAGATTTTTTAGGTACAACTTAAGTTGGACTTATCCATGTGTTATGAAAAATAGGGTAAATGATTCCCACATCTAAAAGCTTGAGAACCTTATTTTTCACTACCTCTTTCATGTTAAGATTTAGTTTACGTTACATTTGTTTAGATGATTTGGCATTATCCTTCAAATATATCTTCTTTATGTAAATCAAAGGATTAATTCCCTTTTTATGTTAACCATGGTCCATCCTACAGCATGTTTATGGAATCTCAGAAGTTCTAGCAACTTACATTCTTGAAAAGCATTAAGTTTCAAAGAAATTATCACGAAAAAAAGTTTCATTAGCACCCAACAAAGCATATTTGAGATTAATGGTAATGGATTTAAATCAAGTTTAGGTGGTTGAACACTTGATGGGGTCAATGTATCAGCATGTTGAAGGAAGTCTTTAAATTTTGGTCTCCATTCATTAATTTCCAAAACCTGAGAGGATTTTAAAAGGGAATAAATGTGAGACATTTCAAATTTTTCATCAAAATTGAAATCAATGCAACCATTTAAACAAGCATCCAAGGGATTGGAAAAAGATGAAACATTAAAGCAGTCGTGAACAAGTTCCTTAATATAACTAACTTCATGCATGTCATCATTTTCACTAGGTCGCTTTCAAGTATTAAACACATTCATTTCCAATGTCATGTCTCCAAAAGAAAGTTTTAAAACTTCATTTCCACAGATACAGCAAGAAATGGACATCTTAATATGATAGGAATTAAGGCACCTAAGTGAGGAACAAGTTATCGTTCTAAGACAATAAAATCGACAAGAATATTTATCTACTTAGACTAACACATCCTTAAATATTCCTTATGACATTTTAACAATCAACAAGTTGAAAGATTGCAGAGGTAGGTTTAAGCTCACCTAAACCTAATTGGTCATACACTAAATATAGTAAAAGATTAACACTTGCACAAAGATCAAGCAAATAATGGTTTACCCTAAAGTTTTAAATTACACAAGAAATGGTTGGACAACTAGGATCTTGGTATTTTGGTGGAGTGTTATGTTGAATAATTGAACTAACATTCTTAGTTAATAAAGCTTTCTTTTAACAGTGTATACATCTTTCAAAAATTTAGCACAAGAAGGAACTTGCTTAATTGCATCTAAGGAATGTTAATTGTAACTTGGTTGAAGAATTCAAAGATTTCAGAATTTTGCTATCAATTTTTTTATTGGTTGTAATCTTTAAGGTAAAGGAGCAGGGATTGGGCATTTATTAGTAACAAATGGTTCAATTTCATCGTGCTTACCATTGCCTTTCGACTTTAACGAAACACTATGCATTTGGTCCTTTAGAGGAATTGTTTTGTTAATAACCTTACTACTTCATAGATTTGTAATGGAATTCGCATTTTCAAGTTAAGTTTTACTTATACTAGAAACTTGACATTGACTATAAGGATTAGGTTGAATTTAAGCAAGAAACTTACCTTTCTCCTAAGTGCACAAAGATGTAGTCGAAAGTAGACAATGTATTTTTGCTTTCATCGATGGCTTGTGAAGTTTCATTATTAGTGTTTGTTTGCCCTTGCATGAATGCTTATAATGTCCCCTTAAGATTCTTCGAACATAGTGGTGTATAAGAATGAAAATTTGACATACCTTAAGAAGGCATTATGTGTTCATTGTTGTCATTCCTCTACCTAAAATTGGGATGATTCCTCCATCCAGGATTATAAGCTTATGAAAAAAAAGATGGAAAAGGCTTTCTAAAATTATTCATTGCATTTTCTTGTTCATGAAAAGCTTATTTGAAAGTAGGAATATCTAGACATTCATTTGTTGAGTGCCCTAGAATTTCACAAATGCATAAATTTCCTCATTTTGCATATATTTAGCTTCCTTAACTCACATTATTTTGATGGCTTCAACCTTTCTAGCCAAACTAGCAATCCTAGCATTTAGATCATCTTATTGATTAAGGTGATATTTTCCTTTAACATTTGCAAGATTAAATCTAATTGAATTTTCAGAGGAATTAGTATTATGCCACGATTGTTGGTTTTCAACCAAATGCCTATAAATTCTAAGGCTTCTTCATTTTCTTTGTCAAGAAATTCACTAGTGCACATTGTTTCTACAAATGCTTTGTTTCAAGTGTTAATCCCTCATAAAAAAAACTTATAGTGCACTATTTTTCAATGCTATAATATGGACAAGAATTTAACAAATCCTTAAATCTTTCCCAACACTAGAAATATGCAATACTGCCATCTGCCAATTGATCTAGATTTCAAAGAGTTAAGCCAAATTTTCACCTTGTCTTTTGAAGAAAAATATAATAACTTTAGCCTAACAATTTCATTGAAACAAGCTTGATCATTAAAAGTGGCACAAACTTTTTCAAATTCTTTAAGATGCAAATAACAACTTTCAGATTCTAAACCATAGAAATTAGGAAGTAATAGAATCATTATTGGCTTAAATTTAAAATTATTAGCATTATGAGGGAAAATAAAGAATGAAGGAGCAGAACTTCGAGGCGGTTATAGATATTTACGCATAGTTCACAATGGTTGATTTTCATGTTCACTCTACACACTTTCCACTTCAACCATTGTGTTAGATATGTGATTGTGCAAGTAAATTAAACAGATTTTCAAAGAAGGTTTTAGAATTAATCTTTCACCAAATAATGAGAATGAGAATCACAATACCACCCAAGCATCAGAATAAATAAAAATAAAACAACGATAAATAAAATGCAATAAAATAAAATGTTAACACAATAATAACTCAAATAAATAGAAAAAAGATGACACAACATTCTTCTTAAAAATTGAACAATTATATAACCAATAACACGATAATTAACAAAAGAAAGAATTAAAATAGGTGGCAAAGTCTACCATGAACAAAATATACAAAAATTAGTTTGTATATGTAGAACCAACATAAATGAAAATGTAAATAGGCGGCTCACCCTCCGAATTAAAAGAAACATAAATAATAACAAGCAAATAAATAAATAAAAATGTTAGAGTTAGAGTTAGGAGTTAAAATTAGTAAAAGGAAAAAAAAATAACCATATGACTTTCAAAAAAAATCTATCCATAGAATTTCAAAAAATTCTAACCATATGACTTTTAGATAAATAATTGGGAAGGTATGGCCTAAATACAAAACCATGTTAGGCTAGCCCTAAGTTGTAGTTGAGTTCTGTTAAAGCCTAATTTTGACCCAATAGATGCTTGAATTGGTCTGACCTCTTATTTACATGTTTGTGAAAGAATGAGTTATGTTCTTGTGACCCAAAAATCGTATGAATTCATGTTTTGGATTAAAAGATATGCTCATTGTACGAGACCTATGCAAAATTGATTATTAAGTTCAATTTTTGTTTTAAAGAAAAATGCTTAATTTTTGAGATGGTAATGATATTCTTAAGTGTAAATCATAATATTTCTCTTAATAAACTTACACTTTTAAACATTTATCACATATAACTTACAATTCTTGTTCATATAATTTATACATGTTTATTTAGTTCTGTTAAGTTTTTATGCAAAGGTCGACATATTTATACTGGCATCATTGGATCCATCAACAATGAGAAGTTTACACGATTGATTTTAGAGTTTGGAAGTATGAAAATTATCTATTACAAACTTTAAAGGTTTTTATATTAACATTTTATTTTGTTATAATTTGTGATCATTGACTTTAATTGAGAGCCTTTACTTTTATATTATAATTTGTAATTTTACGATTGTTGAGTTTTTTATTGTGCGCCTACCTTTTCTTCTAATGATATAATTCAAGATTTTGATTTTTATGAATTATACTTTGATATTTTTATTTTTCTATAAATTTATTACTTGAGTTAGGTAAAAAAATTAGTGGACATTAAATTAAATTGATATTTAAATTGATGGAAAGTATAAATAAAAAGAAGTTTATTTGAGTAAGGTAAAGTTTGTCCTATCGAAACAATCCAGACTAGTTTTAATCGATTCCAATTGATTTTCCTTATCGATTCAGTTTGAATACATTATTTTACATTTTTAAAATTTATTGAAAACCAAATTGACGCAGAAAATACTCAGGCCATGCTCAAAGGATCATGATATATTCACAACAAAATCTCGACAATCTTCTTGGCCAACATCTCATCACATAGCTAGCTGTGAAAATTGGAAAAACATCTCCCAAGGTTAAATCTACATCAAATCTTTGGTTATATGAAAAAAGAGAAAAGATTACTTAAGATCATTATACCTATTGCTTTCAATTCTTTAGTTGAGAGACGCATAAGTTAGGAATTGAGGGTCTTTTACAAAATTAGCCATTTCTAGCTAAGATAATCTATGGTTCAATTCCTTTACCATCGCTGGACTGCGAGAATGGAAGCCTGTTCATTCACCCTGACAAACGCATACCCACGTGTAGGGATGGAAAAGATCCAAATGAGGTCAGGGGCTTGACCCATTCAAGTCGAGGTTTGAGGAAGGTGATTGTAAAAAGATCAGAAATCAGGTCAGGTTAGGGGATGAACTTTCATCTCCATTTCAAAATTTGGTTAAGGATGGGGACAGGGCTCAAGCAAATTTCAAGTTTTTGTTAATTAAGTGAATATACATTTATTTAATAAATGATTATAAAAATTTTATAATTCTCATTTTGCTCAAACAAGTCATTTAAAAAGTTACAAATTTTTTAATTTAGTCAATTAAATCCTTCATAATTATTTACAAATTTTTTAAACAATTTTAGAATTTTTTAAATTCATTTTCTTCATAAAACATTTTCCAAAATAATCAAAAACTAACAAAATTAAATAATTATTAATAATTAAATTTAGAACAATAAGTTTTGACGAAATGAAAATAATCAAAATTGATGTCAAACAAAATAATCAATTTGTTAATAAATTAATTTGTTTGTAATATAATATAATAAGATTAATGATACAAAGAAATCTTAAAGATTTTTTTCTTCCTTAGATTTCATTTTCTTATCAAAAAATTCTAAGATTTATTTAATATATTTTCTCCATTTTTATCAATTATACTAAACACTAAATTTGTTTGAGTTTTATTTTCGTTTCATGCTACTCCACCTGATAGTAAAACTTACTCTAGTATTACGTAAATTGTCACTTGAACAATTAATTTTAATTTTTAGCTTTATCCACACTTTATTAAAAATCTTTACAAAAAATCTTAATTCGTTTTTAAAATCATCAGTAGTGCCCTTTTTAATAGTAAATCACCATTAAAAACAATGGAAAATGGTAAAATAAAACATTTACCCTTATTGTAATTAATTCTATAAGTGCAAAGATAAAAAAAAACCTTATATAATAAAAAGACAAAATTAACTCTATATGTACAGTTTGTAATGTAATTTTGTTAGAAAAAATAAATTATTTATATACATATAATTAAATTAAAATAATCTGTTAAAAACTAAAAAATTAATTAATTACATAGAATGAATAAATTATTTGATATTACTTTTAATTAACTAATTTCACATAAGGGTTAATTTCGATATATAATAAATTGTATAATAATATTAATTAATTAATTCATTCTATTTTATTAGTTAAATTTTTTAAGTTTTTTTTTTAAGAGATTACTTTAATTTAGTTATATTTTATTTTTTAACAAAATATACATTAAAATTTATACATCTAGATTAATTTTATCTTTTTATTATATAAGGTTATTTTTGTCTTATACATAGTGTTAATTATAGTAAGCATAAGTGTGTCATTTCAATGTTAAAAGAGACACTGCTGATGATTTTTAAAAAATTGAAGTTATTTATGAAAATTATCAATAAATGTGTGGATAAAGCTGAAAATTACCCAAATTTTAAACTTGAGATAAAGATTTAAATATTTATATTTAAACCTTTTTATCAATCTATATATACTTAATTAATATAAATTAAAGTAATAATATTATATAGTTGGCACATTATCTATTAAATCAAGTATTTGCTAAGACCCAAGCTAAAAAAATGAATATTTATATTTTAATAAAATAATGGATATTAGTTTTATTCAATAGGGGTTTCTTTATTGCATGCAATATATGGAAATTAAAGCATGTAGTATAAAATATGTAAAATATTTTTATTTAGACATTTTGATAAATAAGCATGAGTGGTACAGCAATTCCTAAGTCTTTGGAGCACTCTCATGCCTCAAATATCTAAATCTTTCTATTAACATGCTAGAAGGAGAAATTCCAAAAGGAGGATCTTTTGTTAAATTTACAACTAAATTATTTGTGGGAAATCTGGCATTGTGTGGCTTCCCCAGTGCAAGTCTCACTATGCAAATCTAGCTCTCACCATAAAAGAAGGAGAAATGTTGATCTCCAATGAATTGTTTTGCCATTGAGTATTGCATCAACAGTACTAGCTTTGGCCCTCTTACTTGCCTCGCTAAAATGCCCAAAGAGAAAGCCAAAGATACCAAATGATTATGATATTTCATCACGAGAAACCTGGAAAAGAATTTCTTACTATGAACTTGTGCGAGCTACAATTGGGTTCATTGCGTACAACCTACTTGGCGTGGGGGTTTTGGTGTAGTTTATAGAGGGAGACTTCAAGATGGGTTGGAAGTTGCAATGAAGGTGTTTCACTTGTATTTTGAAGAAGAATTTAAGAGTTTTGATGCTGAATAAGAAGTTATTATGAGCAGCTTTCATCAATCCAAACCTTGTGAAAATCATGACCAGTTATTCATATGAAAATTATTTTTAAACCATCAGTGCTAGAGTACATGCCTATGGGAGTTTAGAGAAATATTTGTATTCTGATGACTATTTTTTGGATTTTTATAGAAACTGAATATCATGATAGACATCTCTTTAGCTTTGAAAGATCTCCACTTTGGTTATTCAATCCTTGTAGTTCATTGTGACTTGAAGCAAAGATTGCTGGACAAATTAAGTGTGGTGGCACGTTTAAGTGGTTCCAGCGTTTCAAAACTTTTAGGTAAAGAACAATCTATGACATATACTTAGACATTATATATTATCATATGAAAGACATCATTAATATGAAAATACAATCATTAGTATTATTTAGCATTATTAATATTATCATGTAAATATATTTATAATCATTTATTTTCATTGTAATCATTCGGTCTATTTCAAGTCTGTATAGTTATGCTTCTAATGCATCTTATTTTGTATTCAATAAGGGTGAGCATGGTTCAATTTAGTTTGAGTTTTTCTAAAACTGGACTTGAACCAAATCAAAAAATTTCAAATTCTTAATTTTTAGAGCTAGATTGGATCGAACATAGAAATAAAACCGAATCAAAATTAGACTTAATGATTGTAAACCTAATGGTTTGGTTTGGATAGTTCGATCCGGTTTAATTTTTTTAGACTAATATTTTTCTTTTGTCGATTTGTCCTTTTCTTCTTTTATTTTCTAGTAACACGATGTTGTTTTAATGATGTCGTTTTATATAAAATACTATTTCAATTTTGTTGGAAAGCAACATTGCATACTATAGTAACATTGTCGACTATAGAGGTTGAGTATGTGGCCATTGCAAAGGCAATGAAGAAAGCTACGTGGTTGAGAGGTCTTGTTGGTGATCTTGGGATGTCACAATAGCAAATAATTGTACTTTGTGATAGGTAAAGTGACATTTATTTAACTAAGAACCCAATTGTTTATGAAAGGACAACATATATTGATGTTAGGTTTCATTTTCTTAGAGATGTGGTTTCAGAGAGTTTTGTTATTGTATAGAAGATTTCCATGCATGAGTATCCAGCTAACATGTTGACCAAAGCAGTTTCTATAGCCAAGTTCAAGCATTGCTTATAATTGATCTGTGTTTACAACATTTGATGAGCCCTTATGAGCATAGTGGAAAGGTTAAGGCAAATAAGTGTCAAAGTGGAGATTTGTAACATTTATGATATTAAATAACTAGTACAGTATAATTTACAATGTTCTTCTTATTCATTTTAATGAAAATTGCCTCTCTCTGTGCCGTGATTTTTTCCTTTAAAATCTTCATATTTTTTTTTCCATGTAAATTCAATAGTATTCGTGATTGTTTTTCTTTCCTATTATCTTGATTGCTTGATTTTTCATAACAATAGTGATCCAAGATGTAGAAGCAAGTGGAACCAGAGAATAATAGAAAGAATAGCTCAATTTATCCGGAATGATTCATAGTTAGTCATCCTGTATTATACTAATGCGGGTCTTGGCTTAGAGAACCCTTACTAGATATTATTCATCTTATTATTATATCAAAGTTTTCCTTTGATGATTTCTTATATTGCAAATGAAGAGATCTCAATTCTTTTATAGATTGAAAATTCTATTTGGCTTATTTTTCTTACTCATGTTAATTTAATCTTATTCTTTTCATAATGACGCTCTTTCTAGTTGTATATGTATTTCGACTAAAGTCATTTTGTTTAATGATATAAAATTATTTTGTATGCATCCTTACCTATGACATTGTTGAATAAACAAAAATTTTTTAAAATTACCCTATTTTGGATCTTATTTACATAAATAATCACCTTTCAATTCTTTTTTTCAAACTAGCCTAAACTCTATTTTTTGGACAATTTTACTCTCACTAACCACTTTCATCTTTTTCACAACTGAACAACATTTTCACTTTTCCTTTTTTTACTCTAACATTTTTTTTACATTTTATATGTTGTTACATTATTTATTGTTATAAATGTAATAATTTATTTATTATTTTTCCTATATGCTTTATAATTTTTTTTGCTATAAAGGAAAAAGAAAACAAGGAATGATCCTTGTTTAATGAATTATACATTCTTCAAAGCAACACAAAAGCAAGTCCAACTGAAAATTCCATACATAAAGTAAATTAGAGTTAGCACTAGCAAATAAACGACAACATTCGCTACCTCTTCAATTATTTTGATTGACATCATGTCCCACATTATATAGGTCCACGTATACATTAATGATTATGACTTTTGGACATGGTCTAAGGCCATTGGAACCCTTTTGATAGGTTGATTGGATCTAGTCCAATTGACGAGATCTAGTCCAATTGTCAATTAGTGGTGCTAATTTAATGATAACAAAATAAAAGAATGTTTTCGTCGGAATAGTGTAGTTTGAATGTCTAAAATATATTCAATTTGAAAATAAAAGCATCTGGATATTTGTTTAATACAATTGAAATGTTTGTTTGGCATTTTGCAAAAAGAGATGTTTTGAAATAAATTTATAATTTTGTTGATACACTAAAATTGACCATGGGTTCAAGTCTAAACTCAAACCTAAATTACATTATCTTACCAAGTATTGTATACAAAGTACAAGTGGACCTAAACCACTCTTTGCGGCATAAATTGTACGTCATGGCGTGGAAGTCTAAAAGTAATTCAAAGTTTGGTCTAAGACAATATAATAATCTAACTTAACCCACTTAGGGATATTAAGTTCAAAAGATCCATTATATGATTACGCTAATGCATAAGAAACACAAAAAATCCAAAAAAATTTCTCTTTTTAAAACCTAAAACTTTATAATCCTTTTTAACCCAAAACCTTATTTTAATTAATCTAGTATTAATTAAAATAAATATTTTATTATAATTAGAATCAATTAGAAAATGTATTTTATTTCAAATAAAATTATTTAAATAAAGTATTTTATTACAAGTAAGAGTACTTCAATTCCTCTTCTAATTAGAATTAATTAAGATAAGTGTCTTATTCTAATTAAAATAATTAGAATAGATATTTTATTCCAAGTACAAATCCTTAGACACCTGTTTTATATAGGATTGAATTAACTAATTTAAATCCTAAATAAAGTTTTTTCTTAAGAGAGTTTAACTTGCATTAGGATGGGATTGTATGAGCTACTCTTATTCTATTATAACTTTGCATCACACACTATATAAACTCATGACTCCACACCCAAAAAGAGGACATTCTGATAACATAAAATCATATCATAATATTATTAAGCTCAAATTCTTATTAGCTTAGAATCATGTCCTTAAGGAGCATCTTTCTTTTCGTGGCAACACTAGTAACTCCTGGCTCACTTTTTGGCAATCACTTGTCATTTTTGCCAACCCCTAAACACTATCCTACCGTCCTGTCGTCTTTCTTGTATTCTTTGACCATCAAACTAATTATTTTAGTCTCCAAAATCACTTTGTTTGTAATCATGGTTTGTCAATTGCAATCAGTGGTAGTAGGATATCATTTCATTTTCTTACTCTTCATTGCTAGCCCATCAAGAAATCCAATCTTTATTGGACATAAAGCTAATAAGGCCATCCAACTCTTATTGGAGAAAGAAATAAAATTTCTTGATTCCTTTAACCACAACTAAGACTTCCACAAGTGCAAATTCCCAATGCACCTAATTCTCGACCATTTGGGCTCCTCCTCACCTATAAAAAGGGACCCTAATGTTGTAAAAGGACAGACTGTGTTGGATGTAAAAATCCCATGTGTAAAGCAAGAATAGCTCTTTTGCAAGATCAACAAACCATCTCATCCAATTATTAGGGGCTGAAGATTGTAGCGTCGTTAGCATAGATTACTGCACATTAGCTCATCCTTATTTTTCAGATTTAGACAATGCTGAAAATTTTGTGAGTAAAAGGCAAAGGATATTCCAGAATAAAAATTTTTATTACTTTTGAAACTTTATGTAATTATAGTGTAGGAGCTCAAAATGTATGGTTTTGATGTAATATCCATATTTGTACTTAAATATTGGAAATTATAGAACTGGTTATATTTTGTTAAGTAGTAAAGTGAATTAGTTGGTGTTAAATTTTATTGAAAATATTTAAAATGAAATTTTAAAATTTACAGGATTACATATTTGACATATATTATATTATAAAAGAAATTCTATTAGAAATTTCTTTTTAGAATTAAGGATGTTACATAAACGGTTCGATCTCTAATAGGAAAAGAAGTTATTGGAAGTGTTTTTACATCTTTGCTTTTGTTTTGCTTGCTTGGTAATTATCAATTTCACTATTTTTTTGTTAAATTTTGTCCTTATGTTGACACATTTATGTGAATAAATAATCCATTATATATCTAGGTTCTCTTTACTTTTTCTACAGTTTATGATTTCCTTCAGCTGGGGCGGTTTTGATTTATTCTTAATCAAGCTCCATCATGATTTTGTAAGCCTTTTGTCTCTTGCAATTTCTGTACTTTTATTTTTTATTCATTAATATATATGCTGATGATATATATATGTGACTTTGGTTGATTTCTTTTTCTGGCTTTGGGCTCTTGTAATTTTTTTACTTCTTTTTATTCATTAACATATATGGTGAATAATTATGGTGATGATATATATGTACGTGACTTTGCTTGATTTATTTTCTGGAAAGGTTTTTGATGGGCTGCTGTTATTGAGTAACAGTTTGCTTATGTTGATATTACGTAAATATATACTCAATATTTTTAAAACAAATGACATCTACAATTTAAAATTGATCATGGCTATAATTATATAGGGTTATTATCACTTTCCTCTTCTGAGGTATTGCGTATTATCATTTATATGGCTAGGATTGGACAAATAGGCAAACACATCCCTTAGACCTCTAACACCGTTAATTGACTTAAATGAAGGAAGGGTGTTTTGACCATTTAACAAAAAATTAAATGGATAAGCGTCTCCTTGTCTTCTATCTTTGCTATTCAACATTACTCTTTTCTCTTTCATGCAGTAAGCACACAACATCTCTCCCTTTTCTTTCTAATTCTTTTCAATTTCTCATGAAATGGAGAACTTTTCTTACAATTAATATCTTGATTGCGGCAACTCGTCTACATGATCATGCTAGATTGATTTCAAGAACCCACTTCCTTGGGAAGAATTCCACCAAAGAAAATTCTAGAATTTGTGGTATTGTAACAGATTAGGTTGTGTACTCGGATCACACGGTGAATCTTACGGAGATGTAGAGACAATTACAGATGCTATAACTTAGACAACAAGAAGCTATATGCCTGAGAAAACTCGATGAGAATCCATCGGATTAGTGGTGTTGGATATGGTTGGGAGAAGTGGTGGGTGGTGGGTATGGTTGGAAGAAGTGATGGGTAAGGTGTGACAGAAATGAAGATGGTGGTGGTGGGTAAGGTCAATGAAGGAGTGGTGGCGATGGAAGAGGTGCAGCGGGCGGTGGAGGTGGGTATGGTTTCCTGTTGTTTCTGGGTTAGGCATGTTAGGATGTTGGTTTTTGGCTGTGTTTTTACTGCTATTGCAAGTTGGAATGTTGGTGCTGTTTGGCATACCTTATAGGTTTTTGGTTTAGCTTGGTTCTGCATTTTCGTTTGCTGGGTTATGCAAGTTTGGATTGCTGGAGTTGAGTTTATCATTTGTTGTAAATGATTTAATTGATTTGTCAAAACTTACATACTGTGTTTTTTCTTAATTATTTAGCTGTATTGTTCTAAGCCTTTCCTTAAAGTTTATTTAAAAAAAAAAATTTATAAAAAAAATTTATTAAAAAAAATAGATGAATGCGAGGTATGAGATGAAGGTTCTTTTAATTTTTTACTAAATGACAGAAATATCCTCCTTTCTGTTAAGTCAAGTAACGGTGTCAAAAATTCAAGAGAAGTGTTTACCTATTTTTTTCCAATCCTAGCCATTTAATTGATAATATGCGATACCTCAAAGGTGGAAAGTGATAATAGCCCTAAATATATAATCAATGACTTACCTCCTTCCCTAGACTACATAATATATGAATTCTTTTGTTTTCGATGATTATATATGATAATAGAGAAAGTATTATGTAGTGGGTGATTTGAAATAGCTGACCAATATTTGATTAACAAGTTTATAGTTATTTTTTTATTTTAGAGAAATGGCTTCAAATGAGTCCCATGCATTAACAATTATCTTTTATTTTCAAGAGATAAGAATTGTTTATAATAATTAACTTTTAAGAATAGTTTTTTGATATGATATAAAAAGAATTTTTAAATTTTTTTCTTTTTGTCTTCAACTTTCAAGAAAGTTGAAAATATTGTGGAAAGTTTTGAATTGTTTGTGTTTTTGTTTTGGAAAGTTGGAAAGTTATGGAATTGAAACTTGTGGATTTTTTTTGTTGTAGAAATTGAAGAAACATTATAAAGTTTGAATTGTTTAGTTTTATAGTCTAGTGTTGATTTTATGGTAATTTTGCTAAGTTTGAATTTGATTTTATGTATCTTAATATTATTAGTGTGAAAATTAGTTATTTTTGTATTTTTAATTTGCCTATAAATTAAATTGAAAAAGAGGAAATTAAAATGTGATTGAATTGAAATAGGAAAAATATAAATTGTTTTCCATATTATTGAAGAAGAATTTTTATATTTTGTATTTTTAACATTTTAAAAGAAGAATTAATAAGACTTAGAATTATGAATTTATTGATAAATAAAGAATTAATGATAATTGAAATTTAGGATTTGATTTAAAATCAACAAAATTAAATTAATATTGCTAAAAAATTTGGTCAAAAATGGTCAAATAGGGACGAATTAGGTAGGTTATAAATAGGAACAAGTTGGCTCGGCTCCGTTTCTTTCTAAACTGGGGAGGGGTGAGTTCGAAGGCAAACTCGCCCCAAATGGCAAAATTTGCTGCAAACCCGCCCCATTACCATCACCAGTAATATTAAGGTAGTCCAAAATCATTATGAAAAATTGTTAAAGTAAATACAATGAGGCTAGTGGGAATTCCATACTTATTAAAAAAATTGTTGAGCAACTCAAACCAAACTATTTAAAATTGGTTTAGTTTGGTTTGAATTATATAGTTTGCACTTAATTTCAAATTTTATTATTATTATTATTATTATTATTGTTATTAATATTGTTATTGTTATTATTAATCTAACTACAAATATAATTATAGAGAAAGGACCTATAAATTCTTAAGATTTGACCTATTAGACTTATTAGTTTTGTCAATTTTAAAAATATCAATTAAATTCTTAATCTATTAATAGAATGACCTTCACTACTTTATACAATAATAGTTACATAAGTGTTGATACATAAAAATTGACCATGGCCTTGAACCCAAACTCAAGCCAAAACTATGTCGTTTTACTCAGTAATGTAAACGCCATTCTTTTGGGACTCAAGTCTAGCTACATCAATATAATGTCCTAAGCTTAACCTACTTGGGAGATACTTAGACCCCAAAGTATCCACTATATGATTACGCTAATACATTAGGAGCACAAAAGCTCAAAAAGTCTTTCTTTCTAAAACTCAAATCCAAATTTCAATTAACTTAAGGTTAATTAAAATAAGTATTTTATAACAAATAGAATAATTACTATAAATGTTTTATTACAAGTATAAGTTTCGGACATCTTTTTTAAATATAATTAAATTCTATTAATTTAAATCCTAGATAAGATTTGTCTTGCAAAGGCAATGGTATTAGAATAGAATTACATGGACTAGTCATATCCTGCTATAACTCTATGCCACACACTATATAGACTCATGATTCCACATTCAGGAGAGGAAGAGATTCATTAGTGTAAATTTCTTAGAGAGCACATCCTTGGAGAAGCATCTTCTTCTTCACAACAAAACCTGTGATCTTTAATTATTTTTTAGCTATTTTCCACTATCTAAATTGGCTCCAAAGTCCTCTTTAATGTTATAGATCTTTACTACATCCATTATTGGCCTCAACCTTATTATTTTAGACTCCAAAATCACGTTCTCCGTAGACTTGTATTTGTTAGATCGCAAATGGTTATAATGAACATTGCCACAAATCAATTTCTATGGTATTGATCCTATTCTTTGATTGCGATATATCATTAAACTATCATATTCCTTTGCTTTGATAAAACAGCTGACTTTTTCCACACATATTATGGACTCATAATTTGCGCTTTATGCTTTATTAAATTTTACAGGTACAAAAACATTAGCAAATATCTCGACTAGTTTAAGCTAGTCTCTTAAGGTCACAACATCTCGCCTCTTGGGTGACTAGGTGAGACTCAATGAATGTAGTAGACCTTACTATTTGCAATTCAAGATAGGATGCAAAAGCATTTGGATCCTGAAGCCCAACAATATTGAAGGCATTGAAATTGATATAAGGCCTATTTCAGCAATCACCCAATCATGATTTGACTAGTGGATTAAATAGATTTCCCTCATGAACAATAGGAAAAGTAAATATTAGATTTCTAAAAAATAATAAATAATATTATTATTTTTATTTTTATTAAACTTTAGGAATTGAACAGTTATTTTTCTTGACTAAATACTTTTATAAGCTTAATAGTCATTATACTAATGAATAAGTATCTTAATAAGCAATTAATAAATTTAGAATAAAATTTTAAAAGTTAAAAATTTACACGCTATATTGCCACCTCTTTAAATCTCTCTTAGAACTCAACTTTCATCATTTACAATTTTAACTTCAATTAAAATTAGGAAAATTGACATATACCCCCTAATATTTGAGAAAATAGACATATACTCACCTAATGTTAGAGGAAAAATAAATGCCCCTTTCAAATTTAGACAAATGGACACATACTTCTTTTTACTTTCATTTCTATTAGTTAACTGTTTAGGTTAATATTATTTGTATCCCTAAACTTTTAAATATTGATAACTTAAAACATAGTTATCTTAATTATAATAATTTAGTTCATATTTTACTTTTTATATATATATTAATAATAAAATAATTTTTTAATTTATTATTTCAATAAGAAACTAAAAAAATACTATTATTAAGAAAATTCTAACAATGAGTTAAATTGAACTCAGCCACTAAAATAATTTTCATTTTTTCTTTTACTTTCAGATTAATAATTTTGAATAAAATATTTTCTTAACATTTTTTTTTTATATATAATATATCTATTTTAAAAATAATGTTAAATTTATTATATATTCTTTAAAAAAATTATGAAAATATAAATAAAAATAAAAAATACACGTTATATATATTTTCTTCTTTTTTAGCATTTTAATTAAAATTAAAGCATATTATTTAACAATAATGTAAAATATATTTAATTACTAATTTTATTAATAAATGACATCAAAGTATCTCCTTCCTTTATATTTTTATTTATATTTTCATAATAAATATAAAATATATTCTTTTAAATAAATATAGTATATATAAAAATAAAATGTTAAAAAATATTTGAAATTTTTTTTAACAATTAAATATTAAATTATTATTAAGAAAGTAAAAGAAGATGGTTAAAATTATTTTAGCGTATGAGTCAATTATCTCATTTAGAATTTTTTAATAATAATTTTTTAAAATTTTTTATTGAAATAATAAAGTAAAAAATTATTTAGTTCCTAGTATATTATAAACAAAATTAAAATAGGGACTAATTAAAAATAGTATATTGTAAAAAATATTGAAGAAAGGATTAATTTAAAATTATTTAAAATTTAAGGAATTCAAATGATATTAACTTAACTGATCAACTAATAAAAATAAAAGTTGGGGCTCTGGGAAGTTTGTCCAAACTTGAGGGGAAACATTTAATTTTTCATAAACATCAAGAACAACTAATAAAAATTATGTTTGTTTCTCTAAATATCAAAAGACTATATGTAAATTTCCCTTAAAATTATATAAAAGGATATATCCAATTAAACTCACGTATTTTAGCCTATGTTTGTTTCTCAACTAACTTTTAACTTTTTTTTAAAATATAAATCAAATAAATAAATATTTTAATTCAATAAAAAAAAGTGATAAAGAGAGAATTGACATGAATAATTAATTTTCAATCACAATCTTAAATTTAGTGGGAATTTAAATTGCCACAAATTAATTAAACATATTTTGAAAAAAAATTCAATTAATCATTTTCAATTAAAAAAATGAGAGCATTAGAGTTCATAAAGAAGTTAGAAATAAGAGTATATCCTAGAATTAATGGTATGTTGTAAGAAATTTTTTATTATTTGAACATATTTTAACATAATAAATTAAAAAGGGGGTTTTATAAGGATTTTAGAGGGTTAACAATAATGTCATTCTAATAAAACAATTATTCAATAACGCGATTTGGGTTGATTTATTTTACAACATGTTTATAATATATTATTTTTTATTATATTATAATTTAAATTAAATATATTTATATCTAGCCAAATATAAAAATAAAACTAAAATATATAGATAAATGTTATATTATCAATGCGATCTAAAATAATATTTTCATCAATGTGCTAATCCATTCAATTCGATTACTAAAAACTTCTATTTTTTTAATGTAGCCTTTTTTAACAGAACCGATTAAGTATAAGCAAGGATTTCAATATTTATCTGTCTTTGTCGGTTTTTGTTCTTCTGAAATAAATGTTTCCAACAATTTCTTTCTTATCTGACTACTCTATTATAATCACCATTGAACAAATAGTCAGCAAAAGTTTGCTAAAACTTTTAATAATTGATGCTTCGAATTCTCTTTTCTGTGAAAGAGAATCGATGACAAGATCCAAGAAGAATTTATTAAAAAAAAATAACCAAACTACAAGTCAAGAGAGGACATAAAAGAACTTGCTCTTGAAATGGACACAAAACATAGACAAGTGAATAAAAATATTGAGAGCACTTAGAGAACAAAGACTCAACCAAAAAATTTCAGCAGATGCATTTATTCATATCCTTTATTGAAGACGCAATTATCTCAAGATGTGGCATATCGCAACTAAGATTATTACAAAGGACTTATTTTTCATAATCTAGCCCTTTTTGACATAAATGGTTTCGCATAAGAGAGAAAATCAGGATCTTGTTCAAATTTAGCCATTTCTTCCTTAGTCAATATAATGAATGCTTCAACTCCTACACCATTGCTAGTGGGCAATAGGCATACAGCCTTAACATTCAAGGAAATAAGGGATACCAATATGGGCTTTACCCACCCAAAATCAGCCTCGTAAAATGGCATTCTAGAAACATCAGAAAAATGAGTTACCTCACTGTTTGCAAGTCCTTTAATTAGACCACCAACATACATGTTCCTCTTGTAATGATCAACCTCATCCTTGATAGCTTTGTGGACTTCTGCGGCTAAATAATTGTAGTCAATTTCTTCATTAATTGGCAATTTTGCAATTGCCGTCATCACCAGGCACCCAAGACTTTGTGGTGGTAATGGTGGATTCACTCTATTCCGTAGATTGATCGCACTTACTGCTACCATTTGTTTAGCAGTAAGTTCATATGTTCCTCTATTTGCATTCTTTATCAGCACACCTCAAGTAAGTGCGGCTATAGTCTCAAAACGTGTTGGATGATCGAAATACGGCCCACTACCAATTTTTTCTCTTAAAGCAGCTATCTTTTCCCCAGCAAACATAAAATGTTTTCCTACAAGTTCGGTTTGACTATAATCATAATGATTTTGTTCGTGAAGACTTACCAATGTTGCATAGGCATCATATGGAGGATTGATGGGGGAATAATCAACAACCACATTCTTTATATCATTGGCGCCATGTGCAATTTCTGCCCAGCTTTTGACAAAGTAAGCCATAGTTGCTCCCTCGACAATAGTATGATTAAAGCAAATACATATTGCAATCCCACCACAACTAAAGTAATTGATCTGTAAGATTAGGTTGGCTTTATTATAAGTAGTTGTAATTTCTTGTATATTACCCTTTAATGGCACTAGTTGCTTGAATAGATTGTTGTCTCTTTTCTGAAGAAGCTTATACATCTCACCAACAACTACTTGAGTTTCGATAAAGATCGCATATGATCATTGCAGTCAAAGACTCTATCTTTAACTTGTCCAGCAAAAGAGTAGTAATAGGTTAATGTTTTGGACAAAGACCTTTTGAGATGGCTTGAAATTTTCATGACATCTTTGCTTTGTGCTGAGTAAAAGTAAATTACGGGAGCGGGAATGTAATCATTAACAACATTATTAGGAACGAAAGTGACGAAGCGGAAATGCAAAAATAAATGAAAGTAGAGTTTCAAAAGTTTTTGAATGAAATTTTATTAAAAGAAAAGGTGTCTAAACAATACTGTAGGCTCTCTATTTATAATAGAGAAAACCTAAACCTATTTAAATAAGGAAAAAGAACTCCTACCAAAAATAAAGGAAGCTAAATACTAAAAATAAAAATTAAAGAAAAAGAATTTGAATAAAATAAAAAAAACACTAGTCAGGTTGTCCTACATCAGCTCCCCGCTACTTGAAAATGAACTTGTCCTCAAGTTCTCTGAGTATAATACTTCATCTTCTTGATACTCATATATATCTACTACATTAAAAGTGTTTGAGATATTCTAATCATTCGGCAGTTGTAACACATAGGCATTATCATTAATCTTCTTTGCGATACGAAATGGCCCATACTTTCTGTCCTGCAATTTGCTACGAATCCCAAGAAATCGACTTTTACGCAAATAGGCCATGACAAGATCTTCTTCCCGAAACACCTTTTGTCGCCGATGTTAATCTACGTCTTTTTTGTATTTCTTGTTGGCAGCTTCCAATCTAGCACGAACCTCCTCTTGTATTTTCTGTACCTTTTCTGCCATGTTTTCTACAACCTTATTAATCTCCGGTAAAGCTAGTAAAGTTACCAAGTCCAATACATAACGGGGTGGTTGTAAATAAACCACCTCAAATGGAGTTTTGCCAGTAGAACGATTCATCATATTATTATAAGCAAATTCTACTTGAAGCAACACTGCATCCCATTGCTTAGGCTTCTCCCCACAAATACAACGCAACATGTTTCCTAATGTTCGATTAACCACCTCTGTTTGCCCATCAGTTTGAGGGTGAAAAGCACTACTGTACTGCAACTTTGTATCAAATTTCCCCCATAAAGTACGCCAAAAATGACTAAAAAATTTGACATCCCTATCTGAAGTAATAGACTTAGGAATACCATATAAACGAACCATTTCATTAAAATATAATCCCGCCACATGAGTTGCATCACCAGTTTTCTTACAAACAATAAAATGTGCCATCTTTGAAAAATGATCTACAACAACAAAAACAGAATCATTACCTCCTTGGGTACGCGGTAATCCTAGCACAAAATCCATTGACACATCCTCCCAAATATTTTCAGGCACGGGTAATGGCATATACAATCCAATGTTCTGAACCTGTCCCTTAGCAACTTGGCACACTTGGCACTGCCGCACAATTCTTCCTACATCTCGTTTAAGTTGCAGCCAATAATACCTCTCTTCCACCAAAGCGATTGTCTTGTCTCGCCCCACATGACCAGCCAAACTGCCACCATGTAATTCCCGTATTAACTGCTCCTGTAATGAACAACGAGGAATGCATAACTTGTTGGCTTTAAACAGATATCCGTCATGAATAAGAAAATCTGCTGCTCACTGATTATGATTACGCTGATCCCAAATGATGTGGAAATCTTCATCAGTTGCATATTGTTCTTCCACTACCTTAAACCCAATTATTTCATTACTCAAGGTGACCAGTAAAGTAGCTCCCCTACTCAAAGCATCAGCTACCTTATTCTGTTGCCCAGACTCATGCCTCAATACAAACGTAAATTTCTGCATAAATGACACCCACCTAGCATGTATTTTATTCAAATGATGTTGACTATTGATCTACTTCAATACCTGGTGATCACTAGAAAGCACAAACTCCCTCTGAATCAAGTAATGCTCCTAATGCATCAATGCCCTGAATACTGCATAAAATTCTTGGTCATACATAGACGATTTTTGTCTAGCGTCACACAACTTTTCGCTAAAATACTCAATAGGTCTACCTTCTTGACTGAGAACAGTACCAATACCTATTCCCGAAGCATCACACTCCACCTCAAATACCTTATCAAAGTTAGCTAATGCCAATATAGGAGCCGTACAAAGTTTTTCCTTCAAGATGTCAAAACTCTTATTTTGCTCATCACCCCAATTAAACTTTCCCTTCTTCAAACACTCAGTAATAGGTGCTGCACTGGTGCTAAAATTACGAATGAACCGACGATAAAATGTGCTAATCCATGAAAACTCCTTACTTCCCTGACAGTCTTTGGTGTAGGCCAATCTCGAATTGCCTTAACCTTAAATTCATCAACTATAATGCCGTCAACCCCAACTATAAACCCCAAAAATACTAAATTTCGCTGCATAAAATTACATTTCTTTAAGTTGACAAACAACTTATTCTTTCTAAGTGCTTGGAAGACCTCCCTCAAATGAACCAAATGACTCTCCTCATCACTACTATAAATTAAGATGTCATCAAAATATACCACAACAAACTTGAAAGCGAAAGGCTTCAATACCTGATTCATAAGCCGCATGAAAGTGCTTGGTGCATTTGACAAACTGAAAGGCATTACCATCCATTCATACAATCCCTCTTTAATCTTGAATGCTATCTTCCATTCATCTGAAGGTTTGATGCGAATTTGATGATAACCGTTACGTAAGTCAAGTTTGGAAAACACTTTTGCTTCTCCAAGCTGATCTAGCATATCTTGTAACCGTGGGATTGAAAACCGATACCTAATGGTTATTCTGTTAATTGCTCTGCTATCCACGCACATCCGCCAACTACCATCCTTTTTAGGGACTAGAAGCGCGGGAACTGCACAAGGACTTTTGCTCTCCTTAATAAACCCCTTCTTAAGTAGCTCATCCACCTGCTTCTACAAAATCTCATGCTCCTTAGGACTCATTCTATAATATAGCAAATTGGGATAACTGGCTCCAGGCACAAAATCAATGCTATGTTGTATATCCCGCATAGGTGGTAACTCGTTCGGCATCTCCTCTAGAACTACATAACATTGATTCTTCACCATCGGTTCCAATTCCTCATCCTTTGCTACCGTCATACAACCCTCACAATCTTCTTTCATATGTCCTTTCACTACAGTTAAAAAGTTTGTCCCCTCTACTCTAGGAACTTTCTACCGTTCTTTACTTTCACTCATTAGCATCAATACTATTTTCTTCTCATCCCACCAAAACTCATAAATGTTTCGTCGTCCTCTATGTATCGCATCAACATCATATTGCCATGGCCTTCCCAGCAACACATGGCATGTATCCATATCCACGACATCACACAACACATCACTTTTATAATACTTTCCAATCGAAAAAGGAAGCTTACATATTTCAGTTACACGCGTTTCAGTTTTCTTCTTAATCCAGCCAATTTTGTAGGGTGACAGGTGTTTTTCCATAGGCAAATCCAAAGCATTTACTAATGCCTTAGAGACTATATTTTCACTACTACCGCTGTCAATTATCACCTTGCACACTTTATTCTTAATTATTCCCTTCGTACAAAAAATCTTATTTCGTTGTGTCTCCTCTTCTGTTTTAGGTGTCAGTAATAGCTTCTGCACAATACAAGAAACGGCTTCTCCTTCATCACCATCAACCACATCAACCTCTTCCCCGTCTTCATATTCGCCTTCTTCACCTTCTACTGCAGCGTCCACATAATGCGTCACATCTTTATTTTTCCCCAATATAGGTTACTAGTTTATTGCTAAATAGTTCGCGGGTTAGCAAAATTACCCCTTTGCCTGGTTTCTCCTCCACCTATATTTGGTGCTATACCCTTATTTTGTGGTACCGTATTTGGTGAAGTCGAAAACTGTCGTGCTAAAACTTGCGGTTTAATAACAACCCGTTTTAATTGCCTCTCCAGCTTCCTTGCCTTACTCACACTTCAGAAAAATCCCAAATTGTATACATGTCAAGCTGGTCTTGTATGTCAGTTTGCAACCCTCCAGTGAATCTGGCAACCAATTGTGATTTTGACTCCTTCAAGTTGTTCCTAGAACATAACTTATGGAATTCTTCAGCATACTCGTCGACTGAATGATTTCCCTGTCGATAATTATTTAATTGCTTAAATAAATCCTGCTCATAATTTGAGGGCAAATACTAAGCCTTGATCTTCTGTTTCATGCGCTCCCAAGACCTAATTATGTCTTTTCCTTCACGTTGTCGTTTATTCTGAACCTGCTGCTACCAAGCGGATGCACCCCCTTTTAACTTCATGGCTACTAATTTTACTTTCCTTTCATCAGAAATATTCATATAATCAAAAGAATTCTTAACATCTGCCAACCAATTAAGAAAGTCTTCTATGTGCAAACTTCTTTTAAATACAGAAAGATCTAGGTTTACTTTATAATCACCATAATTTTCACTTTCATGTGTCCTAACAGAATCTTACTCAATTATATCATCATCTGAATCCTCATACTCTGAGTTTTGTTGTTAATAACGCCGAGTGGTTGTGGCACTAGCATCGGACCACAGGGCGGGATCCCGTCTGTCCCTCTACGCTCATGTTCAACCATCTTGTTGCTGCCTAGTTCCAACCTCTCCAACCTTCGATCAAAATCTGCTAATTCTTGACGAATGGTTTGAGTGAATTCTCTAACGGTTGCCCTTCCAGCTTCCACGGCTATTGCACGAATAGCCTCCACCACTAGTGCCTGCACCCCCTAAACATCATCAGTAGGATGGTTGCTTCCCGTATCGCTGTTGCACACCATTGTAATTCCTGCTCTGATACCAATTGACGAAACAAAAACGCGAAAATAAACAAAAATAGAGTTTCAAAAGTTTTTGAATGAAATTTTATTAAAAGAAAAGGTGTCTAAACAATACTGTAGGCTCTCTATTTATAATAGAGAAAACCTAAACCTACTTAAACAAAGAAAAAGAACTCCTACCAAAAATAAAGAGAGCTAAATACAAAAAATAAAAATTAAAAAAAAAGAATTTGAATAAAATAAAAAAAACACTAGTCAGGTTGTCCTACATCAGAAAGGCTTGTGGGTTTTTAGGTGGGCTGGGGTTTGAAAGCATGGCTTGATAATTTCCATAGAAATGATTTTGATTTCCATTTCTATTTTCCTATAAGAAGAAAAGTGGATTTGATGATTGGCTGAAGTACAACTACAACTTTATATATTCATATTTAAGCATTAAAATATAGTGGATTTAAGATTATAAAAATCAAACCACAATAATTTTGATTGATGTTTGGATTTCTTTTAAGTTTGCATAATCTGACTATTCGAACCCTAAAACTTAATTAAATATTCAAAGAAACACAATAAAACAATTAAAATATAAATATCATACATTATTTGTTTGTTTGGTCAAAAACTGACAGCCATTTAAAAATAAAGTTACTATTTTCTTTATACATGAATATTGCATATATTACGAACGCAAGTGCATATGTCGCAAGCAAGTAATATAGTGATGAAAGAGTGTCGGTCCCACGAGAAAAGTTAATCCAATAATTACCGAAAATGATTAATTTATGAATTTATCTAAAAAATTCAAAATGGATTGATTGAGAAATTTGAATAAACTGAAACTGATTACTAAGCAACTTAATTAAAGGATTCAACTAATGGAAAAACCTAGGGCTAATGATCTTATCATATTTGCCCACATCCAATTCTTTAATTGATGTTGTTCTGATTTAATACCTATGCTGCTAGATAATTATTCTACTTTATTCGACAATTTCTCTGAAGATCAGTCGAACCTACTTCACATTCAATAATTCACTATATCTCTATGTAAATCTAGCTAAAAAGAAGTGCATTACGATTAGTGATAATTTCCAAAAAAACTACGTAAACCATATTAGTACACCTCTGTGTAACATGCAATTTACGATATTTATCACCTAGTTTAGATCTAATAATCACATCTTAGTTCATTTTCATATATAAATCATTCAAATACTAGCCAAGAATTTAAAAGTATTGAACATCATGATAAATACTCAGCACTCAATATTAAACCAAATGAATAACACAATTTCAGAAATTGGATGCTTCAAATAGATTAAATCATTGCTCCAGAAAATAAGTTTAGCTTATCATTAGATAAAGTTCAAATCCATAAGTCAAAAATTTAACAATTGACAACATAATCTCAACAAACACAAAATTGTTCAATTTAAGACAAAAATTTAAAGCAAGGGAAATACATAAAACTAGGTTAGAAGAGCTTTAATCTTCAGAAATCTAGACTTGAACTTCCAAAATTCCTCCAATCCCACTCTTTTCCTCCAAGTTTTCTCTCTTTTTCTCTCCTTTTTCCATTTCTTGCAAGCCAAACACTTTCCGAAAATGGCTGCTCTATCCAATACCCAAATACATATATAACCTAATTCTTTCCCAAATCTAGCCATTCAAATTTGATCCTAAAGCTCAGATTAAGCCTAGGAGACGTCCAAATCACGTACAGTAGGCGCCGAGGTACCAAAACAAAGTAGGGGCGCAAGGAAGAAGGCAAGGATGGCACGGTCATGCTAGTGGATACCAAGGTATGCTCCATGTCTTGAGAGAAAAGAGTTGCTCATCTAAAAATACTTCATTAGCGGCACTTGTAGAACTGTCTTCACTCTTTTCTTGTTCCAATCTAGACAAGTGGTCAACTATAAGATTTTTGAACCTTTTGTGGTCTCTAATCTCCCAATCTAATCTCCGAATGAGTTCTGGTTTGGCATCTTTCTTCGCAAGCAAGTACTTAATGGTTGAATGGTCCGTGTAGACTATTTCCTTTGAGACAATCAAGTAAGAGCAAAACTTATCGAATGCATAAACAACAACCAATAACTCTTTTTTGTGGCGACGTAATTCATTTGAGCTTCAGTTAAAACCTTGTTTGCATAGTATATGACGTACAAGTTCTTCCCTCTTCGCTGCTCCAAAATAGCTCCAACTGCATAGTCACTTACATCACACATCAGCTCAAATGGCAATTCCCAATCTAAAGCCACGATAATAGTTGCTGAAATCAATTTCTTCTTTAAAGTGTTGAATACCTGCAAATAATCAATGGAAAAGTTAAAAGGTACATCTTTACTAAGAAGATTACAAAGAGGTTTAGAGATTTTAGAAAAATCATTAATGAAGCGTCGATAAAAGCCAGCATGTCCCAAGAAGCTTCTGATTCCTTTCACTAAAGTGGGTGGGGATAATTTCTTAATAACCTCAATCTTCGCCCTATCAACCTTAATCCCCTTAGCCAAAATATGATGACCCAAAACAATGCCCTTTTGAACCATGAAATAACATTTTTCCCAATTCAAAACACATTAATGAGTTAGGGTTTGAATTAAAATATGTTAATTATTTAGTTATCATAAATAATTTTTTAAAAAAAATGTAATTATCATAATAGACAAGTTTCTAAAACTATAATATGAGAAAATAAATAAAACTTTTAAAATAAAATAAGGTTTTTTGAAACAATTTAAAAAATTTTAAAAAGGTTTTACTGTGAGTCAAAATTTTAGTTTTTTTCAATAAAAGAAAAATAGTTTATATAATTTTCACAAACTATTCTTCAGTGCCAAAAAAAGTAATGCCTTTGACTAATTAAAAATTTAAAACAAATGAGTAATAAAAATATTTTGTAAGTTATGCAATATGGGAGCCCTAGCTCTTAGCAATTAAATTAAGTGATTGTATTGCACTCCTCTAAAGTTCTTTTCACAACTTTTTTGTGTTTTATTTATTTCATTAAAATAATTGAATTTAAAAACATTTTTACTTCAAATTTTTGTGATACTAATTAGCCTCATCTAAAGAGGTCATAAGAATATCTCTGTAAATTATAAATTATAATAATATGACAACAACTTAATTAATTTTTCAAATTATCATTATAATCAATCTAAAAAGTGTTTTAATTTTTTTTTAGCCAACTAAGTTTGACTTGGTACGCATTTTATAAAAATACACATAAATTAATCATTCATAAAAATTTGTGTTTTAATTAATTATGATTGACAGATTTTTCGAGATCATCGGTAGAAGTATTCTATTAAAAAAATTAGTAATTAATTTACATTTTTTTGGGAACATGTAATTAGTTTATATAGTATATCTTGGTTCGAGATATACTACATTACTCTATTAACAATTAATGAATATAATAATACCAATTTTATGTCTAAATTAAACAGCATTATGTGTGCTTAAATTATTCTTGAAAATTATGCAAAAGGAGAGTGACAGGATGCCAGTGTTGACAACTTAAGTTTGACAAATATCACATATATTAATTAGTCTTATTCAATTTAAGAATAAAAATTACATTATCTTAGTCCATTAAAATAAAAGTTAAAGAGAATATTTATGCTAATCGTGTCTTTCTTGTAGAAATCATAGGTTTGGGAGCCATTCCTTTGAATTGTACCGATGAGAATTTGATTTCACAAGAAATTGAGCAAAATGTTACAGAATTGGCCTCTTTTTTGCATATATCAATTGAAGGATTTTGAAAAATGAATTGAAGAATAAATACTTTCTTAACAGAAAGAAAACCCAAGAATCTTCTTTTTTCTATAGCATAAGTTATTTAATTGAAGTTCTTCAAAATGTTCACTTGGAACAAAGTAAGGGAGGTAGATGTTAAAATAACTTATAATAGTGATAATGTAAACTAAGGGTAGGCATGGTTTGCTCCAGACCAAGTTTTTGAACAATCTGACGAGAACAAAAAAATTTAGGTTTCCTATTTTTAGAGCCAGACTGGACCAGATAGATGAGGAGGGTTGAACCGAATTGGATCGAATGTATAAAGAAATCGAATTAAAATTGGCTTGACCAGTTTGATTTTCGGTTCGGTACAATTTTTATGTTAAATTTCCAAAATATTTTTTGGTACAAAAACGATATCATTTTCCTTAACTCACTAAAATGGTGTCGTTTTTGTTAGAAAAATTGAAAATTATAATTTCAGTTTAATCCAAGGTTTTTAGATCAAAATCGAAACTAAACTGAAAAGTTCAAAGTTTTTAATTTAAGAATCGAAACCAGATTCATTTTTAGAAAGAACTAGACCACCTGTCAGTTCTAATTTGGTTTTGGTTTAGTCCGATTCGGTCCTGTTTTTTGGTTCACCCGTAATATAAATTCTCGAAAGAATCCAAAATTTTAATGTAATTAATTAATTATTTAAAGTGATCATATTAATTAATAGAATAGTTTAAGGATTCATTTTTAGGTGAAGAGACAAAATGTGTTGGTAATATGAAATTTTGAACCTTAAATGGGAGGGAGATACTTGCCAAATCTATTTTGGACAAAGATTTATTTAGAAATGTTAAAGTAAAAGTAGTTGTATTTCATAGTATTTATTTTATCTTTTTTTAATGCGTTTTAAGCAAATTAAATTTGATAAGCATTATTAAAATAAATAACTAAATTTATGTAGTACTCATTAACATTAAGCCCGAAATTATGCAATTAATTCTTTATGCCATTGTCATAAAGATTTAATAATCATATTGCTTAAGAACAAATTTTCATTATGCAAATATACACGTAAATTGTATGTATCCCGATTAAACGACAACTTCCAAAACTTAAAGTTTATGTGTAAACAAAAAATTTCCAGTCTTTTATCATTGGAATGTTGTATAAATAGAAAATTTATTTTTAGTTAACTGTAAGTTTTGCTCAAACAACTAGCTAATGTAAGATATTTTCATTTTAATTGTTTACATTGTGTTTATGATTTGTGTTAGTCTAAATATTTAATTTTTAGTATTTGCTCAGTCAAATAATGGGACCTTAAAACAATGAAACATAAATTGTAATCATCGTGGTTTAAATTTTATAATCTTAAATCTACTATATCTTATTGGTCGTACTCCTATATATAAATTAAAGTTGAACAAATTATCAAATCCAGTTTTCTTCTAACAAGAAAATAGAAATGGAAGTTAAAATCATTTCTATAGAAATTATCTAGCCATTTTCTCCAATTCCAGCTCACCAAAGAAACCAGAAGTTTTCCTTCCTGATAATTTTGCTATTAATGGTTACTTTCTTCTAACAGGAAAATAGTATTTTAGTGGCATCTTTGCTTTGTGCTGAGTAAAAGAGAATCATGGGAAAGTAACCATCAAAAGCAAAATTATCATGAAGGAAAAACTTGTGGCTTTAGGTGGGCTGGGCTTGGAGAAGATGGCTTGATAATTTCTGTAGAAATGATTTTGATTTCCATTTCTGTTTTCATGTTAGAAGAAAAGTGGATTTCAAGACTTCTTCAACTTCAATGACATATTTATATATTAGAATATGAGCAATAGGATGGAGTGGATTTAAGATTATAAACATCAAACCACAATGATTTCAATTTATGTTTGGATTTCTTTTGAGTTCCCATAATTTGACTATTTGAATCCTAAAAATCAAATATTTAAACTAATTTAAATCACAAACATAGTAAAAGCAATTACAAAAATAAATATCTTATATCAACTGGTTGTTTGGTCAAAAACTGACAGTTAATTAAAAATAAAGTTACTTTTTTTTTTTAACTTAACATTCAGATGATCACATATTAGAAGCTTTTTTATTTATTCACGAATTAGATTAAAATTTTAAGTCTTAGAATTTATCTTTTAATAGGCATACATACAATTTATATATTAGATATTCATATAATGAAAGATTTTGTTTTCGATTTCCTTAAAACTTTCTGTAGAAATAATTTGGATTTCCATTTCTATTTCCTAATAAAAGGAAAAGTAGATTTGATGATTGGCTCAAGTTCAATTAGATCTTTATATATATGAATATGAGCAGTAGGATATAGTGGATTTAAGATTGTAAAGGGAGAGGACTCATATGAGACCCCTCATCTTGTTTAGGTGATAAGCATGAATAGGAAAGAAGAGTGTGTGTTGAGAGCAGAGGAACAAATTGTGAGGTAAGAATAGAAAAGGGAGGTAAAAGTGGAATGTGAAAAGAGAAGAAAAGATAGAATGATGATGATGTTGGGGATAAAATAGTGAGGTGGTTTGTTTTAATTTTAATAGACGTATTATTCCTTTGTTTTAAAAGTTTTGAGAGAAAGAAAGAAGGAAAATCGAGAAAAGGAAAAAAGAAAAACTGGAGGAAGGAGAAGGAAGTAGCAATTAAGGGGTCGGCTAGATTTCTGATTTCAGTTAGTTTAATTTCGGAAATTATATGATATAAATCAGTTTTGGAATTTTATTTAATTAGAATATTGGTTTGCGTGAATAGTATATTCATTTATATAATTAATTTCTAGAAATAGATGTTAGATTTTGAATAAATTTAATAGTAATTGGTTAATTGCTGTGTTTTAGGAAGTAATGTAGCTTTAGGAAATGCAGGGGATCCTGAAACCTTTAGAAATTAGATTATTAATTGTGAGAGGATATTGTTTTTAAATTATTAAATATTTTTATAAAATTAAATATCAATTTTATTACAATTAGATTAAATTATATTGTTGAAGAATTTAATTACATTATATAAGGAATAAATGAGATTATGAATGAATTATATTTTGACGTGTGTAATTGCGTTGATATGACGTGATATTTGTTTCATGCTATGTTATTCTTGGGTTATGTTAAATTGATTATTGTTTGATTCATGGTTGAATTGTTTATGAAGATGTTTAATTATGATAGGAGAAGTGAAAATTTATATTACGCGTGAAAATTCAGTATGTACATGATAATAGTTATAATGCGTGGAATTATGATTTGTGGTTGTTTGAGGCACGCTCATGTACCCATCATCAGTAATGATAATAGGTCCTTAGGATCCATAGAAATGTATGTGCATGATGTGAATATGATATGAGCTCCTTAGACGAGGATATGAGGTAATCAGGTTGAGTATGATATTTCTCCCGCTTGAGCAATGATGTTTTTTGCGAAACATGATTTTCCCTGGGTACTAGTTGGGTGCAAGGATGATTGATTTGTTATGAGTATCCCTATTATATCAGTTATGTATGCATGCCAATGTCAAAGACGAATGGTGATTAACATATATTACTATGAGAACGATTTTTGAGTTATACAAGCAAGTGTAATCTTTAGGTATGCAAGATTTCATGCAGGATAAAGTTTTATAGTTGAGGTTGAGACCACTATATGCATGCTACATGAAAATATTTTGGACACGTCATATGTAAATGTATGTACATGTGAATATTATATATATATATATATATATGTTTTTTTACGAGGCATAGAGCCTCATTAGATGTTGATGATAAAGGCTTAAGGTCAATTATGTTATTATGATATTTTATTATGTGTGGATTAAGGAAATGTTATAGATAAAAAGTATATGTTTATACGAGATTTGTCTCGGATTCTAAGAGGGGTCGGTAGAGTCCTGATAGATTTGGTATCAGAGCTTGGTTTAGATTCTGAAGACTGTTGTGTGAGATATGCATAGAGCATGAATAATTGACTATTTTATCTGAATTAATATGCGTAAGAGTGGTCAATCCAGCACAAGACCTGTTGTTGACCTAATTTACCTTTAAATGTGGAGTTAGATAAGGAAGTTATCAAGGATAGGGGAGTTGAATTCATACCACAAATAGGTGTGCCACAAGCCTGAGTAGATCCTAACATAAGAATGAAAAATAGAATTGAAAACGTGCTCATAATCTAGGTGCAACAGAATTTGAAGCTATTGGTGATCCAATGGAAGGGGATTCCTGGTTGACTACAATAGAAAGAATATTCTAAGTAATAAGATATACGGATCAACAAAAGGTAAACTTTACATCATTTCTGCTTTGGGGTAGAACATATTACTGGTGGACATTTATTTTAAACAGATATAGAGGATATAAAGCTATTACTTGGGGTGATTTCGAAGAGAATTTAATGATAAATATTTCTCATCTATTTATTGAGATGTAAAGAGGAATGAATTTTTTATGTTGGCTCAAGGGTCGATGATGGTGGAAGATTATGAAAACAAATTTATAGAATTATTGAGGTTTTCTCTTGATGTGATACGGGATGAGACTGATAAATGCAAATAGTCTGAAGCAAGGTTACGGAATGATATTTGGAGATCTGTGGCTAGATCGAGGTATACACATTATTGCCATTTAGTTGAGGTTGCTATGAGAGTGGAGTAGTGTTTAATATACACTTCAAGGATCGAACCACCAAGATATAGTCAAAGTTAAAACTGGTTAGCTAGTGGAGCTATAATAGTAGAGTATTTAGAAAAGTGGGAAAACAAAAGGGATATTTCGAAAGGCAACAATGTAAACCATATCCTAAAATGTCTTAAGGATCGGGACAAGGACATGGTTAGAGTTATACTACTCAGTACTCGAGGAGTGGATAGAGAAGTATTGGTACGAGTAAAGGTAGATGTTTTTCTTATATGACATATGACAGATATCATGAAGCACGATGTTTAACAAGCACAATATATTGTTATCAATATGGATAGCTTGGGCATATTAGGAGACAGTGTCTTGTGCTAGCAACAAATAAGGGAAGTATAATACAGAGTATGGCACCACAGCAATACCAAGTCAATAGTAACCAAGTAGTGGACCAAAGAGATCACAAACAGATGGACCTACATCTATTAATTAGGCACAATATAATATTATATGGTCTATTGATGGTAGACAATGAAGTCAACCAGGTTGTCCTTGCACAAAGGTGCCTATATTTACCTTGACTGAGCAAGAGGCACAAGCTACACCAAAAGTTGTTACATGTATGTTAACTATTTTTTATCTGAAAGCCCACATTTTGATAGACCCAAGTTCTACACATTCTTTTATATCTCGCACTTTTGCCATATATGTGGATAAAAAGTTGAGACCATTAGACTATGGCTTAGTGATAGCTACACCATTTAGGGACTCATTGTTAACTGAGAGAGTATATCAGCAGTGTATTGTCAGATTGGGTAGTTGTGATATAAAAGTTGATTTAATTCCTATAGATATTTTTTATTTTGATGCTATATTTGGGATGGATTGGCTTGTAAATTAATATGCTACAGTGTTTTCGAAATGAAATGACATTTAAAAGACCAGAAGAACTAGACATTGTTTTTTATAGGGAACAACGAATTCTTCCATCATGTGTGATATCAACTATTAGTACTAGAAAATGGTTAAGAATGGGTTATCCTACTTATTTGGCTCATGTGATTTATACTAAAGTTTCTAAGACAAGGTTAGAAAATATTCCAGTTGTGAATGAATTTCCAGATAATCTTATTGGGTCACTTACAGATAAAGACATTAAGTTAACTATTGATTTGATTTCAATTGCAACTCCTATTTCCATGGCACCTTACAGAATGACTCCATCAGAATTGAGAAAGTTGAAAGTTCAGTTGTAAGAGTTATTAGATAAGGGTTTTATCAGATTGAGTGTATCTTCATGAGAGGCACCAATGTTGTTTGTAAAGAAAACAGATAGGACTCCAAAATTGTGCATAGATAATCGACAACTGAATAAAGTCACAATACATAAAAAATATCCTCTTTTTCGCATTAATGACTTATTTGATCGGTTCTAGAGTGCTAGAGCTTTCTCTAAGATAGACTTGTGTTTAGGTTATCATCAGTTGAAGATTCGAGATAAATATGTGCTTGAAACTACATTCAGAACTTGTTATGGACATTATGAATTTCTAGTGATTCCATTTGTGTTGACTAATGCTTCAGCAGCATTCATGGATCTCATGAATCGAGTGTTTCATCCTTATTTAGACCGGTTTGTTATTGTGTTTATTGAAGATATCCTGGTATATTCACAAAGCAAAGAATAACATATAGAGAATCTAAGAGTTGCTTTACATACAGTGAAGAATAAATAGCTTTATACAAGTTCAGTAAAGGTCAGTTTTGGCTAGACTGAGTTGCATTCTAGGGCTATGTGATTTCTACCGATGGTATATATGTAAATCCTCAAAAGGTAGAGGTATTGGTTAATTGGGAAAGACTTACCAGTATGACAGAAGTTAAGAGTTTCCTTGGGTTAGCTGGATATTATCGAAAATTTGTTAAATGTTTCTCTAAACTTGCTAGATCATTAACCAAGTTGACTAGGAAGAATGTGAAATTTGAGTGGACTAATGAATGTGAACAGAGTTTCCAAGGACTTGAGAAGAGATTGACTTTTGCTCTTGTTCTTACACTTCCATCTGGTATTGAGGGGTTTGTGGTTTATAGTGACGCATCCAAACAAGAATTAGGCTGTGTATTAATACAACACAAAAAGGAAATTGCTTATACTTCTCGATAGTTGAAGAAACATGAGTTGAATTATCAAACATATGATTTAGAGCTTGCTAAGTAGTGTTTGCATTGAAGATCTAGAGACATTATTTGTATGATACTACTCGTGAGATTTGTACAAACCACAAAAACTTGAAATATATATTTACACAAAAAGAATTAAATCTTAGACAACGAAGATGAATTTAGTTGATCAAAGATTATAATTGTACCATTGATTATCTACCAAGCAAAGTGAATGTATATGAGGGTCTTATATTTTCCATTATTGATTGATTTAAAATCACTTGGAGTTGATTTAGTAGTAGGGAATAATGGAACACTTTGGCTCATTTTCAAGTCAAAGCATTATTGATTGATCAGATTTGAGAGACACACAATTAGGACCCAAATATGGTTAAATTGAAGGAAGAAGTAAGGGATGGTTTACGAACTGATTTTTCATTGAGAGATGATGGAGTGTTAGTTATGGGCAACAAATTCTGTGCATCACATGATTCAGAATTGAAGTAGAAGATTTTAGAAGAAGCACAAAGTTTAGTTTATACGATGCACGCTAGAAGTATAAAAATGTACTGTAATTTGAGAAAGCATTACTAGTGGCAGGGTATGAAAAGAGAAATTGTAGAACCTGTATCTTGCTGATTAATATGTCAACAAATTAAAGCAGAACATCAAAGACTTGCGGGTTATCTCAGCCCATTCCACTTCCAAAGTGGAAATAGAAACACTTTGCGATGGATTTTGTTATGCAAATTCCATGTACTCAATGCAGTCATAATAGTGTTTGGGTGATTGTTGATTGACTTAGAAAGTCTACTCATTTCCTACCCTTTAGGATTACTCACTCGATGGACAACATGACTAGCTTATACATGGATGAGGTAGTGAGGTTACATGGTGCACCAGTATCTATTATGTCTAGCAGAGAACCCAAATTCACTTCCAAATTTTGGCCCAGTCTACATCCTATTCGGACTAGATTGAAATTCGATACAGCCTTTCACCCTCAAACAGACGGACAATTGGAAAGAATAATTCAAATTTTAGAAGACATGCTTCGAGCATGTGTGATACAATTTAAAGGTAACTAGAAAGTATATTTGCCTATAATGAAATTTGCTTATAATAATAATTACCACTCTAGTATCCAGATGGCAGCATATGAATCTTCGCATAGAAGGAAATACAGAACTCTTATTTGTTGGGATGAAGTCAGTGAGAGAAAAGTTTTGGGTCAAGAAATGGTATAGGATACTAATGAGAAGATTTTAGTTATCAAGGATAGACTGAAGATGGCTCAAGATAAACAAAAAAGCTGTGCAGATAGACGCAAAGAAAATTGGAGTTTGCTGTAAATGATTATGTTTTATTATGAGTTTCTCCTCGGAAGGATATTCTTCGATTTAGAAAACGAGAAAAGTTGAGTCCTCGATATAGGGGTCCGTATAAGATTGTTGAAAGGATTTGTAAAGTAGCTTACTACTTAGCACTATCATCAAAATTAACATGTATCCATGATGTTTTCCACATTTCCATGCTCAGAAAGTACATTCCTAATCCTTCTCATATTATAGATTCATAGTTAGTTCACTTGAAAGAGAACTTGACATAGGAAGAGGAAGCTCTAGATTTTAAAGAGCATCAATTATGCAACAAGACCATCTCTACAGTTAAAGTATTGTGGAGAAATCACATTGTGGAAAAGGCTACACGGGAGCGTAAGGATCAGATGTGAGCTCAATACCCCCATTTATTTTAGATGCCTTATTTTGTTTAAATGTTAAGCATGAATAGGAAAGAAGGGTATGTGTTGAGAGAGGATGAAAAAAAATGTGAGGTAAGAATAGAAAAGGGAGGTAAAAATAGATTATAAAAAGAAAAGAAAAGATAGAATAATGATGATTTTGGGGATAAAAGAAAGAGAGAGAGAAGTTTTGAGAGAAAGAAAGAAAGAAAGGAAAATCGGGAAAAAAGGAAAAAAGGAAAAATTGGAGGAAGAAGAAAAAGAATTAAGAAGGAATTAAAGCGTCAGTTAGATTTCTAATTTCAGTTAGTTTAGTTTTGGAAATTATATGATATAATTCAGTTTTAGAATTTTTTTAGTTAGAATATTGGTTTGCATGAATAGTATATTCATTTATATAATTAATTTCTAAAAATTTATGTTAGATTTTGAATAAATTTTGATGGTAATTGGTTAATCATTGTGTTTTAGGAAGTAATGCAGCTGTAGGAAATTTAGGGAACCTTAAAACCTCCAGAAATTAAATTATTGATTGTGAGTAGATATTATTTTTAAATTATTACCTCTTTTTATAAAATTGAATACCAATTTTATTATGATTGGTTAAATTATATTATTGTGAAATTATTTGTTAAAGAATTTAATTATGTTATCTAGGGAATAAATAAGATTATGAATGAATTATATTTTGAAGTGTGTAATTGCGTTGCTATGACGTGATATTTATTTCATGCTATGTTATTCTTGGGTTACGTGAAATTAATTATTATTTGATTCATGGTTGAATTGGTTATGGAAATGTTGAATTGTGATATGAGAAGTAAAATTTATATTATGAGTGAAAATTCAGTATTTATGTGAATGAATATTATATCTAGAATTATGATATGTACCCATCCCTAGTAGTGATAATAGGTCCTTGGGACCCATGGAAATATACGTACATGATATCAATTGATATGAGCTCTCGGGACGAGTGTACGAGACTGTCAGGTTGAGTATGTTATGACTTGATATGAGGTCCCCGAACGAGAATACGAGGCCATCGTGTTGAGTTTGGTATTTCCCTACCTTGAGAGGTGATGTTTTCTGCCAAACATAATTTTTCTCAAGTACTAATTGGGTGTAAGAATGATTGATTTGTTATGATTGTCCTTATTATGCAAATTATATATGCATGCCAATATGAATGACAAATGATGATTAATGTATATTACTGGGAGAATGATTTCTGCAAGTGTAAATATCTTATGATGATTTTGTTTATAATATAAATTATGATTTCATTATGTAAGTTTTAAGGAATTATTTATGAAAATGGATTAAAACTTATTTTTCATAAAATTTATATCCATTCATTGAGCCGCAGCTCACCCTTCTCCCCATTTTCCCTCTTTTTTTCAAGTACGTAGAATTTCACACAGGATAAAATTTTATAGTTGAGGTTAAGACACTCCACGTCTGTTGCATGAAAACAGTTTAGGCACATCATATATAAATGTATGTACATGTAAATATTTTATATATATGTTTTTTGATGAAGTATGGAGCCTCATTGAGTGTTGATAGTGGAAGCCTAAGGCGGATTATGTTATTATGATATTTTGTTACATGTAGATTAAGGAAATGTTATAGATAAAAAGTACATATTTATACAACATTAGCCTCAGACTCCATGAGGAGTCGGGTCAGGTCAGGTCAGGTCCGGTTGGGTCTTAACATCATAAGTCCCTAAGATTTGGCTTATTGGACTAATTACTCCTAATATTTTCAAATTACTCATTAAAATCCCCATTTATTAAAAGGTAAGAATTATACCCCTTTCAATAATACTTATTTAATAAAAATAAAATTAAAATTTAACAAAATATAATTTATTTATCTAAAAATATATTAATAAATTAAAAATAATAATATTATTTTTAGCATATTAATAATATGGTATTTTTAAGTATATGATATTTTATAAATAATAATATAATTATGAGTATTATATTATAAACAATATTATAATATATTTTATTATAAATTAATATTTATTTTCTAATGCGTAATTGATATTGAATTGTTAATATAATATAAAATAAAGAATTTTATATTTTAGTTTTAAAATATTAATAAATATTCAATTATTAATAGGTTATTAAATAATATATTATTATTATATTTACTTTTAATTTAGAATTTAAAAATAATTTTTTTAGTTAATTATTATTAAATAGGGATATAATCGTTGTTATTTAGTAAATTGTAATCTTAATAGATATTTTTAAAATTATTAAGATTAGTCAATTCAATAAATTAAACCTTAAGCACCCTTGATGGATTGTATGAATTTTGATTAATTGTGTCGCTGCTCTTTCTTTTAATTATATAACTTATGATTTTAATTTTCAATATTTTAAATGAATTATACTTTAATATTTTTATTTTTATATAAATTTATAAAATTGAGTTAGGTAAAAAAATTAATGGACAATAAAATAAACTCGTAGAAAATATTTAAATTACCTAAAATTATAACTAAAAATAATTTATTTGAATAAAGTAGAACCGACTTGCACGGAATCAACCGGGACGATTCGAGTCGGTTCCAATCGATTCGGTTTGAATATATTATGTTAAACACTCTGATTCGATTTTTAAATTTATTGAAAACCGAGCGGACCCAAAAAAATGTTCACCATAGAAATATAATTCACCATAGAAACTTAACAACCTCGCTGGCCAACATCTCAGCACAAAGCTAGGCATTTGAAACTGGAAAAGAAAAAGAAAAAAAAGGCATCTCCCAGTTTTTAATTACATCAAATCTTTGATTATATCAACAAAGAAAAAAGATTAATTAAGATCATTATACCTGTTGATTTCAGTTCTTTAGACGAGAGAAGCATAAGGTAGGATTTGAGGGTCATTTTCAAAATTAGCCATTTCTTCACTGGGTAATGTAATCCATGCGTCAATTCCTTTACCGTCGCTGGTTTGCAAGAGAATGCCTGCTTGTTCATTCACCTCGACAACGCAGAGCCACAGAGGATTCCCCACCGAAATCAGCTTCATAATATGGAAATCTAGACCAATCAGAAACTGCAAAAATCTTACTCATTGAATCTTCAATTATCCCCGCCTTAAATTCATGGACGTTCGTTTTATACTAATCAAACGTGTTCATACTGATTTTTGGCTATTAACATCTAACAAGCAATTTTCTGCCTCGTTTGATATATCTGCAAAAAGAAAGGCTAATCAGGGGTGCCAAGTTCTCAATGAAAACCCTCCAATACTTAAGTCAGTAGGGTTTTCTTGTAAAAAACAATAGGGAAGCATGAATGAGTGAAAAAAATTTGGGAAGCATAGAAAGGTTGTGTTTTGGCGTACCTTTTCTTGACTAAAAAGTCAGTGTTTATGCATATGCAACCACTAATTGTGAAGAGTGGGATTTGGTAGTATCCACTTATTTGAGGTTGTTATTACCGATTAAGACATTCAATTAATAACTGACTCTTTTTTTTCACCTCTTTTAGGAGAATATGATCACGTAGAATTTTCAGGGAATTATCCTCCACAACAAACTGCCTTCCTTATAGAGTCGTGAAGTTTTCCTGCAAAATAGTTATAATCAATTCTCTTATCCATCGGCAATTTTGGGTATGTATGCCTAGCTAACAAAGCAACTATAGCATACTATTCTTTGATATAAGAATTATTTCTTGTAATTAAAAATGATTAAGGTTAAGATAAATACCACATCAGAGATCCTGCAGACTTCAATAGATGCTCTAGAAGAGCATTAATCTTGTTAACAAGTGTAACCAACGTGTTCATAGTGCCTTGTATTCTAGCAAATGTAACAAAAATGTACTTAATTTTAAAGATATCTGCTGAAATAGATATCATATTGAGACTTTAAATGAGAATAATGTAAAATGTCTCTGTGTCATTGTTCCAAGGAATTCAAGAACATATTTATTGGCCAATTTACTTACCTAGTAGACCATTTTGTTATTTCATGGTCTTAGTTAATGCTTCTGCTATATAGTTACATGTGTTTATTATCTATAAGTAATGTTGTATTTGCTAGATTGATTGCACAAATCATCAAATTAAGGGTACAATTTCCTGATCATCAAATCAAGATTATACATTTGCGTAATATTGGAGAGTTTACTTACAAGTATTTAATGACTATTACATATTAGTGGGGATTGATATAGTGCATCCAACTTTAATATGTTCATACTTAAAAAGGGATTAGTTGAATCACTCATTAAAAGACTTTATATAATTGCTCACTCAATTAGTAATACTGTTGAATACTTGAAAAGGGAATTTTAAATGAAAGATTTGGAAAAAAAAAATTAAACATTGTCTTTAGTTGTAGAACAAGCACAAGTCTAATGAAATATTTACCTATTAATTCGCCTACGTTGAAAAATTTTTTGAAACAATTCAATATGGATAAAGTTCGTCTATTAAACAACTCTATGGCTATTCAATCTATCAATTCTAAAAACAATCTATTTCACTATAAGAAAGATGATAAAGAGATATTTAGTCTAAAAGTACTATGTATCTCAATGCAATTTGCATCTACTCTATATATTAAACTAAAGCACCTTTTTACGACAATGCATGGAAAGAAATGAATCAATTCACTTCCATTGAATTGAATGAATATAAAGCTTTATATTTACAAAACTTTGTTTAGTTTAAAATTCCTTATATCCATTTCAGCTTATTTATTTCAATAAGTCATGCAATGGAATGTCGAGTAGTCACCCAATAAACGAGAGGTAGACAACTTTTATATATTCAGGTAGCATTTATTTATTTATTTATGTTTTATTTAAACTTGAATTATTCTCCAATATAAATATACTCAAAAAAACATTTGAAAATCAACACTTCCATTTGTACCTTTATATAAATTTTTAGCATTAAATTCTTAGTAGTTTAAAATTGGGTAAAATTTTATTTATTACATGTTAATTAAACATATTTTGGAAAAAAAATTCAATTCATTATTTTCAATAGCAAAGAAAATTGAGAACATTGAAGTTTATGGAGTCCTTCCTAGAATTAATGGGCTATTATAAGATTTTTTTTATTCCTTTAATGTAATTTAAGGCAATAAATATAAAAAAAGGAGTTTTATAACGATTTTGGAGGGGGGCAGCAATCTCATTGTAATAAAATAGACGTTCAATAAATATGATTTGGGTTGATTTATTAAAAATTTAAACTCAGCAATATCAAAGTTTTCAAAAATAATAGTCTAATTATTTTGGAAGGTGAATCCCACTTTGCATTATTGCTTTTTTAGTATCTTGAATTCCTCCATAAATAAATACTTGAACATTTTGACTCATCCATGAAAATATATTCTTTTCATATTAAATTGATTGGTCCTAGTTGTTTTAAAAATACCTACTGAAATCCTTATTTATTAAAAATTGACGATTATCCTTGTTTTCATTTTAGCTAACTATATAGATAAAAATATTTTTAAGCTTCTAACTGAAAATAAATTTAGTACTAATTATAAGTATTTATTGTTAGCTGTAAAGCTCATAACATATTGTTTTGATGATAACAAACATTGATATCCTTAACTAACACAATTTTTTTTGCAGTATTATTTGTAATATTTCTAGCATGAAAATTTGGGATACAAGTTGAACATCAAAAGTATATTGAAAATCAAGACATTTACGAAGAGCAAAATTAGAAGCCCCAAGAGCAAATTAAAGAGAAGTCTTGAAGAATTAAAGACACACATATTTAGGTGATTTTTATTTGTAACTTTTCTTTGAATTGATTTTGATTTGCACTTAAAAGTTCAAAAATCCTTTTTATCAAAATCCAAAGTTAATGCTTTTAAAAAATTTATATGGTTATATGATTTCAATTTTACTATTTTTTTAATATGTAAAAAATAGCCATAAGTTTTTTTATGGGTCAAATTGCAAGCTTTTGAAACTTAAAAAGCAAAAAAAAAAATACAAATATTTGAAACCTTAAAAAAGAACTAAAATGCTAAATTTTGAAACCTAATGACCCAAATAGAAAGTCAAACTTGGTCAAACTTAGTTCACTGTTTGGTTTAGTCAAACCAGCTCAAGCCGATGCATAATGAATCATGAAATAATGCCAACATTTATATTTTTTAAATTAAATTCAAACGGTTAGTAATAGTGACTGAAGTAAAGTGCAAGATTTTCAAAGTTTGGTTCTAATGGCTATAAACGAGTAGTAATGGTTATATTTCATTTTTAATATAAATAATAGCCAAATTTCATTTGAAATTAATCTTGCACATCTTGGAAAATTTAGAAAAATATTTTATAAGTACATTCAAAGTATTTTGAGCTTATACTTGCAATTCGTATATCTATTCTCTACACACTCTAGTATTTCACTTATAAAATCAAAATAGAGTGTTATCTTATACTTGACCAAGATTATTTTCTTCTTGCATTCTTTATGAGAGAAAAAGAGACTAAATTTGCATTTTATAAGGTATAACTGACACCCGAAAGTTACTTAGGTGTAAAGGTTAAAGAAACACCCACGAAAACCTCTTGTGTAAGATTTGAGTGGCACCTGTAAAGTCTACTTGGAGTTAGAATTAGTCAAATCCTCAAGCGAGTTGGCTTGAAGTCGTGGCCATAAATCAAAGTTTGCCAAATCATGTAAAAATTACCGGGTTTGATTCCTTTACCCTTTCTCTATTTATATTTATGTTTTAATTAAATTGAAATTTGTGTTGAGAATTGAGATTTTTTTTTTGAATATATTTACTCATACACATTTGTATTTAATTTAATTGCTGATTGAGTTGATTGAAATCAAAGTTAGACTGCACACATTTATTCATAAAATTTTTGAAAAACCCAATTCACCCTCTTCTTGGGTTGCCTATATGTACTTATTTTATAATAAATTGAAAATAAAATATTTATATATGTATATTATAAAAAAAAAATATAAGTTTATTAATTTTATAATATTAATTACATATTATAAATTAAATAAAATAAAGAATGAATAAATAAATATTAATTTATTGATAAAATATAAATTCATAAATTTATTTGTTTTACAATATATTTATAATATAATGTCTATGGTTATAATATAATTTAAATTAAATATATTTATATCTAATCAAAAAATATAAAACGAAGCTAAAATATATGTTTTTTTATATATTAATAAATATAAAACTTACTCTAATATGACGTAAATTGTCACTTGAACTAATAATTTTAAAGGTAATTTTTAGCTTTATCTATACATTTATTGACAATCTTCACAAATAACTTTAATTTTGTTTTAAAATCATTAGCAGTGCCCTTTTTAATAGTAAATCACTGTTAAAAATAATGAAAAATGTAAAATAACACATTTACCCTTATTGTAATTAATTCTATAAGTGCAAAGATAAAAATAATATTATATAACAAAAAGACAAAATTAACCCTATATATACATGTTTTGTTAGAAAAATAAATTATTTATATATAAGATTAAATTAAAATAATCTGTTAAAAATTAAAAAATTAAAAAAAAATTAATTAATTACTTGGAATGAATAAATCATTTGATATTACTTTTAATTAAGTAATTTCACATAACGGTTAATTTTGATATATAATAAATTGTATAATAATAATTCATTTATTCATTCCTTTTAATTAGTTAAATTTTTTAAGTTTTTTTAATTTTTTTAAAAGATTACTTTAATTTAATTATATGTTATTTTTAACAAAATATACATTACAAATTATACATATAGATTAATTTTATCTTTTTATTATATAAGGTTGTTTTTGTCTTACACATAGCATTAATTATAGTAAGGATAAATGTGTCATTTTAGTGTTAAAAGGGACATTGCTGATGAGTTTTAAAAAATTGAAGTTATTCATGAAAATTGTCAATAAATGTGTGGGTAAAGCTGAAAATTACCCTAATTTTAAACTTGAAATAAAAATTTAAATATTTGTATTTTAACTTTTCATTAATCTATATTTAGTTAATTAATATAAATTAATATAATAATATTATATATTTGCCACATGTTTTATATAATCACACCATGATTATATAAGTTGTACACCTCATATTACACTCCGCAAGATTAATTTACTTGTTGCAATCGATCCTTGTTAGAATTATTGCAATTCTAAATGTGTTCTTTAGGTGTTGGAGTAACTTTTATTGTGACCAATATGCTAATATTTTCTTTTATTTAGACAAATAAGTCCACATAAATCAATTTTATTGTCATTTTTTTTTTTTTGTGATCTTTGACTTCCAAACTTTCTCCTAAATCACTTATCAACTCGCATGCCACCAACTCTCTCTAGTCAAATTAATTATGCTTACTTAGAAGCCAAAAACATTTTTTCTTTATTTTTTATTTTATTTTTTGTCCCTCTTTGATAATTTCATCTATAAATTATTAAAATCAAATATTTTTTTACCAATTTTTATTTCAATAACTATTTTTATTCAACAATAGTTTATTATATTTGATTTCAATTTTTATATTTTGTAAACATATATTTTTTCATTTATAAAATTTTTCTATATTTTTATACTCGGATATTATTTCTTTTTTTTTCTTTCGTCACATTATCTGTCAAATAAGGTATTTGCTAAGACTCAAGCTAAAGAAATCAACATTTTATATTTTAATAAAATAATGGATATTAGTTTTATTCAAAAGGGGTTTCTTTATTGCATGCAGTATATGGGAAGTTAAAGCATGTAGTATAAAAATAATTATAGGAGATAGTGACCAGAATATGTAAAATATTTTTATTTAGACATTTTAATAAATAAGCATGAGTGGTGTAGTGATAACTGTTGTGGTGATTGTCCTTCAGGTTTTTGGTTTGACTCCTTAAACTAAAAATAATTATAAAAAGACGATTATACTCTTATACAAAAATAATTATTCACTAAAAATAACTATTAAATTTTTAAAATTAGTAAAATATAATATACGTACTCAAAAAATATATTAATAAAATAAATAATAATATTATTTTATAGTACATTGATAATATAATATTTGTTAATATATAATATATTATTTATTTTACAATATGTTTTATTTTTATTATGTATTTATATTTTTAGTTATATATTATTAATACCAAATTTTATCATTTGATATTAATCAGTAAAATTTGTTCAAGTGAAAAAGTCTATTTTTTCCCATCCACTTCATCTTGCCTTTTAGGGTTGTTAGAAATATTAATGTTAATTAAATTCTTATTAAGGTATTGTGAGTTTATTTAGTCTTAATGGGCTAAAATAAATGGCAATGTATTCCCCAGTTGGGCCGGATCCATTTGAGCTTGTTGGTTATCTGGCCCAAAATCATGGGGCAGGTCTAGAGCAAAATCGTACGGCTTTGTTCGCGACTTCTACCTTTCAACCCTTTCTCCCTAGAGGGTCCAACCCTTAATCAGAAATTCGTCGCCTCAACATGGAGGGCCATCTTGCTTTAACAATCCACGCTATAACGGAGAATTCGTCAACCGCACATTTATAAATATATTTAATTCAAATTACGATATAATAATAAATATTATCTTATAAATATGTTGCAAAATAAATATATTTATCAATTTACTTTTATTAATAAATTAATATTTATTCATGCTTTATTTAATTTAATTTATAACATATATTATAAATATATTGTAAAATAAATAAATTTATATTTTTGTTATAATATATCAATAAATATTTTATTGTCATTATATTAAAAAAAAAAATACTTATAATTAATATTATATTTATTTTCAATTAGAAATTTAAAATATTTTTTTTAGAAAATAATTATTAAAAAGGATATAATTGATATTTTTAATAAATAGAAAGTTTAGTATAATAAAAGTAATTAGCTGACAAAACAATTTTCATGCAACTGTGATATTTTTGGCAATTTCATGATCAAAACACTAGTGTGCACACATGTTTGCAAGTGAAATTTGGAGGTTGCAGTAGATATAGATTTATCAAGAAATCTTTTATTAGGTGATATCCCAACCATGCACCGTTGGAAGCCTAAAATGTCTACAACATATCTCTTTAAGATGTAACAGATTACATGGCCAACTTAATTCCAGAATCGTTTAGTGAGCTAACAAGATTGGAAGTCTTGGATTTGTCCAATAATAATTTTGGTGGAGCAATTCCTAAGTCTTTGCAGCACTCTCATGCCTCAAATATCTAAATCATTCTATCAATATGCTAGAAGGAGAAATTCCAAAAGGAGTATATTTTGTTAAATTTACAGCTGAATTATTTGTGGGAAATTTTGCATCGTGTGGCTTCCCAAGTGCAAGTCTCACTATGCAAATCTTGCTCTCACCGTAAAAGAAGGTGAAATATTGATCTCCAACGAATTGTTTTGCCATTGAGTATTGCATCAACAGCACTAGTTTTGGCCCTCATACTTGCCTCGCTAAAATGCCCAAAGAGAAAGGTAAAGATACCAAATGATTATGATATGTCATCGCCAGAAACTTGGAAAAGAATTTCTTACTATGAACTTGTGCGAGCTACAATTGGGTTCACTGAGCACAACCTACTTGAAGTGGGGGGTTTTGGTGCAGTTTATAGAGGGAGACTTCAAGATGGGTTGGAAGTTGCAACGAAGGTGTTTCACCTGTATTTTGAAGAAGAATTTAAGAGTTTTGATGCTGAATGTGAAGTTATTATGAGCAGCTTTCATCAATCCAAACCTTGTGAAAATCATGACCAGTTATTCAAATGAAGATTTTTTTTAAAGCAGCGGTGCTAGAATACATGCCTAATGGGAGTTTAGAGAAATATTTGTACTCTGATGACTATCTTTAGGATGTTTTATAGAAGCTGAATATCATGATAGACGTCTCTTCAGCTTTGGAAGATCTCCACTTTCGTTATTCAATCCCTGTTGTTCATTGTGACTTGAAGCAAAGATTGCTAGACAAATTAGGTATGGTGGCACGTTTAAGTGACTTCGGCGTTTCAAAACTTTTAAGTAAAGAACAATCTATGACACAAACTGAGACCCTCGCTTTAATTGGTTACATGGCACCAACTATTCCATAACAAATTTTTTTTGTTTATCTGAATTTATTAATTTGTTAAAATATAAAAATTTTATGCAATAATGAAATTAATGTGTGTTAGATATTATATACTATCATATGAAAGACATCATTATTATAAAAATACAATCATATTATTATTTAGCATTGTCAATATTATCATGTAAATATCATCATTTCTCCTTTGTTACTATTTATTTTCATTGTAATCATTTGATCTATTTCAAGCTTGTACAAATATGCTATAAACGCATCTTATTTTGAGTTCAATAGGGATCGGTATAGTCTGATTTGGTTTGAATTTTTCTAAAATCGGATGTAGGTGGAATTGAAAAATTTTGGATTCTTAATTTTTAGAATAAGATTGGATCAAACATCGAATAAAGCCAAACGGAAACCGAATTGAATGATTGTGAACCTAATGGTTCGATTTGGTTAGTTTGGTCCAATTAATTTTTCAGACTGATATTTTTCTTTTATCAATTGTCTTTTTCTTTTTTTTTTAATTTTCTAGTAAAACAATGTTGTTTAAACAATGTTATTTTATATAAAATAATATTTCGATTCAGTTTTGAGATCTAGACAAAAAAAGATTGTTGATAGGTTATATTTTTACTTTATCTAATTGTGCCATTAGTTGGAAAGAAATATTGTAAACTACAGTAGCATCGTCAACTACAAAGGATTTTGTTATTGTACAAAAGATTTTCATGCACGAGAATCCAACTGACATGTTGACTAAAGCAGTTCCTATAGCCAAGTTCAAGCATTGCTTGGATTTGATTTGTGTTGGTAGAATTTGATAAACCTTAGTGGCATAGTGGAGAGGTTAAGGCACATAAGTACCAAAGATAAGATTTGTAGCATTTATAGCCCATATTAAATAACTGGTATAGTATATTAGATTACATTGAAGCAATCAAGGGTCAAGCTCAATTGTAGCCCAAAATCTGACGCAATCCCAAAGTATATATTTGGAGGTTTAGGGTAAACTTACAATGTTCTTCTTCTTTATTTTAATGAAAATTCTCTCTTTCTTTCTCTCTCTTTCTCTCCCCTCCACCCTGGTGGGTTTTTCCTCTAAAATCTTCATATGTTTTTCCATGTAAAATCTGTATTGTTCGTGATTGTTTTTCTTTTCTATTATCTTGATTGCTTGATTTTTCATAATAATAGTAATCCAAGATGTTGGCACAAGTGGAACTAAAAAATAATAGAAAGAATAATTCAATTTACTTAAAATGATTCATAGTTAGTCACCCTGTATTACAATAATACGGATCTTGACTTAAAGAACCCTGACTAATACTAATCATCCAATTGCTATATAAAAATTTTCCTTTTTATGATTTCTTATATCGCAAGTGAGGAGATCTCATTTCTTTTACAGATAAGAAATTCTATTTGACTTATTCTTCTTACTCATGTTAATCTGATCTCATTTTTTTTAGTAACGAAGCTCTTTCTAGTTGTATTTATAATTCAACTGAAGTCATTTTGCTTAATAATATAAAATTATTCTGTATGCTAAAGCATCCTTACCTAGGTTAACTAGAATTTATAATTTAAATTTAATAAGTTAATTAGAATTTATAAAATTTAAATTACGTTTGTTTGGAAAAAGAGAAAGTAACATTGGTAGTAGAGAGAATGAAAAAGAAAATAAAATACAGAATCTTTTTCACTAATACATAATAATACAATTTAATTTTAATAATTATACTAGGTTACAAGCTATAATCATATAATTTTAGAGATAATACACATTATATCAGGCTTGTTGTAGTTTGTATTATTTAAATTATTTTAACAATCGATGTGTAAATAGATAATACTAAGATTAATCAATAATATTAAGTATTAAATTTATGGTTTAATTATTATAAAAATTAAATAGAGATTAGAATTTAATCATATTATAAGACATTTCATTTCAAATTTAATTATTTAATTATAATAATGTCACAAATTTATTTAACAGAGCTATAAACTTACATTTTTCCTTAAAAGAATATAAAGTTAAAAAACATATAAATATTAAGAGGAAAAATATGCACCATGCATTTTAACAAATATTGAAGGGACAACTTGTCATATAAATGTCTCAATACAATATAAACAACCAACAAGACTGTTTATGTATCATATGAATTATGTAAACCTAGAAAAATGAAAGGGCGAAAAGTTGTGAAAGTGAACGTTACTACAAGTTGTGCTGAAAGCGAAAGCTGTAAATATTGGAAATTGCACCATTTAAGATATACGTGATTATTTTTTCTTTATAAGAATTTAGTTTTTATTTTAATTTTTTTTCACAGTATATTTTTTAATTATAACAATTTAATTCTCATTTTAATATTTTTACAATATACTAACAACTAAACAAAATTTTAATTTATTATTTCAATAAAAAATTTTAAACATTATTATTAAAAAAATCTAATAATGAGGTAAACGAGACCTATATGTTAAAATATTTTTAACTCTATTTTTAATAATAATTTAATATTTAATTTTAAAAAAATTTTGAAATATTTTTAACGTTTTTATTTAAATTTTGAAATATTTTTTAACATTTTATTTTTATGTATACTATATTTATTTAAAAGATTACATTAAGTTCATTATATTTATTGTGAAAATATAAATAAAAAATATAAAAGAAGAAGAGAATTTGATGCCATTTATTAATAAAATTAATAATTAAATATAATTTGTATTATTGATAAATAATTTACCTTTATTTTTTATTAAAATGTAAAAAAAAAGAGAAAAATACAGACACATACACACACACATAAATAAAACATGTATTTTTTATTTTTTACTTTTTATTTATATTTTCATAATTTTTTAAAGAAAATCTAATAATTTTAACATTATTTTTTAAATGTATATCATATGTAAAAATAAAATATTAAAAATATTTTTTTAGAATTTTTTGATAATTAAATATTAAATTATTAATGAGAAAGTAAAAGAAAAAAATTAAAATTATTTTACCATATGGGTTTGATCTACTCATTGTTAGAAATTCTTTAACAATAATATTTTTAATTTTTTAATGAATAATAAATTAAAAAATTATTTAATCCTTAATATATTGTGAAACATATTAAAATGGAGACTAAATTATTATAGTTTAAAAAAGTATACTGTAAAAAATATTGAAGTATTGAGACTCAATTATTATAATTAAAATATTTATGTTTGAGGTTACTAATATTCAAAATTTTAGGATATAAAATAATATTAATCTAACCGGTCAACAAATGGAAATAAAAGTCAAAGGGGTGTGTCTATTTGTCCAAATTTGAGGGCCATTTATTTTTTTCCTAAATATTATGGGGTACGTGACTATTTTCCCAAATATTAGAGAAGTATATATCAACACTGAATGTCGAGAAGAGATCTATCTTTTCCCATAACCAGGGTGTCAAGTTAGGAAGATAATTCACAGGTTAAGGTTCTACAAAGATAGCAACTAACAAATAAAGGTAGTTATTGGAAAAATGGCGGATAACTACTCACATTTCCACTTTCCTTGAAATCGTCGATCATGCATAACCAATATCTATGAATTACAAGCGTAAGTTGGAGACTTCATCTATATAATCAGTGAAAATTCAAGAAAATAGGTATGGGAATTCTAAACACACCAAAATTCTACCAAAATTCTATCCTACTAATTCCTTTCCAAAATTTTTTCTGATTCAAGTATCATTTTTGCTGGGAGATCGACCTTCATGTGTTTTTTTTTGCACCTATTTGACAATGCAGGAGAAAGATCGTTGTTTGATATCAACCCTCAAAGATTTCGGTATCAACATTATGTACTCTTGTAATTTCTATTTTTAAGTTCAATATAATATTAAATTAAATAATAGGGGACTGTTGATGCTAAATTTTGTGCAAATTCGATATCAAACAATAATTCTTCTATTATGTTGTACATAAACCTGTAAAAAGAAATACAATCAGAAAAAAGTCTGTTTCCTGACAAATCCGCTGATACTTAAGTTAGAGATGGTTTTTAGAAAATAAATTAGCAAGATAGGAATTTGGCAGAGTGTTGGTGAGAGTTTCAATCCAAAAAACTTACTTGTCTCTATGGCTTTTTTGGTGCTTTCTTCCATGCTTGTTGGGACATAATTGCTAAAGATGTGATTGCAGGGGTTCAACAACTTTTCATCGGTAGTTATCTCCTGCTTAACCTAAATTCTTCTTTCTTGGCTCTCTTTCCAAAGACGGATGATGCTATCACGATTTCACACTATTGACCCATTGCTCTAGGTAATTTTTCTTCATACTAATTACAAAAATTTTGCCTAATAGGCTGGGTCCTATTATGGATCATATTATCACTTCGCATCAGATAGTCGTTATTCATGGGGGATAGATTCATGATAGTATATCATTAGTCTCTAAGGGTATCAATATGCTTGGTAGAAAAAGTTATGGTGGTAATGTGGGCATCAAACTTGATATTTCAAAAGCTTTTGACTCATTGAATTGGGAATTTCTCTATGGTTTTACGAAAATTTCGCTCCCAAGAAAAATTTATTAATTCAGTCTCTATTGTATTATTGTCTGCTAAATTGTCAATTCTTATAAATGGATCAGTACATGGTTTTTTCTCTTGTGGGCATGGAGTTCATTAAGGCGATCACCTCTTCCCTCTTTTATTTTGCCTTACCGAAGATGTTTTATCTACAGGAATTCTCAGCTTGCATGAGTCAAAAGATATTCTTCCAATTTCTGTTCCAAGAGGTTGTCCGACGATTTCTCATGTCTTATATGCTGATGATGTCTTTATTTTCAGTCGTGGGGATCAAAAATCCTTGTTGAGATTAAGTAAGCTTTTAGAACATTATGATTGAGAATCAAGACAATTGATTAACAAGACAAAGAGTTTGTTTTTCCTAGGAAAAACGGCAACTCATTGAAGGATTCAAATTCAATCTGCTTTAGGTTTTGTAGAAGGTTCTCTACCTTTCAATTATTTGGGAGCGCCAATCTTCACTGGTACCTCAGGTGTAATCACCTTCAATCTTTGGTTGACATGGCCAAATTGGTTCTCACAAGCTAGCAAGGCAAGGTATTATCCATGGCAAGAAGAATTGAGCTGGTTAAATCAGTTTTCCAAAGTATCCTTACGCGTAGCTTCAAATTTTATTTATGGCCATGATCTTTACTCAAAGAAATGCAAGCTTGGGTCCGTAACTCAGTTCTTTCAGCTTATTATCAACAGCAAAGGATGGCTTTGATCTCCTAAGATAGACTCTGTACGCCAAAACCTGAAGTAGGATTAGGATTGCGATGGTTTGATATTCTAAACGATAAGTGCCTCCTCAAGAGTCTTATGGAAATTAGAACTGGCAAGTCCTTGAGAACAATTTACCTTAACGCCCTACACTCTTTTACAAATTCCAAAAGAAAATTCCTTGCATCCTTATTACGGAATGGCTTTAATTCGATTTTGAAACCTTCTCTCAAGAATCAATTTCGATTATTAGGCTCTTCTGTTCTGCCAAGACTTGAACATACTTATCGGTGATCATGGGAGGAAGATGGGTTCAGAGTCTTGTCTTTCCCAAGATTTCTAGACTTGATCGTTTAGTTTGGCGATCATCCAAGGATGGTAATCATTCACTCAAAGTTAGCTATAATTATGTTCGAACTCCTCAAGAAATTCAAAATTGGTGTTTAGTTATACGGAAAAACTTTATCCCCCCAAAATTCTCCTTCCTAACATGGCGTGTGCTTCAACACAAAATTCCCGTGGATTATGTTCATAGATTCTGATGAATCTACATGGTTTCTATATGTTCCCTGTGCGCAACTTTTTCAAATTTGGAATCAATCAATCATCTTTTTGTTCCAACACCTGAAGATGAAGAAGATGAAGAGAGCAGCCGAATGGAGTGCTTGTACGTGAGCATGGCAGTTGGATTTGTGGTGGGTTTTTGGAGTCTAATTGGGCCTTTATTTCTCAGCACCAGCTGGAGGTACAGGTATTGTCACTTTCTGGATCGCATTATAAAAAAATTGGGCTTCTTGTAATAAATGTTGCTACATACTTTTCTTTTGAATGTTCGGTGCTGTGTTGTATGTAGGAAGCTTGTGAATAAATTAACGGAAAATTACAATTACCCACTTATTAGATTTAAACTTTTACACTTACTTCATTAATAATTCAAAAAATACTAAAACTTTCTTTTTCTTTAACGACCAAGTTTGCTTTTTAAAGGATAGAATAGACATTTATCTTATTAATGCAGAGAGACAAATTTGAATTTTGTTTTCACTTAATTTCTAACTTTTCTTATCTTTTGTTTTCACTCGTAGAATTTTGTTATTTTTCTTTAATTATTTTTGCTCAAGTCAATTATATACAGTGATACCTTTAATGTGTCAAAAACCTATTATGAGACCCGCTTGACATTCTCAGTGAATCTTTACTTTATAGTGCAACTTCAACTGAAACAACATCTTGGTTGTACTCCATCTCTCCTTTAAGGATGTCTTTGGAGTTGTTCGTTTTTTTTTTTTGGTTCCCCTTTTTCTTTTTCAATTTGTTTTTAAAAGAAATTCATTGTCTTGAAACTATTATGTCATGAAATTATTTGCGTAGAAACATCTCAAAAAAGTAATATTGATTACAAATTAATAAAAGAGTTTGTTCCTAAGATGAAAAAAGGAATTTCAATGTGAATAGAATTTTCGTTCCTTTAGGAAACACAAAAGATTTAGGATTAAGGAAATTCGATTTAATTTAACTTACTAAAAACCTGCTCCCGTCAGGATAAATAAACCGACCTTACATTCTCTATATAATTAAAGAGACATTCAGTGCCTTCCACATTTTTGTGTCATTACTCTTGTTGTATCTGTTTCTGTGAGCTCTTTCTTTTCCTTCAAATTCTCTCATCGTTTTCTCTTTGAACAACATGGAATTCGATTATGATATTAGGGAATTCGATCGTGACGTTTGGAAAGCTTTGGAGGGGTTGTTTCCGCACTCTGACAGTAACGAGAACAGCATGGAATTCGATTATGATGTCAGGGAGTTTGATTGTGACGATTGGCAAGCTTTAGAAGACTTGTTTCTCGACAACGGCACTAACACTAACGAGAACAGCGTGGAATTGGATTATGATATGATTGATATCAGGGAGTTTGATCGCGATGATTGGCAAGCTTTGGAGGACTTTTCTCCCGACAGTGGCACCAACACTAACGAGAATTGCATGGAATTTGATTATGATCATCGAGGAGTTTGATCATCATGACTGGCAAACGTTGCACGAGGCGTTAGCAACTGACAGTAAATATGATTAATTGATGGATATTCCTTAGTTATATATGATTTGTATTATGATTGTATTAACGAGCAAATATGATTTCCACAAAGATTGATTATTGACTTTACTAACCAGCTTGAGAAAATTAAATATCATGCTCTAATGTGAGGTTATTATTATTTTAATTTCATGATACCACTGATGAATATAAAGTCTGTTATAAGTTGATTGTCTCCTATGGAATCACAAAGCATTTAAAACAGTGAGATTAATTGCTTTCGGCAGCAATATTATACTTCATTATTAAGCCTACTGGCATTAGTTGTGCTCTGTAACCAGACTGAATACAGCGAAAACTCTACTTAATAAACCTGTGTTAACAAAATTTTACAAACACAATAGAAATACAGAATGTAACTTACTAAAACTAACATTACCAATCTGTTTAGAGCACTATATTCTTTCCCCAAGAGTTCTATTTTTATAACTGCCAAAAACTATGTATGCTAGCTCTCAAGCAAAAACAAAAATTACCACAGCATTTATCAAACAACAGAATAACCCTTACAACTTAGTGAAAATATGCCCAAACAGAGCAAAAGAAAGATCCGCTAGACTTGCATCATAGACTGATCAAATGTTAGAAGTGTTGAACATAATAAGTAAAATGATAAATGAAGAGAACTTGTAGACTCATCAATTATAACAAGAAAAAATGATAAAAAGAGACATCCTTTAGACTGATCAAAAGTAACTAGTTGAACATATATAAACAAAAGGAAATAAAGATAAGACTTATTATTGACTGATCGAAGGCGAGTAAGGTGAAAAAAATTTGGACCATTTCTCGATTTGTGCGTGTCATCCTTGTGCAGGGGCCATTTTAATTTTCTCCATATCGTTCCAATTTTATCAGATGTCTCCGGAGACAAAACTGTGTGTTGCTGCATCTTTTATGTAAAGGGTTATGTGTCAACCACAATTATTTTTTATATTGCAGTGCAGCAATTAAAAATGGTTTTGGATCATCCCCAAGTATTCTTTAACATAATCACCATTATTATCAGAATATCAATGGCATCAAGTCTTAATCCCATAAAATATTTGTTATGTTTCCCAAGGAAGTCAGTACCATCAAGTATTGGGTTCCCAAAAGATGATGAACAACTAAAATATTCCATGACGCTGAAATTGCGTGAAAGATAAAAATCTCTGTTGCTCCCCATGATTTAACTTACCTGTACTCTTTTGAACAAATAATGTACAATATGAACAACATGGTTGCTTCTTACATTCGACAAGTGATTTCAGAAGATAATATACAGATTGCCAAGCAAGCTAACTAAACTTGGTATTTTGAATCTTGTTCTCCACAGCAATATTACAATATTTCTTCTACTTTGCCCCTGCTCCTACCATCACATTCGCAAGTCTTTATCTGAAAATCTGTATACATTTTTTAACCATATGGAAGTTTCTTTGAGATGCAAATAGAAAGACTCATTAGACACAAAAAGCTTCTTTATATTTTAAAAATGACAAGTAGCTTTTCTAATATTGCACGACTGTGTAAGACATGATAGCAAAATAAAAGTTTCAAATCCAACAGCCTTGCTTCTCTGTGAACTTGATCTCTCTTAATTTCTACTATGCACTTAATTCTTCTCTAATATATGTTATTAATTAGATTATAGAAAAAAAATATGCTTGACGGTTAATTTATGTAGATGATTCGTGATAAAATTAGGATGGGTTGAATTGTGTTAAGTATAATTTTTATTATTATTATTTTTTTGGAATTTCCTCTCCAATAATAATCCAATCATGAGGCCATGAATTAATATGTATAAAACTTCAAAAAGAAGATTCTTATTACATATTTTACTAGGACATACAAAAGTAAAATCTATATAATAAAAGTCTCTCACAAATTTTATTCGAGATTTAAATTACTAATTTTATCTGAGGTACAAAAACTTTGTCAAAGAAATTATTATTTCTTTTACTTTTTCTGGTTAATTATTTTTATTAGTATAAAAATGTTAATTATTTAACGAATTGTTTTTGTTATCAAACTTAAATACTTTTGTTAATTATAGTATATTTAATGACACGTATTAATACTAGATTTAAAGTGTTACACCAAATAATAAAAACATAGTTAGAACTAGTTTTATTCTCTAGAGTTTCTAACTCACTTAAGATATTCTGACTCAGTAGAATTTTCTTAACTCCCTCGTGTATATATATATATATATATGGGGCAGGATCAGCAATCCTTTTATTTTACATAAAATCTTACATCAATCGTAAATTAAATGATTTTTAACTTGATATTCTATTACACTCATTGTGGGAAATCAAGAAGTATTTTATATGTTCAAAGTTGTTATTACAAATTTTAAAACTGTCTTTGTATATAAATATTTACTAGACATCAACTCATTCATACTTTTCAAGTTTAGGCAATTCTAAAAATTTTGTAAGCAAAAGATAAAGTATATTTTAGGATAAGGATTTGGCTACTCTTGAAACTATATGTAATTATAGGTACAAGAATTTATAACGTATGGTTTTGATATTTTTTCTGTGTTTGTACTTGAATTTTTGAAACCGAAAAATTGATTATATTTTATTGAGTAATGAAATGAAGCAATTGGTATTAAGTTTCATTGGGAGTGTTTAGAATAGATTTTAAAGCTTATAGGGTTACATATTGGGCATATGTTGTTCTATAGAAGAAGTTTTGTGGAAATTATTTAGAATTAATGATGTTACAATTTTAGACTCCAAAATCACCTTTTTCGTAGCCATAGGTTTGTCAAATCGCAAAAAGTCGTATTGAATATTGCTACAAATTGATTTCTTCGATATTGATTCAATTTTTTAATTACGATTTATCATTAAACCATTGTATTAATTTGTATTGATACTAGGACTAATTTGTTTCCACACACATTGTACTTATAATTTAGGCTTTGTGCTTTATTAAGTTGTACAAGTATGGAAACAATAACAGATATCTCCGGATCAATCCAAGCCAGTCTCTTAACATTGTAACATTATGACTCTCGGACTACCATATGAGACCCAAGGAATATGGTGGGCTTTACTCCTTACAACACAAAAAAGGATGTGAAATCTCAATGGATCTTGAGGCCCAACAATATTGAAGTCCATCAAGAGTGATATAAGGCCAATTTCAGTGATCAAGCAATCACGATTTGATATATAGATTGAGTAGATTCTCTTAGAAACAATAGGAAAAATAAATATCAAACTTATAAAAATAAAGCAAATAAAAAATATTATTATTTTTATTATACTTTAGGGTTGAACAATTATTTTTTCTAAGCAACTACTATTTCATAACATCATAATAATAGTCATTACATTAATGAATTGGGATTATAATTGACAACTAATAAATTTAAAATAAAATTTAAAAAGTAAAAGATTGACAATCTGTATTGCCACCCCTTTAAATCTGTCTTAAAACCCCAATTTCTTTATTTACAATGTTAACTTTAATTAGATTTATATATAAGGACGTATCCAATTAAACTTACATATTTTAAGAGTATGTTAAACACTCTTTACATCCTATTATATGAATAACTCATTTGTACTTCTAATAACTTTTAACTTTATAGTAGATTTTTTAAAATATAAATCAAATAAATAAATATTTTATTCTTCAAGAAATTTATAAGAGTTTTAACTCCATAAAAAAAGTCATAAAGAGAGAATTAACATGAGTAACAAATTTTCAATCACAATCTTGAATTGAGTAGGAATTTATTTTGCTACAAATCAATTAAACATATTTTGAAAAAATTCAATTAAGAAAAAAAAAATGATAGAAGTAAAGTTCGTAAAGAAGTTAGAAAATAGGAGTAGATCTTAGAATAATTGGGGTGTTATAAGAATTTTTTATTATTTGGATATATTTTAACATAGTATATAAAAAATGGGGTTTTATAAAAATCTTTTTTTTTTATTAAAAAGACAATTATCTTCTTTTTATAAACGTAAATACATGTTATATGATAAGTAGAGTATCATTTCTATGAGAATTGATTGCTTACTAAGTATCGAAATTGGTTTAACTCAAATTTTATTTGAACAACTTAAAAACAATGAGTATTGTACAAAAGTAAACTAATCTAAAGCAAAATAAAATTAAAATAGGCATGAAATCAAATTAAACTAAGAATAATGCAGGTAATGAAAGCTCTAGGATGTTCGATCACCATAATTAATTCTGTATTGATTCTCCAATTCTCGTCAATCAAGTTATTTCCTATGATTAATAGTCGAGAATCCCTAATATTTTTACTGGCCTCTCCAAAGTCTAGTAAAAATACCCTTAATAGCTAATCCATTATATTCCTAAGAGAATTAAAACTACTAATAATTCATTAAATTTTGTAGATCTTATTTAGCAACTACACAAACCATAAAAATATATTCCTATCTTTTATGCAATCCATGGCATTTAACATAATAAAGTAGACACATGAATCTTCTTTTGGTTTCATTATGATTTTCAAATCAACTAAATAGGGGTCAATTATTTAGAAGCTTTAAGAATAGTGAAGAATACTTAATCATAAACAAAAATAAACCACTAATCAACAAAGAAAAGGATGAATCAACACTTCATAGTTAGGCTACATGTTAGTCTTAGAAAAAGATAAATTAGTTCGTGCTAAAGATAAAGAAAACAATGAACATAATCTTGGACGTTAAAGAGAAAAGAAACAAATGATCTAATAATAGAGTTTATTGGATCTTGAAATCTTTTTCTTCTCTACACTAGTGCCTTCCTATCCCCTAATTTAACGTTAACATCATCTATTTGCATGCCATAGTTGAAAAGGGGCAATTTGGTAACTTTTGGCCTTTTAAACTTAAGATAATCATGAATCAGTTTTGTGGCCTCAACTTTTATGGCCGCAGCCTTAAGCCCTGAAAGCATCCTGCAGAGCTGCAGCCTTAAGTCTCTTAGTATGTAGAGATGCAGCCTTAACTTCCATAGCCGCTATCTTGAGTCTCGAGTTTATCTTGTTGTTTAGAGAGTATTAGCACCATGACCTCAACTTCCATGCCATAGCTTTTAGTTTCTAAAATTTTCAAAGCCATAGCCTTGGCTTTCATGGTTGCAGCCTTGAGCTACTATTTTTTCATTATGCAATATGCACAATTTTTCTTCACGATTTTTCTATATCAACTTGAAAACTTTGCCAATCATTCTCTCTATAAAATAAGTAAAACACACAAATAAAAACTAATAAAATATCTTAAAACTAATAAATATTATGCTAAGAGTATCCAATTAATGAGTATAAAACTCGCTTATCAAACACCCCTAAACTTAACATTTTGCTAGACCATTTTGCAAAAGAAAGACAAACAAAGAAAAAAATAGAAAATAAAATAAAAAGCATTAAAGAAAAGAGTAAATGTCCATTATGTTTTGCCAATCATTCCTCAAAGATTTCCAAAAGTTTATAGCTCATGAAAGCTTTAAACATTGTAAATGTCTAGAAACACAACTCAAACGCTAGCTTTACATTATTTTGGATTCTAAGTGTGTGTTGAATAGCCCTAAAGACTTCACCATTCACTACTCGAATCAGTTTATATCAACAAGTGAAAGTATGATGGATCTTTCTGAATGATGAGATTTTAAAACTCTATAGATTTTCTTTTCATACTACTCTTAACTAATGTAGACCAATGTAATACCAAGGATTGTTAGGACTTTATTAAGCTTGTAATGTGTGGCTTAGGTCAAGAGTCGGATAATGGAAAATATTATGGCTCAATCTACCCTAAACACGTAGATCAATCTAGGACCTTTGTAGAACACAATTCATACTCTAAATAACACACTATATTTTACTTTGGCTTTCTTTGTCCTCCTATTAAGACCTTTTTTTTTTTTTTGTGAATTACTACACCCACAAACTTATTATTTACACTCTCGCACTATCGTAGAAGGGGTAGCATTTTTTTTATTGGCTTTTCTTTTGTAATGAGTATTAACTTTCTCATAACACCACCATTCTTCTATTTCCTTAGCATAGCTCAAATTACTTCCTAAAATGGCCAACATGCTCATTGTGGGTGAATTATTGAATAGCTAAACTAAAATGTTGTTGATAAAGAAATTGTAAAATCAAGGCTCAAAAGGGGTATACTAGGGACAAATATGTGTAAAAGTTGGCTTGAAAGGCTTAAACAATCCAATATGGCCTAACTCATTTCGCCTCAGATGCTACTCAAACAAGTTCTAAAGTTCAATGAGATCATAAAAGTTATTTGATTGACATAAACCTTCTTTGAGTAAGCAAAGAGCTAACTGACCATGGCTATGTGCTTAAAATGTTCAAAGAATTTCAAGCATATAAAACGAACATAAGAATCAAAACAGTTATACATCACAACATTCATCATTTTCAAAAAGCTATACTCAATTCAATCAACTGTTTGTCATTAGCATTGGTTCATCAAACAAGGACAAAACTCAAACACATTTTTTTTTAAACTAACTTAAAATAAGAAAAAGAAAACTAAACCCCAAATAAACAAAATAAAATTGTTCTCTCAAACTTAAACTTAACATTGTCCCCAATGTAAAGAAAAAAAAATAAAAAAAAGGATAATAGAATATATCCCTAATCCATAAGGGGTAGTGTCTCACTCTATCGTGTCCTTATCCTGAAAGGCACTAAGTTTATGGTCTTCAGCCAAGCCTTTCCCAAATACCTTCAACTCGAGGTAAATAGTAAGATAGTAGATTTTTACATCTCTATTCCACCTTTAATATATGCTTTAAGTCACTAGCTATTCACTTTAAATATTCTATTAGCACATTGTATTTCAATAGCTCTATGAGGAAAGACTAGGACCAAATTTGCTAGAATAAAGTTTTCCTAGAATAAGATGTAAATGAGAGTTAAACAATAATACATTCTGACTAGGAAAAAAATTCTCACTACACAATATGTTTTTTATGCCCTCGCTTCTTGCGCTCCTTGTATATCTTCACATTCTTATATGCTTCTTAATAGAATTCATCCATCTTATTTAACTACAGCAGTCTATTCTCGCCAGCATCAAATAACTTTAAAACTTCAATTCCAACTACCTCTTTGATGTTAGGATTCAATCCACATTGATGGTCAACAGCTGGCTTATAATTGACTTCATCAAAATATTAAGAATGCATAATGAAGGACTAATTTCTTTGACTTCAGGTACAGATCAACCGAGTGTTGTTTTATATTCTCTTAGTACTCGAACTTCCCCCGTGTTTAATAATGAAGAAATAATCATAGAAAGTACAAAAGATTCTCCCAAAAAGGCATTTTCTAACTTCGACGGTTTCTCAACAATAGCAATTATCTTCCCTTCCCTTTTCTTAATCCTTCAAAAAATCTCCTAAAAGAAGAAAAAGGTGGTGTAGCTTCCAATTAATCTACACACTCCTTAATCTTAAGATTATTTGTATCTAAAGACCCAATCAAACAAGCTACCAAAGGTTCAATTGGATATTTTGTTCGAATGATGTCTTTAGTGTATTTCCCAAGAGTGTTTTAATCCGCAAGCAACTGTCCACCTAAGTAGGATGCTTCACACCTTTGAACACACTAAAGAATACTTGTTCTCCTTGTTCTCTTAAGATAAGTTGCCTTTTCTATACATCTATAAATATTCTTCTAGTAGCTTGAAATTGTCAACCAAAGATGATTGGAATTTCTCTTCTTTAATGTCACAAACAAAAAAATTAGCAGGGAAGATGAATTTATCAATCTTTACCATGACATCTTTGATAATCCCTCTCAGATACTTTATTTTGCAAAGAAACTATCATAGGTTTTACTTCCTCCAAAAGTATTAGAGTATGAATTCCTTTGTTATCAATCGTAATTGCTATATATTGGATTTTCTCTGATTGTGTAAGATTGAAAAGGTTGTCAATTTGGCATTCAATACTAGTATAGGCCCTATTGCATAAATCATAAACTATCGAGGGAGTATGAATGGCATTTGTTATCATAATGCCAAGTTGCTTGGTCAATGTAGTTAATTCAGTAATAAACGCAGAGAAAATGTCAACCTTCTGAACTCTAGAGGCTTTCTTCAATTTAAACATTCAATTTACTCTTGGTATGCATTGGAAACCATCTTCTCTAGCAATTATATGCTTTGTCATGTGTTTTTTCCCATTAAAGTATCTCCTATCGCTGCATCTACAAGAGTTCTAGTTGAGGTCCCCAAATTGTAAAACTTTTACACCTATAGCCATTTAGGTATTCCATGGTGTGGGCATCTTTTCATTATGTCTGTATACATTTCCCAAGTTTCATATAATGATTCCATCTCATATTAGGAAAAGGTACTTATGTCATTTCGTAACTTGGTTGTTCTTGCTAGCAAAAAGAACTTCCCCAAAAACTTTTGAGTTAAAGCATCCTAAGTAATGATAGTTCCAATAGGTGGAAAGGTTTAGCCAACTCTTAGCTTTGTCTTGGAATAAGAAAGGGAACAATCTTAGTCTAAGTGGCATCATAAAAAAAATGCCATTGTCTTTAAATGTGTAATAGATCTCTAGAGACTTGGCTATATGAGTATTAAGATCATCGTTAGGTAGTTCACCAAATTGACATGATTAAACCATCTGAACAATAGCAAGGTTGATCTCAAAATTGGTTGCTTGAATTGTAGGGCTTCTTATTCTAGAAAATGTCTTAGTAACCATAGGCATAGCGTAGTCATGTAATGCCCCATTGTTATTGACTTCTTCTCTAATGTCATCCATGGTATCTTGTGCCATTCTCTAAGTTTCTCTTTTCTCTTTTTTATTATTTTAAAAGTACACTGAATCTCAAAATCAAAAGGTTGCTATTTCCTACTCGTCTCATGCACCACACAACAATGCCTAAAGAAGAAAACAGAAAAGTTAGTAGTAAAAGAAGAAAAACAAAGAATTCAAAGCAAAACTAGAGTTATTTGTTATCCATATTAGCAAATCAAAATCAATCCTCATCAACGGCAATAAAAACCTTGTTGTGGATTTTCTAAATGTAAGTGTATGTTACTGATGACAAGTAATATATGAGAAGTATAATATCATTCCTATGAGTATTGATTGCTTACTAAGTACCGAAATTGATTTAACTATACTTTTATTTGAACAACTTGAAAACAAAAGGGTATTGCAAAAAAGTAAACTAATTTAAAGTAAAATAAAATTAAACTAAGAACAAAATCAAATTAAACAAAGAAGAATTTAGAGAATGAAAACTCTAGTACGTCCGGTTTCACTATAACTAATATGTATTGATTCTCTAACTTTTATTAATCAGGTTATTTCCTATGATTAATGGTCAAGTATCCTAATTTTTTACTAATTTCTCCCAAGGTCTGACAAAAATATCCTTGACAGCTAATCCACTATATTTGTATGAAAATTAAAACTATCAAGAATTCATTAAGTTTTATGGATCTCATTTAGCGGCTATACAAATCAAAAAAATATATTCGTATCTCTCATGCAGTCTACTGCATTTAACTCAATAAGCTAGACATATAAATTTCCTTTCTATTTCATTATAATTTTCAAACCAACTAAATAGTGGCCAGAAGCATTAAGAATAGTGAAGAATACTCAATCATAAATGAATGTAATCCAGTAATTAACAAAAGAAAATTATGAATCAATACTATATGTTTAGGCTACTTCTTAATCCTAAAAAAAAATAAATTAGTTCGTGCTAACCATAAAGAAAACAATGAACATAATCTTAAACATTAAAGAGAAAAGAAGAGAATGAACTAATAATAGAGTTTATTGGATCTTGAAATCTTCTTCTTCTTCACGCCAATGCTTTCCCACCCCCAATTTTGAACATCATCTATTTATGTGCTAGAGTTTAAAATTGGCAATTTGGTAACTTTCAGCCTTCTAAAATTAGAAAATTGCAAATCAATGCCATGACCTCAACTGCCATGGCCACGGCCTTATGCCCTTAAAGCATCCCACAGAGCCGCGACCTTAAGTCCTAGCATCGTGGCCTTGAGACTCTCATTTTACGAAGATGCGGTCCTAATTTCCTTGGCTGTGGCCTTGAGTTTTTGGAATTTCCAGAGCTGCGACCTCAACTTCCATGGCCACAGCATTGAGTTTCTAGAATTTCCAGAGCCCTTACCTTAGCTTTCAAGGCTGTGACCTTCAGCTGTTGTTTCTTTATTATGCAAATTAAAAACAATTTATTTTATAATTTAAGATTAAAATAATGTTTGGTAAAAATTTAAGTACACGTTTGGTAAACTTTACCAAAACGAGAAATTTTATTAAAGGAAAAGAAACCAAACTACAAAACAAGGGGAGACTAAAGAAAATACCTAACCCATTCACGTCTATTACTAAAAATTTCCATTTTCATAATTTAGCCTTTTTTTGAATTTGATATAAACGATTGAGTATAAACAAGGATTTCAAGGTTTATCTGCCTCTCTCAATTTTTGCTCTTCTGAATTAAATTTTTCCAAAATTTCCTTTCTTATCTATCTACTCTATTATATTACCATTGAACAAATAGTTAACAACAATTTGGTAAAACTTTTTAAAAATTAATCCTTAAAGTTTCTTTTCTCTATGAAACAATGTATAAAAGGAATTATTTCTCTTTAAATAACCAAACTACAAATCAAGGGAGGACGTAAAGGAAATCACCCTTGAAATAGACATAGAATGTAGACAACTGAAAAAAAAATTTAAGAGCACCTACAAAACAAGGACTCAACAAAATTTTCAGCAGAGGAATTTATTCATATCCTTTATTGAAATCTTCATAATCTCAAGGTGTGGCATATCCTAAGTGAAACTATCACAAGGTACTTATTTTTTTATAATCTAGCCCTTGCTGAAACAAATGGCTTCGCATAAGAAAGAAATTCAGGATCTTGTTCAAATTTAGCCATTTCTTCCTTAGTTAATATAATGAATGCTTCAACTCCTACACCATCGCTGGTGGGCAATAGGCATACACCCTGGACATTCAAGGAAACAAGTGATACCAATATGGGCTTTCCCCACCCAAAATCAGCTTCGTAAAATGGCATCTTAGAAACATCAGAAAAATGAATCACCATACTGTTTGCAAGTCCTTCAATTGCACCACCAACATGAATGTTCCTTTTATACCGATCAACCACATTCCTGACAGCTTTGTGAACTTCTGCAGCTAAATAATTGTAGTTAATTTCTTCATTAATCGGCAATTTTGCAATTGCCGTCGTCACCATAGCTCCAAGACTCTGTGGTGGCAATAACGGATTCACTATATTTCGCATATTGATAGCAATTGCTGCTGCTATTTGTTTAACAGCAAATTCATGTGTTCCTCTATCTGCATTCTTTATCAGCGCACCTGAAATAAGTGTGGCTATAGCTTCAAAACGTGTTGGACGATCTAAATATGGTCCACTACCAATTTTTTCTCTTAGAGTAGCTATCTTTCCACCATCAAACATAAAATGTTTTCCTACAAGTTCAGTTGGACTATAATCCCAACGATTTTGCTCGTAAAGACTTCTTATTGATGCATAGGCATCGTGTGGAATACAGATGGAGGAATAATCAACAAGCACATCCTTTATATCATTGACGCCATGTGCAATTTCTGCCCAATTTTTGACAAAGTAAGCTGCAGATGCTCCGTCGACAAGAATATGATTATAGCAAACAGTCATTGCTATCCCACCACAGCTAAAGTAATTGACCTGCAGAACTAGGTTGGCTTTACTATAAGTAGTTGTAATTTCTTGCATATTACCCCTGAATGGCAATAGCTGCTTAAACAGACTATTGTCTCTTTTTTGAACAAACTTGGATATCTCATCTACAACTACTTGAGTTTCAATGAAGATCGCACCATGGTCATTACAGTCAAAGACTCCATCTTTAACTTGTCCTGCAAAAGGGTAGTAATAGGTTAATGTTTTGGACAAAGACTTTTTGAGATGGCTTGAAATTTTCATGGCATCTTTGCTTTGTGCTGAGTAAAAGTAAAGTACGGGAGCGGGCATGAAATCACCAAAACCAGCATTACTAGGGAGGAAAGACTTATGGGTTCTTAGGTGGGTTGGGGTTGGAGAAGATGGCTTGATAATTTCAATAGAAATAATTTTGATTTCCATTTCTATTTTCCTGTTAGAAGAAAAGTGGATTTGAGGATTGGCTCATGTTCAGCTAGATCTTTATATATTGGAATTTAGGCAATAACATATAGGGGATTTACGATTATAAAAATCAAACCACAATAATTTCTATTTATGTTTGGACTTCTTTTAAGTTCTCATAATTTGACTATTCGAATCCTAGAACTTAAATATTTAAAGAAACACAATAAAAAACAATTAAAATATAAATATCTTACATTAATTGTTTGTTTGATCAAAAATTGACACCTGATTAAAAATAAAATAACTATTTTATTACACAACATTCCAATAATCACAGACTAGATACTTTTATTTACACACAGATTAGATTAAAATTTTAACTTTTTAGAATAGATTATTATTAATGAAGTCCTTGTTATTTGAAAAAAGAAAAATAAAAAAAGAAATTTTGAATATACATAATTTAAGTCCTTAAAGTTTTAAAATTATATAACCTAAGTACTTATTTTCTTGTTATTTAATTTAAGTCCTTGACGACCTTTAATTGCCACCGCTAACCGCCACTGACCACCATTTAATATTATTCGTTTGGATCATGGATATTGTTTAATGTATTGTTGAACGTTCTATGTAACGATACTATCATCATTATCATTTGAGTAACTATTTATCATAAATTTAAAATTGAATTTTCGGATGTCAAAATTCAATACCAAAATTTACGGTGAATGGTTTCTCAAATGACAATAATAATGGTATTGTTACCTTCAACAAAGACTTCAATGATATCCACGGTTATCTAAACTAATGACATTAAATGGTAGTCAATCATAGTCCATGCTTGTCGTGACGGCAGTTAAAGGTGGCAAAAAATTGAATGAAATAAGAAGAAAATAAAGAGGACTTAAATTATATAATTTTAAAATTTTAAGGACTTAAATTATATATTTTTAAAATTTTTGGTTTTTGAATTCCTTTTCATAAATAATGACTTAGATAATAAAATCCTTTTTAGAATTTATCTTTTATCAAGTACAATTTGTTATTATATATTTGAATAATGAAAGATTTGTCCTTGAGCAATATGATTATTACATCTCTATGACAATGACATAGAGAATTAATTTCATAATATTGGGCTTAGTGCTACTGAGCACTACATAAATTTAGTTATTTTAATAATGTTATCAAATTTAATTTTCTTAAGCACACATAATGTTGTTTAATATAGACCCATAAAATTGGTATTATTATATTCATTAATTGTTAATAGAGCAATGTAGTATATCCCGGACTAGATATACTACGTAAACTAATTACATGTTCCCAAAAAAATTTTAATTAATTACTAATTTTTTGGATATAATACTTCCAGTGATGATCTCGAAAAATCTCTTAATTATAATTAAACTAAAACACAATTTTTTTTATGAGTGACTGAATTTATGTGTATTTTTATAAAATGTGCACTCAGTCAAACATGGTTGGTTAAAAGCAAACGAAAATGTCTTTTAGATTGATTGTAATAATAATATAATCAATTAATTAAGTCGTTGTATTATTCTTATAATTTATAATTTATAGGGATATTTTGATAACTTCTTGAGATGATGCTAATTAGTATCACAAAAATTTGATGTAAAAACAATTTTAAATTCAATTGTTTTAATGAAATAAATAAATCAAAAGGAAAGATTTTAAAAGAACTTTGGAGGAGTGCAATACAATAACTTAATTTAATAGTTAACAGCTAGAGCTACAAAATGCTTTTATTACTCAGTTTGACCTTTTAATTCGCCAAACGCATTAATTTTAGTGGCACTGAAGAATAGTTCATAAGAAGTATATATGCTATTTTTGGTCTATTAAAAGAAAATTAAAATTTGACTCACAATAAAAACCTTTTTGGAATTTTTAAAGAAATTAAATTATTTGAAAAAACTAAATTTTATTTATTTTCTTATAATAAAGTTTTAAAAACTTGTTTATTAAAATAATTATATTTCTTTCTAGAAATTATTTGTGGCTACCAAGTAATTAACGAACTTTTATTTAAACTCTAAATATAAATACTGTACTTATAAAAGATCTAACCAAATATTATATATTACACAACAAGTCATTTTATCATGGGATATTTTGATTTCATCTCTAAATTTTACTGAAATAATAAATAATGTTATAATTTAGTCAATTTTCATAATTTTGTTTATGACGTTATAATATTTAGTAAGAATAAAATTACTTGAAATTACTTATTTTCCCTAAATAATGAAAATATTAAAGAAAATTATTACATGAGTACAAATAATGTAAAATGAAATAGAATTAAAAAACCAGGTTAACATGTGAAAGCTATCAAATAATGTATTTTTACAACTTATTAATTCCAGACTTTAAACTATATGTAAACTAATTACTAAACCAAATTATGTTGCTTTTTCCCAAAATATTAAGATCTTTTATACCTTTTAACCCTCTATTTTTTTTTCTCTTACTTCTAACTTGGAAAATTTATCTCCTACCATTTCTCACCTTTATTTTATTTTCTCTCCTATCATTAAATCTTCTCATTTTAATAATGAATTATAAGTATATTCGCCAAGTAGCAGATAAGATATGCTGTGAAGGAGACTCTTTAGGGATAAGGAAGCATCTTGCAATAGTATAATAGTAAACATGTAGTAATTGTACTACTATTATAGCTACTCTTATAGGATTCCTTCTAGGTCTATATAAGGATCCCCTTAATCTTGTATAAAGCCGACTACGATAGACTTATGTAAACTTGAGTGTGCTTTTGTACAATAATAACTTGCATTCTCTTTTCTTGTAAATAGTTAATTACTGATTTTGAGGACAACCTATATGCTTGGGACTAATAAAGGCAAAAGACCAAACTTCATCATCTATCTACTTCATGTGCTTTTTTAGGTCTTGATTCCTGCAATGATCTTGGATAAGCAAATGGGACTCACATGGGACCATAGCAATAACGTATTATAAGTATATTCACCAGGTGGCAAATGTGGTGTGCTATAAAGAATATGTAATTATTGGTGTGTGAGCTATAAAAGAGATTGCTTAGGGATAAGATGTAATGACTATTATTAGTCCAAACTTCCTTATCCTTAGAGAATCTCCTTTTACAATTCACACACTAATAACTACGTATTTTTTATAGCACACCATACCTGCCACCTAGCGAATATGCTTATAATACATTGTTGCTATAGGTCCCATATGGATTTTATCGTAAACTGAAAAAATTTAAATAAAAATTATTCTAATTAATTTATCTAAAAAATTTAAATAAAAATTATTTTAATTAATTATTTATCTAAAAATTTTAAAAATTATCATATTCATAAGAATGCATGGAATGTTCAATTGCTAAAACTTTTAGCTTTAATTTTGAATTTACAATATAATTTATTTTCAGGCATTTAATTAAAGTATTTAAAAAATTTAATAATTCTATTACCATCAAAATCATTATTGTTGTTGCTGTATATATGTCTTTTTATGAAACAATAGTATCTAAATTTCAAACTTTTTAATACATATTTACAAAATAGTAATTTTTGAGTTTTTCAACTAATAAAGGATAATTAAAATAAAAAAAAAACGTTTGAGGTGAGAGAAAGAAAAAGGAAAAAGACATAATTGTAGGAACCTTTTATATTTATTAGATTCAATCTTAGGCCTCCTAATACCCTTGATCTGGGGCTGATAATTAATATAAAGATATGTGTAAGAAAAAAGTGTCCTTGATCCACCCAAATAGTTACAGGTTTTAAATAATTTATATTTCATGAATATTTTTATAATGTTATATTTTTACTAATTGTAACAGGTTTTAATAATTTATATTTCATGAATATTTTTATAATAATAAATTTATATTTTTGTTAATTGTTTTAAGTTGCAAAATAATCCTATTTCAGAATTCTATCTAACTTAATAATTTTATTTTATATTTTACAATTTTATTTAATTTTTAAATCTTAAAGGATCTGCTTCCTTTTTTTTTAAGAAAAGTTTGAGTAAAAATACAATGTCAGCAAACAAAATGCAAAATATTTATATTTTAGATGTATATTTTAGGTTTATATATACTTTGGCTTCCACACGTTACAAGGTTATTCATTTATCCCTTAATTATTAATTATTTTTGTAATATTAACCGATTAATTTATTTTTTTTAAAATATTTTGACCCTTTAGTTATTCATTTTTTACTCCTCTCATGGTCTGTTTCCTATATTTTTTCCAAGTAAAGATTTAAATAAAAATGCAGTTTCGGCAAACAAAATGCAAGATAAAATATTTTTTTATAGATTAAAATATATAGCGTTTACTTATAATTTTTATTTTTTACTCAAATTTAAATTAGTTTCACATATAAATATACTTGAAGGTAGGGATTATTAAGTTGGTAACATTAGATTCTATTTTTCTATTTAAAATTTGTTTATTAATACAAAAGTTTTGTTATTTTACCATCTAAATCTCGTGCACTTCTGCTACTCACAGTTTTCAATTGCATATCTTATGAAAACAAGAGCAAAAACCTTTAATACAAAATTATGGAGCAACTTAATATGCTTCTTGAAATAATGTATATAGATAGATAGAAGTTGATATAATATATATATATATATAGGGAGAATTCTCGATTTCTATTATATAGGGTATACTTGTTATTTTTTAGTAAATTAAAATTCTTATGGGTATTTTTAAAACTATTAGAATTGTTTGAGTTAATATGCTAAATTTTAGAAACACACATATTATTTTACTTAACTCTATCAACTAACAGAGGGGGAATTCACGGTATCATATCGGAGTATTAGATCAACCAATAGAGAAAAATTGGAAATTCTCCCAATATAAGGAATGTACATATATATGTGTGTGTGTGTGTGTGTGTGTGTGTGTGTAAGCAAATGGATAGTGTTGAAGACCCAATAAAATGCATCAATAGGTTGATAAATTATTTTACCATTTATAGTAAGGTGCCAAAAAGTACATCAAAATGCGCATATAATACTCATGATATTTGTCAATTAGATATATTATTGGAACAAGAATAACAATCTTTAACATACAAAATTATTAAAAAATATATATATATAGATATATATAGTATTGTACATAATTTGATAGTTGGTATTATTTTGAGATTTGGCTACAAATTTTTTGAAATTCATCTAATATGTCACTTTAGAGCGTGTTTCACTAGACAAGGAATATGAATATCCATTAAGTAATTTTCCCAATTAATAGGGTTGGGATCCAAGTAGAATACATCTGTCTCTGTGCCATTGCCTCTTGTTGTGATTCTTAATTCGTCTATGCTTTTATCATCTTAGCTCTACACAAGAATAAGATAAGTCAATTATATTACTAGCTAGCAGATTGTTTGCCAACATTAATTCAGAATTCATTTGGTAGTGCTAAAGAAAAAGCATTAAAATACATATGACAGAAAATTCATAATCCAATTCAATTTGATCAATTTGTTCAATCTAATCTAATATAATCTATTTTTTGGTGGATTTGATGGATTAGTAAATTGAATTGGATCGAAAAATCTAAAATCTATTTACATGCATTGGATTCTATAATATTGTGATTGGGTCAAATTGAAAAAAAATTTCAATCCACCATCTAACATATCATATATGGATTTGGTCAAATTTGCCCAATCTAGTGTACTAAATAGCCCTACTATTTGTGTTATGCATCATAAAGCTTTTTTTTTTTTTACCCTTTTTTGAAAATTTAATTAAAATGTCAAATTGAGCTATTAAAAAAAAAAAGATACATACATGCGTTGAATGAAAGGTATGGTTGGTAAAGTTCTACTATTCTAATCAAATAATTAGCACTCCTACTACCCTCCTCCTAAAATTATCAAGTATTGCAAAAAAAAAATTGTGTTAGGGTAAGGCCAAATAGGTTAAATTAATAGAAAGTGATGTTTTGAACAAAACTTCAATGGTGACAAGTGAATTTCTTCCATCTTTTTCTAAAAGCTATCCACGTTGTTCAAGATTGTAACCTTTTCTTACCATCATTATTAATCCATGGATTCTTCGTAAAGTAATGGAAGTTGTAAACTAGTACATTTCTTTATGTCATGAGATTTCTTAAAGATGATCCAACTTGATAATTAAATATCGATAGCAGAAGGTTGTTTTGCATGAGGCACAACGACCTCGCATTCACCATCATATCAATTGGTATCTACAAAATCACTCAAATTTAATTCTTACTTACTTAGAAAGAATATGCATTCGTGTGTGCATGCACATATGTTCATCTGTGACTACGTGAACATGTGTGTGGGGTTGTCGTTAGGTAGGTTGCATTTGTTTTTTTAGTAGTATTACTTAACCTGTAAGATATTATGCTAATAGTGGCACATGTAGATAAATCAATTATTGGTCAAATTAGTTAATTATAATTTTAACTATATATATATACAAGTTAATAGAACGCATAGTTAAGAGACAATTAAATACTACTTTCTTGAACATGTTTTAATGAAAAACAAATACTTAAAATGTGTTTTAATGACAGATAACTAATTTGGAGGTGTTTTAATAAAACACAAATGGGTCCTCTCCTTGCCTATAAAAATAAAACATAGTATATTTATTTCCATCAATGTATAATTGAGATACTGTGTGTAATTAAGAAGAGATTAAAGGGGAGAAATCAATTTATTCTTGATTGGATCACATCTTCTATGGCTCAAGGTATGTATTATTACTTTTCCAATTATTAAGAATTTATTTTATGAATATCATATAGTTCTACAATTCTAAGATTTAGAATTGATGAAATTATTGGTATTAGAGTGAGGTTTAAGAACTCATGATTTTTCATTTAGAATTCTTAATTTTCCAATTATTCATGAACTCTAAAATGTAATTGGGAATTTTTATGGCAAATTCATAATTATAGAATTAAACTATATATCATATATTATTTATTTCATGGCCTTTTTTATGATTTCCTTATTGCAATTATTGTTTTTGAATCCTTTATGATTTCTTGATTATAATTATTGTTTGGGAATTCATTATTACGAATAAGGACCAAAGTTTTATATTATAAATTATAAAGTTTATGTTATTTTGTATGTATTGGTTTATATTAAAATATTGCCTACTGACTATTCGAAATAATTAAAGAATTGATAGAAGTTTGTTACTATAACATAGAAAACTGTTAGTTATTGAAAAGTTTGTTACGAAATTGCTATTCATGCATGAAATCAATTGGGTTTCGAAGAAGACTAATGAGACATGATGAAATATAATTGAAGTTGTTTATTATTATCATTTTATTTTATTTGTGCAACAACAATAAATACATAAATTTATGATGATAGATTTGTTAGTCATGAAAATGGCCAAATCATAAAATTTCATAAAATTTAAATTTATAAAATATGTCAATTATCCATGAATATAGATGCTTATAAATGACGCAATAGTTATATAATGATTGCTTTTTGTGGATAAATTGAAGTTTATAATTTTAAGACATTTAAAAATCGTCCAAAGGTTGATTACATAGTCTTATAATTATTGTGCATAATTGTCAATAATTTGTATACTCTTTTAGTTGTATTTACATATCCATATATGGTAAATATTTATAATTAGTGTATATGTAATTACCAAATTATTGAAAAACGTATTAACATCATTTATGGTTATTTTGAATGTCATTGTATCTCCCAAAGGAGAACATTAATATAAATTTATTGTTAAATGTTTGAATATGTGTTATATGTTTAATTTATAACTCAAAGTATTAAATTATTCTTGCAATACCTGCTCTTGTTTCTCTTCATTCACATGCTTCGTCTATTTCAATGTTTAATGGACTTAATTTTTCTTATTAGTGTGAACAAATCCAATTCCATTTAGGTGTTTTAGATCTTGATTTGTCATTTCAATCAAAGAAACTTGTTGCTATTACTAATGCTATCAGTGATGAGAAAAGAACTTTCTATAATGTTGGGAAAGATCAAACAGACTTAGCCTGATGTTTATACGAACAACATCAAGACTACTCTTTCCAAAACTGATATTGCTAAAGAATTTATTAAATTTGTGAAAGAGTGTTCTCAAACTATTGATAAGTCACTTGCTAGGACATTTATGGATACTTTGACAAACATTGTAGCAAAAATTAAGTCTACACAGATGAATATAGATGAGAATTTCCTTGTATAGTTTATTATAAACTGATTACCTTCATTATGGTCCGTTCTAAATGAGCTATAACACCATGAAAGACAAATGGAATGTAAATAAACTTCACAATATGTTTGGTTAAAGAAAAAACAAGACTTAAAATCAAGAAACTCATTCTGTTCATCTTGTTAGCAGTAAAGGAGTTGGAAAGAAAGCTGTTTAGAAATAAGGGAAAGGGCAAGCAATGAACACTTAAGGTAAGTGAGTCATTACCTAAATCTACAAAAAGGAACATAACAAATCGAAGTGTCATTTCTGTGGGAAGCCTAGACACTTTCAAAAAGATTACTTGAAACTTAAGACATGGTTCGAAAAGAAAGGTAAATCTAATGCTTTTGTATGTTTTGAATCAAATTTAACTGAGGTTCCTTATTTTACCATTCATGTTTCAAATACAATGTAAGGATTCCTTACAAACTAAACCACAAACCAAAATGATAAGTTTGATGGAGAATCAAGTTAAAGCTCCAGTTTAAGCAACTAGAACTTATTGTTTGATTTTAGATACTTGATGTCATTTGCATTTGTTGCAAACTCTTTATGTTCCTTTTATTTCTTGCAATTTATTTTCTTTGTGTAAATAAGATTCTGTTGGATATCCTGTTAAATTTGGGAATGGATGTTTTAGTTTGTTTAAACCAATAAACCAAAAAATTTTATTAGTTCTAGCTTACTTTGTGATGGTTTATACAAATTAAAACTTGACAATCTTTTTGCTAAGACTTTTTTAACCTTACATCATAATATTAAAACATAATGTGGTTTAGTAAATGAATGTTCAGTTTGCTTGTGGCATAAATATCGGGCCAAATTTTCATATAATGATTGGAAAGATTGGTAAAGAATAATATCCTTCTAGACTTGGATTATACTGATCTTGTTATTTGTGTGGATTACATTAAAAGAAAACAAACAAAACACACAAAGAAACGAACCACAAGAAGCAAACAACTTCTTGAAATAATATACACTGACATTTATGGTCCTTTTGATATTTCATCTCTAGGAAAAGGAAAATATTTTATTATTTTTATTGATGACTTTAACGTTATGGTTATATCTTTTTGTTGCATGAAAAATCTTAATTAATAAATACCTTGGAGGTATTTATTACTGAGGTTGAAAGACAATTAAATAAAAAAAGTAAAAGTTGTCAAGTTTGATAGAGGTGATGAATTTTATGAAAAATATGATGAAACGAGACAATGTCCAAGTCGATTTGCTAAATTTCTTGAAAAACGTGGCATTTGTGCTCAATACAAAATGGAGTAACAAAAAAGCGTAATCGTACTTTATTGATATGTTAGGTAATTCATCTTTACCCATTTCATTAGGATGCATGCATTAAAAACTGCATGCATTTGTTAAACAATGTTCCTGTTAAAGTAGTTCTTAAAACTCCTTTTGAACTATGGACTAGTAAGAAACCAGTTTAACACATTTATATATTTTGGGTTGCCCAACAGAAGTAAGGATTTATATTTCCTTAGTAACTATCTTGAAAAATCTAAAGGGTATGGATTTTATTGTCCTAACCATAGTACGAAAATTATTAAAACTAGAAATGTTAGGTTCATTATGAATGGTGAAGTTAATAAAAGTAAAGAACCACAAAAGTGGAAATTCGAAAAGCTAAGGTACAAGTTCCTTTACCCTTAACTTTTTCTAAAGTTATTATTCATTCAATTGTTTAACAGACGAACAAGGAGCAAGAACAACAAATGAATGATCAAACAATCCATAATGAAGATATGTTAATGAACTTACAGTAAATGAACTACAAGGAATAGCATTAAGAAGGTCACAAAGACAAAGAAGATTGGCTATTTCTGATGATTATGTGTTATATCTATAAGAGTTAGAATTTGACTTAGGAATAAATTAAGAATAAGTTACGTTTTCACAAGCCATTGAATGTACTAATTCTACTAAATGGATAAATGCCATGAAGGATGAGTTGAAATCTATAGGAACATAATGAAGTTTGGGATCTTGTTGAATTACCTAAAGATTTTACTCAAAGAGATGGTATTAATTGTGAAATGACCTTTTCACTAGTCTCTAAGAAAAATTCCCTTTAAATTATTATGGCTTTAGGCTCATATGACTTAGAATTGCATCAAATGGATGTGAAAACTACGTTTCTAAATGGAAATTTAGAAGAAGAAGTTTACATGGGTCAACCTAAAGGTTTTTTCATTGAAGGAAAAGAACATAAGTTATGTAGAATTAAGAAATCAATATACGGACTTAAGCAAGCTTCCACCAATGGCATCTTAAGTTCAATGATACCATCACTTCTTTTGCATTTAAGGAAAATACCGTTGATCAGTATATATATCCAAAGAACAGTGCGACCAAGTTTATATTTCTAATTTTGTATGTTAATGACATCTTGCTTGCTACTAATGGTCTTGGATTATTACATGAGGCCAAGAAATTTCTCTTGAAGAAGTTTGAAATAAAGGATATAGGAGAGGCAACTTATGTGGTTGGAATAGAAATATTTTGGGAAAGATCACAAGAATTATTTGGGTTGTCTTAAAAAGCATATATTAATAAAGTTCTAGAAAGATTAAGAATGGAAAAATGTTTAGCAAGTATCATTCCAATTCAAAAAGGAGATAAATTTAGTCTTATACAATGCCCACAGAATGAATTGGAATGCAAACAAATGGAAAATATTCTTTATGAATCAACTATTGGCAGCTTGACGTATGCTCAAACTTGTACCAAACCAAACAACAGTTTTGTTGTTGGAATGCTTGGTCAATATCAAAGCAATCTAGGATTAGATCACTCAAGCATTAACAAGAAAGTATTGAGGTACTTGCAAGGGATGAAAGATCACATGCTTACTTATCAGAGATCTAATTATCTTGAGATGATTTGATATTCATATTTAGACTTTGCTGGATGTTTTGAAACAAGGACGTCTACATTTGGTTACATGTTCCTTTTAGTAGAAGTAGTAGTCTCATAGAAAAATGTGAAACAGTCTATGATTTCTACATCCATTATGTAAGCTGAGTTTGTGGCATGATTCGGAAGGCATAATTCAAAGCAATTGGTTGTGGAACTTTATTTTAGGATTTAGAATAGTCGACAGTATTGGCAAACCGCTGAAAATTTACTGCGATAATTCTACAACAGTCTTCTTCTCTAAAAACTAAGTATTCTAAGGGTGCTAAACGTATAAAATTGAAATATCTTGTCGTTAAAGAAGAAGTTCAAAAATGAAAAGTGTCAATAGTGCATACTAGCACAATTCAATATGACATTAAAGTATATTAGATATATCTCATGATCTTATATTAGAATTTGCATAAATATTAAAAATTATTTAGGTCCATATGGCTAATTGTTAAAGCCTTAAATCTTATGGTACGCAACATACTCGATGATAGCCTTGCATCGAGTTGACAGGTTGTAAGCTTTACAAAAGGCTACGCGCAGGTTTCAGCAAATTGAAATAAAGGTAGGAGACTACGTTGCGAAGAGTGACGTTGAATATTCTGAGAAAAATTAGTGTTTTGGGAACACTTTGAGGACAACCAGAATTATTGATATGCACCCATCTAATTCAAATCATGATTGTAAGCGAGAATGGTAAAGGCAAGAATAAGGTAATAGCTGAGGTGTGCAATAGGTGTCAATAATAAACTATGCAAGTGAATACGAATACGGGCAGTGAGCTAGAAAACTTAAGGCAGTGGTGGGGGTATTCAGTAAGGCCCTAAACGGGGTGTACTTATTAGGATTAAGGTGAGGACGACTTGGTCTTGATGAGGTATTAGGCAAGGACGAAGTCAAGATGACTTGGCTAGGCAGTTCCTTAGCTTAAGGGAAGTAGTACACAAAGTGGCCTTAAGACTAGTTCATTTGACTAGAGAATATGTATGATTATAACTTGTGTGTGAGACATGTGGCCCTAACAATCACAGGCGTTGGTTGCCTTTACATGTATATATATAGGGTAGTGAGAATGTTAGAGGTGATCAAGTGAGTTGAATAAGTCTCTAGTATAGCAAGTCTTGCACATTTGTAATCTTTTTTTAAGAGAAATAAAAAAGTTGAAGAGAGCTTTTTTTTTTTGTAAATTTACGCAAGTAAATTGTATTTTCTTTCAAAGTACAAAAGTTTCGAGAGTTAAACCTCCATTGCGAAAGTGTGCAATTGTTGGCTAAAGTCATTTAGCGCAAGCGCAGGGTAGCTGCATTAATAAAAAGTCCCCTGTGACACTAATCTTATTGAATAAAATCTTGCTTGAATATAAAAGGATATGATAATTAATTAATACTAACTTTTAGTTTGAGTGATAATTCAATAATACTAATTTATGTGATCACTGATTACCTTTCGTGAAACTTGGTCATGGCTGCTGAATTAACAATAAGGTGTAAATCGTTGCACACCTCTTATTTTAAAATATTACAAATATGAGGGTCAAAATAAAATTTGTCAGGAAGATTCAAACTAAGAAGACGATCTCTCAGTTCGAATGATCAAAACCAACGAGTTTACATCCCTATTTCTAGCCGATCAGAAGCTGGATTACTCACCAAGCATCTCTTCTCGTCATGCCCGATACAAGCTTCAACAACAAGTGTCAATTTGCAGAAAAAATAGCACAAGCAGTAGCTGTCCCAGCACAAGTTTCAGCCGTCCATGGTTTCTTCCTGGAGCCACACCTGTCCCTGAAAGCCACCTGCATCAACCTTCTTCTTGCAACTGTCTTGAAGTTCTGAAAATGAGCCACCTGGACAACAACTGCCTAAACCCGTGATTACTATAAATCCTCGATTAAGGATTTTCCTTTCCGGGATGAAAAAACCTGTAACTAGCTGTCAGATTTGAGCAGTATTCTTTGCAGATTGTTCCAAGAAATATATGGTTTGGTTTGGTGGGACATGTTAACTTTCTTGGACGCCACTGTCGATTTGGATTTTCTGCTTGCTTTCTAAATTTTGGATTGTCTATATGATTCAATACGTTTTTGCTGCTGCATTTCATGTTTATTTGTTATTCTATGCGTTATGCTTGTTAAATAGTGGTATTTGGTCTATCTATATATGAGCTAAATTTTACAAAGCTGAGAGCTGATTCCTGAGAAAAAAGAAAAAGATCATACAGAATGCAGAGAATCAGTTTTAGAATTCTAATGAGACTGAAAATTATTTTGATTAATTTGTTTGTTTGGCATATTGACTTACACAGATTATCCTTTGCAGTGCAGTGGGCAAGTTAACGCGTCCAAGGCCTTAGCCGATATAGTTGAATGTTAAATTAAGACTGGGATTGCAGTCACAGCGATTATATGTGCGCTGAAGGATGGAGGATCTGAGCACATATTGCTGATACCATGTCATGACTGTTAATGATTAATAACATTGCATACTTGTAATAATTATTCGATCTCTTAATTTCTACTTCTCATTTTACTTTTACGCAAGTTCTTACTCTAAGTAATCTGTTTAGAATTAAAATGTACGTCAAAGACAAGTGATCCTGATGCAAATGGTAAGAAGTTCTTCGTTAAACTAATGACTGTCAGTACCACTTTTTGGTTTTTTTTTTCATACATATATACATTTGGCATGATACAGGGAGTTCCCAGCCACAGCCTTCTCCTTCTTGGTTGGAAGAGTGGTAGATTATTTTCTGGGCAATGATTTTTGAGATGGCATGACTAATTTATCCAAGAATTTCCTCCATCTTCTAATGTTCTCTTCTTTTTTATTTTTTTTTTAATGTAAATAGTTGTCAATTTTTGGGCTATGTTTAGAAGGTCGGGATAAAGCACTCCATGAGACAGGTAGACAGTCATATGAAGAGGTGCTTCAACCAATATGCGAGGCAACCTTGCTGAAAGCAATAGATGACTTGCCGATGTTGGGTATAATTGCTGGAGATAAAATGGTCTCAAGCTATGGCCTTAAAACTTATGAAGTCTATGTGTGTCTCTCAAGCTATGCCCTGGTGTCCTTAATTGGAAATCAAGTGTAAATATTACAATATTAGTTGGATTGGGACAATGGATCTTGGGTTATGTTGTCAGTTATGTTTGTATATTGTAGATTGGGATATGGTAATTTGTTGATTATGTTGGTAATAATATCTATTGTTCTAGTTTTGTTATTTTGGTCATTTTAGTTGTGTTGTTAATTAATATAAATAAATTGCATCAAAATATTTGCAAAAAAAATTAAAAATACAAAAAAAAATAATTTAAAAGAACGGACAAATAAAAAAATTACACAAAAAAAAATTGAACAAATAAAAAAACTGAACAAACAAAAAACTCAAAAAAAAAAGAAACAAGTATGCCAAAAAATGGGTCAATTCTTGATAAAAATAATTCTTAGAAATCTGATAACTTTATAATAATCTCTATCATAAATTTTTGATAAATCATTATTCATGCGTTGTAACAAAAACTACTTTTGTCATGAAATTATGTGCAAACATTGTCAATTATGCATGAATAGACCGAAACGATGATGTGTGAACACTATCAACTACGCATGAATGGACTTTAGTTACCAGATAAACGCTACCGCTGTCACAAAAGGCCATCCTTGATAGATATATAAATCATTTATGATTGTTTCTATAATAGCTATTTTCGCTAAATAACTATTATTGTATATACCATTATTTTATAATAAATCAAGATTTTGACAAATATTTTTAACATCATTAAGACCAATTAATCCAATAGAGTAATTAATTTAAGGACATATAAATCTTTTTCCCTTCTATATATTTTTGAAATTCTTCATCATATTAGAATAAGTTAAAGATTTGAAGTCAATTCCATAAATATTTAGAAATCTTGATAATTTTGTGAGAATCTCTATCATAAATTTTTAATAAATCATTATTCATGCGTTGTAACATAAACTACTTTTGTCATGAAATGATGTTGTGCAAGCATTGTCAACTACGCTTGAATAGATCGAAACGATGATGTGCGAACGCTGTCAACTATGCATGAATGGACTTAGTTAACCCATAAACGCTACTGCTATCACGAAAGGTCATTCTTGATAGATATACAAATCATCTATGATCGTTTTTGTAATACTTATTTTTGCTAAATAACTATTATTGTATATACCTTTATTTTATAATAAATCAAGATTTTGATGAGTATTTTTAACATCAATAAGACCCATCAATCCAATAAACTTTAAGGAGGTATAAATCTTTTTTCCTTCTATATATTTTTCATACTTTTCATCATATTAGAATAAGTTAAATATTTGAAGTCAAACTTTTAGAGGGAGTTATACATCATTTAAATGATGTGTTACTATGAAAAACGATTTGCAGAGAGTCAGGAATAATTATATTGTCATATCACTACAAAAAGCAATAGCATACAATTTAATTAATAAATAAAAATTAAAAGTACTAACACATGTTCTCTGTGAAAGATGTAAATTGAACAATAATTGTGAGGTGGTCTATTAACAATTGCCATTACAAAATTAAAAACAATTTATTTTATAATTTGATTAAGATAATGTATTGTAAAAATTAGTACATGTTTTTAAACTTATGCAAAATGAGAAATTTTATTAAATGAAAAGAAACCAAACTACAATTCAAGGGGAGTCTAAGGTAAATGCTTAATCGGACCATTCATATCCTTAATTTATTGAAAACTTAAGATATCGCATATCCCAGGAGTAACTATCACAAGTTACTTACTTTTCATAATCTAGCCCTTTTTGACACAAAAGATTGGGTATAAGAAAGAAATTCATTATCTTGTTCAAATTTAGCCATTTCTTCTTTAGGTAATGCAATGAATGCTTCAACTCCTACACCGTCGCTGGTGGGCATTAAGCATGCAACCTTAATATTGAAGGTCATCAAGGATAGCAATGTGGGCTTTCCCCACCCAAAATCGGCTTCATAAAATGGCATTCTTGAAAGATCAGAAAAATGAATCACTGTGCTGTTTGCAAGTCCTTTAACTAGACCACCAACATGCTTGTTCTTCTTATATTGATCAACCACATCCTTGACAGATCTGTGAATCTCTGCTGCTAAATAACTGTAGTCAATTTCTTCGTTAATAGGAAATTTTGCAATTGCCGTTGTCACCAGATTCCCAAGACTCTGCGGCGGCAATGGCGGGTTCACTATATTACGCAAATTGATAGAAATTATAGCTGCCAACTGTTTAGCAGTAAATTCATGTGTTTCTCTATCTGCATTCTTTATCAGCGTACCTGAAATAAGCGCGGCTATAGTCTCAAAACGTGTTGGATGATCCAAGTATGGCCCGCTACCAATTTTTTCTCTTAGAGCAGCTATCTTTTCACTATCAAACATAAAATATTTTCCAACAATTTCAGTTGGACTATAATGACAATGATTTTTCTCGTAAAAACTTCTCAATGATGTATAGGCATCATATGGAGGATAGATGGAGGAATAATCAACAATCACACCCTTTATATCATTGGCACCACGTGCAACTTCTGCCCATATTTTGACAAAGTAAGCTGCAGTTGCTCCATCGACAATAATATGATTAAAGCAAAACGAGATTGCGATCCCACCGCAATGAAAGTAATTGACCTGCACGACTAGGTTGGTATTATTATAAGTAGCTGAAATATCTTGCATATTACCCTTTAATGGCATTAGCTGCTTAAATAGATTGTTGTCCCTTTTCTGAAGAAGCTTAGACATCTCGCCAACAACTATTTGAGTTTCGATAAAGATTGCACCATGATCATTACAGTCAGTTGAGGCTCCATCTTTAACTTGTCCCGCAAAAGGGTAGTAATAGCTTAACGTTTTGGACAAAGAGTTTTTTAGATGGCTTGAAATTTTCGTGGCATCTTTGCTTCGTGCTAAGTAAAAGAGAATCATAGGAGCGTAACCATTAAGAGCAACATTATCAGGAAGGAAAAACTTGTGGGTTCTTAGTTGGATTGGGGTTGGAGAAGATGGCTTGATAATGTCTGTAGAAATGATTTTGATTTCCATTTCTATTTTTTTTTTAGAATAGTGGATTTGATGATTTGTTCAAGTTTAATTACATATTTATATATAGGAATATGAGCAATAGGATATAGTAGATTTAAGATTATAGAAGTCAAACCACAATGATTCGGATTTATGTTTGGATTTCTTTTAAGTTCCCATAATTTGACTATCCGAATCCTAAAACTTAAATATTTCAACGGACACAATGAAAAAAAATAATTATCTTATATTAGTTGTTTGCTTGGTCGAAAACTGACAGCTAATTAAAAATGAAGTTTATTTTACTTACGCAATATTCCAATGATCACATATTTTTGTTTGCACATACAATTTATTTATTATATATTTATATAGTTAAAGATTTGTCCTTAAGCAATATGGTTATTAAATCTTTATGTCAATGACAAGTATAGAGAATTAATTTCATAATATTGGGCTTAGTGTTAATGGTACTGTAAAACTTAGTTATTGATTTTAATAGTTTTTATCAATTTAATTTTCTTAAAACGTATTAAAAAAGTTAAATAAAGAATATGAAATTAAATATAATTATTTTTACTATAACATTTCTAAATAAGCCTTTGTCCAACATCGACCTAGCAAGTATCTGCCCCTCATTTAAAGTTCAAGTTTTCACATTACCAACACATTTTGTCTCTTCAACTAAAAATGATTCCTTAAATTATTCAACTGACAAATGTCACTTTAAATGATTAATTTGGTAGGTTACAAATTTGGATTCTTCTAAGAGTTTACTTATTCATTATTATAAGATATCTTAAACATCTATTTGCCTTGCTGTGGTCCAAGTTGGCGGTCTCAAATAACTTTAATTAAGTTATGCTATTAAAAAAAAAAAAAAAAGGAGATGTTTCTTGAATTTTCTTCCTGCTAAGAAAGCATTTATTCCTCGGTTCATTTTTCAAAATCTTTCTATTGATACGTGCAGGAGATAGGCCAATTCTGCAACTTTTTGCTCAATTTCTTGTGGAGTAAAATTCTCACCATGACTATTTTAAGAAAATGGCCCCCAAGCCTCTGATTTCTATATAAAGGACATGATTGCAATGCAATTTTTACTCTTAAATTGAATAAAACTAATCAACATTTGTGATATTTATCCACACTTATGGTGCCAACTCTAAAAGCTTGTCACTCTTATGGTGCCAACTCTAAAAGCTTGTCACTCTTGTTCCGCATAATTTTCAAGAATAATTTAAGTCCATATAATTTGCTTAATTTAAGTCCATAAAATTGGTATTATTATATTCATTAATTAACAGTTAATAGAGTTATGTAGTACATCTCAAACCAAGAAATACTACATAAACTAATTACGTGTTCCCAAAAAAATGTTAATTAATTACTAATTTTTCTGATATAATACTTCCATTGATGATCTCGAAAAATCTCTCAATCATAATTAAATTAAAACACAAATTTTTTTTATGAGTGACTAATTTATATGTATTTCTTAAAAGAACTTTCGAGTAGTGCAATACAATCACTTAATTTAAATTGTTAACAGCTTGGGCTCTCATTTTGCATAACTTACAAAATACTTTAAATACTCTTTTGATTAATTTTAAATGTTAAAAATCTATTTTAATTTTTTAATATTATTTGATTGATATTAAAGAATAGTTTATGAGAATTATATAAACTGTTTTCTTTTACATAAAAAAATTCAAATTTTTACTCATAGTGAAGCTTTTATGAACTTATTTAAAAAGTTAAATTGGATTAAAGACCCTTTACTTTATTTTAAAAATTTTATATTATTTTCTTATAATATAGTTTAAAACTTATGTATTGAAGTAATTACAATTTTTTTTAAAAATTGTTTTTGATAACCAAGTAATTAACAAGCTTTTATTTAAACTCACTTATAAATATTTTACTTATAAAATATCTAGCCCAATATTATATATCCTACAATAGTTAAAACATTTTACTATGGGATATTTTGAATTCATCTCTGAATTTTGCTAAAATAATAAATAAGAATGTAATTGGATCAATTTTAATAATTTCATTCACGACATTATAACAACTAGTAAGAATAAAATTATTTGAAATTAATTATTGGCCCTGATTAATGAGAGTATTAAAGAGAATTATTACATCAATACAAATAGTATAAAATTACATAGAATTAAGAAAAAACCGTTAATTGATGAAAACTATGAAATAATGTAGTTTTGCCACTTATTATTACTAGATTTCAAACTATATTATAAAGTATTTATTAAACCAATTATGTTGCATCCAATTGATTGTAGAAAAAAAAAAACTCAAGTTTTTATTGAAATATTAGAAAAAATTAAATTATTAAATTTTTTGCGTTTGATTAGTTTGGTAAAAATAAATAATTAGTAAAATTTTATTATGGACAAAACGATGGATAGACAGGTTCTTCTGTGATAGGAGACTGCTAAGGAAACTTGTATACGTTTTGTGGACTTATAATTAATTGCAATATAGATCATCTCGTGAATGAAATAATTATTAATATCATTTTAAACTTTTGTAATATTATTAATTTAATGATGGAAAATATGTAATTAAAAATCATCCATTAAGTTTATGCGTCAAAAGTCGGTAAAAATGTGTTGGATTCTCCTAAAATTCTTATAACTTATTAATATAAAATGTTACTATTTTGTATTTTAAAAGTTAAAATACTAAGAATCTGACTTAAGATTGATAGGTTTTTTTATAAATTTTAATAATTACTCAAAATGAAATATTAGAAAATTTATTTAAAAATGAAGATTATATACTTTTATTAACTAAATTTTCTAATAAAACTATTAAAAGTAATAATTCTTTATTAAAATTTGTGTAATACAATAATATTAGTTTAAAGGAACGGCTTTTATGTTTCTTGCGTGGTGGAAAAAATATCATAATACTTTAAAAGTATTGCATGATATTTTAAAGAATATCATAATTGTAACACCCCAAATGTAATTTATTGCGTTATAACTTAATATTGATGTCTCAACTTCCTTAGTTTTCCTCAATTTATATTATATATCTTCAAAACTTGTTAACTATATTATGATAAATACTAAAACCAGTTCAGTCTCTTCGAATTTAATTAATAATTATCTAATCAATTTTATCAATTTTTCAATGCTGACATTAAGTTATGATTTTCTTAGTTAGCTATATTACTTTTTATTTATGAATAAGTTATATTGCTAATTTACAGAAAAGAAAAAGAATTATATCACTAAAATATTGGAGAAAATTAAATTAGATAAATTTATATTTATCAGTATAGTGTTAATTTTTGAGTGAAGGTGACAAAATAGAATATGAAACTTTTGCAAGTTTATGAATCAAACAGAAAAAATTATACTTACCACTATAGTATTAATTTATATTTTTTATTGTCTCATTCAATTTGAACCAACATAAATCAAACTAAAAAAACTTAAATGATCAAATCAAACTAATTAAAATCTATTTGCATCAATTTAAATTTATACGATTGGAATTATGACTAAAATTTATATTATTTTCACTTATTAGTTTTACTTTAATTTCTATTGTCGTTTTCATACTTAGAATTAATTAGTACATTAAATACACCGATTAAATTAAAATTAAGAAAAAATAACGAATTTTAAGACTTAAAATTTTATTCATATTAATATCTTTTTAATGGCAATAAATTTCTATTTTTGTTAATTGCTTTAAGTTGAAAAATAATCCTATTTCATAATTCTGTCCAACTGAATAATCTTACTTTATATTTTAACTTTTAAATTTCGTAGGGCCCGCTTCTTTTTTCTTTCAAGTAAAGCTTTGAATAAAATGCAGTTTCAGCAAATAAATGCGAGATAAAATACTTTTTATAGATTAAGGTATCATTTACTTTTAATTTTTTTAACTCAACTTTAAATTAGTTTGAAATTTAAATATAGGGAAAAGGATTTGTAGCTCCCTAAGGTTTAGCTATTAGGCTAAGTAATTCTAATGGTTTTAAAAATATCCATTAGAGTGCTAATTTATTTTAAAGTAACCATTATACCTTATTAATAATAGTTATTTAATAAAAATAAATATCAAATCTTTAAAACTTGACAAAACAAAATATATTCATAAATAAATAATGTTTCTAGCATATTAAAAATAAATAAAATTTTTCATTTTTATAATATTATATTATATACAATTTAACTATATATAAATAAATTTAAATTATAATATAATCATAAATATTTTGTATTATAATATATTTACTATAAATAAATTTTTTGTGCTTTTTTTATTTTCCAATCCATAATTAATGTTGAATTGTTAATTTATTGTAAATTAAACAATTTATATTTATATTTAAGTTATAATATGTAATATATAAAATTTACATGTAATATATGCATAATTAATTACAAACAGATTATAAAGTAATACATTATTATTATCATATTTATTTTTAACTAAGATTTTAAAAATAATAATTTTTAACTAATTACTATTAAATATGCATACAGTCATTATTTTATAATAAATTGGGGATCTTCATAAATATTTTTTAAACCATCAAAAATAATCAATGCAATAAGTCAAACTTTAAGGCCCTATAAGTCCTTTTTCCTCTAAATATACCTAAAGAATGGAGATAATTAAATTGGCAACATTAGATACTACTTTTTTATTTAAAATTTATTCACTGATACACATATCCTATTATTTAATTATTTAAATCATCTGAGCTTATGGTACTCATAGTTTTGAATTATATATCTTATTAGAACAAGAGCAAAACCTTTTAATATTCAAAATTATAAAACAACATAATGTATTTCTTAAAATAATATATATTAATAAATAGACAAATATATAAATGGAGGTGGCAATTTGAATAAATGAATCGTATGTGCATCAATATAATTACGATTTATTTATTATTCGTGTGACAAATACGATTTGTTTATTATTTATATCAAGTTTTTTAAAATTAAATATGACCCATTTATTTAGACATGATTATTCATTTTTTTATTTAAACATAATTATTCGTTTTATTAATTGTGTTTTAAATGAATAAACAGATTACGGAAATCAAACACAAATACGACACAATTATTAATCATTCAACACAGGCACGATGGCATTATTATTTATGTCGAATTTTCAAATTCAAATTCATTTAATTGCATCAAACTCTTGTTGTGTCCCAAATTGTCACCTCAAAATATAAATTAGATAAGTTTTATTTATCAAATGAGGAAATGTCAATTTTATATATATATATATATATAGATAGATAGATAGATATACGAACAGCTAGTATTGAAGACTTAAATTACATCACCTGCATACTGATAAATTATTTTACCATTTATAGTATGCTGCTGTAGAAGTAAATCCAAATGGGCTAATAATACTAACATTTATCAATTAGATATCTTATTAGAACAAGAGTCACAATCTTCAAGTACATACAAAATTATTAAAATACGTATTGTATTGTATATAATTTGATAGTGTTAATTATTTTTAGATGTGACTAGAAATTTTTGGAAATTCATCGTATAGGTCACTTTAGAGCATGTTCGCTATACTACGACTATGAATATTCATTAAGTAATTTTCCCAACTAATAGGGTTGGGATCAAAGTAGAACATATCTGTCTCTGTGCCATTGCCTCTCGCTGTGATTCCTAATTCGTCTGTGTTTTTGTCATCAAAGCTGTACACAAGAATAAGCTAAGTTAATTATATTGACTAGCTAGCAGATGGTTCACAAAAATTAATTAGTTCATTTGATAGTGTTAAAGAAAAAGCATTAAAGTATATTTGCGCTTATACATTTTAACACTTCCTTTTTTTACCCTTTTTAGAAGATTCATTAACATGTCAAATTGGGCAATAAAAAATAAAGAAACACACATGGCGTTGAAGAAAAGGTAATGGCTGGTAGAGTTCTACTATTCTCATTAAATAATTAGCACTCCTACTACCCTCGCCCTGAAATTATCAAGTAATGACAAAAAAATTGTGTTAGGGTGAGACCAAATATGTTAAATTAATAGCTAAAGTGATGTTTAGAACAAACCTTCAGTGGTGACAAGCAGTGAATTTCTTCCATGTGTTTATAAAAGCTATCCAAGTTGTTCAAGACAGTAACCTTTTCAATCTTAGTGGGCTTTCCATCATTATTAATCCGTGGATTCTTCGTAAAGTAATGGAAGTTGTAATCTAGACCATTTCTTAATGTCATGAGATTTCTCAAAGATGATCCAACCTGATAGATATTGGTAGCAGAAGGTTGTTTTGTACGAGACACCATGGCCACTATCATTGCATTCACCACCATATCAACTGGTATCTGCAAAATCATTCAAGTTTAATTTTTGCACGCGTATATGCGCGTGTAGGGTTGTTTTTAGCTAGGGTACATTTTGTTTTAACAGTAGTACTTAAGCTCACCACATCCTAAACAGCTTTAGCATCTCCGAGCAAGTAAGGTAATTTTCCTTGGGCGTGGAGAGCCAAAAGGATATCCATGGTTCTGTGGAAACAAAGTTTAAATTCAGAAATAATAACAAGAAACAAAAATTAACATACATTAAAATTTTAGTTTTTTCATTATTATTGTACTCTTCATGAGAACTTTTCACCATTAATTAATTTGAACTTTAAAACAAAGGGTGTTATGATTAAAGCTACTTAATCAACTCTTTTTACACGTTAATCTTTCATAGGATTGACCTACAATGGTCTAAAATGACAATATATAACTGCATGATCCACTTTTTATAAAATCAGTTGGCTAAATTATAGCTTCGAAATCTTGATCTTACAATGCAAGTCAGTCAATAAATCTTGTGAAGGATCGCTATGAATATTGAGGACGATCTTCACAATCTTCATAATTAATCTCCACATTATGCTTACACGACAAGAAACCAAATGAAGGCTATGAAGACCATGAAATCTTTTTCGATAATGATCTGTGCCAATCTTTCTGAAGGTTCATTGGCTAATTTACAAGTACTATAATGCAATATATACTACAGTCACTATTTGAATACCAACCTCAATACTAAGCTTACCTGAAGCCTTGAAGCCAACCGGGAAACGGTTCCTTGTAAGTACTACTTATGATGGTAGGGCGTATGGTGACCACTGATAGATTTTCTTTTAATTGTTGTATAAGCATTTCTCCCATTGCCTCGGTGAAAACATATGTATTTGGCCATCCATACATCTTTTCCCAGACAAATTAAACGTTTCAATGGAGTTTATTGATTTCCAAGTATAATAATCTAGAGTCCTGGTCTAGTATAACTGTTGCAATATACAGCTACATTAAATATAGAGAAGTGGGATCAATTTTTTGAGAAGTGAAGAACTCTTGTCATCACAGAGATTTTTGAATTTAGTTGAGTGAGATTCAATCCTCTATTTGTTGCAATGTATATTTTAGTCACTATGTTGTAGTCTTAGCCAAAAATATATATAATATCTTTGAAAATTAGGAGGACCTTTTGATGCCCAAATCTTTCATGGCAACTGCAATTTCTTTTTCTGAAGCTCCTTCAGCTCTGAGTTTATTCATTTCTTGCTCCACTAAGTTCTTTTACACATCAATGTTCAAGTTAGATTCCCCATTAAGTGTCTCACCCATTTGATATGAGTTTTCCAAGATGAGTCCTTGCCTCTGAAGAAACATAATCTACCTTTTAATAATACAATAAGATTACTTTTATAGATAAAATTCAATTACACGAACTAATAAAATTTATTACGTCATTTTACATATTATATTTTCACAAGATTAATGAAAAAATTCATTGAAGTAAAAAATATATATATATATATACATGAAACGTGGTAAAAATATATAATAGTGTTATATTAAGTAGGACATGAGTTTGTACATGGTAATTATGTGCTTGTATTTGTACCAATTAATTAGAAAAATGTGAAGTATTGCTTTGTAGGGTAGGGATTATATTATATACGTACGTACCAGTGGAAACATGAACAAGGACCTGTAGCTTATGCATTTCTTAGCGAAGTTTACAACATGCAAAGCTGCCAAATTATTGATACCAAGTGCAGCATCGTACCTGCATGTATAATTAAATAATATGATTTAATTTAATATAAACACTAATATTTATTAAATTACCACTTAACTCAAAACTTAAATTTTTAGGTCCAGTAACAATTCAATACGACATTAGAGTATATTAGATCTCACAATCTTATAGTACAATCTGCATAAATATTAAAAATTAAAATAATTGTTCGGGTTCATGTGGCTAATCTCATTGAGTAAAATCTTGCTTGAACATAAAAGGGCATGATAATTAATTAATACTGCTCTTAGATTATGTGAGGATTGAATAATATTAATTTATGTGACCATTAATTACCTTTCGCGAAACTTGGTTATGGCTGCTGAATTAACAACAAGGTCTAAATCATTGCACATCTCTTTTTTTAAATTAGAGTAGTCTTTCAATCCCAAATCCTCACGAGTTATGTCGCCACGGACAAGAGTAATCTTTTCTGAGATAAATTAACTCAAATCATGTGTATTCCATTTTTCTTTGAAAACCCTAAACAGTTCTTTCCCCAACACTTGCAAATAATGAATAAAATTAGTAGCATAAATATAAGCTAGGAGTAATAACATATACATGCAGGCTGGGTGGCCGAATATGACGTATACCTCATTATGGAAGCGTATTGTGGCTGACTCAATATTAGCAGTCCTAAGAAGAAGATAAAGCTTCTTCACATTTGGTTGAACCCTCAAAATTTTCTCCACAAAAACTGTATTGTTATCAAAACAACGAAGGCATACAATTAATACTTCTAAAGAATAGTTTGCATATATATATTTTGATTGATGTAAAGCTTGAATACCTTTTGCCAAAAAACCAGTTATACAAGTGACTAGAATGGTCTTGTCCTCGAGAAATTTAACAACCCAACTCCATTGGAATGGTGATGATCACAGGGAGGAAATGAATAGAAGTGTCGACCAAGTGTCTTTCTCATAAGAAATGAAAGGCAGAGGAAGCTGCATGTATTAAGTGCCATTTACGTGCTTATATTAATTGATGAAATTAATAAAATGGTCAATAATTGAGTATATTTAGTTAGATGTGGGCTCAGGTTGATCTCCACCAATACTACACTAGCACAATTTGATCTCCCAATCCTATCTGGTTTTGACATGCAGCTTTCATATTGTTTTCCATCAGTTCTCTCAAATGCCAAAAGTCTATGGGCTTGTAATATTGAAGACTAATGGAATCCCAAACGGCACTAAGTAGTAGCATAATTAGAACTCAGCGAAAGTAAATTCGGATGCGATTTCTTTGGTTATGTGTTGCATGGAGAAAGCTGTGTTACGTACGTAATGTGCAGTTATCGTGCTGTGAATTTGAAATTGATGCTTTCCCAAATATATAATTAATAGTAACATTTTAAAGATTCCTTTAGTAGGTATGTTGCCAATTTAATTAATTATTTAAGTAATTAATTAATATTAATTAATTCCACAATTAATCTAATCAAGAAGCCATAAGTAAAATACTGAAAACATGCAATTTTAACGTGATTCCAATTTCCTAAGGTCACACTTAAAGAAAAACAATCAACTAAAAAATAAAATGATACAATTATCAATGGACTTATACAAATCAAAAACTCTTTTTTTATTGTCACCGTTATTGAGAATATGACCTTATTTTACAAGATCTCGTTGCTTGTAATGTCATTAAACTCTCTTCAACGAATATGACTTCTTCTCTAAAAGAAATTCAAGTTTCTCTTCTAAAGAACACGACCAAATTATGTCTTCACAACATTTAAGATATTTAAATTCTGTGAAAAATATTTAAGAGATCCAAATCTTCTAAAGACATCTAAGAGATCTAAATCCTTAAGTTTATTATAATAAAAATCACAAACAAATAATTTTCACTAAATTGTTCTCAATTAAAGTATAAAAAAGGAATGAACAACTTAAAAAAATAAAAATCATGCTTATAGAGGAGTTCTCTTTGAACTAATTTTTCACGTGTTGGAGGCTTTTAAAATTCTGAAAAATAATTTTTATTTATACAAAAATATAAACTCTAGGACAAAGAAGATTTATGTTTCCTTTTTCCTTAAGGAAATAAATCTCTTAAATTAGGAAGGTTTCTTACCTCACTAAACTTTTTGTTTTCAAAAAATTTTCTTTCCTTTGAATTGTAAAATATCAAATCCATTTTTTCTAGTTCAAGTTTGACAATCAATCACTAATTCTAAAATAACCAGAAAAATAACATATGTGGAGTTTAATTAAAACAACAATAATTTTTAAAATTAAAAATTCTTCAAATATATTTAATTGCATATAATGCCAATAAAAGTCCTAACGCAATTAATAGTAACATGTTATTTTAAGTAAATGAAGTGGCAGTTTTAGCTTTCTTTTAACTGGGGAACCATGGCCCTGAAAAGTTTATATATGAAGGAATACTGAAGATGCTGCTTCTGCTTCTGTTAAAAGGCATAAGAGCTTTTTGTTTAAAAGAAATGGACAAATTTCATCAACCAAAAATGGGGTCGGAACAAGATGTTATGAAGGAACGAATTAAACTGATGAACAAAGAGCAGAAAGCTGAGTATGTAAATTAAGTTGTTAAGAGAAATCAATCAGGATGTTATTAAGGACATGCGCAACGACATTTGAAACAAATATTAATTTCTTGCTTCAAGAAGTCAAGAATGAATATTTTCAGATATAGTGTTTATTATTAGTAGTTTAGGTCTTGATAATTAATGAAATTTCTTATGTTAATTATTACCGATGGAAAAGTTATAGAATCTAGTTGCATCTCCCATACTCCTACAACAAAGTTTTAATACATGTCAAAATATGACATGCTATTATTCAGTGTGAAATGAAAGCTTGCTGGTGCCCACAAGAAAGAAAGAGTTTTAGTTGAATGGCCATCATTATGGGTGGCAATTTTTTACATAGCTTGTCAACTCAATACAAATACAACATAAAATTAACGGATTCAGTTAACTTAAAATAACACAATTAATAAAATTAACGGATTCAACTAACTGAAAATAACACAATTAATAAATAGGTAATAATGATGTGATACAATTAATAACTAATCGAATTCAAACATCTTGACACGTAAACTCATTTATGATATGATTTTAATTATTTTATGCGAAATTATTTTTCACATTTTAAAAGCATTTAATTGTAATATTAATATTATAAATATTGTACAATATATATCAAATATGTAAAAGATTATGTTAAATGGGTGAGGCAATTATTAAATTAAATAGGTAACTTATTTGATAAATAGGTCAAACTAAGGTTTTAGTTTTTCGATACAATTATTAAACAGGTAGAGTTTGAGTTAGTTTAAATATGTTACCTTTATTTAACATAACATGAATACTTTATGTCAACTCGAATTGCCACTGTTAAACATTGTCCATAGATACGTAAAATTGTCAAATAAATTTGTGTTGTGTGTGGGTGTATATATATATATATATATTAAAAATCATCCATAACTAAAATAATAACTATATTTTTATTGAATAATTCTATATTTTAATGAAATTGTACTAGAGATTTTCGGATAAATAATAATTGAAACCGAAGATAATAACAAGTCATTATCAATAAGGTCCATAATTTTTATATATTTTTAAATAAAGACATAATTTTTTTTATATTTAATATGGGATATTAGCACTTTTCTCCCCTAAAGTATCACATATTTTACCTACATGATTAAGATTGAAAAATAAGCAGACACCTTCTCTTGGTCTTTTGACACTGTAGTCGACTTAACAGAAAAAAGGGTGTTTTGGTCACTTAATAAAAAAAAGTAAAAAATAAAAAATAATTAAATGAACAATTTTAATTAAAATTTATAAAATAAAACAAGGAAAAAAAAAACCCTAATTTTCTTGTTTTTCAAAATTTATGAGTCAAGTTATATAGTCGCCTGTCTCAAACCAAGCTATTGATGATGTGAGGGAAAAGAGGTGACAACGGTGATGATGGGTACAATCAAAGGAGTAGCAGGTAAAGTGTGAAAGAAAGGGGTGGTTGATGTAAAGGTTGTAGTGATGGTAGTGGGAAAGGAGTAGCAGGTAAAGTTTGAAAGAAATGAGTGGTTGATGTAGAGATGGTAGTGATGGAGTGGTGCATGGCGGTAGTAAGTAAAGTTTGTGATGAATGAGTAGTAAGTGTGGAGGTACAGTTGGAGGAGTGGGCATAGAGGAGGCTTTTTTTCTCCAACAATTAATATGCTTGTGTTTAAATTAAAATTATATCATAATAATATACGTTATTGATGTATTTAGTTCCTTTATGAATTACAAAAAAAAAAAAAACAATGAAAGTGAGATATGAGATACGGTAGTGTGGTAGTGTGGTAGATGTGGATATTGCAATTGAGATTTGTTTGAATGAAAAATAAAAAAATTGAAAGCGAAAAAGCAAAGATAAATTTATGCTGTACAAATATAAATATTTATGTAAGAAAGGGTAAGCAATTTGTGCTAGACAATAAAGATAATTGCTTTGAATGTGTTAAAACTATAAAAATATAATTAAATTAAATTAAATTTGTTAAAGTCAACTAACAGTGTCAAGAGTCCAAGAAAGATATGTGCCTATTTTTGAATTTCCTCCATCCAGGCGATAATAAACAATACCTCAGGAAAAAAAAAGTGATAACATCCCATCTACTAAATACTATAACACAATAATAATGTGTTCTAGTAGGGCACAAACCAATTGGCAGGGATTTAGCGTTCTCGACGGAGGAAATTTAAAACTAGGTAGTAATAACTTTGATTGTTATTACTACCTTGCTCATCATCTCTATGAGATTCGCAGTCTTAATTTGTTGTAGTAGTATATTTCATTCATCAATAATTTCTCATACAAAATAACATCATATGTAACTGAATTTCACGTGTACTCAATTACACGTTGACCAAGAAATTATGCTTCAAAACTAAACTAACATCAAAGATATTCAAAATATACCATAAAATCTATTTCAACGCTTGCCAATGTCTTTTACAAGAATTATACAAATACCTACTTACCCATGCTAACTGCTTGTATAATATTAGCTAACTTTACACATATTATTATATACATCAAGTACCCACTACATATTGAATATATAGGACTTGTAACATGTACTTTCGAATATCTCAAATCTCAAATATCTCAAATATCTCAAATCTCTACAAATCAACCTCTCTCCCTTAAATTTTGAAGATGAGTTTCTAAAACCTGGAGTATGTAACATACCCGAAGTTAACCTTATATTTGGACGTTACTAAATAAACCCAGATATACCCCAAAAAAAATTACTTCTAAAACTATTTCCACATCCTACAGCAAACATATATATACTACGTACCAGTTAGGGGTGTTACACGAAACATAATTACATGTCTTGCCTCATAAATTACTTTATAGAGTGAATCCTTGTTAACAGGAATAGGCAGATTATGTTCTCTTTGCAACTTGGCAACAGTTTTTATTCCTTGCCAGGTCTTATGACGAGGCTGACAAGTCTTACCACAAGGCTGTGAGACTGTGGTCAGTGGGTTGTGAAACCAAGGAATTTCAACATCAGCCCATCCACACATGGAAACAATGTCACTCATCAAAATCCCGTCCTCAAAGGTGCACCTAACAATCCCTTCTCTACATTGCCTTCCCTTCTTTTTTAGTTTTTTACCAGTCTCTTCTTTCATAACCTATCAAGAAAAAATTAAATTACCAGTTACTACAATCAGCCTTCACCACTATAAAAGCAAACATCCTACAATGAAGTAAGCATGTGGTTACTGTACAGCACAGAAGCGGCTTGATCTTGCATGTGAACTAATTTTGAAAAAGTTATTTCAAGAGTAATAAAAAGGAACAGAAAAAGTGATGAGGTGTTCAAGCCCAAATCTTAGAGCTTGCGCACCAAAGATCATCACTTCAATTATGAAGTTGCTTGCAAAATACATAGCATCAGGAGCAAGGAATCATAAAAATTTACAAACCAAGAAAAAGATTAAAAAAAAAACTTTCCTCTTTGTGTTGAAGAAATTCTAGCACATCAATCTAAGAATCTATGATGGTCATACTTGCATTTCAATTTTAGTGAGAGAAACCTCCATAGTCTCTAAAGCACACTTGAATCCAGTTCAATGAAGCATTTAAGTACAAACCAATATCTCTAATATGCATCCACGACACTAAACCACTACCCTCCATTTCATCATAATGGATCTAATAAATAAAAACAGTAACAGCCAGCATAAAATACCTTCAGATCACCACAGTCAACATCATTTCTAAAGATAGCTTTTCTTCATAGCCGTCCATCATTAAATTCAACATGTTCAGCCACATTATTTTCATCAGAATCACTTCCACTTTTTATTATTTTACCTTTTTTCTCACCTTAATCTTTATCAGGGCTCTGAATCATCTAGATGCTCAGCAACATGTTTTTCGCCAACCCCATCAGCCTTAATTTCATCACCAGTTAAATATTGCTTATCATGAATATCCTATGCACTTCATCAGTATCTTTTGCATTGTTTGGAACATCTGATTAATTAGGCTTCCTGCTGAGAAGGGAAATGAAGCTCATAAATTTTACAAAAAGATTAACAAAGGCAATAGGAATATTAGCTGATAATTCATACCTTAGTTCCCTTTAGTTCCCTTCTTCAGATTACAACCTCGCAAATAATCATAAATTGTGACATTTCTGTCACATTTATTATTCATCTGCACTCTTTCAGGACTAAGATGAACCAAGACGCCAGGATGAGTTCTCCATGAAAAAGGGGGAAATTTCATAGCAAAGATAAACGACCTATACCACCATATTGTTCTGAAATTGTAATTGCAACACATAATCATGCGGAAAAAATAAATATTCTAAATAATTTCAAATCTAGAGTTAATTGGTATCATTATGAAGTACTCAGAATATCCATTCGTTATAAAGTGACAACATCAAGCTAGCAACACACCTAAGCAAAAACAAAATATTCAAAGATTCCTCTGAAAGGAGACAGTAAAAAACATAGAGAAAAAGTAAAGACACTTAGAAAAGCGACGTTCCCTTTCCCTTCTTGTCACCTCCAATTTCGAAGTGCTTGCACCTCTGCAAAATTAGACACACCAAAATGCATGTTTTCAGTGTATGTTCAGTTATTGTGTACAAGTACAAAAACAAAAACCCACAGAAAAACACAACTGAAAAAAAGGTACTAGCCTTGATCGGGTGTTGAGAGACATGCTTGCAGCCTTGGCATTGCAGCCTCAGCACAATCTTCTTGGTGGTCTTAGCCTGTTAAACAAAACCAGTAAAAACATTTTGAGATATAGAAAGATATTATTAAGGCAAAAAGGTTTCATTCTTTTCATGTAAATTCTTGTTTCTGCTCGGAATATACCTTCTTGTGGAAGACGGGCTTGGTCTGACCACCATAACCTGATTGTTTGCGATCATAACGTCTCTTTCCTTGTGCAGCAAGACTGTCCTTACCCTTCTTGTACTGGGTAACCTTATGCAAGGTGTGCTTTCTGCATGCCTTGTTCTTGCAATAGGTTTTCTTTGTCTTGGGAACATTCACCTACATAAACAAGTTACAATTAAACTTAAATTTATTTATGAAACCAGAACATAATCTAACAAAAAATTGTTTAGTGCATCAAAGTCATGATCAAAAGTAATTAAAGTCATAGTTAAACTGCCAATCAATAACCTGGGTCCAGAAAATTTTGTCATGAAGAACTTTTATCTTAAAAATAGACTTTCCAAAAACTAAATCCCAAAAGAAAAGAGCTAACCAAAATACTTAGCAGAACTTATGAAACAGAATAATACCCATGTCCAGATATTTACAGCAAGTAAAGAGAAATTAAGCATAGGTGCAGAATTAGATAACATTCAAAATATTTTCAACCAGATAACACAAACTGTTGGTTAAAAAATATAGTTATTTCATACTTTTAAGAAGATAAATCAAACTTGTTCTCACAAACAAACAGAAAAACCACGGCCCTCAAATGATTCATAAAAGATAGTTAATTACCTTAACCTAATAACAGCAAGTACAGAACAATGTTTTTATTTGTTTCAAATCCTCAAAAACCTAGTCATATTTCACAATCGCACTCTGCATAAATCCTCCTCTTACAATAAGAAGAGGATATTTAAAATTTCCAAAACTTAAATTTCCGGAACCCAAATATAAAATGTAAGAATAAGAATTTCCCTTTTCCATCTCAATACTAAAAAATCTATCATTTAATTTACTTCTCAGAAATCCCTAAATCCAAACCCAAAATAAGCAAATAACCATACAGATTAAATTAAAGAAACTAGCACACACAATTTCACATCAGAACTTGTAAAACATAATAATACCATGTCCAATATTAACAGAAAGTAAAAGAGAACTGCAAGAAATAAGAAAACAAAACAAATTCTATAAAGCAAGCCTGTTGTATATCACTGAAATTCTATTCAACCAAATAAGACAAATTAATTCTTCTCTTACAATTCAGGAAACAGAAAATACGAATTTGCAGAAACTCCTACCAAAATATCTCTTCCACCGCGTCAAGACAATGAATCGAACTGGTTCTCCCAAAAAAAGTTGAAGCTACAGTACAGTCTATTCACTTTGAATAGAGATTCATAAAAAACTAGAAACACAGTAATTGAAATTTCCAATGCAAACTAAAATCTTCAATCCAACCAAACCCCAAAATCTCCATTCTACATTTTGAAACTAAAACAATGGCATGTCCTTTACTACTCAAAAACCGCAAAAATCAAAACCCAAAAAACAAATAATCGTAAAGAACAGAACAAGTTTTTGTTTCGTCAAGAAAGAGATATGAAGAATATACCATGTCTGGAACCGAGGGCAGGCGACTGAAGCTAGAGCTGCTGCAAATGCAAAACCTAACGCAAGAGAGAGTAAATGCTGCTTGTAAATGGACATCTTAATAAAAGATTTTATCCCTTGTTTGGTTACACGTTTAATGTATTCGGATCCAAGCTGGATCCGAATCCAAAGCCGGATTTAATAGCCGCCTGGAAGCGACAATTTTTTATGAGATTCGTTAAAACACAAAACTAATAGGTTCGGATTAATTTAAAATAATACGATTAATAAATATAATATAATAATATAACATGATTGATAATTGAATTAAGTTCAAATTCAAAAATCTTAACACATGAATCTATTTAAATAATTATTTCATTCAACTTATTTATAATTTAGTATATTTATTTTATATTTTCATATTTTAAAAATATTTAATTATATTTTTAATATTTAAAAAAAAAAATAATTAATACTATTTAAAATAAAATTTATTAATATTTGGATAAGTAATATTATAAATATTTTAGAATATATATTAGAATACATTAAAAAGAATATGTTAAACAAATGACATAATTATTAAAGAGGTAATTCGTTTAATGAATGGGTAATATTAGAATTTTTTTTCTTCACACAATTATTAAATGGGTTAAATTGGAGTTAATTTAAAATATATTATGCTCCTACTAAATTTTAACAATTCAATATCAAACAACAAATTCTCTATTGTGCCGTAGATGAACTTGCAAAAGAAACACAATTAGAGGAAAGCCAATTTTTCAATAAAAACCATTTGATTCTTAAGTTAGAGATAATTTTTTAAGAAGAAAATTAGTAAAATAGGCATTTAAGAAAGTTTTTGGTACAGTAGAAAGCTTAAATATATCTGTCTCCATTATTTCTCACCTTTTATATGTTTTATGTGTTTAGTTATGAATGTAATTATACTATTTCAGTGAAAAGATCAAAACTAGTGAGATTTTTACAAGATGTGAGATTTCTGGGCGATTATTCTGCAACTTTCTCTGTTGCGGCGGTTCTTTTCTAGAAAATTTTTCGAAGTGGGATTTTGATTTCTATTCGAGCTCACAAGCTTTGTAGGCTAAAAAAACCAAGGTCTCCTCCGAAATATTTGGGTGTTGGGCTGTGGAGAAAGTTTTTAAGAGTAGTTGTCCACGTCACCTAGATAGTAGGTAATCGTAAAGCAAACTTTAAAGGAAGTAGGCTCCACCACTCAAATTGTTAGAAATGTGGATGTATTTCATATTGCTCCTTAATATTTTGATATTATATATATTATGGATAGTTGTTTTTAAAATAATCAACGTTTTTAAAATAATCAACATTCTGTTAATTTGTTATATTCTTTTGCAAACTTTACACATAACCTAAAAAAATTATTTATATATATAATTAATATACTTCTTTATTTTAAGATTATACACATGAATTTATTTATCATCTTCTTATTTTTTAAAAAAACTAAATTTATAATTTTAAGCAACAACCTGTGGCCACTTTGATGACCCCCCAAAACGGATTTGTTTTCATAATTTTTTTTGGTAAAAAAAATTGTTAAAAAAATGTTTTTCATAAATGAGAAGAAAGAAAAATAAAAAAATATTCATTATTTTTTGTTAATAAAGAGAATTATTTTAAAAATAAATTTTGCTTTTTATTAATATCTAAAGTATAAAGGTTAGAAGGTATTTTTTATAATAAAAAATTATTAATTGTTACTTTTAACAAAATACGTTCATGATTCATAGTAGTATGAATATTTTTGAAAATATTAATGTAGAAAATTTACTCATTACCTCGTGGAAGTCGTCAGTAAGATTCTGATCAATAAATACTATTTATCAACTTTTTAGCGAATACGTCCACAATGGAATGAAGTTAGAATCCAATTCGACATCAATCTCGAACAAAGCTATCGTGTAACTTTCTATCGAGGGAAGAATGATAGCATTAATTGATTAAACAATGCAGCACAATTTTATTAAAAAAATTATAAAGAACAGAAAATCCGATTAAATAAGTTAAAATAATTTTATTACAATTTTAATTAATTTCATATTAAATCAAATGCTCCGCGATAAATGTACTAAACAAATTCAAAATTGGAACGAAAAATCTAATTAATTAATCAATTAAATAAGTTAAAATAATTTTATTATAATTCTACTTGATTTCGAACTCTTTCTTTGACACTAAACACTAACATTAAAAGTGAATGCTTGGACGAAATAATTAAAAATAAATATTTCTTTATTTCATTAATTAGTAATTTTATTTTGCATCAACAGTGAATTAAAAGTTATATTAATCCCAATCTTAAATAGTTTTTATCCCATTTCCATTATTGGTTCTTATTCTTATAATATTTTCAAGAAAGGTTACTTAGTGGTTGAACAATTTGGGATTTTAGGCTAATATTATCATTAAACCAATAAAAAAATTTAAATAAAAATATTATAACTGATGCATTTAGAATGAGATGAATCTAAAAAAACATGACATATACAACTTATTTTATTATTTACTTTGCCTCTGAGCATAATTGTAACAACTCGGTTTAAATTTTGTTTTCATAAAACTTGCCTCTTATAATAAATGATTATTAAGTTAATGTGTTTTATAATTTAAAATAAAAATATTTAAATTATGAAATCGATTTGTTTTATAATTTTTTTCAATGAATTAGCCTACTTAAAACATGTTAAACTAATTAAAATCATTTTAAAGAAATCTTTGAACACGTAACCTTGACAAAGTAGGATTAAATTATTTAATTAAACTCCATTAAATAGCTTTTTTATATGCAAGATTTTAAATCTCTTTTTCTATGAAATATATATTTTTAATCAATAAATTTTCTTAAACTTTCATATATGACATATCATTTTTAAAGTCAAAAATAATTTTGTCATTTAAAATAATAAAATTAAACTAAAGTTTTATTTTATTGGGAGCGTGCATATCCTTAAAGTTTGATCTATTAAATTAAATTAGTGAAAATTGAGCTCATTCTCAGAATGACAGTGTATTGGTTAAAATAGTACAATAATATTACCTAACTCATATTCATATTAGCATCATGTCATCCTTTTAGGACAAAAGTCATGTATATCCCCGAGGTTTGATCTACTAGATTAAATTAGTTTTATTAATTTTAAAAATATTTATTAAATTAAAGTCTCGATTTATTATAAAAATAACTATTAAACTTTTAAAATTTGGTAAAATAGTTTTATTATTTTATTTATCTATAAATATTTTTTATTTAAATTATAATTAATCATAAATATTGTATTGTAAATATATTGTAAAATAAAGAAATTCATACTTGAGTTATTATATAATAGGTCAAACCCAAAAACTTGTATGTATTTTTCTTTTTTATTTATTTGAGGAGGCAATTTGTACTTAAAATGTTATAAACGAATTGACACAACATAATTATTTTTTTACCTAATCTTGTTTTAAACTAATTGACAATAAAAAGGTTTTAACATGAGTACAACATAATTATTAAATAGATAAAATAAATACAATACAATCATCATTTGTATCATTTTTCTCAATTCAAACTTGTTTATTCTAAAATTCATGTCAAATAATTATATCGTCACCTAAATTGTCCACATACAGTATTAATTAAACTTTAATTAAGTTTGTAGCTTTCTTTAATTAGAATTTGAGAGTTTATCATATATAAAACCTAAAATTAGATAATTTATTCGTTTATGTCTAATAGTAGTCCGCTGCAAATATTCATACCTACATTCTTTTTATTAAAAATATTGTATTTTACTCTCTTATATTTTGAGGGAAAACTAATACACTCCTTGGGTTCTTATAAGTCAAGATATCCCATTGACTTTTAAGGACATGTTAAGATACCCCTGACACTATTATTTTTATTTCAAATTGACTATTTTATTTCTTAACTATTAAAATTATATAAAATAACTATATTATTCTTATTTTTATTTTATATTAATCAATATAATTTTATTCTAAAATTTAAATTTAAAAAAAATAATAATATTTTAATTTTTAATTATTTTTCTCCTTCCATATTTGCTATCAAATTTTTTTGACAACATAATTATATATAATTTAAAAATAAATTATTTATTTAAAATAGTCATATTTTTAAAATTACATATAACTAATTATTTTCATAATTATTCAAACAATACTAAAAAATTATGATGATGATGATAATAATAATAATAATAATAATATTTTTATTTTATTTTAATAATATTAATTATTCTTATTTTAATATTATAAAATAGTTTATTAAATATTTATTACATATAAATTATGGCTTTCTTTAAGGAATACATGAAAAATTATAGACCTCGGTAATAATCACTTGTTACTATTTCTCTCCATATTATTATCTTAGTTTTCAATTAACAATTATTTTATTTTTTATCAGTTATATTTTCTTTTGATTAATAATAAAATTATTTATTTAATTAGGTTCTTAGTTTATTTACTTAAATTAAATAAGAGGAATAATAATGATAAACTTAATTAAGTTACAACCAATTAATTACAATTAAGTCGTAAAATATTTTCCCAATCTTTTATATTAACCAAAAAGTTCATATCGTTATTTTGACCTGTAATTTATTGTCATCTAATTTATCTAATATTAAAAAGCTAACAATAACATTATACTTGCAGTACACTGCTCATGTATATTTCAATTTTTACAATTTCTTCTTTATATTATATAAATAAGTTTATTATAAATGATATTTAGCATTTATAAAGTAAATAGCACAAATTTGAAAAACATAATTTACAATTATAATTTTGGGATTGTTTTAAAAAAATATAAAAATAATTTAAAAAAACATTTGTAGATATAAAAAGATATATATTTAAAAAAAATTATAATTAAAAAGTATTTTTAAAATGTGGTTGCATCAGTCTCATAAGTTTATATAACCAAATTTCCTCCAATATCTCATGAAAAAAAAATTTGAGTTTTTTAATTAAATAATAATATAAATCGAGTGAACAATAGTTAACTACTAAAACATAAAAATCAATAATTTCATGTTTTAGCTTGATAAAAAATAAAATTTTATTGATGAAGTTTGGTCAGAGTTTTAGAGAATTTAATAATAATGAGAAACTGGTAGATAAATATATCGATAGAAGAAGGTGATTGAAAAATTAAATATGTAGACATAGAAAATAAAATATTGGTTAGGTTGTTATAACACATCACAATATTGTTATGTTCATCTCTTATCATACATAAAGTCATGTGATCCTTAGCCCAACCATATTACCACTAATCAAGTTTATTATTGAATTTACTCTCGAATTATAATATATCATATGAAATTCAAACTCTATTAATTTGAACTCACACGTAAAATTTTAAGAAATAAAAAGATATAAAATTTATTTTATCCAAAATTTTTTAATTAATCTCTTGTCACAAGTATGTTAAGGAGCCATATTATTGTAATTTAATTTTCAGTTGGTAATTCATACAAGCAAATTTCATTATAATTTTGATTTATTTTTTCTTGTAATTTGATATTTATTTTTCAAGTACATAAGATGAGGGGTGGAGTTAGAATCTAAGACCTGGGGGGCCGAATAACAATTTAATTTTTTAAATTAAAAAAATTAATAAATAAATAACAAAATTAAAATATTAAAAAATAAAATTATATCATAATAAATTTATTATAAGATTATCATAGTTATAATTTATAGTTATATTTATATAAATCCATATACAATAAATTTAGATAATACATGAATTTAAAAGACCCATAAAAAAATACTTTGAAGATATTAACCCTTTTTTTTAAAACATTTTCTTGTTACTTGAGAGAGAAAATTAAAAAAATTAAGAGAAATGACTGAAAATATCCATGTTTACCCCAAAAAATAAAAAAATACCTTTCTTATAAAAGGTTAATAAAAAATGCTCTTTTTTACTTGTTTAAGATAAGCTCATACCTAAAATTAACAAAACATTTTTGAGTTATTTTCGAATTACTATAGTAATTTTTGAGTTGCTACAGTACTTCCCAGTGCTACATGGTAATGAACTCAAAAATCATTTTTCAGTTGATACTTTTGAGTTATTATAGTAACTGAAAGTTAAGTTTAATAATTTTGGATATTAGGAGTATTTTTGTTCAAAAAATTTAAAATTAAGTATTTTTGGATAACATTTTACATTGTGGTTATTTTTTAATTGTGAGGATAAAAATAAGATATATTTCATTAAATCTCAAAAATTAACAAGATAAAGTATTTTTGATTATTTGATAAAAGTCTGTAATATATATATATATAATAATCATAAAAATTCTTTTTCTTTAAGGAAAAGGTTTTTAAATACACAGGCTTTTTACGAGAAAAAGGTTTCCAAAATTATATAAGTTTTGCTATATGGAAAATTTTTTTTAATTATATAGAGGACAAAATTGAATAAATAATTTCTTAAAGAAAAATTACTTTATATGAAGTGTTAATAAATAGGTGAATTGCTATTTTGAAAGTTAAAAAAATATGTTTAACTAATTTATCATTATAAAATTAAAAATATAAAAAATAGGAACACATTAATTTTACTTTAAAAATATCATCTTTTTAAAAATAATTTGAGGGCCAGATAGATATTTTACATACTTTAATTAAGATTATAAAAAAATGATTAATAATTTATATTAAAATGGCTCTCTCAAGCCCTTGAAGAGCTCTGCTACTATATAAGATATTGAAGAGAAGGTAAAATTTATAGAGAGATTAAAAATTAAGGGATATTATAATATTCTTATCCTGAGGTTGGAGATTGTATCAATTATATAAAAAATATAAAAAATATATCACTTATTTTTTTTATCGTTATGTTTGACCATTAGTTGACCATCATATGTAACGATAAATGTATCAAGATTATCTTTTGATATTTCTTTTTCTTTTTGGAAAAAGAAAATATCACTTTTCCAAATCCTTACATAGTTAGTGCCAATAAGAGTTAGAAAGAATGTATTTTTGCTTGATTTTAAAAGTTTATAAATAAATTTTGATAAAACAAAATCCTTAATATAATTTTTTAGTTCCAATTTTGCTTGTTTAATACAATCTCCAATTTGAGAAAGCTTATTGAAAAAAAATTTTATACTTGAAATCAACCTCTTATATTTCTTATAAATAATTTTTATGATTATTGTACTTATTTTGTATACTTGAATTAATTAACACACACAACAAAACAAAAATAAGTATTTCAAAAACCAAAAAAAAAAAATCACATTCCAATAAAACATAATTAAGGATGTTTGAGTAAAATTATCATTTGAGAGGTAAGTGGTATATTGGTAATATTTACTATTTAAATGATGCAATCTCACACATAAGGAATGTGGTTATATCCCTAAAATTTAAATAAGCATGAGAGAACTCCTGAATTAAAGGTTCTTTTTTGGTGGGAATGTGCAATATGAAGTGAAAAAAATGGTTTCGGTCTGAAAACGACAACAGATTAGTTCAAGGCTGACATTATCGTCACATCATTTTGGGAGGATAATATTTCATGAAACTTTAAATTGTATTGCTTTTTTTAATTATTATTTCTATTTTTTATCATCTAGAATCCTAAAAGTATATAATTTGTCGATTAATGTTAAATCGGTGTGCATCCCATCAAAAAAGTCACATTTGTTTTCTTGAATGTTAGAGATTTATTAGGTATAAACAAATAAATTGTCTTTATTTGAAAAATAGATGAAAAATCATGGACTAAATGGCAATTTTTGGTTATTATTTCTTTTATTATTATCTTCCGTTTCAATTAATTATTTATCAAAAAAATTTCAGTATTACAGTTTAATTAAAATTTATAATTATTCTATAAAAATATGTTACATTTTTTAATTTTTTTAATCATAATTAGTATTGTTATCATTAATAAAATTTAAAATATATGTGCATATAATTAAATTTATTGTTTTTAATTTTTTAATCATAATTACTATGTTTATCATTAATAAATTTTAAATAATCATGTATATAATTAAAATATTTTGCCACTTGAGGTCAAATACTTACTCTCGAATAAAGCCAAAATTATACTTTTGATTATCAAATCGAAAGTATATATTTTTCCTTTACTCAAAACTAAGTAGTTGGCCTTCTTCGAAAGTCTGAATTGCACTTCTAAAATTTGATTGTGGGGTTAATATTATTAAAAAATAATTAAGATAACTATGTTTAAATACAATTATGAATAATGGCTATTTTTGAATTCTTCTTTTAAAAATGTATTATAAATGAAAAATTTTCAATTTAAAAACTTTTTTTTCTATAAGAAAAAACCCAAATTTTTTAAATTTCCAATGTAAACTAAAATATTCTTCCAACTGAACCCCAAAACCTCAGCCTAAAATCTCCATCTAGATTTTGAAATTAAAACAATGGCATGTAGTTTACCATTCAAAAACCTCAAAATTCCCAACCCAAAATAAGCAAACAATCGAAAAGAACAGAACATGTTTTCCTTTCGTCAAGAAAGAGAGAGAGGAAGAATACCATGGCTGAAGCTGAGAGAGGTGACGAAATCTTGAACTGTTGCAATTACAAAACCTACTGTTAAAGAAATCCGGTTTGTCAACTAAAATTTAAATAGGAGGGGTTCAATTTCTCTTTCCTCTCCGCTTCTTTCTTCTATTTGCGAAACTATCAGAATCCCTTTAATTTCTTCTCGCTAAAGATGGGGTTCCACCCCATCTCTGGTGAGGTTTCTTCGTTTTTCTTTAGTTTTTGTCTCTCTTTATTAAATAAATGTAGATTTTACTTAAATTTAAATTTATGCTGGTGTTTTCTCTACTTGATGGATTATATCTACTTAATGATAGTTTATCTCCATTTAGATTTAAATCTATGGTAATTTTATGATTTTTTGTTTACTTACTATGTTGTAGGTATTTTTTCTTTAAGATCCGAAGATTATAAAATTTGTAGAAAAAGATTTGAACAGATGATTCTTCAGATTTTGGAGATTTTCTGCCACAACAAGTGTATTACAAAAGATTTTTTACAATTTTATTTAGAAGAATCATATCGAAAGAGAGAGAGAAAAAGAAAAGAGCCATGGTGCAGCTCTAATCTAAAGTTTATTTTTTTGTTAAAGTTATCAGTAAACATCAAATGTAAAAGTATTATTTTATTTTTCTCCTTATTCCTCAATAGGTTGAAGATCTTTGTGGTTGTTGATCGTAATTAATCTCTATAAGTAAGATCTAGTGCACATATGCAATATTGTAATCTTTTTCATGAAATGAAAGTTTTCGATTGTTTGTTCCAAAAAAATATATATATAGGAGGGGACGAGGCTTGGTTTGTTTGGTTACATGTTTAGTGTATTCAAATCTAAGCTAGATCTAAATCCAAACTCAAATTTAATAGGGCATCGACCAAATTTTGTTAGCTAATATAGATTTAGGGGTATTTTTATATATCTCCCTTGAAGTTTATAGAAATCACACATAGAGAGAATGTTATGAAATTTAACATAATCCCTCTCACATAAAAACTTATACTTGAACTGTTTGTTGATAGTTGATAAATGGATATTATAGTAAATCATTTATATTTTATTAATTTTAAAATCCAAATGTAATGTGGACTGGATTTAGGTTTCACTATACACAAAGCCTGATTCACACAAAAATAGTAATTTCTTATTAAAATTCGAAAACAAGAACAAATCCCTAATCTATTAACTTTCAACCCTAATTTTACAAAATCAAAATAACAGCGACCGCCCATTTTCTAATCATTGCAGCCATTGCACTAAATCACTCATTGTCATATCATCGTTTTTGCTTGCACTCACTCCCACTGCCTATGTTGTCGACATTGCTTCTATCACTATGCTATTGTTGATAGAGGCGGAGCATAAGGTCTAAGGGCCGTGGCCAACCCACACCACACACACCCCCACCCCCAAGTCCCACAATTTTTATTAAATTTTTTATTATAATATTTATATTTTTGATCCATATTTTAGATTTATATATAATTTAGTCTTTGTACTTTATAAAATTATTCATTTAACTTTTAATTTATTAATTATTTTTTAAATATTAACATACTAACTTTACTTTTTAAACATTTTGACCCCTTAGTCATTAATTTTTGGCTGCACCCCTAATTGTCGGCACTCTAACCACTACCACCTTAACAAACTATAGTGTTGTTTAACCCAACATCATTAATAAGCGCGACAATATTTGATTGAGATTATTGACTCTATTTAACTTCAATAAGTATGAGATTTAAGTTTGGACATTTATGATTATTTTATAAATATTTAATTGTAAATATATTATGAAACAAAGAAATTTATATATTAGTTAGAATATTTATTAGGGGTGGTGATTTCTACTATTTTTGTCATATTCATGTAATGTCATTAGTTAGTGGATTCAATAAAATTTAAGGTTAATACAAATTTGACTCGTTAATTACGTGAAAACATTAAACACTAGTATAACTTATATACTAAACATATAATACAACATGAGATGATTAATAAATTGGTTATATTTGTATTTTGACATGACATAGGTATGATTAATAAATGAATTTTAATCTAGTTTATGACACAATTATATATGATTAGACACAATGAATCCATTTAGACAAGAATACAATTTGTTTAACTTTAATATAAATCCATTTAACTTGTGTAAAATACTTAAATTAAAAGTAAAGAAAGTAAATAATAACCCTATTATTCATAGCAACTGACAAGTAACAATACACTATAAGAGAAAATAGGTGAAGAAAAAAGTTACTTATTAGATTACATTTAGAAAATTAGAGTGATTTAAAAGTTGAGATTTGAGAGTAAACAAAAATGAGTGAGAAAAATAGGTTTTAAGTTTTAAATTGCAATTAATAAAAATATAATATTTTTAAATGGGTTGCAAATGGTTATAAAGAGGTTTTAAATATAATTATGTTATAAATGAATGGACACAACGTGATTATTCTTTTAACTAATCTTTGTTTTAAATGAATTGACAAATCAAGAGTTTAAGCTCGAGCATACAACATGATAATTGAATAGGTAACATTAATATGACATGATTATAATTTGTATTATTATTTCTCAACCCTAACTTCTTTATTTGTATTGAATTCATATCGAATAATTATGTCATGAACTAAACTATTTACCCTAGTATTAATTAAACTTGATTGTTTTAGCTTTCTTTAATTATTATTTGAGTGTTTATTGTCTTGGACCCTGAAATTACTTAATTTGTCGATTTATGTTTAATATTCTACTTCAAAAATTCACATTTACATTCTTTTGTATTAGATATTTAATAGATTTAAATAGATTAAATTATGGCTTTCTTTAAAGAACACATGAAAATTGTAGACCTAGATGACAATCTCTCGTTACTATATCACTCCACGTTATTGTCTTCGTTTTCATTTAATTATTCGTGAAAATAAATTTAGGTATGAGAATAACATTTTTTTCCAATTCATTATACATTTCTTTTGATCAACAGTAAAACTGTTTATTTATTAATTACAATAAACTGTTTACATTTATCCTCGAATCATAATATATTATAGGAAATTCGAACTCAGTTAATATGAGCTCACACATGAAACTTTGAAAAATAAAAATATATAAAATCTTTATTCAATTTTTTAATTAATCTCTTGTCACAAGTATGTTAAGGAGTCAAATTATGGTAACTTAATTTTCAGTTGGATATTAATACAAACAACTTTCAGATAATCTCAATTTATTTTTTCTTCTAATTTGGTATTTATTTTCTATGTATGTAAGATATTGAAGAGGACAAAGTTTATAGAGGATATTAAAAATTAAATAAACATTTAATTTTAATAATCCATGACAAGTCTCCTATTGTTGGGGAGTTACTGGGCTAGGTGTATATAAGATATTGTTTTGAATATGCAATTTCCATCCAGTAAAAAGACTTTTCTTATAACAAAGAACTTGAGCCTGAGGTTGCTGGAAACCCTATGAATAATTCATATTTTTATTATAATCACTAGCATTTTCTTTCTATTCTTACAAAAAGACTTAATCAGTACTGTCAAATCATTACTAACTACAAAACATTTAATTTTTGATAACAACATATGTCCTCATTAAAGAAGACATATGTCGTCACTAAAAGCTTTACAGTAAAATTCATTTGTTTGTAGCAGCTTGAATTAGATACCATTTGTTAGATATTATCCATTTTAGGATATCCCTTACCCTCTCATAGTCTTGAAATGTGTCTACCAAGTTAAGGAGTCTCACGACTTATACATAGTTCAGAACTCCCCGAGTGATAGAAGACTCTTGCCATAAGTTAATTGTAATATTTAACGTTTAGTTATAATAAGAATAAAATTAAATCGTAAACACGTATAGTTAATATTTTCAATTTTAATATGGTCATCAAATTTAATATATTACTTTGAACAAACGTCCTTTCATGGGTTTGTTATGTTATCTTCATGCTATTAATAGCACTACTATTACTTGTATTTTTTATTTACAATATGATGAATAATATTAGTTTATATTTATATATTTTAATGTTTACAAAAATTTATAATTTATTTTTATAACTAAAGTTAACTATATATTTGTAGTCTCATTAGCTAGCAAGTACAAAAAAAAAAGAATAAAATTCTTAATTTTATTCATATTTTTACTAAGTAATTATTTTATTAATTTCAAGTATTGATTCTACTTTTGATAAGTAAGAATACAATTATATATTGAATAAAATAATTTTAATCTTATTTTAACTTTTAAGGTCCTCCTATTTATTTTAAGTAACCATTTATTCTAAGTTTAGGTTACTGAATTTTATTTTGAGATTACTAAAATTGAGTTGTAGACATAAATCAATGGAGCATTGCAAAAGAATATATGCTCTAGGGATATTTTAAAGAATTTTCATTATTTTTTTCTTCATCAAAATTTTAGATCCACTGTTAATTTTTTTTTTTGTAAATTTTTGTGATGATACTTGAATTATTAGGTTAAAATAGTAAAATTTAAACTATATGTTTTCAATAATAAATCTTTCAGGGTTTTAACACATACCTCCTTTGAAATTTGAGATTTTAACACTTAAATGAAAGGTTTAAGGAAAAGCACACTTATTTCCCCTAAACTATTAGTTGACCATCCAATTTTATTTATATGATTATAATACCCTTAATTGCTTCAAAATAAAATAAAAAAAATTTCATTTATATGTAATCAAAAATAATTTTAATTTACATTTATTTAAAAATTAAAAATTTAATTAATGACAATTTAATTTAACAATTTTAGTTTACATGTATTTAATATTTATTGAAATTAAGAATTTAAATAATGATAATTTAACTTGATAATTTTAATTTATATTTATTTAATATTTACTCAAAATAGAAATTTAATTTTTATTTATATATCATATTTATCCAAATTTCAAATTTTACTATGCAAAACTGCCGCTTTTTTCATTATCCTCTTTTGCAAATTCTTCAGCAATAAATTATATATTTTTTATTTCACTAAACAATTTCATAACCTTATCAATCTCATTTTTTTTATAAAAATACTTTAATACAAGATTTATGTCATACATGTTCATATTAAATCCATACTTCAATATTAATCTTATGACTCGTAAAACAAATGTAAATTTTTGGGTTTATAAAAAGTATTTGATGGAATTACGAAATGACAGAAAATTAGAAAAAATATTAATATGCTTAAATTGCTAATTTTAAATATCATTAAATAAATTTTTAATTTAAATAAATATTAAATGAATATAAATTATAATTGTTATTAATCAAAATTTTAATTATTTTATTTTTTGAATATCAAATAAATTAAAAAATTGAGTTTCTTAAACTTTATTTTGAAGCAATTAAGGGTATTATAATCATTTTAAGTAAAAATACATGGTCAATTGACGGTCAAAGAGAGGTAAGTGCGTCTTTTCTTCAAATTTTCATATAAGTGTTAAAATCGCAAATTAAATTGTCATTAATTAAATTTCTAATTTTTAAATAAATATAAATTAAAATTATTTTTAATTACATACAAATTAAATTTCTTATATTTTACTTTAAAGCAGTTAAGAGTATTATACTCATATAAATAAAATTAGATGGTTAACTAATAGTTCAAGAGAAGTAAGTGTGCCTTTCCTTAAACTTTTTGTTTAATTGTTAAAATTTCAAATTTCAGGAGAGGTATGTGTTAAAACCCCTAAATCTTTCTATTATTCATATTTATTCATGATAAAAATGTAAAACATGACATTTTTTTGTTAATGTAATTATTATTTAATTAAAGATATTACATTATATATTATTGTTAGAAATAAAAATAAAATTATATTAATAATTTTTAAAACAAAATAATTTAGCAATTAAAATAAATTTAATATTGGAATAATTAACCAAATGCAGTCATTAGCAATGATAAACATTATCATTGCTAATCATACATTTTTTGTGAACACATACATTGTCATCGTTAATCAAACTTTTTTGGCGACGATATATGTCGTTGCTAAAAGGGTTGTTGTCAAATATTTTGCCGATAACATGTTTTTGTCTTCGTCAAAACTTTTTGCGATCCACCTTTAGCCGTTATATGGTGACAACTTTCTCGTCATCGCTAAAACTTTCAACAACAACATATGTCTCCTTTAACGTGGACATATGTTGTCCCAAAAATTAAATTTTTGATAGTTAGTAAAGACTTTACAAAAAAGTCTTTTTTGCAAAAGTAGAAAAGAAAATTCAAGGCCATTAAGTTCATCTACCGCAAAGCATTCTCCCTTGCTAATAAATTTAATTAATCAATTAGTCATTAGTCATTTTTTTATACACTAAGATAATCATTAGTCATTCATAATTTAATTAATCAATTCATCTTTCTCTATATTGTCGTCTTTAGGAAAAACAACACAATATGAGAAACACCGTTTAACCATTGGAGGCAAATCTTATAACTCAACAATAACCAAAAAATACTATCAATTTAAACAATGACTAACTTGCATCTTCAGTAAGTTTTGTGATGGAGATAATATCAATTGATCCCATAATTCATGCAACTAACTCCTTGCGTGTTGCTAATTAAAGTTTTACTTTCATAAAAACTATTCTTTAAACAATTATAGAACGGTTCCCATTTTCTATAATTTTCCTTCTACACACCATCTAAGACAAGATTTTTTTCTTTTATAGAATCGTGAGTAGCTTGCATGATAGATTGAAATTCACCTAAATTAGAACCACAACCATTTATAGCTTTAATAATCGCTTTGGCAATTCTAAACTCATGAAAAGGGTGATACAGAGACCCATATTACTTTCTCAAAATTTCTTTTCACTTGGTCATCATTGTAAGCAAGTTGAGCTAGAATTGTCTTCCCAATGAATCCATACCGGTAATTGAGATGACATGGAAGCTTTTTGGTTCTTCACTATTCTCACACATCTTAAATTTATTCTTTCTCATCATTTCTACCACAAATTTCAGACTCATCAACGAAGGAAATACTAAGTACACGCTCTGATTTCTCATCACCACTTTTAATGAAACTCATTCTAAAATTAAAATTGTTTTTTTGCTTTCACAATGGCATCTAGATTGTAATTGACTTCTTTTAGCTTGTGAACAATGTCCCGGCGCAAACTGACTTGTTTGAAACAAAAGCAAGGTGAAGTAAGGAATAAGCATACCTTCTTCTGAGGAGCAATAGTAGTCTTCCATCGATTGGCAATTCAACCTTGCAATATCCGCTCGTCTATCACATTTTCCATGTCGTAGGATGCATCTCTGAGCCGATCTAGCCAAAGCCTAACAGATTCCTCCTTCACTTGTCTTTGCTCTGCATCAACCAACACAGCTCGCGGTTCGACGATTGTTGGCAAGGACTTCCACTTCTTTCTCAACACCCACTACAAGCCTCACCTCTTCTTGTATTTCTTGAGCCATTAATGAAGTCAGCTGCCGCAAGACAGCGGAGACGATTGCATCAGCCATAGTTGGAGGAGGTAAATACCTTTGCAACAAAAGAAGAGAAATTGAGTTGTTAGATGATATGCTTGATGATGTTGTGAAAATTATCTTTATCCTAACAATTCTTACACTACAAACAGAGAGACATTATTGTATTGTAACATATAGTCAAAGGTAGGATAGTATTGTAACATTTAGTCGAGGTGCATGCATACTCATCACATAATTGGTCTCGATAGCTGAGCCTGGCCTACCCGACTATTATGTCAGCCACCAACAACTCTTTCAGAATTTTCATATTGTAACCTTGCTGCCAATTAAGTTACAGATGTACACATTGCAATTATTATGTTATTTCAGCATTGACAGAAAGCCAATGGTGAGGCTAAAAGTCAATTAGTTGAAAGAAAGACTATTACAATATATATATATATATATATTTTACACCAACACTCTGCATGAAATTTACTGGAAGTTGCAAATGCTGCCCCACATTTTGAAACTTAATTAATTGAAATAGGTTACCCATGTGCTTTCCTTTCTTTTTGCTAGCTTTCCCGTTTTGAAAAATCTGCCCTCTAATAAGTTTACACATTCATAAAAGAATTAATGAAGTAAATAGGACGTTTCATTGTCTTTTCCTAGGATGGCAATGGTGCGGGATGGGGGTGGGGAGGCATGACCCATTCCCCACCCTGTTTTCTATTTTAACTCTTATTTCCTGCTCCAATTCTCTATTAAATTTAATGGGATGGGGATAGAAAATTCCCGCACGGGGAATGAGTTCTCCATCCTTATATAAATTCTCCATTTTATATTATTTTTATAAATTAATTTTAATAATATAAGAATTTAATTAACTTAAATAAAAATATTATTAATATATTATTGGAAACACAATATAGGATTTTTTTAATTTTTAATCTTTTACTTTTTATTTGTATATTCTATTTTTTATAACATTAATTCATGTCTCCATAATTTTTTATTATTAATTACATTTAATTATAATATATAATTTTAGAAATTATAATATAAAATTATATTTATATATATATAATTTAATTTATAATTAATAAATTTATTTATATTATGTTTTATTGGGGAATGGGGTGGGAGTGAGTGGTAGAGGTAAACCAATCTCAGTCCCATTAATAAATTGGGGATTAATTTCTCTTCGTTTCCCGCCTCATTCCCTGAAATTTATCTAAATTCTTTTCCGTTGGAGTGGATCCTTGTGGATTCAGGGCTTGTGGGGAATTTTGCCATCTTATCCCAAGGCTCCAATCGATTGTGGCCCTAAATCATATATCTTGTTATTCAATAATCTCACACTTTAAACCTTTTTACTACATATTATTTTTTGTTCGATTAACATGCTAAATAGTTGTCATATTAGGGACAATATAAACCAAATTAGTTCATTTAATAATTTTTCATTTAAAATTAATCAAAAAATTACAACAAGAATAATGAAATTACACATCTTATCATTTTAAAATTATAAATAACTAATATTCTCAAAAATCTTCCTAATTGTCAAATTTTTACAACATTAATCGTTAAAAATTCGGACAACTTTAATTGTAAAAGTTTTTACAACATAAAATTTGCTAAGAAATTTTTTAGTTGTAAAAAATTAATTGTAAAAATTTTACAATAAATTTTTTTATTATTAGTATTGTAGAAAATTGACAATGAGTTTAGACAATATTAATTATATATAATTTTTTTAAATAGACTATTAATCAATTTTAAAAAATATATAATTAATATTATTGAAAAATTAATAACACATTTCAAGAAAAAATAAATGCAAAATTAAAATATTATTATAATTTTTGAATTTAAATATATAATAAAATTATATTAATTATTACAGAGCGAAAATAAAAATATTTGGATAATTTTATATATTTTTTAATAGTTAAAGAGTAAAGTAGTTAATTTATATCTAAAATAATTTTTAAAATGTATCACAATATTTTTAATACAAAGGTCCTAAATGACTTCAGCTTTTACGTATGGTCATCCATGTGGGTTATTCCTTTCTTATAATTGCTAGCTTTCACATTTTGAAAAGTGTTCCTTCCAATAATTTTACACATTCATAAAGTATTAATGAAGTAAATAGGTCGTTTTGTTGTCTTATTCTAAGGCTCAAATTGTGACCCTAAATTATATATCTCAATTCAATAATTTCACAGTTTAAATAACCTTTGTATTACTTATGATTTTTTATTCCATTAACATGCCAAATAATTGGTATATCAGCTACTAATATATATATATATATATATATAACACTAGTTAGTTTATTTAATTAAATTTTTTATATTTTTTTCATTTAAAAAGGATCAACAAATTATATAATAATAATAATGACAATAGTAATAATCAATTGCACATGATATCATTGTAAAATTCTAAGAATTCAATTTTTTACTGAAAAAGCTAGAAATCAAAGTTATGATATCTAAAACATATTGTAGTACCTCTATTAAGAATTAAAAAGACAACATTTCAAAAGTTAAGTAAAAATGGTGCATTTTGTTTCCATAAATTATTTGGTTGATTTATGGAAAAATATAAGTTTAGTTTATATCAACTTTTGGTATATAAATTAGCCAATAATATTGTCTTAAATATCTAACACCAGCTCCGAGTTCACTAATCATGTGTTTTGAGAGAGATTGCATGATTTTCTTGATTAATTAGATTTTAATAGTTCAAATCTCGATAATGATTTCATGTTTTTATGTACTTTAACTCAAAATGATTTCTATTTTTTTTTTTTGTGTAATTTACCTCAAACAACCCAAACCTATCAGATTTGGATTCAAATGGAAAAATACTAAATTAACAATAAAACACGTTAAAATTAATCATATTAGGGAGGTTTAGGGATATTTTAATGTACTGTAACAAAATTACAGTTAACTACGGCAGCAAAATTATTATTAGCTATAATAGGGGGTTTTGGGATATTTTATTGTATAAGGGGAAGAAAATTAGAGTCAGATATGGATTCAAATTGGGAACTGAAGGGTAGAATAGTAAATTAACAAAAAATGTTAAAATTAACTATAGTATGAGGGCTTGGAGTATTTCAAAATTACAGGAAATTTGGTTAAGTGAGGAATATTAAGAGTGAGAAACCGTAATTTTTCCATTTTATTTTAAAAACATATTTAACTTAACTAATTCAATCAAATAATTTTTATTTTTTTATAATAGTTAATACCGTGTAATATTAGGATTTTAGTTAATTTTTAGATAACTTTAAAAAAAACATGCTTCTAATTGAAATTGAATTCTTGCTCTCGTAAGATAAGTACAAGGGTTCCATCACGTAAGTCATGCCATAGTCATTTAATTTATATACTTTATAATATATCCTTCAAATAGCTATATTTTATTTTATTCTAGAATTATAAAAACCTTAAGAAATTCTGATATTTATATTTTATTCCTATAACCATCTTATTTCTAGATCGATTCTTTCTGTTTGCTATAGAACGAACGTACTATAAAATAAAAAATCGATCATACATAAACAAATGTGTCTTGGAAAATTTTGTTTAACAACCCAAAAAACTTGTTTAAGATGGTAACTTTTGGTTATTTCTCATGCTTTGATGAAAGCAAGGCAGTGAAGGCACCTTATTCACAAAAGACAATCTCCTTCGCAAAAGGCATTGTTCATGTTCCTCTCTTTCTGATTGATTTTTCTTTTTCAGAAAAGGCATTGTGATGGCAGGATACACTTGATGGTAAAATCAATCTGCATTATTCACTAAAGACAACCTACATTCAACGGTAAAATCGATGCAAGAATGCACTTGATATACAACGACTTTGAACAGAAAAATTAAGTCTTATTTGTTGTGAGTAGAGGATGAGATACCGCAGAGTTGAGATGTAATTGACGATATATGTTAACAGTTTATTTTCTCTTTGTTCATGCATTAATGGGCAAATTGATTTGCAGGTGCATTGGTGCCTTGTGTTCCAATTTGTTTCATACAATTAGTTTTGCATTAAGATTTTTCTGTGAATGGTTATTGCTTAAAGTTGAATGCAACAAAGTGGTATTATTTCCTCTTTCCAGATTCTGAAGCTATATAACCCAATCTTATACAACCATTTCAAAGAACATGGTTCCTCTTGTCGATGGAAAGGGCAAAACCTAAATACTTGTTAGTGACTATATTAATTAAGTTTTAGAGACCAAATTGATAATTAACATATTCTAGAAAAGAATTTGGGATGATATATATTATATAAAGGAAAAATCTAATTAGCTGAGAAATGCATATTAAATCTCCTTAAATTGCATAAAATTGTTGTGATAAGGTCATAATGTGATCAATGATACAAACTGTCTATTAAAGTTTTTTAGATAAATTGAAATATTCTCATTATTTACATTAATCTTTTTATTTAACATATTACATAAATTTGTATACAATAATTTGCATATTAACATCCATAATAATACTCATTTGAAAATACATTAGCAATATAGTCTCGTACAACTATTTTATATTTAATCGTTAATATTAATGAAACATCTCTATTTGTTTATACTTAACTAATGATTCGTGCCATAACATTTCATAATTATAAGTTATGGCATTTATTTTGGTTATAGAATCGACTGTGGAGAATGATTGGTGTAATATCTGGCTTGAGGCTGATTCTATGCTTGTCATTCAGTACTTGGCGAATTCCTTTTTAGCTCCTCCTTGAACTCTTCGAAATCGTTGGTTGAATTGTAGACATCTTCTTAGCACACTGAATTTTTTTTTTTGGCCACAACAGTACAGAGAAAATAATAGTGTTGCAGACCCTATTGCGAACCTGGGGCTTAGTTGCCCCTCTCTCGGTTGGTAGGACTCTCCTCCAGTTGTGGTTCAAAGCTTTATCACACAGGATGCATGTAGGTTTTCGTTCTGTAGGTTCGCTTGACTATGAAGGAGTTGCTGGGCCATCCGTTTTTTCTTTGTGTTGCTTGGTCATTCGTTCGTAGCAAATACTTAGTTTTTGCATGGCTCTGTGCCTTTATTTCCAGCTTTATTTTAGCTTGGCTTGTTCATTTCTTTTTTGGGCTCAACCTATATATGCTACTTTATTTTAATTATTTAATAACATTGCTCTAGGCTTTGGCTTGGGGCTTATTCCAAAAAAAAAAAAGTTATGGCGTATGATTCCCAAATTATAGGTTATAATTTGGTTCTCATCAATACCTTATGTACATTGAAAGTAAATATTAGAAAAAGAAAAAAAATATTATTATTAAATTGAGATTATAATAAATTGTTCATAATAAATTATAAACTAAAAATTAAATAATGACAATTTGAGTTTTTTTTTTTCACTTGGCAGAAGTATTTTTCGACCTTTCAGAAATATCTTTATTATAAGAAATTAATTAAAATTTTCACTTTTGACAAAGATTAAAATTTTTAATAATAGAAAAATTTTACTGGCATCGATGGTTAGATAAGTATAGATCTTAATTGTTATTCTCAACGTTTCTATGGGGACTTAAAAGTTCATTGGAGTGATAGTTGAAAGCGTTAAAAATAATTTTGAATAATTCACTATATGTCTCTTGTTTCTTAAGATGACGCAGATTAGCAAGATCCATTCATAGTGTTGCTTGTTACAAATCTTCAGGGTGAGATTGTCCTCAACAAAGTTTACATATCATAACCTGATTAATTATATACACAACTAACGATGGTTAAGCAATGGAAGTTACTAAACTTCATTTAGTGAAAATAGAGAAAAAAAAAATGCTAGATACCTGAGTTATTTATGGGGTATAATGAAAATAGAAGTTGCATGCTTAAAGCAATATATCTTGGCACTTGTAAACTTGAAACCATAAGTTTGCCAATGGGTATAATATAAAATAAGAGTTTAGATTTAAATAAATATTTATTTTCTACCAGAAAAAAAGAAAGACCAATATAGTTGTATATTTCTATCGGGTTCTTAAAATTCCAATAGCAATATGGTGAACTTGCTTATGGTCGTTAATGTATATCATCTTAATGCCTAAACAAAAAAAGAATATAACAATGTTCAACTATTAAACTTGTTGCAAACTTTAACGTACAGCTAGTAGAATCATATGCCTTTTCAATTACAACACTTCTCTTTTTTTTCCTTTTTTGTCTTTTGTTTTGACGCAAGGCCTTATTAGAATTACAACACTTCTCTTGACCATTGCATCCCTCACAATTAACTTTATAGAGTAGCCAAATTGACTTTTAATGACATCTGCTCCAAACTCACAATTATTCTTAGAAAGTCAAACGAGGAATCATGTCAAAATGAGGGATACCGATAGGTACTTTGCCATTATGAGGTTATCACCTTTTGCTCATCCTTTTCAAAAGCATCAATCTTTGATGGCATCAGCTATATATTGTAGAAAACAACAGGCTGCAACCACTACTTGCAATACTTTCCTCCCTGGTTGCCTTGGAAAGACTTGTAACATTTCGAGTGAGAGCATGGCTTCAAGTACGATGACAAAAGATACAGAAGTAAAATTAATGTAGGAAGTAGAATATCTTTGTTGCATTTACAGCATCTTATACCCTCAGTTTCTTTTCCTCAACCTAGATGTGTAACATTGATAGTTACTAATGGAAAAAGATAGAAATCAAATTCTCTATATTAGATATATGAGACAGAGAGCCTATACCATATTGGAGCAAGTAACTCTAAGAGTTACTTAAATCAAAGCAAGAGCCCTGAATGTCTAGTATTCTTTTGATCATTCATTAAACTTCTTTTTTCCATAGTCCTAATCGCCTGCCTGCATTATGACCAAATTTATCACTTTGCTTTACTATTTGATATCGTGACTGACATTTCTAATAATGGTTGCAAGATTGTAAAACGATTACATAGATAATTAGTTTTCTGAAAAACCAAAAGCAAGACTAAAACCTAGTAGAGGATAAAAAATAATAAATTTCCAATAAGGTTCTTCTAGAGTAGGACCTCCATTAATTTCTAAGAATTAACACACGGGTGGTTATAATCTGATCATTCTGGCGATAAATTACTTAATTAGATTAGTCAAAAAATCGTATATACGCATACTTGCATGCTTGAAGATGCAACTAAAATTAGTTGATATAGACACATACAGACATATTGCATACCTTCTCATTTCTCCTCCAACGTCAATGAAATCAATTCATTATATATATATTGTTTGGGAAGCTGGGCTCAAGCCCATAAACCAGTACTTGAGAGGATAAGCTTGGCCTATCAGAGGGGCAGGCCTCATGACAGCCAACCTTAATGCCTATTCTGCTATATCAGGTGTTAGGCTGATCATAGTTTGGTAGGCTCGGATGAGATTCTATTCGGACGCATCCTGAAAGGTATTTGACCCGAAACCATTCTTACGAAACACCTAATATTACTAGAAGAAGAAAAATTGTACTATGTAAGGAGATTGGTGACGAAGAGAAAGTGTTACTAGGTGAAATAAAAAAAATGATAAAAAAATTTTCACTGTATGATATTGGAAATTTCAGTATCAATAGTTCGTGCTGTTTGTGAAAATAAACTGCGAATTAAAGGTCATGACGATAATGAGGGAGCAAGTAGTTATCAAAAGACTACTGTAAAAAGAATCTCGTAAAGAGGGCTTATTGAATTCCAACCTTCCATTGATTTCATTGCAACTGTCCTAAGGACGAAGAGGGATGTGTGAGATAGAGGCAGACATGATTTGACTTGTACGACAATTGCAGGAAAGGGAGCGAAGACACTTGGAAAAGGATAAAAACGTAAAGGCAATGGAAGACAAAACCTAGGTAACGGAGAGGGAGATTGAAAGCGTAAAGAGAAATGATTCAAGGAAACAATGCTAGTGCACAAGATTTGGTGAATATGAGATTTCCAAAAAATGAAGAGAGTGTCTCATCGCCGAGGATCCAATGCAAGAGATCACCCTCCAAAAAATTAGGGAATAAGTGATAGATATCGTATCAGGATAGGGTCTAAATAGAGAAATTGTTGCCAGAAGACTCGGATGATAAAGTTCTTATCCGCGATGTAGTGAAGCCTGATCAAAGATTGATCCTCGATCGACGCAAGTCAGGGTAAAAGGCGGTCCAAACGCAGTACAACTTTAGTGGATATGTGGGTATACTTAAATCAAAAGGACAAAAAAGAGAAGGGAAAGCCATCGCAGAAAAAAAACCTGATCATCTGACATTCACTTGGGATCAGGTAGTGAGTAGGAGAAAGATGGGAGAAAGAATCTGAGAGCTTACTGAAGAATTGCGAGTGTAAAGAGAGAAGGATAAACGTTGGGATGAAACTATATCTGATAGAGGAAACCTCTCCTTAAAATCCCCCTTCTCGAAGGAAATACAAGACTTAGCTTTTCCCCGAAAGTTTAAGATGCCCCAAATCCCATCATACAAGAATAGATCTAACTCTGCACTTGGATTATTTTAGGAGATGATGATGATAGAAAGCCTATCAAAATTGTAGATGTGTCACCTTTTCACTTTGACTTTGGAAGGATAGGCGCGACGATGGTATAAAAACCCGAGGTTAGAAAGTATAAAGAGTTTCGATCAGTTGTGCACACAATTTATTAAGGAGTTCTAGGGAGCGTTAGTCATATCGAAAAATTCTAGTTCGTTATTGTTGATAAAACAAGGGAGAGACGAGACGCTAAAAAGTTTCATCAAAATGTATCATAAGGAAGTCATGGAAGTTGAAGCCTTCTCACATCTGTTAGCCTTCGAAGGACTCAAGAAGGGCTGAGGATGAGTAGATGATGGTTTGCCGTTCATAAATGAACTATAAAGACGTACGAACAAGTCAAAAAGATTATTGAAGAGATTGAAATTGAGGATTGGATGCTACTAAAGAAGAAGGAAGAAAGATTGGAAGAATCGAGGAGCCGAGAATAGAGATTGAGGCACAAGAAGGGAAGAAATCAAATAGGTCCACAATGTCAAATCCTAGGCCCCTTACAAAGAGAGAAGGTTTCTAATAATCTCACTTCGATAGTGAAGTCGACTAAGGAAAAGACCAAGGATTTTTGTCCTCAAAGTATGAAGGAGTTCTCTCCCTTGCCGAGAGAAAGTGTTAAGACGGTTGCCCTTGTTATGGATTAAAGACAGTTTACAAAGATGAACGCTCTTTTATTAATAATCTATGAGGAGATTAGGGATCTAGATTCGCTACCCAGGCCTCGTCTTTTGAGGTTAGTATCAAATGTTCGTGAAAAGGAAAAGAAATGTGTATTTCATCAAGATCGAGGGTATACTACAGACCAATGTTTAGATTTGAGCACGCAGATTAAAATCTTAGTGAGAAAAAATTATCTAGATAAGTATAGAGTAAGGGTGTATGAAATGGATCAATGCCCTAGACATAGAAGAAGGAGGTTAGAGGATCCCATCCATTGGAGTATGATAATTTCGGAGGAACCAACGTTGGCAGGTAGCTTCACTAATGTAAGAAAAAATTATTTAAGATATTTGCTACCGACTACGTCAGTCAACCATTATGTAATAAATGTTCGAATAGAAAAAGAACCCTGACTAGCGTCAGCCCTAATCATGTTTACTGATGAAGATAAGGCGGGAGTCAATTACCTCTATGATGATGCCTTAGTAATCACCTTGGAAATTGGCTCGGTTAAAGTAAACAAGATCTTGGTGGATATAAGGAATTCTACTAACATGATATTTAAAGAGACTCTAGACTTCTTAAAAATCGAGAATCTAAAGATAAAGCCGATAAATACTGCCCTATAAAGATTTACAGATTCGGACATTCTTTTGTTAGGTTCAGTTCAGTTACCATTAACACTCAGAGATAGACAGTATTAAAAGATTACTATGGTAGAGTTCGAGATGGTAGATCTAAAAATGCCATATACTATGATTTTAGAAAGGCTTTTCTTAAGGAAAACGAGGGCAGTTGAAAATATACATTATCTAACGATCAAGCTTCAAGTGGACGAGGGGATTGGTGTAATACGAGGGGATCAGAAAGTTGCCTGAGTATACTTTACAGCGACGTTAAAGCGGTCTTATTGTATAGTGATGAAGAGTATCAATGGAGCAGATAAGGAGGATATCGTACAACAAAGGGAAATGGGCAAACTTAAAAGGAGCATAGGATAATGAAAAATGCGATCAATACCCAAGCTGATAGAAGAACAAGAGTTAGTGCCTATTGACCCCTTAAGGCCTAAAAGAGTAACGAGAATCGGCTCTTAGTTATCGAGCGAAGAAAAAGGAAGTTTATAGCTTACTTAAGGGAATATGTGGATGTGTTCGCTTGGAGCCACAAGGACATGCTAGGGATTGACTTAAAGGTCATTTCCAATCGCATGTTGGTTAACTCGGCGTTCAAACCCGTGAAACAAAAAAGAAGGGCTTTTAATCAAGAAAAGAGGAAAGCAATTAGAGTACATATAGATAAGTTGATCACAACAGGGTTCATCAAAGAGGTATACTATCTCGATTAGGTAGCCAACATGGTGATGGTTAAAAAGGCTAATGGGAAAAAAAGGATGTGTGTGGATTTTATCGATTTAAAAAAGGCATGTCCCAAGTACAGTTTCCCACTCCCTTGAATATATGAGTTAGTATATTCGATAGTCGGATATAAATTGTTGAGATTTATTATATGCTCTCACGATATAATTAGATCTAGATGCATGAGGTTGATCAAGAAAGAACAACATTCCTGACTAATTAGGAATTATACTACTACAAAGTAATGCCCTTTAGCTTAAAGAATGTAAAGGCGATGTTTCAGAAGTTCGTAAACAAGGTTTTCAAAACCCTGATAAAAAAACAATAGAGTTGTACATTGATGACATGATTACCAAGTCACGTAGAGTCGAGGACCATGTTCGGCACTTAAGGAAAACGTTTTCCTTACTCCATAAGTATAACATTAAGTTGAACCCCGAGAAAGGTGCGTTTGGGGTTAGTTCTGAAAAATTTCTGGGGTTCATGGTCAATGAACAGGGAATAGAGACAAATCGCTAGAAGATTCAGGTCATATTAGATATGAAATCCCTGACTATATTGTCCATCCTACATGTTTTCCTTTCTCAAATTATAAAGAAAGGAAAATATGTAGGATGGACAAAGGAATGCAAAAACAGTTTTCGAGAGTTAAAAGACTGGTCCTAGCACTGGTAGTGGCAACACAAAAGCTTTGGCTATACTTCCAAGCGTATTTTGTAGTGGTCTTTACCAATCAGTCGTTACGATAGATACTACATAAGCTTAAGCTCTCAAGAAGATTCGTCAAGTGGTCAATTGAATTCATTGAGTTCGACATTGACTATCAACCTCGTAAGGCTATTAAAGCCCAAGCATTAGTGAGCTTCATCGCAGAAAGATCGGTTTCAGAAGAGATGATAGTACGCAAGATTGGGGAAATAATAACTCCCTAAGATATTGAGAGTGTAGAGTCGGTTGAACAATCTGTTTAGAATTACTCAGCAAAAACAAGAATCGAAGGCATTCTACTGTTTGAAAACACTGCCGAGTAGGCCAAGAGGAAAAAATTAGAAGGCTTAAAATTGTGCTGGCTATATGTAAATTGGGCATCGAATGCTCAAGGCGGGGGAGGTAATATAGTTTTAGTTGGACAAGGAAAGGAGGAGTTAGGTTATGCCTTACATTTTAACTTCGAGGTAACCAATAATGAAGTAGAGTATGAGGCCTTATTGGCAAGTATTGAATTGACCTTGTTATTTGAGGTAGAATACCTTGAGATAAAAGGGGATTCACAATTATTATTGAACCAAGTTTCGAGAAAGTTCTAGACGAAGGGCAGAAATATAAGTATTGACCTCAACAAAGTAATGAAGCTGTTAAGGTGCTTTAAGGAGGTTCTCTAAGTAGAAAATGCCAAATCAGATACCCTGGCCAAGTTAGCCTCGACGCTGCAAGGAAAATTTCCTATTTACTGTACTTATAGAAGTGTTACATTAGAAGAGTGTGAAAAATCGGAGGCAGAGGTAAACTAGATTAGTACAACGCGTTAGGTGTGGGATAGGATAAACCTAATGCAAGAATATATTCTCGAGGCAAAGTTACCTAATGATAAAAAGGAGGCTAAAAAAATCAAGAATAGATCATCGTATTACTTGGTGATCAACAGGATACTGTATAAGTGGGGATTTGGGTTAACCTATCTACGATGCGTTGATGAGAAGAAAGTAGATTGCGTGCTCAAAAAGGTTTGTATAGACAACTGTAGTAACCACTGGGGAGGTAGATCTTTAGCACATCGCATCCTATACCAAAGAGGTATTATTACCTATGTTGTATTGTGATGATGCAAAGATAGCTCAGTCTTGTCCAAATTATTAATTTTATACGGATATCCTGAGACAACCCCTTGAATAGCTCACCCCTCTATTTAGCCTGTGACCTTTTGTTCAATTGGATTAGACCTAACTGGTCCATTCCCAACGGGACTTACTTGATGAAGTAAATGGTCGTTGTGGTTGATTCTTTTATGAAATGGGTGAAAGTAGAACCCTTAATTACCATAACAAAGAAAAAGACCACCACTTTTATAGAGGGGAGCATAATTTATCGATTTGAAATTCTGCACATACTTATCATCAATAATGAAAAACAATTTGACAATGCAAGATTCAGAGAATTTTACGCTGAGCTGAGCATCGATCTTAGATTCGTGTCCCCTGCTCATCCCAAAGCAAATAGGCAGATGGAAGCAGTGGACAAAATTGCCAAGAAGACGCTAAAGAAACATTTAGACGATAAGAAATGAAAATGGGTGGATGAGTTACCTCAAATCCTTTAGGTTTATCGAATGATAGTAAAAACAGCAACTTGTGAGATGTCCTACTCATTGGTATTCGGTTGTAAAGTAGTAATACCAGTAGAGATAGGAATACCATCATTTAGGGTAAAGCACTTCGATGACCTGCAAAATAACGAGGCAATAAAATCAAGTCAGAATTTATTGGAAGAAAAATAAGACTAGATGCTCATCAAGATGGTTGCTTATCAATAAAAAGTGAGAAAGCACTACAATAAGAGGGTTCGTTTGAGAATTATCGAGAAGGAATTTTGATAGTGTGACGAGTTACCCAGAACACTAAGGTATTCGAGGAAAGGGCCTCAGGGGCCAATTGGGAAAGTCCGTATAAGATAGTCCATATTATTAACTTAGGTGTCTATAAATTGCAATATATAGATAGAAAAAAAGTTAAGAATCCATGGAACGCAGAGATGCTAAGGAAATACTACCCTTGAAACAATTATGATTTAAAAATATCCGACCTCGGTTTAGGTCATAAAGTAACTATTTGATCGTATAATTTCAGAATCTTACAAAAAGATCTAATCTCAGTTTAGATCAGCTACCATGATGAGAAGTTGTTTATTTTCGATTTATTCTAAAAGTTGTTGAAATAAAGTCTGACTTCAATTCAGGCTAGACAATAAAAGAAATAAAGTTCCTTATTTCAAAAAAAAATTATCTCAAAAAATCTGACCTTAGTTTATATTGAACAACAAAAGCTTAACGTCAATTTCAGATTTAATGTTAATTTTCATTTTTCATTGAAGCTTGACTCAGTTCAGGACACAAAATGATTAACATAGGTGACTCAATTATCACTATTATTTCCGTACTACTCTATTAAGTTAATAGCAAAATGAAGAAACAAAAATTTGGAAAAATATATCTTTATTCATATAATGAATTAATTACATCTCATTATGCCATAAGTTTGCGCAGCTTATCATACTAAAAAAGATAAAATTTTACAAGCTTATTGAACATTCTTCGAAGAAGGAGAAGATATAGTGTCGAAGGTTTAAATTGTAGATGGAGGCCTAGTCAGCTGGTTAAAGCCCTGAGTTGGCTCTTCAGCAAATGCCTTTTCTGGACCCTCGGTATTTGTCTGACTAGATATGGGAATCTGAAGATCGTCGAACAATCAACCTAGGTTGAGATCCTTATATTTCTTTTGGAAGATCTTATAGGCCAACTCTAAAGCTTCTTTGACAGAAGCATCACATTGTTCTTCTATCTCGACTTTAGTTCGAGCAAGTTCATTTTCCAGATCCTTGTTATTGTGAGAGAGATCAATAGCATGGGACCCATGTTGAAACACCTAAGCCTCGAGGTGGCAAACTTATCCTTAAGAATGTTGCATTCTTTTACTTACTTTTTTCTTTCCCGGTCAACATGGCCTCTAGCTTTTGCTCTTGTTTTTCTGATTCCTTCAAGTTCTTCTTTAGTGCATCCTTCTCTGAAGTCAACGGCTTCATTGATTTGTACAAGTGGACGTTAGCAATGAAACGTTTCTTTGCGTTGTCAATATGTAAGCTAAGATAGCGAAATACCTGCATCAACTAAACAATGTGTTAGATAAAGGTACTTCAACGAACTAAGGTAAGAGTATCGAACATACTTACCCTGCCAATCTATTAGTGAACTGTTTCTAAAATAGTGCCTGCACTGGTAGCCTATGCTTGGGAAGGCGAAGAAGCGTTGACCACACAGGCCAAGTGGTTGACAGAGGAGAATAGGTGCTTGAATAGTTCCTATTTTCCCTTTGGGATGTCCGACCAAGGAGACCATCTAACTCAACAACTTCTTCATCCTATTCTATTTGTTGCCTCTTGGACGATCTCTCTTTAGCGCTTTTTGCAGCCTATGCTAGACATTTTCCCTTATCCTTTGAGGGCTCCTTCTTATCCTTCTTAAGAACCAGCTCCGACTTTTTCATTTTTGCCTTCTACTTGGACCTTTTCTTTTAATCCCCTTTGGTCTGTCTAGTTTTCTTTTTCTCTAGATCCTGTGGGTTCGGCACTGTAGAAGTTCCTAGAGAGGAAAAGACTAACTCCAATGAGCTTAAGAGTTTTCCTTTTCCTTTAAGAGGGGCCATCTTCCCTATAAAACTTGAAAATTGTGAAATTTGTTGCGGACAAAAATGAAACATATGTTAAAGAAGGGAGAGTGAACGAGTTATTTGGCCTTACCAATAGCAAATGCGTCTTGGTAGCTTTCAGAGTGATTTCCTCCTCCGCTTGAAGAACGGCCTCAAAATTTTCACTAGTCGGAGCAACCTCGATGAGCCTAGAGGCAATAAACTGATAAAGAGAAAGCAAAGTTTTCTGATCAACTTGCTTGGCATATCCTACGTTAATCTTCAACAAGAATGGAGCAACCAAGTAAGGTTTTGGGTTTTAGGGAGCTGCAAAAGTGAAGAAAAGGTTAGCAAATCCTAATAAAGAAATAGAACTCAGATAATTCTTGCATATCAAGTATGACTCTATAGAATACACTTACAAAGAACAGGTTTGAAGACGTAGGGCATAGGATTATGTATGTTCATTTCGGTTAAAGAAGATTTATAACAGTCCCTACCCATAAAAAACCATCTGTCCTTTTTTATTGCATATAGGGTTACCCATGACTAATTTATCATCTTTTGCACGAGCTTGGAGGTAATAAAAGCCCAGGTGTTTTTTGACTTTTTCTTAAGTAAAAACAAATACTTGACTTTGCCAATGATTGGTAGGGTCTGCCCAGCCATGATCCATATCACATACAGGCTGGAGATAATTCTACATCCGTTCAGATTCAACTAATAAGGAGGTATCCTTAGGCCATGGAACAAAGTGGTGAAGTAGGACTATAATGGTAATTTAGCTCTAAAGAGAAACAATTCCTCGTTGAAGGCTACTTTGTCTCCCCTCGGATGACTAGGGAACTTATTGGCTTTAGGGACTCTAAGGATGATGAAGTTAGGGATTTGATAGAGTTTCCTAAAGATTGCCAAGTCAGCCTCAGTAATGCTAAATGAAAACTTATTGAGTGTTGAGTGAAATGAAGCTAACTGCCTTGAAAGTTTTCTTGGGAGCTTGATTCATCCCTATTATCCTCAAACTCATCGCTTTCTTCATTTGAATTCTAGTCCTTTTGTCTGTCCAGAATAGATAGAGCCTCGGATATATGCTCAGAAGTGGGAAGAGAAGACGTGGGTGGATTCGATTATTAGGTGATTCTCTCTACAGGGTTTTGGGTAATTTCTTGGTTTCTTGTTTTGGTATGTTCAAGCTCCATTTCTCCCTGCACGTGGTTAGAAGAACTGTTAGTTAAATTCACCATCTCGAACTCATGGTAAAGGAACTCAAAGGCATTTGACCTAAGGTCTAAGGTGATTAAAGGGATTTGGGCATTAAGATCAAAAGTGGCTGAGGGTTAGGCCTTCTTCAATGGGTTACGTCCATGTTCCTTAACAAGCACAACCTTAATCCTATAGGGAAGTGGACTCTAGGATTTTTAGTCCATATTAGTTGAACTTGAACTTGTTGTGGATGTGTCAAACTTTAGGCTACTAGGGATGTCCCTTATGTCAAAATTCTTATATCTTGCCATAATTAACCTAAGCAAACAACAACGTGGTCTGATCAGTCTAAATCTACTAATGGACAAAGCTTTGCTAAGTACGAGATTCATTTAGGGGAATTAAATTCTGCTCAAATTTAAGGTTACTACAAGGTTCCTAAGGTGTAGGTTTGACCTAATCAAATTTCTGTTTGGACAAGGAATACAACATGCCTGATTGGATCCTAAGGCAATTCCTATGGGTTACTTTAGTTTTCAAATCAATTTTAATGACGTAGAACATCAAGGATAAATATCTACTGATATCTAGTCACAGACTTTGACTTAAAAAAAGAATGTGAAATCTCATGAAAGAAATGGAAAATTCATAAAATGGGCTCGATAAAAAAGAAGACTTACCAAAATAAGAAGGTTAGCTAGAGAACGAAAGGCGAAAATATGAAACTATCGCCATGGGTTAGGAAGAAAGTGCACCAGAAAGCTTGCCGAAGGCAAATGGAGTTTTTGAAGCTTTGTAGAAAGTGCAAGAAGCAAGTGAAAAAATAGAGGGAAGGGACAAATTTATACTTTGTCTGTCAGCTGAATAAACGATTCAGATGTTGCCACAAGGGTTTTCTGTTGATGTGGTTGCTTTGCAAGCAAGATGAACCAATCGTGCCGATACATATAGTAACCAGATGAAAGGTCATAGGGAAGTAAAAATTGCGAGCATTTATGCATGATTATCGTTGACGCAAGAATCAAGGCAAAATGCGGGCACGTTTTGGCATTTTTGGCGCTTTTTCTGATTTTGAAAGTCGTAATGTCGTTTTGTGTTCGGATAGGTTCTTACTCTCACTCACCATATAGCTAGGTGTTTAGAAAGTAATGTCTGGTCAGGCAAATCTTAAATCGTGTTCTGATATCCATGTTAAGTGCGTGCTATATGAGAGGACTCTGAGTGCCTAGGAAATGGAGTTTCCAACAAAAATCCTTTTCATTGGAAACTAGGGGGCTTGATGTTTGGAAAGCTAGGCTCAGGCCCATAAACCATTACTCAAAAGGATGAGCTTGGCCCATTAGAAAGGCAGACCTCATGACCACTAGCCTTAATGTTTATTCGGCCATGTCAAGCGTTAGGTTGATCACAGTTGGGTCAGCTTGGAAAATATTTTGTTTAGATGAATGCTGCAAGGAATCTGACCAGAAACCATTCGTGCAAAATATAGAAAATCAATTTTGGGAAGTTTAATTTAAGGCAAATTAGGATTCTGTAAGATATGTTCCCTATTTTATTAAGATTTCTAATATTACTAGAAGAAGAAAAATTGTATTGTAAAAGGGGATTGGTGACAAAGAAAAAAGGGTTGCTGGGTGAAATTCAATAAAAAAGATGTTCACTGTGTGATATAAAAAATTTTGGTATCAACATATATATATATGTATATATCAAATCTAAAACAATTAATACGATTAAATTTATTAAACTATAGTACGTATTAACTTTTTCTTTTCTTTTGTCTTGATTGAATTATTATTTTGATGTTTAGCACCCGAGGAGTGTCCAAGTGTTTCATATTCGTCAAAGTTGGACAGTATAAACATAAAATCTTGGGTTTATGCTGTTGATTTCTTCATATACCCATATAAAGAAATTCAATAGCATGTATACCTCACGTTCAATTAGGCAAACCCATAAACTAGCCTATAAAACTATCCCATAACTAGGCCTAAGATAATTAAATACCAGTCGAAACAGGATATTCAAATTACTCAATTCGAATACATGTGCCCAAAACTATTAATTCCTCACCACAAATTGGTAATATAATTTTTATTTGTTAAATTTAATTTATCAATTATAATAGCTATTTCAATAAATTAACGTAAACATAAAGATTAATTAATAGAAAAGATCAAATTCAAATTAGTTAAGAAGTCAATAATTCAAACATGATTACAAATGTTTATTGGAAGAAAAAGTTTTAATGCAACTAAGATTTTGAATAAGGAAACCGATGTGGTGCCAACTCTACCAAGATATCCCTAAACTGATTTAAGGTAGTTCCCATATTAAACAACTGATCTTCTGTGGTAATCAACCGATCTTTATAAGTTTGCAACTCATTTTCAGTAGATTGTAAGCGAGATTTTGTAAGCTGCAACTGAAATTGAGTGGACTCTAACTCACTACGTAAATCTACATTGTTAGATATAGAATCTCGATCAACATCACGTGCTTGTCCGCGCTTGGCAAGCCCCCTATAATGGTGTGATTGATCACCAAATACTTGATGAGACATCTCCTCGTCACTAATTGGACGAGATCCCTCTTCAAGCGATAGTTGTTCTTCCTCCACCTGTTTTTCCTGTTTCAAAAGAAATTAAATTAAACATTCAATAATTGAAAATTTAGAAATAAAGTTGATTTGAAAGAAGCTTTTACAAATAAACAATGAAGAACTTAAATGTGCAATTTGTGTGTCTAAATTATTATATTTCTCATATTGAAATGTGTTGCATGAAAATGATCCGGAAAATTTTGATATTCACCTAAACCATCACTTTATTGTAGTAAATTAATTAATGAAATATCACATATAATGTTATCTAACATAGTAATTAAAATAATATTAATTAAATCAAATTCTATGCAATTTTGTATGACAAGATTTAAATCACAATAAGAACCTGGAAACTCCGTGTGCGATGAGCATGAAAAGATTTTGATCTAGCACGATGATTGGATGAAAGTTTACTCCTATATTCAGAATTTGTTTTATACTTTCTCTGAAACACAAGATAAAAGGTTTGTAAGGACAACACTTAAAACTAAAACAAACTCAAATAAAAGAAATTTTAATATATGCTTTACAAGATTGTTTATAGAAAGGAATTGTTTATATCATGAAAATGAAACATCACAATTTCCTCTACCATCTTCAACAAACAAACTAGGAAATAATTTAACTTCAAGCTGCAAATTTTTTCCAAGTTTGTTTTAGGGCAGTTTCCTGCTTTAAGGCAAGGAAAAGCCTCATTATGTTATTTCCTCTCTTGCTATGTTTATTTCAAGCTAATTCCGAAAGTCTATTTAAATCATATGTTTATATTCATTAAAGCTAAATATTATTCTAAACAAGCAAAGTAAGACCTGTTCGACCACCAACCATGAAAAGTGTAAGGTCAATGTAAGCATAAAGTAAGCATTGAAGCACAACACCAAGATGCACGAATCCCGACTTTTCCTAAACTACAAGTTGTCGTTAAAAGTGACGACACGTCGCTTATAGCGAAGAATTCTTTGTTACCAATAAAAGTGTTGTAGTTAAAACCACATCTTCTTGTAGTAAATTTAAACAGAAACCTCATGCTATATGAATATATACACCATAGGACACGATTGAAGCCAAATTGCAAAAGTCAAAATCATTATGTTCATTAGTTAAAAATATTATTATTGATCAATTTTTATGACGGCTGAAAATAAACAAAAAAGAGGTCTCAGAATATGAAGAGCTTGAAAATAAATAAGTGAGCAAAAAAGAAATATAAACGAGTATTCTGCTAATCAACTTTCATAACCAAGAGAATAAAAATGAACTCTTGTGAATTAATACTTAAGAAAAATCGGCTAGATATTTTGAAAGGAGAGAGGGAAAACTGACCTGGGGAAAACCAAATGTTTGGTTGGCCTTCGCTGGATGTTCGACTACTACAATAGCAACAAAAGATAATCCAATCAATAAAAATAATAAAAACCCTAACAACTTTTGGTTAATGAAATATAACAAAAAAGATCGAAGAAACATGCTATTTGACAAGAGAAAAATTAGAACAACAATGACTAACAGAAAGCGATTAGAGGCAAGACTAGTCGGTAGAAGTGAGAATGGGATGAGAGAGAAGGAGAAACCAAAGAGAAAGAGCTGTTTGTAGAAACAAGGATAGGGTAATAAAATTTTGTTGAATAATTAGGGACATTATGGAATCACATAATTTTCATTACAAATCATGTGCTTTCAAAAGTCACCTAAGTGCTAATTTTACTCAAGTACTTTTACAAAAAAAAAAAATACCTAACATGTCAGTTAGCACTCCCAAATCGACCCATCTTATGCCTACAAAATTGCAAAACAATTACGTAGACATTAGTTTTATGAAAAATAGAAATCAAGACTAAAACTTGGTGCAGGAAAAGAAATAATTGATTACCCTTTTGGAAAGTTTGTGCAGAAGGAGTTTCCCTAATCTCTAGTTTCTGCAATGTCGTTTTCTGAAGAATGTGGCTTGGCAGTGCCTTTAATTTCAAGCAGTCTTCGATTGTCAAGGAAGAAAGAAGTGGCATACAATTTTCTCCATTTCCATTAATTCCGTAATCCCACTCTTCCCAATTTCTCATTAACAGAAATTCCAATGATTTCAATTTAGGAAAGGCAACAACATAGGAAGATGATTCTTGATCTATTCCCAGAAATTCATTACCCACTCTTTTCACACTTTTCATTCCGAATAACTGGAGTCTTTCAAGGGACGGCAGCTTTCCCAGGGGAGGCAGATGAACGCAATTCATGCACGCAACGAGATTTAAAACCTTCAGGTTGGTTAATGACGTCATCCAACTGGGGAAAAATGAGTTGCCTCTGTATTCAATTATTAGTAATTCCTTCAAATTTAGTGGTGGTTGTAAGGCTTCAAGTAGTTCTTCGTCTTCCTCATTCTTCCTCCTTCCTTCGTTACTCCTGTCGAAACGAAGTCTCAAAACATGCAGATTTTTTCTTTTATCAAGTTCTGATATATTAGCCTCACCAACATCTGACACATTACCCAGTCCAACAATGCCGCAATCTCGAAGGAGATCAAAGTTTTTCAAAGATTCAAGGCTACGTTTTTTGATTTCATCAACATTTCCACCAACAATGAATCTTCTCAATGTCCGCAAATTGGTTAATCTCGTAATCCCCACTGGCAGGTAGGTTATCGAACGAGTGAAATCATTCAATAAATGCCTCATGTTTGTTAACTTTCCAATCCCTTGCGGTAATTCTTTAAGTCTCTTGCAGTTACTAATGTCTAAAATTTGTAGATTATATAGCTCACACAATGTCTCAGGCAGTCCTTCTATAGGTTGACCTGACAAATTAAGGTATCTCAAATGTATCAACTTTCCAACCTCTTTCGGAAGCTGTATCGTTGAAACAAACCAATACCAGTCTATATCCATATGAAATACCCTTAAACTTGTCAAGTTATCAAATAACTCTGGTAGAACCTTACTAACCAATGAATAGTCTTGAAATGCACCACGAATTAAGAGGCTACGCAATCTTTTGAACCTAGAAATGGAGCTCGGGAATGGAAACTTCTCACTAAGCTTTAACAGGGAATGAAAGACGTTTCTTTCAGGTAGGATTAATTCTTCAAGACCATTAAGTTCATCTATCGCAAGACATTCTCCCTTACTAATAAATTTGGCAAAGTCATGTACTATATCATGCATCTTGCATTTTATAATAAAATCATCATAGTCTCTCTCAAACTCTTGGAAGAAAGAACGAGTTGCTAAGATATCAAAATACTCTTGACCAATCATCTCCATTTCCATCTCCTTATTCTGTTTTACACTAATATAACCATGAGCCATCCATAATTTAATTAATTCATCTTTCTCTATACTGTAGTCTTTAGGTAAGACAGCACAATAAGAGAAACATCGTTTAACCATAGAAGGCAAATCATTATAACTCAACAACAAAGGAGCTAAAAGACCTAATTCCTCTGACTCCTCTAGTTTCCATAATTCACTATCTAAAATTCTTTGCCACTCTTCTTTAGTTTTCTTTGAGCGCATGAGACTCCCTATTGTTTTTGCAGCAAGAGGTAAGCCCTTGCACTTGCCCACAATTTTTCGACCAATTCCTTCCAACTTTTGACATTCCTGATTGGATCGACCAGAAAATGCTATCAATTTAAACAATGACCAACATGCCTCGTCAGTTAATTGTGTGATGGAGATAACATCAACTGATCCCATCATTTGCGCAACTGACTCCTTACGAGTGGTAATTAAAATTTTACTGCCATGAAAACTATTTTGTAAACAATTATGGAATGGTTCCCATTTTTTGTAATCATCATTCCATACATCATCGAAGACAAGAAGAATCTTTTTCCCTTCTATAGAATTATGAATAAGTTGCATGAGAGATTGAAATTCACTTAAATGAGAAGCATGGCCATTTAAAGCTTCAATGATTGCTTTGGCAATCCTAAACTCATCAAAAGAGTCCGATACATAGACCCATATTACTTCATGAAAGTGTTTTTTCACTTGATCCTCATTGGAGGCAAGTTGAGCAAGGGTTGTTTTCCCAATGCCTCCCATACCAACAATTGAGATGACATGGAAGCCTTTTTGTTTTTCACTGGTCTCACACAACTTTTTTATAAGTTTATTCTTCTCATCATCTCTACCACAAATTTTAGACTCATCAACAAAGGAAATACTAGGTACACGCTTTGATTTCTCATCAACACTTAAACTAAAATTAAAATCATTTTTCTCTTTTGCAATAACATCTAAATTTTCATTGATTTCTTTTATCTTGTGAGCAATATCCCTGCGCAAACTAACTCGTTTGAAACAAAAGCAAGGTGAAGTAAGGATTGAGGATACCTTCTTCTTAGGAGCAATAGCATTGTCAACTCCCTCGATTTGCAACTTCAACCTTGCAGTGTTCCACTCATCCAACACATCTTCCATGTCATAGGATACAGCTTTGAGCTGATCTAGCCAAATCCTAACAGTTTCCTCCTTCACTTGTCTTTGCTCTGCATCAACCAGCACAGCTTGCATGGCTCGAAAATTGTTGGCAAGTACTTCCACTTCTTCCTCGACACCCACTACAAGCTTCACCTCTTTTTTTATTTCTTGAGAGATTAATGAAGTCAGCTGCTCCAAGACAGCGGAGACTATTGCTTCAGCCATTGTTGGAGGAGATAAATACTTTTGCAGCAAAAGAGGAGAAATTGAGTTGTTAGATGATCTGTTTGATGAGGCTGTGAAAATTATCTTTTTCCTATCAATTCTTATAGTAAATAAAATAGGGTAGGTCCAACACACATCTTTTCTCACAAAAAGGGAGACATGAATAGTTAAATTATTGTATTTAACATTCACTCAAGGTATAATAGTGCAAACCCAGATGCATAACGTGATACGGTGGCAATTAAAATTGAAACTTTAATAATTAACGCAAGAGATACCAAACGTTGTCGTCAATTAATTCCCTTGCGCTAACTTTAATTTGTTATGGATCCCCGCTTTGCTTTCTTTAGAATCACACTCGCCTTAAGCTTTTTTGCTTTAGATATGGAATTATAAGTTGGACTTCCTTTCGTGTTGTGTTGAAGAACGTATCATTTCACTGTACAAGGATCATTCTTTTCTTTTTCTTTTTAATAAAAAAAATTATTAAGCATATGGACCCATCTCTTGACTGTACAATCAATCAATTAGGAGATGAAATTATCTATGAAATGATACTTTTACCTTTTCTTTACAAATCATTTCAGTAATTTTTATTTCCGTCATATCTGAAACATGCAATTACAAATCAATATCAGAATTTGACGCTTTGTTAGTTCAAAAGCAATTCATTTATTTTCTTTTTTATCCAATTAAGTTAAATTAAAAATTGGGTGGTGGTTGGCTTTTTAATATTTCAGTTTTCTTTTACTAATTGACTTCAACAACAGACGAATACCTAGCCAGTTAAAATAATTTATTTATGTTTTCTTTTCGCTTCCAGAGTTAAAATTGTTTGTGTTCTTGCACATATTCGAAAACCTTTTGTAAGTTCACTCTTAATACCGACTTCTCGACTTCAGACTCTCGTATATTTCCTTGGTGCAAACTAAAAAACTTGATTTTATTTTCTTATTGCCAGTTTGCGCATTCTTCCTGTTCTCGAATTAAAACAACCTTAACAAATTTCTGATTTAGAATTTATTCCTATAGCTATCTTATTCCTAAATAGATGCTTACCTTTTAGAAGAAACATATAAACATGCAGTTTATAAAATAAAAAATTGATCATACATAAACAAATGTGTCTTGGAAAATTTTAGTTAACAACAAAAAAATATTTTATTTCTCCCTTCTTTCCTATGTCTCATAACTGAAGTTTTTTATTTTGTTCATGTAAAATATTCTGAAATACTTTTATCAGCACTCTTGCAATGCAAAATAGGCAACAAACTCCCTTCACAAAAACGGCCATTTCAATCACATAAATAAATATTATAAAAAATAATTTCAATTATATTAACAACTAAAAATATTTTGAACCATGTTAGGTAAACGAAAACAGATAGCCCAAGAGAGACACTGTGTTGTAAAACACAAGTCCATAATAGAAGACTATATATCCAGTGATTACAGAATCAGATTTAAAAACTTTCTATCCTTACATGAACTTTAAAAACTTACATGCTAATTTATTTAATTTTATTTTAAAATATATGTACATTTATCTAATTTGATTTTCTCCAATTTTTTAGTAACATAATTCTTTTAGTAGGATTTAAAGGAAAGAATTAGTTGAAAAATGTTAAGTGGTAATTGCAAAACTAAAATCATAAGAACATCCGGTTTTTGCGAATTGCTATCTATAAATAATTGGATAATTATTACTTAAGTTTTTAGAGACCAAATTGATTTTAATGGTTAACATAAATTAGAAAAGAATTTGGGATAATATATATTATATAATGAAAAATCTAATTAGTTGAGAAATGCATATTAAGTCTCCTTAAATTGCATAAAAGTGGTGTGATAATTTCATAATTTGATCAACCATACAAACTAGCTACAAATTTTGTTTTAGAAAAATTGAAATATTCTCATTATTTACATTATTCGTTTTCGTTTTATTTAACATGTTACCTAAATTTGTATACAATAATTTGCATAAAAAATTAACATCCTTAAGAATTTAGCTATATAGCCTGGTACAACTACTTTATTTAATAGTTAATATTAATGGAACATCTATATTTGTTTATATTTAACTAATGATTCATGCCATAACTTTTCATAACTAAAAAGCATACCGTATAATTTGGTTCTCTTCAATGCCTCATATACATTGAAAGTAAATATTAGAAAGAGAAAAAAAATATTATTAATAAATTGAGATTATAATGAACTTGTAATAATAAATTATCAACTAAAAATTAAATAATAAAAATTTGAGTTTTTGTTGCCCCGACAAAAGTATTTTTTGCCTTTCAAAAACGTCTATATTATACGAAATTTATTAAATATTTTCACTCTTGACAAAGATACAACAATCGGCAGCACTTGCCTCCTTGCCTCTCAAACTCGGATGTACCAACATCATAGAAAATGCCAACCTTTGCCTCCCATTTGGCAAAGCCAAATGCTAACAGACCTTTCCAAACAATTTCCTTTACCACAGCAACGTGAAGACACAACAGTGGTATGCATAGAACCAGACCTTCACAAGAAGGAGCTGGAATCATTCAAAACAAATCTCATTGGCCGTATCATGCTAAAACCAGGATCCAAACCGATGAGAGCGGATGAGTTCAAACCTTTTCGGCAAAAGATTTGGCAACCTAACATGGAATCTTACGCCACTGGGCCGTGGGTTTTTGATATTCACTTTGATGAGGAGAATGATATGCGCAGAGCTTAGAGAAAAGGCGCTTGCATGCTACGCAAAGCATACTTAGGCTATATCAATGGCAGCCGAATTTCGACCCTTATGATCCCAAAATTTGCTCCCATGCCGAGGTGTGTAATAGCATCTATGGGCTGAGCATGGAATACTAGAATCCACGAATCCTCATGATAGTTGCATGAGGAGTTGGCATAACACTTCAAATTAAGCAAGCTAGAACTGAGAAAAAGTATGGATACTATGCTCACATTCTAACACGGATGGATCTTTCGAGGCCACTTCCAGATTTCATCATAATTGAATTACTGGATCATGGCTTCCCGATTGAGGTACATTACGAAAATCCCCCGACTAGATGTTCAGGTTTGTTAATGATAATTGATTAATGAAATCAAGCTGATTTCTTTCCTTGATTTCGTTAATCAATATTATTAACATTTTCCTTTTGTACTATGATTTCTTTCCTTTTCTTGATTTTGATTTCTTTTCATAAACGTTGTATATAATTAAATAATATTTGTTTGCTTATATATCGTCTTGTAAAGCTTGCATAAAGGCTGCTATTACAATATTCAGGAAATAAGAATCGATTTTTTCTCTTGGTATTAAAGCCAAGTTTAGCTTCGACTCAGTCTTGATTTTTCTTTCGGTTCTAGTATCCGGAATTCTGTATTTCAGAATAGTCAACCGCCATTGTTTTCTCAGCTACGAGTGTGGTACATGCGCCGCTCTGTAACCATTGCATGAGACTCATGCGCCGTGGCATCTCGATATCCGTTTGCAATACCGCCGATGTCTACAGCTTCAAATTAAGCCGACCAGTGCCATCGTAGTCTTCGTTTACCTCCACATGCCACCAATCACTGCTACAAAGACAAGGTTTTTATGGTTCTGTTTAGCTCCAATCCAGCTGAACGACGGTGTGTTTTGCCTTACAGCCATCATCATTTGATTCAGAATTGGCTAGCCGTTTAGTTTATGGTCCCGATTTCCATTTCTGACGGCCTATCATCTTGGTCAATTTTGAGTCAAACCTGTTGCTGCCCACTCTTGTTCAGGCTGATCAATGGCACTTGTTGCCTCATCGCCACTACCATTTGCTTCAAAAGTGGTCAATCAATCTTTTCATAGCCTTTGCTCGCTGTTTCTGGCCACTTACCAGTGCAGTCAACGCCGAATCCGAACTGGTATTACCTTTCATCGTGCAAAAAACTTTTTAACAAGTCATCACTCATCACCAGTCTATTTTTTCCTCCATATTCTCACATTATAGACAGCTCTGGTGTTTTTCACTCTATTCACATTCAGTTAAATGGACATAACTATGTTTTATGGGCTCAAGCGATGTCGAGTTTTCTCGAAGGACACTGTCTTTGGCAGTATATTACTGGCTATCATCGAACCTATAAAAACCAATGAAGATACTAATGAAAAGTTTGTTGATCGATTGGAAGAGTGGGACAGCTAAAATCACCAGATTATAACATGGTTTCGTAATACATTTATCCCTTCCATCTATCTATAATTTGGAATATTTGAGACAGTCAAAGCACTGTAAGATTTTCTTACTCATCGATAAACTGTCACTAATTTATCACACCAGTATCAAATCCTATACAAGCTTCATAACATGCGCCAAGAGCCTAGTCAGTCTATCTCTGACTTTCACTCATAGATGTAGTTTTTATGGGACTAATTATCACTTTCAGAACTTAAACGGACAACCTCTGAGGATGCTACGAAATTTGCCGTTTATAGAGACCAACAATAATTGATGATGTTTCTCATGGCCTTGCAAGATACATTTGAACCTACACAAGCTTCCTTTTTTCACCAAAAACCTTTACCTACTCTTGATGAATCTATTGATATGCTTGTCTCCAAGGAAATTTGGCTTGCTCCTCTACAACCACCTCGCTTAGGCACTGCTCTTGCTATTACTTTTACTTCCTAGTTTGACTCTGTAGTGAGTTGTAATTATTGCCATAAGACTAGTCACTGGTTTCTCAATTGTCCAATTAAGAGATGCAAAGTATATCCCAAAGTTGGTCTTCAACACTTTGCACGAGACTATTCAAGTAAAGGAAAACCAAAGCATTCTCCACCATTATTTGTTGCTGTTGTTGATAACACCAATGACTATCCTACTTCTCCATCTCTTACCATCAATGATCTTACGCTTGTTCTTCAACAACTTTTGTAGAAATCTAATAATCCATCCATTTCAAATTCCTCAATTCCTTCAGGTACATCTTCTTGGTATTTTGACTCTGTGCATTACAATCATATGACTGCAAACTCTACTCTTTTTTGTTCTAAATCATTTGTTCCACATTTACCTACTATTCAAACTGCAAATAAATCTACTGTGCATGTTAGTCACTTAGGTCAAATCACTTCATCTAATCTCTCTTTATCAAACACTTTCTTGATTCCCTATCTCACTCTCAACTTTTTGTTTGTTGGTCAATTATGTGATTTTGGTCTTTATGTTCTTTTTACTACTTCTGGCTTTCATGTGCAGGATCTAAATACGGGTCAGACGCTTAAGATAGGCCGTAAAGTTGGACATCTGTTTGAGCTCATCAGTCTTCATCTACCATTCACACCTCACTCTATTCCTCTATCTGTTGCCTCCACAATGCCTATCTCTTCCTTGAGTCTCTAGCATTGTTGATTAAGACATCTATCACTTAGTCATCTTCGTTCACTAGTTTCTAGTGGAATTTTGGGTATTATATCCCATGATCAATTTGATTGTGTCTTCTGTCAGTTAGCAAAATGTATTACTTTACCTTTTAATAATAGTGATTCTATTTCTACTACTCCATTTAATCTCATAGATTAGGATATCTGGGGGCCCTCCCTCAATGCCATTATGGAAAGTTTAAAGTATTTTGTTATTTTTATTGATGATTACTCACGTTATATATAAATTTATTTTATGAAGTACAAATCAAAGTTATCCAAAATTTATCGTGATTTTATTAAAATGATTTAGACATAATTTTCTCGTTCCATTAAAATTTTTTGCACTGATAATGCTATGAAATATAGAGATTCTGGGTTTTTAGATCTTTTGCAAACTAATGGGACTTTTTGTCAACGCTCTTGTCTTGACAGATCTTAAGACAATGGTCGAGTTGAGCGTAAACGTACACATATTCATCAAATTGTTCATGCTCTTCTTATCTCTGCTTCCTTTCCAGAACGTTTTTCGAGGGAAGTTGCTCTTACAGCTATATATATTATCAATCATCTTCCTTCCCTACTCACTGGTAATCAATCTCCTTATGAGCAATTGTGTGGGACTCCTCCTAACTATAGTCTTCTTAAAGTCTTTGGTTGTACTTGTTTTGTTCTTTTCCATTTCCAGTTTTCATTCCAAATCTACTCTTATTCCCTCCTTTTCTTGCAATTCTATAGATTTGTTTCTTGATAACATTGATGTAGGTAATTCAGATGAACCCTCAACAGATATATCCACTATACCACTACCTACTCCTAAGTTAACGACTTTGCCTTTCAGGTCCACATCTAACGACTCCACTGTCTCTCAGTCTAACTTCTCTGATCTTCTTCCTCCACCTTGTCAATCTAATCGAGTAAGAGAAATTTCTATTAGATTTTGAGATTATCACTACTTTTCTACTACTCTTTCCTTGGATGAGCCTCAATCTTATTCCGAAACTAGTTTTAATCCTGTTTGGCAGCAAGCAATGACAGAGGAATTGTAAACTCTTGAAAAATTACTTACATGGGACTTGATTGATCTACCACCTCAAAAATTAGCAATTAGTTGCAAATGAGTTTACAAAATCAAAACTAAAGCTGATGGCTCCATTACATGTTATAAAGCTAGATTGGTTGCTAAGGCATTTAATTAGGAGTTTGGTATTGACTATGAAGAAACCTTTGTACTTGTTGCTCGTATGACATATGTATAAAACCTTTTAGCAGTAGTTGTTGTACGCCCATGGACACTGTTTCAGATGGATGTTAAAATTGCTTTCGTCAATGGTGATCACATTGAAGATGATTATATGAAGCCTCCTTCAAGATATTCCCATCCACCACACAAAGTCTACATGCTTCATCATGCCTTGTATGGTCTCAAAGAAGCTCTTTGAGCTTGGTTTGCTGAGTTCAACACTATCATTCAGCAACTTGATTTTCATTCTAGCTCTTATGATATAACTCTCTTCATTCACAACATCAATACTTTATGTGGATGATATGATTATTATTGGTGATGATATTGATGGAATATCTGCTCTCAAGACCTTACTTCAACAATATTTTGAGATGAAAGATCTTGACCATCTTAATTACTTTCTTAGTTTAGACGTACTTTCTGACTGTAATGGCTACTATCTTTCTCAGGCCAAGTATGTATCAGATCTCTTTACTCAAATTAGGCTAACTAATAGTAAAATTGTCTCTACTCCTTTAGAGCCCAATGCCAAACTCATGCCCCTTGACAGGGTTCCATTAGAAGATGCTTTTATAGACAACTAGTTGGTAGTTTAGTTTATGTCATAGTTACTCAACTTGACATCTTTCATGCTCTTCATATTGTGAGCCAGTACATGTTTGCTCCCCGCTCTCCTTATTATGCGGCTGTTCTTCATATTCTTCGTTACATCAGGGGTACTTTATTTCATGGGCTTCATTTCTTTGCTCATTTGTCTCTACAGTTATGTGTCTTTTTTAATGCAAATTGGGCTAATGATCTTACTGACCAACACTCTACCACGAGTTTTTATATTTTTTTGGGTGATTCTCTTATTTTTTGGTGTTGTAAGAAGTAGACTATTGTTGCAAGATCTAGCACAGAGGCAGAATACTGTGCTCTTGTAGATATTGATTAAGAGATTACTAGAGTTCGTTGACTTCTTTGTGTTATGTGTGTTCATCATTCTGATCTTACTTCTTATGCTTGTGATAATAGTAATGCTATTCAGATTGCTCACAATGATGTCTTCCATGAATGCACCAAACATATTGAAGTTGACTATCATTTCAATCGTCAATATATCACTCAAGGCATTATTACTCTTCATTTCATCCCCTCTTTAGACCAAACAGCAGATATGTTCACCAAAAGTCATCATCCAAGTCATTTTCATGATCTGATGACCAAACTCAAGATAACTTCTACTAAGCCATCTTGAGTTTTAGGGAGGCTGTTAATGATAATTGATTAATGAAATCAAGCTGATTTCTTTCCTTAATTTTGTTAATCAATATTATTAACATTTTCCTTCTGTACTATGATTTCTTTCCTTTTCTTTATTTTGATTTCTTTTGATAAATATTGTACATAATTATATAATATTTGTTTCCTTATTTATATATTGTCTTGTAAAGCCTCTATACAAGCTGCTATTGTACTTTAACAATATTCAAGAAATAAGAATCTATTTCTTCTCAAGGTTTTCAAAGCTTTGGACATTCCTTAGCCAATTGCCGTCAATCGAAGGCCAATCCAAAAGGGAACTTAACCCTTAAATGTAGCTATGATTCGTTGCACGTTTGTCGATCTCGGTTAGTTTGGTGTGATATAATTTGGAAGCACTTTCTTCCCCCTAAACTTTCCATGATCAGGTAGAGGGTGCCTCCACACAAGGTACTTTGTCTCCGTCATATCTGTTTGGTTTCAGCGTGCTCCTTATGTGGTATCCTTCACACTTCGAGAGAGTTGATCATGTCTTCGCTAGTTGTTCTTTTGCAAGTCAACTATCGCAATGATTTAGTTTTCTGTTTTGGATTGCTCTCCATAGGCTTGATTCAGTCTTTGATCTTTGGAATGTTATCATTCATTCATCTTTCAGTCCTCAATTATTCAACTTGTGGATTCCCTCGACTCTTTATTTATTTTATTAGATTTTGAAAGCACGCAACAAGCTTCGGAAGGAGAATGTGGTCCCTTCTATTGTAATATTCGATCTGATGTACTGGCTCACTTCCTTTTTTTTTTTTTTTTTTCTATGGGAAGCATAGAGACATTCTTACTGCTCTTGGAGTTTTTTGATCCTTTGGGCGTGCACCTAAGGTTCTCATTTTGAATTGGTTGCCTCCCCCAACTGATTAGGTAAAGGCAAATTCTGATGAGTTGGCGAAGGGTAATCCAAGGACTGCAGCCTGTGGGGGTGTTTTTGCAACTATTCTGGTGAGTTTTTGGGAGGCTAGGGCTCTTCTTAAGCCATAACATGACTTACTATGCTGAAATAATGGAAGCCATTCTTGTCGTTGAACTTGCGCGTACAAAGGATTGGCTGAATCTGTGGCTGGAAAATAACTCGATGCTTGTCATTCATTTATTCAACAACCCATCTCTTTTGCCTTAATGGAGCCTTCGCAGTCAATGACGGAATTGTTGTCATTTACTTTCATCTATGAATTTCCTGATTTCACATATTTTTCGTGAAAATAACTGTGTTGAGGATGCTTTTTCTAATATAGGGTTCAGCATCATTCTTTGCATTGGTGGGATACTTCTTCAGAATTCGAATTCCTCTCTGTGGAATTGCCAATGGATTCCCCAGTTATCATTTTTGTGGATTTATTTCTTAGTTTGTGCAATGGTGGGCTTGACAGAGGATGAGCCGTCCAAGAACATCATTTTTCTTAGGCTTTTTCTTCTTTTTATTTCCCTACATGCTTCAACACGTTTGGGCTGGCCATTTTGTCCACCATATCCTCCTGATTTCATATTCTTTGCTCTATTTATTTACTTTTTTTTTTTTAACTCTTTTCTTTATTTTCCAAGATCACCTTAAAAAAAGAAATATTTTGGAAACAAATTTACTCACTAAATAATATTTACTATAGAGGTAATTTTGACTATTTGTATTGTTGCAATATTTTAACCATAAAATTTAATTAAATACATAAATTACTTTAGAAACTCACTACTTTTTAAAATAAAATTTCCAAAATACTGAACTTTCTTTTTTACAGCCAACAATTTTAATTCATATCTCAAAAGTAAGTTATTTTATAACTTAGTGATCTTCTGCAAATATTTAAGTTCAAGTCTATTTTATTACAAATCACTAATATATTACAATTTTTAAGGTGATAATCAATATTTTACTGATAAAAAATGAATAAGTAAAAGGAACAAATTTTTGGGCTGATCACTAGGAAAGGGTGAAATTGCAAGCACAAATTTATTGAATTAACATAATAATTCTATGTGTACCAATAATTTGCATTTTTATTTATGATAGCTGTGATGATAACATCAGTTCTGCGTATGAAATACATAGTGATGCACATAATAATAAAATATTATTCCCTATATATCTCACCATTTTCTATACATATGTGTCTACCATTTCTCATTATCATTAGAATCCACAACCCTAACCAAATTTCATGAATAAAATGCTATGCTTTACCAAGTTGTTACATGGGATTGTGGTTTTATTCATTAAAATTACATGAACTTGAAAAATAAATATTGATTTTTTAATTTTTATGAGATATTTGAAGAAATTTAATTATATAAAAACTTCTCAAACTTATGAAATCTCAATTTAAAGTATTCTTTATTGTGTATTATTGAAAAACTTGTATTCTTTATATATCTATGTGTCTCAAAAATCTCTCTGTATTATTTTTATAATTTTTTTAAAACAACTCTCAAATTTTAATTAGCAATAATTTCTTTCAAATATTTGTTATTTTATTTAAAAATATTAAATATTATTTGTATCAAATTATAGTAAAAATATTTGTTATTATTTATAAAAATTGAAGGATATATAAGTAATGGATTGCAATGCAACCGAAATCTTTTTCGAATTGATTTTATATTGTTAGAGGATAAGACAAGATAGCCATCAGCCTTTTTGTTACTGTAAAAGATTGAAGAAAATATTTTTATATTTAAGTAGTGATTGTCTTTTTTGTATTAAGAATAAATATGACTGACTTTGAATTTAATTAAAATTTAAATTTGAATGATGTATATTTTTCTCATCTTGAATATTTGAATATAAATATTTAATTGAGATATTAATAGATACCCAATTACTTCCCTTGACTTATTTTTAATAATTAACCGATTGTTTATTTTTATTTACTTTCCTAAACTTTTATATAATAACAATATGATATATATTTTATTTATTTTATAACAATTAAATTTTTATTGTAATATTGTTTGTAATATACATTTTTCAACTATAACAATTTAATCCCTATTTAATATTTTTCATAATATACTCAAAATTAAATAAATTTTTTAAATTTTTTAATTTGTTATTTCAATAAAAATTTTAAAAAAATACTATTAAAAAATTTTAAATAATAAGTTAAATTACACTTATATTCTAAAATCTTTCTATAGTAATAATTTGACATTTATTATTAAAAATTTTAATTAAAATATTTTTTATTATTTTATTTTTACATATAATATATTTATTTAAAAAATTATGATAAATTTATTATTTTTTAAAAAATATATGAAAATATAAATAAAAACATAAACAATAAATACATGTTATTTATATATATATATATTACAAATAAAAATAATAAAATTTTTATTTTTCTATCTTTAATTAAAATTAACTTATATTAGTTAATAAGAGTATAAAATACATCTAATTATTAGTTTTATTAACAAGTGATACTAAATTTTCTTCTTTTTTTATATTTTTATTTATATTTTGAAAATTGTTTTTTAGAAAATATAATAAATTTAATATAATCTTTTATACAAAAATATATATATATAAAAATAAAAAATGTTAAAATATATTTTAAAAATTTTTAACGATTAAATATCAAATTTATTGCTAAAAAAAGGAAAAAACTTATAAATATTTTAGCATAAGTTTAATCTAACCCATTGTTTAAATTTTTTAATTGTATGTTTTCTTAATTCTTTTATTGAAATAACAAATTAAAAAATTTATTTAATCTTGAGTAAATTGTATCCCTATTATTTATTTTACTTAACTCTCCTAAATTTTTGAAAAATAAAACATACTTAAATTTTTTAAAATGTAAAAAAATCCTTAACTTTTGAAAAAGATAAAAATACTCTTACCTAACTATTTATAATACAAATAAGTATTTTATCCCTAAACTATTGTCTCAAACTACTAAAACATATATAAAATAACTATAGTATTATTATTTTTATTTTTAACAGTATATTATTTTTATTTTTTATAACTAATATAATTTTATTTTAATATTTAAAATTAAAATTATAATAATATTTTGATTGTTAATTATTTTTTCCTTTAAAATTTGATGTTAATTTTTGTACAACATTAATTATATATAATTTATATTGTCAAAATCCTAAATTATTATTTTTTGCAATATCAATTTTAAAATTTGCTATAAAAAAGTATTAAATTTTACACCATAAAAATTTTAAATTTATTTGTAAAAAATTCTTGTACAAAAATTTTACAAGGCATTTTTTATTATTAATTGTAGAAAACTAAATAGCCTACTTTGGGAATTTTGACAAAATAGACCATTTAATATTGTTAAAATTTCTAAAATAGAGTATTTAATTTTTACAAGTAATAGTGAAAAAATTATGTTCTAAATATTTTAAATATTTGTGACTACAAAATTTTACATTTTAAAAAAAATGATATAAATAATATTTAAAAACAAAAACTTAGAGATTTTGATAATATTATTATACTTAATTTTTGAAATAGACCATTTTAATTGAAATATTTGAAGGAATTAATATTGTTAAAAAATTGACATCAAATTTCAAAAAAAAAAATAATTAGTGATTAAAATATTATTATAATTTTTAAATTTAACAATTAAAATAACATTATATTAGTAATTAAAAATAAAAATAATAATACTATAATTATTTATATGTCCTTTAATACTTTAAGACAATAATATAAGGATAAAATACTTATTTTTTTATTATAAATAATTACTTTAGTGTATTTTTATCTTTATTTAAAAGTTAAGGGTATTTTTACATTAGTAAAAATTTATGTGTGTATGTTCTATTTTTCAAAACTTTAGGGGAGTTAAGTATAAAAATTAATAGGGACAGAATTGTAATTATGTGCGTATACTTTATTACACTTTTCTATCCAAATTTACTGTGCATATACTTTTAAGGTAAATTTCAAATTATTAGGACTTAATGACTAATTAACCAAACGTTAAGGACTAAGATGTCCTTCAACGTTTTTTTGTAAAAATAAAGATTCAAATTGATATGTTAATATATATATATACTAAAAAATTTAAAAGTAATATAACAAATTGTTAACATATGTAAATATTACGTAATAAATTAAGAGTATTATTTATAAATAAAATATTTAATTTATTGAAACATTCGGTTATTTAGATTTAAGTTAAAAGTTTTAAGTCCATTACATTTACATATTTTGGTCAAATTTTCATATATAAACTATAAAAGGAAAATTGACATATACCCCCCTAATGTTTGGGGAATAAGCACTTACCCCTTGTTATTTGCGAAAAACAAATGTTCTCCTCAAATTTGGACAAATATACAGATACACCTCTTGACTTCTATTTTAATTAGTTTAACTGATTAGTTAAATATTATTTGTATTCATAAACTTTTAAATGATTAGAAAGTAAAGAATAATTATTTTAATTATAATAACTTAGTCTCCATTCTAATATTTTTTACTATTTATATTTTATAATTATAACAATTTAGTCCTTATTTTAATATTTTTAACAAAATATTAAAAACTAAATAATTTTTTGATTTATTATTTTGATAAAAATTTTAAAAAATTAAAATTAAAAAAGTCTAACTATGAAATAGATCAAACTCATATGCTAAAATATTTTTTACCTTTTACTTTTACTTTCTTAATAATAATTTGATATTTAATTGTCAAAAAAATTTTGAAATATTGTTTCACTATTTTATTTTCATATACACTATATTTATTTAAAAGATTATGTTGAGTTCATTATATTTATTATAAAAATATAAATAAAATATATAAAAGAAGAAAATTTTATATTATTTGTTAATATAATTAGTAATTAAATATTATTTGTTGACTAATTAAATAAATATCATTTGTATATCATAAACTTTTATATATTAATAATTTAGACATTATTATTTTTATTATATCAATTTAGTCTTTATTTTAATATTTTACAAATATATTAAGAATCAAATAATTTTTTGATTTATTATTTCAATAAAAATTAAAAAATATTATTATTAAAAAAATTCTAATAATGAGCTGCATTAAACCCATACACTTAAATAATTTTAATTTTTTCTTTCATTAATAATTTAATATTCAATTATAAAAAAATTTTAAATAAAATATTGAATATTAAATAATTATATATAATATGTTGATTTAAAAATTATTTAACTTTTTATTATGTTTTCTTTAAAAAATTATGAAAGTATAAATAAAAAAAGTACATGTTCTATAAGTGTATGTGTGTGCTCTCTTTTTTTTTTTATATTTTTATTAAAATTAAAGTATATTATTTAACAATAATATAAAATATATTTAATTACTATTTCTGTTAACAAACGAATCAAATTTTTATATAAATTTTAAATGAATATAGTGTATATAAAAAAAAAAATAGTAAAAAAATATTGCAAAATGTTTTTGACAATTAAATATCAAATTATTATTAAAAAAATAAAAGTAGAGGGTTAAAAATAGTTTAGCATAAGAATCCGGTCTACTTCATTGTTAGATTTTTTTTAATTATAATTTTTTAAAATTTTTTATTAAATAATAAATTAAAAAATTATTTAGTTTTTAATATCTTGTTAAAAATATTAAAGTAAGGATTAAATTATTATAATTATAAAATATAAATTGTAAAAAAAATTAGAAAGGAACTAAGTTATTATAATTAAAATAATTTTTTTTAAATTATGATTATTTAAAAAGTTAGGAATACAAATGATATTTAACTAATTAGTCAACTAACCGAGTTAGAAGTCAAGTGAGGTATCTATATATTTGTCTAAATTTGAGGAGATATTTCTTTTTTCCTGAACATCATGGGGTAATTGTCTATTCTCCCAAACATCAAGATGTATATATCAATTTTCCATTAAAAAACAAACACCTTTTAAACATTTAAATAGTTTTATTCAAATTTTAATTTAAAAAACAAACAAACAAGCCCTTAATTGTAATTTTATAATTGATTGTCATTTTAAGTTGTATTTTTCTCGTTATTTTATTTATAAAATACTATTTTTTTTGTTCCACATCAATTGAAATTCACAATAATAAATTTGTTTTAATACAATATAAAAGAAAAACAATTTTTTTTTTAATTTCTCAAGAACCATCGTATGACTAATGCAAAAAAAGAAAAGGAAAAACGCAACTATAAATTCAAAACATTTTGGATGAAATGGGCGGTGTACATTTTTATTCAATAAATTCTGATTATATACACATTTATTTTAAAATTTATCAATTATGAGAGTCATATATAATTATGATAAAAAAATTTTAAGATATATAATACATTTTTATTGAATGATTCAAATTTTTAATTGAACAATATCTTTAAAGTGTTTCCAATCCATAATTAATTGAAACGGAAGATTATAAAATAAATATTATATAATTATATTTTTCTAAGTTTGATGTGTGAGTGCAGATTAGCAGAACTTAAAGCTTGACGTGTGATTCCATTACACCGAAGAGAATTCTCAAGAAGAGAGTACAAAAACACAAACCCAAAACACAAGAGTAAAATAAGATTGGTGCTACCTTGCTGATACAAAAGACCAATTAATTAAGAGAGAGATTCGGAAAATTTTGTAATTTCAATGGCCCAAATGAGGTTTTTTCAATCCTTGGTTTGTTTAACTTCTATTAGTTTCATGCCCTTGTGTTGGTTTGCTTTTGTGTTCTCGCTAAGAGACTTCCGAGTGTAATGGTTTCTTGTGTTTCTCTAAGCTATTGTTTATTTACCTTTAGAAAAGAAACTGCAAAAGGAATTAAAGCATACTGATTATTAACATCTTTATCATTAACATATCTAATTTAACATCTCTCGACACATATTACATAAGCCAGCTGCAATACCACATACCAAAAACTTGCAACAAAGAGTAGTAAAATCTGCAAAGACAACAGTAACAGAAGTTAAAATGACAACAGAAATGTGTATTGGGTAATGAGTTGGATTATAAGATAGAATAGGAAAGAAATTGTAATTATAATTCATAAATCATTTATGAAAAATATTTATGATGAATTTATGCACGACTAATTATCTTATCAAACAAATGAAGAAGTACCTCACTGGTAAAAGCAACCGTATTCTAGCTCAAAGTCACACAACCTGCACTCCCATTTCAATCCACTAATCCCAAATCTAACCCTTAGGCAATAACAAATTAAGACGCACACAATGTTAACTCATTTCCAAATTCCAAATATATTACACGACAAAGAATTTCTGATTCTAGCTATTCTTTTAACTTACAAGCAAATTCTTCTCTAGTTGCATGTAAAATCTAATCGCATCTTTGCATAAAGCAATAGATTCCTCACTTTTCTTATTATTTGGTATTTCACTGGAGAAAAACTAATGAAGTCTAGTGTTTGCAACAGCATGAAAAGTGGTATTCCAGCTAGATATCCTTTCACAAGTTCACAATATACATTTTAACTGCGAAGTGGTTGAAAAATAGCTTTACAAATTAAATATTTTCCGTCAGAATTTTTCTCCAGTAAAAAATGTAGAATAAGTAAGCTATAATAACATAGACACTATTCATAGAATCCTGCATAAGCCAATACGTCAACAACTTTATTTTTTTTTTCCTTAATTATTCATGTAGACAGTAGACAGATATGAAACATGGACTTGGCACAAATTAACTCATTTTCATTCATAAAGTTATCGAGAAATACCTGTTCAGCTAGCTTGCGCTAACATCTACGCAAGCCTTGCACGTTTGGTTGCTGGAGTTTCTCCCTGTTCTTGATTGCTTGGGGGAGTTTGCTGCTGCTGGTTTTGTGGCTGTGTGCGCTCCACCTCCACGTTATCGGTCGCGCCAGTTGCTGCTCTTAATTTCAAAGCCATCACTAACCTCCGCAATACTCCACCACCACTCCTTGCGATGGCTTCCCTGTACATAGCAGCAAATGCATTCACATCTTTGTCGATTGCCTCGATCTCATTAGCCCCAAGATTCATAAACACAACAATATTCTCTGGATCAGCATAGTCTTCAGTTCTACCTGGTACGTATCTCTTTAGCAGCTTAGCTAGTAAAGCGCCAAGATATTTGTTGCGTTTAATACTCAGGTTCAGAAAATACGTAGGATCTACCATCTTCGCATACTTCCAGTAATAATTTTTTGTGGGGTTTTTGTGGTTATCCAATTCCCTCCAAATCTTAAATATCTCCTTGGCACAGTCTGTACTTTGGTGTTTCTCAACCCATGTTAGGAACTGGACTGGACTAATAGACTTCGTAGAGTGTTTCAGGCTCAAACTCATTTTGTATATCTGCATCCCCATCATCCCAGTATATTGAAACAATAAATACCAGCAGAGCCCAAAGTTAGCATCAGTCTTTGAAAGGGAGGTTTCAGCAGTTCCGAGATGGTAGGAGAGAGTCCCTGCTATTGCTTTGTATTTTATAAGCCCGGTCTTGATCCTTTTTGGCCATGCCGTTGGAGGATTGAAGTTCGTCAGAAGTGTAGAACACGTGGAATAAAGACGACCGTATGACGTTTTTAACTTGTAGAGGGCCTTCTGTATGTGGTTAGCAGGCTTGGCTATTAGTCGCATATATGAGCAGCATATATAGCAAATAGCTCTGGCCTGACTCTCAGGGGACTCTGTTGTGACTCCGCCTTCTGAGGGAGATTGATGTACCTGGGATGACTCCGTGGGTGTTGAAGTAGAGATAGCATCAGTGTCAGGTGGTGTTGAAAATACGAAGTCTTGGGAAGGAGCAGTTATGTTTAACAATGGTCTGCTAGTTTGAGGTATTCCCCTGAGGTTCAATGCACACTCGAGCATGTCCTTGAGATGAGACTCAGAGAACCTATTATCCGACAGAGCTTTTTCAATGGCAGTCCATGTGTTAATAATTTCACTATCAGTTTTGCTCTCTATAGCGTACATGCTCAATTTAGATACATAGTCTTCATACGAATACTCAGTCTGGTGAGGGATGCTTCCTATCTCAGGCATCATATCTCTGCTATTCCAAGAATTATAGTGTCACTTACGTAATTGACAAATTAAACCGATAGTACTATAGTCAGATATCTCCAATTCACACTCATTCAAGACCCTAAAATTACAAATAACCAAATAAAACCAAAAATATCAAATCATACACTAGACTTAGCGTGGATAAGCTGCAACAATACTAGCAAACGAGAAAATTAGACAACATGAGAAACTTAGAAACAGAGAATCGACAGACAATATGCAGAATAAGCTTGATAAAATCAATAGCAAGAAAATAAACAGAGTAAGAAGGAGGAATTTCGAACCTAAGATTGGTATCCCGTGATTCTTGATTTATGCTTTGGTTTCCCTTTCCTGAGGGATTTAAGACGAAAAACTAATGTTTCTGAGGTGTTGGGGCTGGCCTACAGCATTCATTATGTCACCAATCGACTACTCTTTTAGACCTTTCACATTGTAACCTTAAAGCCGGCACAGTAAATGGTATGATTTCTTACATTAAGGTACAAATGTATTGCAATTATTATGTTATTTCAATATTGACAGAAAGCCAAAGCCATCCACGTTCTTTCTTAGTTACTTTTCTGAAAAGCTAAAGTTCGCGGACATGATAAAGAGGTGTAAAATCTAACAATCTTACCGGTATTTCATCGTACAGTTGATACCAACACTTTGCACACGAAATTTTCTAGAAGGTGCAAATGCTGCCCCACATTTTGAAATATGAGCTGTTTTTTCGATGGTTAACTCTTTAGGGACTGTAAAATAAAAAATCACTAAAATATTTTCACTTTATTTTAAAAATTTATCGAAAAAATTTTTTTAAAAATTATTTGTAATAATTATACTTTTAATAAATTTTTATTAAAAATTTTAATTGTAAAAATTATATTAATTAAAAGTCTACTTCAAAAGTTTTACTTAAAAAAATTATACGAAATCGACTCTAATTTTCATAACATAATTAGCACATCATCTCACTACTCAAATTCTGCTATTTTGCTGCAACCATGGCTGATGCAACTGTCTCCGCTGTCTTGAAGCAGCTAACTTCAATGATGGCTCAAGAATTACAAGAAGAGGTGAAGTTTTGTAATGGTGTTGGAAAAGAAGTGAAAATTCATGCTAGCAATTGATTTGATTTGATACTTTGATATATTAAATTTAATTATAATTTTTCTATTTTTTAAATTCTATATTATTATTGTTTGGAATTTTCGGGCAACAATGTCAAACTAATCTATTTGAGGGATATATTATAAAATATATAAAACACTATAGTATTACTTAGGATATGGAATCCTTGCAATTCTTTTATTGAGTGTAAGAATCCAATTTCAATTACAAGCATATTTTTTTTAAAGTGCATTTAGATCAAGTCAGTTAGAGCTGACCCAAATTTACATCTATTATTAAGGAGAAAATGATCAAATTATCTAAAAGTTAACTAAAATCCTAATAGTAGGTCATATTTACTTTTATTATAATATTATAAAAGTGATACATAGTGGAGGTTCTCCCTTATTTTATTGAATTAGTTAAGCTAAATATTTTTTAAAGTAAAATGGAAAAATTATTGTCTCTCCACCCTCATATTTTCACTTACCTAATTTTCCCCTAATCTATTGAAATATCCCTTTATCCCACTATAGCTAATTTTAATATTCTACCCTTTGGTTCCGAAATTGGATCTAGATTTGACAGATCTAGGTCTAATTTTCCCCTAATAGTGTAAGAATTCCCAGAAACCCCTGTTATAATTAATTCTAATTTTCTCCTAATAAATTGAAATATCGAATCTCTCTACTATAGTTAATTTTAATATATTTTTTTTTGGTTAATTTACTTACTATTCTATTCTTTTGGATTCAAATCTCATAGGTTTAGGTCAAATCTGAGTTAAAATTCATGAAAGAAGAGATCATTAGGCATTAAAATACATAAAATAAAATCATTATCAAGATTTGAACTACTACCGTTTAATTTTAACATATTTAATCAAGAAACTTATCGCAATATCTCTCCACACATGATTAGTAAACTTGGAGCTAGTGTGAGATATTTAAAATAATGTTTAATTTACATAACAAGAATTTGATATAAACTAAAATCATATTTTGTCATAAATGAGCCAAATAATTTATGGAAATAAAATGTTGCATCTACATAATTTTTGAATTGTTGTTTTTTTAATTTTTTATTATCCATACAAATAGAGGTGCAGTAATATGTTTTACATATCATAATTTAATTTCTAGCTTTTTTTTTAAAAAAAAATTGAATTCTTTGAATTTTACAATGATATCATGTGTAATTTATTATTATTATTATTGCTATTTCTTAATAATTTTTAAATGAAAAATATATATAAATTTTTATTAAATAAATAACAAGTTTTATATTATTACCTAATATAACAATTATTTGGCATGTTAATCGATTAAAAAATTATACGTAATAAAAAGGTTATTTAAAGTGTGAAATTATTGAATTGAGATACATGATTTAGGATCACAATATTTAAGTCACAATTAGAGCCTTAGAATAAGACAATGAAACGACTATTTACTTCATTAAGGGAAATTGACATATAGCCCTAATTTTTGAGGGAATAGACATTTACCTCCCTGATATTTAGGAATAAACAATGTCCCTTAAATTTGGACAAATATACAAATACCCTCATTGATTTCTATTTTGTTAGTTGACTTATCAGTTAAATATCATTTGTATCCTTCAATATAAATTTTAAGTTGTTTGTTTTATAAAAATACAAAATTTTAAATTGATATAATGATATATATACTTTAAAAAAATCTACAACTTTATAGAAATTTGTAAGTAATAAATTAATTATATTATTAACAAATAAAATATTTAATTTATTTATATATATTTTTATTTAGATTTAAATTAAAATATTTAATGTAATTATATTTAAATATTTTTAAAAATTGTAAGATAAATTATTTTTAAATATCTAAATAATTAAATTATTGGCTCTTTTTTATAATTTTAATCTTATAAAAAAAGTTTTTATGATTTAGCTCTTTTTAGTTTTGATTGTATTCACTTTATCCTCTTTATAATGGCAAAGCTGACTCTGCCTGCTGTCATTAATTAATTCGATTGAGTTAACTTTAATTTGCTTTGTATATCTGGGATATAAGTTGCACTTGCTTTTGTGTTGCTTTGGAGATCCTTCCTTTTATTCTTCTTTAATTTTATAAAAAGAAAAATAAAGAATTATAAAGCATATGGACCCATTCTAATTTTTACATGACTTTTCAATTAATTCTAGAAGATGAAAATTACCAACTAATAAAAATACATAGGAAATTAAGAGATACCCCTCAGTATGAAATTAAGCACAAATACTCCTTAATGTTTGAAGATAAACAAATATTCCTAAAGTTTGGAAAAAAAATAAATAAACCTGAAGTTATTATATGGCATATAAAATGACTATTATGCCCTTGGTATTTAAAAAACATGTAAATGGATCATTTTGTCCCTATTACTAATATATAATGATCAATATAACCTTTTGATTTTGAAAAAATATATTTTTAATTTAGTTCTTTTAACAATTATACCCTTTTTTATGATTTTATCCTAAAATACTACAATTTTAAATAATTAATATAATTTATTATACTAATTTATTGTATATAAATCATTAAATAAAGTTAAATTTTTATGTGAACAAAACACAATTTTTTATTAAATTAACACTATTTGCAACATATTTTAATAGTTTATGCACAATAAATAACATAATAAGAATGAAATTGTCTCAATTTATGTAAGTTTATAATATTAAATTTTTATATGAATGAAGCACAATTTTTCCGTAAATTAAATTATTTAAAATATATTTTAATAGTTTATATAAAATAAATTAATATAATAATAAAATTATGTAAAATAATAATATTTTAGGATAAAATTATAAAAAAAAATTAAGGGTATAATTATTAAAAAATAAATTAAAGTTATACTATTTTAAAATTAAAAGGTTATATTGGTCACTATGTATTAAAAAGAAGGTTAAAATGGTTCATTTACATGCTTTTGAATATTGAAGGGCATAATAGTCATTATGCATAAAGGTTATTGACTGTATAGTAATTTTAAAGTGTATTCGTTTTTCATTCAAACTTCAGGGATACTTGTTTATCTTTAAATATTAGACGGTATTTGTATTTAATTTACTGTTGAGGAGGTGTTTCTTAATATCCCAAAATACAATAACTAAAACAGATGAAAACCATATATATTATGCAAATTCTGCGAGATGATAGAAAGATTTCTAAAGAGATAAAATAAATATTAACATTTCTCAAATTACAAATTAAACCAACTAGCTTTGACAAATTTTTTAGGGTCAATTTAGGATAATTGTGGATTTTAAAATAATTAGTTTCCACAAAAATCAATTGAATGTTTGATAAATTTTATTTTTATACGTGCTGTGAATTTCAAAAATAACTTTTACGTCTAGTAAATTTTGTTGTAAAAGTATTTCTAGTAATTATATTAATGTATATAATAAATAGTGATAAATAAAATTTAATTTTAAATAAATATTATTTATAGAAAGAATATAAAATTTTTAATTATAATTGAAATTTAATAATTATTTTAGGGTTTTTGTAATTTTAAATAGGTATATTTGATATTTTATTTCAAAATAAACTTTTTTTATTTTCAAAATATGATATAAAATGAGATGATTTTGTTAATAGTAATTATGAAAAAAATTTTATCAAACATTTAAAATAACTTTTCACTACTCAAAATTACTTTTACCTCTTTAAACAATAATTAAAATATTAATCATTCTTTTCTACGTGGACCTAGAGGGAAACGTTGACAATCAACATTGAAATTTAATAAATAATTGAGGAGATATCAAACGTTGTTGTTAATTTATTCGTCCGTGCTAACTTTAATTTGCTTTATATATGGAATTCTGAGTTGGATTCGCTTTTGTGTTGCTTTCAGAATGTATAATTCATTGAACAATTGTAGCCTTTCTTTTATATTTCTTCCTTTACAAAAAGGAAAAGCAAGAAATTATAAAGTATGTGGACCCATCTCTTGACTATAAATCCACTAACGTTTACGAGACTTTCAATTAATTCTACGGTATGAAAATTGCCAACTAATGAAAATGAATTAACTAAATAAAAGAGATGAAAAGGTGAAAATGCTATCGTTTAACTGTATATATTATGCAAGTTTTAAGAACGAATACAAAGATTGGTTAGAAAAATAAACGTTATCGTCTCTTAAGAGTGAGGTGAGTAAAAAAAGACCGACTCTTAAAACAAGTTCAAAATTTAGGGTTCAATTAAATTTGATATTAAATATAATTTGGATTCAAGTTTAAATCAAATTTGGGTTAGTTTAGCCTCAAACCAGACTTGATTAAGGCCTAGCCCCAAAAAAAATATAAAATTTCAATGAACTTTTATAAACTCGAACTTAGATTTTTATTGCCCGAGTGGTAAGAAGGCTGGACTTCATTTAGAGTCTAGCCTCTAGTGTATTTAAGTGTGCATAGATTTCACTTCATGCGTGAGGGAAGATATTAACCAAATTGTGTGAAGCTATTTGAATTGTACTATATGTAATTTCATCACAAATTTTTGATAGATTTTTAATATAAGATAATGTTAAAAAAAAAGAATTTAAATTTTTATTAATACTATTATGGGTTTTAAAAGTCTAGATATAAAGCCAAGTTCAAACAGGGCTTGGCGTTGACCCGACTAAAAAAAATATTAAATCAGGGCTTGGTCATATTAAATTCTGAGTTTTGTTTCATGTTACCGGGAGATTAAAGTGAAAAAGCAATGAGGTATGTGTCTCGTTTAAAAACATGACCTTTTAATCTCTTCATCCTCTCTAGGATGTAGGAAGTTTAATAGCATTTAATTAGTCAAATTCAATAGCTAGTGAAAATTAAATTATTTCTTCGTAAAATTTTCAAAATATTTTTTAATTAAATAATGGAAAAAAATTGTGAACTCGAGTGTTTGAAGGAAGAATTTGAAAAAAAATTAAGAAGGATACTTTTATAGTTTGGTTAATCTAACAAGGGTGTTAATAGCTAAAAATTGATCAGGTATATTTCACAATATTGTTGAATAGAACAATATTTAACAATATGATTATGGTTAATGTTGAATAAAATAATAAAGATTACAAATTATTTAGTTAACATAAATAGTCATAAATTAAATTTTATTTAATTCCATATGTATAATTGATGTTATCTCCAACATGTTAAATGTAAAACCCTACTAAGTTATTCAGAGTTATTTAAAATTTTACTATATATTATAGATGTAAACTTTCTGTATACTTTATGTATGATGACATTAATTTTAAAGTTGCTTCCTACGCTGATTTATAAAAATTATACAGGATCGCTAAATCCTGATTAGTGTATATTATATTAACAAATTTTAAATATAAAGTAATAAATTTGAAATAAAAATGAATAAAATTTAGTGTGCTTCGTAATAATAACGTCAAATCCAAATATTGAAAATTAACTATATAGTTAACTAGATTATCATATTTAGAATTTCGAAATTATCAACGTATATGGAGTTGAATATATATATATATATATATTCATTTTAAGTTTTCCACTTGATATGGTGAAAAGTTCTTATTAAATGGACCTAAGTAATATATTAAAAGAAAATTATTGAGAATTTTATAACAAAAAAAATACCAAATGAACTCATAAAAGAATTAAAAAGTAAATAGACTAATGAAATAAAATTATTTTGTAACTTATAATAATTAACTAAAGATTTTAAAACTATTATGTAACTGATAACAATTATTTAAAATATAATTATTTTACTAAAAATAAAAATTAAATTATTTAAAATATTATACTATCATTTTTATTTAGTAACAACAAGATTTAGTTTAATGCAAGGAATCCTCTAACATTATCATAATCTTTCCCAATCATAATAACTTTCTCTTTTTATTGTTACTCTAGTAACTTTAATTTCGAATATCTTATAATAGCATCAAATTGGAAGATTTAAAAAAATTGGCCTCAAGTACATCATTATTAAGTTTATAATTAGATAGATGTCGCACAAGATATTAAACTTTTTGTTAAGATATTAAATCTTATATTAAAGCACTATAACACCTCTTGTAACAATCAATAATCATTTGATAGATTTAAAATTAGCATTACTAAAAAATTTGAATTAAATAAATGAGATTACAATTTAACTAAATGTTTTATGTTGCCTAATTAAATGCAATAATTTTATATATAATTTAGTATTCTCTAATATGTCAATACAAATTTTGTAATGTTCAGTTTTATCAATAGTTTACAAGTGTTTTGAAATTTAGTAATCAAAAGATCTAAAATAATGAATTTGGTTTGAATAATTAAACAAATGAAAAAAATTCAAACATAGGGACACGAATATCAAGCCCTTTATCATGAATTAGAGTATTGTATTTATAACAATTAACAAAAGAAAGAATACTCCAAATACAAATACTTTGATGTGATGCATATTCAAGCTAGTATTAAACAATATGTTATGAAAGAAAATTTCTCTATGTTTTGGCACTAGAGATTATGATATATCTGCATACAAAGAATTAAAAGATTAGTAAATAATAGAATACTTAGTACGTTAGATTTTACTGATTTGGTACTTGCTTGAACTACATAAAGGAGAAGGAGACGAAAAGACAAAGAAAGGTGCCAAGAGGAGTTAAACATATTAGAGATCATATATTCAAACATCTATAGTCTAGACATGGACTCGTATAGTTAGAAATACTTCATCTATTTTATAGATGATTACTCATGACACATGTATCTTTATTTGCTTTAGAATAAAAATGAAGCACCAGATGCTTTTAAGGTTTTTAAAGCCGAAGTAGAGATACAATGCGAAAAGTAAATTGAGAAAGTGAGAATAGATAGTGGTGGAAAATATTACGGTAGATATACTAAGGATGGATAAGCACTGTTCCATTTGTGAAGTTTCTTCAAAAGCGAGGGATAGTTACCCAATACACCATATGTGGTTCTCCATATTAGAATGGTGTAGTAGAAAGAAGAAAGCACACTTTAATGGACATGGTATGGAGTATGCTTAACAGCTCCAAGATTCCTAAATCATTATGGACTGAAGCTCTTAAAAATGTTAGTGTATATGTTGAACCAAGTTCCAATCAAGGCCATTCCAAAGAGACCACTTGAATTATTTAAAGGTTGGAAACTTAGTTGGTAACATATACGCATTTGGGGATGCTCGTCTAAAGTGAGAGTCTATAATTTACAAGAAAAGAAGTTGGATCTAAGGACTATTAGTAGATATTTGGATGCATATCTCGAAAAGTTTAAATGGTATAGATTCTACTATTTATATTAGACTACTAAGATTGTGGAATCAAGAAATGCAAAGTTTCTTGAAAATGACTTGATCAGTAGAAGTAATCAATCACAGGACATTGTTTCTAAGAAAGATCATATTTACCCTCAGCCATCCACCTTAAGTGATAGATTGATTGTTATTCAAAACGCTCATCAAATCTAAACGAGTGTTCAGCAATTAATTGTTGAAGTTAACTACCAATAACAATTTAGTAGATCAATTTGTTCAATAATTATTAGAAATCATTGAACAATCAATTGAGCAACATGTTCCTCAAGAAAATGTTGATACAATGTTAAAGAGATCTACTAGAGAAAGGAAATTAGCAATTTCTAATAATTATGTTGTATATCTGCACGAATTAACTATAACATCAGAGCCAAAAATGTTCTTGAGATCTTTTCACAAGTTGTGATTGTAAAAAATCAAATTTATGGTACAATGCCATGAAAGATAAATGAATTTTATGGCATATAATGGAGATTGAGATCTTGTTGAGTTACCTAATGGAACTAAAGCCATAAAATGTAAATGGGTCCTTTAAAACAAAGAAAGACCCATTAGCCAATATTGAGAGATATAAAGCAAGACTCATTTGCTAAACAATTCACTCAAAAAAAAGAAATTCATTATGAGGAAACATTCTCTTCTGTATATAAGAGAGATTACTTTCGTATTATTTTGGAATTAGTTGTACATTTTGACTTAGATGTGAAAATGTCTTTTATTAATGGAAATCTAGAGGTAGAGGTTTAAATGAAATAACCAGAAGGATTTCCTCTAATAATGGTGAGCATTTCATTTGCAAACTCAAGAAATCCATGTATGGCTTAAAACAAACTTTTCGTCAATGGTATTTGAAGTTTCATGATGTTATCTTTTTATTTGATTTAGTAGAGAACATCATGAACCAATATATATACTAGAAGGTTAGTGAGAGTAGAATATGTTTCTTAATTCTATGTATGGATACATTATACTTGTAGCCAAGGTGAAACAATTTCTCTTTGAAAAATTTTGACATGAAGCATATAGGTGATGCATTTTATGTCATTTGTACTAAGATACATAGAGACTAATTTCGATGTATTTTGGGTTTGTCTCAGAGACCTATATCGATAAAGTTTTAGAGAGATTTCATATGAAAGATTGTTCACCAAGTATAGCTCCCATTATGAAGGGTGACAGGTTTACCTTGAACAAATTTTCGAAGAATGATCTTGAAAGTGAACAAATGCAAAACATTCCATATACTTCTACTATTAGAAGTCTGATGTATGTTTAGTCCTGCACAAGATCTGACATTGCATTTACTTTTTAAATGTTAGAAAGATATTAGAATAATCCTAGCATGGACCACCAGAGAGTTGCGAAGGAGATGAGGTACCTGCAATCAATAAAGGATTACATGTTTATATATAGACGAATAGATAATTTAAAGGTGATTGGTCACTCAAATTCAGACTTCACTGGTTATGTTCATTCACAAAAATCAACCTCTAGATACTTTTTACGTTCATTAGTAAGCTATATCATAAAGGAGTGCAGAGCAAACTTTGACTGCTATTTCTACTATGAAGGCTGAGTTCATATTTTGTTTTAAGGCTACCTTGCATGGTGTATAGATGAAGAATTTCATATATGGGCTTAGAATTTCATGTCATAGAGGAGTGTAAAGTTTCTAGGCTATTCAGGATATATTGTGATAATTCAGTTGCAGTTTTTATGGCTATAAACAATAAAAGTAGTAGTCGAAGCAAATACATCGACATTAAGTATTTAACCATAAGAGAACGTGTTAAAGACAAAATAGTGGTTATTGAACATGTTAGCATTGAATTGATGATTATTGATCCTTTAGCAAAACCAGTGCCACTACTGAAATTTAAAAATCATGTAGATCAAATGGGATTTGGCTCCTTTTCATGATTTTTGTCATATTGACAAATGTTGATTATAATGAAATTATATTTATGTTATGATATTTTGTCATATTTGATTATCAATTCTATACACATTTATTAATTTGAGAAATATTATTAATGTTTGGACTTGGAATAAATATGAGATTTATTGATTAAGTAATATGGGCCTTTAAGATAAAATGTATAATGATACATGAAAGATAATACTCGTTTTTAGAGAACTTACCACCAAGTGGAAAAATATTAGAATTTTAAACTAATTATGGCCCATTATCCTCCATCGTTTTCGGTAAGAATGTGTATTATACAGTTTTTGTCAATTGGTTACACATTCTGATAATTTTTTATAACATTTATGATTGATAGAACCTATAAATACAAGCTTTCCTTTGGTTAGGTCCCTAAGCCATAAAATCTCTATAAATTAATATACATCATTATAGAGAGAATTGTGTTAGGTATGGAAGAACCTTAATCTCAAACCATAAAGTTTCCTCGCCAGATTGTAAAAGATGTTAATGGCAAGAGTTATGTTTGTTCAGACTTTAATTTCGCATTTGACCTATATGCTATTTATGATTGATAGAAAATTTTTAGATCATATTTAATTTCTAATAAAAAAATACTAAGAACTGAATATGGAATATGAAATATGAATCTAAAAGAATTAGAACAACTTAATGCATAAAAGTTTCCCTCCAACAATCTTAGGCCTGTGTTACAATTAATGCAAAGTTATATGTTTAAGATTTCAAAATCTTAGAGCAATGCCAAGGAAAAAAGATTTTGCCTTGTCTTCTCTTTGGTGTTTCCTTTTATAATGTTGTTATTTTTTTATTTTAATTTTAGGATTTTATCCTTATTTGTTATTTTCTTTATTTTTAGAATTTTTTTAAAATAATCTTTTTTTAAATACAGAAAATATTCTTACAACAATCTCAAGCCAGTGTTACAGTTAATGAATAGTTGTATGTTTGAAATCTCAAAATCTTAGAACAATGTCAAGACAAAAAGTTTTAGCCGTGTCTTTTCTTTGGTTTTTTCTTTACTAATGTTGTTCTTTTGTTTATTTTAATTTTAAGATTTTCTCCTTATTTGGTGTTTTATATATTTTTAAAATAGACGGTTTTTACGTAATTTACATACATAGCCACCTCAAATTTTTTGAAAAATTTCCTAAAATAGACCTAATTTCTTTTGAGTTTACGTAAATAGTCTCTAGTAAAAAAAATTTACCAATATAGTTCAAAATGCATTTTTAAACTAAATTATTCTCAACATCTTACTTCAATTTTTTGTATAAAAGTTTTTTTTCTTTTACTTTTTCTTATTACTTTAAATTTTAAAACTCCCCCAAACTTAAACTCTCCTCTTTTAAATTTGTTCATTTCCTCAAAATCACATCTCTTATTAACGGTGAAAATGATGACGATGTAGTTTTGATAGCGAATTCTTGGTCACCGATATTAAGTGATTTTTTTTATTATATAGGTATGTGTTTTATATGTGAATTAATTAATTAAAAGGAAAATTTTCAAATGTGGATTTATAATTTAATGTTGATCAAGTAGTAGAAAATTTTAATTTAAGTTTGAATTACATTGAGTGGTTATTGTATGAATACAAAAATATGGATGATTTGAGGATGTGAAGGTGCTGTGCGATTCTGAGTCAAGAGTTTTCATCCAAAAAGTGAATTTTGGATAAGACCGAAATTTGTCGTACTTGAAAAGTGGATTTCAAATAAAGCCAAATTTTTCCTTGTCCGAAAGTTGATTTCTAGTAAGTCAAAATTTACCTTACCTAAAAATCACTTTTTGGGTAAAGTCAAATTTTGTTTTACCCAAAAAGTTAATTTTAGGTGAGACAAATTTGGCCTTACTTGCCTTACCTAAAAAGTTCTTTTCGGTTAAAGCAAATTTTGATGTTACTTGAAGTTAACTTTCAATTAAGGTAAAATTTAGTTTTATTCGAAAAGTAGGTTTTAGGCTAAGACAAAGTTTGGCTTTGCCCAAAATCCACTTTTCAAGTAAAAAAAATTTTGGTCTTACCTGAAATTCACTTTTTGGGTAAAAAACCTATGACACAAAATTGTACAATACTTTCACATCCTTAAATCAACTGTCTTTGCATTCATACAACAACTAGTCAACGTAATTTAAACGTCATTTAATACTTTTTACTACCTAATCAACATTTAATTATAAATCCACATTTCATAAATTTCCTTTTAATTAATTAATTCACACATAAAAATATATCTATATGATAAAAAAATTACTGAATGTTGATGACCAAACTTCGTCATTAAAACTACATCACCGTTGTCTCCATTGTTAGTAAGAGGAGATTTTGAGGAGAGGAATAAGTTTGAGAGAGGAGGGTTTGAGTTTGGCAGAGTTTTAAAATCTAGAGTAATAAGAAAAAGTTAAAAAAAAAATGGATTTATGTAAAAAAAATTTATGTATGCTATTAAAAATAATTTAGTTCAAAAAATATATTTTGAGATAGATTGATAATATATTTTTATATGAGATTATTTACATAAACCCTGAGAAAATTAGGGCTATATTAAAAAAAATTTCCAATTTGTTTTACCAAATTAATCTAACATTCACTTTTTTTTTTGAATAATTTTAATCTCACTAGCTACTCTTTTCCTTTAAAAATACTATCCAAGCCAAAGCTTAGAGCAATAACATTAAAAAAAAAAAAAAAGAAAATGGATAACAAAGTTTTAGGAGCCACAAATAAGGCATGACAAACTAGAACAAAAGCCAGGAAAAGAAACCGAAAACGCAACAACCCAGCAACCAAGAACAATACAAATTTAGCAAACAGAATCAAGTCTAACAAAGCAAAAATCCAGGCGAACTTATAACTAGGAAAACCATTAGCATCTTGAATGAGATGGCGTTGAACTGCAACCGGAGGTGTGCACCACCAAGTGAAAGAGGAGGAAGTGAGACCTTTATTGGCTAAAACATCCGCAGCCAACGATTCTGCAGTTACCAAGAAGGATGTAACTTGGGATTTCGAAGCAAGAGAACAACAAGCAAAGAATCACACTCCAGCCAGAGATTTGTGCCCCCTTTGGTGGAGGCCATCTCAATAATAAGGATGGCAGCCATCAACTCAGCAAAATAAGCCGTATTATGGCGGAGTGACAAGCCAAAACCCCCTATGAAAGTACCAATATAATCCCTAAACAATGCACCATAGGCAGCAGCACTAGGATTTCCTTTTGAAAGGCCATCAAAGTTGGCTTTAACCCAACCTATCGGAGGAGGACGCCAAAATAATGTGAACACCCAAGGTGCCTATCCCGGCGAAAAGGGATGCCAAGAGCAGAAAGTGTATCTCTGTCTCGACCAAAATGAAAAAAGCGCGGAGCAAAGGAAGCAGAGAATCTGATGTGGAAAGGCCATCAAAATTGGCTTTAACCTAACCCATCGGAGGAGGACGCCAAAATAATGTGACCACCCTAGGTGCCTTTCCAAGCGAAAAAGGGGTGCCAAGAGCAGAGAGTGTATCTCTTTCTCGAACCAAATTGTATCTCTGTAACGGGATTTATTGCAACGTATTAAATTTGGTCATAATTGGTTGCAGTTCGGTTACCCAAAAAAAAAAAAAAAGAAAAATCTGAGCTTCTATTATTTGGGGATGAAAAAATCAGCCGCCAAAAAGCTTTGTTCTTGTAGTGGTGTTGGGGAAGTTTGCTGCTGCTGGTTCTGTGGCTGTGTCTGCTCCTCAATGTTCTCAATACGGTCAGAGGACTCTCTTTTGTCTCCTTCTCCCGAGCGAGGTTCAACTACCAGGTACGATATGAAGTCTTCGAATCAGCAGAGATAGCATCAGTGTCAGGTGTTGTTGAAAATACGAAGTCTTGGGAAGGAGCAGTTATGCTTAATAATGGTCTGCTAGTTTGAGGTATTCCCCTGAGGTTCAATGCACACTCCAGCATGTCCTTGAGATGAGACTCAGAGAAACTATTATCCGACATAGCATTTGTAATGGCAGCCCATGTGCCAACAATTTCACTATCAGTTTTGCGCTCCATAGCACACATGCTCAATTTAGACACATAGTCTGCATACGAATACTCACTCTGGTCAGGGATGTTTCCTATCTCAGGTATCATATCTCTGCTATTCCAAGAACTATTAGTTTCACTTATATAGTTCAGAGCATCTGTGGGTATTGTTACATTTGACATACTGAGTTTCTCAGTCATGTTACGCCTGCATAAAATACACTCAAAATCACCACGGCTAGCTAAAAGCACAAACTTTTGATGTGAACAAAAAATAAGTCATATAAAGCGATAAAGAAACTCATTCAAAATTCCAAGCAAGAGCAATATAATTTCCGGAATACAGAGACAGTCGGGCATATAGCACAAAAAGGGAACAAAGGCCCGGAAATCAAAGCACCCGAAACTCATTCAAAACTCAAGAGCAATATAATCTCCGACAATGACATAATTAACAAATTAAACTGCTCGTAGTACAGTCAAATATCTCCAATTCACACTCACTCAAAACCCTAAAATCACAAATAACCAAATAAAACCAAAAATATCAAATCATCCGCTAAAATTAGTGTACCTAAGCTGCAACAATATGAGCAAACGAGAAAAACTAAACATGAGAAAATCCAAAACAAAAAATCCACAAGCAATATGCATAATAAGCTCGAGAAAATCGATAGGAAGAAAATAAAGAGAGTAAGAAGTAAGAATTTCAAATCTAGATTGGTATCCCGTCATTCTTTATTTATGCTGTACTTTCTTTTTCTGAGAAATTTAGGACGAAAAATTAATGTTTCCGAGGTGTTAGATGAGTAGGAGGAGCGGGTGTGCTTCGACTTTGTGAAGAGTGAAAGCATAAATTTATCACCTTGACTTTTGATTATTCAGATAAGATAATCCTTGCAGTGCCACTAAGCCTGACCTCTTAGGAGGAGCCATTAGAATGAAGTCAGCTGCTCCAACACAGTAGAGCCGATCGCATCAGCCAGTAAATACTTCTGCAGCAATAGAGGAGAAATTTATTTGTTCGATGATCTGCTTGATTAAGTTAAGAAAATTGATTACTATACTGCGTACAAAAGGCCAATTAATTTCATACAATAAAAGAAAAAGACGTAAAATTGGTCCGTCACATATCTTCTCACAAAAAGAGAGACATGAATATTTAAATTATTGTATTAGAATTAAACTGTAGTCGTTCAAATCTCGATAATGATTTCTTTTTTATGTATTTTAACTCAAAGTCGAGTTTCAAAACCCGTCAGATTTGGATCCAAATGGTAGACTAGTAAATTAATAACAAATATGTTAAAATTAATTACAGTATAGAGATTTTTGGATATTGGAGGTATTATGACAAAATTAGAATTAACAACAGTAGGCTTTTTTGGGATATTTCAATAGATGAGGAGAAAATTAGGTAAGTGAGAATCTAAGAGTGAAGAAACAATATTTTTTTCATTTTATTTTAAAAAATATTTAGCTTAACTGATTCAATAAAATAAAGAAAACCTAAACGATTTATCACCAACTATTAGGTTTATAGTTAATTTTTAGATAATTTGATCATTTTCTCGTTCAATATATAATAGATCTAAATTTGGGTCAACTCTAGTTGACTCAATCCAAATGCACTTAGAAAAAATATGCTTCTAATTGATATTGAATTTTTACACTCATAAAATGTGAAATTGTAAAGTTCACTTTTGTTGAATAGTACTGTATAGATGAATAATACTGTATAAATAAATAGTATATTATCTATGAATAGTATCATACTGTATAAGAGCACCGAAAGTGCAACTACTCCTTTTTTGACTTTTTTTTTACTAATGAGGTTGGTGTTAATTGGAGAAAGTTTGGATTTAGGTATTGGTTGGTAGGTGGAGAAATTTATGGAGTAAATTGTGGAATATGTGTGGAAAAATGGGATAAGGAAATCACTATAAATACCTCACCCTTTTCACCATTCCATTCATCTCAAATCATCCTCTGAGAGTTTTTATAAAGAGAGAAAAATTAGTTTCTTTTTTATGTTGTATTCTTCATTTAGAATTGTTTCTCTTATTTTGAAAGAGAGTGTGAAATACTCTTATTTAGAGAATTATTTTTTTCTTGTTATTAGAGAGAAAGAGAGTTGTAATCCCCACTTTAAAATAGTGAAATATTTTTATACTTGTCCGTGATTTTTATCCTAATTTGTTTAGGGGTTTTTCACGTAAAATATTTGTGTCGATTTATTTTGCTATTTTATTTTACTATTAATGGTTATATCTTCTACTTATTATTGTTATTTTGATGGATGGTTATACCTCCTACATAACGATTATTTTCATTGTTTTCTCAATTTCATTATAGTTGCGTATTTTGCTTCGACTCCTAATTTCTTAACAGTGGTAGCAGAGCTATTGGTTGTGCGAGTTATTATTTGTAGTTACTATTTACAAGTACTATTGACGGTGAATTAGTGAAATTTGGTATAAGTAAGAAGCAGATAGTTATCAACAATAGCGGCAAAGTTTGAAATTGAGAAGTTCAATAGAAACAATTTTTTGTTGTAGAAAATGAAAATGAAGGCAATTTTAAGGAAAGACAAGTGCCTAGCAACAATTAGTAAAAAACCCTCGGATATCGACACAGACAAGTGGAATGAGATGGACGGTGATGCAATTGCCAATCTACACTTAGGAATAGCCGATAGAGTATTAGCTAGTGTGGAGGAGATGAAGACGGCAAAGGAGATATAGGATACTTTGACAAAATTGTACGAGGCCAAATCACTACACAACAAAATTTTCTTAAAGAGAAGACTTTACACTCTTCGAATGGCGGAATCCACGTCGGTAACTAACCATATCAATACCTTGAAAACTGTATTTTAACAACTTACAACGTTGGGGTACAAAATGGAAGAAAATGAACATGTGGAGATTTTACTTCAAAGTCCACCCGACTCGTATGATCAACTAATTATCAACCTGACAACTAATGTCCAAGTGGATTCTCTAGTCTTTAATGATGTTGTAGCCGCTGTCTTAGAAAAAGAAAGAAGGCGCAAAAATAAGGAAGATAGAAATGTGAGTTCGCACCAAGCAGAAGCATTATCGGTGACAAGAGAAAGATCAACTGAACATAAGTCAGTGGGAGCCAAAATCAAGGTAGATTGAAATCAAAAAGTAAGAAGAATGTCAAGTGCTACAATTGTGGCAAGAAAGGGCACGTCAAAAAGGATTGTTGAAATAATAAGAAGAGTGAAGATTCCAAGACATCAAAGGCTTAGGGTTGTGTTGTAAGTACCTCAGATTAATGGTGAAGTACTATACGGTGAGGCAACAACAATTGTTGAAGTAGAAAACGATTTACTGATGTCTGGTTTGTAGACTCAAGAGTAATTGTAAAGTTCACTTTTGGTGAATAGTACTCTATAAATGAACAGTACCGTATTTATGATCAGTGTCATACCGTATAAGAGCATCGAAATACACCGAAAGTGCAGCTACTTCTTTTTTGATTTTCTTTACTAATGAGGTTGGTGTTAGGTGGAGAAAGTTTGAATTTAGGTAGTGGTTGGTAGGTGCAGAAATTGGTGAAGTAAATTGTAGAATGTGTGTGGAAAAATGGGAGAAAGAAACCACTATAAATACCTCACCCCTTTCACCATTCCATTTATTTCAAATCATCCTTTAAGAGTTTCTACAAAGAGAGAAAAATTAGTTTTTTCTTTGTATTGTATTATTCACATAAAGTTGTTTCTCCTATTTCGAAGAGAGTGTGAAATACTTCTATTTAGAGAGTTATTCTTTCGTTGTTATTAGACAGAAAGAGAGTTGTAATCCCTACTTTAAAATAGTGAAATACTCCTATACTTGCCCGTGGCTTTTACCCTAATTTGTTTAGGGGTTTTTCACGTAAACTATTTGTATCGATTTATTTTGCTATTTTATTTTACTATAGACGGTTATACCTCCTACTTATTATTGTTATTTTGATGGATGGTTATACCTCCTACATAACGATTATTTTCATTGTTTTCTCAATTTCATTGTAGTTGCGTGTTTTGCTTCGACTTCTAATTTCCTAACACAAAAGAAGTGCAAGGGTTCTATATCCTAAGTCATGCTATAGTCTTTTATATGCTTTATAATATATCCCTCAAATATATTAGTTTGACATTGATGCCAAAAATTTCCAAACAATAATAATATAGATATTAAAAAGTAACTAAATTATAACTAAATTTAAATTATCAATGTATCAAATCAATTGCTAGCCAGGATTTTCATTTCTTTTTCAACACCCACCGTAAACCTCACCTCTTCTTGTAATTGTTGAGCCATCATTGAAGTCAGCCACTCCAAGACAGCGGAGACAATTGCATCAGCCATAATTGCAGCAGAAGAGGAGAATCTCATTTGTTAGATGATTTGCTTAATTATGTTATGAAAATTAGGATTCCTTTGATATAATATTTTAAGTAGAGTTTGTAAAGTATACTTTTTATTTGTAAAATTTCTGTAACTACAGCTTTTAATATAAATTTATTAATGATTTTAAAAAATTAATATAAAATTTTTAAAATAAAGTAGAGATATTTTAAATAATTATATCTTTAAAAAGTTCAAAAAATTCTAAGACTAAATGCCCAAATTTTAGGGTTTTCCAATTGAAAGAAAATGACATTTTTAATTCATAAAAAAAAATTTTCAGTGTCAATGAAATAATATTAAAAAATTTGAAAAAAATTTTTGCCATGAACAAAATTCTTTCAGTTAATTAAAAAGAAAAAAACTAAATAGAAACTTAATACTATCAATTTCTATCAATTATAGAAGGTCTCTAGTGGTTTTGACCCTTGCAGCCCAAAAAAAGTCAAAAACTAAGTTTTCCTTTTTATAATTTTAATCTTATAAAATAAATTTTTATGAGTTAGCTCTTGTAAGTTTTGATTGTATTCATTTTATCCTCTCTATAATTGCAAAGCTGACTTTGCCTGTTGTCATTAATTAATTCGATTGAGCTAACTTTAATTTGCTTTATATATATAAATATATATATATATATTTATATACATATATATATATATATATATGGGATGTAAGTTGGACTTGCTTTTGTGTTGCTATAGTGTTGCTATAGAGAATGGATCAAACAAGGATCCTTCCTTTTTTTTTCTTTTACTTTTTTATAAAAAGGAAAATAAGGAATTATAAAGCATATGGACCCATCTCTAATTTGTACATGACTTTTCAATTAATTCTAGAAGATGAAAATTACCAACTAATAAAAATACACATTAACTAAAAGAGATGAAATTGTGCAAATGCTACCATATAACTCTATATATTATGCAAATTCTAAGAGATGATAGAAAGATTGCTCAGAAGATAAAATAAATATTATGGAATAACATCTCTCATGCTCCAAATTAACCAGTTTTGACAAATTTCTTAGGGTGAGTTTGGGATAGCTGTAGATTTTAAAATAAAGTTTTTATTGTACTATAAAAATAATCAGTTTTGAAATAAATTACTATAATATTTGGTAAATTTTATTCTTATAAGTGTTGTGCATTTCAAAAATAGTTTTGTGCATATTGATACTAAATTTCTTTACCTGATATCAACAAGTTGGCGTTGTTTATAAGAAAAAGACAAAAACCCAATATATTATTATTTAATTTATAATAAATTAGAAGGAAGAATTTATGTAAGCAAAGCTAAATAGAAGATGAGAGAGAGAGAGAGAGAGATTGCAATTATCAAGAATCCAATGCTAGGAGGGGAAAAGCTTGCAATAGGAGGTAAATTCTTCTGTAGGAGAAAGAGCACGCAACACAGAAACTAATGTTTCAAATTCATGACAAGGATAGGTTCCAAAAAAGAATGTTATGAATTGAAAATATTATTAGTGATTGATTGATTGATTGATGATTTGTTCATACTACAACTTACAAGAACAACTACTCCTTCAATTAAGCATGACGGCATGCATAATCTCGAGAAAAGAACAAGATTACAACAAATTAATTAAACGACATCATAACAGATTTCATAATAGCTAGCAAATCTAGTTTTATAGAAAGGATTTTATTAATAATGCTTATTAAGTTCCTTTTATAATGTTTGGATTGTTTCTCTCCCTCTATTTGTACAATGCAAATTGAGTTTTATTATCTTGAAAGTCACATAAATGGGACTAAAATATTTGGACATATAACTATATCAAATTTTGTTAATTTATTGAATATTAATGAATTTTTTTGGTTCGTAAGTTTCTTCGTATAACGGATCTGCTTATCGGTGCTCCTTGGCACACTGCTGACAACTTTTCCATGCCAACACAAATACACTTCTATGGTGCTAGTTTCACTGTCCCACAAGGGCCAACACAATGCACCTTCGTGATGTCAGCTTCACTGCCCCACGAGGGCCAACATAATACATTTCTATAGTGCTAGCTTCAATGCCCCGTAAGGGCCAACACAATTTAGCTCCATATTGCCAAAACTATACCTATATTGTAGTTCCGTGTTGCCAAAATTATACCCAGAAAGGCCAAACACTGCAACTCCATGCTGCCAAAACTATGTATACATTGCTGCTTTTCACTACCAAGACTATGCTCAGAAAGGGCAAACATTGCAACTACGCGTTGCCAAGACTAAGCTTAGAAGGGTCTAACACTATAACTCCACGTTGTCGAAACTATGCTAAAAAAGCGCAAATATACCACCAAGGTATTGATTTTCACTCAAATAAGCCAAAATCATGTATGCTGCGGTGTCAAAATAAAAAGTCCAAAGAGACAAAAATAAATATATTTCTGCTGTGTCGACATCTACCCCAACAAAACCAAACATTATACCTTCACTACACCAACTTCAAAATCTATAGAAACAAAAGTTATATACTTGCATAACATCAATATCTTAATTAAAAGAAAAAACTATAATGAAATACCCTAAAATCTGAGCAAATAAATGCATAACGAAGAAATGAAAAACAACAACATAGAAAAACGCCAAATCATAAGTAAAATTAAATAAAGCACAAGTTTACAAGTAATAATACATAGGAAAGAGCCTTTATTAGAAAAAGAAGTAAAAACCTTAAACTTAGTACCATTCAATCTCATTGTTTGATCTTCCTCTCTATCGACAAAAAATCACCTATCTTTCCACAACTTGTTAGAAACTAAAAAGGCCAGCATTTGCGTGTAAACTATTTAAAAATTCAAGATGTACTCATCATATTATGTTATTTAAAGCCTCTTTAATAAAGACCTACCCTTTATCATTTCTCGAATAATAAAATATTGGCTACTTTATTTAAAATTATGGTATAAAAGAGAGTGAGTAATCCTAGAAAATTCGGTAAATGTTGTATGATTTATGCAATGTGCGCGATACTTGCAAGTGCATGGGATCGTAACAAGTAATATAGAATGTAACCAATTAAATATTAAAGATAATTAATTTTGAATTTATTTGAAGAATCAATTATCAATTTAAATGGGAAATTAAAATAGATAAAAATTAACTATTTAACAAATTAATTAAAAGATTCAATCAATGGAAAAATCTAGAGCCAATGATTTTATTTTAAATAGTTGCATCAACTTCTTCTATTGATGTTATTCTGATTTGATACAAGCATTACTAGTTAATTATCCTATCCTATTCAACGGTCTCTCTCAAAATCAATCGAAATTACTTCGTACCTAATAATTCACTATATCTTTATGTAAAATTAATTAAATAGAAGTGCATTACGATTAGTGATAATTTTTAATTAAATTACATAAATTATATTAGTACATCTCTGTCTAACATGTAATTTACGGTATTTATCATACGGTCTAAATATGATACTTACTTCTCAATTGATATTAATCCACATTTCATTCAAATACTAGCCAAATATTTAAAAGTATTAATCATCATGATAAATACTCATTATAAGATATTAAATAAAAAATGACACAATATCAGAAAATGAATGCTTCCAATAGATTAAATCATTGTTTTAGAAAATAAGTTTAGCCACACATGATAAAATATTCAAATCTTATGAACATGAATTCAATAAATGATAACATAGTCAATAAACACTAATTTGTTCAATTCAACGCAAAATAAGATGAGGGAAGAGAAACAACTATGATTCGGAAAGCCTTTTCCTTCAAGAAATCAAGCTTCCTTCCTCCTCTTCTTCTAAATGTAGCTTTCTCTCTCTAGATTTCTCCCTCTCTCCTTCTCTCTCTTTTTTTCTTTTCTTCCAAGCCAAAAAATCTTCTTCCAAAAAGTCGCCCCCCTTCTTCCATACCCAAAATATAAAAAAACCTAAATTTTTCCCAAATCTAGCTGTTAATTTATAATCCTAGGGCTTAGATTAAGTTTGAAAACCGTCCAAAACAATTGCAGCAAGCGCCAGGGTGCCATAAACAGCACGGGGGCGTGAGTGAGATGGAAGAGGTGACCTTGGCACAGCGATGCCATGCAAATCTGACCTGCAAGGTTTGAAAACCTTATAGATAGGTCCCTTCAACTTTGTACTTAGGTCCCCTAGTGTCTTGCATTTTGGTCTGTACTTCTCTTATGTTTTAGTCCCCGAACGTCTTGCTTTTCGAGTCGAATTCAATCATTTCTAGTTAAATTTACTTTAAATGGTCGATTCTCTCATAATCTGTACAATGAAACCCAAAACACATCAAATACCAATGAGGCTTGAGGATTAATCAAATAAAACAAGTTTGAGAGTGAATAATAAATATGTATTTTACACACTTATCAGTAAAAAATATTGAGTTTCGAACTCTTCATTAGTTTCAAATAGTAACTACGTTCTTTTAAAAATAAGTGACTTACTGTTGGACCATTTTTCTAACATTTAAAATTAAGTTGTTATTTCACCTGTATGTTAGTCTAATAAGATAGTTATTGGATTCATATTAAAAAATAAAGGCCCAAAAGATAAAGGGTAAAGATTCAAATTCGTAAAACTTTAATCAACATTTCTTATTTAAGTCAAACTTAATAAGGAGTCTTTTGAAAAAAGTCATGTTTTATCCAAATTATAAATAAGATAGAATACTGAATTATCTTTAATTAGAATCTCATCAAATTCTAAATTATTTTAAAATTTTTTATAATTTTAAATGGGTATATTTAGTATTTTATTTATAAATAAATTTTTTTTATTTTCAATATCTGCTGTAAAATGAGATGATTTTGTTAATTAGTAGTGATTATGAAAAAAATTTTACCAAACACCTAAAATGACTTTCGACTAATAAAATCACTTTTGCCTCTTCAAACAAATAATTAAAATTTGTTAATCACTCTTTTCTACCGTGGACCTATAATGAAGGATATCTTGACAATCAACATTAAAATTTTAATAAATAATTGAAGAGATACTAAACGTTGTCGTTAATTTATTCGCTTGTGCTAACTTTAATTTGCTTTAAATATGGAATTCTAAGTTGGACTTGCTTTTGCGTTGCTTTGAGAATGAATCATTCATTGAACAATCATAGATCCTTTTCTTGCATTTTCTTCCTTCACAAAAAGGAAAAGCAAGAAATTATAAAGCATATGGACCCATCTCTTGAATATAAATCGATTAATTTTTACAAGACTGTCAATTAATTCTACAAGATGAAAATTACCGAAGTAATAAAAATGAATTAACTAAAAGAGATGAAAGGGTGAAAATGCTACCATATAACTATATATATATATATAAGATTGACTGTAATAAATTCTTGATAATTTATTCCACTCGTAGGTTATTTTAACACTCCCATGGCTAGATAGTGACTGTCTACCTGTTATTCATCTTTTGTTGAATGACTCTCTTCGCCCTCGTCTTTGCAAAACCGATGGTTGAATTGCAAACATTTGATATCTAAAATACCTTTCGATGCTCTCATACCTTTCGAGAAACCTTTATTATAAAGGTATCACAAGCAAATTGATTGACTAACATTTGGCATATTTTCAATGTATTTAAATAAAAAAATTCAACTATCTATAAATAATGTAAAAATATAGGTAATTTTAGAAGTTAATATTATGATGGATACCTAATTCTTAACTTTATATATTCATTTTACTTGTGAATTTCTTCCTTATTAAGGCATGAATGATACGTTATTTCGACCAACAACAGAGAAAGAAATATTGTATATATAAGGAGGCAAGCAATTACGGATTGCTACCTTACCCCATAGTTGTGATTCTGAGAAGTTTACGAAACTCTACTCTTCCTTAAGAAGAAAGAGAGAAAATGGCTGCATCCCAGCAAGCTTCCTCTAGTAACGCTCCTTCGATCTCTCAAAGGTAACGGAGGCCAATCGTTGATATTAATATGTTTCAGGTCTTATATCTCAAATATTTTTTTCTAGCTACGGAGATAAACCAAAAATAGATCTTCACTGAACTAGAAATTAAATGTATAATATTATATTAGTATTGGACGAAAGTCAAGGGGTCCATACCAGTGCAATTTTAGCTTTAGTCAGCTTCTTTGAAATTTTGTTATTGATGGAAGAATTCGAAATTAATTACTGTAACAGTGTTGTTAGTTTTCAATATTTGAATTTTGTAAATCTGTCTATGTATACATGGCGTTTGTATGAAATATAGCTAGGTTCACAAAGTATTTTCCCCCTTATCCTTTTTTTAATAATTAGAAGTAATATTCCTTAATTTTATTCTTCTTTTGAATGATAGAAGACTTTAAATTTTGCTACTTTTCACTTGGATCCACTACCTTAATAGCTGAAACGTAAAGCATCTAGATGATTTGCGATATGTTTATTCACTTGTATTTAAATATTTCCTGTTAAAAAAAATAGCGTTGAATTTGTGACAATCATCAACAAATTTGCATTAGGTAATAACATTTGTAACCCCTAAACTATAGTAAAACAACAACTTAGAACGTAGTTTGGTACATCTTAACATTGTAGTCCCTGATGTTAGAAAAATTGGATTTCAGTTAATGGAATGAAGGGTATGGTAGTGTTTGTAATGCAATTTACCTTTTAAACCCTTAAATTCTTCCCATTTGCCCAGACGAAATGCTAAAAGTGACCGCCATACCAACTTCATTAATGAACAAAGCAATTTCTTCTGCCTCCTATCTCTCATCTCCTTCAACGCATAAAACAGTTACTTCTTCCTCCTATCACTTTCATCATAGTACTAAAGAAAATAAAGCCGGCGACATTGAATCAAAAGATTAGCAACTTCAGAGAGGGATAAAGGAATTGGGTATCCGGATCTAAATCCTATTGTTCCGTATGTACCCAATCTGGGTCTGCAAAAAATATGTTAGATGTATCTCTGTGCTTGCTCTCCTTTCCATTCTCATTGCTTTTACCTCTTTAGTGTTGCTCCTCAAGATTTCCAGAAAGTTCTTTTGTCATGGAATAGATCTTGGATTTGTTTGTGGTTCTGCCTTTATGGATTTGTTTGTGGATTTTGATAACATCTTAATATTGATTCATGCCTTAATATAGACTACTACTCGCATCAATCTATCATCCATATAAATATTGTCAGGTCCAATTAATGAGTTGTTAGATGAAAAACATAAAAATTATTATAAAGGAAGTTAAAATTTCTAGATTTTTCCGTTCCTTCGTATCCCATTTCTAAAGGTTAATGCATCCTGAAAACTTTTGGCAGAGACTCTATCGCCATGGATCTTAAATTGTTTAGGGCACTGAGAGATGGGAGAGTACATGAAATCAGAGAACTCATGTGTCTGAATGGGAATCGCTTTCCAGGTACAATTCAGCAAGGTAACACAGCCCTCCACGTCGCTGCAAGATATGGACACATTTATGCTGTAAAAAAAATACTTGAACATCAACATAATCTTTCATACGAGCTGAACCAGAATTATGAAACTCCGATGCATATTGCCGCGAGGACTGGTAATTTTGCAGTCGTTAAATTGCTAATGACGCACAGAAATACTGCAAATTCTGATGCCAATTTAAGTATGAAAGATATAGAAGGTAACACACCGCTACATAATGCTGTAAGGAAATGTGACCAGAAGATGGTGTTCACGATGATAAACAAGAATCCTCAAGCAATACGTTATGTGAATAAAGCAAAGCAGTCTCCACTCTGCATGGCCATTGATTTGATGTTAACTTATATTGCTTGACTCATGATGGAGAAAAATCCATCCTCACTTGACTTTAAACGACCCGATGATCTCACGCTTCTGCACAGTGCCGTCATAAAACGTGATTATGGTCAGTCAGACTATATTGTAATTTGATTTTTCTTTTTCTTTTTTCCGGTACCAAAAGCATCATGAGATTGCATAATGCTTCGTATTTTTTTTCAAATTCAGTGGTCGTCGCCAAGATACGGGAAACTAAACGAGAACTAATCAAAGAACTGGACACGAGTAGTAGAAATCCTCTTCACTATGCAGCAGCCTTAGGTCATTTTGAAATTGCATCTCGTTTATCAGCTGAAGATGATAACCTTGCTTATCAACCTGACTGCAACGGTCAAACGCCTGTTCACTTTGCCTCCAAGAATGGCCAGCTAAAAATCTTAAAAGTACTTCTCAGTTCTTATCCAGATTCGATCGAGTTGCTTGACCATAAGAAGCGAAACATCCTTCATCTTGCAGCTGAAAATGGCCATGCAGATATTGTGGCTTTTATTTTAAAGCTGCCTGAGATAGAGGATTTGATTAACTCACCTGATGTTGGTGAGAATACGCCTCTGCTTCTTGCTGCCATTTCCAATCGGCTCAATGTGGTCAATATTCTAGCGCGCAATGTGAATGTGAACATTAGGGCAACCAACAATTCGCAGCAGACTGCTTTGGCAATTACTGAGTCTTCAACGAATCATGGTGAAATGTCGAAGGTGAGTGAACTTAATTTTTACTTGTAAGCTATACCTGATTGTGTAACATTTACATTTCACATTCTGTACTGCATGCAGTTCTTGACTGTAAAAGCACTGAAGAAGGCTTATGAAAGGCAAGCTTCGCATCAATATAACATTTTAGAACATGGGCGTTCTAGTGGAACAGGAAATATAAACGTAGGTCAAAAAAACGACGAAATGGCTAAAACCCTCTTAGCAATGGCAACACTGATGGCCACATTCACATTTACATTAGCTTTCACCATTCCAGGTGGTTATGATAGTAAGGGCAAGCCGACTTTGATTGCAGAAAAAGGTTTCATAGCTTTTGTTATCATTGTTACAATAGCCATGACTACTTCCATGACTGCTGCAGTTCTAATTTTCGGACACTTCTTTTATCGAAATGTTAATGATCTGTCAATGAAACTTATCACTGCCGCAATTGTCTTGGTGCCAATTGGACTTGTGTCAATGTTCGTCGCATTCATGACCGGCTTGTTCATAGTTTTGTCCTATAATCTAAGGCTTGCTATATCAGTTTGTTCCATTGGCTTTGGCTTTCCCATACTTATTTTCTTCTTTATCAATTGTTTCGACACGCTATTTTATCTGCATTCGTCAAGTGCTTCTTTGATGACTGGGATAGACTTCATCGAGATAGTTGATGGTTTTGAAATGCTGAAGACCCCAGCGCCAGCAACTTTTACTCCAATCAACTTTTATGCACAGTTGCTTGCCCGGTTATTGATGTGGATGTTTAAAAGGCTCTGCTCATTAGTAGATCCGGATGAGCGTAATTACCTTTTGAGCTCTGGTCGATTCTGGATCAAGGTGTTCTCAGAACGTTACAGTTCATTTTTTCTTTTCCCAGCTCCAAACGAAATTTCTTCTATCCTTGATCATGTTTTCCAATTGTTCAAGCTAGTGGTTTCAAGATTCATCAGAATTCTTCCATGTAATTCTGAAAATCGATAGAAACCTGTGCAGTTTTATGATATTTAACACCGAGCGCTCTTTCTACTTTCAAAATTGAGGTGCTTGCTGTGAAGTAACAGTTATTTTCTGCTTACATAGTTTTTTTTTTTTGGTCTGAAGTTAGAATATTATTGAAATTTGAATTTAATTGGAATATAAATTTTTTTTTTTTTAAAAATACGCATGTTATCCAAATAGGCGTCGAGCATATTTCCTTCTCCGAGAAGCCGTTGAAGGAATTATAGAACAATGGAAACATGTGAGCTCTGTGATCTCACATGGCAAGACATAGCGTATCACGTAGGGGCGATCACTGATGCCCTACGCAACAGTAAACATATATAAGCAATAAGGAAAAAGAAAATGGTAGGTAAATACTTTCTCCAGAAAATTTTCAAGCGACATACAACAAAAAGTAAGGCATTATTCTCCTGTGATATAAGAATTGGCTCGAGCTTCGGAGGGCATTCGCTTGTGACATCACCCACGCCTACTGGTTGTTTTCTAGTGATTTAGGTATAACATCTTGATGAGAAGTCACAGTGGTACCCTTGTTTGAGATCAATACCGAGTTGATCCTATAGTCTTTTCATAGCTGACATGCTCCTTATGAAATGTAAAAGCTGTGTTTGTTAACTGGGACCCAACCTAATGACGTTGACATGAGTAGTAAATCGGTTCACGAGTATACATGGTGTTCACTGGCAGTAGTTGCGAGCTTTCAACATCAACATTTGGCGCCGTTTTTTAGCACATGTATCAAAAAACCATCTGTCGAAGGTATCGTAAGGATGTTTTAAGAAACCTACAACGGGCATGGCCGAAGTCTGATATCTATGATTAGGAGTGGGCAGAAAAATTAACTTGAAATAAACTAAATCAATATCAAATCAAAATTTATAAATTTAATTTGATTTTAATTTTTAAAATAAAAAATTTGATATTGTAAGTTTGATTTCGATTTTAATCCAAAAATTTAAATAGAAGCGAAAATATTATTTTTTAATATTTCTTTATATAAACAATATCATTTTATTATTTTTTCATAAAACGATATCGTTTAATACACTGAAAAATTTTAAAAAAATAATAAATTTATTCAAAAATCAAACTGACTCAAAAATCGAACGATTCAATTTTAATTCAATTCTAACATATAATCGTTCCGATTTGATCAAATTTTTTTTTCTTATTCAGTCTGGTTCGATCTCAAAAATTTGAAATTTAAAATTTTTGAATTTAGTTTGATTTTTTAAAAATTCGGACCGAAGCGAATTGTGTTCACCCCTAACTATGATGACAAGAAGGGACAAACCTTTTATATAAGTTTTTAAAATATTATCTAAGTTTAAATGACCACATAATCCAAATTCACGCACAAATTATTTATTATATTTTTAGCTTAACTAATTCATAAAAATTTCCAATTTATCTATAAAAGTATAAAAATACTTAATATAAAAAATAAAAGATTGCAAGATAATTATATTTAATTGGCTTCCAAAATAAAATCTCAGACGCATGCATAAATCTACTTTGTGGGTTTGTCTAATTAAATTATACATGAATTTATCTATTTTGTTTTTCTTTAATATCTCAACTAGTTTATAAAAACTCTAAAAAAAATCAGTTTATCAAAGGAAAGCACAATTCCCCTTTTCGTTAAGTCGATATCTCTCGAAGTTTTTGTTTTGAAAAGCCTGCGGTCGTCACGCCTTTGATATATCATTTATCTAGTGATCGAAAAATGCAACAAGATCAGGGTCCAGCCAATAATGAAGAGAAATTGGCTAATAATAGGTCAGTTATAACAAAACTAAGGAAGATGAGGCATGCTTATTAAGTTGATAATTTTAAGTCCAGTTAAATTGCATAAATTTGGTGTGATTCATGAGTTACTTTTGTGTGTCATTAAGTTGGGCTAAGTGTTACGTGCCCAGCGCAGTGGCACGTACGGTACCCTTATAGACCCTTATATTGAGAGTAAACTTTGTTGATGCATTGCTTATCTAACTGATTTCGGGCTGCCTCCGCCTCGTCAGGAGGACGGCTTTAGTCCCTGAACAGTTCGGGCAGGAGTGGTCTAAGTTTTCTTTACATAATAGCCCTTGGGATCAAAGCCAATTTTACACCATGAAACATCAATGTGCTTAAGCTGTCACACCCTAACACACTCAGCCAATATGCGATCTCTCGTACCGTGACATAAGACAAGCCTAATTCATTATAAGAATAAAGATTAATTTCAACTTTAGATGTTTAGTTACTGATAAATTTTAAATTATACTTTAATTTAATATATGCCCTTAAGAGGTTAATTTTTGTCATTCAAATGATCTCATTTTGACCATGTTTGACCAAAATTTATTTCTTGTCCATGATGAACAATATATAAAAATAAAAAAATTCAAAAATATATAAAATAAATATTCTTATTTTTTTAGAAAAATAACGATTTAACTTTATTTGTATTTATAGTATCTTATCATTTAAAAAAATGACATAAAGAAGATTCCCTTAACTGACTAATATTATTTAACTAAGAGAAACACAAAGAGTACAAAGAGAGGGCATAAGGCTAATTCGAAAATTGAAAAATTGAAACACCACACGGAGTTAGAAAATAAAATATAATAACTATATACCGTAATCAATATTATAAAAATAGTATTATCTTACAGTCTAAAACTCCGTTAATTTTATATGTTGATTGAGTGAATTAATAAATTAAGAATTAAAATTTTTATTCAATCTTATATTTCTATGTACGTTGTGGTTGATATATAAAATTTATTTATTTATAAATTTAATTTTGAAAACAATAACCACTCAATAATCACGTTATTTTATTTTATACTTCATACTTCATTCAAGGGGTTGCAATATTAGCCACCTCAGTGATTTTCTTGGGCCATTAATAAAATATTATTAAGGTTACTACATCTGTATTCACATTAGTAAAACTGGTGATGTTTAAGTTATCAATGAAGTTTTGAGAACTTGGTACTGTGCAGGAGCTAGTAAATCAAAGCAACACCCCCTGAAAGTTTAGGATTCTATTGATCTTTCATTAAACTTCTCATTTCCATAGTCCTGATCGGCTGCCTGCATCCCTTCCATGACCAAATTTATCACTCTGTTCTGCTGTCTGACATCATGGTTGACATCAGCATTAAAATGTTATTAGTTTTATTTATTTATTTATTTTCATATTTGTGGGATAAATCACTAAAAGTTGAGTAAAAATATTAATCCGCAAGTAGAAGTTGAGAAATTTTGGTAAATTATAAGTTTGGTCGAATGGAAGCCAAGAAAAGAGTCCAAAAACACAAGCCCAAATACAAGAGTAAACTAGGATTGGTACTAACTTGCTGACACAAAAGTGACTTCAATATGTCATGTTTTCTAGAGGTCAGGATCAGATTTTCATCCTTCACTATATGTCTCTTCGTCTCTTAATATTAGTAAGATCCATGCACGGGTGAAATTGTCCTCAACAAAGACATTACAGATCCATAACCTGATTATATACACAACCGACAACGGTTAAGCAATCCAAGTTAGTAAACAGTTTACTGTAAAGGTTAATTTTTTCCCTGAAAATAGAGAGCAAATGCTAGTGGTTATAATAATAAATACCTGAAATTATTCATGGGGTTCCCACGAGCCTCAGGCTTGTTGTGAGGAAAGTCCTTTTGATAATAGAACTCCATGCTCCAACCAATAACTTAGCACCTGTAAATTTAAAAGCATAAGATTGCTAATAGGTATAACATAAAATAAGAGTTTAAACGGAAATAAATATTTATTTTCTACCAGGAAAAGAGAAAGACCAGTATGGTTGTCTCTTACCATCGGGTTCTCAAATATTTCTGTAGCAGCTTGGTAAACATACTTAGGGTCGATACCGCGTGTCATCTGAATGCACAAATAGAAAAAGAAATCTAACAATGTTCAACTATTAAACTTGTTGCAAACTTTAACATATAGATAGCAGAATCACATGCCTTTTTTAATTACAACACTTCTCTATAACCCTTGCGTTCTTCACAATTAACTTATAGAGTAGTCGAATTGTCCTTATAACGATATCTCTTCCAAACTAACAATTATCCATAACAAATCAAATGAGGAATCATGTCACTATGGCGGGTGAATTATAGAGACAGCCATTATGAGGTTATCACCTTTTGCTCATCCTTTTCAAGAGCATCGATCATCAATGGGATTAGCTATTGCAGAAAACGGCAGGCTGCAGCCACTACTTGCAATACCTTCCTCCAGCGTTGCCTAGGAAAGATTTATAATATTCTGAGTGAGAGCATTAGTTCAAGTACGATGAAAGACGATGCAGAAGTAAAATTAATGGTGGAAGTAGAATATCTTTGCTGCATTTAAGAGCATCTTATACCCTCAGTTTTTTTCCCTCAACCTAGATGAATAACACTGATACTAGTGGAAAAAGACAAACCAAATTCTATAAATTAGATAAATGCGACTGAGGACCCTGTACTGTGTAGGAGCAAGTAAATATAAGTAAGGTTACCTGAATCAAAGCAAGACCCCTGAAACTTTAGCAGTCTTGTGATCTTTGATTAGACTTCGCTTCTCCATAGTCCTGATCGGCTGCCTGCATCCCTTCCATGACCAAATTTATCACTCTGCTCTGCTGTCTGATATCATGACTGACATTTCTGCTTATGCCTGCAAAATTGTAAAACGATTACAGAAATATTAGTTTTCTGAGAAACAGAAAGCATGCAAGACAAAAATTTTGTGCAGGTGAAGAAATAATAAATTACCCTTCCACAAAGTTCTTCTGGAGTAGGACTTCCGTAATTCTCCAATCTCTGCAGTGTTGTCTTCTGTAGAATGTGGTTTGGTAGTGCCTTAATTAATTTCAAGCAGAGATTGATTGTCAAGGAAAAAAGATGCAGCATACAGTTTTCTCCATTTTGATTAATCCCGTAATCCCACTCTTACAATCTTTTCATTACCAGAAAATTGAAGCGATTTCAATTTGGGAAAGGCAACAACCGATAATGATGATTGATTAAATAAATGCGCAACCACAAGAAGCTATTTTCTTTTTCAGTTGTTGGCTTTCAAGTTGTGGCAAAGTATGTTGTCAAAACATAGAGAATTACAGAAATAGCAACTTTCCAAGGTTGAAATTTTGAATAATGAACTTGGACTTACAGAAAGATTAGCATCCTTTCCCTGTGAACGATACTCACTTGTGATAATAGAATTATCATCCAACAAAAAAATTAAGATCTCTGCTTGGGAAGACATCCTGCAAAATAGATTAATGCATTATATAATGGTAATAACATAATCATTAAATTCATAAGTTAAAAGAGTAAAGGAGAAAAGATGAGCTCGTTAAATTCATAGATTAATGATCATCCAACAAGAACCTCGTCTTTGATGAATGGCTGAAGCTTCTAAATTTTGGGCACTGTGTCTTGAGGTTTCTTAGGCTGCCTTCTACTACATCTGACGGAGCTACTCTGTGCATGCAATGCCAATTCTGCCTTCTCCTATACAGCAGCAAGCAGATTAAATGACATTTTGTCTTCACTCATCAAACCAGTCAAGGAAAAAGTTCAGCAAATATATATTTAAGATACCTTAATTGACTATTAATCATTTTAAAACAATTAGATTGTCAAGACACACGAATGGAGCTAGTAAATTAGGCTATTGGAAACCCCACGTGATATGCTCTTCAGAGTCCAGACTGATAAAAGTACTTATGCCTGCAAATTTGTAAAACAATTACAAAGATATTAGTTTTCTGAAAAATAGAAAGCAAGACTGAAACTAGGTGCAGAAGAAGAAATAATTAATTACCCTTCTGGAAAGTTTGAAGAGACAGATTTTTGCTAATCTCCAATTTCTGCAATGTTGTCTTCTGAAGAATGCAGTACGGCAGTGCCTTTGATTTTGAGCAGCCTTCAATTGTCAAGGAATACAGATGTGGCATAAAATTTTCTCCATTTCTATTATTCCCATAATCCCACTCTTCCCAATTTCTCATTAACAGAAGTTCCAGCGATTTCAATTTGGAAAGGCAGCAACAGATGAAGACGATTCTTGATCTATTCCCAGAAAACAGCAAATGAGAAGTAGAATATTCACCATTCACACTCACTCCATTTGTCAAAAAACACAAATAGTTTAAGAGCAGAGCATTGGACCAAAGGAAATGATTATTTTTTATCATGATCCTTAATTTCTCATCTGATCATGCCATTGATTAGTGACTTGATTATATTAGCCAACAAACCATATGTATGCATCCTATATGTTTCAAGAAGCAACATAAAATTAGTTGATACAGACACACATACTGCATAAACTGTCATCTCTCCTCCAACGTCAATGAAATCTTATTCATTATATATTTATCAAATCTAAAAGAAGCAGATTAAACATCAAAACAAGAACAAGAGAAGCTCCATTTCTAATATAAACCACATGAAAATATAGATACCAAATCTAAAAGAATCAGACTAAATTTATTAAACTATTGTACTAACTTTGAATTATTATTTTGATTTTGGGCCTGAGGAGTTTGTTCAAGTGTTCCACAGTCTTCAAAACTGGACAGAATGCTGTAATCATTGTTAATCTGTTCACAAAATCAGTATATAAGTAAACCAAAGTATCGATCAAGATTCTGAACTAAGATAGAAATCTCAACAAGAAATAGTTGAAAAGCACAGCAATGACATTATTATAAAAGTTTATTTGTTGATGAGATGGCACCATGTGCTTGTCTTGTTTTCTAAATATGTTTTAATTAATTCTACCTCCGACTTGTTTGTGTGTCAAATTAAAATCGAGAAACAGCAGAGAAACCAAAACTGAGATTAATTATTTATGAGTTAAATGTGAAAAATTGTAACATTTTTGTCCTAGTGAAATGTTAAAAATTGGAAGCTTTAAGAGTTCAAAAGTGTTATTAAGTATTAGATGCAGACAAAAATCTCAGCATAACATCAGTATGGTTCCTCAGAGAGTCCGCACTAAGAAACTGACAGAAGTAAAACAATCAAAAACCATGGGAACTGCTAGAAAATGGCACAAAAGAAAAGCTTAATTAGAGGAATGACAATATAATGTGAAACTCCCACTATCTTAATTCAAGGTAAGAAGTACCATCCAACCCAAGTATAAAATGTAGAATCTTGGGTTTATGTTGTTAATTCAAGAAATCGATAAACCCAGAAATTAACTCATAATATTATCCCGTAATCAGTACTACGACAATAAAATACCAATCAAAACAGGATATTCAAATTCCTCAATTCCAAAGCCATAACCCCACGCCACCAAAGACATCTCTTTTCCTTATAAAGCTGTTCTTTTTCTCGAAATGAGACAGAGAACAAGAAGCAATATAAAAATCTATTTTCCTTTAAACAGAAATGTCATATCATATGAATATATACACCATATGACACAACTGAAACCAAAAATGCAAAGTGAAAATAACGATTTTTATTAAATAAAAATATTATCATTTATTGATTATCATAATGACAGCTGAAAAATAAACAAAAATGAGATCTCTGAATACAAAGAGCTTGAAAATAAATAAGCAAACAAAAAAGAAATACGAACGAGTATTCTGTGAATCGGCTCTCATTCACAACAAAAATGAACTCTTGTGAATTAATACTCAAAAATATCCAAACACCTTTTTCTCTACCAATAATAACAATAATCAACTTAACCAAAAATAAATTTCAAATAAAATGCATTTTCAACCAAAATGAATTCTGAGCAAGTAACCGAGAGAGCAAACAGCTTAAAACAAACAATAAGAGTGTTAAAAACAAACACGTATAAAAATATGCACAGCAATAATCTGCTCCAAATACCCAAAAATTGGTACCTCGATTAAAATCTTATAACTGGAAAGTATATACAAACAACCAAAAATTTCATAAAGACAGCTGAAGGCAGTCGCAAATCATTAAATAATTACCGTACAGAAAGAAACAAAGGAAAAGCATTGCAAACACACAGAGATCTTGAAAAGAGATAGAGAAAACTGACCTTGGAAAACCCGGATGTTTTGTTGTTCTTCAGTGGTTACTAGGCTACTGGCATAGCGGCCAAAGATGATCGAATCAATGAAAAATGCACTAAACCCTAACAACTTTTGGATAATGAAATATAACAAAGAAAACCGAAGAAACATATCATTTGACAAGAGGAAAAATCAGAACGACAATGACCAACAGAAAGAGACCAGCGACAGGATTACTTGCTTACAGCAGGAGAAGCAAGAATGAAATGCGAGAAAAGGAGAAACCAAAGCCGGAGAGCTGTTCGCAGAAACAGAGATAAGGAAATGAAATTTTGTTGAACAGTTAGCGGCATTATGGAAATCACATAATTTTCATTAAAAATCAAGTCCTTTGAAAAATCACCTCGATTGTTAATTTGACTTCAATAAATAGTCCCAATACATATAAGTGCCTGCAAAATTGTAAAACAATTATGTAGATATTAGTTCTCTGAAAAATAGAAAGTAAGACTAAAACTTGGTGCAGAAGGAGAAATAACTAATTACCTCTATAGTTTATGTAAAGACCTCGGCTGATCTCCAATTTCTTCAGTGCTGCTTTCTGAAGAATGTGGTCTGGCAGTGCCTTCAATTTCGAGCAGAGTTTGATTTTCAAGGAAGAAAGATGGGGCATACAATTTTCTCCATTTCTGTTAATCCCGTAATCCCACTCTTCCCAATTTTTCATCAACAAAAATTCCAGCGATTTCAATTTGGGAAAGGCAACAACAAATGAAGACGATTCGTGATCTATTCCCAGAAATTCATTACCCACTCTTTTCACACCATCCATTCGGTGTAAACAGAGTCTTTCAAGGGACGGCAGCTTTCCCAGCGGAGGCAAATGAACACAATTTCTGCACGTGACGAGCTCTAAAACCTTCAGATTGGTTAATGACATCATCCAATTGGGGTTTACAGTGTTTCCTTTGTGTCCTACTATCCGTAATTCCTTTAAATTTAGGGGTGGTTTTAAGGCTTCAAGTAGTTCTTCGTCTTCCTCATTCTTCCTCCCTCCTTCACGCCTAAAGAAATCGAGTTTCAAAACATGCAAATTTTTTCTTTTCTCAAGTTCTGATCTCTCGGCCCCATCAACATCTGGCACATTACCCAGTCCAACTACTCGAAGGAGATTAAAGTTTTTTAAAGATTCAAGGCTACATGTTTTGATTCCATCAGCATCTCTACCAACAACGAATCTTTTCAATGTCCGCAGATTAGTTAACCTTGTAATCCCCGCTGGCAGGTAGGTTATCGAACGAGTGAAATCATTCAGTAAATGCCTCATGTTTATTAACTTTCCAATTCCTTGCGGTAATTCTTTAAGTTCTGTACAGTAACTAATGTCTAAAATTTGTAGATTATATAACTCACACAATGTCTCGGGCAGTCTTTCTATATCATGACCCGACAAATTAAGGTATCTCAAATGTATCAACTTTCCAACTTTATTAGGCAGCTCCTTCATCAAACTCGGCCGAAACGAGTGTTTCATATGAAATACCCTTAAACTTGTCAAGTTATCAAATAACTCCGGCAGAACCTTACTAGTCAATGAAGAGTCTTTAACACTACCATGAATTAAGAGGCTACGCAATCTTTTGAGTTGATAAATGGAGTCTGGGAATGGAAAGTTCTCACCAATCTTTAACAGAGAATGGAAGACGTTTTTCTGAGAAGAGTACTGTAGGAGTAATTCTTCAAGACCGTTATGTTCTTCTGCCACAAAGCATTCTCCCTTACTAATAAATTTGGCAAAGTCATGTACTATGTCATGCATCTTGCATCTTATAATACAATCATCATAGTCTTTCCGAAACTCTTGAAAGAAAGAGCGGGTTGCTAAGATGTCAAAATACTCCCGACCAATCATCTCCATCTCCTTATTTTGTTCTGTACTAAGATAACCATGAGCCATCCATAATTTAATTAATTCATCTTTCTCTAAATTGTAGTCCTTAGGAAAGACAGCACAAAATGAGAAACATCGTCTAACCATAAAAGGCAAATCATTATAACTCAACAACAAAGGAGCCAAAAGACCTAGTTTCTTTAACTCCTCTAATTTCCACAATTCGCTGTCTAAAACTCTTTGCCACTCTTCTTCAATTTTCTTCGTGCGCATGAGACTCCCTATTGTTTTTGCAGCAAGAGGTAAGCCCTTGCACTTGCGCACTATATTTCGACCAATTTCTTCAAACTTTTGACATTCCTCATTGGATCGACCAAAAAATGCCATCAACTTAAACAATGACCAACATGCCTCTTCAGTCAATCTTGAAATGGAGATAACATCAGTTGATCCCATCATTTGCGCAACTGACTCCTTACGTGTGGTAATTAAAATTTTACTTCCATGGAAACAATTCTTTAAGCAATTATAAAATGGTTCCCATTTTTTATAATCTTCATTCCACACATCATCTAAGATAAGAAGAATTTTTTTCCCTTTTAGAGAATTGTGAATAACTTGCATGAGAGATTGAAATTCATCTAAATTAGAAGCGCAATCATTTATAGCTTCAATGATAGCTTTGGCAATTCTAAACTCATCAAAAGGGTCTGATACACAAACCCATATTACTCTCTCAAAATTTCTTTTCACTCGGTCATCATTGTAGGCAAGTTGAGCAAGGGTTGTCTTCCCAATGCCTCCCATGCCAACAATTGAGATGACATGGAAGCTTTTTTGTTCTTCACCACTCTCACACAACAACTTATTTATAAGTTTATTCTTCTCATCATCTCTACCACAAATTTCAGACTCATCGACGAAAGAAATACTGGGTACACGTTCTGATTTCTCATCAAAACTTTTAATCACACTCGTACTAAAATTAAACTTGTTTTTTGCTTTCTCAATAACATCTAGATTGTCATTGATTTCTTTTATCTTGTGAGCGATGTCCCAGCGCAAACTAACTTGTTTGAAACAAAAGCAAGGTGAAGTAAGGAATGAGCATACCTTCTTCTGAGGAGCAATAGCATTCTGAACTCCCTCGATTTGCAATTTCAACCTTGCAGTGTTCCACTCATCCAACACATCTTCCATCTCATAGGATGCATCTTTGAGCTGATCCAGCCAAAGCCTAACAGATTCCTCCTTCACTTGTCTTTGCTCTGCATCAACCAGCACAGCTCGCACGGCTCGAAGATTGTTGGCAAGGACTTTCACTTCTTTTTCAACACCCACTACAAGCCTCACCTCTTCTTGTATTTCTTGAACCATTAATGAAGTCAGCTGCTCCAAAACAGCGGAGACGATTGCATCAGCCATAGTTGGAGTAGGTAAATATTTTTGCAGCAAAAGAGGAGAAATTGAGTTGTTAGATGATCTGTTCGATGATGTTGTGAAAATTATCTTTATCCTGTCAATGCTTATAATGCATATATAGAAAAGAGATACGATAAAATTGATGTAAATGAAATTGGGTGCCGTCCCCAAAATTGATGTAAATGATGTACAAACCACGTAATTGGTCCCGACAGTTAGGGCCGGCCTACACTTACGTCACGGCCGACTGTACTGTTAATTTTTTTTAGTATTGACTGAAAGCAAATGGCAAGCTTTCCACGAAGTTTCCTGGAAGCTGCAGATGCAATTGAAAGAAAGAAAGACTTCAGCTTTTACATATAGTCACCCATGCACTTTCCTTTCTTGTTGCTAGCTTTCACACTTCGAACTACAATACAGCAACATGAAAAGCTCTGGGAGGAAAAAGAAAAAGTTAACCATAATATTAATTAAATATAAATTATATTTTGTTTTTAATTAATCTAATTTTTAATTTTAATTTTTTAAACATTAAATGATTTTAAAAAATCAATTTTGTTTCCTTCTTAAACTTAAGAGACACGAGGTTATTATAATCATTTAACTCTTAATTAATAAATTTAGATGATTACAGAGGAGGTGGTAAGTATGTCTTTATTTTAAAATCTTTTATTTAAGTGTTAACTTTTCAAATTTTATACGACGAATATGTTAAAACTCTTAATATTCATTCGCTCAATTTTCAAGGTTCTTCTAATCCTTATTTCATGCTCCCTCCAAAATAAAACTTTATTATACCAATGGTGCTTTATGTTTAATCAAATACTTAATCAAATACTCTCTGAACTTTGGCTTCTCTTCAATTTAATATATATTGAAATTAAATTGAGATTATAATAAAAATTTGTTTGCATAAATTACAAGTGAAAATTAAATTATGTTAACGAGGCTTTAACATACTTGTATTAGAAAAAAAGAATTAAATAAAATAAATTTCATATATTATTTTCTCAAGATTTCATATGTTACTTAAGAGTAGGAGAGTGCGAATATTTTTTAATATGGTATAATTAGAGATCGAATTCTATAATAAACATGATTGTTGGAGATAGATGTGTGTATGGTCTAATTCGATTTGGGTTTTATTAAAACATATTTTTAATTTGATTTATTTTTATTAGTTATTTATTTTCTATTTATTTTTGAAAGTTTTAGTTTTAAATTTTAATAAACTTAATTAGTTTTCTTTTTTATAAAACTGTTAACAAAAAAATGTGATATGTATCACCATATTTTGAAATTCTTTATTTTGGTTTTCAATTTTAAAATTAAAACAAAAAATAGAATAGAAGAGTTAATGTTTTTTGTGCTAATAAAAGAACAATTTTTCATAAAATAATAGCTGAAACAAATTTTATGATTCTATTACATGTAACTCAGCATTTTTTTCCGTAGAATCTTTTCCCCACCCGTAATGAATGATAATGCCAGTTTACTTCAGAATTAAAATGTTATTACTTTAAAATTTTTTTTTTTAATATTTGTGAGATAAATCACTAAAAGTTGAATAAAAATATTAACAGGCAAGTGGAAGTTGAGAAATTTGATAAATTATAAGTTTCGCCAAAGGGAAGCCAGGAAGAGAGTCCAAATACACAAGCCCAAATACGAGAGTAAAATAGGATTGGTACTAACTTGCTGATACAAAAGTGGAGCTAAAATCAAACCAATCTCAGTGAAAAAGTGGCTTCAATATGTCATGCTTTATAGAGGTCAGGATCAGATTTTCATCCTTCACTATGTGTCTCTTTGTATCTTAACGTTAGTAAGATCCATACATGAGTGTTGCTTGCTACAAATCTTCAGGGTGAAATTGTCCTCAACAAAGACATTACATATCCATAACCTGATTATATACACAACCGACAACGGTTAAGCAATCCAAGTTAGTAAAGAGTTTACTGTAAAGGTTAATCTTTTTAGTCAAAATAGAGAGAAAATGATAGTGGTTATAATAATAAATACCTGAAGTTATTCATGGGGTTTCCAGGAGCCTCAGGCTCAGGTTCCTTCTTGTGAGGAAGTCCTTTTGATGATAGAAGCTCCATGCTCCAAGCAATATCTTAGCACCTGTAAATTTAAAAACATAAGATTGCTAACCGGTATAACATAAAATAAGAGTTTGGATTGAAATAAATATTTATTTTCTACCAGGAAAAGAGAAAGACCAGTATGGTTGTCTCCTACCACCGGGTTCTCAAATATTTCTGTAGCAGCCTGGTAAACATACTTAGGATCGTTACCGTATATCATCTGAATGTACAAATAGAAAAAGAATATAACAATGTTCAACTATTAAACTTGTTACAAACTTTAACATATAGCTAGCAGAATCACATGCCTTTTCAATTACAACACTTCTCTTGACCCTTGCGTTCTTCACAATTAACTTAAAGGGTAGTCGAATTGTCCTTTTAAAGATTTCTGTTCCAAACTAACAATTATCCATAAGAAATCAAATGAGGAATCATGTTACTATGGTGGGTGAATGATAGAGACAGCCATTATGAGGTTATCACCTTTTGCTAATCCTTTTCAAGAGCATTGATCATCAATGGCATTAGCTATTGCAGAAAACACCAACTATCCACTACTTGCAGTACCTTCCTCCACTGTTGCCTAGGAAAGATTTACAATATTCTGAGTGAAAGCATTAGTTCAAGTACGATGACAGAAGATGCAGAAGTAAAATTAATGGAGGAAGTAGAATATCTTTGTTGCATTTAGAGCATCTTATATGCGCAGTTTCTTTTCGTCAACCTAGACGTATAACACCGATACTAGTGGAAAAAGACAGAAATAAAATTATTATAAATAAATGAGAGAACCTTGTACTGTGTAGGAGCAAGTAAATACAAAAGTTACCTGAATCAAAGCAAGACCCCAGAAAGTTTAGCAGTCTTTTGGTCTTTGATTAGACTTCTCTTTCCATAGTCCTGATCGGCTGCCTTCATCCCTTGCATGACCAGATTTATCACTCTGCTCTGCTGTCTGATATCATGACTGACATTTCCGCTTATGCATGCAAAATTGTAAAACAATAACAGAAATGGTAGTTTTCTGAGAAACAGAAAGCGTGCAAAACTAAAATTTGGTGCAGGTGAAGAAATAATAATTACCCTTGCGTAAAGTTCTTCTGGAGTAGGACTTCTAAATCTCCAATTTCTGCAGTGTTGTCTTCTGAAGAATGTGGTTTGGTAGTGCCTTAATTACTTTCAAGCAGATATTGATTGTCAAGGAAAAAAGATGCAGTAGACAGTTTTCTCCATTGTGATTAATCCCGTAATCCCACTATTACAATCTTTTCATTACCAGAAAATTGAAGCGATTTCAATTTGGGAAAGGCAACAAATGAAGATGATTCGTGATCTATTCCCAGAAATTCATTACCCACTCTTTTTACACCATCTATTAAGAATAAGCCGAGTCTTTCAAGGGACGGCATGATGAGGCAGAAACGCGAAAATAAACGAAATTAAGGTTTCGAAAGTTTTGAATAAAATTTTATTGAAAGAAAGGTGTCTAAATAATACTGTAAGCTCTCTATTTATAATAGAGAAAAGCTAAATCTACTTAAATAAGGCAAAAAAACTCCTACCAAAAATAAAGGAAGCTAAATATTAAAAAAAAATTAAAGAAAAATAATTTAAATTAAATAAAATAAAAGACTATTCAGATCGTCTTACATCAGCTCCCCGCCACTTGGAAATGAACTTGTCCTTAAGTTCTCTGAATATAACACTTCATCTTCATGAAACTCGTACATGTCTGTTACATTAAAAGTGTTTGAGATATTCCAATCATTCGGCAGTTGTAACACATAGGCATTATCATTAATCTTCTTTGCGATACGAAATGACCCATACTTTTTGTTCTGCAATTTGCTACGAATCCCAGGAAATTGACTTTTGCGCAAATAGGCCATGACAAGATCTCCTTCCTGAAACAACTTCTATCGCCGATGTTGATCTGCATCTTTTTTGTATTTCTTGTTGGCAGCTTCCAATCTAGCACAAACCTCCTCTTGTATTTTCTATACCTTCTCTACCATGTTTTCTGCAGCCTTATTAATTTCTGGTAAAGTTGGTAAAGTTACCAGGTCCAATACATGATAGGGTGGTTGCAAATAAACCACCTCAAATGGAGTTTTGCCAGTCGAACGATTCATCATATTATTATAAACAAATTCTACTTGAGGCAACACTGCATCCCATTGCTTAGGCTTTTCTCCCGCAAATACAACGCAACACGTTTCCTAACGTTCGATTAACCACCTTTATTTGCCTATCAGTTTGAGGGTGAAAAACACTACTGTACTGCAACTTCGTATCAAATTTTCCCTAAAAAGTACGCCAAAAATGACTAAAAAATTTGACATCCCTATCTGAAGTAATAGACTTAGAAATGCCATGTAGACAAACCACTTCCTTAAAGTATAATCCCGCCACCTGAGTTGCATCACTAATTTTCTTACAAGCAATAAAATGTGCCATTTTTTAAAAACAATCCACAACAACAAAGACAGAATCATTACCTCTTTGAGTACACGGTAATCCTAGCACAAAATCCATTGACACATCCTATCAAATATTTTCAGGCACGGGTAATAGCGTATACAATTCAGTGTTTTGAACCTATCCCTTAGCAACTTGGCACACTTGACACTGCCGCACAATTCTTTCTACATCTCGTTTAAGTTGTGGCCAATAATACCTCTCTTCCATCAAAGCGATTGTCTTGTCTCGCCCTACATGACTAGCCAAACCACCACTATGTAATTCCTGTATTAACTGTTCCTACAATGAACAACGAGGAATGTATAACTTGTTGGCTTTAAATAGATATCCGTCATGAATAAGAAAATTTGCTGCTCATTGATTATAATTACACTAATCCCAAATGATGTGAAAATCTTCATCAGTTACGTATTGTTCTTTCACTACCTGAAACCCAATTATTTCATTACTCAAGGTGACTAGTAAAGTAGCTCGCCTACTCAAAGTATCAGTTATCTTATTCTGTTGCCCAGACTTATGCTTCAATACAAACGTAACTTTTTGTATAAATGACACATATCTAGCATGTACTTTATTCAAATGATGTTGATTATTGATATACTTCAATGCATGATGATCATTATAAAGCACAAACTCCCTCTGAATCAAGTAATGCTCCCAATGCATCAATGCCCTGAATACTGCATAAAATTCTTGGTCATACGTAGACCATTTTTGTCGGCATCACACAACTTTTCGCTAAAATACTCAATATGTTTACCTTCTTGATGGAGAACAGCACCAATACCTTTCCGAAGCATCATACTCCACCCCAAATACCTTATCAAAGTTAGCTAATGCTAATATAGAAGCCGTACAAAGTTTTTCCTTCAAGATGTCAAAACTCTTATTTTGCTTATCACCTCAATTAAACTTGCCCTTCTTCATACACTCAGTAATGGGTGCTGCGATGGTGCTGAAATTACGAATAAACCGACGATAAAATATTGTTAATCTATGAAAACTCCTTACTTCCCCGACAGTCTTTGGTGTAGGCCAATCTCGAATTCCCTTAACTTTATAATCATCAACTGTAATGTCGTCAACCCCAACTACAAACCCCAAAAATACTAAATTTTGCTGCATAAAATTACATTTCTTCAAGTTGGCAAACAACTTATTCTTTCTAAGTGCTTTGAATACCTCCTTCAAATGAACCAAATGACTCTCCTCATCACTACTATAAATTAAGATGTCATCAAAATATACTATAACAAACTTGAAAGAGAAAGGTTTCAATACCTGATTCATAAGCCGCCTAAAAGTGCTTGGTGCATTTGACAAACCGAAAGGCATTACCATCTATTCATACAATGCATCTTTAATCTTGAATACTGTATTCCACTCATCTAAAAGTTTGATACGAATTTGATGATAACCGCTACGTAAGTCAAGTTTGGAAAACACTTTTGCTTCTCTAAGCTGATCTAACATATCTTGTAACCGTGGAATCATAAACCGATACCTAATGGTTATTCTGTTAATTACTCTACTATCCATGCACATCCGCCAACTGCTATCCTTTTTAGGGACTAGAAGCGTAGGAACTGCACAAGGACTTTTGCTCTCCCTAATAAACCCCTTCTTAAGTAGCTCATCCACCTGTTTTGGCAAAATCTCATGCTCTTTAGAACTCATTCTATAATGTGCCAAATTGGGATAACTAGCTCCAGGCACAAAATCAATGCTATGTTGTATATCCCGCATAGGTGGTAACTCGTCTGCATCTCCTCTGGAACTATGTTGGAAAATTCAGATAGTAATGGCTGTACGATCTCTAAAATCTTCACCATCGGTTCCAATTCTTCATCCTTTGCTACCATCATACAACCCTCCCAATCTTCTTTCATATGTCCTTCCACTACAGTTAAAAATTTTGTCCCCTTTATTTCAGGAACCTTCTGCCCCTCTTTAGTTTCAGTCATTGGCATTAATACTATTTTCTTCCCATTCCACCAAAACTCATAAATGTTTCGTCGTCCTTTATGTATCGCATCAACATCATATTGCCATGGCCTTCCCAGCAACATATGGCATGCATCCATATCCACCACATCACACAACGCATCACTTTTATAATACTTTCCAATCGAAAAAGAAAGCTTACATATTTCAGTTACACGCGTTTCAATTCCCTTCTTAATCCAGCCAATTTTGTAGGGTGACAGGTGTTTTTCCATAGGTAAATTCAAAGTATTTACTAATGCCTTAAAGACTATATTTTCACTACTACCGTTGTCGATTATCACTTTGCACACTTTATTCTTAATTATTCCCTTCGTATGAAAAATCTTATTTCGTTGCGTCTCCTCTTCTGTTTTAGGTGTCAATAATAGCTTCTGCACAATATAAGAAACAGCTTCTCCTTCATCACCATCAACCACATCAACCTCTTCCCCGTCTTCATATTCGCCTTCTTCACCTTTTACTGCAGCGTCCACATAATGCGTTACACCTTTTATTTTTCCCCCATTTCGGACATTCATTGGATCTATGTCTAGGCTGTTAATATCTATAACATTTGTTTGGCATTGGCTTCACATACGGGTTACTAGTTTGTTGTTGAATAGTTCCCAGGTTAGCAAAATTACCCATTTGCCTAGTTTCTCCTCCACCCATATTTGGTGCTACACCCTTATTTTGTGGTACCGGATTTGGTGAAGTTGAAAATTGTCGTGCTACAACTTGCGATTTAATAACAACCCGTTTTAATTGCCTCTCCAGCTTTTTTGCTTTACTCACAACTTTAGAAAAATCCCAAATTGTATACATGTTAAGCTGGTCTTATATGTCAGTTCGTAACCCTCTAGTAAATCTGGCAACCAGTTGTGATTTTGACTCCTTCAAGTTGTTCCTAGAATATAACCTATTGAATTCTTCAGCATACTCGTCGACTGAACGATTTCCTTGTTGGCAATTATTTAATTGCTTAAATAAATCCTGCTCATAATTAGAGGACAAATACTGAGCCTTCATCTTCTATTTTATGCACTCCCAAGACCTAATTATGTCTTTTCCTTTACGCCATTGTTTATTCTGAACCTGCTGCAACCAAGCGGATGCACCCCCTTTTAACTTCATGGCTACTAATTTTACTTTCCTTTCATCAAAAATATTCATATAATCGAAACAATTCTTAACATCTGCCAACTAATCAAGAAAGTCTTCTATGTGCAAACTCTCTTTAAACACAGGAAGATCTAGGTTTACTTTATAATCACCATAATTTCCACTTTCACGTGTCCTAACAGAATCTTGATCAATTATATCATCATCTGAATCCTCGTACCTCTGAGTTTTGTCGTCAATAATGCCAAGTGGTTGCAGCACTAGCGTTAGACCACGGGTCAAAATCCCGTCTGTCCCTCTATGCTCATGTTCAACCATCTTGTTGCCGCCTAATTCCAACCTCTCCAACCTTCGATCAAAATCTACTAATTCTTGACGAATGGTTTGAGTGAATTCCCTAATGACTACCTTCCCAACTTCTACGGCTATTGCACGAATAACCTCTACCGTTAGTGCCTGCACCCATTGAACATCGTCAATAGGATGGTTACTTCCTATATCGCTGTTGCGCACCATTGCAATTCCTGTTATAATACCAATTGACGAAACGAAAACACAAAAGAAAACGAAACTAAGGTTTCGAAAGTTTTGAATAGAATTTTATTGAAAGAAAAGTGTCTAAACAATATTGTAGGCTCCCTATTTATAATAGAGAAAACCTAAACCTATTTAAATAAGGAAAAAAAACTCCTACCAAAAATAAAGGAAGTTAAATACTAAAAAAAATTAAAGAAAAATAATTTAAATTAAATTAAATAAAAGACTATTTAAGTGGTCCTACATCACGGTAGCTTTCCCAGCGGAGGCAAATGAACACACTTTGCGCACATGAAGAGAATTAAAACCTTTATGTTGGTTAATGACATCATCCAACTAGGGTTCAAAATGTTTCCTTTGTATTCTACTATCCATAATTCCTTTAAATTTAGGGGTGGTTTTAAGGCTTCAAGTAGTTCTTCGTCTTCCTCATTCTTCTTCCTCCTTTCTTCACCCCTATAGAAATCAAGACTTAAAACATGTAGATTTTTACTTTTCTCAAGTTCTGATCTCTCGACCTTATGAACATCTGACACATTATTCAGTCTAACTACTTGAAGGAGATTAAAGTTTTTTAAACATTCAAGGCTACATGTTTTGATTCCATCAGCATCTATACCAACAACGAATCTTTTCAATGTCCGCAGATTGCTTAATAGCAAAAAATGGAGTTTTAAAACTATCCTTTAGAAACATGATATTGGAAATGAATGTGTTTAATATTTACAAGTAACCTAGTGAAAATGATGACATGCATGAAGTTAGTTATATTGAGGAACTTGTTAATGACTGCTTTAATGTTTCATCATTTTCTGATCCTTTTGATGTTTGTTTAAATGGTTGCAATGATTTCAATTTTAATAAAAATTTTGAAGTGTCTCATATTTATTCCATTTTAAAATTTTCTCAGGTTTTGGAAGTTAATGAATGGAGACTAAAATTTGAAGACTTACTTCAACATGCTAATAAATTGATGCCAGCAAGTGTTCAACCGCCAAAACTCAAATTGAAACCATTACCATCTGACCTCAAGTATGCTTTCTTGGGTGTTAATGAAACTTTTGCGGTGATAATTTCTTCTAAACTCAGTGCTCTTTAAGAATGTAAATTGCTCGAAATTTTGAGATTGCATAAACATGCCTTAGGATGGACCACAGCTAATATAAAAGGAATTAGTCTTTTGATTTCCACACATAAGATATATTTGGAAGATAATGCCAACTCATATAGACAAATGCAATGTATGCTAAATTCTAATATGAAAGAGGTAGTGAGAAATGAAGTTCTCAAACTTTTAGATATATGGATCATTTATCCTATTTTTTATAGCACATGGGTAAGTTTTACTCAAGTTGTACCTAAAAATTGGAGTTACTATAGCCAAAAATGAAAATAATGAATTAATTCCAACAAGAACAATTACTGGCTGGCGAATGTGTATTGACTATAGGAAACTCAATTCAATGGCTAGGAAAGACCATTTCTCGTTACTATTCATGGATCAAATGTTAGAAAGGGTAGTTGGACATACATTTTATTGTTTCCTAGATGGGTATTTTGGGTATAACTAAATTGAAATTGCACCTGAAAACCAAGAAAAAACTACTTTCACTTGCCCATTTGGAACTTTTGCATATAAAATGATGCCTTTGGATTGTATAATGCACCAGCTACATTTCAAAGATGCATACTTAGTATTTTTAGTGATATGGTTGAACGATTTTTTGAAGTTTTCATGGATGATTTTTCTGTTTTTGGTGATTCATTTGATGATTGTTTATCTAACTTGGAAAAAGTTTTGATTAGGTGTAAAGAAAAGAATCTCGTGCTTAATTGAGAAAAATATCATTTCATGGTCATAAATGGTATTGTGCTTGATCACATTGTCTCATCAAAAGGAATTGAAGTAGATAAATCTAAAATTGAATTGATTGCCAACTTGCCCTTTCCTAAGTCTGTAAAAGATGTTAGATCATTTTTAGGACATGCTAGTTTTTATAGGAGATTTATCAAAAATTTTAGTGTTATATCAATACCGTTGTGTAATCTCTTATCAAAAGATGCTCTCTTTGAGTGGTCTGAGTCATGTCAAGAAGTTTTTATTAAATTTAAAAGCATGCTAACGTTTGCTCCTATCATGTAGCCTCTAAATTGGACTTTACCTTTTGGAATCACGTGTGATGCTAACGATTATGATGTTGAAGCCGTTTTAGGATAATGAAAGAACAAGAAACCTTATGTGATTTACTATATTAGTAAAACCTTAAATAGTGCTTAAATGAATTATTCTACCACTGAAAAAGAATTACTTGCAGTAGTATTTGTATTGGATAAATTTTGATCTTATCTTATTGGCTCACCCATTGTCATTTTTAGTGATGATGTAGTATTGAAATATCTTCTCTCAAAAAAGGATGTTAAACCTAGATTGATTAGGTGGATCCTCCTACTCTAAGAATTTGATCTCATAATTCAAGACAAAGAAAGCGTACAAAATGTGGTTACGGATCACTTATCAAGAGTTATGTTTGAAGAACCGATTGAAACAACACGAATTAATGACAATTTTCTTAATGAATAATTTTTAAGTGTTTCAGCTTTACCTTGGTTTGCTGTTATTGTTAATTTTCTTGTCACAGGTCAAATGCCAAATCTTGCAATTTCTTTTGGGATGATTCATATATTTTTAAATATTATCCTAACTAAATTATAAGGAGATATGTACATGACAATGAAATTCAAAATATTATTTCTTTTTGTCAATTTTAAGCATATGGTAGTTATTTTTCTTCAAAGAAAACTGCTGGGAAAATCTTGCAATGTGGATTTTATTGACTCACCTTATTTAAAGACACATATACATTTTATAAAACATGTGATCGTTGTCAAAAATTAGGAAGTATAACTTGCAGAAATATGATGCCATTAAATCATATTTTAGTCATTAAAATATTTGATTGTTGGGGTATTGATTTTATAAGTCCTTTTCCACCTTTTCTTAGGTACCAATATATTTTGATTAGAGTTAACTATATTTTAAAATGGGTAGAGGCAATTTCTTATAAAAATAATGATCATAAAATTGTTTTGAAATTTTTGAAAAAATATTTTTTCAAGATTTAAAGTGCCTCGAGCTATAATAAGTGATGAAGGTTTATACTTTTGTACTAAGCCTTTTGAGAATTCAATGAAAAAATATGGAATTACACGTAAAGTATCTACTTCTTATCATCCACAAACAAGTGGACAAATTGAACATGACAATAGAGAAATAAAACATATTTTGGAAAAAAGGGTAAACCTAAATCATAAGGACTGGTCTTTAAGATTAACCAATGCACTTTGAGCTTATCGAACTGCTTTTAAATTATCACTTGGCATGTCTCCTTATAAACTTGTTTTTGGAAAGGCTTATCATCTGCCTGTAAAATTGGCACATAAATCTTTCTGGTCCATTAAAATGCTTAATTTTAACTTAGGCAAACCAGGATCATTGAGAAAACTCCAATTATATGAGCTCAAAAAAATCAGGAATGAAGTTTATGAGAATTCTAGGATTTACAAAGACAAAATGAAGGTGTTTCATGATAAACATATTATTACAAAATCACTTGAATCTTCACAAAAAGTTCTTTTGTATGATTCAAAATTGCATCTATTTCTTAGAAAATTTCGTTCAAAATGGACAGATTCTTTCATTGTCAAGACGGTTTACCCACATAGCGCTATTGAGATTGAGAACCCAAAAAATGGTAATCTTTAAAGTCAATAGACATCGTTTAAAGACATTCTTTGAGAATTTTTCTAGCGGGGTAGAGTCTATTACTCTGAATGAACCTATTTATAACACTTGATTTTTCTTTATTCACTTTTAGTTGTTTTCCCCGTCAAGTAGTGGATAACGGTACTTCATGACTCTTCAAGTCGATTCTTTCAGTTGTCCAAATAACTGATTAAAAAGAAAAAGAGATTTTCTCTCACTTCTTTTTTGTTTTCTTTTCTCTTCTTTTCATTATGGATGTCATTCTTTTTAGATTGAAAACATATTTTTCTTCCTTTCTTAGAGATGTTCTACGAAAAATGTACCAAGTTAGGTGTGCAATATTGAGAATGCTTATGGATAAAGGTATTCCTGAAGATGTGGCGTTGAATAATTGAAGCAAAGGTACGTTTAGCAGGTGAGTTTTCTAATTCATTTGTTTCATGCATATTTGGTTTAGACAAGAGCTCTTTTGCAAAGAAACGAAGAGTGAAAAGGTTACAAGTGTGTCATAAATGTGCACGTTCAACTTGTAACAAGTGATGTCATTCTTTAGGGAGGGTGTCTACTAATAAAGAAGATAAAATTCAATTTATTAAAGATGGACTGAGTAAGAAGTCTTTAGATAATATTCTACTGACTTTTGAGACGCATCTTAGTGGATATGTACAACGTGAAATTCTCAATTTGTGCATATAATTCAAAAAGAACATGATCCTTATAGTCTTGAGAATTTGACTTTAAAATATCCTATTTGCCAATGTATAAAAAAATTGGATAGAAAGCCAATCCTCAACCCATAAAGGGCGTTTAACTTATTACTAGACGTAAAATCAGAGGAAGATGTAAATCACAATCATAATTATCTGTAAATATTAATTTTTAGCTGTCATTGTTGAAATTTTTATGTTTTAGATTCCAATACTAGCTGTTATCTTTGACATTTTTATATTTTTAAATTTAAACTTTTGTGACAATAGCTGCTTACCTTTATTGGTTTAATTAATGCATTTTTTTTTCAAGTTGTATAAATGCAGCACCTCAACTTCTCTATCTTTATGCAAAATTTGAATCACTAACAAAGGTAAAAGATTATAAAAATGGAAGGAGCCTCTGTTCGTCAATTTAAAACTATTTATATTTTTTATGTGTCAACTGCTGCACATGTAGGAGGAAGTGAAGTCGTAAGTATTGTACCAAAGCCTTTATCTGTAAGTAGCATCACTGACAAAACGGTTGAAGAAGAACTAATAGTCTCAACAATGCATAAAAGAATTGCTAAAATACTTGATTTTGCAGATGCTTTTATTGCCTTACCAAGTGGTTTTGGGACCTTAGAGAAAAATTTTTAAGTTGCATTCTAGGCACAACTCACCATTCACCAAAAGCCCATAAAATTGTTAAATATTAATGGTTTCTTTAACAAGTTGTTATCTTTTCTTGATCATGCTGTAAAACAGAACTTTATTTCATAGGCAGCTCACAAACTCCTTATTTTTGTTACAATTGCTAATGACTTGATCAATCAATTGCAAAACTTTGTCCATGAACCAGATCCAACAATGACACGATTGGAATGGTCAAATGAAAGCAGTAAAAAGCGAAAGTTAGATTTGTCGCTTCATTTGTAACTTTTCTTATCTTTTTACTCATTACATTTTGTTATTTTTTTTAGTTATTTTTGTTTAAGTTTGTTTTAGGTTTTACTTGTATTTCAATAACTACTATCTCAGGTAATATTCTCTATATTGTACCTCTTTGCATTCAAGCATTGGGGACAATGTTACAATCTGGTAGGGGGAGTGTAGTTAACATAAATAGCTATTTTTATATGTCCAAAAAAAATTTAGATTCATAATTTATAAGGATGGTAGAGTAAGGAGTAATTTTACTCTTGAAACATATCTTAGTAGATATACATTATCATTTGTTTTGATTTTTGAATTTCATAACAAAGGATTTATCATTTACTTTCTTTTGAATTGATCAAATCTATAAACTCTCACATTATCATCACATAACAAATTATGCTCAGATATTTAATCAGTAAAGTATTTATAAATCATCTTTCACACACACACTTTGATACATAATTGTGGATGATATATTGGAGTTTTAAAATATTTGAGCTCTTTTGTTTTGTCAAAGGTAGCAACTAAGGGTTAAAAAATATCAAAGAAAAAAAAAGAGAAGAAAAAAAATAAATAAGTAAAAATTCTAACCAAATCTTTTACTTAATAACTGAGCTTCTTGCCTAATTAGCAGTGATTATTCGCATAAAATAGTAAAGTTTTGTATGAATAAGTTCGTAACCTTAACTCGAGTAATTAAGTCCGTAGGGGTGTTTTAACACCTAATACCCTAAGGCCAACTAGTATGGGAGTTATTGGTCAAAAGCTTATTACATGGGTTTAGGTTAAGTTTAAAAAAAAAAAAGAGAGAGAGAGAGAAAGCCGAAAAAAAAAATAGAAATAATCTTTGCCCAAAAAAGTTTACCTTGACAAAATTCAAAACCAATGTTATTTAATTCCAATTAAGTCCCATAATATGTATTAGTTACAAAAAATACAAAAAAAAGGATTGTTAATAACTTGACTGATGAGTATTTGATACGTATATAATAAATCTTTAAGTGATAGTTTGCTTATTTTGAAAAGATCAAAAAAAGAGGAATGATTATTACTTTGAAAGTAAATTCTATAAATCAACTCTAAAAATGATATTGCTTAGATTATTAGGAACTAATAATAAGCTGGTTAAAGGGTGTGATTAATATTTAAAAGTATAGGTTTATCAAGAGAAATATTATGATTTACACTTAATAATGTCCTTCTCTTCCCCAAAAATTAAGCATATTCATTTATATTGAATTGTAAAATATGAATTGGACTAAATAATCAGTTTTGCGTAGGTTTCGTATAATGAGAGTATCTTTCAATCCAAAACATCAATTGATACGATTCTTGAGATAGACAAACATAAACTCATCATTTCACAACTTTGTCAGCCAAAAGCTGGAACAATTTGAGCAATTAATGGGACAAAATTGGACTTCAATAGAACTCTCAAGTGCATCTTCGGACCAGTTCAACATGCTTTTGTATTTTGGCCGTATCTCCCAAAATACGTACCCAAAAGTTATACGATTTGGTGTTACAGAAAGCTGATAGAGAGATCTAAATTGTTTATGTTTTACATATTCCCAAATTTCAAACGGTTGGCTATCAAAAAGAGTCATAATTCTAAAAAGATGGTAGAAAAATGTAACTTAAACATTTATGTCTATTTTCAACACAACTTACGTTCTACCTAGTTAATAAGGGTGAGATATAGACCATTAGAAGCCTAAGTCATCCACCTACAATTTTGAAAAACCCATTTCACAAATTTCAGTGGTTTTGATTGTCAAAAATGTGTTGTAAGTTGGTAGAGCATGATTAATTGAAAATTGACAAATTATATTCACACATGTGAAGTATCTTTTGTTTTACCTATATAAAAGAAGATGTGGAAGTAAGGAAGGGGGATCTTAGTTATCATTTTGTTTCCTTTTTGTAATTTGAACTTCAATTAAATAATGTCTTTCTAAATTAGTAATTAGGGTTAAGGGTGTAGTTTTGTTGATTTTATAGCATTGTTCTTTTATCATTCTAAGTTGTGATTCAATGTAAAATCTTTTAAATTGAGTGAATTCTATTTCTTCAATGTGTTTTGATTTGTTAGGAGGCTTGATTCATTGTTAACAAAAGGTACACTAAATGCTTGCACATTTTCTACAAACTAAGAACAACGTATGTTATACCTTTCACAAATAAATTGAATGATTAATCTTTTATTTTATTACATTTTCTTTAAAGAGGTATTGTGATGTATTTCAATATATTTATCTTCCGATTAAGATTATCTATTAAGTGATTCTTAATTGAGTTAAAATAATGAGTAAAGAATGATTTTTATAATTGTCAACAAAATGGATTTCTAATACCCTAATAGTTAATAATTTTAAGTTTACATTCAATAAGTAAAAAATTCATTTTATTTTCATCATATTTGGACATTGGATTTGTGAACCTTGTATAACGTATTCTTTGTGAATCGACACTCTAATTTCCAAACTTTATTACTTGAGACAACCTATACTTGAGAGTTACTAACTTTTAAGTTGTAGCAACTTCAAGTTTTCTCTTAATTCTATAGGCAAGTGACAAGCCTTTCCAAAACCAAGTCTATAAAGAGACATGCTAGGTGATGATTTAAAAGCAGTTCGATAAGCTTAAAGTACATCGATTAGTTTTAAAGACCAATCCTTACGATTCGGGTTTACGGTTTTTTCCAAAATGTACTTTATTTTTTTATTGACAAGTTCAACTTGTCCACTTATTTGTGGGTGATAAAGAATAGACAATTTATGTGTAATTTCATATTTTTTCATTAAATTCTCAAAAAACTTATTACAAAAGTATAAACCTCCATCATTTATTATGGCTCGAGGCACTTGAAATCTTGAAAAATTGTTTTCTTTCAAAAATTTCAAAACAATTTTCATGATCATTATTTTTGCAAGAAATTGTCTCTACTCATTTTGAAATGTAGTCAACTCCAACCAAAATATATTGGTACTCAAAAGAAGGTGGAAAAGGACTCATAAAATCAATACCCCAACAATCAAATATTTCAATGACTAAAATAGAATTTAATGGCATCATGTTTTTACGAGATAAGAGATTGCACAACAGTATTGATATAACACTAAAGTTTTTGATAAATCTCCTATAAAAACCAACATGTCCTAAAAATGATCTAACATATTTGACAGACTTAGGAACTGGCAAGTTGGCAATCAATTCAATTTTATATTTATCTACTTCAATTCCTTTTGATGAGATAATGTTACTAAGCACAATACTATTTATGACCATGAAATGACATTTTTCCCAATTAAGTACGAGATTCTTTTCTTCACATCTAATCAAAATTTTTTCCAAGTTATATAAACAATCACTAAATAAATCACCAAAAATAGAAAAATCATCCATGAAAACTTCAAGAAATCGTTTAACCATATCACTAAAAATACTAAGCATGCATATTTGAAATATAGTTGGTGCATTACACAATCCAAACAGCATCCTTCCATATGCAAAAGTTCCAAATGGGCAAATGAAAGTGGTTTTTCTTATCTTCAGGTGCAATTTCAATTTAGTTATATCAAGAATACCGTTCTAGAAAATAATAAAATGCTTTTCCAACTACCCTTTCTAACATTTGATCCATGAATGGTAACGGAAAATAGTCTTTTCTACTTATTGAATTGAGTTTCCTATAGTCAATGCACATTCGCTAACTAGTAATTGTGCTATTTGGAATTAATTCATTATTTTCATTTTTGACTACAGTGACTCTATATTTCTTAGGTACAACTTAAGTAGGACTTACCTATGAGCTATCACAAATAGGGTAAATGATCCCCACATCTAAAAGATTGAGAACTTCATTTCTCACTACCTCTTTCATATTACGATTTAACCTATATTGCATTTGTTTAGATGATTTGCATTATCTTCCAAATATATCTTATGTGTGGAAATCAAAGGACTAATTCCTTTTATGTCAGCTATGGTTCATCCTAAGGCATGTTTATGTAATCTCAGAATTTTGAGCAACTTACATTCTTAAAGAGCACTGAGTTTAGAAGAAATTATCACCGAAAAAGTTTCATTAGCACCCAAGAAAGCATGCTTGAGGTCATATGGTAATGGTTTCAATTCGAGTTTTGACAGTTGAACACTTGATGGCGCCAGTTTATCAGCATGTTGAGGTAAGTCTTCAAATTTTAGTCTCCATCCATTAATTTCCAAAACTTGAGAAAATTTTAAAAGGGAATAAATATGAGACACTTCAGTATTTTTGTTAAAATTGAAATCATTGTAATAATTTAAACAAGCATCCAAAGGATCAGAAAAAGATGAAACATTAAAGCAGTCATGAACAAGTTCCTCAATATAACTGACTTCATACATGTCATCATTTTTACTAGGTTGCTTGCAAATATTGAACACATTCATTTCCAATGTCATGTTTGCAAAGGATAGTTTTAGAACTCTATTTCTACAGTTAATTATTGTATTAAATGTAGTAAGAAATAAAGATACTAATATGATACAAATTTTGGTACTTGAGCTAGGAACAGGTTGTGTGTCTAAGACAATAAAATCAATAGGAAAGTAAAATTTATCTACTTAGACAAACACATCCTCAAGTATTCCTCGTGGTATTTTCACAAAACGATCAGTAAATTGAAGTGTTATAGAGGTAGGTTTAAGCTCACTTAATTGCTCATACACTGAATATGACAAAAGATTAACACTTGCACTAAAATCAAGTAAAGCATTGTTTATCCTAAAGTTTCTAAATACGCAAGAAATGGTTGGACACTACGATCTTTATATTTTGGTGGGGTGTTATATTGAATAATTGAACTAACATTCTCAGTTAAAAATGATTTCCTTTGAACATTAAGCTTCCTTTTAACAATGCATAAATCTTTCAAAAATTTAGCATAAGAAGGAACTTACTTAATTGTATCTAACAAAGGAATGTTAATTTTAACTTGCTGAAAAAGTTCAAAGATTTCAGAATTTTAGTTCAACTTTTACATTGGTTGCAATCTTTGAGGAAAAGGAGCAGAGGTTGGGCATTTATTAGCAACAAATGGTTCAATTTCATTGCACTTACCATCATCTTTACCGTTACCTTTGGCTCTAATGGAACATCATGCATTTTGTCCTTAAGGGGAATAGTTTTGTCAATAACCTTACCACTTCGTACAGTCGTAATGAAATTGGCATTTTCAAGTTTGAGCTTCGTTTGTGATAGAAACCTAACATTGACTAGAAGGATTAGGTTGAATTTAAACAAGAAACTTACCTTTCTCCTAAGTGTGCAAAGATGCAATCAGAGTAGATAATGTTATTTTGATTTCATTGATAGCTTGTGAAGTTTGATTATATATTAATGTTTGTTTGCCCTTGCATAAATGCTTGTAATGTCTCCTCAAGATTCTTCAAACATGGTGATGCATAAGAATGGAAATTTGATGTACCTTGAGGAGGAATTATACGTGCATTGTTGTCATTCCTCCAGCTAAAATTGGGATGATTCCTCCATCCAGGATTATAAGTTTCTAAAAAAGATGGAAAGCACTTTCATTGCATTTGCTTATTCATGAAAGGTTTCTTTGAAAATAGGAATATCTAGACATTCATTTGTTGAGTGCCCAATATTTTCCTAGCATTTAAATCATCTTCTTGATTAAGGTGATATTTACCTTTAACATTTGTAAGATTAAATCTAGTTGAATTTTCAGATGAACTAGTGTTATGCCATGTTTGTGAATTTTCAGCCAAGTGGTTTAAGTATTCTAAGGCTTTTTCAGTTCTTTGTCAAGAAATTCACCATTATACATTGTTTCCACAAATTGTTTTGTTTTAGGTATTAGTCCCTCATTAAAAAAAAAAAAAAAACTTATAGTGCATCATTTTTCAAAACCATGATGTGGGCAAGAATTCAACAAATCCTTAAATCTTTCCAAACATTGGAAATATGCTTTATTGGGACTTTAAGAAAAATTTTAGATTTGTCTTTTCAAAGGATTGGTCTTATGTGTTGGAAAAAATTTCTTCAAAAATTCACCTTACATTTTATACCATGTGCCAATTGATCTACATTTTAAAGAGTTAAGCCAAATTTTTGCTTTATCTTTTAATGAAAAAGGAAATAAGTTTAGCATAACTATTTCATGTGTACGAGCTTGATTATTAAACATGGCATAAACTTCCTCAAATTTTTTAAGATGCAATTAAGGACTTTCAAATTCTAAATTTTGGAAACTAGGAAGTAATGAAATCATTCCTGACTTAAATCTAAAATTATTAGCATTAAGAGGAAAAATAAATTATGAAGGAGTAGAACTATGAGGTGGTTGTAGATATTTACATATGATTTGTAAAGGTTGATTTTCATGTTCATTATGCACACTTTTCTCTCTAGCCATTGTGCTAGATGTATGCGATTATGAAGGTGAATCAAACAAATTTCCAAAAAAAGTTTTAGAATTACCTTTCACCAAGTGATGAGACTGAGGATTACGATACTAACCAAGCATAAATAAAATGAAAACAAAATAATGATAAAATTAAATTAAATGTTAGCACAATATAAAACAAATAAAAAGAAAAGAGGTGAAAAAAATAAATAAATAAATAAAAATTCTAACGAAAGCTTTTATTTAGTAACCAGGCTTCTTACCTAATCAGCAGTGAATGTTCGCGTAAAATGGTAAAGTTTTGGTATGAATAAGTTCGTAATCTTAACTCAAATAATTAAGTTTATAGGGGTATTTTAACACCTAATACCTTAAGGCCAATTGGTCTGGGAGTTATTGACCAAAAGCTTGCTACATAGGTTAAGGTTAGGTTTAATAAAAAATAGAGAGAGAAAAAGTCGATAAAAAAAGATAGAAATAATCTTTGCCCAAAGAAGTTTACCTTGACAAAATTTAGAACTCATGTTATTTGATTCCAATTAAGTCCCATATTATGTGTTAGATACAAAAAGCACAAAAAGAAATATTGTTAATAACTTGACTGATAAGTATTTGATACATATATAATAAATCTTTAAGTGAGAGTTTGTTTATTTTAAAAAGATCAAAAGAAAAGGAATGATTATTACTTTGAATGTATATTCTATAAATCAACTCTAAAAATGATATTGCTTAGATTATTAGGAACTAGTAATAAGCTGGTTGGGGGGTGTGATGAATGTTTAAAAGTATAGGTTTATCAAGAGATATATTATGATTTATACTTAATAATATCCTTCTCTTCCCCAAAAATAAAACATATTCCTTTATATTGAATTGTGAAACATGAATTAGACTAAATAGTCAGTTTTGTGCAGGTTTCGTATAATGAGCGTATCTTTCAATCCAAAACATCAATTAATATAATTCTTAGACTGGACAAACATAAACTCATTATTTCACAACATTGTAAGCCAAAGACTGGACCAATTTGAGCAATTATTGGGACAAAATCAGGCTTCAACAAAACTCTCAAGTGCATCTTTGGACCAGTTCAACATGCTTCTGTATTTTAGCTGTATTTCCCAAAATACATACCCAAAAATTATACGATTTGGTGTTCCAAAATATTGACAAAGAGATCTAAATTTTTTATGTTTTACATATTCCCAAATTTTAAATGTTTGGCTATCAAAAAGAGTTATCATTCTAGAAGGGCGGTGGCAAAATGCAACTTGAACATGTATGTCTATTTTCAACACAACTTACGTTCTACCTAATCAATAAAGGTGAGATATAGACTATTAGAAGCCTGAGTCATCCACCTACAACTCTGAAGAGACCATTTCACAAATTTCGGTGGTTTTGATTGTCAAAAATGTCTTGCAAGTTGATAGAGTGTGATTAATTGAAAATTGACAAATTATGTTCACACATGTGAAGTATATTTTGTTTTACCTATATAAAAGAAGATGTGGAAGTAAGGAAGGGGAATCTTAGTTATCATTTTGTTTCCTTTTTATAATTCTGAACTTCAATTAAATAATGTCTTTCTAAATTAGTAATTAGAGTTAATGGTGTAATTTTGTTGATTTTATAGCATTGTTCTTTTATCATTTTAAGTTATGCTTCAATGCAAAATCTTTTAAATTGAGTAAATTCTATTTCTTAAAAGTGTTTTGATTTGTTAGGAGGCTTGATTCATTGTTAACAAAAGGTACAGTAAATGTTTGCACATTTTCTATAAACCAAGAACAACGTATGTTATAACTTTTACAAATAAATTGAATGACTAATCTTTTATTTTGTTACCTTTTCCTCAAAGAGGTAATGTGATGTATTTCAATATATTTATTTTTCGATTAAGATCATCTATTAAGTAATTCTTAATTGAGTTAAAAAAATGAGTAAAAAATAATTTTTATAATTATCAACAAAATGAATTCCTAATACCCTAATAGTTAATAGTATTAAATTTATATTCAACAAGTAAAAAATTTATTTTATTTTCATCATTTTTGAACATTGGATTTGTGAATCTTATATCACGTATTTCCTGTGGACCGACACTCGGATTTTTAAACTTTATTACTTAAAATAAACTATACTTGAGAGTTACAACTATTAAGTTGTAGTAAGTTTTTGGCGCCGTTGCCGGGGGTTCGTCTTTAAGACTAGTCGATAGTCCCCGACAACGACGCCAAAAATTTGCTACAACTTAAAAGTTGTAACTCTCAAGTATAGGTTATTTCAAGTAATAAAATTCAAAAATCTGAATGTCGGTTCACAGGAGATACGTTATACAAGTTTCGCAAATCCAATGTCCAAATATGATGAAAATAAAATGAATGTTTTACTTGTTGAATGTAAATTTAATATTATTTACTATTAGGGCAATAGAAATTCATTTTGTTGATAATTATAAAATCATTCTTTACTCATTTTTTTTAACTCAATTAAGAATCACTTAATAGATGATCTTAATCAGAAGATAAATATATTGAAATACATCACAATACCTCTTTAAAGAAAAGATAACAAAATAAAAGATTAATCATTCAATTTATTTATAAAAGCTATAACATACGTTGTTCTTGGTTTGTAAAAAATGTGCAAGTATTTAGTGTACCTTTTGTTAACAATGAATCAAGCCTCCTAACAAACCAAAACACTTTTAAGAAATAGAATTCACTCAATTGAAAAGATTTTGTATTTAAACACAACTTAAAATGATAAAAGAACAATGCTATAAAATCATCAAAACTACACCCTTGACTATAATTACTAATTTAGAAAGACATTATTTAATTGAAGTTCAAATTACAAAAAGGAAACAAAATAATAACTAAGATCCCTCTTGCTTACTTCCACATCTTCCTTTATATAGGTAAAACAAAAGATATTTCATATGTATGAACATAATTTACCAATTTTCAATTAATCACGCTCTACAACTTGTAACACATTTTTAACAATCAAAACCACCAAAATTTGTGAAATAGTCTTCTTCAAAGTTATAGGTGGATGACTTAGGTTTCTAATGGTCTATATCTCACCCTTATTGATTTGGTAGAACGTAAGTTGTGTTGAAAATAAATATAAATGTTTAAGTTGCATTTCTCTACCGCTCTTCTAGAATGATGACTCTTTTTGATAGCCAATCATTTGAAATTTGGGACTATGTAAAAAATAAACCAAGAATAAGGTTTATTTTCATCATATTTCTCTTGATAAACTTATACCTTTAAACATTCATCACTTAACCTTGTAATTCCCGCTGGTAGGCAAGTTATCGAACAAGTGAAATCATTCAATGAATGCCTCGTGTTTATTAACTTTCCAATCCCTTGCGGTAATTTTTTAAGTTTTGAACAGTCGCTAACGTCTAAAATTTGTAGATTATATAATTCACACGATGTCTTAGGCAGTATTTCTATACCTTGACTCGACAAATCAAGGTATCTCAAATGTATCAACTTTCCAACTTTTTTAGGAAGCTCTTTCATCAAACTTGGCTGAAATACCCTTAAACTTGTCAAGTTATCAAATAACTCTTGCAGAACCTTACAAGTCAAAGAAGAGTCTAGAACTCTACCATGAATTAAGAGGCTACGCAATCTTTTGAGCCAACAAATAGTGTCTGGGAATGGAAAATTCCTACTAATCGTTAACAGACAATGAAAGACATTTTTATGAGAAGTGTACTATGGGAGTAATTCTTCAAGACCATTATGTTCTTCTATCGCAAAGCATTCTTCCTTACTAATAAATTTTGCAAAATCATGTACTATATCATGCATCTCGCATCTTATAATATAATCATCATAGTCCTTCTCAAACTTTTGGAACAAAGAGCGTTGCTAAAATGTCAAAATACTCCCTACCAATCATCTCCATCTCCTTATTTTTTTGTTCTACACTAAAATAACTGTGAACCATCTATAATTTAATTAATTCATTTTTCTCTATATTGTAGTTTTTGGGAGAAACAACACAATATGAAAAACACCGTCTAACTAGAGAGGGCAAATCATTATAAATCAATAGCAAAGGAGTTAAAATACTTAATTTCTCTGACTTCTCTAATTTCCACAAGTCGCTGTCTAAAATGCTTTGCCACTCTTCTTCAGTTTTCTTTGTGCGCATGAGACTCCCTATTGTTTTTGCAGCAAGAGGTAAGCCCTTGCGCACTATATTTCGACCAATTTCTTCCAACTTTTGACATTCCTCATTAGATCGACCAAAAAATGCTATAAACTTAAACAATGACCAACATGCCTCTTCAGTCAATTATGAGATAGAGATAACATCAATTGATCCCATAATTTGTGCAACCTACTCTTTATGTGTGGTAATTAAAATTTTACTTCCATAAAAACTATTCTTTAAGCAATTATAGAACGGTTCCCATTTTTTATAATCTTCATTCCACACGTCATCTAAGACAAGAAGAATTTTTTTCCCTTTTATAGAATCGTGAATAACTTGCATGAGAGATTGAAATTCATCTAAATTAGAAGCACATCCATTTATAGCTTCAATGATAGCTTTGGCAATTCTAAACTCATCAAAAGGGTCTGATACACAAACCCATATTACTCTCTCAAAATTTCTTTTCACTTGGTCATCATTGTAGGCAAGTTGAGCTAGGGTTGTCTTCCCAATGCCTCCCATGCCAACAATTGAGATGACACGGAAGCTGTTTTGTTCTTCACTACTCTCACACAACAACTTATTTATAATTTTATTCTTCTCATCATCTCTACCACAAATTTCAGACTCATCGACGAAAGAAATACTGGGTACACGCTCTGATTTCTCATCAAAACTTTCAATCACACTCGTACTAAAATTAAACTTGTTTTTCTGCTTCCCAATAACATCTAGATTGTCATTGATTTCTTTTATCTTGTGAGCGATGTCCCAGCGCAAACTAACTTGTTTGAAACAAAAGCAAGGTGAAGTAAGGAATGAGCATACCTTCTTCTGAGCAGCAATAGCATTCTCAACTCTCTCGATTTGCAATTTCAACCTAGCAGTGTTCCACTCATCCAACACATCTTCCATGTCATAGGATGCCACTTTGAGCTGATCCAGCCAAAGCCTAACAGATTCCTCCTTCACTTGTCTTTGCTCTGCATCAACCAGCACAGCTCACATAGATCGAAGATTGTTGGCAAGGACTTCCACTTCTTTCTCAACACCGACCACAAGCCTCACTTCTTCTTGTATTTCTTGAGCCATTAATGAAGTCAGCTGCTCCAAGACAGCGGAGAGGATTTCATCAGCCATAGTTGGAGGAGTAAAAATTTTTGCAGCAAAAGAGGAGAAATTGAGTTGTTAGATGATCTGCTTTATGATGTTGAGAAAATTATCTTTATCCTATCAATTCTTGCACTGCATAAAAGAGAGAGATATTATTAATTTATTGTAACATTTAGTCAAGTTTGAATAGGATTGTAACATTTAGTCAAGTTTGAATAGGATTGTAACATTTAGTCAAGGTACATGCATACTCATCACATAATTGGTCTCGACAGCTGGGGCTGGCCTCCAGGACTATTATGTCACCCACCACTACGCTTTCAGCGTTTTCATATTGTAATAACGTTAAATTAAGGTACCGACGTATATATTGCTGATATTTTGTTATTTCAGCATTGACAGAAAGCGAACGGTGAGACTAAAAGTCAATTAGTTGAAAAAAAAGACTCTTAAAACATTTTCCTTTTTCATACCAACACTTTGCACGAAGTTTTCTGTAAGTTGCAAGTGCTGTCCCACATTTGAAACTTAATTAATTGAAATACGTTTAGTATTTGCTTTCCTTTCTTATTGCATGCTTTCACATTTTGAAAAGTCTTTCTTCCAATAAATTTTCAATTACAGATATAATTTACAAGTTAGTAAAGTTTAATTAGATGTTTGTTGTATTGTCTACTAGAGTTTTTAATTAAGGCTTGAATAGATTGTATCATACAACTCTCATAAAAATCTTGAACAAATTAATGTAGTAACTACTTAATGTGACAAAATCACAATATATGTACATCTCTCACATAACGTTTTGAATTTTTTTAATCTATGAAAACATGAACATGTAAAAATAAAATAATACAATCACATGAAATTTATCAATTATGACAATAATGATTATGATAAAAAATTTAAATATATATTTTATTAAATGGATCTAAATTTTAATTAAACTGTATAATTAAAGTGTTTCCAATACATAATTAATTAAAAGGGAAGATATATAATAAATAGATTTTATATATTTTTATTTTTCAAAGTTTGATGTGCGAATTCAAAATATAAACTCAATAATAATATGATATCATATTCTACTCATGTTTAAATTTTTTATATGATTAATACATAGGTTGGATTCATGTTAACCTTAAATTTTATTAAACTCAATAATAATATGATATGTCACCCTTACTCAATATGAAGAAAAAGGGACATACAACTCTTTAGGTTTGATCTAATAAATTGATTAGTTTTAGTGGTTTCGAAAATACCTATTAAGATCTATACCCTTGTTCAATAATAATTACTTGAGTAAAATTATTTTTAAGCTCCTAATTAAAAATAAATATAAGAATAATAAGTACTTATTTTATAACTATTAATGATAATCAAATATTTATTAATATATTAGTAAGTAAAATATGAATTTTTTAATTTTACAATATATTTAGAATAAAATATTTATGATTATATTATATTTTAAAAAATATATTTATATACAGTTAAAATATAAATAAAATAATAAAAATAAAGTATTTCGTGAAATAAATAATTTTTAATACATTAATACATGTTAGATTATTATTTTTGTTATAAAATAATATTATTATTTAAAGTAATATTATTATTTAAAGTAACATTATTGTTTATTTTATTAATGTATTTTAAATTAAATTTTATTTAAAATTTAATATTTTTTATTAAATAATTATTATTATATAAAAATATAATTATTATTTTTTAATAAATTAACATAAATGTTGATGTTACATAACCATACGAAGTTTAAGGTAATATTATTATATTGATTTGGACTGATAAGCTGCAGTTTTGAGAATTCCCTTGGTTTTCAATGTACTTTCACTTCTTATTTAAGGCTCCCACCAAAATGAAACTTTAATATACCAATGCTAGTTTATATTTATTTAATATTTAATCAAATACTCTCTGAACTTTGGCTTCTCTTCAATTTAATATACATCAAAAATAAATTGAGATTATAATGAAATTTGTTTGCATAAATTACAAGTGAAAATTAAATTATGTTAACGGGTCTTTAAAATACATGTAACAAGAGATTTAAAAAAAAAAAGAGAGAGAATTAAATAAAATAAATCTTATGTATTATTTTCTCAAAGTTTCTTATGTGACTTCAGAATAGGAGAGTTCGATTTTCTTTTAATATGGAATAATTAGAGATCAAATTCTATAATAAACATGATTGCTAGAAATAGAGATGGGTATGGTCTGATTAGATTTAGGTTTCAGTAACCCGTATTTTTAATTTGATTTATTTTTATTAATTATTTATTTTCTATATATTTTTAAAAGTTTTAGTTTTAAATTTGAATAAACTTAATTAGTTTTCTTTTTTATAAAACTGTTAACAAAAAAAATGTGAAATATATCACCATACTTTGAAATTCTTTATTTTGGTTCTCAATTTAAAATTAAAACCAAAAATTGAATTGAAGAGTTAGGCTTTGTCATGCTAATAAAAGAACAATTTCTTATAAATAAATAGCTGAAACAAATTTTATGATTCAATTCGATGCAATTTAGGTATTTATTTTTGTAGATTCTTTTCCTGACTCATAATTAATATTTATACAAGCTTACATCAGAATTAAAATGTTATTAGTTTTAATTTTTTTATTATTTGTCCGATAAATCTCTAAAAGTTGAGTAAAAATATTAACCCGCAAGTAGAAGTTGAGAATTTTGGTAAATTATAAGTTATGCCGAAGGAAAGCCAAGAAGAGAGTCCAACAACACAAGCCCAAAATACAAGAGTAAAATAGGATTGGTACTAACTTGTTGATATGGGTCATGTGCCACAAGTTCGAAAGCAAAATCGCTGAAAGTGTAAGAGCATAAGAGTGCGCAACTCACAGAACAAGCACGCTTTAGTTCTGGACTTGTCTATTCTTTCAACTGAGAGCACTTATTCGCGGATAAACAGTACCCGCATGTAAACAGTAACCAAGAGCGGAATAGGCAAGACGGAAGGCTTGCTAGCTGAGTGTGGCGTGTCGAGAGCATGCTCAAGTTTCCTGCCATCTCAAGATACAAGGAAAAGCAGGCTGGATAGAATTTAGGGGTAACAAAGTAACCCAATGTATCTTGCTTAATATTATGATCTAATACGCTCAAATTAGAGATAGTGGTGGTAGGTAAGATTTTTACTTATTTTAATATAAAATATGTATGTAAATAAATCTTGGCCATTGATAGTGCTCTTGTGCAATTAAATCATGGCCCTCCATTTATAGATATATATTGTATAGTGTTGTGTAATGAAAAAGAAGTCATTCTTCCATTCCAAATTGTGTAGCCATGGGTCTCTTTCTCTCCTCCATTTTCATTTGCTTTTCTTTGCTTTGATAGTGCATTCCTTCTTCTCTTACGCCAACACATACACAGAGTGATCTTGGGTTTTCAAAGGCTTACTTGGTTCGGTTTTATAAACTGAATTGAGTGCCACACGTAGCCGGAATTCACTCAAATTTTCAGCACATGACAAATGTCATGCTTAACTGGACCTAAAATCAAGCCTATCTCAATGAAAAAGTGGCTTCAGTATGCCATGCTTTCTAGAGGTCAGGATTGGATTTTCATCCTCCACTATGTCTCTTCGTCTCTTAATATTAATAAGATCCATACACGAGTGTTGCGTGTTACAAATCTTCAGGGTGAAATTGTCCTCAAGAAAGACAGTCCAGAACCTGATTATGTACACAACCGACAACGGTTAAGCAATCCAAGTTAGTAAAGATTTTTACTGTAAAGGTTAATCCTTTTAGTGAAAATAGAGAGAAAATGCTAGTGGTTATAATAATAAATACCTAAAGTTATTCATGGGGTTTCCAGGAGCCTTAGGTTCAGGTTCTTGTTGTGAGGAAGTCCTTTCGATGATAGAAGCTCCATGCTCCATGCAATATCTTAGCATCTGTAAATTTAAAAACATAAGATTGCAAATGGGTATAACATAAAATAAGAGTTTGGATTGAAATAAATATTTATTTTCTACCAGGAAAAGAGAGACTAGTATGGTTGTCTCTGACCATTGGCTTCTGAAATATTCCTGTAGCAGCTTGGTAAACATAAGTAGGATGGTTGCCGTATATCGTCTGAATGCGCAAATAGAAAAAAGAATATAACAATGTTCAACTATTAAACTTGTGATTTAATACTCGATCTCTTTTTCACTACCAATAATAAAATAATCAACTTAACCAAAAATAAATTTCAAATAAAATGCATTTTCAACCAATATGAATTCTGAGCAAGTAGCCAAGAAATGAGAATGTTAAAAACAAACACATATAAAAATAAGCCACAGCAATAATTTGCTAAAAATATCCAAAATCGGTACTTCAATCAAAATCTTAGAACTGGAAAATATATACAAACAACGAAAAATTTCATAAAAGACAGTTGAAGGCAGCCGCAAAATCATCAAATAATTACCGTAGAGAAAGAAACAAAGGAACAGGATTGCAAACCCACAAGAGATCTCGAAAAGAGAGAGAAAACGGACCTTGGAAAACCCAAATGTTTTTTGGTTCTTCACTGGTTACTAGGCTACTGGCATATCGACCAAGACAATCGAATCAATAAAAAGTAAACTAAAACCCAATAACTTTTGGTTAATGAAATATAACAAAGAAAACCAAAGAAACATACCATTTGACAAGAGCAAAAATCAGAACGACAATGACCAATAGAAAGCGACCAGTGACAAGATTAGTTGCTTACACCATGAGAAGCAAGAACGAGATAAGAGAAAGGAGAAGAAACCAGAGCGGGAGAGCTGTTGGCAGGAACGGAGATAAGAAAATGTTATTTTGATAAACTATTAGGGGCATTATGGAGATCACATACTTTCCATTAAAAATCAAGTGCTTTAAAAAATCACCTTAATTGTTAATTTAAAGATTAAAGTTTATTAAAGATTCGAGGCTACATGTTTTGATTCCATCAGCATCTCTACCAACAACGAATCTTTTCATTGTCCGCAGATTGGTTAACCTTGTAATTCCCACTGGCAGGTAGGTTATCGAACAAATGAAATCATTCAATAAATGCCTCATGTTTATTAACTTTCCAATTCCTTGCGGTAATTCTTTAAGTTCTGTATAGTAACTAATGTCTAAAATTTGTAGATTATATATATAGCTCACATAATGTCTCAGGTAGTCTTTCTAGATCTTGACCCGACAAATTAAGGTATCTCAAATGTAACTTTCCAACTTCTTTCGGAAGCTTTTCAATCAAAGGGAACCCAAATAAGTTGTCACGCATATTAAGTAACCTTAAACTTGTCAAGTTATCAAATAACTCCGGCAGAAACTTCCTAACCAACGAATAGTCTACAAATTCACTACGAATTAAGAGGCTACGCAATCTTTTTAGTCGGCAAATGGAGACTAGGAATGGAAAATTCTCACCAATCGTTAATAAAGAATGAAAGACGTTTTTCTGAGAAGAGTACTGTTGGAATTTATGTTTTTCTAAAGCAAAGCATTCTCCCTTCCTAATATGGGAACGCTTGCCTTGTGCACAAGGGAATCCTATTAGTTGGCTTATTAATTTACTTCAGCTTTGTTTGTATATATAAACTCTTTAAAAGTCTTATAACTAGCTAATATGGAATTTTAATACTTTGAAATACTACACAAATTTATAACAATCTCCTACATATTTTAAAATACTAAATTTTACACTATTAATGTATCACCATTTGATAACAAACTTAATGCAAATGAACTGGTGCTTATTAGGTTATGAACCAGTCATTGAGCAGATTAATTGTGTCTTACAAGAACTAGGTAAAACACAATTCTACACTCATTTAAGTGAAACCTCCATCAAGCATATCCTACAGTTTAAGCACACCACCATGTAATTTTTAGGCTATAGAGTTCATTAAGAGCATAAAAACTCATTCTTTTTTACTGTAGTGTTTACTATCTAGTCATAAAAAAAACTCAAATATGTTGAACGATAGTAACTCAAGACAACAAGTAACTTATTATTACCCCTATGAACCTACTTCATGGGATCTCCAATCATATAGGTGAGGTTCCTATCACTTTTGCCTTATGTTTTAGGCAAAAGTCCCATCATCTTCCACATTCGTTCCACTAACCTCCTATTTAGTGGTTTAGTTAGAGGATTGGCCAAATTCAACTCTAACTTTACAAAATTTAGGCTTACAACACCAGATTCTAACAGCTGCTTAATAAAACTATGTCTCAAACATATATGTCTACTTTTCTCATTGTATATCTTGCTTTTATCCTTAGTTATAGCAGCTTGACAATCACAATTTATTGAGATTGATGTAGGAGGATGATCACCAATGGGAAGATTAGCTAAGAAGTTTCTTAACCACTCAGCTTCTGTACACGCCTTTTCTAAGGCAATTATTTCAGACTCCATAGTTGAACGAGCTATACAAGTTTGCTTAGAAAATTTCCAAGAAACTGCTTCACCATCAAGTGTAAAAATATATCTACTAGTGGATTTAATTTCATTAGATTCAAATATCCAATTAGCATAAAAAAAACTTTCTAACACTGGTGGATTTCTAGCAAACAAAAGCCCAAAATTTAATGTACCTTTTAAATATCTTGCAAGTCTTTCTAAAACAACCCAATGATTCTTGTTAGGATTTTGAATATATCTGCTCAATCTTCCAACAGCATAAGCAATATCTAGTCTTGTACTATTCATCAAATACATAAGACTACTAATTATTTAGGCATATCTCGTTTGATTAACAGTATGTCCATAATTTTTCTTGAGGAGTTGACACTGACTTACACTCATAATATCCTAAACTTCTTAAAATTTCTCTACATAATGTTCTTGTGATAACATAAGACCATTATTTTTCTTTATTATCTTGATGCCAAAAATAACATTTGCTTCTCCCATATCTTTCATATCGAAATTAGAAGTAACAAAGCTTTTAGTCTTATTTATCACTTCCATGCTAGGGTTGAAAATAAGCATGTCATCAACATGCAAACAAATTATCACAAAATTATTAGTATCAAATAATTTAAAATAAACACACTTATCTGAATCATTAATTAGATATCCATTTGATACTAAAACCTGATTGAATTTTTCATGCCACTATTTTGGTGGTTGTTTTAATCCATATGAGAATTTCATATTCTTAGTTAACTACTATTAAGTAGGGATATAATTTTTATCATTTTACCTACTATAATTTAATACCTACTATTTTATTTTATTTTACCTACTATTAAGTAGGTTCAAATTATCTCTTAAAGTTATAAGAAACATCATTAACCGCTGCTAGTCTTAATACGCTGAGAATTTAGCTACATCCTTAGAAGTTTTCCATTTAGGCTTTGCGAGAGATATCTCATCACATGAAAATTATATTTGAGAGTGAAAGTCAGATATAAATTGACCAAACTCTTGGCACATCTGATGAAGCTTGCATAACATCTAATACTGATGAGACAAATTAATGGTAATATATCGATAAGCAAGAAAATCTCACAATGCTTTGGCAGTCTCGAATCGTCAAACCGAAGATGAATAAAGGGGACAAAAATATTAAAAAACCACGTAATGATTTGTTGATTTTTGCTATGTCACTATTCTAGTCAATCAACAAACTTGTTATCTATTTCATTGTCTATTTTGATAGGTTCAGAGATACAGCCAGTAATATATCACCAAACGCGATGACCTCTGAGAAAGCTAAACATTGCTTGAGCATAACATATAATTATGTCATCCATCTAGATGTGAATAGGATGAGAAACATCTGTTCTATCCATATTAAACATAAGAATAGCAACGATAAAAAATGACATTTAGAAAATTGATGATGTATAAATAAAGGTCGACTATGTCAAGATCATTGTCGAAGCAGCTAATGAAGGATGCTGAAGCAGATGAGACCGACGTAATGGCTTACTCCTCGAAAAATAGCTGGATCAATAAATTGTTAAACAAGTTCATATTAGGCTTTGACGACGACAATAGGTAGCCAGAAACAATGAATAGAGGCCATGAAAAGGAGTGAAATGGCGATTGCAATGAGGTAAGACATGCGAACAATCGGTCTAATCAAGAGGCGACAAAACCAATTTTGACTTAGATTAGACTTCGATGATGACTGGTCAGAAACAGAGAACGAGAACCATAAAAAATAACGATCAGTTGGTTCTGTGTTGGATGGCAGTGGCACTGAGATGCGCTAGCAATTTGGCAGATCAGAGAGATAGCAAGAAAATGGTGACTCTGTGGTGACAGAGGGCAACGCATGTAAAGAAACCAGCACCACCATGGTGCAAATCAGCAAGTATGCTGTAGGGACTAGCAATGAGACAAACAGAGGATGGATTTGGGCAACATGTAAGGTACACATGTGCCAAAGGGAAGAAAAAATTAGGACAAAAGCCAAAACTAGGCTCTGATACAATGTAAAGAAATGTTTTATATTTCTTGAAATATAATGTACAAGATCAGCCTTTACAGAGGCTTTTCAAGATGATATACATGGAAACTAAAATCATACATAATTATGTCATTAAGTATAAAATCAATCAATCCATAAATGAAAAGAAAAATATAGAAGAAAATAATGATATTGATTTAGCATAACCATGACTGATTTTCCAAATCAGTTATCATTAACAACCTTAAATGCATTTTTCGTCTATCCGGTCATCTTCTTTCTCAGATCACCCCTTCATACTGCCTTCTTTAATTAAACTTGATTAAAACTCGGTAACTCAGTCCTCAAGTTTCTTCTTCTCCCACTTAAGGCCCTCACATTCTCTCTAAGAACATAAGTCTTTTTAACTAATCAAAAGTTTCGCCAATGTGTAAGAAAGCTACAAAATGCACAAAAAAATTATATGGTAACGTGACGATAATAAAACAGAGCAAAGATAATCATATCAACGCTAGAATCATGACAACAAGACTAACGAGGCCTTACCTTATAACACAGTTCGAAAAAAGGCACTAATGTCAATAAACATACGAGGAAGAGAAGAAAGACTTTTATTAACATACTAACCTTGAACCTCTTTTTCGAAGCAAGATTGGGCAAGGCCCCTATCGTGAGCATTATCAAGGATGCCATCAGCCATGATTTCAGCAAAATTATTAACGTTGTCCATTAAAGGATCAACATGACTCGGGTCCTCGGTAGATTTTATCTTTGGTACTCCCACTTCTATAAATACCACCAAATCCTTCACAGCATCTTGGTACTTTTTTTTTTCTTTTCTTCCCATCTTTGATAACCTTTGGAGTCATACCTGCTTTAAAAAAAAAAAAAAAAAACCAACGCAGCAACAAAAACAAATTGTTGACAACAATGACAAGAAGTACAAAAATGTTGAATTAACTTTATCAAGTTTTAATAATAACTATATCTAGCAACTCTGAAATTGGGGACGCTATATTAGACCCTGTTGTCCCAAGTTCCTATGGAGTTGAAATTCTTAAGCTCACATTGTAATGGCCAAGTAAGGAATCAATAAGTATATAAAGAAAGAATAAACGAATGAATGAAGGGGACTTTTTTCTCACAACTTAAAAAGTTTTACTAGTTAAAATCAGATAGACGAAATCTAGTATCAACGATATCTTAACTAATTGTTAATCATTTTAAAACATAACTGACTAAGTTTCAACAGCTCTTCTGACTTTTATCACTATGTGGTGATCTCTTTCACCTCATTGTCGTCTTCCTTTAAGTATTTATTGCTTTGCTCTTTTGATTGATAACATACTTTTTATGCCTGCAAAATTGTAAAACAATTACACAGGTAATAGTTTTCTAAAAATATAAAAGACTAAAACTTGATGTTCAAGAAAAAATCATCGACTACTCCTCTAAAAATTTTGCAGAGAAGGATGAGATAAACTCTTTTATCTCATGTTAGTAGCGCAAGGATGAGATGAGCTCAGGTCGGGTCAAGGTTAATTCTTAACCAGGTTAGGTCAGGTAAAAGTCCCAACAATATCAATCATTTTAGTAACTCAATTTTACACGTAAATTAGTTGAATTTTTCTTCTTTTTAGTTGTAGAGCATTACATGGATATCACTTTATAAATGGCTTTTTTGATGAATTAAAAAAATTGACAAATTAAAAAATATATATAAAAGTTATTTATTACTCAGGTAAAAGGTTAAATATGAATGGAAGGTACATATCTTTCTTTTGAATTTGAAGGGTTAAAATTCATGAAATATTGATGCGATAATTTTTATCCCATATTATAGAATTTTCCGCAAAACATAAAATAGAAAAAAGAAAAATTCTAATCGCCACTGTGACCTCCACCACCCGCGTGGCTGCCGCGTTTTCAAAATTTTCTGTTTAATTCATTTCAGACCTCTGGTCTTTTATCATCCAAAACCCTAGTTAATTGCAATCTGCCCCAGGCTTTTGTCATTAAGATTCGAAAGTTTGTGCCTCTCATAAATTCGGAAGCTAATAGCCTCCACTTTTAATCATTCAGATCCCGTCTTTTATCACCTAGGCCCCTAACGTTTTTAGTACTCTGTATACATGTCCATCAAAAGTTCCCACTCGCCTTTGGCCCTACTTCCTTTCGGTCCTAATTGGATAGAATCGAATATCTCTCTATACTACCTGTGTCCTCTACTACAATATTCCTCTACTGCCCCTGGACCCTTACTGGTCTTTTTAAGTCTTTCGGATTTTCTCACAACGACTTTAGGATTAAGACCTTAATTGGATATTCCTCTATTGCCCTTCGCCCTCTACCAGGAAATTCCTTTACTGCCTCTGCCCTTTTTTTATTCTCTAGGGATCTATTTAAGCTTTTAGGATTTTTCTTACAACTACTTTGGATTAAGGTCTCTTGGTTTTATGTTCACAAATGCTTTGAGATCAGCAATCTTCTCAACTACCTTGGCCTTTTAGGGTTTTCAAACTCAAAACTTGACTCCACCATCTTGTGTTTGACGGGGGTGATGTTAGAATTAAATATATACTTATTTAGTTTATGTTTAGTTTTATTGAGTATATATTTTCTTCAAATAGTATTAGTTATTCCTAATTCCTAATTTGTTCAAGAAAATATTAGTTATTTCCTAAATTTGTTCCGCTTTTTCTAATTGATATTACTTCGTTATTTTAACTTGCATAAAAATATGTTCATATGCTTAATTTAATATTCAGGTGAGTTTCAATACAACATTTTTTTTTTTAAAGAACTACTTCTAAGTGAACAACCCAACCAGCACCCTGTCTTGGCAGGACTAAGACAGGATAATAACCTGTCCTCGAAGACCTTTTTCACCCATCCCCCATTTTATTTTTATTTTTATTTTTATTTTATTCCATAATTTTTATAATAACTAAGAATTATATTTTTTTAAAAAGTGTTAGATCTGTAATGTGGACCAGTTGTCCCCAAGTATCTGCAAAACCCAAATGGGAAACCAAAATCTATACAGAGAAATTTTAGCCAGATAAACGATGAAAGCCCGACTACGTCTTACAAATTTAGCTCACAAATAAATGCATATCCTTGAGAATCACAAAAATAAAGAAACTCTTAATTGTTTTCATTTTTGGCAGAGTAAACTACTTTGTCAACACATAGAGAAAAACAGAAATAGCAACTTTCCAGGATTGAAATTTTGAAGAAAGAACTTGGGCTTATTGAAAGATTAGTGTCTTTTACTCTCTCTGAACGATACTCGTTTCTGAAAGTAGAATTATCATCCAACAATAAACTAAAGAACTGTTCTGCTGTGTTTGGGAAACATCCTGCAAAATAGATTAATGCATTATACGATGGTAACAACATAATCATCAAATTCATAAGTTAAGAGTGAAAGAGAAAAGATGACGCGCACATTGTGTATGCCGACAAGAACCTCTTCTTTGATGAATGGCTGAAGCTTCTAAGTTTTGGGTACAGAGTCTTGAGGTTTCTTAGGATACCTTCTACTACCTCTGACAGAGCTACTATGCTCACGCAATGCCGATTCTGCCTTCTTCTATACAGCAGCAAGCAGATAGAATGAGATTTTGTCTTCATTTATCAAACCAATCAGGGAAAAAGTTCAGCAAATTTATATTTAAGATACCTTAACTAATTCTCAATCATTTCAAAAACATAACTGATTAAGTTTCAGCAGCTCTTTTGACTTTTATCACTCTGTGGTGATCTCTTCGGCCTCATCCTCATATTCCTGTAAGCATTTATCGCTTTGCTCTTCTGACTGATAACATTACTTCTTATGCCTGCAAAATTGTGGAACGATTACACAGTTAGTAGTTTTCTTAAATTTAGAAAGACTAAAACTTGGTGCAAAAGAAGAGATAAATAATTACCCTTTTGGAAAGTTTGAGGAGATGGATTTTTAATCTCCAATTTCCGCAGCGTCATTTTCTGAAGAATGTGGTCTGGCAGTGCCTTTAACTTTGAGCAGCCTTCGATTGTCAAGGAAGAAAGAAGTGGCATACAATTTTCTCCATTTCCATTAACCCCGTAATCCCACTCCTGCCAATTTCTCATTAACACAAATTCTAGCGATTTCAATTTGGGAAAGGCAACAAATGAAGATGATTCTTGATGTATTCCCAGAAATTCATTACCCACTCTTTTCACACTCTTCATTCCGAATAACTGGAGCCTCTCAAGTGATGGCAACTTTCCCAGGGGAGGCAAATGAACACAATTTTTGCAGGCGTTGAGATTTAAAACCTTCAGATTGGTTAATGACATCATCCAGCTGGGGAATATAGTGTTTCCTCCGTATTCAGCTATATGTAGTTCCCTCAAAGTTAGTGGCGGTTTTAGGGCTTCAAGTAGTTCTTCGTCTTCCTCATTCTTCCTCCTGCGTTCTTTATCGAAACCAAGACTCAAAACATGAAGATTTTTTCTTTCCTCAAGTTCTGATCTCTTGGCCTCAACATCTGACACATTATCCAGTCCAAGTATACCACATTCTCGAAGGAGATTAAAGTATTTTAAAGATTCAAGGCTACAGGTTTTGATTCCATTAATATCTCCACCAACAACAAATCTTTTCAATGTCCGCAAATTGGTTAATCTTGTAATCCCCACTGGCAGGTAGGTTATCGAACGAGTGAAATCATTCAATAAATGCCTCATGTTTATTAACTTTCCAATCCCTTGAGGTAATTCTTTAAGTTTTTTACAGTGACTAATGTCTAAAATTTGCAGATTACATAACTCACACAATGTTTCAGGCAGTCCTTCTATGTCTTGACCCGACAAATTAAGATATCTCAAATGTATCAACTTTCCAATCTCTCTCGGAAGCTCTTTAATCAAATTCGTGGAAGACCATCCTTTATTTATATCAAATACCCTTAAACTTGTTAAGTTATCAAATAACTCTGGTAGAACCTTACTAATCAACAAATAGTCTACCCTCTCACCACGAACTAAGAGGCTGCGCAATCTTTTGACCCTACAAATGGAGTCAGGGAATGGAAATCTCTCACAAAGTGTTAACAAGGAATGAAGAACATTTTTTTGAGAAGAGTATTGTCGGAGTAATTCTTCAAGACCATTAAGTTCATCTACCGCAAAGCATTCTCCCTTACTAATAAATTTGGCAAAGTCATGTACTATATCGTGCATCTTGCATTTTATAATACAATCATCATGGTCTTTCTCAAACTCTTGGAAGAAAGAGTGGGTTGCTAAGATATCAAAATACTCCTGACCAATCATCTCCATCTCCTTATTTTGTTCTGCACTAAGATAACCATGAGCCATCCATAATTTAATTAATTCATCTTTCTCTATATTGTAGTCTTTAGGAAAGACAGCACAGTATGAGAAACATCGTCTAACCATGGAAGGCAAATCATTATAACTCAACAACAAAGGAGCCAAAAGCCCTAATTTCTCTGACTCCTCTATTTTCCACAATTCGCTATCTAAAATTCCTTGCCACTCTTCTTCAGTTTTCTTCAAACGCATGAGACTCCCTATTGTTTTTGCAGCAAGAGGTAAGCCCTTGCACTTGCCCACAATTTTTCGACCAATTCCTTCAAACTTCTGACCATCCTCCTTGGATTGACCAAAAAATGCTATCAACTTAAACAATGACCAACATGCCTCTTCAGTCAATTGTGTGATGGAGATAATATCAGTTGATCCCATCATTCGCGCTACTGACTCCTTACGTGTGGTAATTAAAATTTTACTTCCATATAAACTGTTCTTTAAACAATTATAGAATGGTTCCCATTTCTTATAATTTTCGTTCCACACATCATCTAAGACAACAAGAATTTTTTTCTCTCTGATAGAATCATCAATAGCTTGCATGAGAGACTGAAATTCTCCTAAATTAGAAGCACAACCATTTAGAGCTTCAATGATCGCTTTTGCAATCCTAACTTCATCAAAAGTGTCTGATACACAAACCCATATTACTTTCTCAAAGTTTCTTTTCACTTGGTCATCATTGTAGGCAAGTTGAGCAAGGGTTGTTTTCCCAATGCCTCCCATACCAACAATTGAGATGACATGGAAGTTTTTTTGTTCTTCACTACTCTCACACATCAACTTATTTATAAGTTTATTCTTCTCATCATCTCTACCATAAATTTCAAACTCATCAACGATGGAAATACTAGGTACACGCTCTGATCTCTCATCAAAACCTTTAATCGTACTCGTACTAAAATTAAAATTGATTTTGGCTTTGGCAATAACAACTAGATTGTAATTAATTTCTTTTATCTTGTAAGCAATGTCCCGGCGCAAACTGAATTGTTTAAAACAAAAGCAAGGTGAAGTAAGGAATGAGCATACCTTCTTCCGAGGAGCAATAGCATTCTCAACTCCCTCTATTTTCAATTTCAACCTTGCAGTGTTCCACTCATCCATCACATTTTCCATGTCGTAGGATGCATCTTTGAGCTGATCTAGCCAAAGCCTAACAGATTCCTCCTTCACTTGTCTTTCCTCTGCATCAACCAGAACAGCTCTCATGGTTCGAAGATTGTTGGCAAGGACTTCCGCTTCTTTCTCAACACCGACCACAAGCCTCACTTCTTCTTGTATTTCTTGAGCCATTAATGAAGTCAGCTGCTGCAAGACAGCGGAGACGATTGCATCAGCCATAGTTGGAGGAGGTAAATACCTTTGCAACAAAAGAGGAGAAATTGAGCTGTTAGATGATCTGCTTGATGAAGTTGTGAAAATTATCTTTATCCTATCAATTCTCGTACTGCATAAAAAAGAGAGAAATTATTAATGTATTGTAACATTTAGTCAAGTTTGAAAAGTATTGCAACATTTAGTCAAGGTACATGCATACTCAATCACATAATTGGTCTCCATAGCTGGGGATGGACTACACGACTATTATGTCACCCGCCAACTACTCTTTCAGACTTTTCATATTGTAACCTTGCTGCTAATTTCCTCCAAAAAAAAACAAAAAACAATACTGCCAATACAGTTAATGTTAAATTAATTTCCAGATGTACATATTGCAATTATTATGTTGTTTCAGCGTTGACACTGAAAGCCAACGGTGAGAATAAAAGTCAATTAGTTGAAAGAAAGACTATTAAAATATATATTTTTTTTTCATACCAACCCTTTGCACGAAGTTTCCTGGAAGTTGCAAATGCTGCCCCACATTTTGAAACTTAATTAATTGAAATAGGTTACCCATTTGCTTTCCTTTCTCATTGCTAGCTTTCACATTTTGAAAAGTCTTCCCTCCACTAAATTTATACATTCATAAGGAATTAATGAAGTGAATAATACGTTTCGTTGTCTTATCCCAAGGCTCCAATCGATTGTGGCCCTAAATCATATAACTTAATTCAATAATTTCACACTTTAAACCTTTTGTATTACATAAAATTTTTTATTCGCTTAACTTGCTAAATAGTTGTTATATTAGGTACGGCATAAAACAAGTTATTTTATTTAATAAATTTTCTATATATTCTTTCATTTAAAATTGTTCAAGAAATTACAATGATAATAATAAAATTACACATGATATCATTGTAAAATTCTAAGAATTGAATTTTTATTTTTTACAAAAAAGCTACAAATCAAAATCCAAAGTGATAAGTCATTCACGAAAGTTGTCACAAATCATTATCATCACTACTGTTTCCTCTTTGTTGCTGATGTTGTTGCACCTTCTTGAGAAACTATTTCTGCCCCTCTAGGATTGTATCCTGGTACGACTTGGTGATGGCAGAATATAGGCCTAGGTTCAATGGTAAAATGGCTACAAGAATGCACTTGACGTACAACAATTTTGAACAATAGCAGAAAGATACTTTTCTGTTGTGTCGGGATGACATGCCTCATAACTAAGACCTAATTGATCATATGTGTTAATGGTCGCTTTTCTTTTAGTTCTTGCATTAATGAGCAATTTGATTTGGCAGATGCATTGGTGCCTTATGTTCCAATTTGTATCATACATTTACTTTTGTATTAGTGATTTTTCCGTGAATGGTTATTGCTTAAAAGTTGAATGCAATAAATCAGTGTTATCTTCTCCTTGCAGATTCTGAACCTGTATAACTTAATCTTGTACAACCATTTCAAATAATATGGTTCTCTTGTTGACTGAAAAGATAAAACCTAAACAATAAGCAGGATTTATTAATGTTTGTGAGCTCATTTATTCTACAAATGAATTGGTGACCTGTGAATCTCATACGTTGCACATTATACATTCATGTTTTAGAAATAAATGCATGGTAATTATATTTTAGAAATGAATGAGGTTAAACTATATATGAAAATTCTTGTAATTGAGCAAAATCAAAGCAACGTATTAGAGTTCAACATAAATAAATATTATAAAGAAGAAATTTAAATCGCATCCACAATTAAAAATATTTTCAAGCACATCAACAAAACACAAAGTTTATCACAATCACAAACAGCACAACCAAAATAGCCATGTGAAAAAAAAAAAAAAAAAAAAACTATATCTAATCATTACACAATCAAATTTAGAATGGTTTCATTCTTACATGAATTTGAGTGACTGACATGGAAACGCATCTAACTTGATTTTAATATATATATATATATAAATTTATTTAATTTGATTTTTTCTAATTTCTTAAGGATATATATCTATATATCTACAGTTCTTTGTAGAAGTGACTTTCTAACCCAAAAAACATAACAAACTTCCTGTATCGGAAAATTGATATAAATAATTGGATAATTATTAATTAAGTTTTTAGAGACCAAATAGATTTTAATAATTAGCGTAATTTAGAAAAGAAGTTTCCTCCCAGTTCCAAATGTTGCCCCACATTTTGAAATTGAAATCGGTTACCCACGCGTTTCCCTTTCTTATTGCTAGCTTTCACATTTTGCAAAAGTCTTCCCTCCAATAAATTTAGGCATTCATAAAGAATTAGTGAAGTAAATAGGACGTTTCGTCGTGTTATCTCAAGGCTCCAATCGATTGTGGCTCGAAATCATATTCTTAATTCAATAATTTCACACCTTAATCCAAACTATTACATACAAGTTTTTATTCAATTAACTTGTTTGATATAATTTTTAAAAAGAACAAAAATAAAAATGTGTTTGATTGTAACTGTTTTTAATAACTTTTTTCTATTAAAAATTTACTAATAATGAATTATTATTTAAAATATTGATATATGTTAATTAACTACAAATTTATATTTAAAATATTTTAAGTAATGTATTTTAATTAAATAAAAAATTACCGTATGGTCATTAGAAATTTAAGTTTAGAAAGAGATATTATAAATGTAATAAATTATAAATTTTTAAATTTTTAAAATATGTTTAAGATAATAAAAAATAATTTTAGAATTGTTAAGATAAGCATAAGGTAGTTTAAGATAAAATTATTTTTCTATATATGGTATAAAAAATTTATAAATAAAATAATTAATTTTTAAAATTTAGATCCTATTAAAAATATAAGTAAAATAGTTTTAAATATAAAAAATATAATTAAGACGAAAAAGAAAAAATGTATGTGAATTTGATTCAAATACACTAAAAGAAAAATTAAAAAAATGAATTTTTTTCTTTTTTTCATTTTTCACTATCCAAAAATTGTTTTTGGATAAATTCAACTAATTTAAGTAAATGCGAGAATTTATTGTATTTATTATTTTTGAAAATACAAAATCATATCTAAATACAATATCAAACAGGCCTTACAATTTTTGTAGAATTTAAATTTGTCTATAGCAAATTTTATTTATATAGAACTGTGTGTTTATAGAGCTTTGTGTTTAATTTAAATTTTTTATTTTAGCAGTTTTTTATAATATATAATAATTTATTTTCTTCAACAGACAATACTTCTTTTAGAAATGATCTTTGTTTTTCCTTCCATAATTTGAATTTTGGCTCTTAAACCTTTTTTTTTTTTTACTATCTTGGTAATAATTTGATCTGTAAATTTTACTTTATTTGTTTTGCATGTGATTTCAAGTTCCATCCATCTATAACTTTATCCAAATTTATTGTTAGCAATTTAATTTGAATAAATAATATTTTTATTTCTAAAATTTTTTTAAAAATAATAAAATAAAATAAATTATTTCAAGTTTAACCTTTCAGTTTGAAATATATTAGAAATGAGGACCTGATTGCTAATAATGAATAAAATATATTCAATTTCATTAATTAAGTTTAAGAATTAAAATAATAATATCCTAACAAAACAAACTAACGGAAGTTTAAGTCACGATATCTTCCTATTCTTTTAGAATATAAGGGGATATTATTATGTTTTCTCAAAATTTAAGAAAATACCTTTTTATTTTCTCAAAACTCAATAAGATATCTTTTTATTTTCTTAAAACTCAACAAATATCTAATACTTTAAAAATTAAAAGGCTATTTACTCTTTCTCTAAAACTAGGGGATATATTATAATATCCTTAATTTTTATTTTCAAAGGATATTAACACATATCTTTCTTATAATTTGAAATTTTAACACAGAGAAAAAAAATATAAAAAAATGCACACTTTTCCCTATGACTGTTAGTTGACCGTCTGCTACCAAGAAATTGACTATAATGCCCATTTAAGTGTTAAATTTTTGCTCTTTTTGTCTTATGTTTAACATAGGCGAGCCCGCCCATTCCTTTTTGAAAGCTCACAAACTAATAAATTTACTATGATACCCTTTTTAAGTGTTAAACTTTGGCTCCTTTTCTTTTTCTTAAGTTTAACACAAGCAAGCCCCCTTACTCCTTTTTGCAAGCGCACAAACTGAAGCTCATTATTTCCAGCCACCAAGTCCAACATTTCATTTAGGAAAAAACCAAATCTGCTAGTTGGTCAACACCCATCAACCAAAACTTTCAAAGATATTGTAAATAAATTAAGAAGATCAAATATTCTAAATAAACAAGTAATAGAAAAAAATTACTCATTATCTTTAAATAACATAAAATAGTACATCATCGCTGCAAATCGTAGGGATCTTAGTAGTGTATAGTATACAAAGAAGCCACCATTAAAAAAAATTAAAAGTTAAGTGACAACCAAAATCAAATGTCAAGCCATCAATAAAACCACTTTAAATGATCAAAATCAATATATTGACAAGGTTCAATCTTTGATGAAAAATGTAAAGCTCTTTGGTTCAATAAAATTAGGACATTTACTAATATCTTCTATACAAAAATTCTACAATTCCATTAAAAGCAATAAGAAATATTCTTATATATCACGTCAACACTTTACATTTATCATCAAAGCACTAAAATTTCTCTAATTCTGGGATGAAAATTTAAGTAATTCATCAAACTAACATGGAACTCAAAATTAAATGCAAAACTTGTAACATAATAAACAATAAACTAATCAAGCACTAAATAACACTAGTAAAATTAAATGGCGAAGGATTATAATGGATATCGGTACCGTTCCATCTGGATTGAGAAGTGGCTTGAAGAACAGCTTCAAGGTCATCATTCCTTGCGCAAACCAAAATGGGTCCATCAAAATCTAGGGACATGGACTCCCCTTTCTTCACTAACAATTCCTAACCGATATCCATTTCCTAACTATTAACCTAGGTGACTCATTTTCAGAGCTTTCAAAGATAGCTAGAAGAAAAAGATTGGTGTAGATGGCTTTCAAGGACAGGTGTAGCTCCAAGAAGCAACCATAGCAACCATGGACAACTGAAACTTGTGCTAGGACAACTCCTACTTGTGCTATTTTCTCCGCAAGATGACATTAGTTGTTGAAGCTTGTTTGTGGCATGACGAGAAGAGATGCTTGTGAGTAATCTAGCTTCTCATCAGCTGTAAATAGGGAGATAAACTCGCGGATTCATCATTTGAAGAAGCGCAGAAAACAGCGCAGAAATTAGACAAAGATCGTCTTCTTGGTTTGAATCTTCCTGGAAAATTTTATTTTGGTCCCCTAATTGTAATATATTGCCATTGAATAAGAAAACTCAGATGATATCAGTGACAAAGAATGGGCTAGGATCAACCAATTAACATGTAGTACAATTCAACTGTGTCTCACTAAGAACAAAAGTATTTGTTTGCGAGAGCGACACGTGCAAGCAAGTTATGGAAGGAGTTGGAAAACAAGTTCATGAAGAAAAGTAGTTAGAATGAGCTATACATGAAAACTCGGCTATACCGCTTCTAATATGAAGCGGGTACTACTATGGCTAATCACATGAATAGATTTGACTTGCTTGTAACGAATCTATTGAATTTGGACAAGAAATTACAGGATGTCGAAAAAGCTTTAATATTGTTAGCTTCTTTTCCTGATGAATATAATCTTCACATAGCCACCTTACTTCATAGAAAAGAAACTATAAATTTTGATGAAGTCAATGCTGCTTTGTACTCTAATGAAATAAGAAAGAAGAGTAAGCAAGAGAATAGGCATACAATAGCAAAGGCTTATGTAGTTAAGGGTCGTGATCAAAGCTGTAACCCAGAGAAAAGAGGAAGATCTTTTTTAGTACCAGACATTATTCTTATGAAAATGCACATATTTTGATAGTTCATTCGTATATTAAAATTTTTAACCTTTTAATTTTTTTTAACATAAGAAAATTGATAATTTTGGTCATTAAATACCTCCTTCCTATCTCAAAACTCTGTCTTTAGATTATTTTAGAATATGTATCCTAATTTTATAATTGTCACGTCATTCACACATTTTTTACTTTCTTTAATAGCATTAATTTTTATATTTTTATGCTATTAACATCATCTTGCCATGTTAATTTTTGTTGAATAATTTTCATTAAAAATTTGTGTTTCTAGTACTATTTTAGGACTATTTATTTAATCAATTTATTTAGTTATTATATAAATTTATTAGTCAATAAAACTATTTTATTTTTATTTTTAATAAAATTATTAATATTTTATTTTATTTAATTATTGAAATTTATGTAAAGGATACCATCCATCTTTACCTAAACCCTTTAATATCTTAATTTTTAATAAATGACTAAAATTAAAAATAATAAAGCACGTATTCGATATTTCTCAACTTCTGTACAATGACTTTAACTAAACAAATTTTTAAAATTAGCGACAGAATTTAACATATACTAGTAGTGATTTTATTGATCGCAAACAACTTTATTTCTTAACTTTATATGCTGCACGGTGAGCACAATTTTTTCGTATCATCAAAATTCTTCAGTTATAATTTCACTTTCTAAATTTATATATGCAACTACCAATATTAAATTTATACAAATAATTAGGGAGGCCGTCAATCAAGAATTTGAGATTATGTCTCGTCTATTTAAAATAGATATATCTCAACAATTCAAGTAAATTTTCATCTCGTCTATCACTGCTGTTGGGGTAAATTTTCAATTTTTATTATTTAATTTGAGCTAAGGGAAGCCAAGTCATTATAAATTATAATTTACAAAATAAAAAATTTACCATATAATTTACAAAATAAATTGCAATTATGGAGATTGTTATCTTTACAGGTCTAATAATTTCACTAAAATCTCAAACTCGCATTTGAACTTAATTACACTCTAATTTCTTGTTGAAAGAGAACAACTATATACCATTTACAATTATGAAATAATGCTAGACTCAAAATAAAATAGCTGCATGTCTTCCAATTTGTCATCCTTGTAACGACGCAAATTGCCATGAAAAATTTTTCATATGTCTCCTTAAAAGAAAAACGTTTGCATACAGAAATTAAAAGGTTGAAGATTCAGTATTGATCTAAACTTTTGTTTGAGCAAACACGTGTGTTATATAGTTAACAAATCAAAATATGATAAGAAACAAATTTTAATTACAAATTCATTAAAATATACACATTTTTTGAGCAAACACATTTGTTGTAATTTGATTAAAATCATAGTTAATATGAAATCTATATCTTAAAATATATTTGTGTAATTATGATGTGGGTGAAATTTGTACTGCACATGACAGACCTTTTTCCCTAATAAAGAATTTTTTTGCTTATAAAAGAAATTCATTAATGAAAATTTATGAGGTCACCTGTTACAAGATTGAAAAAATAATTTATTGTTTGGAGACAGATAATTTTTTATGCTTTATTAGATGAAAGGGATAATTTTAATTTTATGAGCGCTATATTACATGAAGAAATTTCAAGAACTAGCACCTTAAGTTATTAATTCTTACAATGAAATAAAATATCATTTAACATATACTTTTACAAATCAATCAATTTAATACTAACTTATTGAAATTATTTTTCTTATTAGTTTTAATTTTAAAAAAATCAATATCCATTTTCAATCTAATTATTGATAATTCATGATTTATGAATTAATTTCCTCCAAAATTCTATTTAGCATATTTAGTGTTTATTATTCCTTTCAAAAGAAAATCAGATAGAATAATTACCCTCTAACCTTGTTAAAAATAAAATAGAGGCATTAATAATAAATATAAATTAAGAAACGCATGTGAAAAGTCATTCCTAATGTCATAATGCAAATATTGTGATTGTTCATTTGTTTCTGTTCTCTTTTGGCTACCTCTTAAGTTCGGATCAGCAAATAATCCTAATTCATACAAAAAGTATTTGAAAGAGATATTTTAAGTTATATAAGTTTATCCATCTTAACCAAAACTATTTTAAATATAAAATAATAACATTTTATATTTATAAATTACTAAAAGTTGCAATTTTTCTAAAAATTTAGTTAACATGAACAAGTTTTCTGAAAATCTAGTTAACATGAAATTTATATCTTAACAAGGTTTATGTCTTGTATATTTATGTAATTATGATGTGAGTGAAATTCTACTGCATACGTATTTTTGTACAATTTTTGTAATTTTGCTTAAAAAGAAATTTATTAATGAAAATTTATGAGATTGACTGTTACAACGTTGAAAGAATAATAAATTGTTTAGAGAAAGGCGAAAAAAAAGTCAACAAGTTAAAAAATTCCAAATTTATTTGTCAATTAGAGAAATTTAATGATAGAAAAATTCTATGTGTAAGAAAAATAACACAATTTTTTATGCTTGATTACATGAAAGAGGATTAATTGTAATTTTATTCATTTTGACAATTCCTTTTATACAGATTAATTATAATATTATTTATTTCCATATATAAGTTTATAATAAAATAAAATATGGTTTAATATTTTATTTCTTATAAAATCAAATCAATTAAATACATAATAAAACTCGTATCTTCTTGTCATTTTTTCTAACTTATTAGAATCATCTTTCTTTCTTATTTAACGTATTTTAATAATAATTATTTTTTTAAAAAAATTAATATCTATTTTCAGTTTTTTATGAAAAGAATTAACATATATGTAATCAATCTACTTATTTATATAACTCATGGATTTTACCAGCACCACCAACGGAGGATTACCATATATCGTTTGGGTCTCATAAGGATTTACGAGGAAGTCGGTGAATATGGGAGGTTTATTTGGTCTGCTGAGAATGGGATAAAAATTTAAACTCTTTCACAAATGTTATTGCCCTCAATAAAAATGTAGGTTTTGCATTTGAAGCTAAAAAAAAGAAATAACTCATAGTTTACAAATTAATTTCCTCCAAGATTCTATCTAGCTTATTCAGTGTTTATTATTCCTTTCTAAAGAAAATTATATAAACATATTACCCCAAACCTTGTTAGAAATAAAATGGAGGCATTCATAAAAAATATAAAAGAAATGCATGAGAAAAGTCATCATAATGTGATAATGCAAATGTTATGATTGTTGATTTCTTTCTCTTTCTCTTTTGGCTCCTTAATTTTTCCTATCTTTTTCTTTATAAGTTCAAAAGTAATTCATTTATTTTCTCTCATTCATGTTCATTAAAAACTTGTATTTTAGTTGGCATTTCTATATATATATATTTTTATTTTCTTATGAAAGACTTTTACCAATTGATTAAGAAGCTTTTGTCTATCAGTCCATCAAGCAAATTAAATGTAAAATGAGAACTATTAACTATCCATAGTTGTTTTTATTTAAGAGGATTCCCATTTTGTAATCTTGTAAATTTAATGATTTTAATTTTCGTGGTTAAAATAATTCATTTATTCCTTCTTTTGTGTGTAAGAATATAATACACATTTCATATGTTCACTCAACATACTAATTAATTTGAAGCAACTAACAAATGTCTAGCTAAAATGATATATGTATACCTTCTTTTTATTTTTAGGGTTAAAATGATAAATAACATATATATGAGTGTTCTATTTGATGAAGCAGCTTCAATAATCACAACTATCTAGATTCTTTAATACCTGTAGTTAAATATACTATCCTTTAATAGTTAGATAAATTTTATGATAAGATGAGATGAATTTATAGAAAACAAAAACATTAAACAAATAATTATAAATTACTTTTTAAAAATTATAATAAGATAAAGATGAATTTATTAACTAAATTTAATATTAAAATAATAATTATCAATTAAATTTTAAATAATTTTAATTTAAATATACAATTGAGTAATATGATAATTCATTATAAATAATTGATTACGTATAATTATTTAAAGTAAAAATTAAAATAAAAGTACATAAAAAAATGGAGTTGTGTAGCTATCAATATTGAGTTTGTGACAGAATATTACTCCAATAATTCGAGAGTAAGGCTTCTCTTGTTCAACAAAACAATGGAGTCATCATTTTAAATAAGATTTCTTTCTTTACTTTCTGCTCCATGTACTTTTCACAAAACTAAATAAATTTAATAATAATTACAAATGGTAATTAATTTTTAGGAATTTTTTCCTACTTACAAAATGAAATAATTAGTGATACATAAACCTTGTGCTTTTGTTCAAAATAGTAATTAATAAAACTTGGTAAAGTTTGAAAGATTGATGATTTACAAAGTAGCATTTCCATTACTGAATGACTCAACAAATATTTAAGTGCATTAAAGTGTTGAAATGGGTGGCACAAAGAAAGGAAAGTTTGAACAATTTTATATATAAACTAAGGATTAATTGCTTAATGTTGAATGCATTAGATTAAGGTTATTTTTAAGTTTTTTTATATATAAACTAAGGATTAAGTTTGAGCAATTATTCATTCTATTTAAGTAATTATTTTTTAAGTTTTTTCATTTTTTGGGAGATTATTTTAATTAAATTATATATACAAATAAATTATTTTTTCTAAGGAAATATACATTACAAATTATATACATAAAGGTTTAATTTTGTCTTTTTATTATATAAGGTTATTTTTATCTTTATACACATAATATTAATTATAATAAAGGTAAACGTGCAATTTTACCATTTTTTATTATCTTTAACGACTGTTTATTGTTAAAAGGGACATTGTTGATGATTTTTATAAAATTAAGGTTATTCGTTAAGATTGCAAATAAATGAGTGAATAAAGTTGAAAATTATCCGAGAAATATATGTATAAAACATTGTGAATAAGAAAATAATAGGAAAAACTACATAAATCATGCTTCAAGTACATTATATCAGTTAGATGAAATTTTAATTTGATTAACAATTCAAAGAGCAATACTATTTCAAATTGAAACAACACTGTAAAATATTATCTTTTTTTTACAATTATATTGAATTGAAAGAGTGTCTTTGTATATTTAAATAAGGAGAATGCCCATTGGCCCATTTATTTTTAAATTAATACTCCATTGCCTTCCTATATTTTTTCTAATACCACATCATCTCCCTAACTCTTTTATTTTTTTCAGTGTTCGCCCTTTGATTCAATTAGTTTACAAAATACTAAAATTAAAAATATTTGAAATATTAAAAGACAAAATTGGAACTCAAGAGAGTGATAAAATATTAAAAAAAATATAGGGAGTAATGGGATATTAATTCAAAAATAAGGAGGGGCAATGGGTATTCTCCCTTTAAATAAACACCTTTTACAATTATTATTTACTTTTTATGTTTAAATAAAACACATATATACTATTATTTCCATTTTATATTTATATAGATATCTCCTCACCATTTTGAATTTTGAAAATATTAAAGCACAAATTAGATCAAATGACAAAAATTCTTACAATTGAGCAAATCAAACCAATGTAGACATGTTCATTTATTACTTTTTTCTCCGATGCTCATATAAACAAAATATGTAATAAATAGTAATTCTTTTTTACTAAAACAACTGTTTGAATGATTTTTTTTTATATAAATAGTAATAATATATTATTGAAATATTAGAGAAAAGTGAATAAAGAGCAACTAGAAGGTTTAGAATCGTTTGAATCATTTAGAATCGTTTGAATCATTCAAATAAATATTATTCAAAGAAACTTGAGTCATATCCACAACCAAAATTCATTTGAATCATATTCAAAAACAAAAATAATTTAATTCAATTCAAGAAAACAGAAAAATTAGAATAATTATAGTACAACTAAATAGCGAAACCGAAGCATGGTGGTCCAACAAAGGGAAATTTCAAAATGGAAACCTACATCTAATGATTAAAGAATCCAACTTAACAATTTTTTAACTTGCCATAAAAATGATGTTTTATTTTGCAAGCTGCACTAAAAACTAAATTCCTTACATTTTCGAAGCTAACGAATTCTCAAGCCACCCCAAGGGGGATTAGGTGGCTTTCAACGAGGAACTATTCCTCCTTGAGGCCAGATTACCACTGTGGCCTTACTTTGCTATCTTATTTTATGGTTTTGGGATTCCTCCCTATCATCTAAACTTGAATGGCTGGTGAACTATCATGTGGTTGTATATGATTTGCGCTATGGCCAAGCAAACTCCATCGACCATCAGTGAGATTCAACATCTATTATTACTTAAAAAAGGGCCGAAGAAACACGTAAGTTTCCATTATCTTCAAGCTCGCACCAAAGCTAACAGATTAATTACGAGTAACCCATTTTACAATAAAGATTAGAAGGGTAGATGGTTTTATGCAAGCAGAGATTAGTGCCAATCCTCGCTGGTCGGGATGAACATACATGGCTCCATGCCCTATGCATTTAAACCTGTCCTCCGTAAGTGTATTTGATAGAATCAACATGATGTGCTAGATTTTTCGTGCATAATACAATCACTAATGGTCTTCATCTCTTGTGCAGTCGCTTGAGGTTCAAAGCCTGACCTAACCGCCCCTCTTTTGTTGAAGATTAGCGTGAGGCATACGAAATAGGCTGATTAAAGGACTTTACTTTTCCCCTACCAACTTATAGGCTTTGATCTTGTCAAGATTGCCAATACCCACAAAGAGCTTGAAGTTACTCTCACGACAGAGAAACGACTTGCCTTAGAGGCTAATTGAGATGACTCTGCCACCAATAAAAGTGAGTATTTTGCTCATCCCTCTTCAAAATACTTCTATTTCTATTTATTTCTTGTATAAGTCCCCATTTCATTTTTTATACCTTATAGGGAAGATGGCTTGGAAAAGAGGCAAGAGAAAATTCCTAAGCTTATTAAGTTCTGTCCTCTCTTCATTGGGTACTCTTCAATGCAAAACAAGCAAGAACCTTCGAAGAAGCCTGAACAGGACAAGGGCAAGTTGCCCAAAAAAAAAGCAACTGATCGAAAAGCAAAGGGGTAAAAGGTTGATTAAGGTTCCAAAAAGGACAAAAAAGAACTTCTCTAGAACAAAGGAAAGTGCTCAGCAGAGGTTTCTGAAGACGTTGAGGAAAGGCCAGCCAAGAAACAACATACTGAGCAAGGAAAGGAAATCATTGAAGTAGACGATCCCTCTTGGACAGACATCTTAGAGAAGAAGAGAGAAGTCTTCGAGCACTTGATCCCTTCTTTTAACCATTTAGTTGTTACGAACGACTCTTCCTTGTCCTCGAAGGTGGAAGCCACCAATACTGACACTATTTTGGAGAAGATACATGAGCAGCTTGGTAGGATAATTACCCCTAATCTTCTTATTCTTTACCATTCCTTTACCTTGAACATTGATAGTGTGAAGTAAAGCTCCATTACAAATGTGAATATGTATAAGTCTATAGACCAACTGACTTTGAAAAAAAGTTTATTAGTCGATAAGCTAAAGGAATCGGAGAAGCGAGAAGAGAGTTTATAGGCTTAGCTGAGTGGGGAAAAAAAGAGATGAGCAGGGGAGCGCAATGCTTTTGAAGACAAAATCGCTAACCTTAAAGCTCAAATATCCTAGCTTGGGTCTCATGCAACTAACCTAGCTTATATTAACAAGGATCTAGAAGATAAACTCTCTCAAACTTAAGCTAAAATTGAGTTACAATACGATGCTTCAATTAAGGAGGCATTAGAATTAGCTTGCGAGATCTTCCAGAAAAAGTATGAAAAGCTTGACTTAGATTAGCTTTATGACAAGGTTGAAATTCCCTAACCTACTAAGCTAGAAGTTAGAGATCACAAGAAAGAGGATGGTAGAGAGCCTATTCAAAACTTGACCTTACTCAGTTTTGGCTGACCACGTCTCGTCCTACGACTTTGACCTTTAACACCATTTCTTCTGCAAAGGATACTTAGTCTTTATTTCTTCTATACTTTGAAGTTGTAAATAATTGAATTTTCATTATTAGTGGAAATGTGTTGGCTGCTAATTGTTTTACTAAATCGATTTTTCTTCAAAGTTACTTTTGTATAATTAAGTAATTTGCTGAAACAGCTTGAATTTTGGCTCTATCCAAACAATATAGAGTATGTATCATGAATCTTTCGAATGAATGTGAGACTTGCTAGTTTATTTATCTTAAATTAAGGTTTGGTCAATGATTTCCTTGAAATAAAGAAAATTATTATTATTTAAACCAAACCTGAGATTAGGGTTGATTTTGTGATGTTCTCTTGAATAAATTTTTACTGTTTATTTTAAGTGAGATTAGATCTTTTTGTGATAATAATGTTTCAGAACAACAAAATTTATTACTTTCAATGCTTGTTGTTTAATCTGAATTGAGGTCAAACTTTGTTACAACAATTCTTGAATAGAACTAGAATTTAACAACTTCTTAACTACTGGTGTTTGATCTGAACTGAAATCAAATCTTTTTATAACAACCCAAATGATCATGGTACGATCTAAATTGAGGTCAGATCTTTTTGGTAAGTAATCTCTTCAAGGGAAATACTTCTGCAACATCTCAGCGTTCAACGACTTCTTAACTTCTTTCCCATTTGGGTGTTGTAACTTATAAATTGTAGGTTTAACGATCCTGATCACGCTATATAGTCCTTCTCAATTAGCTCCTAAGGCCCCTTCACTAAGTATTTTAATGTTTTAGGTAACTCATCATAGAACTAAATTACCCTCCTGAAAAGCTTTTGAACAAAATTTTTTATTGTAATATTTCGCCACCCTTGATAGGCAACCATCATAATGAGCACCTGATCCCGTTTTTCTTCTACCAAATTCAAACTTAACTTTATCGCCTCATCATTCTTAGACTCGTCAAAGTACTTGACTCTAAACAAGGGTACCCTGATTTTCACTGATATTATCGCTTTAAAATTGAACGCTAGTGAATATGGTGTTTCGCCGGTCGCTATTCTCACTATCATGTAATAAACCCAAAGGACTTGAGGTAATTCATCCACCCATCTCCCTTTCTTAGTCACTTCTTTAGTGCTTTCTTAAGAATTTTATTTACTGCCTCCACCTATCCATTTGCTTTGGGATAAGCAGGAGACATGAACTTAAGGTCAATATTCAAGTCAGCGCAAAATTCTTTGAATTTTACATTATCAAACTACTTGTCATTGTCAACTATAAGTATGCAAAGGATCCCAAAATGGTAAATTATGTTTCTTGCCATGAAAGTAATGGTCTTTTTCTCTATTATAGTAGCCAGCGGCTTTGCTTTTGCCCATTTTGTAAAATAGTTGACAGCAACAATTGCATACTTCATTTGAACAAGTCTCGCTGGCAACAGGCTAATAAAATCTAACCCCTACTGAGTAAAAGGCCATGGCTAAACAAAAAAATGAGATGCTTAAGGGGCTGTTTTTAGATCTCCCCATGACGTTGACAACTTAGACAAGATTGTGCTGTCTTTGTCGCATCCTGATACAATATCGGCCAATAATACCCTTGACGCAATGTGATATGCTAAAGACCTGTCTCCTCCATGGTCACCATAGTTACCCATGTAGACTTCTTTGAGCACATAATCTACCGCTTTCTCATCAACACACGCAAGTAAGATAGTCCAATCAAGTTTTTTGGTATCGCGAAGGTTGGTTTCTTCATTAGGGCCCTTAGGTAACAACTTCTCTATCCGAGCCTTCTCTTGCCTTTCTTTGTCCTACTTCTGTTGTTTGCTCCCTAATTTCCTTAGGGGCAATCCTTTGCAATGGATTCTTGGTAAGAAAAAATTCTCTTCATTCTCCAGAAATCCCAACTTTGCCGAACTGCATCCGTCGACATCGTCCCCCTGCATCACTCTTTTTAGGCTCTCAATTTCTCTCTCCATTACTCCTACCTTGTCTTACAAAGCTCGTACTTGCCTGTCCTTCTCCTAGCAACTTCATTCGCTTTCCCGTAATTGCTATACAAGTCGAATTGCGTTCATGTCTACTTCATGCATTACCATTTGCCCTCGGGACGATTGCAATGAGGTCGAGGGAACGTTCGAGTCTGATGAATCCTCTTTGCGGGTTTCTTTGACTAGTGACCTCTTGATGACTATTTACTCCTTAATCATTGTAAAAACTTTTTTATCGTAATTTCTCATAGACAGCACTAATTGTTGATATTAGGATTAAGAGTCTTGATATCACACAATAAAAACTTCTTTTTTACTAATAAGATTTTTATTCCTAAAATTGTATGTCTCATCAATCTTCCCATGAGTAGGGCACGGTATATATACACTGCTCTACTTTTTTTAGTAGTATTAGGAATTGGAATTTATATAGAATTCAGAGTGTATTCTACAAAATCCTAACCTACCTTAATTTAAAACTTCCAAATTTAGTTTTTTCTCTCTATAAGAATCTTTTTCTAGTCAAGCTTATTTGTGGAACGACTAACCAGAATCCTACCAAACCAACTTGATTAAGACATACTAAAACTGACTAGATATTAGGCTTTACTAGCATGAAGCTCATTAATCTTATGAGCCCGAGCCCATCTTCCCAAAAACTATTTATCTAAACCATAGGTATTTTGATTTGCAACTATAAATAATCATATTAAACATTTAAAAATCACCTAGAGTCGTAACTAATCAATTTTTTGAGGTAAACATTTTTCACCAATGAAAATAAGATCACAAATTATTTTTAGAATTATGTAAATAATCATATACCATTATTTATTCCACTGGATAATGAATTGGATTTTATCTTGAACTGACCACAAAAAAGTTTCCGTCCAACTTTTGATCCTTCGTATTCGTTTTTATTAATTAACAATTGCAGTCAATTATATTATATATATGTTAACAACATAGATCATTTATTTTTTTTCTTTTATTTATTTTTTGTTTAAATAATTTTATTTTAGTGTCCATGCCTTCATTTATTTGATAATACAAACCACTCATGCATGAAGCCCATTACCATGGGTAACCATTTCATTAAAAAAAAAAAAGTCACGTATTAAATTATCGATTTTCAATTTAAATGATTATTTTTTAAGCGATTCCATGATAATATCAAAATATGTGAATATAATAGAGGTACTTTATTAAATTTTTTGTTTTTACCAATCTCAACGTCAGATATATTAAAATTGAACTAAAAGTAATGGGATATTTGAGGTTATCTTTTTGCACTTAAAGTTATAAATACTTTTAAACTCTCCTTCATTCTTCCTTTTCCCACATTTATGTGGAATCGAGTATCTTTCAGCATATCTCTTTCTCTCCATTTCTTCAATTAATCACCAAAAAAAAGAAAAAGAAAACCACTTATCTTTATTGCTGTCATAACCTCAATATTCCAATTTCTAATGATAATTATCAACTAATTAGTCCCTCAAAAATGTATGGATGCACCAATAATAAACTTATACAAATAATTAGTCAAATACTATTTCAATTAAATACTTTAGATTAAGTTATTAAAATAGACACATATCAATAATTTAGGCAAATTTTAAGTTATTGTATAACAATTAATTCTCATCAATGGATAAGGAATTATAATTGCTAAAATTCAATTGCCTAATAAAATTAAGTGTTCGTTTGGTTTGACCTTTTTATTAACTAAAAGGATTTTTTTTAATAATAAAAAGGCTTTTTAAATTTTTTTAATGTCGTTTGGTTAACAATAAAAAAGAGTTTTTAGAAATTAAAAAAGTTATTTTCGTTCTATTGAAAGAATCCCAAAATTTGAATTTTTGCCAGTAGAACCTTTTCAACTTTTTTAAAAGATAAAATTATCTAAAATAATTTTATTTTATTTTAAAAATTTTACGTAATTTCTTTAAAATAAAATATTAAAAATCTGTTTATTAAAGTAACTACTCAAATTTTTCTCAAAAATCATTTGTGATAATCAAACAATTAATAAATTTTTGTTAAAAACTCTACTCATAAAAGTTCTACAGGTAAAAGTTTTACTTTAAAAAGATTTATTTGAAAAGTTATACCAAACGGACCCTAAGTGGGTTGTACAACAATTTTACGAAATGATTCAACGATGACATAGAACTATTGAAAAGTTATAATTTTACATAATTTAATTTTCTTAAATTTAATTTTCTCTAATACCTCAACAAAAAATGAATTTGTATTAAATTAATTGGACGAAACATATTTTGGTTTAACAATAGTTTACGTCTAGTTTAAAATTTAGTAATAACAAGGTCTAAAATATTGAGAAGTTGCTATGTATTATAAAATAAATTGAAAAAAAAAAAGTTCAAAGTGGTTGGGACATGCATATCTAACTGCTCTTCTTCATGCAATATATTGTTGTATTTCATGAATACAATGTTGTATTTATAAAATTAACACATATGATCAATGTCTTTAGTAAAAAAAGAAGAGAATTCGCAATGTGTATAAATTTTATTTGAAAAATAAATCAATTTAGTATTTATATCACTATCATTTAAAATTTTATTTGGAAAAATGTTAATCTAACTTATATTGTATGATGTATTCGTGTAACAAAAAGCTAATATTACCTATTATAGATAACTTTCTAACAATATTACATAAATAATTGGCTTAACTATATTTGGATATACAAAATTAATAATTAGCTTAACGTCAGCTAGATATTATAAATATTGAAAGATTAATTGGATATGTTTCAAGTGTTCTCAAGTGACGTGGAAGTATTTATTTGTCATTTGCCACATCACTTCACTTACTAATCCCTTAAATAGTTACAATAATCCTTTCACATAATTATAGTAATTTTTTTAAAAGTATCATATAATGACAAATCTCTTATATATCTTGCTAAATTCGTACTAAATTAATTCTGAATGACTAATTGATTTATTTTGTTTTGCTAGAGTTGAAGCCTAAAGTTAATTGTTGATTTTTCTTTCTTTATTCTTTAGCCTCTTATTGATTTTTCCTCTCTCTCTTCTTTTTTAATATATTGTATTGATTTACTAACAAATTTTATACCAAAATGATTAAAGTGCCTTTATTATTTGTAAGCAATTGATTTATTTTTTTATACAAAAATTAGAATTATCTTTATTAATTAGTTAAAAGAACATTGCAATGTTTACAAATTGTTGACAGACTTATCCACACAAAATAATATGGCAGTAGTATATTATTGCTACATGTCTTATGTTCTAATGCAAATAAAAAAAAAATATTGCGACTTCAGTTTTTGTGAGTTTGTATACTTACCATAATGAAAAGGGAAAATAAAATTTGCACTACTAAATTTTCACTTACTATTTCTACCCCTTATTAGAATTAAATATTTTAAAATAATCTGTCATCAAAACGATAAAAAGATACTGAAACTAATACTGACATATTCAAAAAATACTTGATATTTCACTGAAAAATGTGTTGAAAAATATATATATTAAAAAAATTTTCTCCATTCATTTTTAATTTCTTATTAAATGTTTGTATTAATATTATTTTACTCCTTATATTATCTTTTATCCATTTTTTTTCTGACCACTTTCTTTGTTGCCAAACAATAAATACATTTGCGGCTTGCTGCTTGCTACATGTTTGATGACGTGTTACTGCCTTCGGTTGTTGATAACTATGATAAAAAAATTTAAAATATGTAATATATTTTTATTGAATGATTTTAAATTTGAATAAAACTGTATAATTAAAGTGTTTCTGATACATAATTAATTGAAATGGAAGATAATAAAATAGATTATTTATAAATTTTTATTTTTGAAAGTTGATGTGTGAGTTCAGATTAACAGAACGTAAAGCTTCATGTACATGTGATTGCATTACAGCGAAAAGAAGTCAAGAAGAGAGTCGACAAACAGAAGCCCAAGATACAGAAGTAAAATAAGGTTGGTACTAACTTTCTGATACAGAGGACCTAAAATCAAGCCTATCCCACTGAGAAAATGGCTTCAATTATGTCATGCTTTGTAGAGGTTAGGTCAGATTTTCATCCTTCACTGTATGTCTCTTGTCTCTTAAGGTGATGCAGAATAGTGAGATCCGTACATCAGTGTTGCTCGTTACAGATCTTCATGGTGGAAATTGTCCTCAACAAATCCGTAACCTGAATATACTCAAAGTTAGTAAAGACTTCACAGTAAAGGCTAATCTTTTTGTAAAAATAGAGAAGAAAACCTGAATTATTCATGGGGTGGGTTTCCAGCAGCCTCAGACTCAGGTTCATTGATATAAAGAAAGTCCTTTTGATTGATAGAAACCGCATGTTCAGAGCAATATCTTAGTACCTGTGAATCTAAAAGCATAATGGGTGTTATATAAAATAAGAGTTTGGATTTAAATAAATATTTATTTTCTAACAGGAAAAGAGAAAGACCAATCTAGCTAGCTGTCTCTTACCATCGGGTTCTCAAATTTTCCTGTAGCAGCTTGGTAAACATACTTAGGATCCCTGCCTTTTCAATTACAACACTTCTCTTGACCCTTGCATTCTTCACAATTAACTTCGTAGAGTAGCTGAATTGCCCACTTACTGCTATCTGCTCCAAAATAACAATCATTCATAGGGAACCAAATGAGGAATTAATTAAGTTAGAACGGCGGATCTTGGTAGAGACTTAGCCATTATGAGGTTATCACCTTTTGCTCGTCCTTTTCAAGAGCATCAATCTTCGATGGTATCAGTTATTGCAGAAAACAGTAGGCTGCAGCCACTACTTGCAATACATTCCTCCACTGTTGCCTAGGAAAGATTCATAATATTCTGAATGGGAGCATGACTTCAAGTAAGATGAGAGAAGATGCAGAAGTGAAATTAATGCAGGAAGTAGAATGTCTTCGTTGCTTTTAGAGCATCTTATACCTTCGGTTTTTTTTTTTTTTTTTTCCTCAACCTGGATGTGTAACACTGATATAACGGAAAAAGAGAGAAATCAAATTCTATGTATTAGTAAATGAGACAGAGAACTTGGTACTGTGCAGGAGCTAGTAAATCTAAGAGTTACCTGAATCAAAGCAAGACCCCCTGAAAGTTTAGGATTCTATTGATCTTTCATTAAACTTCTCTTTTCCATAGTCCTGATCGGCTGCCTGCATCCCTTCCATGACCAAATTTATCACTCTGTTCTGCTGTCTGACATCCTGGTTGACATTTCTGCTTATGCCCGCAAAATTGTAAAACTATTACACAAATATTAGTTTCTGAAAAACAGAAAGCACACAATTGGTGCAGGAGAAGAAATAACAAGAATGCGATATGACGGTGACCTTAATTTCAAGCGGATGGATTGTCAAGGAAGAAAGACGTGGCATACAATCTTCTCCATTTCTATCAATCCCGTAATCCCACTCTTCGAGTCTTTTCATTAGCAGAAATTCAAGCGATTTCAATTAGGCAAAGGCAACAACAGATGAAGACGATTCATTATCTTTTCACACCCTACATTCCGCATAACTTGAGTCTTACAAGGGACGACAGCTTCCCCAAAGGTAGATGCAGACAATTTCTGCACAAGACCAGATTTAAAACCTTCAGATTGGTTAATGACATCATCCAACTTGGGAATACAGTGTTTCACTCCTCTTTTTCTTCATTGTCTAGCTAAAATATTAGTAAAAAAAAGGATTCGGAGTTAGTAAGTAAATTAGAATAATTATTTATCTTCAAACTATTACTTTTAGATTAATAAGTTCTGCCAAGATGAAAAATATCAGTGTTTTGCTTCTTTTGATCGAATATGCAGGATCAAAATTTAATAAATCTTCTTTTGATTGAAACCAAAAGCTACACAGAAATTTTAACAACATAGATAATGAAATTCCAACTACCTCTTGCAAATTTAGCTCACAATCATCTTTAAATAAATGCATAACAATGAGAAGCTAATTTCTTTTCTGTCTTCTGTTTTTAGGTTGTGGCAAAGTATGGTGTTGTCAAATCATGGAGAATAACAATAAACTAAAGAACAAACTTTGACTTACAGAAAGATTAGTATCCTTTCTCTCTGAACGATATTCGTTTGCTCTTCTGACTGAAAACATTACTTCTTGTGCCTACAAAATTGTAAAACGATTACACAGATATTAGTAATTTTCTGAAAAATAGAAAGACTAAGACTTGGTGCGGAAGAAGAAAACTAGTTACCCTTCAGGAAAGTTTGCGGAGAAGGATTTTCCCTTATCTCTAATTTCTGCAGTGTTGTTTTCTTAAGAATGTGGTCTGGCAGTGCCTTTAATTTCAAGCAGTCTTCGATTGTCAAGGAAGATAGATGTGGCATACAATTTTCTTCATTTATATTAATCCCGTAATCCCACTCTTCCCAATTCCTCATTAACAGAAATTCCAGCGATTTCAATTTGGGAAAGGCAACAAAAGATGAAGACGATTCTTGATCTATTCCGAGAAATTCACTACCCACTCTTTTCACACTCTTCATCCCCAGTAACTGGAGTCTTTCAAGGGACGGCAGCTTTCCCAGAGGAGCACATGAACACAATTTTTGCACGTGACGAGATTTAAAACCTTCAGATTTGTTAATGACATCATCCAGCTGAAGAATACAGTGTTTCCTTCATATTCAACTATATGTACTTCCTTTAAATTCGGGGGTGGTTGTAAGGCTTCAAGTAGTTCCTGGTCTTCCTCGTTGTTCCTCCCTGCTTCAACCCTATCGAAACAAAGACTCAAAACATGCAGATTTTTTCTTTTCTCAAGTTCTGATCTCTTGGCCTCACCAACATCTAACACATTACCCAGTCCAACTACACCGCAATCTTGAAGGAGATTAAAGTTTTTTAAAGATTCAAGGCTACTTGTTTTGATTCCATCAACTTCTCCACCAACAACAAATCTTCTCAGCGTCCGCAGATTGGTTAATCTGGAAATTCCTACCGGCAGGTAGGTTATTGAATGAGTGAAATCATTCAATAAATGTCTTATATTTATTAACTTTCCAATCCCTTGGGGTAATTCTTCAAGTTTTCTACAGTAACTAATGTCTAAAGTTTGTAGATTATATAACTCACACAATGTTTCGGGCAGTCCTTCAATATCTTGACCAGATAAATTAAGGTATCTCAAATGTATCAACTTTCCAACCTCTTTCGGAATCTCTTTCAAAGAACTTAACCAGTACCAGTCTATATTCATATGAAATACCCTTAAACTTGTCAAGTTATCAAATAACTCTTGCAGAACTTTACTAACCAATGAACAGTCTGCTTCTACCAATGCACCACGAATTAGGAGGCTACGCAATCTTTTCAGCCTACAAATGGAGTCCGGGAATGGAAACTTTTCACCAAGAGTTACCAGAGAATGAAAGATGTTTTTCTGAGGTAAGAGTATTTCTTCAAGACCACTGAGTTCTTCTATTGCAAAGCATTCTCCCTTACTAATAAATTTGGCAAAGTCATGTACAATATCATGCATCTTGCATTTTACGATACAATCATCATAGCCTTTCTTAAACTCTTGGAAGAAAGAACGGGTTGCTAAGGTATCAAAATACTCCCTACCAATCATCTCCATCTCCTTATTTTGTTCTACATTAAGATAACCATGAGCCATCCATAATTTAATTAATTCATCTTTCTCTATATTGTAGTCTTTTGGAAAGACAGCACAATATGAGAAACATCGTTTAACTGTAGAAGGCAAATCATTATAACTCAACAATAAAGGAGCTAAAAGACCTAATTTCTCTAACTCCTCTAGTTTCCACAACTCACTGTCTAAAATTTTTTGCCACTCCTCTTCAGTTTTCTTCAAGCGCATGAGACTCCCTATTGTTTTTGCAGCAAGAGGTAAGCCCTTGCACTTGCCCACAATTTTTTGACCAATTCCTTCAAACCTTTGACATTCCTCGTTGGATCGACCAGAAAATGCTATCAACTTAAACAATAACCAACATGCCTCATCAGTCAATAGTGTGATAAAGATAATATCAATTGATCCCATCATTCGTGCAACTGATTCCTTACGTGTGGTAACTAAAATTTTACTTCCATGAAAACTATTCTTTAAACAATTATAGAATGGATCCCATTTTCTATAATCTTCGTTCCACACATCATCTAAGACAAGAAGAACTTTTGTCCCTCTGATAGAATCATAAAAAGCTTGCATTAGGGATTGAAATTCACCTAATTTTGAAGCACAACCATTTAGAGCTTCAAAGATCGCTTTGGCAATCCTAAACTCATCAAAAGAGTTTGATAAACAGACCCATATTACTTTCTCAAAATTTCGTCTCACTTGGTATCATTGTAGGCAAGTTGAGCAAGGGTTGTCTTCCCAATGCCTCCCATACCAACAATTGAGATGACATGGAAGCTTCTGTGTTCTTCACCACTGTCACACAACAACTTATTTATAAGTTTATTCTTTTCATCATCTCTACCACAAATTTCAGACTCATCAACGAGGGAAATACTGGGTACACGCTCTAATTTCTCATCAACACTTTTAATCACACTCATACTAAAGTTAAAATTGTTTTTTGCTTTCTCAATAACATCTAGATCAATATTGATTTCTTTTATCTTGTGAGCAATGTCCCGGCGCAAACTGACTTGTTTGAAACAAAAGCACGGTGAACTGAGGAATGAGTATACCTTCTTCTGAGGAGCGATATCATTCTCAAATCCCTCGATTTGCAATCTCAATCTTGCTGCGTTCCACTCATCCAACACATCCTCCATCTCATAGGATGCATCTTTGAGCTGATGTAGCCAAAGCCTAACAGATTCCTCCTTCACTTGTCTTTGCTCTGCATCAACCAGCACAGCTCGCACGGCTCGAAGATTGTTGGCAAGGACTTTCACTTCTTTTTCAACACCCGCTACAAGCCTCACCTCTTCTTGTATTTCCTGAGCCATTAATGAAGTCAGCTGCTCCAAGACAGCGGAGACGATTGCATCAGCGATAGTTGGAGGAGGTAAATATTTTTGCAGCAAAAGAGGAGAACTTGAGTGGTTAGATGATCTGTTCGATGATGCAGTGAAAATTATCTTTATCCTGTCAATTCTTATATTATAATTCATCATACATAGAAAAGAAATACATAAAATTGATGTAAATGAAATTCGGTGCGGTCCAGGTGTCCAACTCAATTCTTCTCTCACAAAAAAAGATTCACAAAATTGATGTAAATGATGTAAAAACCACGTAATTGGTCCCGAGAGCTGGCTGTCACGTGCCGCCACCACGAGCGGTAACTCCACGAGCCCGCGAGCTTCATCCACTAGCGTTGGACGTTGTACCGTATACATGAACGAGTTCTATCACGACCACAGTGGGAGTGTTGGCTGAGATTTCCATTGAGACAGAAAGCAAAATCTCCATCACACCTTTCCTCATTTAACTGGGCAGAAAGCAAGGTAGTGGACTGGGCGCGCAGCGTAGCTCGGGTACTGTTCATGTCCAATGATCTCAAACAAGTTAGTGGGAGTTAAGTTGGATATTTTGGCTTGTTTTAATGTAAAATACTGTGATTCAATCTCAGCCCTTCTTTGTGCTTTGTGAGAGGTAATCCTAACCACTCAAATGTAAATATATATGTGTGTGCTTTGTGAAAGGCAATCCTAGCCACTCAAATGTAAATATATATGTGTGTAATGTTTGTTTGATGCAATGAAGAACTCTCTCTCATTTCTCACTCTTTCTCTCACGTTCTGCACTTCCTTTTCTTGCTATTGCACCTGATTTGCACTCATACTGGGCAGTGATCTCATGCCACTCAGTTCACATACAATCATCTCACCTTGATCTTGGTTTTGGAAGGCTTGCTTATTTCGATTTTACCCATCAGCTGATTAGGTGCCGCATAGGTTGGGGATTTCAATTTCCCAGCAGGTGACATGGCGCTGGCCTACACGACTTTAATGTCATGATCGACATGTACAGTTAATTTTTTTCAGTATTGACAAAAGGCAGATGGTAAGCTTTCCATGAAGTTTCCTGGAAGTTGCAGATGCAATTGAAAGAAAAAAAGACTTCAGCTTTTACATATGGTAACTCAGGTGCTTTCCTTTCTTATTGCTAGCTTTCATATTTCGAACTACATTACAGGAACACGAAAAGCTCTTGGAGGAAAAAGAAGAAGTAATAATAATATTAATTAAATATAAATTATATTTTATTTCTAATTAATATAATTTTTAATTTTAATTTTTTAAACATTAAAGGGGTTTTAACACATACCTCCCCTAAGGTTTAGCCTTTTAACACATAAAGAGAAACTTTGAAGATATACATACTTACCTCCCCTAAACACATCTATTTCCATCCAAAATTGTATAAAAGACATATATGGAAACGGAAATATGGCTGGGGTAAGAGTATCATATAATACAAGATATTTAAATAAAATACTGTACTGCCTTCGATTACCAATTTTAAAATAAAGACAATAAAAAACAACAAATCAGAATTTAGTTTTGGTTAGAATTTATAGAGATCACTGTATATTGACATCTAATAAATAACAGAGTAATTTAAGGGTAATAAGAAGTAAATCTTAACAACATCAAAGTAATGCATAAACTTGAAATAACATATTAACTAGTCAAGTAATGCATCATAATTTTTAGCATGAATTCTGAAAAAAGAATGGGAAAAATATCCAGAAGAGCAAGTATTACACAACAATAAATTAATCCGCCAACTATAAGCAATATTTCAATAACATTAAAGTGGTTTCCTAACATGTGAAGAACGAAAGAAAATTTTAGAATTCATACATGTAGAATTTTAACGTTAATTAATTTATTAAATTATAATATGAAGTACAATGGCTTCCAGTCGCTTTTATGATGTAAGGCAAATGCAGTTGATATTGACACACTATATAAATAATAAACTACATTAATAGCCAATTCATTGATAAACATCACTGGCAATTATATTATAAACAAGTACTCAGTATATAAATCTTATAGAGAAACACAAATAAAAATTACATAACACAAATATTCTTAAACATCAAATCATAACCTCAGAACATACTTGTCATATTTCAAAACCGAACACGCAAAAGCTTTGCATCCAAGTTCAGCACATTTACTTCATAAATATTTGCTTGTATAACAAAAAAAATAGATAATTAAAAATTAGTTTATGCAAAAAATGTTAACAGAAAGTAAACAAGAAAACAGAACAACTATAAATAATGTCTAACCTTTTGTTTGTGACAGATAATAATACCAGTTCAAATAAAACAAATCACTTAAAAGCTAAAGAAAGAAAAAGTAAAATTTTACACAATTCAAAATTTCTCATGTGTAAAGAATTACACTTAGCATTCCATTAATACTAGTAGAATTTTTCAAAATGTTTGAAAAAAAAAAGTAAAATAGATTTCTCTCCAACTTTTCTTCTTAATTAATTTTTGATACATGCATAAATCCTCTGAACCCATAAACATAATAATCCTTTCCATCCCAAATACAACATAAATCGGCTATAATTTAGCTTTGTTATGGACATCCACATAATTATAAACACTAACAACGTATACAAGTAAGAAAATTAGTACACACATAAAATAATTGGGTAGTTTGTTTACTTGGTTGAATCAATAGAATCCTTTGGTTAAATAAGTTCCCAAACCTGATTATAGCTTTTTGGAAATGACACAATTAGCTCAAATCTGATTATTACTCTTTGAAGATCCAAAATGGCACCATTCAGCTAAAATCGATTCCAATATTGATTTTCTCTCATTGAATATATACTTACGTAGGCAAGTAATAGCACGAAAAAATAGCTCCAAGTTTCCTTTGTAACTTAACCCTTACATCTATCTTACAAGGAAGATAATTAATTTGATAGAAATTAACTTGAAGATCAGACAATGCATGCATATTTTGGTTTGAGAACTTTGGGTACATGGATGTCTCCAAAGTTAAGGTAACTCATCTACTAATGATTTCTCACTTGCAAGATTAAACTAAATACTAAAAACGAAAGTAATTACTTTTTTACTATAATATCCCTCAAACTAACAGTTCACTAACTATAATAGATGTCTTTAGGGGAAATAAGTGTGCATTTCTTTAAAGTTTTTCTTTAGGTGTTAAAAGACCAAATCTCAGGGGAGATATGTGTTAAAACTTCAAACATTAAATGATTTTAAAAAATCAATTTTATTTCCTTCTTAAACTTAATAGAGTAAGATATTATAGTCATTTAACTCTTCGCTAACAAATTTAGATGGCCATAGAAGAGGTGGCAAGTGTGTCTCTTTTTTGAAACTTTTTATTTAAGTGTTAACTTTTCAAATCTCATAAGAAGTATGTATTAAAACTCTTATTATTTATTTGCTCAATTTTCAAGATTCTTCTAATTCTTATTTCATGCTCCCTCCAAAATGAAACTTTATTATACCAATAGTGCGTTTTGTTTATTTAACATTTAATCAAATACTCTCTGAATTTTGGCTTCTCTTCAATTTAATATGCATCGAAAATAAATTGAGATTATAACGAAATTTGTTTGCATAAATTACAAGTGAAAATTAAATTATGTTAACGAGACTTTAACATACTTGTATTAGAAAAAAGAATTAAATAAAATAAATTTTCTATATTATTTTCTCAAGGTTTTATATTTGACTTCAGAGTAGGAGAGTTTAAAATTTTTTTAATATGATATAATTAGAGATTAAATTTGATAATAAACATGATTGTTGAAAACAGATATAGATATGGTCTGATTCGATTTGCGTTTTACTAAAACATATTTTTAATTTAATTTATTTTTTTATTAATTATTTATTTTCTATACATTTTTAAAAATTTTAGTTTTGAATTTGAATAAACGTAATTGTTTTCTTTTTTATAAAACTGTTAACAAAAAAATGTGATACGTATCACCATACTTTGAAATTCTTCATTTAGGTTTTCAATCTTAAAATTAAAAAAAAAAGAATTGAAGAGTTTGGTTTTTTTTGTGCTAATGAAAGAACAATTTTTCATAAAATAATAGCCGAAACAAATTTTATGACTCTGTTACATGCAACTCAATATTTTTTTTCGTAGATTCTTTTCTCCACCCATAATTAATGATAATACAAGTTTACTTTAAAATTAAAATGTTATTAGTTTTTTTTTTATATATATTTGTGGGAGAAATCACTAAAAGTTGAGTAAAAATATTAACCCTCAAGTAAAAGTCGAGAAATTTGGCTATTTATAAGTTTTGCCGAAGGCAAGCAGGGAAGAGAGTCAAAAAAACACAAGCCCAAACATGAGTAAAATAGGATTGGTACAAACTTGCTAAGACAAAGTGGAGCAGCACCTTAACTGGACCTAAAATGAAGCCCATCTTAGTGAAAAAGTGACTTCAATATGTCATGTTTTCTAGATATCAGGAGCAGATTTTCATCCTTCACTATGTGTGTCTTTGTCTCGACATTAGTAAGATCCAGACATGAGTCTTGCTTTCTACAAATCTTCAGGGTGAAATTGTCCTCAATAAGGACAGTACATATCCATAACCTGATTAGATAAACAACCGACAACGGTTAAGCAATCCAAGTTAGTAAAGAGTTTACTGTGAAGGTTAATCTTTTTATTCAAAATAGATGGAAAATGCTAGCGGTTATAATAATAAATACCTCAAGTTATTCATGGGTTTCCAGGAGCTCCATGCTCCAAGCAATATCTTAGCACCTGTAAATTTAAAATCATAAGATTGCTAATGGGTATAACATAAAATAAGAGTTTGGATTGAAATAAAAATTTATTTTCTACCAGGAAAAGAAAAAGAACAGTATGGTTGTCTCCTATCACCGGGTTCTCAAATATTTCTGTAGCAGCCTGGTAAACATACTTAGGATCGTTACCGTATGTCATCTGAATGTACAAATAGAAAAAGAATATGACAATGTTCAACTATTAAACTTGTTGCAAACTTTAACATATAGCCAGCAGAATCACATGCCTTTTCAATTACAACACTTCTCTTGACCCTTGCATTCTTCACAATTAACTTAAAGAGTAGTCGAATTGTCCTTTTAACGATATCTGTTCCAAACTAACAATTATCCATAAGAAATCAAATGAGGAATCATGTTACTATGGCGGGTGAATTATAGAGACAGCCATTACGAGGTAATCACCTTTTGCTCATCCTTTTCAAGAGCATCGATCATCAATGGCATTAGCTATTGCAGAAAACAGCAACTATCCACTACTTGCAACACCTTCCTCCACTGTTGCCTAGGAAAGATTTATAAGATTCTGAGTGAGAGCATTAGTTCAAGTACGATGAAAGACGATGCAGAAGTAAAATTAACGGAGGAAGTAGAATATCTTTGCCGCATTTAGAGCATATTATACCCTCAGTTTTTTTTCCTCAGCCTAGATGAATAACACTGATACTAGTGGAAAAAGACAGAAATCAAATTCTATAAATTAGATAAATGTGACAGAGAACCTTGTACTGTCTAGGAGCAAGTAAATATAAAGAGTTACCTGAATCAAAGAAAAACCCCTGAAACTTTAGCAGTCTTGTGATCTTTGATTAGACTTCTCTTCTCCATAGTCCTGATCGGCTGCCTGCATCCTTTCGATGACCAAATTTATCACTCTGCTCTGCTGGCTGATATCATGACAGACATTGCAGCTTATGCCTGCAAAATTGTAAAACGATTACAGAAATATTAGTTTTCTGAGAAACAGAAAGCATGCAAGACAAAAATTTGGTGCAGGTGAAGAAATAATAAATTACCCTTCCATAAAGTTCTTCTGGATTAGGACTTCCATAAATCTCCAATTTCTTCAGTGCTGCTTTCTGAAGAATGTGGTCTGGTAGTGCCTTTAATTTCGGGCAGGATCGGATTCTCAGAGAAGAAAGATGTGGCATACAATTTTCTCCATTTCTGTTAACCCCGTAATCCCACTCTTCCCAATTTATCATGAAGACAAATTCCAGCGATTTCAATTTGGGAAAGGCAACAACAAATGAAGACGATTCGTGATCTATTCCCAGAAATTCATTACCCACTCTTTTCACACCATCCATTACGGATAAGCCGAGTGTTTCAAGGGACGGCAGCTTCCCCAGCGGAGGCAAATGAACACACTTTTTGCACATCATGAGAATTAAAACCTTCAGATTGGTTAATGACATCATCCAACTGGGGTTTACAATGTTTCCTTTGTATTCTACTATCCATAATTCCTTTAAATTTACGGGTGGTTTTAAGGCTTCAAGTAGTTCTTCGTCTTCCTCATTCTTCCTCCTCCTTTCTTCACCCCTATAGAAATCAAGACTCAAAACATGCAGATTTTTACTTTTCTCAAGTTCTGATCTCTCGGCCTCATCAACATCTGACACATTATTCAGTCCAACAGCTAGAAGGAGATTAAAGTTTTTTAAAGATCCAAGGCTACATGTTTTGATTCCATCAGCATCTCTACCAACAACGAATCTTTTCAATGTCCGCAGATTGCTTAACCTTGTAATCCCCGCTGGCAGGCAGGTTATCGAATGAGTGAAATCATTCAATAAATGCCTCATGTTTATTAACTTTCCAATCCCTTCCGGTAATTCTTTAAGTTTTTTACAGCGACTAATGTCTAAAATTTGTAGATTATATAACTCACACAATGTCTCAGGCAGTATTTCTATACCTTGACCCGACAAATCAAGGTATCTCAAATGTATCAACTTTCCAACTTTATTAGGAAGCTCTTTCATCAAACTCGGCTGAAATACCCTTAAACTTGTCAAGTTATCAAATAACTCCGGCAGAACCTTACTAGTCAATGAAGAGTCTAGAAATCTACCATGAATTAAGAGGCTACGCAATCTTTTGAGCCGAAAAATGGAGTCTGGGAATGAAAAATTCCTACTAATCGTTAACAGACAATGAAAGACGTTTTTCTGAGAAGAGTACTGTAGGAGTAATTCTTCAAGACCATTATGTTCTTCTACCGCAAAGCATTCTCCCTTACTAATAAATTTGGCAAAATCATGTACTATATCATGCATCTTGCATCTTATAATAGAATCATCATAGTCCTTCTCAAACTCTTGGAAGAAAGAGCGGGTTGCTAAGATGTCAAAATACTCCCTACCAATCATCTCCATCTCCTTATTTTTTTGTTCTACACTAAGATAACCGTGAGCCATCCATAATTTAATTAATTTATTTTTCTCTATATTGTAGTCTTTGGGAAAAACAGCACAATATGAAAAACACGGTCTAACTGGAGAGGGCAAATCATTATAACTTAATAACAAAGGAGTTAAAATACTTAATTTCTCTAACTTCTCTAGTTTCCACAAGTCGCTCTCTAAAATTCTTTGCCACTCTTCTTCAGTTTTCTTCGTGCGCATGAGACTCCCTATTGTTTTTGCAGCAAGAGGTAAGCCCTTGCACTTGCGCACTATATTTCGACCAATTTCTTCCAACTTTTGACATTCCTCATTGGATCGACCAAAAAATGCTATCAATTTAAACAATGACCAACATGCCTCTTCAGTCAACTGTGAGATGGAGATAACATCAATTGATCCCATAATTTGCGCAACTGACTCTTTACGTGTGGTAATTAAAATTTTACTTCCATAAAAACTATTCTTTAAGCAATTATAGAACGGTTTCCATTTTCTATAATCTTCATTCCACACGTCATCTAAGACAAGAAGAATTTTTTTTCCTTTTGTAGAATCGTGAATAACTTGCATGAGAGATTGAAATTCATCTAAATTAGAAGCGCATCCATTTATAGCTTCAATGATAGCTTTGGCAATTCTAAACTCATCAAAAGGGTCTGATACACAAACCCATATTACTCTCTCAAAATTTCTTTTCACTCGTTCATCATTGTAGGCAAGTTGAGCAAGGGTTGTCTTCCCAATGCCTCCCATGCCAACAATTGAGATGACATGGAAGCTTTTTTTTTCTTCACCACTCTCACACAACAACTTATTTATAAGTTTATTCTTCTCATCATCTCTACCACAAATTTCAGACTCATCGACGAAAGAAATACTGGGTACACGTTCTGATTTCTCATCAAAACTTTTAATCACACTCGTACTAAAATTAAACTTGTTTTTTGTTTTCTCAATAACATCTAGATTGTCATTGATTTCTTTTATCTTGTGAGCGATGTCCCAGCGCAAACTAACTTGTTTGAAACAAAAGCAAGGTGAAGTAAGGAATGAGCATACCTTCTTCTGAGGAGCAATAGCATTCTCAACTCCCTCGATTTGCAATTTCAACCTTGCAGTGTTCCACTCATCCAACACATCTTCCATGTCATAGGATGCCACTTTGAGCTGATCCAGCCAAAGCCTAACAGATTCCTCCTTCACTTGTCTTTGCTCTGCATCAACCAGCACAGCTCGCATAGATCGAAGATTGTTGGCAAGGACTTCCACTTCTTTCTCAACACCCACCACGAGCCTCACCTCTTCTTGTATTTCTTGAGCCATTAATGAAGTCAGCTGCTCCAAGACAGCGGAGAGGATTGCATCAGCCATAGTTGGAGTAAAAGTTTTTGCAGCAAAAAAGGAGAAATTGAGTTGTTAGATTATCTGCTTGATGATGTTGAGAAAATTATCTTTATCCTATCAATTCTTGCACTGCATAAAAAAGAGAGATATTATTAATGTATTGTAACATTTAGTCAAGTTAGAATAGTATTGTAACATTTAGTCAAGGTACACGCATACTCATCGCATAATTGGTCTCGATAGCTGGGGCTGGCCTCCACGACTATTATGTCACCCACCAACTACTCTTTCAGACTTTTCATATTGTAATAACGTTAAATTAAGGTACAGACGTATATATTGCAATTGTTTTGTTATTTCAGCATTAACAGAAAGCGAACGGTGAGACTAAAAGTCAATTAGTTGAAAGAAAGACTCTTAAAACATTTTCCTTTTTCATACCAACACTTTGCACGAAATTTCCGGGAAGTTGCAAGCTTAATTAATTGAAATTAATTAATTGAAACTTAATTAATTGAAATACGTTAAAGTATTTGCTTTCCTTTCTTATTGCAAGCTTTCGCATTTTGAGAAGTCTTCCTTCCAACAAATTTATACATTCATAAAGAATTAATGAAGGAAATAGGACGTTTCGTGGTCTTATCATAAGGCTCCAATCGGTTGTGGCCCTGAATCATATATCTTAATTCAATAATTTCACACTTTAAACCTTTTCTATTACACGTAATTTTTTATTCGATTAGCGTGCTAAATATTTGTCATATTAGGTCCAATATAAAACTAGTTAGTTTATTTAATAAATTTTTTATATATTTTTTTCATTTAAAATTGATCAAGAAATTATTATAATAACAATAAAATTGCACATGATATCATTGTAAGATTCTCAGAATTGAAATTTCTTTTTAAGAAAAGGCTACAAATCAGAATCCGAAGTGATAAAACATTCACAAAAGTTGGCACACATCAGTATCATTATTTCTTTTTCCTCTTTCTTGGTGATGTTGTTCCTTCTACTACTATTTTCTCTTTCAATATCTGTTCAATACTTCTCTCACTTAACCAGGAAGAATCACACCAAGCATCCAAGGAACCGCTAACCCGTGTAGAATGTCCCTATCCATCCCAAAATGAAGGTACCCTTGTATTTTTTTTTTCTTTTCTAAAAGTTTGTTAATATTAATATAACTATTAGGAGTTGAATGTTAATCACTAGAAATACTTACATTTGTAAACCATTGGGAGATTGCTAAACCAGATTATTTTAGCATTTTGATAAATTTAAATACTCACTTAGTTTTCTTAAGAAAAATGCTCATTACTTTGTTGAAGTTCGTTCTACTTGTCCGCTACCTTAATTATTTAAAAAAGTTTGTTCTACTTACAATTAAGGAAATTCACAAATGCCAAAATGTATATTTACAGTTTAAAAAAGTTTAGGTCTCCTTTACTACCTACAACTGATGCTCATAATGTTACTGATATTAACTTTCAAGTACATTTTGTTGTCTGAAAGAAGTTAATGAAAATTACAAAGTAATTAAGTTTCAATTACATATTGAATTTACAAGTTAGCAAAGTTTAATTAGATGTTTGTTGTATTGTCTATTAGAGTTTTTAATTAAGGTTTGAATAAATCGTATCATACAACTCTCATAAAAATTTTAAACAAATTAATGTAGTACCTACTTAATTTGACAAAATCACATTATATGTACATCTCTCACATAACGTTTTGAATTTTTTTAATATAAAATTTTATTTTCTTGTCTATATATTTAGTTTTTCAATCAGCTGCTTCTATCTATAAGTATTCCAACCAAACTTCCGTCAATAAAATTTTAAGCTTTACCAAGATGAAACATGAATTTTTGGATTTTATGTTTGGTAGTTGATTATTGTTCACTCTTATTTGTATTATATAATTAAAAAAAATTTTCAAATGTTATTTTTTTTATGAAATATTCGAGAAAATTTTATTATGTAAACTTAATAGACTATGAAACCTCATCTTAAATGTTTTTTTAATTACAATATACTTTTAGATATATATTCTTTATATGTCTATGTATCAAAATTTTCTCTAAATTACTTTTATAATTTTTAAAATTACCCCAAAATTTTAGTTGTAAATAATTATTTTCAAATTTTTATTTTCTTTATAAATGATAAATTTCATTTATATAAACTCATTTGTATAATGTAAAGAAAAAATTACAAAAATTGGAAGATATATGAAAAACTTATTGCTAGTAGGATGACAATGCCAATGCTTTAATATTACATAAATTAGATGACAAATATTATACATCTAAATAATTATGTCAATTTTTGCTTAATATAAAGGATTGAGGTGATATAATTAATTGGTTTTAACTTTAAAGTGAACCTAATTAAAGAAGTAATTTTATTGTTGATATAAAATAATGTAATTATCGTACCTAAATTATTTTCATAAATAATTAATTGAAAAGGAGGATAATAACGTGGAGAGAAACCATAACAAGAGATTATCATTTAGGTCTATGATTTTTATGTTTTTTAATAAATATCTAATACATAATTTATACATTTATATCTAATAAATATCTAATACAAAAGAAGTAAGTGTGACATTTTTAAATGGGCTATTAAACAGAAATAGACAAATTATTATTTTTAGGGTCCTAGCTGATAATCTCTCAAATAATAATTAAAGAAAGCAACAACATTAAAAGTTTAAAAAATACTAGGGTTAGCAACTGATGTCACAATATAACTGTATATTCCATGTAAATTAATCGTGAATAGATAGGTTTAGATTGGAAGAAAAAAAAAAACATGATATGAATAATAACTGTATCATATTTATATCATCTATTTAATAATATATTGTATCGAAATTCTTAATTTGTCAATTCATTACGACACAATTAGTTAAAAAATAATCATGTTATATCAATTCATTTACAATATGAATCTATTTAAAGTATATTTACAACCAATTTATGACCCATTTGCAAATATTATATTTTTATTGACTGTAATTTTAATAAAAAATTAAAACTTATTTTTTTCACTCATTTTTGTTTACTCTCAAGTTTCATTTTCTGAATTACCCTAATTCCTAAACGTAATCTATTTTTCACTTATTTTCTTTATAATGTATTATTACACGTTAGTCCAACAACACAAGCCCAAAAAACAAGAGTAAAATAAGATTGGTACTAATTTATTGATATGTGTCATGTGCAGCCAATTCAAAAGCAAAATCATTGAAAGTGTAAGAGCATGAGAGTGTGCAACTCATAGAACAAGCACGCTTAAGTTTCAGACTCGTCTATTCTTTCGACTGAGAGCGCTTATGCCGGAATAAACAGTGCCTGTGCGTGAACAGTAAACCAAGAGCAGAACATGTGAGACGGAAGGTGTGCTAGCTGAGCGGGGCATGTCAAGAGCATACTTGGGTTTCCTACCACCTCAAGATACAAGGGCAAAGCAGGTTGGACAAATTTAGGGACAGCAAAGTAACCTAATGTGTCTTGTTTTGTATTATCACCTAATAGACCCAAATTAAAGATAGTAGTGGTAGGTAGGATTTTTACTTGTTTTAATATAAAATATGTATGTAAATAAATTTTGGCCATTAATAGTGCTCTTTTGTAATTAAATCATGGCCCTCCATTTATAGATATATATTATATAGTGTTGTATAATGAAAAAGAAGCCATTCTTCCATTCCAAATTGTGCAGCCATGGGTTTCTTTCTCTCCTCCATTTTCATTTGCTTTTCTTTGCTTTTGATAGTGCATTCCTTCTTCTCCCACGCCAACACACACAGAGAGAGTGTTTTTATTTTTCAAAGGCTTACTTGGTTCGGTTTTACAAATGGAATTGAGCGCCACAGGTAGCCGAAATTCACTCAAATTTCCAACACGTGACATATGTCATGTTTGTCTTGTTTTCTAAATATTTTTTAATTAATTCTACCTCCGACTTGTTTGTGTATCAAATTAAAATCAAGAAAGAGCAGAGAAACCAACTAGAACTTTTTACAGCTCGTCACTAGCCTAACAAACTATCAAAACTGACATTAATTATTTAGAAGTTAAATGTTAAAAACTGTGACATTTTTGTTCCCGTGAAATGTTAAAAATTGGAAGCTTTAAGAGTTCATAGTGTTATTGATTCAAGGTAAGAACCATTCAATCCAAGTATAAAACGTAAAATTTTGGGTTTATGCTGTTAATTCAAGAAATCGACCAACCCAAAAATTAACCCATCATACTATCCCATATCAGTACTACGACAATTAAATACCAGTCAAAACAGGATATTCAAATTCCTTAATTCCAAAGCCATAACTCCGTGCTACCAAACACATCTCTTGTCCTTTAAAATTGTTCCTTTTCTCGAAATGATTTTCATTAAATAAAAATATTATCATTTATTAATTATCATAATGACAGCCGAAAAATAAACCAAAACGAGATCTCTGAACATAAAGAGCTGGAAAATAAAGGAGATCTCTGAACAAGTATAAAGCATTCTCCCTTACTAATAAATTTGGCAAAGTCATGCACTATATCATGCGTCTTGCATTTTATAATACAATCATCATAGTCTTTCTTAAACTATTGGAAGAAAAAGCAAGTTGCTAAGATGTCAAAATACGTTATTTTGTTCTATACTAAGATAACCGTTAGCCATCCATAATTTAATTAATTCATCTTTCTCTACATTGTAATCCTTAGGAAAGACAGCACAAAATGAGAAACGTCGTCTAACCATAGAAGGCAAATCATTATAACTCAACAACAAAGGAGCCAAAAGACCTAATTTCTCTAACTCCTCTAATTTCCACAGTTCTCTCTCTAAAATTCTTTGCCACTCTTCTTCAGTTTTCTTCGTGCGCATGAGACTCCCTATTGTTTTTGCAGCAAGAGGTAAGCCCTTGCACTTGCGCTCTATATTTCGACCAATTTCTTCCAACTTTTGACATTCCTCATTGGATCGACCAAAAAATACTATCAACCTAAGCAATGACCAACATACCTCTTCAGTCATTTGCGAGATGGAGATAACATCAACTGATCCCATCATTCTCAACTCCCTCAATTTGCAATTTTAACCTTGCAGTGTTCCACTCATCCAACTCATCTTCCATCTCATAGGATGCATCTTTGAGCTGATCCAGAAAAAGCCTAACAGATTCCTCCTTCACTTGTCTTTGCTCTGCATCAACTAGCACAGCTCGCACGGCTCGAAGATTGTTGGCAAGGACTTTCACTTCTTTTTCAACACCCACTACAAGCCTCACCTCTTCTTGTATTTCTTGAGCCATTAATGAAGTCAGCTGCTCCAAGACAGCGGAGACGATTGCATCAGCCATAGTTGGAGGAGGTAAATATTTTTGCAGCAAAAGAGGAGAAATTGAATTGTTAGATGATTTGCTCGATGACGTTGTGAAAATTATCTTTGTACTGTCAATTCTTATACTGCATATATAGAAAAGAGATATGTAAAATTGACGTAAATGAAATTGAGTGCGGTCCAAGTGTCCAACATGTACAGTTAATTTTTCTTTTAGTGTTGACGGAAAGCAAATGGTAAGCTTTCCACGAAGTTGCAAATGCAATTGAGAGAAAGAAAGACTTCAGCTTTTACATATGGTCACCCATGTGCTTTCCTTTCTTATTGCTAGCTTTCACATTTTGAAGAGTCTTCTCTCCAATAACTTTACACATTCATAAAGCATTAATGAAGTAAATACGTCGTTTCGTTGTCTTATCCTAAGGCTCGAATTGTGACTTAATATTGTGAACCTAAATCATATATCTTAATTCAATAATTTCAATCTTTGTATTGCATATAATTTTTTTATTTGATTAACATGCCGAATGATTGTTATATTTGGTACTAATGTAACACTTGTTAGTTTAATTAATAAATTTCTGATACATTTATTTTTTTCATTTAAAATCGATCATAAAAATTATAATAATAACATAAAATAATAAATTACATACGATATCATTGTAAAATTCTAAGAAATCAATTTTTTTTAAAAAAAATAGAAATAAAAATCTAAAGCGATAAGATATTCATAAAAAGTTGACACATATCATTATCATCACTACTTTTTATGAGGAAGAGAGTGACTTTGTGAAACTCTCAGCCATTTTCTCGTTTTTGGGAACGTAATGGATTTAAACATCTTTATTGGATGCGAAACACCGTGAAACAGACCAACGCCTTTACTATTCATCACAGGCCTTTTGAAATTATTATTATTATTATTAAAGAAAATAAATTTAATTTATTATAAAAATAATTTTTTTAATAATGATAATAAAATAATTTTAAATTAGTTTATAAACTTATTTTGAAATCATTACTAAAATAATAATTTTAGTTTTTTGTAATATTTCTAAATAATTGTTAAAGAAAATAAGTATAATTATTGTTAAAATTATTTTGAAATTACTATAATGATAATATAATAATTTAAAAATTATTTTATCAAATTGTTATGAAATTATTGTTAATGATAATAATTTCCAAAATTTATAATGTTTCTAAATAATTGTTAAAGAAAATAAATTTAATTTATTATAATGATAAAATTATTTCAAATTATTATTATTGATAATAAAATAATTTTAAGTTATTTTATAAAATTATTCTAAAATCATTACTAATGATAATAATTTTAGAAATTAATAATATTTTTAAATAATAGTTAAAAGAAATAAATCTAATTTATTATCAAAATAAAATTATTTTGAAAATTATTGTTGATAATAAAAATTTTAAAATAATTTTAAGAAAATAAATCCAATTATTATAAAAATAAAATTATTTTAAAATCATTGTTAATTTTAAAATTTTACATTTTAATGATAATAATAATCTTAATTGGAAATATTTTTTAAAATTTTTAATGATTATAAAATTATTTTTAAATGTAAATTTTTTAATATTCAAAAAATTATTATGAATAGAATTTATTATATATATTTTCAAAAAGGTTATTTATAAAAAAATTTAATGAAACATTACCATTTTATTTTGATATGTAATATGTCTATTCAAAGAGTTTATTATATTTATTATATTTTCTGAAGAAAGATTATGAAACTCATAATTATCAATAAAATACAAAAAATAGATAAATTTTATATTTATTATAAACAAAAATAATAAAAATGTTATTTTTTTTTGTACATTTTTAATCAAAATTAAGTTAAATTATTTAACGAGAATATAAAATATATTCAATTGTTAATTTTATTAACACATGATAGTAAATTTAATTCATATATTATAATTTATTATTCTCGTCTTATTTAAAAAATTTACTTTTCTTTTAAATATTTTATAAATGCTCATAAACATCTTTTTTTTAAGAGGTATTAATACATGTTCTTAATATTTAAAATTTAAATAAAAAATTTAAGAAAAAATATATATACTTCTTTTTAGTCATTATTTGATTATTTACTTTGACTGAAATAACTATAATAACCTTAAGTCAAAATTTAAGAAATTTAATATAAATTTATTTATTTAATGTATAAAAATTAAAAATAAATTTAATTAATAATAATTTAATTTTATATTTAATTAATATTTTATTTCAAATCCCTAACCCTAATCTCCAAATTAGTCGCCTTTCTGTCTTTCCTTTTTGCAAATTTGTCGCCATCATCCTTCTTTGTCACCCCTTCTACAAAACTGTCAATCTCTCCCCCATCTACAAATCCATTCATTGCCTTTAGGTGGTCTTAGTCTTGGGATGGTTAACTATTGTCGATGGAAGGGCTAGTGAGAAATGGTGGTCTTGAGTTTCGGGATGATCAAGTATTGCCCATGGAAGGGCTAGTGAGAAAGGGACAAGTTCTTAAAGGAGTTGAGAATGTTGTTTGCTAGTGAGAGAGGAGAGGAAGAAACGCAGGAGGAGAATATAATTTAAGATTTGTTGTCAATCAGCTCATACAAACACACTTTTACAGGAATATAATAATAAATCTCCTAATCTAATTCAAACACAAATAATCTGACCAAAGCCTAGTATAATAAGAAATAAAACATGTAACTAGAATAGCAATAGTCTAGCATCCACCCCACAAATAAGACAGCTTATCCTCAGGTTTGAAGGTAAACGTATATCCACTATATTTGGTGAGTTGTCAGTTTCACTTTCTCGGTCTTCAGTTGCTTTAACATCTGCTTCCAACATCAAATCCTAGGTGCTTTGCAACGATGCCCTGGCTTAAATAATTAGATAATTGTATCCTCTAGTTCTTTAACAATTATGGTGCCCAAGATAGATGCGCTGTTACTAGATGTTAGGTCTTTGCCAGGTAAGAGATATAGAATATAGAAACCAAAGAGAAGAAAGGAGAAAAAGAATACAAAAATAGAGACAGGAGAGGAAGAAACGCAACAAGAGATTACAATTTAGGGTTAAGATTTGTTATCATTCAACTCACACAAACATCCGTTTATAGGAATGTAATAATAAATCTCCTGTTTAATTCAAACACAAATAACCTAATCAAAGCCTAAGTATAATAGGAAATAAAACATATGACTAGAATAGCAATAGAACTGAGAGTCCTAACATTGTTGCGTGGTTAGATAGTTTCGAATGTCTGAGCTTAGTATCTCGTAATGTCCTCCGATGTCTGATCATGTATTTCTAAGATAAATTAGCATTTGGTTGTAATTATTGAGATTTTGAAGCTAGCATACTAGCCTTCTCATGTAGCAACCTTGACATAGTCTGCAAACTCTTTGTTAGGCTTTCAATTCCATGCTTGAAGCCCTGAACCTTCATGCAGATTCAACGATGAATTGGCCATTTATACCATTCTTGATAAAATCTATATCCTACTTGTTTTTGGAAGTTGGCCCACTTTCCTTTGACAAATTCCAACAAACTTTAAACATTGGGTGCTCTCATTTAGCATTGGTAGTCCTTCATCTTGCAAGAAGCATATACAGGCCCTTAATTCCTTATCTAGCTTAATGGATCAAGCAACACTTTTCCTTCCATAGCCTTTTAGGCGTTCGAACAAGTTTATGGCGAAGTTACACTTGTGACCAGCTTTGGAGGCTATGTGTTACAAGTACGAAGAAGAGAAATTGCTTTGTATTTTTAAAAAGTAAAGTTATATATGATTTTACTATATTACCCTTGATTGTAACGTTTGACTAATGGACTTGGATGATTAGAAAGAAGATATGTATGTCATTTTTAAAATTTATTATTTAATTGTTAAAATCTCAAATTTCAGAGAAAGTATGTGTTAAAATCTTCTTTTTTTTTTAAAATACTTTTAAAAGAAAATTAAACTTTTTAAATAAAACGAGAGTAATGAATTATAATGTATTAATTAAATTTTGTATTATGTATTAATAAAATTAGCAATTAGATATATTTTCTTATTAAATATGACATATATATTTTTTATATTTTTATTTATATTTATTATGAGTTTTATAATTTTTCTGATGAAAATATAATAAATGTAAAATAATTTTTTAGATAATTTTTTGTTAAATCTAAAAATAAAATGCTAAAAATATTTCATTTAAATTATTTTATAATTAAATATCAAATTATTACTACAAAAGTAAAAGAAGAGAATTCTAAATATTTTAACATATAAGTTTAGTCCAACCCATTGTTGGAACTTTTTGACAATTTTTTTAAACTTTTTATTAAATAATACAATTGAAAATTTTTTTGAACAATAGGGATTATGGTATGAATAAAGAGACTAAATTATTATAATTAAAATAATTATATCTTACTTTATTATTTTTCTAAAATTTAGGAATGAAAATGATAATAATTAAATAGGTCAACTCGCACATATCAAAATTAAAGAGAATAATTGTTTATTTATCCAAACTTTAAGAATATTTATTTATTTCCAAACTTTAGGGACATATGTCAATGTCCCTTTTATTTAACAACAAAAGACATTGTTGATATGGTAACTTTTGGTAATTTCTCATACTTTGATTATAGCAAGGCATCTCTGAACACATAAAACAATCTCCTTTGGAAGAAATTGTCAATGTATTCAAGAATGAACACTCAATCCAAGAATGATTTACAACCGTCAAGGAAGATGCACTAAAGGTCTGCAAATTTCTTCCTTTCTGAAAACTATTTCTGCTTATGTTCAATATTCGTAAAAATAAAACTACTGCAAGAACGCACTTGATGTGCAGTTACTTTAAAACAGCAAAATAAATTATTTTGTCTGGTGAGTTGGGATAGAACTCATTGAATTTATTCGAATGGGATTCAGTTTAATTTATCTGCATACTATAATATAGGTGGATTTTGTAACACCTACTAAACTTTATTAAAATAATAGATTGAATTATAATATATTGTATTGAATAAAATTTAATATAATGTTATATTTGACATTGTAAAGTATTGTTGATTTTTTTTTTCTTGTATTAACGAGCAATTTGACTTGGCAGATGCATTGGTGCCTTGTGTTCCAATTTGTATCAAACATTTAATTTTGCATTAATGATTTTGCTGTGAATATTTATTGTATAAAGTTAATCTTGTACAACCATTTCAAATAATATGGTTTTCTTGTTGACGGTAAAGATCAAAACCTAAATGATACGCAGGTTTTAATAGTGATCTTGGTCATTTATTCTGCAAAATGAATTCTTGAACCTTGAATCTCGGATCATGCATATTGCGGGTTTATTATTTATAAATGAATGGTAAATGTGGAGGGCTTTTTAATCCACATATCCATGTTTCACATAAATAAATGTTATTAAAAAAAATTGAATCGCATCCACCATTAAAATTACTTTCAAACACATCAACAAAACACAAAATTCTTTATCACAATCACAAATAACACAACTAAAATAGTTCAATAGAAGTGTGAGGTGTGGTAACACACTAGTCTAAGAAAAAAGAAAACTATATATCTAATCGTTATAAATTCGAATTTAGAAACTTTACATCCTTACATGACTTATAGTCACTAAAATGCAAACTTATCTAACTTAAGTTTAAGATATATATAAATTTAGCTACTTTGATTTCCTCCAATTTCTTAAGGACATAATTCCCTCTAGGGATGAAAATATAACTAGGCTTTAAAGAAAAAGTATAAGTTGAAACATGAGAAGTGACTTGCTAACCCAAAACATAACAAAATCTCTGTATGGGAAAATTGATATTGAATAATTATTAATTAAGGATTTAGGGTCCAAATAGATTTTAATTATTAAAATAATTTTGAAAACAAGTTGGAATGTTATATATTGTAGGAAGAAAAAGAAAAAAAATTAAGGTAGTTGGGACATGCGTATTAAGTCTGCTTGAATTGCTTAAAATTGGTGTGATATATCATAATGAGCTAACAAAATAAAAAGTTTTAGCTTATAGAAATGTTAATTATTTTCAAAGGGCATATTTATTAAATCCTTTTCCTTAATTGCTTAATTGTATAAAATTGGTAATTTTCAAACACTTCAGAAAATTTTTTACATTATATTATAATTTTCTATTAGTTTAAATATTTTATCCTTGATAAGGGGCCCAAATTTGGGTTAATTGTAATTGACTTGATCTAAATATACTTTAAAACAATATGCTTATAATATAAGATAAATCATTACACTCAAATATTCTTAAAGATCATTAATGTTACTTACCCCTTTTTACAAGTATTGAAATTCTTAATTATTATTGGTAAATTGCGAGAATTAATGCTATTTCCCATGCATGGTTCCATATTGAACTAAAATCATCTTTGGGAAAGAGTTCATGAAAGACCAATGGGCAATAGTTATCACTTTACCTTTAAAGATTAAATATGCTATAATAATATATATGAATAATTAATATACGATAATGTATATGTGAGATACAATATCAACTATTAAAAGAAATTAAATTTAAATGGTATAAGAAAATATATAAAATTAAGGGATTATTGATGTTTTCTGTATATAAATATATATGTGTGTGTATATATATATATATAAAGAGAGGTAAAACAATTTTATAGATTAAATAATGCTTTGAGTTGGTGGCTTGTTTCTTTTTCCGCTTCTTATCACTTATATATATATATATATATATATTTATAAAGAGAGTTAAAACAATTTTATAGATGAAGTAATGCTTTGAGTTGGTGGCTTGTTTCTTTTTTCGTCTCTTCTCACTTTTTATTGAGAAAAGAAATTCTTTTTTTTAAAATTTTTCTGTACTATTTTTTATATAATTCTATTATATTAATACAGCTTGTCCTAATTGTAAAAGAATATTCATTTTTATATTTACAAATAAAGAGATTTTAAAGAATTTATTACCTCTAAGATTTCTATTTTTGCCTTTTTTTTGCTTTTACAAACTTTTTATTAGGATACATTGTTATTTTCTCTTGTTCTTTTGAACTTTCTTTATTAGCTAGGTTTTTAAGTAAAAGTTCAACCATCTTATACTGCTTAAATTTATTTGTATTATTTCATAATAACTATTTACCGGTAATGCTAATAGTTTTATACTTAATTTTGATAATCATTCAAAACAGGATTTCAAAATAAATACATATTCTTTAACATGACTAAATCTAATCTAGATATTTTATAACCTTACACGAAAATCAGGCTCTATTTTCTATCTTTCATAAAAAATACACTTTACTAAAACATATATATATTATTTTAATTTAATTCTTTAAAAAATATAAATTCATCTAATTTGATTTTCTCGAATATCTTAACTAACATACATAATTTGTTATGAGATGATAATTATTAATGAAACAATAATTTTAAAAAGAAATTGGGATGATATATATAGAGAGAGAGAAATTAAGGCAGTTGAGAAACGCATACTAAATCTTCTCAAATCGCATAGAATTGTTGTGATAATGAGCTATCATTTAAGATTACTATATTTAGTTTCATGAAATTTTCTTTGTCCAAGGCAAGCTAAATTCACAAAATTACAAAATTAAACTATTTACCATTTTTCTCTTTTTAGTTGTAATATTCATAACTCTAAATAATACTTAAATTTTGACACGTTTGAAAACAAAAAATAAAATATAAAAGAAATACTTAAATTTAGCAAACATGATCATGAAATGTAATTATTGAAATTCTTTAATTATTATTGATAGGCTGCAACAATTAATAATATTCCCATGCATGGTTCCATATTTAACTAACATACGTGTTTGGGAAAGAGTTCATGAAAGATTAATAGGCAATAGTCATCACTTAATTACATTTAAAAATTAAATATGCTATAATAATTTTTCCAAAAGATAAAAAATAAACTTCAAACTCTTGTTATAGGAGAACTTTATGGAACAGAGAGATTATTGCCACTAATTCCTCAAACATATTTAATATCTCTATTTCCAGAGAATAATAAAAGATTAAAGAAATGATAATTCAAAAATTATATAGGACTAGTCTTCGTATATTATATTTAACTGATTTATGGCATAAGATTGTTTTAACTTATGTTATAATATTTGCCATCTAAATCCGCCAATGAATCTTCAGAAAGATTCTGTTCGCATTGATATAGATTTCTATAATCTTCGTAATCTTTATTTGATTGTTGTCATTGAAATATTACTAAGGCCCTTTAATTTCTTGCTTAAAGAAAACAATTATCCAAATAATAATGTTCAGTATCCATTATATCAAATAATTGTAGATTCGAAATAAAATAATTTAGTTGTTTTCATATATGTCAATCATCATCTTTTCTCTTTCGATAGATTTATACTTGTTTCCCCTTCATTCATTTTTTGGAAGCAAGAGCAGCTTCCATGCACACTAAAGTACACACATACCAAAAAATGAAAGCAATTATAATTTAAGCAAGGATAACCATTGGCAGTTGACTATAACCAAGTTCATATAGTCTAACCAAACTGTTTTAATTTTAGATAAGTTTAAATGATCACTTATTATTATTTTGTTGAAATTCATTTTAATTATTTACTAATCTTAATTTTTTTCAATTTCATCTTTAATATATTTAAATTTTAACCGTTAGGTTAACTATTGTTACTACTATGATTACTGATCATTTAGGAAAATTACAAATGATTCATTTCTTCAATACTTGAATTCTAAGTTCAAAAGCATTTAGCCCTCTTTTCACTGTATTATTGACACGCACATTATTACTAATATCAACTTACAACTATGTTTTTGTTTATCCCAAACAAGTTAATCAAATTTACAAGATATTTAAATTTTAGTTATATGTATGGTTTATAAGTTTAACTACATGTAGGTCGTATTTTGTATTGGGGTTTCAATTAAGATCTTTTACAACCATAAAGTACTACAATATAATCAAGAAGTAGAGGTGACATATAAATTAAAACTCAGAAACTTGCATAAATATGCTCTCCTTTAGTGGGTTTCACTCAAAAATAAATCTAATTGAAATATATATTAATAAATAAAAGTTGATTTTCTCCAATATCTTTATATTATATATATGTAATATAACTTGTGTTAAAAATTAAAATGAAGAATTAGTTTATTATCAATGAAGAGTAATTGGTGAATAATACGTCACTTAAAAATGATAATAAAAATTAGATAACTATTTGGATAAAAAAATATTTTATGATAAAATGAGATGTTGAATAATGATATATAAAAGAAAATTAAGATAATTGAGACATGTATGTTAAGTCTCTTAAATTGCATAGAATTGGTGTGATCATGAGTTGATAACAATATGGGTTAATTTGTACTGACATTTCTACTTATTCACAAATTTTCGGTTATACATTAATTATAAGTGTAAAAAATTTATAAATCTTTAAAATTTACTTTATTGAATTTATTAGTCTTTATAATTTTACAAATATCCATTAAACTTTTAATTTATTAAAAAATGACAATTATACCCCTATACAATAATAATTATTTAACAAAAATAATTTTTAAACGTTTAAAATTTGAGAAAATAATTTTTAAACCTTTAACATTATTATGTTATGACTATTTATTTAATAAATCTTTTAGTTAGTTATTATATAAATTTATTAGTTGATAAAACTATTTTATTTTTATCTTTAATAAAATTATTAATATTTTATTTTATTTAGTTATTGAAATCTATAAAAAGGATCCGATTTACCTAAAACTGTAATATTTTAAATTTTTAATAAATTATTAAAAATTAAAAAATAAAACACGTATTTCTTAACATTGGTACAATAATTTTAACTACACAAATTTTAAAATTAATGATATAATTTAACATTTATTAGTAGTGATTCTATTATTTAAATTTACTCCGTTTTTCTCCATTGATCACAGAAAACTTCTTTTCCTAACTTTATATCCTCCATGGTTAGCACATTTTTTTTGTATCGTCAAAATTCTTGAATTATAATTTTACTTTTAAATTTATGTATGTAGCTACCGGTATTGAGTTTATACAACTGACTAAAGGGAGGCCTTCAGTTAAGGACTTGAGATTATATCTTGTGTATTTGAAATAGATATATCTCGACAATTTAAATAATTTTTCAGTTAGTCTAACTCAGCTATTTGAGTAAGTTTTCAATTCTAGTAAAAATTAATGATCATAATTAAATATTAGCAAATATAATTTTAGTATTTATATATCATCACCTAGTCAAATGTAATAATTCTATTTAATTTAATTTTTTTCCAATATTTTAATAAAAAATTTTGTTTTCATTAAGTGAATTGGATGCCCTATGGTTCGGTTTAATCAATAATTTATGTATAATTGAAAAATTAGTAATAACAAGATCTAAAGTTCGTATAAATTATGAAATAAATTGAAAAAAAAGTTCAAGTGTTGGGACATGCATTAAAATGTTTGTATTTATCACAATTAACACATAGGATTAATGTGTCTGAACTCACAAATAAAGTATGAATATTCACAATATACATACTTTTTTTGTCAAATAATATTACAATTTGCTATCTATATGATTATCAATTATAATTACGATTTTAATTTTGGGTTGGTAAAAACAAGAAAAAAAATTACCAATTGGTTATTGGTCTTTGGTTTGTAGTCATTTAATGTAAATACTATTATCCATATATAATCTAATTTAGAGTTACGTCTAACTACATTTACTCTCATTAATCGTAAATCATTTTTTTCATTGGTTAATGTTAGAATAGAATAGTGAAGATTATGACATATGTAAACTTATATGTTAAATATATAATGTTATAATTTAAAGTTTATGTGTTGGCGTAAATTCATAATTATATATGTAAATTCTATAAAACAATATCTTCAAAACCTATAGTTAAATATTTGATATCATAACTATATATGAAGTTTCTTTCATTTAGCTAATTTTAATCATTTACAATAATAAGTATCTATTTTGACTTTGACTGTACACTGATTTGAAAAATTATACAATATCACGAAATTAATAAATTTAAAAACAAATCAATCGGTATGTTCGAAATAAGAACGAATAGAATTTAACAACAAACTTAAATATTGAAAATTGATTATATAGTTAAGCATGCAGATTATAGTTTCTACAATTTTGAAGTCGTCAATTTTATTTAAAATTTTTCCATTTGATATGAAAAAGGTCTTGTTGAATATTTCTAAACAATAAAAATAGTTTTATTAAAATCTTTAGTTGAAAAAAATAATACTGAACAAACCCAAAAAATTAAAAAATAGATAGATAAAAATTAAATAGGAATATTTCACAACTTATATAATTGTTTGTTAAGATTTTAGATCTTATATCTTTAATTAAAGCAAACTATCATTTCTTGTAACAATCAGTCATAAATGGGAGATATAAAATTATAATTATTAAAATCAAGTGTGACTTCAAATTAAATACATACGAATACAATTTTTTTAAATATTCTATATTACATAATCAAATGGAATAATTTTATATGTAATTTGATTTTCTCTAATATGCCAATACAAAATTTGTAATAAAATTCAGTTCAATTAGTAGTTCAAATGTGGTCTAGAATTTAGTACTAACATGATCTAAAATAATGAATTTGGTACAAGGTATTAAATAAATATAAAAAGAGATATTTTTTCAAGTTATTGAGAGATGAATCTATATCTTGTTATTGTTTAAACATTTAAGAATACAAAAAATAAGAACGTAATAAGTCGATTGGCAAAAATAAAAATATAGGGAATCTAACTATTTTCCCAAATTTAACGGATATCTCTTTTTCTCCAAATATCAGAGAGTATCTGTCTATTATTCTATAGTTTCAAGGGATATATAACAATTTTTCTATTTGTTGTGCAATTAAAATTAGTGATTTTATATTATTATGAAGGACATTATTGCTTACCTCCCAAGTTTTAAGGGAAAATCAACTTATCTTAATTTTTTTCACGTGTGTGAGATGTCTTCTTATCTTTTGAGGAAATATTAAGATGTTATCTACTTTTAATAGAAATAAGAATATATCCCTTGGAATAACTATTTTTATTTTAAATTGATTATTTTATCTCTCAATTATCAGAAAATATATAAAATAACCATATTATCCTTATTTTTATTTTTTAAAAATCAATATAATTTTATTCTAACTTTTAAATTTAAAATTTATAATAATTTTTAACTCTTAATTATTTTGTTAAATTTAAGTTTTAAATTTAAAACTTATATAATTAACATTAATTTTTTGAAACTTTTGCTTTGTTCATTAATATGTTGCATTTTTTCCTTTTTGGAATTAATTTAATTTCGTCTTACTTTAAAAAAGTATGAAGGTGCCTACCTTAATCATAATATCTTTATATATTTATATGTATGTAAGTATATATATGTCAGTGTATATAGGTGAATGAAATAGGATAAAGTAATATTTGACTAGTTTTTAAAAAAAAGAAAAAAAAAAAAGATAGGCCTAATACCAAATATCATGTAAAGGCAAAGTCTATAAGCCTGCTAACTTCAGTAAATTAATTTTAGATGACTAATTGAGTAGAAGTCAAAATTTGATCGTTGATTATTCTTTCTTTTTCTCTATTTTTGCCACTTTTTAATTTCTTCACTCTTCTTTTCAATAAATTTTATAGCAAATTATTAAAAAAAGCATCTTTTATTAATTCAGAAGCAATTCATTATACTTTCTTTCTATCCGTGATCAGTTAAAATCTCAGTGGTAGTTAGCCCTTTTCTATTTCAATTGTTTTTTTCTAAAAATTTCTTATCGCAGACTCTGTCACTTCATGAAATAGCTTTGGTCTTAATTCATTAAGTAATTTTAAGGTAATAAATATTGAATCGTCATTCGCAATTTATATTTAAAAGGGTTTTCATTTCATAATCTTCCAATTTTTTTATTTTAATTGTCAAGACAAAAAGAATCTAGCATTTTCTTTTGTACGCAAGGGGTATAATTGACATTTTATAAGTTCAGTCAATATACTAATTAACTTGAACAACTAAGAATATTTAATTAAAATAATCTATTTATGTCTTTTTTTAATTTGGAGAGTTAAAATTATCTGATCGACTCTTTTTATATTTATAAGGGTATAATAGATATTTTATAATCTACTAAATTACTGATTACTTAAGACCACCGTACCTAATACATGTGATACCTTTAAAATTTTGTTGTAGTTAAGTGAAACAATTTTAATAATATATATTTATTTTGTAAACTTGTAATTATATATAAATAAATTATAATTATATATAAATAAATAATAATATATATTTATTTTGTAAACATTGGAGAAACCAAATAAATACATACAAATGTATTGTTTTAGAACATATCACAATTGTATGATTATCATATTACTTGCGTTTTTTATTTTCATTAATGGTATTTATTTTTATATTCCAATTCAACCTATATTATTATGCCTTATCGGTTTCTACAAAATAATTTGGAGAAATCATTTGTATTTTTAATACTGTCCAAAATTTATTTAGTTACATTAGTTTATTAATTAATAACAATAATTAAATTTTATTTTAAAATGATAATATTGATATCCTGTTGTAATTGAGTACTAAAATCTATAAAATAATAGTATTCATAGTGACTTAAACTCTTAATATTTAACTTTTATTTTAAATAAAAAAATAATAACGATTACATTTATAAATTACTAAAAATTATAATCAATAAAACACATTTTAATCAACTTCTTATATACAAACTTTCTTTCCAACTTTTATATCTCCGACGTTTTGTATCATTAAACTTTTTCATCGCCAAGAACGCTTGTGTTTAGAAATTTATTGTAATTAAGTGAGATAATTCATGCTTATTGTAATGAAATAAAATTAAAATTGAAATTGTGAATTGAAAATTTTCAAATACCTTATTTTATAATTAATTTAAATCAAAATAGTGCTTGGTAAAAAAGTTTAAAATAATTTATTTCATAATATATTCCATATACATTCTAATTTTTTTTAGTAATTTTAAGAAATATATAAGAAACTTGCTCTATCCCGATTTGAAAAAAATCTGTCTGTAACTAAATTGTTTAAAATTCGTCCATTAATAGACTGCATCAGCAGTGGAAGAGCTTAATTACCTGACCTGACACTAGCTGAAAATCTTGGTTCGTTTGCTCTTTAGAAATTGGAAAGTCCGTGGCCATCCCGTTTAGTTTGGCTTTTTCATTGGCCAAAAGAGTTTTTTTAATAATAAAAATTCTTTTCAAATTTTTTAATGTCGTTTGATTGACAATAAAAAAGAGTTTTTGAGAATTAAAAAAGCTGTTTTTCTTCTATTGGAAGAAGCCCAAAATTTGGGCTTCTAGCAGTAGAGCTTTCCCAGCTTTTTTAAAAGGTGAAATTGTCTAAAATACCCTTACTTTATTTTAAAAATTCTATGTAATTTCTTTAAAATAAAACATTAAAAATTTGTCTATTAAAATAATTACTCAAATTTTTCTCAAAAGTTATTTGTAACGACCAAACGATTAATTAATTTTTATTAAAAGCTCTACTCATAAAAATTTTACAGGTAAAAACTCTACTTTGAAAAGTTTTATGTAAAAAGTTATATCAAACGAACCCAGTTGTAAATCAAATAAACTCTTTTAATAGAGCTTGTATACATCTAGTTTAGATATTTTAAACAAATAAAAAATCATTATACATTAACATAATTTAAAATTTATTTGCAGGTCACCTCATTATCAGTCTATCTAATTTTATTTAAAAATATTTATAAATTTATGTAATTTAATTTTCTCCAATATCTTCACCGTACATAAGTTTAATAGCAAGCATAATTTGAAAAATTATGTTGGGATGATATATATATATATATAAACTAAGGCAGTTAAGAAATTCACATTAAATCTCCTAAAATTGCATAGCATTGGTATGATAGTGAACTACCATATAACATTACTATATTTAGTTTCATAAATTTCATATAAATTATAATTCAAAATATGGAGTATTAATTGTATTAAATAATGCTAGAGTCAAAACAAAATAATTAACTGTCTTCCATTTTGTCATCTATATTTATTTCCCTTACATGCACAATAAAGCACCTTATCTTTGTACAAATTCATTGATTAACATAATAGACTAAGTGCTTTTTAAACTAGTAAAATTAAAGTATACATTTTATCAAATCTTAAACATGTATATATTCTTTTTTAAAATTATATTGCAGATAAGAATTTAATATTAATCCTCAAAATAATTATGGTAAAAGAAGATTTGTTAAAAAGAGAGGCAATATTATTAGGGGAAAAAAAGGAGTTAAACGAATACCAAGCCAACATAAGAAGACAAAAGAGCTCCTCCCTATGACAAAATTTAAACACTTGAAAAAAGTTCAAAGAGAGTGAGAAATGTTAGAAGTGTTAATTTGGCGAATACACTGTGTGATAAAAATATACACCGCATAAAAAGATTTTTAAAATATTATCTAAGTTTTTTTTTGAAAGAAAAATATTATCTAAGTTTAAATGGACACGTAATCCTAAGTTCATACAAAAGTTATTAGAAGAGTATAAATAATATATCCTACAGCCTTTTATAAGGTAAATAATAAAACACTTCATAAAATTGTTTCAGTTGTTATATAATTATGTTTTATTAAATTTTTGCGTTGGCTAATTCAGTTCTTTTTTGTTCGCAGCCTCCGGGCTTCCCTTTTTTTCTCCCTCCCTTCTCATTATGTAATCACATATTATTTTGCGTAAAAAAAATTAATAAAACATAAATTTAATAGTTTAATTACTAATCTCAAAAACTTATGTCAAGGCAATTAACCCTCATTATTTTTCCAGTATTAAGAACACTTTCTAGTTTTAAACCTTTTAAAATTAATTATAAAAGAAAAATTATAATAATAAATTAAGCAAAAACAATTAATTTTATTTTTTGAAATCCAATACAATGTTTTCAGTATTTTTAAAAATTAAGAAGTAAATCTTATCCTATGAGAGAAGTATCTTAATAACAAAAATAAAAAAAAGTTAATGCATATGTATCTGTTTTTTTAGTGAAATTAAAATTTATTGCTTTGGAAAGTCAAAAATGGCCCATGCTAATATGTATACGTCTCGTTTCATTCCCCGTAACCCATTGTCACATAACTACAAAAATGAGCTAACATGTGTGTTTTGTGATAAAAAATAATTAATAAACATTACAACTAATTAAAGTTCAATTACATGTACATCTTATAGTTAGAATTTTAATTAAAGTGTGCAAATTATGAGCCACATATACTTGATTCTACTAACTGTAATACAATTAGCTTCCAAACTAAAATCTGAGCGATACGCTTAAATTCGCTTTGGGAGTTTGATTAAAAATTAAAATTTATTAAAGTATGTATAAATTTATTTGTTTTGATTTCCTCCAATATTTCAGCTTCTCTATAAAATAACTAGTTTTTAAAAGCTAAAAAAAATCAGATTGTCAATGAAGAGTTATTGCGAATAAAATAAGTTATAACAAAAAATTGAATGATTATTTTCATTATTAAGATAATGTTTGATAAAAAGAAATTTGATAAACAGATATATAACAAAACCAAGGCAGATGAGACATGCATATTAAATTGATATATTAAGTCTCCTTAAATTGCATAGAATTGCTGTGATTCATGAGCAAGTTTTGTATGTTATTAAGTGTGTGGGCTAAAAGCCTAACTCATAAAAAGCCTAATTCATAGCTAGTTTTTAAAACATTAAAGGTATCTGTTTATCAATAGAGTGACCGGGGAATAATATGGAATAAGTTGTGAAAAAATTGAATAATTATTTTAAGATAACGAATGATAAAAAGAAGTTTGATAAAAATATATATAACTAAACAGACGAGAAATGCAAATTAAGTTGAGATATTAAGTCTCCTCAAATTGCACAAGATTTGGTGTGATAATGAGCCACTTTCGTATGTGATAAGAATAAGAATTAATTTCAAATAAGCCACTTATTTATTGATAAATTTTAAATTATAAATTAATTTATTGTATGCTTTCAGGAGGTTAGTTTATGCAAATGTTTGACCAAAAAATTATCTTTTTGTCCGTAACGAACACTATATAAAAGTAATGATATCATAAAATATATAAAATAAAGTATATTTATTATTTTTAAAAAAATACTGATTTAATTTGATTTGTGTTTATACTATCTTATCATACATGATATTAATTGATAAAAACGTATTGGTGCAATGTTGCTCTTTTAAATTGAATTTAATTTAAGATTGGTAGAAATAGACAGAGAGCAATTAGAAAGGGAAAAGAAAAAGAAAAGAAAGAGAATATATAATTGTTGTCTTTCACTTGATTTAGTTAATTGTAAGGAAAAAAAAAAGATGTAGACTCCTTGAGTTTAGCCTAATACCTAACTAGATAATATGAGATCAAAATATCTACTACACTCCGATCCTACATTATCGATAAATATCAATTTATCCTCAAATCTTCTATGAATTTAGATGTCACTTCTAATTTTTTTTTCATTTTTATATAGATCAATATAAAAAAAAATATATTTAAAATATTTAAAATAAAAATTATATTTTGATAGAGTGTGAATTTTGATGGAGTACATCAAAGGAGGTGCAGAGGGCATAGTTTTATGGATGCAATAATTATCATCATTGGTTGTGCAAAGTTGAAAACTTGTCAAGGTGAAGATTGATGGATATAAGATTTCTATATTCAATGGGATAAAGGTATTGCAAAACTTTTGACCAAAATAAGTTTTTATTTTCAAAATTAGAGAAACCAAATAAATTCATGAGATTAAATTATTTACATTATATTGTAATTATATGATTTCATATTATTTCGTGTATTTTACTCTCATTTATTTTATTAACTTCTGTATTTTTATTTTAACCAGGATTCTTTTGACCCATTAATTTGTATAACATAATTTTAATAATTTTTTTTTATTTCTAGCACTATTCTAAGTGTATTTAATTAGTTAATAAATGCATTGAGTTTATATATAAGCTTATTAGTTAATAAAATTATTTAATTTTTGTATTTAAATAAAATTACTAATATGTTATTTTAATTATATATTTATTAAATTTGTAAAAAAAATATTATTTATATAAATAATAAGTACTTTAATTTTTAAATATAAATGATAATATTAAATATCTAAAAATCACTCTAAGTCTTAACTAATTAAGTTTTTTGAAATACAAACTTTAAAATGGTTTAACTACATATTTTCACCAAGATTATCAATTATTTTAGGACTTATGGAAATAAATATATACCATTACTGATCCTATTGGGAACTGTGTTCAGTTTTATGTCTGCTGAGCAGGAAAAAACTTTCTTTCTTTGCTAACTTTTAATCCTTCAATTAATTAATACATAAATGAAGAGATCTAGTAGAATTTGGGACAACATGTCCCTACAACTCAAAAATGCTGTCTTGTAATGATATTCACAAAACATTGTTGTTTACTAACACACATAATTAAAATAAATTATCTTACCCACACGAAGTCAACATGTTTTTTGCCTCTAATTTAAGTTATCAAATTTTATCTGTGCCAGCAGCTCAAATTTTATTTTAAATTTCTTTTTCGAATATTTCTATATCCATTATAATTTGAAGTTTCATTAAAATAAAGAAAAGTATTTCCTTATTTAAAAAAAGAAAGAAAAGTATTTCTTTAAATTATAAAATGTTGGTTATAATATTTATTTAAGAACCCTCGACGGTACTTCAAAATCAATTGGTTGTGCAATGATTTACTTAAAACCTCTCATAATTACGGAAAGAAACAGTAGTTAATATATATTATTTGTTTTTTCATGCTTCACGTAATTAATGGAAAGAAAAATCCAACGTTGTTTAACACGGGCGTGTTTGGGTTAAGGAAGCCACAAAAGCAAATTTTGGTAACGGTTTGAACTCTTAATTGGGAGGCCACATGAATTTGTCATGGGTTCTATTGTAATATAGTTTATCTTTGTTGCTTATGACTCATATAGTTTCCTATCGCTAAAATGTTTTATCTTCCCTGCTGTCGTAACCTTACTCCTCGAATTTCTGATGATAAATACCAAATTGGCTAATCCCTAAAAAATGTTGAACCGCACCAAGTATTAGTTTATGCAAATTATTAGTGATAGATTTTTTAAATCATCTGTGTAAGACATCTTAACAAATTAAGAAAATTTTCAACTCTTGTGCAAAATTTAATTCTTATTAGTAGATATGAAATCACAATTACTAAATTCAATTGCCTCGTGAAATTAAGTGGGTATGCATACAATTAATAATTTTATATAATTTAATTTTCTCTAATATCTCAATAAAAAATGAGGTTTTATTAAATTCATTGGATGCAACATAATTTAGTTTAATCAATAGTTTGTATTTAGTACGAAATTTAGTAATAACAAGATCTAATTATATAGAGAAGTTGCTATAAACTATAAAATAAATTGAAAGAAAACTGTTCAAGGGGTTGGTACATGCATATTAAACTTCTCTTCTTCATGGAATACAATATGTCTCTACTTACAAAAGAAGAATATTCCCAATATATGAACTTTTCTCTTGTTATCCTTATATTATGTGATTGTTATTTTTCCCCATTTATATAATTTTGTTTATTAATTGTTTGATATTTTTATTTTAGAGGATTTTGGGCAAGACTTTAAATTTCCGACAAGTCACAGTGTTAGGGTAAAGCAAATATGTGGACAAGTATAGTTTCAAACTTAGTGAAGCTTAATCTAGAGAAATTTGATGGGAGAATTAAATCTGGCCTGTGAAAAATACAAATCAATAAAATAATAATTCAATTTAGGCTACACAAGGCATTCAAGGATAAGTCAACTCAAAGATGTGGACAATCAAAGTACCTTAAAAAGGATTGTCAACAAGAGAATGGAGCAAATTAGTAAATCGAGATACCTTTTGATATAAATAAAATTTATATTAATAGAAAGAGAAAAAAGTTGAAAACACAAAACCTGTTCAAAGATTAAGCGAACAAGTGAGATTGAAAATATAAAAACATAAACAAAAACAGATCATTAGAAGCCCATACAACAGGATAAAAGCTGTATAGGAACAGAACCAAAAACCAACCAGTAGGGATTGCATAGTGATACTGATAATATCATCGGTAATATGCAAAAGAGGAATCTCAATAAAACCCAAGAATAGGTGGAGTGCGAATTTTGGTAGAGCATATCAAAAAGGTGAGGACGACATAGTTGTATAGATGCAGTAATGAGCATCATGGTTTGTCGCTCAAGTTGAAAACTTGTCAAGATGAAGATTGTTGGATATGTGACTCTTTTTCAATAGGGATTTCTATTATAAAGTTAAGCTTAAATTTATAATTTTTTAGAGAAAATAAAACCATAAGTATCATTCAATATTAAGTAAATTAATCCTAAATTTTAGATTTACACACAATTTCAGATATATATGAAGTTGAGACTAATCAAAGTTTCAGCATCGTCGATTATGAGTAAAAATAAAAATATTTTATTTCTATCACATTACCGTAAAATTTTATTTCTGCAAAATAAAGAATTTTTTCATCCTAGTATTATTTTCTTCAAAAGTTTATTAGAAATGAAATTATTCAAAATGATAACTTTTTCTTTTATAAAAAGGATCCCCTTCAATGGCTAACATTATTAAACTAAGATAAACAAAGAGGGTACAAGGCATGAGGCTAATTTAAAAATCGGAAATTAGGAACCCCACAACTTATTAACTCGTGTGGATTTTAAAAAATATAAATTGAGTTAATTCTCTATCTAATATTACAACAATGATATTTTATCTTACAATCTAAACTAGCTTTGTTAACTTTTATATTGAGCGAACAAATTAAGAACTAAAGTTTTTTTTCAGTCTTATATTTTTACGTTACTTTATATGGCTGAGGCCATAAATGTTATATGGGTGTGTGTGTGTGTATATATAAATTTAATTTTCAAATCAATATCCACTCAATAATCACCTTATTTGATTTTATCCTTCGTTCAAGAGGTTGCAAGAATTAGCTACCTTAGTGACTATATAAATTTGTGTTGATCATTTGAGTGTATCTATATAAGTTTTATAGATTTGGAGATGAATTGAATAAATTTCAAACAAATTATGAAAGTATTTTTCTGTTAAATTGTGTGTTGTTATTGACCCAAAATACATGAGAGTCTAAATGTTTGGCAAAGTACTTGTTGGAGATAAGAAAAATTTTATAAAATCTCTATAATTTTTAATAATATATATTTATTTTCTATTTTTTTTAGTTATATATAAATAAACCATAATAACTCATTTTATTATTTTTATTTGAAAATTAAAGACATTAATAAACTCAGTCTCACAAATTATTTCAAAACTTTTAATCAAAATAAAATATTATTATTTTTATTTTAAGAATCGGAGAAACCAAACAAATACATGAGATTAGATTATTTCACAATATATTGTAATTATATAATCGACAAGGTATTCGCATTTTTAACTCTCATTAATTTTATTGACTTCTATATTTTTATTTCAACCAATATTCTTATGACACATTAGTTTATATAAAAAATTTGGATTTCCAGAAGTATTCTGAAGAAGAAAAGAAAGACATCAAAGAAACTGAAACAAGCTTACTCATCTTCATTAGCTTCGTTTGTTGTGCAGAGGAGAAGAATTACTATATATAGAAAGAAGCTGGCTATCGCTAAATGTTTTTAGCATGTGATGAATGAGGATGTTATTGGTAAAGAAATACCTGCAACAAAAATAATTGATAAATATCAAGAGGTATTTTCTTTTCCTTCTTATTATTTTATATCAAACAATATATTCATAAAACTTTTTAAAACTCTCGTGAGTTACTTTATGCTATTTATTTGATAAAATTTTTGAACAATTTATCCATTTTTCACGCAAAATCATAAATGAATAGTCGCACAATATTTTTTGTTAAATATATATAAAAAAATAAAATAAAAATTGAGAACAATTAATATTAAGAATTTTTTTTTAGTTTTTAACCTTTTAAAACTAATTACAGAAAAAAATTATAAAAGTAGAGAGCAAAGAATAAAAAATAGTTTTAATTTTAACTTTTTTTAAATTCACTAAAATACTTACCAGTATTTTAAAAAAATAAAAATAAACCTTAGAGAAATTTGTTAAGCACAAAAATAAGAAAAAGAAGTTAATTAACATGTATCCGTCTCTTTAGGAAAGCTACATTCATCATTTAGATCTCCATAATAATTATTTGTAACTCACTCTCACATAATTACAAAAATTGTGTTTTGAATGAAGATAAGTTAATCAAGATTACAAAATAATTATCTCTGATTACATGCCAGTTTTATCGTTGCAATTTTTAATTAAGTCTTACAAATATAACTCACCATTACATGGTCAATGACTAACAATACTACAGTTGGCTTTCAAAATAAAATCTCAGACACATGCATAAATCTAATTTGTGGATTTGTCTAATTAAACAATGGGAAAATATCCGATTGCCCCTCAGGTTTGATTGATTTAAACTAATCAATTATTATTTAATTTACATCAAAATAAAAAAATCATTATTTGGGAGACACAAATTGATAGTATGTGGGACATTATCTGAAATGTGGAACCAATTTATACTCTTATTATGTCACCAGGAGTAAAATGATAAAAATACCGTCTTTTGATTATTTCATGTAAGCATAGGAAGTAGCGGAATATTTTTTAAACATTAAGAAAGTAATGAATAATTGGGCTAAATTTGAGGGGGCAATTGGATATTTTCCTTAAACAATATATGAATTTATGTATTTTGATTTTCTCCAATATCTCAGCTAGTTTATAAAAACTTAAGAAAAAGAAAAATCAGTTTATCAATGAAGAGCAATTGGCAAATAATTGGTTAATTATAGCAAAAAAAAAATTGAATAACTATTTTGTTTATCAACATAATACATGATAAAAGGAAGTGTGAAAAAGATATATATAACAAAACTAAGGCAGAATAGACATGCAGATTAAGTTGATGTATTTTAGTCTCCTTAAATAACATAGAATTCGTGTGATTCACGAGTTACTTTTGTATGTCATTAAGTTTGGGCTAAGGCAAACCTAATTCATAAGAACAAGCATTAATTTCAACTTAGATGTTTATTTATTGATAAACTTTAAGTTATACCTTAATATATTATATGCCCACACGAGGTTTGTTCTTGTCATTTGAACTTTGACTACATTTGACCAAAAAATTATCTGTCATTTAAACTATTTATTTTACCATATTCGACCAAAAATTTATCTTTTTGTCCACAATGAACAATATATAAAAATAAAAAATATTAAAAATATATAAACTAAATATTTTTAATTTTTTAAAAAATAAGGATTTAACTTTATTTGTATTTATACTATCTTGTCATTTTTTAAAAATTATTTAAAAAAATGATTCCTTTAGATGGCCAATATTATTAAACTGAGAGAAACATAACTATAAAGCTAATTCAAAAATCAGAAATTAGGAACCCCACACAAGTTTAGAAGTAACTCATGTGGATTTTATAAAATATCAATTGAGTTAATGCTATATCTAATATTATAAATGATATTTTATCTTACAGCCTAAAAATTGTTAAATTTTATATGTTGATTGAGTGAATAAATTAAGAATTAAAGTTTTTATTCAATCTTATATTTCTATATACATTATGGTTGAGTATACAACATTTATTTATTTATAAATTTAATTTTCAAATCAATATCCACCTTATTTTATTTTATACTTCATTGAAGAGATTGCAAGTATTAGCCAATAGCCACCTTAGTGATTTCTTGGGAGCATCCGTAAAATAATTTTTATGATCCTTTTTGTTTGGTATTTGAATTATTAATGTTACCATGTTTTCACATTAGTGAAATTGGTGATTTTTAAATTACCATAAAGTTTTAAACTATTTGTGTTGATCATTAAGTGTATCCATAGAAATTATTATATATTTAGAAATTAATTGAGTTGTGCTTTACACACAAAGAGCTCCTAGAATGAACAAATTTCCAAAAATTATAATTGTGTTTTGTATTAAATTACATGTTGTTATTGACCTAAATAAATTTAATTTTAATAATATATATTTTATATATAAATTCTTTATATATAAACAAACCATAAAAATTCTTGTTATTGTTTTTATTTGAAAATTAAAAATCATTAATATACACAACGGCATAAAAGTATTTCAAAACTTTTAACCAAAATCAAATATCATTATTTTTATTTTAAGAGTTAGAGAAACCAAATAAATACATGGGATTAGATTATTTTACAATCTATTGTAATTGTATAATTGGCATATTATTATCATTTTTAAATCTCATTAATTTTATTGACTTCTATATCTTTATTTCAACCCATATTCTTATGACACATTAATTTGTATAAAATAATTAATAAAATATTTGTATTTCTGATATTATTCTAAATGTGTTAGTTATATAAGTTATTAGTTAATAAAATTATTTAAAAATTATTAAATAATTTTAATAACAACTTACTTAAAAGTGTGATATAAGCTACACTCAAAAATGAATTTGAGTTTGCACTCGAAAAGCACCATGCTCCAAAGGATTTGTTAAGTTGGCTATCAGGGCAAAATGGTCTGAAGAATATGCTTTTGGACCAAAATGAAAAAAATATTTTATTAGATGATCAAACATGTATAATGGGCATAAGTAGTAGTCCAAATGGTAAATTTCCCAACATTATTAGCTTTAACAAATACTGTTTTGGAAACTAAAACTGAGAATAAAGAACAGAACATTGCATGTATAGCTAGCAATATTTATATTCGTATATGATACATAAACTTCACAATCACACAAACTTTAACTATATATTTCACATAATAATTCAGTTTCAAAAAGCTTAGAATATTTATAACATATGGTAGCAGATCAAGCATCAGACCAGTAAATATGTAGTTCACCCCAATCACTTTCGGGAACTCCCAAAGCTTTCCAAACAGCTTTTGATGCATCAACAATGTTATTAGCACATGGTGGCTGGTAATCATGATCTGAATCACATCCCATGGTGGAATCACATTCATCAACCACCTTGGCCTTAACAGTTTTTCCATTTCCATAAATGTTTATATAGTTCAAGCATCTGCTGCCTTTGTTGTACCATCCTGTTGAAAGTGCTACAACTGGTGTATCATCTGAGTGATACTTGTTGTCACATTCTGATGGTGCACCACCGTCTCCATTTCTCTAGAAGCTGTTGAGTGTTAATGTTGCCTTTGTGCGGCTGCTCACTTGTGTTGAACATCTGTAAATGTTGTAAAGCTTGCCTTGCTTGCAGCAATCAGAATCTTTTTGTTGGTTGCATTGTCCTGGTGGAGGATTCTTCCCTCTTATCTTGCCGGTTAGATTGATGTGACAAGAGAAAGAACACAAACAAGAAGAAGAACACTAACGCAAACTTGCTTCTTCATTTTTGTATTGCTAATTTAGTATCATTAAGATGTTTTATTGATACTTGTTTAGAGTTTCGAGAATACCCCAAACATTAAATGGTGATATTAAATTCAATATTTATTATTAATGTCTTTCCTTATTTTAAGAGACTTTCTATTATAGAGATAGTATAAAATCTTTATAGGATTTAAATTTGCTTATAGTAGAATTTAAATTATACAAGGAAAAGAAATATTACTTTTACAAAAAAACAAAAAATGTTATTATTCATTGTATATAGAGGGGTAAGGTTCAGTTGTTACATGTACATAACCTAAATAACCTAGAATATTTGAAAAATAGATAATCTCTAATGAGAGTAAGGTTTATTGAGACTAGTCACTAATCTTTAAAGTAAACAAGTTCTTGTAAAGGAAACTGGGAGATGTATTTAAGTCTAGTTATAATTACCATTTGGGGTCAGAGTAAAAATTACTGAAAATATGATTGCAACTATTTCTCACATGATAAATTTTTCTCTCGTCGTTCTCGACGGTCGTTATTTTTCTCCTATATAGGAGCTTTTTATGTAAATACTTATATCACATGGTTGATATTTTTCTTCATTTACATTTTTATTTTAGAGTATTTTGGACAAGACTTTAAATTTCCATATGACAGCAATGTTTTAAGGGAAAGCAACTATGTCAACTAGCAGAATTTCAAACTTAGTGACGCTTAATATGGAGAAATTTGATGGGAGAATTAATTTTGACTTGCGAAAAATACAAATTCATAAAATAAAAATTCAACTTGTGCTACAAAAGGTTATTGAAGGGCAAATCAATCTTAAGATGTAGACAATGGAAGTACCTTAAAAGATGATCATCAAGAAGAGAATGGAACAAATCAGTAAATGGAGATACAATATCACTAGAAATATGTCTCTCTATTTATGAGAGGCAAAGATCTCATTTAAGGTAAATAAAAATAATCCTTATGGCATGTCGCTAGATTATCATTGAAGAAGATGTGTTTGCACTAACGAATCCACAAAGCATAGCTTGGTGTTTATGCAGGGTGCATGGTAGAATTTTTGTCGAGGGCTGAAGACTTCCTTGGATGCCGAATGTGGGAGTTGATGATTTTTTCGCGTGATGGTTGACATACCGTAAAAAAAAATTGTAGAATTTAATTCTAAGTAGTATGTACTTTACATGTGGTGGAATATTCAAAATGGAAGACTAAATTATTTTACACAAAAAGAACTAAATATATGGAAGACTAAAATTTCGGCAAAATATTTTGTTAGGGACTAGTTAAGAGAAATTTATAAATGCCCATAATTTTTAATATATAGTTCTTTTGTAAACTTTTTTTAATCATATACAAATGAAGCATATCAACTCATACTATTATTTTTATTTGAAAATTAGTATTCAATATTCAGTGGGATAAAGGTATTTCAAAACTTTTAATCAAAATAATTTTTTTTATTTTCAAAATTAGAGAAACCAAATAAATTCATGAGATTAAATTATTTTACAATATGATGTAATTATATGATTTCACATTATTCGTATATATTTTTAACACTCATTAATTTTATTAACATCTATATTTTTATTTTGATCAGCATTTTTATGTCACATTAACTTGTATAAAATAATCTTAATAAAAAATTTGTATTTTTAGCGCTATTCTAAGAGTATTTATTTAGTTAATAGATTCACTGAGTTTTTATATATAAGTTTATTAGTTAATGAAATTATTTAATTTTTGTATTTAAATAAAATTATTAATATTTTATTTTAATTATTTTTTAAAATATAAAAAAATATTATACATAAAAAAATAAGTATTTTAATTTTAAAAAATAAATTATGATATTAAATATATAAAAATCACATAAAGTGTAAACCAATCAAATTTTTTTGAGATACAAACTTTAAATGTTCTAACTACACATTTTCACCAAGATTACAAATAATTTTCAGAATTATGCAAATAAACATATACCATTACTGATTCTATTGGCAATTTTGTTCAATTTTATCTCTGCTGACCGCAAAAAAGCTTTCTTAAATAACTTTTAATCCTTCGATATTGTACTTATAACTCATAACATTTTCTATTACTAAAGGCCTTGTCTTTAATGCTGTGATAATCTCATCTCTCGAATTTCTAATGCTATCAAATTTGGTAGTACCTAAAAAATGTGGAACTGCATCAATAATAAGTTTATACAAATTATTAGTAATAGATTTTGTAGATGAGATGTGCATGACATCTTAACAATTTAAGTAAATTTTCAACTCGTGTAAAAATTAATTATCATTAATAGATATGAAATCACAATTATAAAAATCAATTGCTTTGTGTTAAGAGGGTATGCATATAATTAATAATTTTATGTAATTTAATTTTCTCTAATATCTCAATAAAAAAGAGGTTTTATTAAATCAATTGGATGCAACATAATTGAGTTTAATCAATAGTTTATGTCTAGTGCGAAATAATAACAAGGTCTAATGTATAGAGAAGTTGCTACAAACTATAAAATAAATTAAAAGAAAAATGTTCTAGCGGTTGGGACATGCATATTAAACTTCTTTTCTTCATGCAATACAATATGTGTCTATTTACAAAAAGAAGAATATTCCCAATGTATATATATCTTTTCAAAATAACATTAAATTTAGTATTTATATGATTATCATTTAATTTTTATTTGAAAAATGAAATTTTATTCACAGCTGCTATAAGCTATGAAATAAAGTGTAATTGTAATGATTTTTCATATAGTAAATTTTTCTCTTGTTATTTTTATTGGTCATGATTTTTCTCACGTATAGAGGCTTTCCATGTAAATACTTACATTATATGGTTGATATTTTGCTCTATATATATATTTCTGTTTATTATTTGTTTGATATTTTTATTATAGAAGATTTGGACGAATTTATAAATTTTCAGCAAGTCATAGTTTTAGGATAAAGCAAATATGTCAGCAAGTAGAATTTCAAACTTAGTGAAGCTTAGTGTGTAGAAATTTGATATGAGAATTAATTTTGGATTGTGAAGAATACGAACCAATAAAACAATAATCCAATTTGGTCTACAAAAGGTATTGAAGGGCAAGTTAACGCTAAGATGTGGAAAATTAAAGTACCTTTAATAACAAATATTTTTTAATATAATTTGATTATTGAAAATAAAAAATTAATTAGTAAAAATATAATGTTATTTTACATAATAACACCATGATTTAATACATCTCATTCTATTTGATCCTTCGGCAAGCAAGTATCTTTTTTAAGTTTTCAAATTTGTCACAATATTTTCTGACTTCAAAAAAAGTACATGAATATATGAATACAATTTTATTAAATATTTTGTATTGGCAAATCAAAATCCGTCATTTTATATATAATTTAATTTACTCTAATATCTTAATAAAAATTTTAAGTTTAATGCAATATAAATCAATTTAGTCAATGGTTTACCTATGCTTCTAAATTTAGTACTAACAAGATATAAATTACGGAAAAGTTGGTATAAATTATAAACTAAATTAACAAAAAATATGTTCAAGAAGTTGGGACATGCATTTTAGGCTCAACTTCTTCATCCATTAAAGTGTTCTCTCTCTTCCACCCCACAACCCACCACCACCACCCCCACCCCCTTCTCTCTCTCTATATAGAGATAAAAAAAAGATCATATTTTGTAAAATTTTTTATCAACTTACATTGTATGACACATTCATACAATTAATATCTTTTAAAAATCTTTATTTGATTCATCATTTTGTTGTTGGGCAATGGGGATATTGGTCATAATTTCAGTGGCAAATGCTTTAATTTAAAGAAATCTTCTCATAAAATAAATTATTATTCAACAAATATCAAACTATCTACTTTCTAAGTATCACGTGTTTGTAGTTGAATAGAACAGAGTAAAATCATATTTAGCTAATTCTTTTTAGAAAAGAAAGACCTTGCATGAACTCTTGCTATCATAAATGTCAAAATGTTTCACTTAATTACAATAATTTGTTTTTACTTAGTTATAATAATTTTCTTAAAAGTATCATATAATGACAAATCTCTTAGCTAGCTTGCTAAATAGTACTAATTAAATTATTTCTGAATGTTTATTTTTTTGTTTGGCTAGAGTTGGAATCTGAGGTTGATTGTTGATTATTCTTTCTTTTTTTCTTTCTAATATTATGTTAATTCAGTAATAAATTAATTTTATGCCAAGATAATTAAAATTACCGTTAAAAAAATTCTTACATACACAAACTTCTAGACAAACTCATTCATATAAAATAATGTGTTATATTGTTATTAATTGTCTTTTTTTTTTGCGAATAAAAAAATAAAATTATATAAGACATATAATAATAATATAATATTGATACATCAATTTATATAAATAGAGCTCGTATACTTATCATTATTATTAAAATTTTTAACTATTTAATTTTTTAAAGTAAGAAAATTTTATAATGTTAATAATTTTTAAAGTATCTCATTCCTATTTCAAAATTCATTATCATTAGATCATCTTACAACATATCTTAAAAATATGATTATTACATTACCCACATTTTTTACTCTTATTAATTATATTAATTTTGTATTTTTACTCAATCAATATCATTATATTCCACTAAATTATATAAAATAACCTTCATAAAAAATTTGTACCTCTAATACTATTCGATGACAATTCAGTCATATAACTTTATCAGTTAATAAAACTATTTAATTTTTATTAAAATGTGTAAAATTTAAGATCAGACTTTAAGGATGATTTTAATTAACTCCATATTCCAGATCACTAAAAATAAGAACATATATTTTTAAAATTAATAACATAATTTCACATATCTAATGATACTAATTCATGGTTGAGGTTTACATGATTTATCCTTTTTTATTTCATCTGCACTTATCATAAACAATCATCTTTTTCTAATTTTCTATCCTCCGGCGCTGACATAACTGTTCTAATCATAAAAGATTTTCATGTCATAATCTCACCATTTGAATTTCCAACAAGAGTTACCAAATTTGTTATTAGCATGACAAAAGTACCGTACCCCAATATTGACTTCTATATCTTTATTTTAACAAATATTCTTATGACATGTTAGTTTTGTATAAAATAATTTTAACAAAATATTTGTATTCTAATATTATTCTAAATGTATTGAGTTATATAAGTTTATTAGTTAATAAAATTATTTAAAAATTATCAAACTTATTTAAAAGTGTGATATAAACTACGTTTAAAAGTAAATCGAGTTTTAACTTGAAAAATATCATGCTCGAAATTATTTGTTAAGTCGGCCGTTAGGGCAAAATGATTCGAAGATTATGTATTTGATCAAAAATTAAAAAAATATATTTTGTTAGATGATCAAACATGAATAAGAAGTGTAAGTAGTAGTCAAAATGGGAAATTTCCCAACATTATTAGATGATCTAACGTTAACAAATACTGTATTAGAGCTAAAAGAAATGGAAACTAAAAATGAGAACAAGTAACACAAGATTGTATGTATTGCTGGCATTATATTCATATATAGTACATAAACTTCACAATCACACAAACTTTAACTATATACTGCATAGAATAATTCAGTTCCAGAAAACTGAGTATATAAATATATAACATATGGTGGCAGATCAAGCATCAGACCAGTAAACATCCAGTTCACCCCAATCACTTTCAGGAACTCCCAAAGCTTTCCAAACAGCTTTTGATGCATCAACAATGTTATTAGGACATGGTGGCTGGTAATCATGATCTGAATCACATCCCATGGTGGAATCACATTCATCAACCACCTTGGCCTTAACAGTTTTTCCATTTCCATAAATGTTTATATAGTTCAAGCATCTGCTGCCTTTGTTGTACCATCCTGTTGAAAGTGCTACAACTGGTGTATCATCTGAGTGATACTTGTTGTCACATTCTGATGGTGCACCACCGTCTCCATTTTTCTCGAAGCTGTTGAGTGTCAATGTTGCCTTTGTGCGGCTGCTCACTTGTGGTGAACATCTGTAAATGTTGTAAAGCTTGCCTTGTTTGCAGCAATCAGAATCGTTTTGTTGGTTGCATTGTCCTGGGGGAGGATTCTTCCCTCTTATCTTGCCGCTGGGATTGCAAGTTCCAGCTTCAACACTCAATGCGACAAGAAAAAGAACACAAGCAAGAAGAAGAACACGAGCACAGACTTGCTTCTTCATTTTCCTATATTCTTCTTGTGATTTGTTGGTTTGATTGATGCGAAAAACTTGAATTGGGTAATCTCTATTTATAGGGAGATTGAGTTGTCTATGTTTTAATTTACAGACAATTTTGAAGCCTTGCCGTTTAGGGAAAGAATAGGAAAAATTATCTTGGAAAGCAAAAAGTAGAGACAAAACAAAGGCAATAAAAAATATTGAAAAAGTTTAATTAATTTGATTATTAATTTCACCGTGTACAAGCCTTAATTTTGTACTTATTATGAGTTTCCTTGGCTTGTCAATTTAGGAAATTTTATATATATCCTGTGAGATTACATTTCTGTTACGTTGATCATTTCGTCATTATATTAAAATAAAATGATAAGACAAAATATATTTTTTCATAATTAATAATTTAATCTCAATATTTTTAACATATTATATTAAGGACTAAAATGTTAAACTTTAAAAAGACTTATTTGCCTTTGTTATTTAAAAAAATATAGAAGTACAAATAATTTATTTAAATTAAAATACTAATAATAAATTTAGACAAACTTATAAGTTAAAATGCTCCTAAACCTCTTTTTTTTATTACTTTTTTATAACAATTTAGTTTATACTGATCATTTAAAAAAAATTTAAATAAAATAGTTATAACATTTTAATGAGTATATTTTTAAAACATTATAGTATTTTCATGTATTTTGTTAAAGAAATTATCAAGCACATAATTAATATAAATAAAAAATATAAGTGCATATTATATTTATTACAATAAATAAAATAAAATTCTCTTTTTGAAGTTTTAATCAAAATTAAACTAAACCATTAAAAAAAGGAACATAAAGTATACTTAATTATTCATTCCAATGGTACAACATTAAATTTAGTTCACATATTATAATTTATTACTTTTATTTTATCTAAATTTTTTCTTTCTTTCTAATCTTCAACAAATACTTCTACCCTAGTTTTTTCTCACAAAATAATTATTCAGACTTTTTTCAACTTATTGTTGGTATTTTAATTAAGCTAAAAGATTCAATGTTTTTAAAAAGTTAGGGTGTAAATAAAAATATTTCTTATCTAAATTTAAATATTAACAATAAATTAGAGAAATCTAAATAATTATTTTGTGATAAAAAGAGACTAACAAATTTTAATATGTAAATTAAATTGATTGTTCTGTCAATATAAATCATATAATTTTTAAATATTATGCATATTTTCTTTAAAAAAATTTATGATCAATACATACTAAATTAATATAAAAAATGTAAAAGAAAAGTTAAAAGCATTTTAATATATAAATTTAAATAAATTATATTTTTCTTTCCAAAGGTTTTTCAAATAATAAAATAAAAAGAATGTTTTAAACTTAACATTTTAATCCCTAATAATATGTTGAAAATAATAAGATTAGATTGTTAATTATAAAAAATTATATATTATTTTAATATTTAATTTAAATTTAAAGACTAAAATGATAATATATTAACGGGTCCAGTTGATGGAAGTTAAGTCCACGTGTATTTGTTATTTGTTAGCTATATTAGTTTGAAACTGGATGTAATAATGTAAAATTATTTTTACCCATACAAAGAATAATAATTGGCTTAATATTAGCCAGCTATATACTAAATGTGTCTAAAAAGTAATTGGATACAGTTTAATTGTATCACAAAATTTGTATCACCAGTAATATGAAAGTATTAATTTGTCCATGACCACATAACTTCACATATTAATCGCTTGAATACTAATTAATTAATATGTAAGAGTAACAAATCAGAGTTCATTTAATTACAATAATTTTTTTTAAGACGATGATAAATTGATTTTTGTTTATGCTTTTGCAATTGTTACTACATATAATGTGTATATTTAATTTATAACAATTACAAAAAATTAAGGAAAATAAAAATATTTCCAAATTAAAAAAGTGTTAATAATTAATAATTTAATTATAATCATTATATAATTAATAATTTATTAATATTATCCTTTCAGCGTGTGAGACACATTTGACGCTCCCAGAATATCCCTAATTCAATTAACAATTTGATGTTACGTACTGGGTGAGATTTCTGAAAAATAATTTAAGAATTTTAATTAAAATTAATTAATTATAGATATGTTTACTTTAATTTTTAAGATAATTTAATGGTTATAAGTAAATTATCTATTTTTTAATTTTTTAGATTAAATTAAAAATTACATGATAATTTATCTGTCTTTTTAAATTTTAACATATACTTAATGGCACAAAAGTATTTCAAAAATTTTAACCAAAATAAAATTTTTTTATTTTTAAAATAAGAGAAACCAAATAAATACATGAGATTAGATTATTTTACAATATATTGTAATTATATGATTGTCATACTATTCACATTTTTCACTCTCATTAGTTTTATTGAATCCTATATTTTTATTTAAACCAATATTCTTATGACACCTTAAAATGTATAAAATAATTTTAATAATGAATTTATTTTTTGTGTTATTTTGAGTGTATTTAATTAATTAATACATGTTGATATTGATGTATATAAATTAATTATTTAATAAATTTTTTTTTATCTTACATGAAACTATTAATATTTTAGTTTACTTATTTTTAAAATTTATTAAAAAAAAATATATCCATCTTAACCATAAATATTTTAGTAACTTTCAAATGTAAAATAGTAGTATTGTAAAATAATAATATTTCATTATAAACCACTCAAACTTGTAATTAATCAAAATTTTGAGGTACGAACTTTTGAAATTGTATAACTCCTCACTGGAAATAAAATCAAAAATAATTTTCAGAATTATGCACATAAATATATACCCGTAGTGATTCTACAGAGATTATGTTGAATTTTATCTTTGACTGATTACGAAAAACCCTTTTTTACTAATCTTTAGTGTTTCAAAGGTTCGATGATGTGTTTCCTATCTCAAAAACTGTCTTTTGATTGTTCTTATTACTAATATTAAGTTTATACAAACAATTAGTGATGAATTTTTTCAGTCAGATTCTAGAGATTAGCCTATTAATATAGGTAGATTTCAATAATTTGAGCAAATTTTCAGCTCTTGTGTAATAATTAATACTCATTCAAAGATATGAAATCCTAATTACTAAAATTAAAGTGTGTCATGAAATTTAATATATGCATAAAATTGTGCTAAATATTTATGGTCGCATAATAAAATATAATAAGTTTATATAATGTAATTTTTTCTAATATTCCAACCAAAATTTGAGTTTTTATTAAATAAATTGAATATTAATTAGGTTTAATCAACAGTTTGAATATAGTTTGAAATTTTGTAATAACAAAGTCTAAAATAATTTTTTATTTCGTAAAACCTTGACAAGCAAGGATCAAAAGTTGCTTTTAATTATAAAATGAGGTATATCTACCTGCCTCTTATAAAATTTGTGGAAATCCCAATTTGATAGAAGATTTGGAGAAAGGGATACAAACCTCTCCTACAAATAGTACATTTACTAAAACACCCCTAAATCTACACCTATGACCTTAACGAAAAAAATCAATAACTTAACCACTACAACAAACACATTTTATTAATATATTTTTCAATCCTTAATAACTAACCCTTTAGAAAATAAATAAATAATAATTTTTATAATAATTAAAATTATTTTATTACTATAAAAAAATTTATAATTCAAAAATAGTTTTATATAATAACTAGAATTTAAAATTATTATCAAATAATAATATAATTATTCTTAAAAATTATTAAAGAAAATAAATTTAAATTGTTATAAAATATTATAAAATTATTATTATTAAAATTATTAAAAATAAAAATATTTCTAAATTAAAAAAGTTTAATGCTTAATAATTTAAAAATAGTCTTATTTTTCTTCTAATAATTCAAAAAAAAACGGTTTTATCGTTATTTTAGTATAAATGTTTGTTACAATTATTATTAACAATAAAAATTTTATTTTACAATAACTATGTACAAATATTAATAAAATATTTTTTTATAAATATTCTTATTTTTAATTTTTGAAATTAATGTAAAGTTACAATATTAACATATCTACTCTTTTTAATAACTTAAAATTACAAGAATAATTAATCTATTTTTTTTATTTTAACATATATATTTATATTGTTGTACGCGAAAGATTGCAGAAATTGCTAAGTTAAATGCATCCGATTTTATGACGTCACAAAACTTTTATCATAACCTCTCACCTTTTGAATTTTTTTATGATAGCCAACTACATTTACTCTAATTAATAAATTATTGTTGGTATAATATACAAATACATATGTGTATATATATATATGTGTGTGTGTATATATATATGTAAATTTACATATATATGTCTTTCATTGTAAGTCATCACTCCACCCCTAAATTATTATTGTTATAATATATATATAATTAAAAATATTTGACGTTCCTTCCTTTTTATTTTGATACAATTTTTGTAAAAAAAAAAAAAAAAAAAAAATTTATTACTAGCCTTGGTGGTCGTGCACCAGCTGCATCAAGGCAGCTTTGGCCGCACATAGGCCACATGCAAGGTACATAGCCTTGGCCGTGCCACCAAATCACCGTTACCACAACGACATTTTAGATTTAAGATTTTTTTTCCACTTAAATTTTTTGTTAATTCGGGATGGAGTTATAAATTTTAATAACAAAGTCTGTATATCTAATATATGTGAACAAATTTTGGGGTAGAATTAAAAATAACATAATAGTTAATGTTATGATTTAAAGTTTATACACTAGTTTAACTAGATTCATAATTATACACAAATACTTATTGACTTATCTTCAAAACCAATATTTATTGTCATAATTATATCTAATTTCCTTTTATTTAGTTAATGTTGATCATATACAATAATAAATATCTATAACACGTCTAATTACAGCAAACTATTATTCAAAGTTATTTACAATTTTATTATACTATAAGATTAAAGTTTTGTATAATTTATATGTGATGACATTAAATAATTTATTTTTTGTTACCTTAAAAATTAGAAATTTTAAATAAATTATTGCATAAAATTATTTTACAACTTATACTAATTAATTAAAATATAATTTGATTATTGAAAATAAAAAAATAAATTAGTAAAAATATAATGTTATTTTATTTAATGACAACGCGATTTAATACATCTCGTTCTATTTGCATCATCCACAAATCAGTATCTTTGTTAAGTTTCCAAATTTGTCATAATGTTTTCCTACATTAAAAAATATATATGAACATATGAATACAATTTTATTAGATATTATGCATTGGCAAATCAAAATCTGTTATTTTAAGTATAATTTAATTTTCTCTAATATCTTAATAAAAATTTTAAGTTTAATACAACATAGATCAATTTAATCAGTAGTTTAGCTGTACTTCTAAACAAGATACAAATTATTTATGAAAAAGTTGGTATAAATTATAAAACAAATTGACAAAAAAAATGTTCAAGAAGTTGGGACATGCATTTTAAGCTTAACTTCTTCATCCATTAAAATGTTCTCTACATATATATATATATATATAGAAAAAATAGATCATATTTCGGTATTTATATGGTTAATCCGTGAAATTATCGGAAAATTTTTTTATCAACTTACATTGTATGATACATTCATACAATCAATATTTTTTTAAATCTTTACTTAATTCATTATTTTGTTTTTGGGCAATGGGGGTGTTGGTCATAATTTAAGTGGTAAATGCTTTAATTTAAAGAAATCTTCCCATGAAATAAATTTCATAAATTCAAAGATGATTATCATTCAACAAATATCAAACTATCTACTTGCTAAGTATCACGTGTTTGTAGTTGAATAGAACAGAGTAAAATCATATTTAGCTAATTCTTTCTAAAAAAGAATGACCTTACATGAACTGTAGCTATCATAAATGTCAAAATGTTAACTTAATTACAATAATTTTTTTTTACTTAGTTATAATAATTTTCTTAAAAGTATCATATAATGACAAATCTCTTAGCTTGCTAAATCAGTACTACTTAAATTATTTCTGAATGTTGATTTATTTGTTTTGCTAGAGTTGGAGTCTGAAGTTGATTGTTGATTATTCTTTCTTTTTTTCTAATATTATGTTAATTTATTAATAAAATTATTTTTATACCAAGATAATTAAAATTACCGTTAAAAAAAATTCTCACGTACACAAACTCATTCATATAAAATAATGTGATAATATTATATTGTTATTAATTGTCTTATATTTTTATGTGAATAAAAGAATAAAATTATAAAATATAACATTAACACATCAATTTGTATGAATAGAGTCTGTTTACTTATCATTATTGTACTAAAGATCATACATACATACATACATACATACATACATACATATATATATATATATATAGATATGTCATTCATCTATTAAAATTATTAACTATTTAATTTTTTAAAATAAGAAAATTTTATAATGTTAATAATTTTTAAAGTATCTCATTCCTATTTCAAAATTCATTATCATTAGATAATCTTACAACATATCTTAAAAATATGATTATTACATTACCCACATTTTTTACTCTTATTAATTACATTAATGTTTGTATTTTTACTCAATTAATATCATTATGTTCCATTAGATTATATAAAATAACCTTCATAAAAAATTTGTTTCTCTAATGCTATTCGATGACAATTTAGTTATATAAGTTTATCAGTTAATAAAACTATTTAATTTTTATTAAAAATAAAAATTAAATAGTTTTATAATATTTAGTTATTAAAAACATATTATATAGTTTAACCAAACCCTTTAGGTTTTTAATTTTTAACCAAACCCTTTATTATTTTGTATTAATAAATTACTAGATTGAAAACAACTATACAAATCTTTATCAACATGGGATGTATAAACTTTAAGGATGATTTTAATTAACTCCATATTTTAGATTACTAAAAATAAGAATAAATAATTTTAAAATTAATAGCATAATTTTATATATCTACTGATCCTAATTCATGGTTGAAGTTTACATGATTTATCCTTCTTTATTCTATTTACACTTGTTATAAACAATCATCCTTTTCTAATTTTATTTCCTCCAACGCTGATATAACTGTCCTAATCATGAAATAGAGGCAGTCTATTATGTATTTACTAGTTTATATATAGTTTCTAATTTAATAATAATAAGATTTAAAATATGGAGTAGTTAGTATGTATATTATAAAATAAATTCAAAAAACATGTCTAAGCAGTTGGAACATGCATATTAAGCCCCTCTTCTTCATGCATTAAAATTAATATAACTAATTTAATGCATCTAAACAATAATTTTCTAAAATAAAATTATAATAACTAACTTAATGCATCTAAACAATAATTTTCTAAAATAAAATTATAATTTGATATTGTAATAATAATCAATTAATTTATGTCAGAAAAAAGTGTAAGATAGCGAAAAATTAATTGGTTTTATGTTTGGCTATAGGTCCTCCGTTGGCAGTTATCTCATCTAACTATTTAGTCTAATTAATATAATATAATTTAACCTAATTTCTCAATATAATGTTAATTATTTAATGTTATTATTAAAATTTATATGATAGTTTAGATTCATAGTTACATGTAAATTCTATAAAGCAATATCTTCAAAACTTAATAGGTTAATATTTAAATATCATAAGTATTGTGCATTTTCTCCAATTTATCAAATATAGAGATTTTACTTTCAAATTTTGAAATATCAAATATATAGATTTTACTTCTAAAATTTGCAATAATATATTGAGTAAAGAACTTACAAGTCCCTAAGGTTTGGTCTATTGGACTAACTAATCCTAATAATTTCATAAATATATAAATATTCATTAAGATTTCAATTTATTAGAAAATAACAGTTATACCCTATTTAAACAAAAATAACTAATAAACTTTTAAACTTTTATGAAAATAATATATTTGTCTAAAATATATTAATAAAGTAAATAATAATATTATTTTATAGCATATTAGTGATATAATATTATTAAATAAAATATATTATAATTACTAAATTAATATTTATTTATACTTTATTTTATTTAATCTCTAGTACTTAATAAATTTTGAATTGTTAATATATTGGGTTATGTTTGGTTTATATGAAGGCAAAGTTGGAAGAAAAATAGAGGTAAGGAGGTAATGGATACTTCTCAAACCTTAGGAAACACTGAATAGTTAATCCAAACTTTAGGGGGGTAAATGATATTTTCCCAAAACATAAATTATAACTAACAAATTAAGATATCTTAAGCTATTTCTATTAATTATTATTATCGAGTTATGTAAATATATTATATTGTCTCTTTTTTAATTTAAATAAATTATAAGAAAAATGATGAATTTACAAATTAAAATAAATATTACAATAATAATTATCAATTATTTTTTAAATGTTTTGTAATTAATTAAAACAATGTAATAATTTGCCCAACTAAACAAAGAAACTACTCTAAAAACCACTTCATTCCTTTCACGACTCCTTTCAGTACTCGTTTCAAGTGCTACTTCTAATCACACTGACCTCCAATCAAGCCTTCCTTCACTTCCCTCAAAGTTAAATAAAATTAATAAGTATTATAAAATTAAAATTTTTTACTCCATTTTTCATTTTGATTATAAAATGAGATCATTTCTTACAAGTTTTATAATTATTGAAAAAAACTCAATATTTATTTTAAATTTTTTATAAAAACAACTAACAAAAATACTAACAGTAATTATGATTTATAAATTAATTTCCTCCAATACCTCTTTAAGCTTAGTTAATGTCCATTACTCCTTTTGAAAAAAAATTATATAAACATACCCTAAAGTCTAATGTTGTTACAAATAAAATAGGAGACATATTCATAATAAATATAAAAGAAATGCAATGAAATGTCAATCCTAATGTCATAATGTAAATATTATGACTTGTGAAAAGTAATTGACTAAAAAAAAGTGATAAAGAGGTTAAATTTGTACTACCATAAAATTTGTTCATATTGTAATTTAAATTATTTTAAATTAAAAAAAATTCACATGTCTTACCTATTTTCAAGTTTGAAGATTGTATTTAAAAGTACTATATTATTAAAAAGTAACAGTTATATTTTTATCCAAATAATAATTATTTAGTAAAAATAGTTACTAAATTTATAAAATTTGATAAAATAAAAATATATTTATCTAAAATATATTAATAAATAATATTATTTTTTATTACACATTGATAATACTATATTTATTTTATAAAAGATATGTTAATAAATAAAAATAATATTATTATTTTATTACACATTGATAATACTATATTTATTAAGATATTATAAAAAAATAAATATAGTATTATTTACCTATTTTTTTTGGTGTTGTGTTCATATTAAGTTAATGGGTGTTATCAAAAATTGACATACCTATATTCAAATTCCCATGTTTGAATTGTGGTAGATTTCGCCAAATTGAAAGTAAAATTTCGCAAGCAAAGTCCTAAATATTGATAGACTGTACATACAATTGTCTAATATTCAAACAAATATATATTCACAAATATCTCAATTCATCAGTGATTGCATCTATTAATTATATGAAAGTCATTGCAATAACTATTATGTCCCTTTATTATTATCTTAATTATTATTACTACTTGGATTATGTAAATGTATAGTATTGTCTCTTTTTTTAATAAAAACAGAAGTTATAACTAACAAATTGAGATATTTTAAGCTATTTCTATCAATTATTATTAACCAGTTACGTAAATATATTATATTGTCTCTTTTTTTCAATTTAACAAAAATTTCTAACAACAGATTGAGATATTTAAAACTATTTATTAAATCACTAAAATTTATGGATATAAAACATCAAATTTTAGGATTAAATTATTTTTTACTCTTTTGTAATTACAAGGTGAGTGAAATTTTGATAACACCTAATATACTTTTCTTATATCAATTTGATTAATTAATAAAATTGAATGAGAAATTTATTAACGAAAATTTGTTAGGTCATGTAGTACAAGGTCTAAAGAATAATTAATTAGTTGGAGAAAAAAGAAAAATTTACAACGAATTAAAATAATTCTAAATTCATTTGTTCATCAAAGAAACTTAGAGGTAGTTTAGCTTCATCTTTTATAAAACTATTTTCATTTTTAAAAATAAAAATAACAAAAAATTATTTAATTACTTAGTTCACAAAATACATTTAGAAGAAAACTATTGACTAAACTTTAACTTAAAAAGTGAAAAAACTTCTTCCTAATTTTTACTATTTTTAAAAAAAAATATTTATAATGATAATTATGAATTTTCTTTTAAAAATAACTACTTGAAGCCACCTATTATAAGGTCGAAAAAAAAATTATTTTATTCTTTTAAAACAACCCTATCTTATTTTTTTTATCATTTTGAAAAATATTTTTTCAAAGTAGATTATAATAATATGACCATGAATTTATCAAAAAGTTATACCAATAATTATAAATTTATTTACATTAAATTTATAAAAAAAATGAATTTATAAATTAAAATAAATATTACAATAAGAATTATAAATTATATTTTTAAATATTCTATAATTAATTAAAATAATATAATAATTTATTAAAAATAATAAGCTAATTAAATAATTCATACTTTTAATTATATATATATAAGTAAAATTAAAATTTGATATATTTTTTGTAGCATTGTTTTCATGATTTCTTTTATCTTGCAATAGAAATACTGAATACAATAATTTGAGCAAGTAATAATTAATTTGTCTAACTAAACAAGTAAACCATTTTAGAAACCATTTCATTTCTTCCATCACTCGTTTCACTCTTTTTGAATCAGACCCTTGAAGTCTTACGAAATTAAATTAAATTAATAAGAATTACAAAACTGAAATTTTGTACACTATTTTTCATATTGATTACAAAAATGAAATTCATTTTTATTGGCTTTATATTTTTTTAAAAACTCAATATTTGTTTTAAATTTTGATAAAACAAATAACAAAAATGTTGATAGTTCATGATTTATAAATTAATTTCCTCCAACGCCCTGTTTAGCTTATATAGCTTTTATTATTCCTTTTGAAAGAAAATTATATAAACATATCCAAAAATGTTGATATTTCATGATTGATAAATTAATTTCCTCCAACCCCCTATTTAGCTTATATAGTTTTTATTATCCCTTTTGAAAGAAAATCATATAAACATATCCAAAATCTAATGTTGTTATAAATAAAATAGAGACATATTCATAATAAATATAAAAAAAATGTACATGAAATGTCATTCCTAATGTCATAATGTAAATGTTATGACTTGTGAAGAGTACTATACTAAAACATGATAAAATGTTAAATTTGTACTACCATGAATTTTTTTATTTTTCATTTAAATATTTTTAAATAAAAAAGATTCATATTAAAAAAAAAGTTTACGTTTGTTACCTATTTTGTTTGGCTCATCAATATAGGACTAATGTTTATTATATGTATAATTCCTAAGGTTTAGTGTATAAATTGATTATTTATTAAAAGCAACGATTTTATTTTTATTCAATTAATAAATATTTAGTAGAAAAATAGTTATTAAATTTATAAATTTTGGTAAAATAGGATATATTTATCTAAAAATATAATAAATAAATAAATAATATTATTATTTTCTAACATAGCACAATACTATATTTATTAAGATATTATAAATTTGTTTATTTTACAATATTTATTTATAATCATAAATATTGTATTATAAATATGTTGTAAAATAAATATTTATAAATTTAATTTTTTTTATCATTCATCTTATTTAATTTAATTTCTAGTACGTAACTAATATTGCATTGTAAAATATATATAAATTTATATATTAATTGTAATATATCAATAACTATCTTATTGTCAATATATTATAAAATAAATACTTATAATTATTATATTTAATTTTAGTTATATGTTTAAAGATAGGTTTTCGTAACTACTATTAAATAAGGTTATAAAAAATCACTTTGCGCTAATAAATTGATATCTTAATTGGCATTTTTAAAAGGGACTAATAATTTTTTTATCCTTTTCTCGTTGAAAAAAATTACTTGATAAATTTTCTTGAAAAAAGAGTAGTGTTTTAATTAATTAAACAAAAAAGCACTTCACAAGTGCTTTTCTTAAGAGTTGGTTTCAAGTGCTTTCTCTAACAACACTCTTAGAAGTCAAACCCACCATAAATAAATATATAATTCATAATAAGTTTTCAAAAAGTTGTTATTAAACTTGGAAGCCCAAAACCCTAACTCAAAATTGCCAACTGGGAATTTGGTAAAGCTTGAAAGAGAGGCAGATAGAAAGACATGAGCATGCATGCAATCAAAGCTGGTAGGTTTCCCTGAGACCGTTAGGTTATACCAATTTTTCAAACAAAACATACTCCCGGGAAAGTAAAATCCAACTACCAAAATCCAAACACAACATCAAAAGAGAAAAGCAAGTTTACAAATTTTGTACATTTTTATTTTTAATGGAACAAGTAGAAGAAGAATTGAAAGATGGGAATGTTTCTCCTTCATCATCACCACCAACACCACCATCACCTCTGCCTATAAGTGTCGGTCCCGGCCACCGGAAGTACACGTTTTCATCGTCTTCGTCGCCTTCTCCACCCTTCTCGCCTCCTCAGTCCGGCCACGCCTCCGCCGACAACCTCCCACTTTTGCTTGACACATTGTCTACTCCTGCCTCAAAGGTGCCTTCAGCATTTTCAGTGGATAGAAAAATTCCTGAGGATCAAAATGAAGATACAACTTCTTGCCTCAAGGACTTGTAAGTCTTCAAGTAGATTTTTCTTCCAGCATTAAGAGAATATCTAGGATTTGTTTAACACTACGTTAACAAATTTTCCAATTTGATCGTGTTTACTTTTGGGACAATAACATTTCCATCCCTAAACTTTATCAAAACAACAAAGCAATATATGATTTGGTCAATTATGAGAATTTTATCCCTAGTAGTACAAGAACTAGAAATAAGAAATCAGAGACTAATTTGTTAAAATTACCAAAAAAGTATCTTGATCTGTTGTTAAGACAAAGTGCAGGAACGAATTCGTATTTAAAAGTTCCATGGATGATCTCTTTGTTAATTCTAAAAATAAGCTTTTATTTTGCTTCTTGGTGTCAAATTGGTATCTTAGAGAAATCTCAGATGTGGGTTTTTTTTCTTTTTTTTTTAGGCAAAAATATTCTTTTACTCTTCAAATGACTTTCTAGGAAGCCTTTGACTGGTAGGTTTTTCTTACTCTCTTGCTCTTGAAGCCACAATTTTTATTTGAAACCCAACGTTTCCAACAACCAGTCAAAGCCAAGCAAATCTGCAATTACCTACTCTCTCTTTTTGTCTGGGATTCCTAATATGTTTGAAAGTAAAAAAGATTATTGCAGTAGTCCAAATTCTTGACTTAAAATAATAATAATTAAAAGAAAAATTCAATTAATGGTAGGCTAAATTTTGTTGATTCACTCGTGATCAAGAGTAAAATAATTATTTATTAGGTATTTTCACGTATCACTTATGAGATTCGTGAAAATTATTTGTACAAATTACATTTACAATGAAAGAACCTTCCCTACTACAATATTTTTATCTAGTTGATTGTGTTGACTGCTAAAAAAGTATTAAATGAGTAAAATAACTTCATAAACATATGCTAATGAAATTGTAATCATACTTTTTTTTTTAACTTATTTATTTTTTTCTTTTAAATTATTGACTTGCTAACCCAAATATAACAAGAAAAGAGGAATAGGATTTTAATTTAATTAATATGTGTTAACACTGTTAACGAAGTTATTTTACTCATTTAAAGTTTTTCTAACAATCAACACACAATTAACTAAATGGAAATGCTAAAACAGAGGATATTTTTGTGAATTCTCATAAATCTTCTCTCTATCTGTAATTTCTATAACAGAAGATATTCTTGTAAATTTCCACAAATCTTTCTCACTGTATGTGATTTCTGCAAATCTTGGAAGGTGTGTGTGAAAACACTGCTTCTTTTATTTATTGGTTTCTAGTAGTAAATGTTAAAGTGTTATTTTTTCATGTTTTCTCCGTGAAAATGTAGGGTAGACTGGATTTTACAAAGATGCTGTTGTTGCCTTTCTTGGTCTCCTCAAATATTTGATCAAAGGCAGAAGCTAGACTGAGTTGAGCTGAGCTTCCATCATCACAAAGCTTAGCCTCCAACATCAAGTGTCCCCGATTTTTTTTCTTTTTTTTTTGATTATGATGATAAATCAATTACACATTTGTTCTAACTAGAACCCACATCCATTATTGAAACATACATTGTAACAGCATTTTTGAATCATTTCCAATATTCGTTTTTACAACATTCTTCCGCGACTAATAGGGTATAATTATACGGACAACATGACACTACAGATACATGTAACATCTAATACAACCCGAACATAATTAACATGAAAGGAAAGCAATAACTGGAAAGCTTTTGAATTGCTGGCTCAAACAACCTATTTCAAACTAAAATTTTAGTTTATGTATATGCTTATACCAAAAATGGTAACAAATTGATTATCTCATTGATAGGGCTAAGCTAGGATCCAAACCAAGGACATGTGATTTACAATTACAGCCCTATATTCATCCCGTGGTTATTGTTTGCCCAACTTTTAGTGTTACTTTACGACAGGCAAAGAGACTAAAAAGAAACTTACTGCTTGATAACTACTGCTGATTCTGTTGCCGCTGTTGCCCAAAATTGGGGTGATTTTGCTGCGGATTCTGAAGCATATTAGACTGTAGGTTCTGAGCATTTGGTGCCATGTTACTGTATGCACTTTGCGAAGCATGTTGCTGCTGTTGTTGTTGTTGCTGCTGCTGCTGCTGCATAGGCATCATGCCACTGGTATTGGATGGTCCCATGTTAAACACTGCAAGAAAAAGGCCCAGCTGAGATTAGCCTTATAAGTTCAATGAAAATGGATGTAAACATATGATTTCTGAGAAAATAATAATCATTTTAAAAGAAAAAACACAAAGAGGTTTGGGGACATGTCATACTTTGGTCACTCAACATTTGGGAGGGATGAGTCCTTTGCGGATTGCTACCAGTCAATCCATACTGCATCAAGGATTTAGCACAAAGCAAATGAATATCAATGATTTCTTGTTTTTAAGAATCAGCTACATATGATTACAGGAGATGTCAGCTATACTTGTATAACAAATTAATTCGTATTAAATCAGAAAGAAAAGCTACATAAAATGTAACGAATATGATAGAGAACCTTCATGCATATATACAAATACATATATGCAGAGACGCACAACCCCTTGTTTTCAAACCTTTTTTTGTTTTAGTTTCCAAATGTTATTACATAAAATGTAAAACCAAACCCCTTCTCCAACCATGGTGTAAGGGGGATTTGAACTCCAACCTCTTGTAGCATCTGGAGAGGTTTCATACGTTGAACCAAAATCCATGTTTGCTTAACAAGATCATCATGTATCGTCCAAACACATCTTTCTATTAGCAATTGTGACAAATTCTACAACCCTTATTCAAACCCCAAGACCTAACATGCCAACATGATCACAAAAGAAACAGCATAGCATATAGTTACTAGCTTCAGCAGTAAAGACTTCTTGCCTCGTGGAAGGCTCGGTAACAATCATGTCAAGAATAAAGATAATTGGGCTCCCCGATTGTCAATACCACAGCCACTATCAGCAACAGATTTGTCCCACATAACAATCATCTTATTAAGTTTAATTTCACATTCCAGTATTCCAAGAAGAATAAAGCATAGAAAGGCGTATACTGGTCCATTCCACAGTTTTCAAAATTTACAATCACATCAATGTCCAACTCCCGCTTATTAAGATATTGTTAGTGAATATTTGTCTTTGATTCCCAAAAATAATCAGTTGGCTAAGCTTTTCTATCAATTGAACCACCAAATTTGGGGACTGTCACATATGTGTAGTCCTCAGTATAAAAGTTCCCTTAAATTACTAGAAAAAGAAAAAAAAAAGAAAAACCCACTTAGGGCTCAGTGAAAGGAAACTTCTGACGATACAATAGCAGCAAGCATGCCTTGGTAAAGACAGAGTGACAGATAAAAGCCAAAGGAGCTCAGTAAGTAGGTGACAACATATTATAATTTTGACATGTCTTTCTTCCTAACGAATCCACTTGACTGCACTTGAATACAGTTCCCACCCACCACCCCACTCACGGACACACGAGTGCAAAAACAATAAATAAATAAAGAGAGAACGAGCAGTTTCAACTAATGCCACTGGAAAAATGGGGAAATAAGAGGACAAGAATAGGCGCCGTGAAAAAAATTGAAGATTAAAAAAATGTGAGCAATTTCACCTAGTGCCACTGGAAAAATGGGGAAAATAAGAATGCAAGAATACGGGTCATGGAAAATATTAAAAATAAAAAAAATGGGATAACTCACCTGCATACGTGGAAGAACAGATTGGGACGACATTGTGGCTGACATATTGGGAATCTAAAAGATAGCATATTAGATTAACACGATGAGTGTAGAGAGAAAATAAGTTTAACAAATATGAAGGAACATAAATAAATAGAAAAAAAAAACGATTAGCAGAGACAATATAAGAACAAAAATTGATAATGGGTAATATATTTTAGAATGAATCTAGATACTTGAACACGTAAATAAATGGAATTATGAAATTAAACAGAAAAAGCACATATTAAAAATTTATATTTGTTAGGTAATCTAAACTCCGGCAAGAGGACTTTGTTTCATTAGTTGTACATAACACACTTCAAAATCAATAGCGATATCAAAGATTGTCAAAGATTATAGGTGAATGCTGAGTAGTTATACAGATATAGATTCAAATACATCTACAATAACAATTAACGCATGTTATTTCAGATATGAGGATATCTGGTAAAAGTTTTGCTTCACCCAGATTAGCTACAATATGCTGTTCTGTAGCATTAACTACCATACACAATAACCGCCAGCTCTTATATAGAAACAGAACAAACAGCTACAAACTGTTGTTAGCACCATGGAGAAAAGCTTTTCAGCAAAAAAGCCTCTATGACAGAAAACACAACTGATTGAACATAAGCATGGACAGCTAAGACAGCAGTAAGAACACTATGCCATATGACTCCAAATCTCATACAAATCCTGAAACCCAAAAAGATTTGTGTGGACCTGCGGAATATTCAGTATTCACAACCAACTGATAAATTATACAGAGCCTAAACAACAAATGCACCACAAGATATTTAGAAATCAAATCAGAAACTAATCCATGAACCATCAGGTAGTATCAAATGACTTGAAAGTATATCTCGTCAAAACTTATATAGAAAGGGTAGAAAAGAAAAAAGAACAAAAAGATCATAATGTAATGTAAAACCATAATGGAACAAACACTCCTACAACTCAGATACAACCCATTGTAGTTCACACAGAAACTAAACTAGGATATGTAGTCACAATTAACAGATGAACAGTGTTTCAAACTGTGTTAACAGCTAAGCTGACAAACAGCAGAATGCAGAAAATTATAAATGGATTACACAAGAAAAAAGAATCCACATGATTTTTACCATAACGGCAAATGGGTTGACACAATTCCATAATAGAATATCAAGAAGCTAATGATCATGTTCTACAGCAAAGACATGAAAATAAGTAAAACAAATACACATAACTATAAATCTTACCATCTGGGTGTTAGGTGTTCCCTGAGCAGCATTAAACAACGCACTATTAGCACCAGAAAACGGGGTTAAATGACGATTCAACTGATTTCCTTGGCTAAGTTGGCTTTGACCAATGCCATGCTGAACATGTCCAGATGCCAGTTGCCGACCTTGAAATTGCTGGTGTCCCATTGGCTGAGAAAACTGCATCTGATGTTGCCCATGTAACTGCTGGAGCACCGAAGATATAAGCATAATTGCTTAATAATGCACAAATGCATGTGATACATGAGTTACACATCTCAAATTAAATATCCAAATAAGAAACTCGTATTCTCTACCAGGGGCATTAGCTTCACATTTGTGTCAATTGAATTGGTTAAAATAAATTGAATATTAATTTACTGAATTTTGGAGAATAGAAACTTTAATTTTAACATTTATCATGATCAAGATAAATATTGATACTCCAATTTTCTTATATGCTGCATTTCAATTCATTAAAAAAAGAACTGATGGAAAACAAGCACAGAGTATATCTACTTAGTAAAAATGTATGCATTCTTATGCAAGTCTTAGTAATGAAGCGAGGGAAAAATACAAAATAAAAGATAAATATTTGGTCACCTGCTGAAACTTCTGTTGCGCCTGGCCTTGCAAATCATGCAGCTGTGGCATCTGACTCTGGACAAGGACATAAAAGTTCAATGTTAGATGTCAAGATTGCTAAATATAAAATAATTTGAGATATAATAAAAGAAAATCTACATAAGCTACCAGTTCATATCTCTCAAGAAAATAATGTTTCGGCAAACTTTCATATATAATCCAGTTCTAAGTATTGGCATAGACAATTTCAAATCTACAAGACAATGTGTGACCCTACACACTCAAGGAGGACATACCATAAAAAATCTAAGATCTATGTGAGAAATTTTAGTTATCAGCTGCTTCAAACTATATGACTTGTATGTTTCGCTCATTTGTAGTTTGCAGCATGAAGTAGATAAAGTTAGTGTTTCCTCCACCAAGTCTATAAGAACCTTGGCAACTGAAAGACTTCAGTTTGACTCCAAACACAACCAATTTGACCTTTACCTCAAAAGTTAGAATTGATAAAGAGGTGTAAAATAAACACAGAGATAGACAGAGACAGGGATAAAGCAGCCTCCGAAATCATCATTTTACAAACCAAGGATTTAATTTCAACAAAAGAACAACCTTTCCAATTTATTGAAAATTTAAGTCGTTTTATAATATTTGACACTCATTCAGCAATCTCCTCACAGTCAAATTCAGAACAACCAGGCCTCGCATAAAGGAAATTTAATGGATCCTTCATGCCAATTAAGAAAAAATGCATGGCTAAATAATCACTTCAATGACTATTAAAACTGAAATATCATCGGACTAAACCTGTCCCAATCCTTGCAGCTGAGATTGTCTGAACTGTTGCTGAGCAAGAAGTTGCTGTTGATGCTGAGGTAATTGCATCAATTTCTGCCTTTGCTGCTGTTGCTGCTGTTGCTGCTGTTGTTGCTGGGTTTGCTGCTGTGGAGATGGTGTATTCATCATGTTTGTGCCAGACCTAGGGGAGTTGGCATATGGCACTGGAGATGCAGTTGTGTTATCAAATGAAGTAGCACTGGTAGCAGTAGAAGGTGATGCCGCAGTTCTTCCAATAAGTTGTGCTCCAGGAGCCTGCTTGAAAATTTTAAGGTAAGAAGACACACTTATGAAGCCCAGAAATATTTAAAATGTAGATAAGACATAGAAGTAAACATAAGAGATCCCATGCATCAAATAGAGGAGATCAAGTCACAATGGAGAGTTTTGGGAAACATTAATTAAAAAATAAAAAATAAAAAAGCCTCAGGTTAATATGGTTAAATGAGGAACAAGCACAAAACCAATAGAGAGAAGTTGGTTAAAAGTTTTCCCTCCAAACTCAACCTACTGCCAAAAGTTTAATTAGAGACATCCAAATCCAATAATTCATAGAAGCAATCCCTTTCCTATGTTTAATTTGGGTTTCACCCCAAGTTGAATCCTAAAAGATTATGACTTTAAATTGCAACAAAAACCTAGAAATACAGAAAGAACATGTGAAGCAGCTACACGGCATTCCATAAGCACCTTGACAAGGATTGATCAGTAGACATGATAAATAACAGAAATAGAAAACAAGTTCCATAATTCGGCCAGTATCGGCTTAAGACACCAACCAAGAAGGATTCCCCACAAGCTAATAGTCGTAACGAAAATAATGACAGGCTGGTTTTAGGGCAGCCAAAAATAAACATCCAAGCTAAAGAATTCAACATTAAAGTACAAGGAAGATTCAGTTAGGGGAAAGAAAAGTAAGAGAAGACCCTAAGAACATATCATGTTGATAAGTAAAATCATCTAACTCATACCACAAAATATGGTCCAAGAAAGGCAGCTAAATTTAAAAAAATATATGAAAATACTACTTTAATTGTTCAATTGTGATAATATAAAAATTCTAGCAAGAGGTGCGTCAATAATCACCAAAAGGCCATTTTAGATGAAACAAAGATTATATCTATCATGTTTGAGGATGTAAATCATAAAGCCTCAAGAAAGTGAACATTATAAAGCAAATGCCGATGATGAATGAACTAAAATATAAAACCAGTTAAGAAACAAGTAGGAAGCAAACTATTGAAATAAATGACCCTCTGCCATACTCTTGTTCACAGCAACTAGTATGAAAAAGAAAGTGAGGCAATAATAAGTATAGACTGACAGAGAACTATTATTTATGGACGAAAACGGAACTAGAATGAGATTGAAAGCGAAGGCAGCAATTGCAAACAAATGGCCTTCAGCAAAATGCATGTTGCCTCTTCCCTCTTTCACACACACACAAAACAAACAAATCAAAATGATAAATATTGAAGAAAAGAGCAGCCAATCCTTTTAACCTGTAACATATTCCCCTGGGTACCAATGCTATTTGATGACAAAGGTGGAGTGCTCTTCATGTATATACCTGTAAGATAGATAAAGTTTAGAAAAATGCCTTGATAGATTGAAATACAATCTGGTATTGCGTTAAAAGGAACAATTGCGCTTGTATAACAAGGACTGACTATTACCAGATGCATCTGGAAAATTCTGCACTCCATCACCAACAGGCAACAAATCAACAAGATGCACTGGAAGTGCAGGCGTCATCTGCCTCTGGTCTCCAGGCATTCTTAGACCTGCATGCATATTCCATTTATAAATATTAGATTTGTAACCATGCTCTTACGTGTTACCAGGTATGAAACACTAGCTCTCAGAGCACAACTTATATGGCCTCCTGCCATACCCTAAGAATTAATGCTACTGCCATTTAAAAACACAAGATTTGTGACAGCTGTCCCCAAAGTTAATTAAGCTGGCCATCATCAACAAGAGCACAAATGAACGGACTACTATTTCGAAACTTTAACTGACAAGATTCAGACAAACAGACCAGTGATATCCAAAAGATGATCATGATCCAAATGGGCATACAATTAGAAAGTAGAAGAAAAGTGATTTAGTAACAATGCATAAAACAAAGTAAAAACAGCATCCCAGTTTTCAGTTTGCAGCCTTTCAACACTAAATAAATAATTCTCTCTGTGTAATGGGCAATGCAGCTGAATGGCCTCCATGGAAATGGTCCAGGGCAGTTAACCAACATTAAGAAAAAAAAATGAATAAATAAAACTTGTATATTGCATGTGAGCAGTGCAACTCATATTTTGTCATAAATTTCCTTTTTTTTTTTTTTTTTAATACTGTCAGGTTGCTTTCTAAACTTCCATCTTTCCAATTGCATCAAAAAGTTACCAGACTGTGCTATAACTATTTGGAGAGAAGATATGGACATGTGAGTTTCCATTTCCTAAGACAAACAAAATTTATTAAACAGGATGGAATGCAGACTTAGAGTGGAGGAAAAACAGTATAAGTATATCTATTTATGCAGAAAAATGTAAACTTTCAAGCAACTTACAGAAATAATATCAATTACAAGAATATGCAAAGCTAAGAGGAATCAGAAAGAGATGTATGATGGCTCATGCATGTGTTTCTAAGAATACTGAGCTGTCATGAGTATCACCTTCACCACTATTTACAGCAGTGCGCAGTGAGTTCTCTTGTTCTTGAATCTTCATAGCCTGACCCTTGTCCAAAGTCGGAAGGATTTGTGGCCCTTGACGAGTACCAAAACAATAGGCTTTACGAGTATCGGCTAATACTTTTTCAGCACTTTCACAGGCTGCTCCAATCATGTCAATTCTAGACTGTAAAACCAGAAAAGTCTTCAGACAAAATTCAATGATTTCATGAGAAATGAAGTCAAATGGTTCAATAAACTCTAGTTACCTTTAACTTCTCAATCTGTGAAGGTATTGGCAGATTTTGCATCCCAAGAAGCAACTGCTCTCTTTTGGAGTTTTCATCCATTTCCATCTCCGGCAGTAGCTTTGAGGACAACATAACAGGTAATACTGTTACCAATAAGCCTCCCATAAGTTTACCATGAAAATTTTACTTCCTTAATGGAAATTAAGATAAATAACCAGAAAATTCTTAAGCAAAATAGTTCTAATTAGTCTCCATATTCTCTTTTTGGTCAGAAATATTAATAACAGAAAATATATGGAGAGAAGAGACTAAAAGTCCCCCAAACAAGGGCAAGAACTCCCAAAGGTAATAGGGTGCAAAAACTCCACGCAGAAGAATATCTACTTGTTTCCAGTAAAACAATCAGAAAAGACAACCTCTTCCAAAGCCTAACAGTTATGTTGTCAACCCTACACCATTAAAGAAGCACTTGACTGAGAATGTATGACAATTGTAATAGGAATTAGTATTTCATATTAAATTTGAATATATAAAAATGCTACTGACTATTTAGCAGCGGCACAATATGCATCGCACTCACCCCTACTCTAATTTGGTGAACTTCTCAGTTTTTATGATTTAGCAGTAATGCATAAGTATTGCTCATGTCCACTCATGCATATTCGGAATATATGTAGCTACCAAAAGAGCTCAGAAGAAAAGGAGCATCATTCATGAAATCACATGCACGTAAATAGAAGGTTTAACATGAGCACATCAATTCATAAACGCACATCAATATGACATATGAATTTTGAATGAGAAACAAAGTTGCACACAAATAATTGCCATCTTTGACATCTCAAACTTTTGAAAAGCTTCCTACAAGCAACTTCAAGGGGCAGGGACAGATGTCAATACTTTGCACTACAATAATATTGAGAAAAAAAAAAAAAAGCTTTTAATTGCCAAATGCATGCATATTCTTTCATTTGCAAATACATTTAGTAAAAATGCCCTATTGAGATGAAGTTCATACTTGTAGCATTCTCTGCATTAACATTCTTCGGATGGACTACAAAAGCCTTAGAGACCTTTTTTATCTCGTCCACAATGTTGAAAAGCTCAAGGTTCACCATTGAATACTGCCCCAAAATATCTTGCCTGCAAGTCAACTCAAAAATGTTAACACCACTGACTCAATAAAATGACTAGCAACAAAATAAACATGCTCAATTAATTTATTATATATTTCCCACTTCCAAAGTTTTTTCCATTTTGAATTTGCTAGAATTTTTCTCTTTACATAATGCCTCATGCATGATCCACCAATAATTTTGGATTTGCCACCACCAAAATCATCCAAGCCATGTGCTTGAAGATAGAAATTTTTGGGATAGCCATCAGTTCTAAGTCTACTGTGTCAAACTTTAGTCACAAAGAGGAATCCAGGGCATCTAACAACCGCTAAATTTTAGAAGTATCCCTAAATCACACACAAAGCACTTGATCATTAATTACCTCCGCTTTCTTGTCAATTAAAGCTAAGTTTCCTATTATTAATAAATGAATTAACAAAGCATAAATAGAGATAAATGAAGGTATCACAAACCATTTAGGGGTGGTGTTGGTACGGCCATAGGCGTCGAAATCTTCAAGAATGCGAGAGATGGCTTTAAACAGACTGATGGCTCGAGTCTTGACAGACTCAAGATTCAGTTGCTGCACCACCGCCTGGTTCAGCCTCTCGACAACAACCGGTTGTGGCGGCACCTGCTGCTGCAGCGGCTGCTGGGACTGATCCTGCATAACCACTCCCTCCATTGCTGCCATCCCTATCTCAGAATACTCCAACACGCATAGAATTTATCTGGGGTCAAAGAATTAAAGCTTTCTTTCAGTCATTTCATCGAATAGGTTTAAGTTCAGAAGTTCAATGTTTCAAAATCACCGCATAATTTAAGAAAAAATAAATAAATTGCTTGCCCCGAAAACGAATCCAAAATCTACATCTCTCTCAAACAAATATACAATCAAATTGAAAAGAAAAGTTTTTTAAAACTTACAATGGTTGTGTCGTAGAATAACGATTTTTTGAAACCTTCGCGATGCAATTCCTCAAAGCAGCAATTATCTCTTGCTATTCCCTTCTCCCCTTATTTACAAGAAAAATAACCAAAATGCCCCTATTTTATAACAAAAATTTAAAAATATCCTCTGAAAAAATTCATTAAAATGTTATGTTTTAAATTTTTTGAACAAAAATATTCTTAATATCCAAAACTATCAAACTTAACTTTAAATTATTATAGTAATGTTACAGTAGTACATTTAAGTTACTATACTAATTCAAAACTAACATTTTTAAGTATTGTAATATCAAAAAATAACACTTTTGACTACTATAATAACGCAAAAATAGCATTTTTCAAGTTATTATAACACATTTGAGTTAATGTAATACTTTTGAATTACTTTAACGAGTCAAAAATATTTTATAAATTTTGGACACAAGGGTATCTTAGTTCAATTGTGTATTAAAAAAACTTTTTGAAATGAATTTTATTTAAAGAGGACATTTTTAAATTTTTATTATTAATTAGAGGTATTTTCGGTTATTTCTTTATTTACAATTTGGTTTCGTTCTTGAATGCTTTGGTGGAGAGAGTTGGGGACTGTATTTTACATCGTGGGTATATTGGTCCATACGCTTAAAAATTTGGTTATTTTATTTTTTGAGAAAATTTTGGTTAGTTTAAATGATTGTGGGTGCTCTTTGAAATGACAAAATAATAACAACTAAAATAATATTATTGCGATACTGCGAAATCACTCCTTCACTTGGCTATGTATTAACAACATAATAATAATAATGTACAATAGTTATGCAATTAAATTGTACTTTTTAGTTTTATAACGTATTAAAAAAAATCAATTTTTTATTTATCAAAATGCAGGATGTATTTTATAATATATCTTATTTTGTGGGTGACTTGATTAAAATGATTAGAAAAGGTTAGTGTGAAAGTAAATCCCATATCAAAATTTATATTTTTTTAATGATTTAAAATTTTTATACTATCAATTATATAAGGTAGTATATAGAAGACATTTTACAAAACCAATATTGTTTATAAGTATTTGTCTCATAAAAAATTAAACTTACAAATAAAAAATGTTATACGATAAATACTTAGATGTAAACTATATTGTAAGACAGATACTTGCATATAAGATATTTTACAAGATGTTTTATATTATGTTAACTTGCAATTTGGATTACAATATATTGACATGCAAGATTACATTTTTTGTATACATACATTTAGTTAATTGAAGGTTAAATTTATCCTTTCTATTTAGGAGTTTAAAAAAATTTAATTAAAAGGTTAAAACTCACGGTAACAAAAAAAAAAAAAAAGACATTCTTTCAAATTTTTCTTAGTTTAAATTGATTTTGGGGTGAAATTATAATTATCTTCATTATTTTTCTCTCACTTTTGGTATTTTACGAAATTATTTAGATATTTTTCTTAATAAAAGTTACTCAAATCTATTTAATCAAACTTTTTAAATATGAACTTTTTGAAATGAATTTGAACAAAAATTTGTTAATTATTTAATTATTATTAACTTTTTAAAAAATTAAAAGTACCTTTCCTCAACAAATTTAAAATTTAAGTTTCTTCCAATAAAAATAAAATAATTATTTTAATTCTCCAAAAATTCTTATTGACAATCAAAAAAGTCAAAAGAATTTTTAACTTTAAAAAAAAAAAAAAGACTCTTTTTATTAATAGATAAGTCATACAAAACATAAACGAAATATATATATATATATATATATACCACCATTATCTCCCATTGTTACTTGCTATCAATGATGTGAGATTTACTAATTGTTGGTATCATCAAATTCTAAATTTATTAATTCACGCAATAGATTTGACAATGCAAAAAGTTTATTATAGCAAAATTTAAATTTTTTTTAACATTCTAGTAATAAAAATTGTTAAAATTTTTTCTATTGGAAATAAATGTATATTTTTAATTGAATCTCATACTATAATTTTTATTTTTTTCTTGTAATAATTGAAAAAAATTAGCTTCAAGATTTATTCAACGAAATATAACAGATTATGAACTTTTAAACCTTTACAATTATATAACATTTAAAAAATTTTAGTAACTTTTATATAAAAATTTTTAAAAATGACTATTTTTTTTATATTAACAATTCAATTTTAATTACATAATAAAAATTTATTTAAAAATTGATTAATATTAAAATTTTTAGATGAAAATACCTTCATAACTAAAGTTATCAAAATTATTTTTTTCACTTTTAATTACTAAAACATGCTCGAAAGTTATTCAAACATTAGAAAAATATTTTAGCATAACATGCTCGAATAAATTGAAAAATAAATTTCGAATTTATTGTATTGCAATGTGCTTAAAAATTGTTATAGCTCTCTGTAGCAACTCAAAAGTTAATGCATATTTTATTTAGTTAGTTATGAGGATTTTGTGAAGCGTGATAAAAAATAACACATTATGACCACATCCATTTTTATTTAAATTAATTTTAAAAATAATACCGACTAAATTTTTTTTTTTTAAAAAAAAAAAACGCTTGTATACGTTACTAAACTGAACCTTGGCCGTTTGCACACGGTGCCGTTTGACCACTCTAATTAATTAAATTAAAATTTTAATTTTGTAAATTACGAAGTATCCAAAAGCCAAAGTCTTCTATTCGTTTCTTTTCTTACATGGCCGATGCGCAAAATCCCAGGCAGATGCATAGCCTCCACGTCATGACAAATCTTACATCGCTTACGTCATTACTTCTTTCGCGTAACAGCCACGTCACATAAAGTTACGGCACAGCAGTCAACTGCCCCGCCGTTTCCTTATGTGGCGTGTATCTATTGGTCCGTTCTCTAGCATCCAAAACCAACAGTAGTTTGAGCACTGCAGATTATTAAACATTAAGTTGTAGATTTACATCCAGAATTAATTAATTTTTTCAAAATTATGAGTTTCTCTTCCTGTCTCGATTCAGCGTTCTTACTTCTCTGAGTCGATTTGATTCAATCTGTGAGGACCTAGAATCAGATACAAATTTGCATAATTTTTATGTAGAATCGTGTACAGAAGCTTTGGCTAATTGTCAGGTGAGCTCGTGATCAATCAATTTCTCGCATTTTACTTGCGTTTATGTTTTCTCAATTTATATTAATTGCTGAAGAAATGATGAACTCGGAATTGAGATATAATGTTGCTGTTTTGTTAATGAATTGATATGACTTGATTAGAAAAGTCAAATATTTGACCAATTTTGAGAGCTTTTTTTGCCTTCCAATTTTATACTTTGAATGTATATGAATGTTAACGATGTTTGGAGTAAATGCATTGCTAGTTGAACTTGTTGAAGGACATACGTTGACGTCAATTTAATTAAATTTTGGCTAATGACATTGATTTTTTAATGCTTAGAGTTGCATGATGGTTGTGGTTAATTCGGCAAAAGGAGGAAAATGATAGGCTGTTTGGGAGTGCTTTTGACAAAGCAGTCTTAAAGCACACTTTGGGTGTTTTTTCAAAGGAGAGAACTTTTTCATAAAAGTACCTATCAAGTGCTTTTCCCTAAAGCTATACAATTGCTTTCTTGATATCAAAAGGCGTTTTTGTTCATTTTTGCTTAACATTACAAAACAAATACTAAAATACCATTCATAGTACTTTTCCTGAGGCAATATCCAGATGAAAACCACCAAATGCACTATACTTGAAACGTCTATTACTTAAAGTGATGAATACAAATCTGTGTTGTATGATTGGATGGATCGGGCTTGGGGGCAATGATGTTGTTAGTCACTTGTATGAGTTTATGACAAGGCCAAAGGCCAAGCAATCTTTATGTTATAAAATATAATGCTGAATTTCAGCCAATTGTGATATAAAAAAGGCTTTTCTTCTCATCTTGTCACTTACGAATCATCTGAACGAGCAGTACAGTTTTCACAAAAACAGAACTGTTTGGTACAAAGATAAGAGGCAACAGCTGGAGCATTTATCCATGATTGTGCAGTTATGTATGATTAGTTACTAAGTCAATTTTCCAAGAGTTAATACTCTTTTTTTGCTATTTAATGACACTTGATTTTTTGAGATTATTTATTGGAAATGAATACTTAGTTCAATAGGTACAAAAAAGGCATCTCCTCTTATATTGTCACTTACTAATCATCTGAACGATCAGTACCGTTTTCACAAAAACAGAACCGTTTGGTAGAAAGATAAGAGGAAGGAGTTTGAGCATTTATATATGGTTATGCAGTTATGTATGATTAGTTGTCTAGTCAATTTTCCAAGAGTTAATGCTCTATTTTTGCTATTTAATGACACTTGATTTATTGCGACCATTTATCAGAAATAAATACTTATTTCAATATTCAATTATTGCTTACAAGAAGGTAACCCACTATTATAACTAGTTCATTATGACTAATCATGTTATCTATTTGCCTTCTCTTACAATACAACTGTTGTAAGCATGTGCCATACCACATTACTACTTGGTGAACCAGAAACCTGTCTTATGGGTTAATTTGGGTTTCATTCTTTCATCAGACCTGCAATTGTCCCAGATAAGTTCAGTGTGGCTAAACCAGCAGGTTGTTATCAAGCCAAGCATGTATCTTGTTCAGACTGGTTATAGATGCAACTATTAGAATTGAAATATCATTGTTTGGAAGGTTGAACCTTGGTCATTTCTGGCTGAAATGAGTTATCACTAGTTTGGCCCTACTTCGTCCTTTGGAAATGATGTAAGTATTATTCAAACTCTTTTTAATATTTTATAAACCTATTAAACTTAATTCCTTAGTGACTTTTTGTTTTCACAAACTAAAATGGTCTGTGTATGGTTAAAATTGGTTGAGCTAAACAGTTTACTCGTGTAAGATTTGTTACAACATTGATTATGAACTTAATATATGAGTTGATGTCTTGCCTAGTTGAATGCATATAGTTATTCCTGCTTGAATGAGAATATAATGACTATTTTATAGTTGCATATAAGTTTGCATTGATGTTATCATCTTCTATTTTGTATGTGGTTCTGATGAAAACAAGGATTATAGTTTTAAATAGTCTTGTTCACTTATCATTTAATCAGCTGTAATTGCTGAATTAGAGCTTGTCAGTCACATTGATATCTGCATCCTGTATTCATTTCTGAATCCTTGATGTCTCTGTCCATGTTTTAATTTATTGCATAAAGGATGAGTTAGATTGAGTGTAGAACTCACATGGCCTCAACTTTTAATTTGTGGAATGACAGATCTAAGAGCAATACATAGATTACTTATGCTTTTGATATTCAATAGTGGCATAACGATTTACATCTCAGTACATTGTTTTGGCGATCAATAAGTTTCTTTTTATACATTGACATTTAAAGGTCCAGATTTCTGGCTGTTATAAATTTTCTCAAATGTTTGCAGGTTCATCAATTTCTCTTTGAATAGTCAGTAGGAACTGTTACTTGGCTATATGACTCTCACAAGTTAATTCTGGTTTGACATATTTCGCAATGCAATTAGTATCAAATGGTACTCATGAAGAAGATATTTCAGAAAGTGAACCCATCTTGTCTCAGTCTGACATTTTGCAAAGATCAGAAGAGTCTTCATCATCTTCTTCATCTTCTTCTTCGTCTTCAACTTCCTGTGAAATTACAGCCGTTAGAGGGGACTGTGTTGTTGCTACTGATGATTTACAAAATCTTCATGTTGATGAAACTAGCCATTTAGTGAATGGTGACCAAACGCAATGCCGTATATGTCTTGATAGTGGAGGTCTTTACTACTTCCATTGCTTGGTATTTTTTTTTGTTTTCTTATTTTTTTTCTGCCGCCTTTTGAGATGGTAGATTTTTGTTTCTCTGGGAAAACTTGGGATGATATTGCGAAGCATACACTATAAAATTTGAATTTTTTTAACGCACGTGTCTGGGAAGAAGTGGCTTTTAATTATTTTCTTTTCATTTTCAGGAGAAGACTTAATTGCACCATGCCATTGCAGAGGCACTCAGAAGTATGTTCATAGATCCTGTCTTGATCATTGGAGGTCAACAAAGGTGAGTGCTTGACTTTTTACCTGGATGCTTCTGCTTGATTAGCTATTGATGAATTGAAACATTGCATTTTGTGCATGACATAGGATCTGTTACTTTTGGTAGAAATAAAATTTTAGAAAATCATGCCAATCCTTCTTACCTCTATCTAATTTTGTGACTTCAATAGTGGGACTAGACTACACATTTGCACAGATTAGAATCAAAAGATTAATGCATTCAATTTGGAGGATTAACATTATTCATTCCCTTTGTTGTTCCAGGAAGGCTTTGCTTTCGCTCACTGTACAGAATGCAGGGCAATGTTCATATTACGTGCCAATTTTCCTCCTGATCGCTGGTGGTTGAGATTGAAATTTCAGTTCCTAGTTGCTAGAGACCACACATTCATTTTTGTAATTGTTCAGCTGGTAGGATAACCAATGAACTCCGTTTATCTTGTCAATGTGTTACTCTAGATATTGATTCAGTTTACTTTGGTTGTCTAACTGTTACTTTTTCAACCTGAGTAATAAATACGTACTATTTCATGTTATTCTGACCTTGCTTTATTGTCAAGTCTTTACATAGAAGTGTTCAAATGCTGTCATTTCATGGGAATTAGCAAGTCCATTTGTCTATTCAAGTTTATTGGCATATATTGTTCTTGCAGCTCAGTCATTAGCCATAATAGGAAATGTACCATGCTGATTCTTTTTTTTATTTCCTCTAATGGAAAGAATCACTCTTTGAAATTGACATTGATAGATCTTGGAGCACTGTAGAAATTGCTGTAAAGGGAAGGAGATCTCATCCAATTAAACAATTTCCTTTTCATTTTCTGAAAGAATCTGGAGATGTTTACATTGTTCAGTTATGGGGGTAGTGTTCTAGTAATTGTTTTGCTAGGAAGTGCTCTTTTATGTGCTCTAATGATTTCGTTGCTTATAGGATATTGAAAAGTCACACACCAAAATTTCTAAATGCATCCAGGAAATAGAAGATAGATTCAAACTGACATTCATTTATTTGTGTCTAGGCAGATGGTTGACAAAAAGATAACTTTTACGTAATATGTGAACTTCCTTTCCTCTCGTTGGTAAAGTTCATAACATGAGCATTTATTGTGGTGCTTATAATCATCTCTATCATTTAGCTCGAATAGTAGTTGATTCCACTTCTCATAAAGTTCCTGTGTATTTCTTTCTAAAAGAGGCTTATAGTTGCTTAATTACCATTATGGCAACTGCTTGTTTCTTTATTACCTTTCTCTGCAAGAAAATTGTTTGTTTCTTTATGATATCTAATTTTTTTCATTGTCATGTGGAAAAGGAAAACATCTCACTATATTCTGAAAGCAAACACTATTAAATTAAAATGACTATGCTGATGATAGAATGAGGCAAAATTTGAATGAATGAAATTCTTTTCATTCTCAATGTAATCATAAGCCGTATTTAAGCTGAGAATTCAAAGAAATTAAAAGTCTGGGAAGCTGCATAATTATGGAAAGTAGAAAAATCTGGATAATGATTTAAGTGTGGAGCTTCTCGGTATAGTTTGCTTTGAAATAAGTTGATATGATATACAGATAAAAAACTTGAGGATCCATGTGCTGCTGTTTGCATTTGAACTTAAGGATATTTCTCTATGCTTCTGATTGCTGCTAAAACCAGGATTGATTTAATAAGATATTGCGCTAGATTTGTTTGTCAGTAATTTGTATCCATTTTCTGAAATTTGTATTATTAAACTGTATGTGCAACCTAATACGTGCTTTCAACAGATTGTGGCATCATTGGGGGTGCTGGTGTACAAGTTTTATGGAGAGGAACTAAGGGAAATGTTCGGTTATGAAGAACATCCTTATGGGTTTTATATTATGGCTGGTAAGCTTACTCCTTATAGCTAACTGAATTCTCTCTCCTTCTCCATCCACACAAAAACATGCATGTATAGACAGTACGAAGAAAGTCACGTGCATGCATGGGTTAATAGTGGACACCTCATGCAGCATTTTAATATTGTTGTATACACGTGCATTTAGATGCAAATTTTCTTTTGTCAACCTTTCCGATATTTTTTTTTTCCGCGGAATTCAATTTATTGCATTTTGTTTGTGCATGAAACATGTCGTCATTATCAGTAATTGTCATTGGTTTACTTTCTCTTTTTGTCTTTCTCTCTCTTTTCCCTTTGGGGCTGGTTGATAAGTGCATAAGGCTGTGATAGAGAGTAGTTTTCTTTGATCAACTTGTAATCTGACTCATGTTTCAACCTAGCTGCCACTTCCTTGAGCTTCAACCTCTTTTTGGAGATTATATAGGCTGAAGGAAAAACTATCATTTATTGTGCATTCGTGGTATTAATTTTTCTGGACCGTATTGAATATTTGATTTGTCTGAAGATAAGAGCTAATGATATCAATCTGTGCATTTAACAGCTTATTGGACAGTTTATACTTTACGTCCATGCATTTCGTGCTTTAAATGTTCAAATGAAACATTTTGCTCAAACTTACTTCTGAATAAAACATTTTTCAATATCAATAGACAATCTTCAGTGAACATTGGTTGAAGATGAAATTACTTGATTATGGTTTTCATTTCATTTTGCAATTTTGAGCACTTTTCATAGGACATTTTATACATAAATTGAAATGATCTTTTCCCATCTATCCTGTCGATCGTTTTATGGTGAGTCTGTGGATTAGATACACCATATAATGTAATTCGATGTGTTCAAAAGTACACAGATCATAAAACAGTCTGCAGTCTTTCACAGCATTGCATATTTTTCTGGTTTAAATATTAATTTTGTGCACATGTGATAAAAGTCAAGAATAAAGTGAATTGAGGTTTTATGGTAAAATATAAGTTATCTTTCATAAGCTTGCAGTTGGGAAATGAATAAACTTGCACTATTGCCTCTTCTTGGGAAACTATTTTGAATGCAGTTCTGTAATTCTCACTTCAGTTTTTGTTACCATTGCGAGTAAAGCACTGTATATTAAGTGCATCAGATCTTTATTACTCTCTTGACTACAAATGTGTGACTGAGATTTTAGTTTACAATTAACAGTGGTATTTAAATTTTATTTGTAGTGAACCGATTACTCAGAAGAAATCATATTCAAGGCTTGCCAGTACTGAATCCATGACTTGGTATTAAATCATTAAATGCAAGTTTAATGCTGTATTATTTTGTTTTGTTGTGCAGTTTTAGCTATTATTTTGGTGGGTCTGCTCTATGGATTCTTCATAGCCATAATATGTGGCCAAAGGATCCATGAACGACATTATCATGTTCTGGCCAAACAAGAGTTGACAAAGGTTTGTGACATTTCAGAATAAACTGATTGGACATACAGCTCTAACAGGAAATGGTCTTGCTGAAAAGTGTTTGTATTATACTTAAGTAAGAAAAATATTATTTATTTACTTTTGTTGTCACATGTGTAATAAGTAAACTGCTTTGTACACCATATAAAGTTTAAACCTTTTGTCTTCTTAAAATATCTTAGAAAGTAAAGCCATATCCAAAACTTGAAGTGGGAAGCATCAATCTTAAAATATTATAGATACTATGTTGATATCCTTTGACATGTAGTTGGTAAAGTTCATGATTTAAACATCATTGTTTTTGGGTATATATCTGAAACATATTGACTTTAAAAGTTTTTAACCATTTCTTGTTGGGATTTCATCCCTGCGAAGCATATTGCTGCTTTTTATGGGAGTTATGAATAGGTGGATTTTGAGGTGGTCTCTCCGTTGTAGGGGCTGCTTCCAGCAAGCATTGATATCATTTCGGAATAGGTAGATTTTTAGGACTGATTCCAGCAAGCATTGAGATCAGTTTGAAATAGGTAGATTTTAGGACTGGTTCTGGAGATAAGATCATCAGAAAGTAAAAGAAAAAAAGAGAATTAACATGATATTATTGTGTATAATAAGGTTAGTGAAGAAGTCATCATTTGAGTCAAGAAATTGAGTGGGTAACTATGGAAATACAGTTACGAGTTCTGTTTTTCATTTAGGCTTATCATGTAGTTATGCTATCATTGAGGGGGAAGGAAAATGTTTCACTTGCGGAGTAGGATATTTTCCTTTTCCTTTTAAGTTGATTGTTTTTCTGCAAGGTATCAGCTGGAAGAAGAACTGAAATTTGCATTTAAGCTCAGTCCTAAAGAGGATTAATTACGTTGTTGTTTTTGCTCTTTGCTTCCTTTGTCTGGTTCTGTCTCATTTACCAATGCAGCATGATCTATGCCTCAGATGGTAAAATTTCTAACACAACTAAAATTTGAATTTTAAGTTACGGGTTTGAATTCTGAATGTTTTAAGTTCATTAATTGAGGTCCAAGTGGCCCATAATTCCTCCATCTTGAACTTGTAAACAAATCTCACTGCAAGCTGTTAGATGGCTTTCTAGTTTGCTGTTGTAATCATTAGTGTAACAGGCTCCCTCTTCATCAGTATCTTTTGTTGAGATGTAAAACTCATATTATATCAACTTTCTCATGGAGCTATAAAAAAGTTTTAAGAGTTACTGAATATTCTGGTTGCTCTGATTATTTCCTTGACATGGAAGGTCTTTTACTTATTTCGTGAATTTTATCTATGGACTTGGTAACTTGTTGCACTGACTGTCGTCTTTATAAATGTCAAAGAAGTAAACCCTTAACATATATCACTGTTTCATTTTAATAAAAACACATCCCTGGATTAACATAAAACTGAACTGCACAGCCTTGGTGTGAGTTGGATTTGATCTCAAGACCTTCTGTATGCTTGCTAGAGATGTCACCAGCTAAGCTAACTGGGTTTTCCTAATTTCATGATATCAGGAATATGTGGTGGAAGACCGAGAAAATGGTAAGGATGTCCCAGAGCTTGATCCCAGCCATGTCTCAGAGCTAAGAATGTTAGGCCTTTACTAATTTGGGTGCATGATGTGGTATTATAGGTAAGTAGTTCAAGTTCCTCAATGCTTTCCATTTTAATCAATTAATACTTGTTCTGTATTGCATTCCTTTTCTGTAGTCATCCCTTAATCATATGTTGATAGAATTAGAAATCTAATAACATTTTTCATTGATATATGTCTTCCTAAGTGTCCATCATCCTCAGTTGGCACCTTCTCAGAGTGCTAAAACCGATGCAGAAGAATAAGTTTTCCAATAACTGAAGATCATCAATCTTTGTTTTAGATTTCCTTTTTCTTTTTGATATTTTCCATCGTCCATTTCCCTTTTTTCTCTTGCTTATTCATTCATTCTCGTTGTTTGATATCAAATTCCTAGAAAAGCTTTGGTTTGATTTGTTTTCTGTTTATTTGTGCTTTTGTTGGTATTCATCACTCTGGATCATGCAAAAGCAGCAATATGCATTTAACCTCACTCTGTTCATTGTCCTTTGGCTCATATTGAATGACGAGGTCAAGATAATAGAACTGAGAAATTTTCCTGTCTCTTCAATATCTAATGATTTCTTCTCTGTTACTTCCTGTTTTCTTCCCAGTTTTATTTAGCCATAAACCCTTTTAAATCTAAAGCTTCCCTCTTACTCATTATCAGAAAAAAAATGGGATTTAGTGTTTATCTTGATTTGGGTTGTCATAAATGAGAATTTGTCGTCTTCACATCAGTGAAATCTCCAAGATGGATTTTTCTGTCATTGTATCCATAATTGGTCTACTGTTGCTTCTTATCCCAACTGGCTCTTCCAATCCAATAGACTCTCTCTCTCACTCACACGCACATATACAGACAAGCACGCACATATGCTGACAAAGATACACATTTGAGACCAAAAGTGAACCTAATACAGCAGTTATGGTATTAATTTATCAATTATTTTTTGCTATGAGTGGTAATTTAGAATAAGTATCTACACTCCTATTTGTGCTATTGTTTTAGTTTTGTAAGCACATGTAATGTAGCCTACATGAATTTTAGGCATCATTGAAGTCAGTCAATTGAATAGCTCTGGTATTTACCTCAGGAATGATATTTAAATGTTTAGCAAACAGCGAAGCTGGAAACTTGTCTTGTTCCCTCCAAGTTGGTATATGGGTAGCATCATTTTGATCAGACTTCACAGGCGTTAAACAGCATGGGCATAAAGGAGTCCATCGACAATTTTCAATGTCAAGTCATTGGTGTCTTTTCTTAGATAAATTGGCCTTATAGACATAAACATTACCAGAGATCATGTGCTTATACCTTTTTGTGCATGATGTCATGTAGTTTTGTTGATTTATACCGATCATAAAGAGAAAGAGTTGCATTAGAAATCTTTTTATTTTTCTGGTTTTAGGATTGTATCAAAATCTCTTTTCTTGAGATGTGATTCATTTCAGTTGAAAGGCGGCAAATTATCAAAAGTTTGTTGTAAAACTATAATTTTAAGGTATATTTACAAGTTTTGATAGTATTCACTCATACAATAGGTAAAAAGAGAAAAATATGGGGAAATTAAGATTACAGGACTAGTGTGTGTGGAAATTTAGAGATTCGAGAGATTTATTCATTCTTTCCTATTTTTTTTTTCTATTTTTTTTTTAGACAATCCCTGAAAATCAGGAATTAATAAGAAAAAAATAAGGTTATAGTTCAACCAAATCTCTTAAACAAAAAAAAAAAAAAAAAAAAAAAAACAAAAAATAGGAAAGAATGAATAAATCTTTTAAATCTTCGAATTTCCACAATCTGGTAAGATTTTGGGTGATACAAAAAGTTTGAGTTGGATCTTGTTAATGTAAGAGTTGGGGAAATATTTGAATTTTATATGTTTAACATTTAAGAAAGTTTTTAAGAAAAAGGGTAATATTGGACAATGGAATGAAGGTAGTTATCCTTTTTGTGGTAACCATTTTCATGAAGCTTTCTTATATGTAATGTTAAATATCTTAAATTTTATTTTATAAGTTTTTAAAATAATGTATATAGTGTTTGGATACTTAGAATGTGTAATAAATGGCAATAAAATATGCGAAATTTTTTTTGCCTAATTGACTAATATGATTTCAATTGCAATCTTATTTAACATACAAGTTTTTCTGATCAGTTTTGAGGATCCCAAATTACTTCGTAAAAAATTTATACAATGCTTTTTTCTTATCCTTGGTTCATTAATGAATTTGCGTCCAAGGGTAGTTTAATTAGCCTTAAAAAAACTTGATAAGCATAGTTTAATGGGTTTGACATACGCTTGATGTTATGATTATCCCAAATTCTTAACAAGTTACAGAGCTAGTAGGTTTACATTAATAATGATATATCTATGACGTTAATTTGTTTTCAAAGGAGAAAATTGTAAAGAAGTGATCATTTAACGTAATCTTCGTTAAATGGAAGACAATGATTTTTACAATTTACAATTATTTATCATCTAACTTGGCATCATATCATTCAACATTAAACGAGAAAACAAAAATTTTCATAGCCGTAAATATTCTATAGAACTACAAGAGGAGTACAAAAAGGGAACATAAATTATTATTGCAAGCATAAATATGTACAAAAGAAGAAAAGAACTATAAAATCGATTTGAAAATAATCAACCCCAATGGGAATCTACATTGTATATATAACATAAAGTTTCATGGGAAACAACAAGAAGGAATGATACAAAAGACATTATAGGCAGTAAACATTGGGAAATAATTTATCCCCACAACCACCACGCATCTGTGCAGCTCCTTGTATCCCCTCCCCAGGCATTTTTCTGCTGCTTTTCTGATTATTATTGCTTCTACAGAAAATTTACAAGTCTGATGAGCCTGCACATTCCAGAATCCAACCCGTAATCACTTTTTCGCTTTTGAAATCTATAGTTCGAGATAGACAGAGCAATAATTTGTTGAACATATCTGAGAAGGGATTTGGGGATGAAATGACATCTCCAAGGACATGGGATATGCTAAAATCAAAATTATACAAGCAAAGACGAGATAGAGATTATATGTAGATAACAGGCATACCGTGAAAATAAAAATGAATAAATATATAAATTTTGGCATAAATTTCATTGTTCCTAATATGTGATTCTTACTATTCCAGTCACAAGATAAATTACAAAACCATTGTATCACCATGTCCAGTGTACGTCTAAGATGTGTTAGATTTGTGTTCTTAAGTATCCTACATGTGACCATGCTTCATAGACAAAGACGTGATTTGACAAAAAAGAAAAGGGACATCCTTTATTTACAGGTAACAGCCATAAGCAGTATTTCTTTCTTTACAAGTCTTGAAAACTACAGGCTCTATTTCACCTTCATTTGTTTATAAATTCTAATATTTGAAAAAACTTAGAAGAGATATTTAATATATTGTTAGCAAATATATTGATCTATGGTAGATGGTTGATCAGACATATAGGTTGACCACCCTTGAGGTTTGATGAGATTTTGAAACAGCCTTCCCGTTCTGAAACTATGTTGTCCTCCCTTGTAAATATCATGATCAACAAATGGTTTTAACACAAACTACAAATTACAATTTTACCCACCATTTACCTTCACACGCGCACACACCTGCACACACACACACCCGCACGCACATGCACGCCCGCACGCACATGCACGCACGCGCGCACACACACATGCATGCACACGCACATGCACATGCACACACACACTACACCAACTAACTGCGCTTCCTTATTGACACCAAATTGTCATATTAGGGGGTAAACTATAATAGTCTCAAGAAATTTTAACACTGCAGCTTCTTCCATTCTCACTAGTTTAATTTCTTTCTTTCTTTCTTCCGAGGGGACTTCCTTTATAAGTTTAAATTTGCTTACTACTTTGTTAGAAATATCTTTTGTAGTGAACGAACTGTATTATTAACACTCTTCAAATTAGAAAGATGCAGCTCCAACTGATACGGGACATTGGAAATCAAAATCTTACGCAGCCCAGATGCCAGTTCCTTTAGATGTATGACTCATCCTTCCTCGTCTTTTGTGGAATTTACATTTTTAGATGTCATTTCTTCTTCCGACTGATATAGCACTTCACCTAAATCAAAATGGTAAAAGAGGAGTTTAATTAACATTACAGTATGTAAATTACAGCTCATAATTAGAAAGGAACCAATTCTCCGTAAGTTCCAATGTAAATTTAAAGACCTTCAATATCTTTTAATCTACCCAAGTCAAGCAAATGAAACATTTGACAAAGATGCTTTAGGGAAACGTATACCTACCAAACTAAAACCATTATTCAATCTCCCACTAAAATATGAATTCAGTTCTTAGTAGATGTCCAATCAGAATAGCTTTTCACATGCTATAGAAAAATAACAATCAATTAAATTTAAGTTCCATTATTGTGCACTATAAGACCACTGCTAGACAAGCTGTTCAGTAAAGTATTATCTACAAAAGCTTTACAAGGAATATTAGAAACTTATATCTAACAGCATATGAAATTCTAATCTAGCTGATCAAGACTATCAAAATTTCATTTCTTCAGGAAATAAACACATTCAATTACATACTTTTGGTTATTATCAAAACATAATTTACAATGATCAAGCAATCTCAATGCCTAAAATCAATGCCTGATCCAAGACTTCTGCACATGGTTATCTTTTTTTAGCTCATTTCATGATCTCCCACAGCAAAATCGAGATAAAAGCAGTAATAAATTAGAGAAAAAAAGATGAGAAATTTTGCAAATTGATCCATTTTGGCCCCTTTTCCTGGCCCCTTCAAACCCTAATTCTATTCACCGACTTTCAATTCCCCTCTTTGTGATCAGAAAACCTAAAATTGATCAAAATGAACATGCTCACAAAATAAAATTATACCTTTAATGAAATAATCAGACGAGGGCCAACCTCGAACAGTACTCGTAGACATTGACTGTTCAGCGGTTAACGGATTGGCCAATTTCTCAACCAGCTGAGCAACTCCATAGAATTGGGATTTCGGAGGTGGGACCCAGTACGAAGAACCCGGCAAGAACGGGAGCCAATCGGGTGCTGACCGTCGCACGATGATACGGTGGATTGCGTCTTCGAGCTTCGAAAGCAAAGGGTCGGAGGAATCGTAGATATCGGACGAGGTGTCGGGTTGGTTTGATTGGGTGCGTAGAGGTACGAGGCGAGAAGACGGGCCGAGGGAGAGGGGGTGGTGGTAGCCGGCAGCGGCGGAGGCGGTTCTGGTTTTGGATAGGTAGAGAAAGAGAGAGCGAGCCATGCGTTGGTGGATTTCTAGCTGCTTCGTTAATGGAATGGATGATGATGAATTGAGATCTGGATTTTGGTCGGTATTTAAATAAATAATTGTGGAAATTAATTTAATTTTATTTAATTTCTCTTTATTAGTATTATTATGTGATATTCCTTAAATATGTACTTTTATTTTTCATCCCTAAATTGTTTTGAAAAAGTACATAGGGACATAATTTGCTCAATTGTAACAATTTCATCCATAGCAGCTGCTGGCATAAAGTGGGTTGAACTAAACACAACGCAAAGGGAGCTAATATGACAACGAAAATCCAAATAAATTTATGCTAAAATCAAATCTGAAAGCACAAAAAATAAGATAGGTTGTAATAGTTAGGGCCTAGAACCAAGTAAATATTATTGATTTTGGAAACATAACTCGTCAAGAGTTTGTTTTTAGTTTGTTCAACCTAACATGAGTATGTTCAACTAAAGAGGACCAAGGCTTATAACCTTATCCAATCCCATTCTTAGGAGTGATGTGTGATATGACAATTTCTTTTTTTTTGGATCTCATTTTCTCGTGGGGGGGTGGTGGGTTTGGGATTACTTAACACCAAAACAAACATTCACGCATCAAGTTGCGAGCTTCCTTCTATTATATTTGACTTTTCAAGCCAAAATGTGTCTGCTCAGTTAAGGAGACACAATATTTATAACTCAGTCTAATCTCATTCTCGTGAACGATATGAGATGTGATATTCTCTACCTTTTTTGGACCTCGCATTTTCATGAGTACATAAGGGGCCAAACAGAATCACTTAACACAAAACAAAACATCCACACATCAGTTGCAAACCTGCTCTGATACTATATGTAATAGTTTGAGCCTAAAACCAAGTAGATATTGTCTGCTTTTTACATCTGTTGCGAGCATGCTCTAATATCAAATATAATAATTTGGATCTAAAACTAAGTAGATATTGTCTGCTTTGGACATTAGTTACAATCTTGCTCTAATATCAAATGTAATAGTTTGGGTTTAAAACTAAGTAGATATTGTTTGCTTTGAGCACACAATTTGTCACAAGTTTATTTTCGAGCTTTTAAACCTAAAATGTGTTAGCGTAGTTAATGAGCCTTAAAGCTTATAACTTAGTTCAGTCTCATTCTTGAAAGTAATGTGGAATGTGACATAGGCTGACACAAATTGATACGAAAGCATAAATAATCAATTATATTTCTTAAAATAATTTAAAAATTAGAAAAAACTAGCAATGTCCATAATACCCACACTAATAGTTATGTAAACCTACTACTCAAAAGACCTTGACTTTATCAAAGTTGGTGACATAGTATCAGTGTTTGAAGATTCATTATAAGTAGAACATTGTCACTATTCATATTGAGAAAAGATTTTTATTAGTTGTTCTCCTTTCCTTAACTTAAATCATTCACTAGTCTTCCTCGAACTCTGAAAGTCCCTTTAAGTCGAGTGAAGCAAGGCCTAAAGAAATTTTATTTAGTTATTTGCTGTACTTATTGAAAGTCCAAAAATTGATAATTCAGAGATGCGGCTTTATTTTGCATTTGACACATGAGATGATCCTTCACCCAAAACAAAAGCATGTAATCTTAGTAGCTTTTGCTTTCTATTATGACTATTTCATTCAACTTGGGACATGACATGATTTATACTTTTGCTAAAACAACGGGACATAAGAGAAACAAAAACAAGGACTAAGGTTGGGGACTGATTTTGTAAAAATTATAAGATTATATCTCAATTTGTTGTTTCTAAAACATTTAGGGATAAAAATGTTATTACCCTTTTTCTTTACGGTGTATTAACATTGGGGTCACTGAAATATCGTGATATTTTTAACGAACTTATAACTTATCAAATTATTTCATATAGGTCCCCGTCTTCGTGCTGTTACTAGTTAGTGGCAGTAAATTGATTCAATGAATCGTATAAATTGACAGTTTTACTCTTGCAACTGTTAACAAAATTAACCATATAACAAAACATTCTTGAGGCTCATGACTATCTAAGAGGGAATGTATGCATAATGAATTTCTAAAATGGGAATTAAATTAGGTTGAGCCGTTAATAATTTACTAGATAAAGATTAAAAGTTTAATAGAATTTTTCTGGAGTAGATTTTACTTCAAGAGCTTTTGTTTTCTTTTAAAAAAAAATTATTGACTGTCAAATATATCTCATACTATAATTTTCTATTAGTTTTTGACTTTTCTTCTATTGTGACTGTCATTCCCAATTGACTAAAAAAAATATAATAGGTATTATAATTTAAACTCTTTTTCTAACTCGATGTTAATAGAATTTAAATCCAAATTTCTTGTACCTACCATAAGAAATTTTATTTGTTAAATTAACTAATACTCGTGTTTTTAAATATAAACACTATTACGATGGTCAATAACAAGCATTTAAGTTCTAAAATTTTTTAAAGAAATTATTTAATTTAAGACTTAAAAAATAATTTCTAAATTTATGATTTATTTTTTCATTTTTTAAATTATGAATCAATTTTCTTTTTTTTTTTAAAAAAATGTGGGTTACCATCATTCCTAAATTTATCTTATCTTGACATATCACATCATCACATGTTTTTAAAATATTGTATTTAACAAACCTCAATTGGTGCTAAAGGCAAGGCACTTAGGTGAGAGTTTTTTAAAATATTTATAGTTAGTGATTACAGCATGTTTTTAAAATGTTATATTTAATAAATGTTAATTTATAGGAAAGAAATACAACCAGTTGATACTTTTAGTAAAGGGTAATAAAATTAGTCCCTAAATTTTATCAAAATTATAAATTAGTATATATTTTAATAATTTTGACAAATCAATTAGCGAATGTAGATTAGGGGTTTATTAGGAGTTTTATATAAGCAAATATGATAATATTTTTCTAAACACCAATTATTTATGAGTTAATGGTCCATCGAGAATTTATATTACTAAATACCTGTAATACTGTTTGGTCATTTATGCTTGTTAAGCGATTTTTACACTTATAAATAATTGGAGAGAACTCTGTAAATACCATAGCTTGAATCTGAGTGAAATCTAATATAAAAAATGAGATTACAAGTTGAAATAGGATGGCTATCTTAATCTCCAACCATAGTCAATTTTAGTCAAATTCTAGTTTCGTAAAAGTTCTTATAGGGATGAAATTATCAAAATTAAGTAAATTATTTCATAATTTGTTGTTCCAATAAAGTTTAGAGGCAAAAACGTTATTACGTCTTTTAGAAATTATAATATTTAAGTGGGTGATTTATAAATTGTTGTAATGGAATAATATTAAAATAAGACAAAAGTAGTCTTAAGTGGAAACAATTAGAAATAAATATAAGTTATTTTTTCCACTTAAAAATAAATATAAATTATTGATTGATAAACACGTAGTAGTAATACTTTGTTGACTCTTTATGGATTCTTTTTCAATTTTTTAATCATTAAAAAAAGATATTAAATAAATCATCAAGCCTATTCTGGGCCTTTGGATAGGGATTTAGGCAGGGCCCATCAATAGAATTTGTAGCAAATTCTTGATTGAGTGATTAGGAAGATAATCACTCAATTAACCTAATTATATTTAATAATTAATAATTTTATATTTATAGTGATTATGAATAAGAAAAATTAAAATATTTCAAATCTAAGTATACAAAAAATTATAAAAATTGATAATTATAAATTGTGAATTATCAACTAATAATTAAAAAATTAAAAAATTAGACTTATAATTCAATTTCATCAAAATTTTCTACCACTTTTTTTATTTTTTGGTAGAATGGAGAGAAAAAGGTTAATAAATTTAGTATGATTAGAGTGCATTTAGTAATGTTTATAAAATGTTGCTTTTGAAAATTTTTTAAAAATTGATGTACTTAATAATTGTTTTTTTAAAAAATATGTTTCATAATGTGTGTTAGAAAATATTCTTAAAATAAAAAAAATAAGATTGTGTTTGATATTATTTTTGAGAATAAATAAAATAATAAAATAGTAATTATTATAAAAATATAATTAATTTTAAAAATAGTAAAAAAAAAATAACAACAAAATTATGTTTTATCTCTTAGATAATTATAAAATCAATATTTTTTATTTTTCAAAATAAATATTAGAAAATATAGAATTAAAATTATTTTTCTTTTTTTTAAAATGTAATTAAATTATCTTTTAAGTACTTGAAAAGTATTATAAAGGCATATTTTAAAGTGTTTCACGTAAAACATCTTTTTAATTAAGAAAGCACTTTATGTGAAGAATTTTCTAAACAAAAATCACATGTTTTTCATTGAATTTATTTTTTTGTGTTGTTTGATTAAATTATAGAAAAATATTAACAATATTTCTTATTGTTAATTTGACATATGCTAAAAGAATTAATAAATAAAGACTTTGCAAATTTAAGAGAGCAAAATGTGACAATATTATTTGTTTTATGCATGAATATTATCATTTTTTGTTCACATACATCATGTGCGAGCGCTAAATTAATGATTTAATTAAAAGAAATAAGTATTTATTTAAAGAAAAAATAGATGCCAAAATAATTTGAACTATTTCATTTTTGACAATTTAATCAAGGTATCCTTTCCTTCTTATATTTATTTATTCAGCGTAAATAAAATGATACTACTCTCTTTTATTAATTCTTTTAAAATTTTTTAGTAGTAAGTTATAATTACCGTTAAATATTTTTCATATAAAATTGGGTTATCTTTATCACTAAAATTAATGCCACTCATTATTTTGTGATACTGTTATAATTAATACAAAATTTTAATTTCAATCATTACACATTATTTTTTGTCACTAAATTTTTTTTTCTTATAAGTATATAATTAATATACATTTTTTGGTAAGATAAGAAGGTGAGTATTACCATACCAAATAACGATTCTTTATGTAATTTTAGTATTAAACATACCCAAATTAGCAGAACTTTTGAATTCCATCTACCAGAGATTGAAAAATATAGAACTTAGAAAAGATATTTTAAGAAGTGTTTAATGAATTGCAAAGTAAAAGGATATGGTGTTAAATGAGATATTAACATCTATTTATAGCAAAAAATTAGGTTTCAAATTCAAAAGTTGATAACCTAAAATATCATTTCAAAAGTCAAATTAAAGCAAATACATCAGGATCATAAAACCAAATTTCAAAATTCTAATTTCAAATCCTAAATGAAAATTGAAGCTACCATTTATCTTAATCAATTGTAACCAAAATTCTACTTTCAAATTTTGAAAATAATTCAATCCATTTCTATACTATATGAAGGTGTGACATTACAAATTCTCCCCCTCTAAAAAGAAATTTCATCCTTGAAATTTTAATAGATACCTAAATCTTCAAAAAGTTGGGGTGCTTCTCCTTTATCTTGATCTCACTCTTCCAAGTAGCTTTCTTTATCTAGTAATTTCTCTAATGAACTTTGACTAATAGAATAACTCTTGTCCTTACATGAGCTCTTTTCTATAAATGATTTCCCGTGGTAGCTCCTTGTATGACATGTCTTCTAAAATTTGAATTGGTCCGTAATCTAAGATATGAGAGGCCTTAGCTATGTACTTCTCAAGCTTAATCATGAAATACATTGTAGAGTATGGATAAGCAAGGTGGTAAAGTTACACAATAAGCTATAGTACCAATTTTCTTTAGGATTTCAAAAGGCCTAATAAACTTCGAGCAGAGCTTCCTTTTTTACCACAATGAAAAATACCTTTTTATGGCGGCACCTTTAAGAAACATAATCTCTAACTTGAAATTCCAAGTGTTTCTTGTTTATCAACATATTTTTTTTTGTCTACTTTGAATTATGTGATAACGGTCTTTAATTAGCTTAATTTTTTCAACAGTTACTTGAACAATATTTGGTCCTAATAATTTTCTTTCACTAATTTATTTCTATTGAACAAGCAACTTAGACTTACATATTCTCATACATAAAGTTTCATAAGGTGTTATACCAATATTAGAATGACACCTCACAATGACATGAAATCTAAAAAGGGAAAGGAAGAAGGGGGGAAAAAAGGATCCCAGAAGTGAGATTGGGGGAAAAGACTCATTTTGGGCTGTAAAGCCCGAAAAGAAATTAATAACGGGCTATGTATCCAAAACGAATAATATCTATTTAGTTTTAGGCCCAGGTTGTTATATTTGATATTAGTGCGGGCTTATGACCTAATGTATAAATGTGCCCAATCTGTGAATATTTGTTCTATGATAAGTTCTACTATTTGGCTACCTTACAAGGACATGAGGTCCCAATGCATTTTGGAATAGGTTATAAATCTTAGGACCCCTCAACTTAGTAGATCGTTTCAGGTTGTAAAACTTGAAAACAAGCTCGTTACGAGTGTTGCCTAAAGTAGATAATATCTACTCAATTTTGGGCCTAAGCTTATATTTAGCATCAGAGCATACTCACTATCATATATGTAGATGTGACTCGATGTGTGAAAGTTTTCTTTTGTGATAAGTAATTGTTCTACTCTTTAGCTTGTAAAAAGGACGCAAGGTCCAAAAAGAAAGAGATTGTCACATCCTACATTATTAGTGAGAGTGAGAGTGGATTGGGTTATAAATCTTAGGTTCTTTAATTTAAAAAGATGAGTTTTAGGTTAAAAACTCATAAACAAACTCGTGATGAGTTGTGTTTCTTAAATCGTACAATATTTACTTGCTTTTGGGCTTGAGCTATTTCGTTTAGTATCAGTGTGGGCTTATGACCCCATTTGTAGATGTGACTTGATATATGGATATTTTGTTTTGTCATAAGTGATTGTTGTACTTGGTCTCGCCAATTGTTTCTACAATAAATTGTTTAATATATTTTGCGATGCTTCGTGCTCAGTTGAGCTCATTTTATAATAAGGCATGTTTGGTAAAGTAGCACCAAGGACTATATCTATTTGAAGGGGGAGGAGGGAGATTGTCACATCTCACAAGGTTAATGGGAGTAAGACTAGCTTGGACTATAGATGTCGTGTTACTTTAACTTAGCAGATGAGGTTTGGGCTATAAAGCTTGGCAAGAATCAGGCTATATGCTTAAAAGTAATTATGACAAGTTTTATTGGTGTTTATATTTTGTATTAGAGTTGGCTCAAGACCCAACAAATGAATGTGACACAATGTGTGAATGTTTGTTCTATGACAAGTTTGCTGTTGAGCTACCTCACAAGCACGTGAGATTCTAATGTAGAGACAATTATTATAACCCACATCGCTAGCGAGAGTGAGATTGGAATGAGTTACAAATTTTAGGTTCCCTTAACTCAGTAGACCATATTAGGTTGTCAAGCTTGAAAACAAGCTTGTTATAAGCTACGTCTAAAACAGATAATATTTACTCATTTTTAGGTTTAAGCTTATATTTGGTATCAGAGTAGGTTCATTACAATATGTGTAGATATGACTCGATGTGTGGAAGCTCTTATTTAAGTGAGTGTTTTACTCTTTGTCTCATTATAAGGAGGCGAGGTCCAAAAGGACGAACATTGTCACATATTACATTATCAGTGAGAGTGAGATAGGAATAGATTATATATCTTAAGTCCCTTTAACTTATGAGATGAGTTTTGGGGTACACAGCTCGAAAACAAACATGACAAGTTATGTTTCCTAAATCATACAATATCTTCTTACTTTTGAGCTCGAGCCATTTCATTTGTCATCAGTGTGGGCTCGTGACCCTACTTGTGGATGTGAGTTGGTATATAGATATTTTGTTTTATGATAAGTAATTGTTCTACTTGGTCTAGCCAATTGTTTCTACAATAACTCGTCTTCTATATTTTATGATATTTCATGCTCAGTTATGCTCATTATATGATAAGGCATGTTTGGTGAAGTAGCATTAAAGACAACTTCTATTTGGAGGGGGGATGGGAAGAAGAGAGATTGTCGCATCCTACAATGTTAGTGAGAGTGAGATTAAATTGAGTTATAAATTGAAGATAGTCCTTTAATTTAGTAGATGAATTTTAGACTTTAAAGACTGAAAATCTATAATGAATTGTGTGCCCAAACAAAATAATATTTACTCAGTTTTGGGCCTGGGTTGTTATATTTGATATAAGAGTTGGCTCACGACTCGATGTATGGATGTGACCCAATGTGTGAATGTTTGTTCTATGATAAGTTTTACAATTTAGCTGCCTCAACGATGTGAGGTCCAAATGTTAAGACGATTATCACATCCTACATTGCTATATCCTACATTGCTATTGAGAGTAAGATTGAAATGATTTATAAATATTAGATTCTTTTAACCTAATATACCGTTTTAGGGTTTGAAGCCCGAAAATAAGCTCATTACGAGCTATATGCCTAAAGCAAATAATATCAACTCAATTTTAGGCTTAAGCTTATATTCGGTATCATAGCAGGCTCATGACCTTAAGTGTGGTATGAATCGATGTGTGGAAGTTCTCTTCCATGATAAGTAATTATTTTACTCTTTGACTCGTTACAAGGATGCAAGGTCCAAAAGTGAGGAGATTGTCATATCCTACATTATTAATGAGAGTATGATTGGACTGAGTTATAAATCTTAGGTCCCTTTAAGTAAAAAGACGAGTTTTAGGTTAAAAAACTTAAAAACCAATCCATGACAAGTATTGTCTCCTAAATTCCGCAATATCTACTTGTTTTTGGCTCTGAGCTATTTCATTTGGTATCAATATGGTCTCATGACCTTACTCATAGATGTCAACTGATACGTGGATTTTTTTTTTTGGTGATAAGTGATTGTTCTACATAGTTTCACCAATTATTTCTACAGTAACTTATCTTCTATATTATACAATTTTTTATGCTCAGTTAGGCTCATTTTACATTGAGGCCTGTTTTGTAAAGTAGTACAAAAAATAATGTCTATTTAGAGACTGGGGTGGCGAGGGTGGGGGAAGGAGAGATTTTCACATACCACAATGTTAGTGGGATTAACACTAGATTGGGTTATAAGTCTTGGGTTCCCTTAACTCAGTAAATGCATTTTGGGCTATAAAGCCTGACAAAAAATTTATGATAGACTGTATGCCCAAAGCAAAAAGTATTAGCTCAGTTTTGGGACCAAGTTATTATATTTGGCATTAGAGTAGGCTCACGACTCGACGTATGGATATAACCCAATATGTGTGTGTTTGTAGTATGATAAGTTCTACTATTTGGTGGTCTCATAAGGATGCTAGGTTGCAATATAGTGACAATTATCACATCAACATTGTTAGCGAGAGTGAAATTGAAATAAGTTATAAATCTTAGGTCCTTTTAACTCAGTAGACTTTTTTAGGATGTAAAGCCTATATACAAAGTTGTTATGAGCTATGCCTAAAGTAGATAATACCTATACAATTTTAGGCCTAAGCTTATATTTTGTATCAGAGTAGCATTACTACCATATGTGTAAATGTGAGTCAATATGTGGAAGTTCTCTTTTGTAATAAGTGATTGTTTTACTCTTTGGGTTGTTATGAGCACGTGAGGTCTAAAAAGGAGGAGAATTTTACATCTTATATTAGTAGGTAGAGTGAGATAGGATTGAGTTATAAATCTTAGGTCTCCTTAACTAAGGAGACAAGTTTTGGGTTATAAAGTTTGAAAACAAAGCTAACGAGTTGTGTTTCCCAAATTGTACAATATCTACATACTTTTGGGCTCGAGCTATTTCATTTGGTATCAATGTGGGCTCGTGAACTTACTTGTGATATGACTTGATATGTGAAATATTTTGTTTTTGTGATAAATGATTATTTTACTTGATCTCACCAATTGTTTTTGCAGTAACCCGTCTACTTTATTTTGTGATGCTTTATACTTAGTTAGGCTCATTATATATTAAGGCATATTTTGTAAAGTAACACTAAAGACTACGTCTATGAGGGAAGAATAAGAGAGAGGGGATTGTCATATCTTATAACATTAGTAGGAGTAAGATTAGATTGGGTTATAAGTCTTGGATTCCCTTAACTTAATATATGCATTTTGGGTTATAAAGCTCGACAAGAAATTCATTATGGGCTATGTGCCTAAAGCAAATAATATTTACTCTGTTTTAGGCCTGGGTTGTTATATTTGGCATAGAGCGGGCTTAAGACTCAACGTATAGATGCAACCCAATGTGTGGATGTTTATTTTATGATAAGTTCTACTGTTTGGCAACCTTACAAGGATGTTAGGTTCCAATACTTTAGGTCCCAATATAAGGGTGATTATCACATCCCACATCACTAAAAAGCCTGAAATGGGAATGAGTTATAAATCTTAGGTCCCCTTGACTCAGTAGACGAGTTTAGGCTGTAAAGCTCTAAAAGATACTTGTTACGAGTTATGCCTAAAATAGATAATATCTATTTAATCCTAAGCCTAAGCTTATATTTGGTATTAGAACAGGCTCGATACCATATGTGTGACTCGATGTGTGGAAGTTTTCTCTTGTGATAAGTGATTATTTTACTCTTTAGTTCGTTATAAGGATGCAAGGTCTAAAAGGGATGAGATTTTCACATCTTATAGTATTACTTATAGTGAGACAATACTGGGTTATAAATCTTGGGTTCCTTTAACTGAAGAGATGAGTTTAGGGTAATAAAGCTTAAAAACAAACCTAATGAGTTATGTTTCACAAATCGTATAATATCTACTTATTTTTGGGCTCCAACTATTTTATTTAGCATGAGTGTAGGCTTATGACCTTACTTGTGGATGTGACTTGATATGTGGATATTTTGTTTTGTAATAAGTGATTATTCTACTTGGTTTCACCTATTGTTTTTGTAGTAACCCATTTCTTATATTTAGTGATACTTAATGCTCAGTTGAGCTTATTTTATAATAAAGCATGTTTGGTAAAATAGCACCAAGGACAATGTCTATTTAGGTTAGGATGAAAAGGTGGGGGGTTATTGGTGAAGGTGGATGAGGGGGAAGGAGAGGGAAAGATTGTCATATCCCATGACGTTAGTGGGAGTGACACTAAATTGGGTTATACGTCTTGGGTTCTTTTAATTCAATAAATGTATTTTAAGCTATAAAGCTAAAAATCTATAACGGGCTGTGGCCTAAACCAAGCAATGTCTACTAAGTTTTGAGACTGGATTGTTATATTTGGTATTAAAGTTGGCTCACAACCCAACAAATAGATGTAACCCAATGTGTGAATGTTTGTTCTATAATCAGTTTTACTATTTGGTTGCCTTATAATAATGCGAGGTTCAAATGTAGAGATGGTTAACACATCCCATATCACTAGCGAGAGTGAGATAATATCTACTCAATTTTAGGCCTAAACTTATATTTAATGTTAGAGCAGGTTCACGACCCTGTGTGTGAAGTAACTTGATGTATGGAAGTTCTTTTTTATGATAAATGATTATTCTATTCAGTAGTTAGTCAGGAGGACGCGAGGTCCAAAAAGGAGGAGATTGTCACATTCTATATTGTTAGTGAAAGTGAGATAGGGCTGAATTATAAATGTTGGCTCCCTTTTACTAAATAGATGAGTTGGGTTATAAAGCTTGAAAACAAACTCTTGAAGAGTTGAGTTTCCCAAATTGTACAATATCTACTTGATTTTGGGGTATGACCTATTTCATTTAGTATTGGCGTGGGCTTGTGACTTTGCTTGTGAATGTGACTCGATATGTGGATATTTTATTTTGTGATAAGTTATTGTTCTACTTAGTCTCGTTAATTGTTTCTATAGCAACCTGTTTACTATATTTTGTGATGCTTTATGCTTAGTTGGGCTCATTCTATAATAAGGCATGTCTGATAAAGAAACATCAAGGACAACATCTATTTGGTGGTGTATATCACACATTAGAGAGTGTTCATTTGGTAGTTCTTTAGGAGATGAATCTGCAAATTCTTGTAAAAATGGTTGGACTTTTAATGATACTATAACAAACTCTTCATTTTGCTTTTTGACCATCATTACTATTACCAACTTGCTTTCTTTTATACTCTTCAATATGTTTTCTTTATTAATGGCTAACAATCATTTTTTATTTGTAACCTTATGTATTTTTCCTTTTTCTATAATCATTAGAATCAAATGAATCTTATTTTTCCATATAAACTCATACCTGTTTTCTCTTCCTTCTTAGCATATCGAGACTTGTTGCTTTTATATAATTATGATTAAGCTCTATAGGCTAAATTCACTGCTTTACATAAGATCCACACAAGATTTTTTTTTTCCAACTTAGCCTTAATAAACTCTTTCAAACTGCCCATACAGCAAGCAATTTGTTGTCTCTTTATCTCATTTAAATTATTTCTGGCATTCAACCTAAAGTCTTCAATATATTCACTAACTGATCTCCTTCTTTGTAGGCATTGTTGGTACTACTAAAAAGGATTTCCTTACACTCACTAGATAAGAATCGAGCTCATAATAATTGCCTCATTCTAGGCCAAGTTCAAATTGGAGTTTTGTCCTCTCATTCTAGACCAAGCAGAGGCTTAACCTCTAATCTTTTTAAGCCATAACTTTCACCTTCTCCCCAAGAACATAGACACCATTTGTATAATGTAAATTTCTTAAGCTCCCATTATGCTAAATATTATTAATTGACCATTAAATTATAATTTTATGGTATTCTTTATAATTTACGCATAATAGTATATTAAATCATAATTTGAATCTAAGAGATGACTAGATAAATAAATAAGTATTGGTTACAATATTTGTAATATATATATATATGTATATATAAAGGTCAATTAATTAGGATATAGTGTATTTTAAAATACATAAGATATCCAACAATCCTCTCTACTTCAAAATAAACTCAATGTTAGAATCTAATATAAATTTATTGGTGCTTTTTAGGCTATGAACCGACAATCAAACAACTAATCGTGTCTTATAAACACTTAGTGAAATATAATATTTCTATGAACCAATCTCCCTTTGCATAATTCATAGGACTAGCTTCCTATATTGAATTCCCTATAGTAAGTTGTATTGTGATTTGGCATCTACTAAAAATTCATAAATGCTCTGGAGAAACCTGTTGAAGCTCTCACAGAAATCGACCTAGTTCCATACAAATAAACCTTCATCAAATATGTCCCATGGTTCAAAAACACTACCATGTAATATTTGGGCTCTAAAGTTCGTAATAAGCATAGAACCTTGCCTCTTGAATTCACTACACTTAAATAGTGTCTTGCTAAAAGGGGTGACTCAACACACTTAAGTAAGATCAATAGTGGGTTTACCCTTCACCCTTGTCTTATGTTTAATCATAGTTGTTTATTGTCCCTCAACTTCTAAAAATTGTTAAATACTTTTAGTGATATAAAATCGAATATAAATTGATATTAAAAATTAATGCATTCAACTTTTAAATACAATTTGATGTACATATGATCCATGGTTATATACCCAAATCAATCATGCCATTATATTTTGTCATGTCCCGACCTGTGAAAGTTGAAGAGTGATCTATCAAACACATAACATATCGAGAAATGCCTTTGACTAAGAAAATTCATCAAACAATTTAAATTTCATGAAACACCATAATCAAGTCAAATTATCTTTAATGTTTATTCCCAAAACATGAAGTCGACCAAACTAGTAAGCCCAACGCATAGCTTATATACTAAAAGCTAAGGAGCCAAGCAACAACAGAAGATTTGCCTAATCCGTTGCGTGCATACAATCACTATTTTAGGAATCACCAAAAACTATAACGAGTATTAACTCAGTAAACATACTAGTTTTTTATATATGAAAATACATACATATATAGATTAAGCATGAGTATGATATGCAACGCGATAAAAACATTGTTTATTCTCAAAGAATGCATAATACTTTCAAACTATTGCATATCATAATTCCACTTAAAGTTTTATTCACATTTAGTTAGGAATATTTTCATTCAATTACTACTTCGTAGGAAATATATAATCTGAAAAAAGTGGGTCATGAATTTTGGGCAAAGAAAGTGGTCATGACTCATCTTCCTCTTCCTCTTTCTCTTCATTATCATTTGTTATTCCTTTTTGTTAATTAAAATAGCTTGTAATTATAGGAGGGGAGAAATCATGCCATGCCTTTCTAAATGAACAATTTCTGATTGCCCGGAACTGAAGGCAATGCCCGACCACCTTCTTGAGAAGAAAACACTACAAAAATTGCTGATTTTTGGTTGTCCTGTTCTAAAAGAACGTTGCAGAAAGAAAACAGGCAGGACTGGTCTAAGATATCTCACATTGTCGAAATCCGAATTTGTTAAGAAGATGTGCGACAAGGCTCTTGTTGAGTCTTCAAACGACTGTAATTATCATAAACCTCAGGTAATTTAATTTTTCTCCAGCTTTATTTTAGTTATTTATCTCATTAAGAAGTAGAAAAAATTAATAATTAATATCTCTTGCTTTATATTTCAGCAAACTAACATTTAGTTTAGTCATTTTAGCAGGCTTAAGCAGCAATATTTTCAATCATGAGTCTTCACAAACATATTGGTGATTCTAATGATCTATTAATTGGTGCTTCTAATATCTCTAGAAATGAGAATGATGGATTTATTTATGGTACGTACTGTGTTATCAAGCAGTCATTTTATACTGAGCAAAGACAACTATATTAGTACGTGTGTTTTCCTGTTAGAAAATGGATAATAATACAAATATTCAAACTCTATTTTATGCGCATTAGCAAACTTATGGCCTTAAATTTAAGGTGACAAGGTGTTGCTTTAAGTCACGTCCGAGGGACCTGAACCTGAGGCTGTTGGAAATTAACTCATGACTTTAACTCTCAGTTAAGTACTGGAGCGGAGGTCTTTTGTATCAGCAAGTTATTACACATGAGAGTATAAAATGCAGAAGCCATTTTGATCTGCTGCTAGCTACAAGTAGTGAATTCTGTTGCTTAGTGAGTAACGATGCTTTTATATACCAGCTGTTTCCTCACAGATGTACATAATTTTTTTATTTTTCTGCACCAGCTTTTCATGAATCTAGTTTTGATATGCAATAAGTGATAGAACCATTAATCAGTTTCATTTCCAGAGATTGTATTTTGTTGACTTGATTTACATTCAGATATTATTCTTACAAAGCGATGAGATTACAATACTTATATATACATATATATATTATTTAGTCTCCAAGAAAGACTCTTGGAGAGAACTACATTTATGAGAAATAACAGGATAGCACAAGAACAACCCAACAAGATAATTAAAGGGTATTCAATGTTATTTAGAACACAACTATGACACGTTAACTAGAATTGCTACCCTTTTCTAAAATTACACTCCTATTGGACTTATTCCCAAAGAAAATTAATCTTTTATATTTTTCTCAATACTTTTGCCCAAAATGACTCTAGAATTCTTGTCTACTTTGTCAATATAAGGGAATTTATTCTTGGAAAAAATACCAGTTCCTCCCTCTTAGATGCATGCTAGACTCGTTAACCCTTACCCCAAATCATAAAATTGGATATTCTTGTCTATTTCATCAACACAAGAAAATATATTCTTAGAAAAAATATCATTTTTCCCTCTACTCATTACTTCTCCCCCCGAACCCTCCTATTCTCATTATCTTTAACGAATTTTTTGTTAAAATTTTAAATTTAATCCTCTTTTTTCCTATATCAATAATAATTTAGTATGTAATAATCATAAAAAGCTTTGGATAAAATATTTATAATATTTTATGTAACATATATATTAAAAATGGTATTATTTCATTATATTTTCTTAAAAAACTATGAAAGGACCACATCATTAATAAATAAAAGAAAATTTAAATAGGCACTATATTTATTACAAATAATGATAATAAAATTTCTCTTTTAAATTTTTTAATCAAAATTATTAAACTTTTAAATAAGAATATAAAAGTATATCTAGTTATCATTTTATTGATAGGACACTAAATTTAATTAACATATTTTTTCTAAAACTTATAGTCAACATTTTAATTTTAATTTGGGTAATGAATTGAGCAGTTTCTTGGTTCACAAAGCTATTCAATATTCTACTGCCACACTGGCGAGTGCTGCTGGCTAATCGTCGTGTTCTTTGCCGAGAAAGATATTGAGCAATAATGATTCCATAAGCACCTATAAAGATAATATTGATTTAATAAATTTGAAACACATTACTCAGAACCGATATTTGATGGCGCAACACAAATTTTTTTATTCAATTATTGGGCAATTTTTTTATTCAAATATTAGTGAGAAATTGCCCACTTAATTTGTTAACAACCCATGATACTAAAAAAAAGAAAAATACTGAAAACAAAAGCAATCAGAAGGGACTCACATTATCCAATAGATCTAAGCAGAATTATTTTGTTTTAAGGGACTCGAATCACTGGAAGCGAATTCAAGAAGTTGTTTATCAAGTTCTAGCGCGGCCATATCTTCCTCAGGCAAACACACCCATGCTTCGATACCATTACCCAGTTTTGTATCCATGAGAACGACCACATTATGAAAATAAATCTGTCCTGCTAATCCATAAACACTCGCCCAAGCAGGTTTCCCCCATCCAAAATCAATCTCATAAAAACCAAGATTACACCAACTGGTAAAAATGATATTATCTCTTGCACTAGTACAAGTTTCACTTTCATATTTGACCGCCTCTACAAAATTAAGGAACCCCTGATCACCTTGTAGGCTATTAACAAAATCTCCATTAAGTTTTGCTATTGCTTCCCTTAGCTGACTTACCAAGCCATGCAGTTCAGTTTCCTTGTCTTTGCATAAGTAGCAGATGCCATCCAAACAAAATTTCCCTTGTAGTATTCTGAAAACAATGGGGTGACTTTTCGACGCAAATTTACTGCATGGTTTAGTAAAAATGACTTGTCAGAATTACCAGATTTTGATCTTAATGCTGTTATGATGGATTTGGTAAGGAGTGCTGTCACAACCTCAACGCGGGTTGGATTTTGCACGCCGGAACTCGTTGCCTCGGCCTTGAGGTTGGCTATTGCTGAGGCATCAAATACAAATCTCCTTGTATTGAAATTGGCGAATTCGATATGGGAGGTAAACACAGCTGAGGAGCATACTTCTCTTCGGTACCCGTACGCATCGTTTTGAGGCAATAAAGATACAGCATCAAATTTAGGATGTATTACTTGTTTAATAGTAGTATTATTACGAGCAGTGGCAGCTGCCCAACTCTTGAGAAACCAGCTAAATGTTGTTCCATCAGCAATCATATGTGAAACAAATGCACCAACAGTGATTCCACCGCAGGCAAATGTTGTAACTTGCACACCAGCTACATAATTTCCTGGAACTGGTGCACCAAACCATTTGGCATCATCCGAAAGAAATTTAGGGATCAATGTATTATCAGGATTGTTAAGAAATTCACCGAGACTCCCTTTAACTCTAGCTTCTACAAAATAAATCCCCTCGTCGTTGCAATCCACAGAAAGAAGGTCTTTGATCTTTCCTGCAAATGGGTAAAAGGAAGATAAGATTTCCGGTAGAGATTGCTTCAGCAATTGCACTCTTCTTGACACTATATTATGATATATTTGGGAAGGCGAAAGGTTGGTATCTTGGTTAAAGGGATAGTATAGGATAATGGGAACGTAAATGGGAGGATGATAAAGGTCAAAGAGAGAAAGCTTGTGATTTTTTAGGTGATTGAGAGTTGGAGAAGAGGGTTTGATGCACTCTTTGGAAATTATTTCAAACTTCCATTTTCATTTATCTAATTCCTCTCTCAACTTTTTTATGAAGAAAAGTCTATGCTACCTATGCTACCTTTCATACACACACACACACATATATATATACACACACACATACGTGCGAGGAAGATGCAAAAAATATTCTATTGCACTACCTTCAACGTGATGTGATGTAGATGACTTGATCGTTTGGATTGGATAAAATCTAATAATTCAGCATTTAGATTTTGAAATTGATATACGTATGTATGGTTTTTCTGTTCAAAATAAACTTTTTTCTGGAAGCACCTCAACTCAACTATTTTCATTATTTATATTTAATGCTAAATATTGATAAGATAAGGCTATTAAATTTGCTTCTTGAATAGGTGTTGAAACATATATATATATAATTAATGCATATATCAGATACAATCTCAACTGTTATATGTGTTTAAATTCAACAGTCTATAATTAATATGAAAAATTGTGTAGAAAAAATTGGTCCTTAATCTGTCTCCACATATATACATACATACATATATATATATATATATATATATACACACATGCACATAGTATGGTCCATATGGTTTAAACTTTCATAAACTAATTGGCTAGAGGAAGTCTCAACTATTTTAGTTGAAGTGCAATTATTTAATGATATTATTTATTCTCTATGAAATAAATTATATTTGTACAGCTATATATATATATATATTTAATTAAGTCATAGATGTACAACTATCATGAGCAATATAGTATAAAAAGTCGTTGCTAAATTTTATGGCTTTGAATAGCACAGACTTGATAACAGGGTTTAGAATTTGGTTGGTTGCTGCTTTAATTCCATAAATATACAAAACGCCAAGAAGATGTAATTTCAACCTTGGCTTGAAATCTTTTAATCGAGTTTACTCGACAGAGAAGGGGAAAGCGGAGGCAGTAATGTACTCAAATTCTCTTGGTACCTTCTGCAGACATAACATGACTAATAATAAATCGAGTTTACTCTCGCTTATTGTGAAAGACTACAGTATAAAGAAAGATGAATTGATTAAGTTATGGATGGTCCAAAGTTATTTTAGTGTGAAACTACAAGAGATGGAAACATTAAAAGAAGAATAATTCAACATCTTAGCTACACGCTCTTTCTCAACTTTGAATTTTGTATATAATTACGAAAACTGCCTTTGTTGAGGGCAAATTTCATCGTGAAGATTATTAATTACTAGTCTGCATCATCTTATGAGGCAAGACATAGTGAAGAATAAAAATCTGGTTCAAAAGCTTGATATTGAAACTATGTTTGCAGATAGCGAGTGGATCCAGCAGATTATTTTCTGCTTGCTCCATTATTGTCACAAATGTACAGTTGTAAGATGGCAAAATTTTTGTAAGTTTGGGGTTCCACTGAAATTTGTCTTAAATGAAATAAAATTGGAATAATGTGATAGGAAATGAATAGAGATTAATTCTCTTATTGTTAATGGGATAGGGAATGCTTTAGTATCCCTCACACTACATCCACCCAATTTAAAAGTTTTATTAATATTGTCTTTTGAGTTATTATGACAGTAACTTTGCATTTATTTTTTGATGATAGGGGGAGTAAAATTTAGGTTCGGGTAAATTTTTAAAAGTTCAGCTTGAATTAGAATAAATTTCACTAAAAATTAGGTTGGGTATTCTAGTTTGTGCCAGATTTTATAAAAACCGAAAAAACAGTTTTTGAATGGAAAAGAAAAGAAAAGCCGAAAAAACCGTGACTGCAATTTCTTTTTTTTGGGTAGTAAATAAATAAAAATCTTAAATGAGTATATTACAATAAACGTGTTAGATTTCTTTTTTAACAAAAAAAAAAAATTAAAGGGCTGCGTTTTCTTCGTTCAAATTTATCTAAAAACAGTTTTTGAATAGAATTGTCAAGGGTAGTGTAAAATTGAAAAACGAAAAAAAAGTTGTTTGTCTTTGATCTTGTTAATAGTATCTAAATGGAATTCAAATACAATTTAAAAGATGTTTTTAATTTTAAAAAGTCTTTTATTTATAATATATATAGTCTGAATTTTAAAATTTTAAAATTTGTCATTTGTAATATTTATTTACATTATCTTTAACAAAATAATATAATATGTTATTATTTCTTCAACTCCTATTTTTTATTTAGTTATATTTTAGTTTCAAAATGCATCATATTAATTTTTTCATTTTATTAATATATTTTAATTAAGATTTTTGATTAATATTATGAGTTTTTAATCCAAATAAATTATGTATAACTTGTTACCAATTAATTTATATAAATATATATATAATTTCCTAGAAGTTTTTAAAAGAAGAAAACCTTAATCAAGAGTCATTACTAAGAGAAGAGATTCTAATTATTAGTTTTGAGACATAATTATTTTATACGATTTTATTGAAGCTTTGTAATCCATAAGATTGGATTTTTATTAGTGAATGAATAACAAATTATTGAATTTATTGTTAACTTACTCAATTAGTACATGTATATGTATACATGTATATATATATATGCACTTTATATATTCTCATCATAGTTTATTTAATTAAGTGAAAAAAATACATAACATTTTGTATTAATATATTTATAATAATAATTTCAAGTAATTACTTATAGTTATTGCTAAAATTTTGATATAAAGTTATTCTAAAAAATATATTCAACCGAAGATATTAGACATTATATCACACACGTTCTTTGTACTTTTTAAAATTTTAAAATAATTTTCAAATAATTTATGGGGTAGTTTGGCATTATTGTGGTTTCTAAAATAATTTACTTTTGCCATACTTTGAAAATAATAATTAGTTTTAAAAAAAATTAGTTTAACATTTAATAAATTTAATATTCAAAGGTATTGTGAATTTGAAAAATATTTTACCAATATTTGGTAAATTTCGTTGTTAGAATATTGTAGTAGTGTAAATGATTAAAATACACATATAATATTGAACATAATATCTATTTTTTATATATATATATATATATAGCATAAAATAATCTATAACAAGATATTTTTTTATCAAAAAATATAATTTTAACATTCTATAATTTTAAAATTTGATGAATAAATCCAAAAAATAAATAAATAAATAGATTAAAATATGCAATATCACATTCTTATTAAACATTTGAAAGAATAAAGGTTACGTGAAAGAAAACAAATAAAATAAATGATTTAAACATATGCATAAACTTTGTTGAGGACAATTTCAGATTTGTATAATTTTGACAGAGATATAAATGAAATTATAACTTAGCATCAATTTCCCACAATGCAAGCCACACGGGGACATCAATTGTTTGTTAGTACATCAATTTTTAGCCTTTTAAAATTTGCTATAATGGCAAATGGGCCGAACCGAGACCTTGTTGACTCGACATAGTGTTTAGCCTAGACTGGGCTGGAAGTATCAAGCTCACGCGATGCTGGGCCAACCAGGCAGACCCAATGGATTTGGTTGAGTGGGCCTTTAACTTTCTATTAAAAGAAAATTTGCAACTGTTGCAGCTCAAATTCGATACTAGGATAACACAAATAACAGCTTTACTATTTGACCAATTTTTCTAACTTATCAAAATATTTAAATGCAATTTATTTTAATAAAGAACGAATATTTATTAAATTTATTATTTTTAAATTGTTGTTATTGATATAAAGCAATTGTACTGCGGTTGCCATTGATAAAATATTCATAAATCAATTTGATGTAAAAATTAAATAAATTATTTTTGTAATTTTTAAATTTATATTTAAATATAAAATAAGTATATTTATAATCAAAATTATTTTATTAGGATTTATAAATTCTAATTTTAAAATAAAGTAATTTCTAATTGTAATAATAATAAAATACTTTCAAAAAATTATTAACGAAAATAAATCTATATTACTAAAATAAAACTATTTTGAAATGGTTATTAATGATAATAATTATATCAAAATTATTTCAAAATTTTAATGATTATACAACTATTTTTAAATTACAAAAAATTTTATATTAGTAAAAAAATAAAGTTTTAACAGTATTTATTAAATATGTATTTTTTAAAAAAATTTTTAAAAAATTTGATATATTAATTAGAAAATGCATTTCTTGCAGTACTAAAGGCACGTTGCATTCCCTTCGTGCACTTGAGCACTTCACTCAAACAAACTTTGATTGTTCCAATTCAACATGATTATAAAGCATACATTATAGTAAATATAGTCTATATATTTTTCATTCTTGATGTGGATTTGGAATTTTCTTTTTAATTTTCGTTTACTTATTAATTTTCACTTGTCATGGTTTATTAGGGAGAATGGTGGTTGCCCTCTATGATATGGTGAAATACCCCAACATCTTTTAATAGTTTTAAAAATATTTTGTTACGTTAATTTGATTAAAGTTGAGATTGTTTTTTTGAATTATTTTTATAAAAATAACCCTTAATGCTTATTAATGAAACAAATGGAACCAATTAATGTCCTTGCTAGAAACAATTTCAAATTTATATGCAGCAAAATAATTAGAAGATAATTAGAAAAATTCTGCGAGAAATTTTCTAAGTTCAATTTCTTAGTTATGAAAATAACGGTTAGGGATGGCAATTGAAGCGCATGTGTGATGATCAAATCATATAGAAATGGAGCATTCTTCTTCCATATCTTGTATTTTTAATTTATTTGCTTCTCCTCCATTTACCCCTCTTATCTTCATCATACATAAATGGAGTGTTCCATCTTTATTGTTATAAGATTCCAATTGAAAAATATGGGCCAACAATCGAGTTTGAATATTGTTACAATTTGTTTGAAAAATTAAACAATATAGTAAAATAAGATTATTTTATAATTTATCACAATTACTATAAAAAGATATTATCATTTTTTTCTCATGAGCTATCGCATATTATCACTTAAATGGTCAAAACTGAAAAACAGGCAAACAACTTCGGTAAACTTTTGACACCATTAGTTAATCTAATAGAAGGAAGCGTGTTTTGGTTCATTTAACGAAAAATAAAAATAAAAAATAGATGGAAACTACGATTGAAATGGGTAATTTTATAGTTAAAATTTATAAAATGAAAATGGGAAAAAAACCCTAATTTTTAAATAAAAACAAAAGTATACACATTGTGTTTGTTTTTTAAAATTCGCGATTTGAATTTTATAGGTCTTATGTCTCAAACCAAAGCTGTAGCTGTTGTACGGGGAAAAGAGGTGGTGTGGTGATGATGGGTATGGTTTCAAGGGAGTGGTGGTTGGTGGTGGTGGGTAAAGTATGAGAGAAATAGGTGGTTGGTGTAGAGGTGGTAGTGGCGACGGTGGATAAAAAGTGAGAGGAACAAATGGTGGGTATGAAGATAGTGGTGATGGTGGTGGATAAGGTGTAAGAGGAAAGAGTGGTGAGTGTACACGTCGTGGTGGTGGTGGGTAAAGTGTGAGAAGAAAAAATGCTTGTATATAGATGTCATGGTGGTGGATGTAGTTGGAGGAGTAGAGGGGGGTGATGTGGTGGATAAGGTATGAGAGGAATTGTGGTTGGTATAGAGGAAGTAGTGATGGTGAGTATGATGGAAGAGTGGTGGGTGATTATGGGGGATTATGGTTGGTATAAAGGAGGAGTTAATTTTTTTTAATAATTAATATGCTTGTATTTAAATTAAAATTATATTACAATAATTTGTATTATTAATGTATTAAGTTCCTTTATTAATAAGAAAAGGATGAATGTGAGGTAGGAGGTACGATGGTGTAGTAGATGTGGAACTGTAAATTGAGATTCGTTGAATGAAAAATAAAATATGAAAGTGAAAAAGAGGGATGAGTTTATGCTAGACAAATAAAAATATTTATGTGAAAAAAAAGGACAATTAATTTATGCTAGACAATAAAGAAACTTACCTTTAAGTGTGTTAAAAGGATAGTGAGGTAATTATATTAAATTTGTTAAAGTTAACTAATAGTGTCAAGAGTCCAAGGAGAGTATATCCTTATTTTCGAATTTCCTCCATCTAAGTGATAATATGTAATACTTTAAAAGAGAAAAGTGATAATATTCTTTAATTAAAATAAAATATTTTTATTTTAATATAATATATTAAAAGTATAATAGATCTTTCAAAATATATGAAATAATTCAATTTGTATTGACCTAAATATTTCTATAAATTTATAAGCAATTTAACAATGTAAATTTCATATATAAATTATTAAAGTTGATGTGACGGTATTGTATAATTGGTCATATTGTCTATATATTTATTCTAATTGATTAGATTAATTGTTGTATTTTTATGCAACTAACATTATGTGCCACGTTTATATCAACTTAAGTCTTTTCATAGGTCTATTTTGTTTTAGCATTTTTAAAAAGAATAAAAATATTTTATTTTAAGCCATTTTAGCGAGTTGTAAATAAATATAATTTTATGTATTCATTTAATTTTTTATTTTTTTTAATAATATAATAATATTTTAGTTATATTAAAAATTTAAATAATTTTATCCTATTGTGTATATAAAATTTTTTAATTTTTTTAAATAAAAATAATTATAAAAATTTATCGTAGTTTATTTGTATATGATAAAACTTTTAGAAATGAATGTATAACATTAAAAATTTATAGGGATGATTTTGTTATGGGGTGAAAATTGGCTAGACATGTGCCGGTGCATAAACCTATGATGCTTTAACCGGCACTTATGGGACGATCCGTTCATGTCGAAACTCACCTAATGATAGATCTCTGTTGAAATGAGATTTAACTTCAAGTAGTTTAAAGAGTATTCATATGAAGGGTACTACGTAGCGTATAACTAATAGTTTATATAAAAAGATCAAAGGAGTAGACCCCACTTTAAAATAAGTTGAAAAGTTAAAGGATTTGTTCTTAAAAATAAGAAAAAGTTTTCCTATATTCCTATATCACTTGAGGGGACCATCTGATACTGCCAGAAGCAGTAGCTTGACCAGGGAAGACATTTTAACTCTGAGGAGGCTGCACATGAGTCTCACCTAAAGCTATCAGTATTTAGAGAACCACAAATGAAAACAAATGAGATTATGCCATATGTACATAAGGGATAAGATAATCTCCTGCTCAAATTAAATTATGACACATGGCATGTAATCATGGATAAGGTCTTGAAGACTAATTCCAACTTACCATATGTTCATAGTTTTGGCTTTAAGATAAGGTTTCAAATGATAAAAACGTGGGAAAAGAAAATATGAGTCAATTAGGGAAATACTCTCCAACCAATCATAAGTCAAGAAAGGTATGATATATATAGGCATTTATCTCAATGTAGAATAATCCTGCTCTTGGTTTTTTTGCTCATTTTACTCTTTCTCACTACAAGTGCAAGTCACTTCACACTTTCTCTTTCTAGAAAACAAGAAGAAGTTTTGTTTTACTCGTAAGTTCTTGGAGACAACCTTAAACACTTATTGATGGTGGTCTTTTGAAGGTTTGGTCACTATTTTTGTCTCATAAAAGGCCTCATTTGTACTTCTCTTTCCATATTTTTTGCGTACACCTTGGTTGACTTTTTATTTTCTACATGAATCTTCCTTGTATTTGCCATTTTGAACTCTAAAAGTCGAGCCTTAAATTCACTCCTTCAAGGTACTAACTTCAGTGTCAAAGTGGGATTGCCAAAAGATCTTTGGCTTTTCCCTATTGAACTTGTTATTTGCTATAGATAGTTCTATCTAGCTCAAGATCGAGGTTATAAGGGAATAAGGTGAGGAAGCTTTGCAACGACTTGGCCCATGGCTTTGTGGCACATGAAAGATCGCTTTTGAGGCCTTTTCGGAATGAAGACAAGGTCAGAATGGGTGAGAAACGTTAAGCTCAGACTGTTGATTGGGCTTTCATCTCCAGGTCGGATACTAGATCACCTAGTATCCCATTTCATTAGCGTTGATTATTTTACCGCATCAACAATGGCACCGTCTGTGGAGATGTAGAATGAAAGGTCCCACTACAATCTATACACTCATCAAAAAAGTCTTATGCCTAACTCTGGGGTTGTGAGAGGGGCTAAAAGAGAGGTCACATGAGAGGCAGGCCAAAGCAGTCACTTATTTCCTAACCTTAGGATGAATATGTGGAAAGTAAAAATGAAAGGGCACTAGATCTAGGTCCCAATGGAAAAGGAAAAGAGAAGGCTACTATTAGCCAGAATTTGGAGTTTGAGAAAGCCAAAAAATTGAGAGAGTTGGCTAAAACTAGGTCACATTTCTAGTATGTGATGCAGTATCTGTGCGACAACTTGGGTATACCAACACTGCCACCTTAAAATCTAGTGAATTGGTTGGGATTTAGCTTAAGAGCAACCTTGCTCAAATGGAGCCATCTATACCCAGATAGTAAGGTGTTCAACCACAACCATCACAACTGAGGACGAACCTTTGGCAACCATCTAGAAGTCATTACAATGATTTTTGGTCGATCGCCAGGAATTGACCTGAGAGAGCAGGGAGCCAACTTGAAGAACTTGTGCATAGCGACTTAAGATATTATTTAATGGTAAGACACTAGTAAGACGCCAAGAAGAAGGTAATAATATTAAACCTCCTTATATAGAATGTTCGCGAAAATAATTGCTTAACATGTAGGAAGAAATGAACAAACTCAAATTCAGCAGAGAGGAACCCAACTCACTTGATATCTTTGGTGATTTCAGCGCTCTTCTCGTTGACCACGTGAAGAATACTACCTTAATTGGGAAGTTCAAAATGCCTTAACTTGACTCTTACATTAGGTAGTTGGATCTGGTAGCCGATGTGAATATCTTTCAAAACTTAATATTGGTTCAAGGAGTACCTAATAAGATAATATGCAAGGTGTTTCCAATTATCTTAAGTGGGCCGGCTAAAATATGGTACAAGAAGCTTTTGTTAAGAAGTATAAGAGATTTTGCCACCTTCGTCAGCAAGTTTGTTAGCTATTTCCGAGGGTCAAGCCACATACCAAGGATCCCTCCTATCTTCAATACATTAAACAAAAAGGGTAAGAGGTATTGCATGAGTATATGAAGCATTACTATGATAAGGTAATGTAAATGGGTATTTATAAAGAACCAAAAACTTTGAGAAACTTTTGGTACAACCTCCATATTAGACGTTTATAGATATCATTTGAGGAAAGCCCACCACCTTATACCGAAAGGCCTAAGACTGTGCTATGAAGCAAATCGTTATTAAAGAGAAGTGCAACATAAAAAAGGAGAGAGAAAAGATTGAGAATTCAATTTCTACAATGGACTTGAATTAACACACCTTATACTAGACTTGAATTTAATGAGATTGTAGCAAGTCACAACCCTACTCAACGGGTTCACTAGAGACCAGTTTATGTCGTGTGGTAGCATCACCTTGTTAGTAATTGCAGAGAATATCCTGCTTAATTGATTCTTACGGTTGATTTTTAGTGGCTGACCACCCAAGTTCCTACAATGTCATCTTAGGGAGACCAATCCTATGGCAATCAAGGGAGTGGTCTTTATATATCACTTAAAGCTAAAGTTTTCGGTTGATGACTAGCTCAGGGTTATTAAGAGGGACTAGCTAGTTGTAAAAAGGTGTTATGCCACCTTAATTGGGAGATACCATCAGGTTTCTATCCTTAACCCGAGAATAGCTAAATTTAAGCAATGGGGTAAGCTCGTGGAGGAGTTAGAAGCAGTCTAAATTAGTAGGAATAATCTAACCAAGATAGTTAAGGTGGGATTCTAGCTTACCTTGGATGTTAGAATGTCTTTGGTGAAGTTTCTAACTGAATATTAAGATGTATTTACGTGGAGTCACAGCGACATGTTAGGCATAGATCCTAGGCCTACTTTATTAGTATGGTCATTAACTTTCTGCTTAGGAAAATCCTACACAAGTTGGAAAGGATTATGAAGTGCTGTATGAAAGTTATTGAGTTTGATATTCATTACTACCCACGAAATGCAATAAAAAGGCAAGTCATGGCTGACTTTATTGCTGAGTTAACCCATAATTTGGAGAATTCAAAAGTGGGCCAGAACCTGGGTGAAGACGAAGAAGCTGAAATTACTTCACCATGGATCTTCTATATGAATGGGTCATTCAGCTCACAAGGAAGTGAAGCTAGGATAGTTATTATTAGTCCAAATGAAGTTGAAGTAAGTTATGCATTGAGGTTCGAGTTTACAACTTCTACAAGTGAAGCCGAATATAAGGCTTTTATCATCAGGTTAGGTTGCAACAAGTTGCAAGAGAAAAGAATTATAGAGCTGATATATTATTAAGGTTGGCCTCTCTAGTTAAAACTCCTTTACTTGGTACAGTGCTGGTCGAGGTTTTGCCCAAGTCATCAATAGAGGATAATGTTGAGATAGACCATTATATCTCAAATACTTATTATTGGATGAACCTCATCATGGAATATTTGGAATAGGGATACCTTCTTGAAAACTAAGAGGTAGCGAGAAAGCTTAAGTATCGTGCAGCTCGTTATTACATTATTGAGGGTGTGTTGTATAGACAAAGTTTCACTATGCCCTACTTAAAGTGCCTACACCCAAAATGAGGCCAATTATATCTTGAGAGAGATTCATGAGGGTCTGTAAAAATCACTCAAAAAGGAGATCATTGGCCTATAAAGCGTTACGCTAATGATATTATTAGTTAATTATGCAGGAGGACTCCTAAGTCATCTCATAAACTTGCCCTACCTGTCAAAAGCACGCTAAGATGATCCAGGTTCCACTTGAAAATTTGATAATGCTTACCTCACTATAGCCCTCTGCTCAGTGAGGTATCAACCTAATTGGACTTTTTCTAATAGGTCGAGAACAAGTTAAGTTTGCTATAGTGATAATAGATTACTTCAAAAAGTAGGTAGAAGTGGAGCCCTTAGCTAAGATAACGAGAAGAGAACCACTAACTTTATCTGAAAGTTTATTATTTGTTGCTTTAGGGTTCCACAAATGATATTAACAGACAATAGACAAAATTTGATAGTAAGAAATTTAGAAGCTTTTGTGAAACTTGGAAGATTGAGAACCATTACACTTCGCTTGCTCACCCCTAATCAAATGGGCAAATAAAAGTGGTAAATGAGGTCATCCAAGACCTTGTGAAGAAAAAGTTAAGCAACAAGAAGGAAGCATGGGTTGATAAACTTCTTGAGGTGTTGTGAGCTTGTTGCACTACCTTTAAGACAACTATCAGAAAAATCTCATACTCCTTATTTTTTAGCACTAAGGCAGTGATCCTTACTGAGGTGGGCATGCCCACCTTTAGAACCATTTATTTTGACAAGGTTAATAATGTATCCCAACTTTATTACACCTTGGATTTGTTAGAAAAAAAGGACCAAGCCTACGTTAAGATGGCAGTATATGAAAAAAGAATTGTTAGGCACTATAACACCAAGGTCAGACCTCGACGCTTTAAGAAGGGGGATCTAGTGTTAAAAAGGTGACCTTCAGACTTAATAAGAAAGGGTGCACTAAGTTTTTCGAAAATTGGTAAAGGTCCTTCCATGTCACCAAGGTTATCAAAGCTTGGTGTACAGACTTGCTCACCTTAATGGGTGTTTGGTGAGGCGACCAAGGAACATCGATCAACTTAAGAAGTACTACCTATGATCCTACCTTAGCATAGATCCCTGCAAATGTTTGTTTTTATCTCTATTTCATGGTTCCTATAAAGTCCTTAGTAACTATGCTTCTTTTTTATGTATGTCCAAAAGTGCCTTGGTGTGTTTTTCCATTGCTCTCCCTCGTGTGAGCGTTTTGAAGGAAAACATTACTTTAGTAGAAAGATTATCATTCTCCATTAATTGAAATGTTATACTTTTATTCACTGATATACTGATATATGCCTTATTAAGTTGTGTGTTGTTCTTTAATCTATTTTCTCATGGTTAGTACATGATATTCTCCTTATTAAATTTTATTTACGCCATAATATATTACTATTATGAAATTGCTATTTGTATCATTCGATGTGAAGCAGGATGTCAACTCTAGATTAGAAGGATACCTGCCTAAGTTGGATAACTTAATTTAAAGGGATCCTACTATTATCTTTAAAAAATAGTATTTTTTATTAGAATGCCATATTCATAAAATCAACATGTGTAGGTAAATAAGCAGAAAGCTCAGCATAGATTATACAATAAACGAAAGATAGAGAATATATCAAGCCAAAATGGAGGCACTTGATAGAAGCACCCTAAAGCAACAATCAACCCAACAAGGTACAAACCATAAGTCCAAGTTGGAAACAAACCAAAAAGCATCCATGTTCAAATATATTAAAAGAAAAAGAAAGTTGAGTTTGTCAAGCAGAATTATAAAAGCAATAGCTAGGTTCAAGATTAGATCAGGTGTCACCATCCTTCCCCACCTAGGATCCTTTGTCATCCTTGTCCTCTAGGTCACTTTCCTCTTAATCTAAATGAGGTGGGAAAACTTGCAGGTTCAGTTAGTGCTTTGTAGTGAGTTGTTGGGAACTTTCTGCAACATTAGTTGAGTTTTGATCCTTGTCAAACTTGGTCATTAACTCATCTCGGTTGAACCTGAACTCCACGTAGTGGAGGTCTCTAGTACTGAGCATAGTTATACTCATTGAAAAAGTTTGACCTTACTTCAGCTTCCAACTTCACTCACTCAAAGTTCATTGGCCTTATCTACCTCAGCTTGGAATTGAGCCTATATTGATCCCATCTCATCTCGTGCCTCTTCTAGCTAATCCTTTTGCTTAAAAATTTAATCATCCTTATTCTTGACCTTTTGAAACAGGAAACTAAGCTTTAAGCCCAGTGATCTGACTAGCTAAGGTTGATCCTTCTTTGAGCTTGTCACCAAATTGCAATAAAAGAAAAGATCTTTGATCACAAAGGAATAGAGGAGGGAAAAAGAGTCAGAACTTTAAATCTCAATCCCTTTATTCCTTTTCTATGAGTTTGAAAGCTCAAGAATTTGCTTCGATGCTGGCAGTGCTCAAGTAGTATGGGCAAAATGACTGCCAAGGATGCCCCTAAGATCTATAGCCAACTGGGATGTTTATCTTAAGCCTTTAACCTTCTTGGCCTGCTTAGACTTAAGAGGGAGACAGCTTGAGGTCGCACGACCTCCTTAAATTTGCTTGAGCCTGCAATAGATTTTTGGCTTAATACCCAGTTTTCTGCACTGTCTTGAGTCACCTTGAGGATGTGTCGAGATATGTATATGCCTTAAGATGCCAAGGGTAAGACCACCAAAGAGGAGGTAATACAATGTGATGTAGACAAGGAACTTTTAGGAGCTTCCAATGCCTTCGCCATATCCTCATCCATTGGAAGCTTGAGAACCTCTGTTGGATTAAAAATAGGCTGGACAAGTGATAGTATGTAAACCCACTATGCTCTAGCCGGCACTTAGGAGACATCCACGTATGTTGAAACCTACCTCATGAGGGATCTCTGTTGAGGTGAGATTCAACCTTAAGTAGTTTAAAGGATACTTACATGAAGGAGTTTAAGTGGCTTATAACCATTAGTCCAAATAAAAAGATTAAAAGAACGAACCCCACTTTAAAATAATCACAAAAGTTAAGGGATTTGATCTTCAAAAATAAGAAAAACATTTCTTATGTTCCTAGAATACTTGGGTGGAGCACCTAAGACTGCTAGAAGTAGCTACGTAACCAATGGAGACATTTTAGCTCTCAAGAGGCTGCACATAGGCCCCACATAATGCTATAAATATTTGGGAGACCATAAATGAAAACAACTGAGCTTATGCCATATGTACATAAAGGATAAAGTAATCTTTTGCTCGATTTAAATCATGCCACATGGCATGTAATCTTGGATAGGGTCATGAAGACAATCTCAGCTCACTATGTATCCATAGTTTTGACTTTAGGATAAAGTTTCAAATGGTAAAAATGTGGAAAAAGAAAGTATGAGGAAACTAGGGCAATAATCTCCAACCAATCATAGGCAAGAAAGATATGATATATATCGGCACTTATCTCAAGGTAGAACAATCCTCAGTCTTTTGCTCATTTTACTTTCTCCTACCACAAGTACATGTCACTTTAAACTTTCTCTCTTTACAAAACAAGTAGAATCTTTGTATTGTTCGTAAGTTTTTGGAAACGACCTTAAACACTCATTAATGATGGTCTTTTGAAGGTTTGGTCACTGTTTTTGTCTCCTAAAAAGCCTCATTTTACTCGTCATTACATGCTGTTTATGCGCATCATGGTTAATTTTCCCTTTCTACATGAATTTTCCTTGTATTCACCATTTTGAGCTATAAAAGTCAAGTCTTAAATTGACTCTCTCAAGGTACTAACTTAAGCATCGAAATAAGCTCCTAAAAAAACCTCCAGATTTCCCCCTTTAGCTGTGTTCTTTGTTGCAGGTGGTGTTATCCAACTTAGGTCTGAGGTTAATATGGGACCAAGGTGAGGAAGGTTTGCAACAGTTTGGCCTGTGGCTTTGTAGAGCATTAAAGACCACTTTTGAGGCCTCCTCGAGGTTAGAACAAGGTTGAACCAGTGCGGAACGCTGAGATTAGATTGTTGACTTAGTATTCATCTGTAGCTTAGATACTAAATCACCTAGTAACCCACTTCATCAAAGTTGATTATTTTATTGCGTCAATAGATTTTATTAGGTTTATTTATATATTATTAAATGTCTTATGAAATAAATATATATTATTAAAAGTAAAATGGTTTATGAAATTGGCTTTGATTACTTGCCAAAAACTATTTTGTTATGAAATGGTATATGTTGATTTTGCAAACATGATAAGACATTAGTGAAAAACAGCATATCTTTTTTAAGAGAGCATCTTTTTGCATGAAAGGTCAGAGGCCTATCTGTTAATGACCTTTGAATCTTTGTGTTGATTAATCGTAGACCATACAACGTAACTTTCATTATTTTCGACAATATATTTATCTTCTGTGTATCCAGTTAAAAGTTAGAGAACTTGAAGAACTACAAAACTTCTTCGAATCCTAAAATTGTCTACTCATTTTCATCACTCTCTCTCAATATTAGTTGCCATGGAGTTTAGATCCAAGTGTAGCAGTTTCCAAACCATATTGGATTCACTAGTAGTTGTAGGCAAGACAGTTATGGCAATGAAAAAAGATGACTCAAGTCACACACTAAATCATTTTCTAGAGACAAGAAAAAGAAATTGATGAACCTTTTTACGTCCTCAATTTAGGAATTATTGCTAACCTTTATGTAAAGTTTACCAGTTACCTTCCTATGATTTATCAATACTACGTTGTCAAGTGCAATTCCAAAATTGCTCTCCTTGGTGCATTTGTAGCTCTTGGCTCTAATTTTGATTGTGTAAGCCGAGCTAAAATTGAAGTTGTTTTGGCTCTTGATGTGTCATTTGATCGAATCATTTATGCAAATCCTTGCAAATTTTAGTCTCATATTAAGTATGTGGCAAGTGTTGGTGTTAACTACTTTTGATTCCACAGAGAAGATTCACAAGATTTGAAAGTGGTATCCAAGTGTGCATTATTGATCCGGGTCAAGGTTTTGGATGATAGTAAAGTGGTGTATCCTTAGGATTCTAAATTTGGCACATATCTTGATGAAATTGTGCCTCTACTCAAAGCGACTTAAGCTTTACAGCTTAACGTCATTGGCATTTTGTTCCATATTAGAAGCACGACCAAAGACTTTAGTGCATTTTATGGTCCTATAATAGCCATTAAAATGGTTTTTGACACTTCAGCTAAGTTTGGTATTGTTAGAAAATATTTTATTTTCTATATTCCTTGACAATCAAATATATACAAAGCAAGCCTTTATATAAATACAATTCTAAAATCCTAATTAAGCTACAAAACCTATTATAATTTAGTTTATAAACCTAGTTGAGAAACAGAAAAATAATTCTAACCAAAATAAGATATTAATTATAGTATCCTAATGTAAAAGGAATATGTCATTAATAACTTGTCGCAAACTCAAGATGGTATAGTAGGAGCCAACTTGAGTTTGGACATTAAGTCACGAAAGTGGCTAGGAGAGTAATTTTTGGTAAAAATATTAGCAAGTTGATCAGAAGAAGATATGGAACGGAGTAAGACGTGGCCTTAAATGACATGATAGCAAATAAAGTGATAATCAACCTTAATATGCTCAGTGTGTTTATGAAAAATATCATTATAAGCAATCTAAATAACACTACGATTGTCACAAAAGATAATGGTTGACTGAGATGAAGTAACCCCCATGTCACGCAACAACCAACAAAGCCAAATTACTTCTTCAATAGTGTTAGAAAGTGCTCGATAATCAGCCTTAGTACTAGATCATGGAATAATAGTTTGCTTCTTACATCGCCATGAAATAAGAGAATTGCTTAGAAAAAGACATAATCTAGTAGTAGAAAGTTAATCGGTAGGATCACTAGCCATATTTGTATCATAATAAACTTGAAGCTCAAGAAAGGAATGTGCAAAGAAGTGAAGACCATGAAATAGAGTGCCTTTAATATATTATAAAATGTGAAGAATAACTGCATAATGAATGGAACGAGGTGCATATATATAGGCGAGTAACAATCAGATAAACCAAACTGCCAACTAATTATCTGTAAAGTGTAACATTAGAGAATATAGTCCCATCAAGTCATGTGAATTTGGCATTTAGTTCAAATGGAGTAGGCATAATTTTGCTCTTAGTTAATCTAGTCCAAGCAAGAAGATCATATGCATATTTAGTTTAAGAAAGATAATATCGATTAGAATCAAACAATACTTCAAAACTAAGGAAGTATATAAGATGATCAAGATCTTTCATCTCGAAATGTTACTGGAGAGAGGCCTTCAGATTGGATATACCATCAACATCATCTCCCGTAATAATCATATCATCCACATATAGCAATAAAAGTATACATTTATGATTGGCATTACAAATAAAGAAAGCAAAGTCATGCTAACTCGAGAGAAAGCCAAATTGCTGAATTATAGTATTGAATTTAGCAAAGCATGCTTGAGAAGCTTGTTTGAGACCATATAAATCACAGCGAAGCTTGCACACCTGAAAAGGAGGATGAGAATATCCAAGAGGAGACTCCATAATATTTCCTCAGTGAGATCAACATTAAGAAAAGCATTTTTGACATTCTTTTGAAATAATGTCCATTGTCGTACAATTGTAACTATTAATAAGCCGTCAACGGAAGTCATGCAAGCGATAGGTGCAAATGTTTCTTTATAATCAATGCCATATTCTTAAGTAAATCATTTGGCAACAAGTTTGGCTTTGTATCTTTTAATAGAACCTTCTTTAGTTTTAATCTTATATACCCACTTACACTCGATAATAGTTTTGTGCGGGGGAAGATCAACTAAATCCTAAGTATGAGATTTTTTTAGTGCCTATAATTCTTTTGCCATTGCTTACTGCCAAACAGGATTAGAACAAGTCTTACAATAGGATTAAGGTTAATATAAGGCAAGGGTAGTGGAAAAACAATGATAATCTCTAAGTTTGTCATGAAAGGTGGAAGAGATGGATCCAATAGATAAAGTCAGTTGCTTAGAGGTAGGCGGGATCGAGGTAGACATGTCTGTTGGTTGCACAGTAGTAGAACTTGCATTAGAATCATTAAGAAATAATTTTAAGGAGTTATTTGTTAAAAAAAAAGGGTAAAAGGCGACTCATGGCAAAAAAGGGAAAGAGAGGAAAACATTTTGTATTTTAAAAAGACAACATGTCAAGATTTACGGAGTCTGTTAGACACAGGATCCCAACACTTATAACCTTTATGTTCTATCCCATATCCTTAAAAATAACATAATCGTGCTTTAGGCTTTAATTTGATGTGTTTATGAGGTAGAAGAAGAATAAAACAAGCACACTTAAAAACTCTAAGAAGATTATAATTAGGTGGAATCCTATAAAGTCATATTCATAAGGTTGGTTATTGTTGGTAACTAGAGAAGGAATTCCATTAATGGTATAGATGGTTGTATAAGCAGTTTCTCCCTAAAAACTTTTTGGACAAGAGGCAGTGATAAGAAGAGCATGGATTGTCTCTAGAATATGTCGGTGTTTTGGTTTAGCTTGTCCATTTTGTTGAGATGTACTACGATAAGAGCGATGACATATAGTGCCATCAGTTTAGAGAAGATTTAAAAACTTAGAATCTTTATATTCTATGGCATTATCAGTGCAAAAAGTTTTCATAGAACAAAAGAACTAAGTTTTGACTATGTTAACAAAAGTATGATAGATGCTAGAAAGCTCAGATCGTTGTTTCATAAGAGATAACTATGTATAACTAGAATAATCATCAATAAAAAAAACAAACTATTTAGATCTTCCTATTGTTGTATTAACAAAAGGTCTCCAAATATCAAAATGAACTAAATTAAATAGAGCTTGAGAAGAAGAAACACTAGTAAGAAATGGTAGAGCAGTTTGTTTTGTTGAATGACATGAAACACAATCAAATTGGTTTTGGGAGATACGACCCAATGCACTATTTGACGCTAGTGAATGAAGAAGACTAATTGACACATGTCCCTAAGAGAGAATGCCAAAGACTTAAGGAAACGACAGAGGTGGTAAAGGCAACAATTTAATGAGTAGTTTTGTAAGTGGTTGGAAGATGGAGGTGAATAAGCTCAAACAAACGTCTAACTTTACGACTTATACCAAGCGTCTGACTTGTCTTCAAATCCTATACATAATAACTAGAGATAGTAAAGAGAACATTAAGACAGGATCACAAAGTTAACCAACAAATAAAAGATTAAGAGTCTAGTTAAGGATAAGAAATGTATCTCAAAAGAAAAGATTAGGTAAGCAAATATGAGCAAAATGACTAACATGCATAGAAGATCCATTTGTAATTTGAATAACTGATAGATTAGACAAAGGGGTTTTAGATGAGAAAATTGTAAAATCTCTAGTCATATGATTGTAGCGTGCAGAATCAAAATACCAAGAAGGTGTATCTGTGGCGATAGAAAAGGCGAAAAGTGAAAGGTTACCAAACTTTTCTAAGATTTGTTAAACAAGAGATTTTAGATTTCAGGTTGTGAACAATGAAGAAGTAGAAGATTGTGCAGAAGGATTCGCATTTGAATAGTCATTGGTGAAAATAGTAGAGTGAGGTTGGGAATTTGAAGCCTAGACTTATTTGGCCTTACAAAGACAATCTTTTTCAAAATGATTAGGCACTACCTTTTGACAAGAACGACATCTACTTGTGGGATACTTGAGAAGCAAATGTCCAGATGAGCGACAATAATTGCATACAATTTTTTTATAGTAAAAATCTGAGGAGTAGATGGGGTAGCAAGTGCAGCATCTATATAAGGTATATGCAAGCATGTTTCCTTTGAGAGGAGCATGTCTATAGCATTATCAAAAGTGGGTAAGGGCTATTGATGAAGGAAAGATGCTCGAGTGGGCTTAAAGGTGTCACGTAAAACCATAAGAAATATCATCAATCTTTTTTTATCTCTATAGGTTGCAAACCTCGTAGCATCATCAAGATTAGTCCATTTGGGTTCAGAAAGGGAGAGTTGATCCCAAAGGACTTGCATTAAAGAGTGAAAGTCAGAAATAGATTGTCCAGATTCTTGACATATCTGTTAAAGCTTGCATAGGATTTGATATTGATGAGCCGATGCATTAATAGTGTAACAACATGAAAGAAAGTCCCATAGCTCTTTAGCAGTCTCGAATCGTCCAAATTAAACCAGGTGATGATTTAATGAAATTTTCTACCCTAGTCATCTAACCATTCAGCAAATTGATCATCTAGTCTCATCACTTTTTTGAATAGGTTCTATAATGTGACTAATAATATAATGCCAAAGTCGTTGTCCGTTAAGAAAATTACACATGGCTTAAGCTTATAAGGCATAATTGTGACCATCCAATGGGTTAAGCAACATCGTATTTCTCCATTATTATAGCAACTTTGTATGGAGAAATAAGCTAGGTGGTGTAGTGAAATTGTGAGAGAAGAATCATTTGTTGTCAATATTTGGATGGAACAATAGATCGGGTAATTTTAAAGCATGTTTAGGGCTTGGTGAGTCAACTGAGCGTGGCAGTGAGGCTTCACTCGTTGGAATTTGGCCAAATCGAGAAACGATACTCAGTAATTGGCCATGTATGTGTAGCAAGAGATGGTGGTCAGGAATAACGAAATAAGACCACAAGAAGAATGTGAGAAGTCATCTGAATCAAATGAGACTGGCAGTGTGATCTAACTCACCAGTTTTTGACAAAAACGATGAATGCAAGGCGGCAGTCAAGGGAGTTCTTTGTTAGAATTAAAGGCAGTTGAGAATGGTAAACCCAAAGGCACGGATAGGTCGGTCGGCAAGAGCTAACTTTGTTGGTTTCAGCGGTGTATCAAACAGTTACCAAAAAAAAGATATGCGTGGAAGAACGTGCGGCTGGATATGGTGGCAAGTGGATGAACGTGCGGCCGTGTAAGGTGGCAAGTGAAAGATATGTGCGGCTTGCTACTGAGGAAAATCTGAGTAAGAGATCAAGGAAGGAAAGGGAAAAAAGAAAAACCAGTATTAGAGCTTAGGCTCTGATACCAAGTTAGAAGATATTGTATTTTCTATATTCTTTGACAATCAAATATATACAAGAGCAAGCGCTTATATAGATACAATATTAAGATCCTACTCAAGCTAGAAAATCTAATATAATTTAGTTTACAAACCTAGTTGAAAAAGGAAAAAATAATTTTAAACAAAATAGGATATTAATTATAGTATCCTAACGTAAATAGGAATATATAATTAATAATATGACTAAAATGTGTATATTAGACATTAGCGACGGCTTTAGTTCTAATAATCCAGATTTTCATGAAGCAGCTTCGATCATAAAAGACGCTTCTGATTCATATTTCCTAGAAGAATATGGATTGACCATTATTTTAGAATCAGGCCAATTTTTTTTGAAATAGGCTTTCAAACTAGCCGCTAAAATTATGGGAAAAAGAGTTCATAGTGAATTGAGAGAGTATTGGATTAATGATGGGAAATTTAGGTCCTTAACTTATGTCCCAACTGAACAGGTAATTGCGAAGTGCACGCTATTTGCTTGCACATCCAATCTTGAAAATCCCACATGCAAAGGATTGAGGAGCTACAAATCCATGATGTTTGGACCAATGTGTGCTGCAGGCAATAAGATATCTACTAATCACCATTTACCGGAACTTCAGACCAGCGACTGGCTACTGTTTTCAGACGTTGGTGCTTATATTGCTCCTTGTGGATCAAATTATAATGGGTTTAAAACAGCTTATTGAGATATGAACTGAAGATATTATTGGTTTGTTTTTTGATATCAGAGATCATTATGCCAGTTCTCACTAGTTTTAGAGTGTTTTCATCTAACTCTCTTTCAATTCTAAAGTTATTAATATATGCAAAATTTGTTGCAAAATAGAAACTCTCGATATAAAATGTGATTATATAAATTGAGATGACAAAATTCTTTTTTCTTAACTCCATAAAATTTAATAATATAAACTTGAGAAAAATAATATTACCATATTATCTTAGTTTATATATATATATATATATATCGTATTTAATATAAAAATTATTCCTAAGAATTAATTTTAGAAAATATATACATCATAACATACGTGATACCAATGACTTGATCACACAACTAAGGTCGTAATATTACTTTCATTATGCTTGATTATGAACATAAATTCAACAAAATCCTAATGTTTTTAGGCTTCTTACTATAATTTTCTTGTAAACATTTTATACCTTCTATTTCTGTTTTCTTTTCTTTTTATTCACATAATAAGATCTCTTCTATATTATATTTTTATCAAGAAATAAAAAAAATATAATATTTTTCATATATAAAATCAAATGTCCACAGTTTTAATTATCCGAATATGTGTGGATACAAATTTGTCAACTTTTGTTTAGAGTACAAATTAACTTGGAAAATTAATATATCAAGGATTTCAGATTAGGGCATGATTAAAGAGGATTAAAATTATTTAATATTCTTAGAAAAAGAGTCTATTTTATACGTGACAGTATTGAACAGTCATTAAATACTTCAAATAGAAGTAAACTTGCGGGAGAAACCCATTTCTATAAGAATATAAAAATTAATCATCAAAGGAAGTAAAGGAAAAATTATAAAAGAAAAAGTAGAGAGTAGGTGCGGATAAAAAAGTAGACTAAATTTCCAAGCAAATTAAAAGAAAATCTTTTTCCATCACTTGAAAGATTATTATTGGTATTATTATACATATCCAGGGACGTGCGGAGAGACCTACACATAATATAAACAAAGAAAATTTGACTTCATTGTCTTTCTTCTACAAAATACTGCGCAGTCAATTTTGAAGACAAATGTTGAAGGAAGAAAGAAAACGAGAAGAAAAATGTTGTATTGAGTGTAGTTACACGGTTATAATGTGGCAAAGCAAATTTCTTCTACATGCTATCTTCCTTTGGCCGTTTAAGGGAGCTTGCTTATTAACAGCTAGCTCCCCTCTTCATTACAGTATCTCTCTCAAAGATCCCAAAATCTCCAGAAAATCTCTGATCTTCCAATATAACATAGAGAATTATGATTCCACTATTTCACCATAGAGAGTAATTAGTAGTGAGTTTATTGTTGTATTTCTTTTATTGTCTTGAGCGTATATCTCAAATTTGTGTAAAACTTTGCACTATATTGTACTACTATTTATGTGAATAAGAAAGAATTATTCTTAAAATTATTTTGTGGTTTTTCTTTCGAATAAAAGGATTTTCATGTAAAATATTGGTATATTATACTATTCTCGTACTTATATGTATACTATTCTCGTATACATCCAACATGTTGACGTGATCTACAAATAGCTTTAGCTGCTCTCAAGAGGTTGTTATAGAGAAAACTACAAGTGGTATCATAGCTCAACAAAGTCGATGCTTAATAATTTATCAAACTTTAAAAAATAAGCGTTAATAATTTGCATCAATTGGGTTCGCTTTTATGAGAAAAGAAGTAACTAATGAAACTTGCTCAAATCAATCACCGAATCTTGATCGTAGAAAGACATTAAAACCAATTTTACAAAGTTAGTTCTCTCCGTGGGTCATTTAATTACTAGTGGTGGAACTACACAAGATGCAGTTAATAGTGTGCTACTGATGAAATTAAGAATGCCTAACATTGGGTCATTGTTGCTGTTGTCCTCTTCATATTCATCCTCATAGGGCATAAGAATTGCAAGACAATTTTGCTTAACATGCACGTGAGTTTCTCTAGTTTTGTCACTTTCATCAAAATTTTCTAAGGCATTCTAAATGTCATGAGCGGAATTGAACATAAAAAATTTATTTATATTATATGAACTTAAGATTTTTTGTATAATCTTCTCATCTTCTACTGTATCTCCATAGCTTTTAATTTGATTCGAGATAATGAAGATAGGAGAGAAGAGTGCTCGAATTGATTCTTCTTCTTTCATTATCAAAATATCAAAATTTTTTCCATAGAAATTGAAGTTTAATAGAAATTACTTCGTTTGAGCCCTTTCATTTACTCTCCAAAATCTTCCATGCCTCATTTGATATCTTTGCTAACATGATGTCTAAAAAAATTGAGTCAACTCCTTGTTACAAGAAGCATAGAGCCTTCACATCGTTTTGCTTGTCTTGCTTATACTCTTTCTATTTTGTAGAGAACCATTGTGATAGCTCCTCTTGACCCATTGAAACTTGATATCTTTCTTGTATTAATTCCCACAAATCTTGTGAGATTAGTAGTGTTCTCGTTTGAATGCTTAAAAAATCACTTTCAATATTGAAATGAAAGTTTGGGTATGATTAATTTTTAGAATAAGAGAAGTGGAGGCCATGATGATGATTTTGGATTGAAAGTGTGATGGGTGGATCAAATATGCTCTGATACCACTGTTGGGTTTGATGGTCTGATACACTGTTAGTATTTTTAGATTTATGAAAGAAAAAAAGAAAGATGGGACATGAGTGGAAGAGAGAAACGAAGGCTTAGTTGTTGAAGCTTTTAGACATTAGTTTTTATTATATTATTATTTTTTTTACACACTTTACAAACATGCATAGCTGTTTATAGCCTTTTTGTCTCCTAAAACCACCAACATTAATTGTCTAGATAATTCTTTTTTTCTTTTTTTACAAGTTACATATATTTTATTATAAAATTTGCATGACATTTTTGACCAAAGACTTTACCATGCATAACTGACCTACTTGCATTCTATAATGTTCTGGATATATTTTCTTTTATACATTTTTCTAGATTAATGTTTAAAGGATTAAAAGGGTCAGTGTACGTGTTGTGATTGAAAAGGCATGTTTTTCAAGTTGCTATTTACTAATTCATACAAAGTTTTCATAATTTTAGTGGTTGAACATTGCTTTCTTCTTTTAACGATTGAACAGTAATCAAGAGATTATATGATTTTCTCATTGGTGCTTCTTTTATATCTCTAGGAAATGAGATACCATACTGTATTATGAAGCAGTCAATAAAATCATGTACTGATAAGATATCAAGTTATACTAATGTTTCTGCTTTCGTGCTAGAAAATGTCTGTTAGCAAACTTATGGCCTTAAATTTACAGGTCATAAAATGTTGCTTTAAGCATGTAGCTTGTGTCATAAAAAAAGACTTTCCTTACATCAAGTAACTTGAACCTGAGGCTTGTGAAACCCCATGATTAACTCAGGTTTGTATCATTGTTTTCTTTTCTAAAGATTAAACTTTAATCAATCAATTGCTTAACCATTTTCAGTTTTAATTGCAACTACTAAGCGCAAGACAAAGCACCACTGAATTTATAGACACCTGCTAGCAATATATATGGTTGAAGTAACAACACTTGAACTTCCACATACATTAACTATGTACCCTTAATTGCAACTACTATTTGGAGAATTGATCATGTCTTTTTTTGATATTTATCACTCGCAAAAATAACATAAACTAGTAAATTGGACAAGCAAGAAATTATTCGCAATATCTAGACATACATGGTCATTACATGATCCTCTCAATGTCTCTCACTTCTGAAAAGGGATACGAGTGGTAGCAATCACATTCAGATTGCTCTTCTTTTTGATAACAGATGCAAAGGTCTCAGTCATGTCAAGGTCTTCCAGTTTGATCCCACCTGCAAGTTTCCAGTCAAAATGATACAACAATTGAGACACTGCAAGTTCAATACTTGTCATAGCGAATGCAATTCCGGGACAAATCCTTCTTCCTGAACCAAATGGAAGCAATTCAAAGTTGTTCCCTTTAAAGTCAATGGAAGAACCTTCAAAACGCTCCGGTTGAAAACATTCAGGATTGGTCCAGATTGTTGGATCTCTTCCCAATGCAAAAGCATTAATCATGACCCTTGAGTTAGCTGGTATTGTGTATCCATTAATTTCGCATGTTTTCCTTGCTAGCCTTGTGATTAAGGCAAGTGGTGGGTGTAATCTGAAAGTTTCCTTGATAACTAAATTCAAGTACTGTAGGCTTTGAATATCTGCCTCTTCAATTTTGCTTCTTCCTTTAAATGCTTCTCGTACCTCTTCTTGTGCTTTCTTCATTACTCTTGGGTTCTTCAGCAACTCAGCCATAACCCAGTCTATTATTACTGATGAAGTATCGCTCCCTGCAGAGAACAAGTCCTGAAATACCTCTTATGATTAGAATATATAAATATATATATATATATATAGAGAGAGAGAGAGAGAGAGGTCTATATATAAAATATAGCATGAGAACTATGTACAAGTGATCTTACCAAAACAATAGCCTTAATCTGATTGATTGTGATATAAAAGTCATTGCTGCTATCAACCTCTGCATACTTCAGAAGTGTGTCAACAATATCTGTCTCGTCATTGCCAATTGCAGTAGCATTTCTTTTCATCTTATGTTTTGTGACAATATCTTCAAGAATCTTATCCATTTTTTTATGAACACCCAATAATTTGCCCTTTGCCCCACTCACCGAACGAAGAAATGTCAGGGAAGGATACAAATCAGTGATGTGAAAATACCCACACAAGTCCGTTAATTCCTTGAGCGCTATTAAAAAATCCTTTTGATTTTCGTTCTTACTACCAAATGCTGCCCGAGAAATAATATGATTTGTCATACTAAAGACCTTATCAGTGAGATTTATGGTTTGTTCCTGAGATGAACAAATGAATTGAACAAGATTCCATACCTCTTCTTCCCTTATTGATCTGAAAGACAGAACACGCTTAGTACTGAAGAGCTCAGTCATAGCTATCTTCCTCACTTGTCTCCAGTATTCAGCATAGGGAGCAAAGACAAGGCTTGAATGATCATATGTCACTATTTCAGTAGCATAAACTTCAGGCCTCTCAGCAAAGCTGATATCATGTGTCTTCAACACTTCTCTGGCTGCTTCAGGTGATGAAACGACCACAGCAGAAATCTGACCAAGCTGTAGTTTCATTACAGGACCATATTTCTTACATAATCTTGTTATAACATGATATGGTAATCCACCTCTCAACTGATGCAAGTTTCCAATAATGGGCAGGGTTTTTGGCCCAGGAGGAACCTTGCCTTGGCCTCTTGATTTCTGAAAATACCTAACAAGAACGAGGAAGAAGAGAATAGAAGCTAAAAGGAGGGGAAAGTATGGAAATTGGAGAATTTGGGATGTTGAAGAATCCATTAATGAACTCCTGTTCTTTGTAAAAGGAGTACTGCAACTCTTTTAATTTGTGATTTTAGACGTGGTTATGGCCAAATTTATATTGCAATTCAGGGATGACAAAAAGACACAAAATCATGAGGTAACATCATCTCATTAAAAAATAAGATGGTTATTAATTATAAAATAAACTTTGTCTCCTAAGAAAATACGATCATAAAAGACAAGGGATTTTTAAATTTTATTTGATTTCAATTCCTTAATTATTTTCTCTTTTTATTTTGATTGATTAATTATATGTAAAAATTAACCTCTGTGTACCTTTTTTTTTTGGTTTTTATTTTAGGTCACCTTGAGAGTGCTAAAAAAATAAATAAATACATATTGCGTGTTTTACAAAATTTATTTGAAAAGACAGAAGAAATTTTTTAACTAAAAATTAACAAATAAGTTTTTTTCTTTTTATTCTCTTTAAAATGTATTTTTAAAGTTATTACATTACTTTTTTAAAAAATAATTACTTATTTTCAAATGCAATCATAATAATGATAGTTTATTTACATATTAAAATATATAATAAATATTTTTTATTTTATGTATTTATTTAATAAATTTTGAGAACAAATGTTTACTCTATATACCCATATCAAAAAAAATAAATTTTTTTATGAGATTTTACTCATCTATTTAATTAAGTAAAATAAAATATTTTATTCCTGTTTTTAAAAATTAAACAAATGGTTGTATAATACTATTAACATATAACATGTAAAAATTCATAAAAATATTTTTATATTTATTTAAATAATTAAATGGAGTCATGAAATAATACTTTCTTTCACAAAACAATCAATAAAAATAGAGTATTATGATGACATAGTTAGTAAAAAAAATATATGATGATTACTTTAATAAGATAAAAGAGTTCACTATATCTCTAAATAATTCATTAAACAAGGAAAACAAGGAATTTTTTTATATTTTTAATTTTGACTTCAACATCTTGCGTATTTGACAGATTATTTATTTATTTTAATTTCGCCATATTAATTATTTACTATTACAAAATAAATAGTTGTTAACATCAGGAGGTGAGATGTTGCATAACTTTAATAAATCAAAAACATATGCTGAGCGTTGAGAATCAAAATGCTGCAAGTTAATTTAACTAAATTGAAAATATGTCAAAAATAGGAAATCTAGATGTTGCAAGCCTGATGAAAGGAGGTACGAACTTTACCACTAGACCATTATTTAATTACACATTAACAATAAATACTATTGCTGTAATAATATTAATAAATGTTGCATTTGGGAACCTTTTAGTCAGTTTTGTATACACAAAACTGTTCATCGCTTTACTAATCTACATAATTAATCCTATATGAATAAGATTATTTTATAGAAAATTTAGTCCCAAAACATGATAATTATTTTTGATAGTTTTATTTTCTCACGAGTAATAAAGAATTACACACGATATTTGACTAAAAGTGATCCTATATATATATATATATATATATGTCACAACATGATAACTTTTTTGTATCTCTCACAATGGATACAAATTAAAATGATGTATTAGTGTTAATTATTATATGATCCATAACTTTTATTTTAGGGCTATTTTTGAAATGCCCCCACGTTTATTTTCATACATTAGATCTAGATCAACTTTTGTAAAAATCATCACTCAATTCCAGAAAATGATAAAATGACTTTTTTACTTGCAATCTAATTAAAAGTTAAAAGGAATATTATTATTTTAGTCCCTACACTTTAGTAAAATAACAAATCAAAATAGATTTTGATCAATTTTAATATTCAGTCCCTAGTGTGTTGTTACATTTATTACCATTCGTCCGAATTTTTGAGGATGTAATTGATTTTTTCTCTGCAATGGTAAAATCCCTAATTTTGCATAGTAAAAAGCCCTAGATGATTGGAAATATAAACTAAACCCATGACACATGACTTTTTATTCATGATATTTAAAAAGTCAACAATAATAAAGATTGTAGAGATTTACTTGAATTGGTTATTGTGGTTTTATTGATAGATTTTTTGATATGATTTGAAAAATTTTGTGTTTGAAAAAAAGATGAAGAAGGTGGTAAAGGATGGAAGATAAAAGTAAAAGTAAGACTAAAATGTTAAAATTGGTTAAAGTATATCCTAATTTGTTAGTTTATCAAAATAGGGATTAAAATGTTCTTATTCTTTTTATTTTTAATTAGAATAAGGGTAAAATAGTTATTTTATTATTATTTGGTAATGGAGTGATGACTTTCACAAAAGTTAGACTATATTTAATATATGTCAATAAATTTTCAGGCACTACTGAAAATAATCTTATTTTTATTAGTTGTATTTATTTTGTATATTCTTCAACAAATATTATAACCTTCAGTCAATTTGTATAGTGACTTATGTAAAATTCTCATTTTCTAGCTGTTTTATAATTCAAAAATCAATTACATTGCAGTAAATTTAGGTAAATATTTGGACGAAATTATTTTATAACTTATCCAAATTAACTAAATATAAGCTTATTATTTCTGTTTAAAAAATTACATAACAAAATGGACTCTTGAAATGATATTATTTTATGATTTGTGATAATTCATTATAATAAAAGATTATTGCATTGATTTGACACGGTAATATTAGTTATTACATGCTCCACACCTTCTTTATTATTATTAAATTATATTGATTTGTAAATTTCTTGTCAACAGAAATTATAATGTTGGGCCAGTTTATATAGCGTGTCAGATAAAAAATTCCCTTGCTTGAGTTGTTTTATTAAGAAATTAATTAAATCTATGGGATAAAATTAGGTAAATTATTAAATAAAATTTGATAACCTAAAAAAGTTAATAAAATATAAATTTGTCCTCTCCATATGAAAAATTAAATAACAAAATATTCTAATAATAATAGAAAATTACATGACATGATAGTATTAGTAATTATAAGATTCATGTTATCAATTGTCCATGTCAAGATTTATATAACAAGTAACCTAAAAATTATCTTATTTTAGTTGTTTTATTGGAAAATTAGTCAAAGCCATGGATAAAATTAGGTAAGACATTGAATATAATTATTTCATAATCTATAACAACTAACTAAATATAAATTCTTCATTTTTATTTAAAAAATTAAATAACAAAATAATATAATTACAATTTAGGATATTTTCAATTGACTACTCTAAATTTATCTAAATTACGTTATGATACCATAAATATTTTGACGCTACAATTCAGTTCAAAAATATTAAAAAAATATCAATGGACTACAATTTTTAGACGGTCATCCATTGACATTTAACAGATGAAGGGTAACTTAGTGGCCAGTGATTTGTAAAGATTTGGTGGATAATTTTTACCTATTATAATTGCATGGCTCATGGTAAACGTTTTGAAAACCGTAAGTTTTGTCTTTGAATTCAGGAGAGTGAAATATTTTGGGGGTTTTTAGAATTGAATGTTAAATAATTATTTGGAAGTGTCAAATTGTTCGGATATCCTATTGTATGTTGCATGCATGTGTTAAAAAGTGTTCTACGATGTTTTTACAAGAATCATGACAAAACCAATATGCATAAACACGTTTTTTTTTTTATCATCAGTTAGGGGCTTTAACTAATTTGATGAAGTTTAGTTACTTTATACTGTTGTTGGTTGCATTCATTTATTAAATAATGTTAAACGACATTCGCATAGAAACCTTAAGTACATGTAAGTGCATGAAATATTTGAATATATGGATTTTATGTGTGTGCTTAATAATAATGATTAGAATTTAAAGTTGGAATTATGTTATTATTGGTATAATTCATTCAGCAAGGAAAATTTTACCATTAAAAGTGATATTGTCTTACAAAGACCAAAACTTTCCACGGGCTTTGCATTTCCTGACGAACACATGCAGAAGAACCTTAAAATCAATGCTCTAAGAATTACAGGAGAAGATGGGGTTAAATGCTATGCGAAGTTCAACTTCGTGGCTGTTGATCTAGAAAGTGGTAAGAGGAAAGAACTTAAAAGTGATGTAGAAATAAAGTCTGTGTATGAAGATTGCCAAAAGAGTAAAGTTCGCAAGATTTAGATTGATGTAAACACTGATACAATACAACAAAACAAACCCCCAGCAAAATCCATATGTTGAAGCTTTACAACACAGTTTACCAGATCCAACAACCCTGGCCATATTCCTTAGATCACTAGAAAAGAATCCTTTATTGTCATTTGGTACATAGCAAACACCTTCCCAGCAAAACACATTTACAAATCAACAATGGAAAATGAAGTTGATATTGATAGTGGTAGGCCATATTCAAATGGTAGGTCATGTGATATTTGGTTTGGTTACAATGATGGTAGTCAATCTAACGTTAACGTGGAATCATATGCTGATGGTGGAGTTTCAAATAGCATAAAGGATTCTGTTAGTGGAGATGGCAGTGATTTAGATGAGCAGTTGCCAAACGTTGAAGGCAAGGACAAAAAGAATTTTAATTCTAATGATGAAGCCAATATTGCCATAACAAATCTGATGAGGTATGTAGATTAACATGCATGTGAAACACCTTTAGATGGTAAAAACAAGTTTGAGGTTGGGCAGGTCTTTGATAGTGCGACTAATTTTAGAAAGGTTTGCATGATATGATGATTAGAGGAGGGTTTGACATAGAAAATATTTATAATGACAAGATTTAGAGCAAAATGTTTTGTGGAGGCTTGTCCATGGCTAGTTATTCTTGGGCACTTCATTGAAAATGGGGGGTCTTTAATTAAGGGATTTGTAGGAAAACAGACATGCCTAGGGTCTGATAGGACAGCTACTATTAACACTGCAAGGATTGATGAACAAAGTAAAGGATTGGCGGAGTCAAAACCTGATGTGAAAATTTCTGTAATCAGAGAGTATCTGAAGTTGGATTATAGGTCAAAGTGCACAGAATAAAGCTTTATAAGGCTAAGAAATCAGTTTTAAAGCTTATTGGTGGTGACCATTCCAAGGGATATGAAAAGTTGTTTTAGTACTATGCTATGATACTGAAACACAATCCAAGATCAATGTGCAAAGTTATGTATGATAGTGCTTGCAAGCCAAGCAAAACAATTTTTTAGAGATTTTTTGTGTCATTTAGTGCATTGAGGCATGCATTTGTTAGTAGGTGTAGGCCATATATAAGTATTCATGGTTGTCACTTGAGGGGTGAGTAGGGTGAGATTCTACTTGCTGCTATTGGGGTAGATGCAAACAATGGGATTATTCTTTTGGCCATTACTGTATGTAATACAGATACATGGAGCTATTTATTATCATTGTTACATGATTTTTTAGATGATGGAAGACAAATCACTTTTATAAGTAATAGGCAGAAAGGGTAAGTGGTTGCCTTTTGACAAACATGGAGAACAGCTTAGAGTAATTAATTGTGGAAGGCATATTTATGCTTATTTCAGAATTGAGCATCTTGGTTTATTAGCGTTGAAGATGCTATTTTGGATGGCATGAAAAACATTGATAGAAATTACTTTCTTGATGCTTTGGACAAAATGAAAGAGATCAAAGAGGGTGCAAGGGAATGGTTTAATAATTTGGAAGACTATTCATAGGCAATATGGGCTTTTGACAAAAATGTTAAAGTTAATCATTAAACCAACAATGCAACTGGTTCCTTCAATGAGTGGATTTTAAGTATAAAAACAATCCTTGCCTTTTACTCTTGGAAGAAGTCAAATGTAAGCTAATGAAAAGTTTCACAAAGAGAAGAAAGAAGGCTTAAAAATGGGCTCCATCAATTACATCGAGAATGAAGAAAGAACTTGATGTTATATGTGAACAAAGTAGGAAACTGAGTGTCAACCATATGGTGACACTATTTTCCAAGTGAAAGACATGGTTTATACATCTATAAGATGATTTATTATAAATATGAAAGGAAAAACTTGTGATTATGATTTTTGAGGAGTGGTTTAATATCCATGCAGGCATGTAATGGCCTGTATTAACTATCTGAGGCATAAACTAGAGGACTTTCTTCCACACTTCATGACAAAGGAAGCTTACCTAAACATGTATAGAGTGATGATCAATCCTATCTCTGATCAGATCACATGTGATGAAGGAAAAAGTGTAAGGACTAATCCTCTAGAAAAGAGAAGACAAGTTGGCAAACCCAAAAAATTGAGAAGGAGAGAGAACCTCACGAACTAGTGGCATCTAGTAGGTCGCTTCTTATTAAGTGTGGCTTCTGTTAGGGTTACAATCATAATGTTAGAACTTGTCCATTTGCCTCATCAAATGGAAAGAAAGCAAGATTAAGTCAGGTTAGTATTATGATGTTATATGTGCATATTGTTTGGTGAGATTTATAGAAATGTATTTAATATTTTATTCTTATTTTGAACGTCATCTCAGACAGTCCAGCAATCAAGTCAATAATTGACAGCAAATATAAGAGGTGTTTTGAATGCTAGAGGGGAGAAGGCTCAGATGTCAAGGGAATAGGACACTCAAGTGCAAGGGGGAGAGACAGAAATACAAGACAAAGGGGAAGGACAATAACTCAACTAGGTAAACATATTTCTTTTTGTTCTTATAGAATTTTGCTTTTTCCACCTTTAAACCTTAAATGGCCAAAAATATTTCAATATTTTATGTAAGGACTACATCAACCGGCTCACAAGGAATTGCATTAGCCAGCTCACAACTTTCATCTCACACAGCATGTTTTGTTTAGTGCTATAAACAGTATATAAATGGTTTTTTTTTTTGGAAGCTAAATTAATTATCAAACAATGACATTTTGAAGTTGAAGACAACAAACGTTGGTGGTTAGATTTTGTTGGGATAGGATTTGTAAATGTTATTATTTTTTAGAAATGTTATTATCTTCAAACTATATAGGTTCTGTTATTATTATTTCCAAGCAACTATATTTTGTTATGTCTGTATATCCAGAACATGTGATTGTTTAATATAATACAAAAATAGGTTTTTGTCACAAGAAATCTTCATTGCATTTTAATAACATTGTCATTACATTTATATTTTTGTTGCTACAACAATAGAAATACCAAATAGCGGTAAAATGATCCATGTAAGTTTCCTTTCAATCCTTTGTAGCTTAAACTTACATGTTGAGCATTTTCATTAACCAACATTCTAGGGTTAGATTCACAACCATTGTCATCATGGGTATAACCAACTTCAACGTCATCAGGTCTCCACAATTCCTAACAAGGACATTTTTTTATCCTGCACGTCCAAAACAACCTATTAGGATTCCTTGTTGTTCTTGAAACCAGTCCTATAGCTTGCATTCCACACCTGTAGTGCTTAGACTTGTATGTCACACATCTTCTATTTTCATTTTCAGCATATTACCCATAAGTAGATGAGTTTTGAGACATTGTGTATCTACTTTTGGTGTAGTGAGATGTAATGTTATATTGAGTCATGAATGATAGTTGTTGAAGTTGTGGAAGTTGTTAAGCTTTTTAAGTTTTCTTTAGGAGTTTTTCTATAAGAGAAATTTTCACATACCTCCCTTGAGGTTTGCCAAAATCACAAGTAGATAGAAAAATGGATTTATTCATAGCTAGTACCCCTTTAACTTCACAGAAAACCCTTCTCCACCCACTTTCTTTATTTTTTACATAAAATCCCATTTTTCCCTCATTTTGATTAGCAGAAAAGCTGCAACTATTTTTTTTAACTAAAATAACATATTATATAATTAAATAAAAGAAGGGTAGTACAAACAAGCAGCCAAAAAAAAGAAAAAAAGTTGCATTCCAGCAGCAGATACACTGTAAAAACAACAACAAAAATAGGTGCAACAATGGCAATGAAAACAGCACTGTAGCACCACATAAAGAAAGCAACAGCAGCCTCTCAATAGTAGAATTTACAACAACAGTGGCAATGTAGTAGGGACACACCTTTCCAGTAACAATAAAAGAAGCATTAGATCAGGGATAATCACTAGAAAAAGCAATGAACAAGTAGAGTAGGGCCAAAAAAAGGCTGCATATTCAGTACAAAGTAGCAATAACTAGCACCTATACGAAATCGACAATTTGAAAACGAATGATTCTACATATATCTAAAGTTTATGATAACCCAAGAATATAGCAGCAGCTCTTTGCGAACTGAAGAAGGAGGTGAATGCCACCAAGAATAAGCAGAGTAACTGAGTCCATGATTAGCAAAGAAATCTCCCAATATTATACATGCTGGAACAAAACTCCAAACACATTCCTTATCTTGTGCTTCAAAAAAACTATCAATCTAGTTTCTTTCATGGATACCACTGAACACTAACACACCCAAAATCACATAAAAATGCAAGATAAACTAAAAAAGAAGAAACATGAGAAAAAAAATGAAAGAGAATTTTTATATATGAAGCAAAAGTAATGTATGACACACCAAATAATGCAAAATTTTTAAGCTTAAAGCCAAAATCATATTATAATTAATGAAACCCACAAACATGAATCCATATATAACAAACAAATAATCGTTTGACAATTTTATTGCCATAAAAAATTGTGGACATATACTTGATTAGAATCAAATCATCAATTAATAAACTTAAAATAGTAATATTTAAAATTTAAAACAACATGCAAACTAAAATATAATCTCGAATCTATCGATTTTCTATAAGAAATTTCTTAAAAAAACTCACAACTTTTTTATTAGAAAAAAATCCCAAATCTATAACGTTAATTCCACAACTACTCCCAGCTTTTTGATCGTTGGCAGCGTGCTTAGCATCTTGCTTCCCTTTTTTGTTGGCAGTGCCATAACTATTTGATAGCCATATCAAAAGCTTCTTTATTGTCCAGCTGCACATGTTGTGATTCGCCATCGTCAAAACTAACTCGCTCAGCAACAAGCCATCCTCGACTTTTGTTGGTTAGTGATTACATTATAGTGGTGGGTTGATAGCGCTCGAAGTCTAATCCATTAATTGCTGAGGAATGGATGGAACAAATTAATCAAATTCTAGATGCTATGAAAGCACCCAAAGAGATTTGGGTTAAACTTAAACTTTTTAATTGACTGAGCGAGCAAATCATTAGTGGAATACTGTTAAGATTGCAAAGCAGGAGGAAGAAAGGATGTGGGATGCTTTTAAAAAAGTCTTCATGGGTAAATATTTTCTTGAGGTATTTCGTGATCCCAAGTTAGATGAATAAAGAAGAATTTATTCATCTAACTTAAGGAAATATGTCAGTAGCATAATATGAGGTAAGATTTGAAACATTAAGTCGGTTTGCTACTTCAATGATTTCAAGAGAGAAAGACAAGACTAAGTGATTTATAAAACGTTTAAGGCCGTTACTTCAACACAAGCTTATAGTGTTGAACCTTCAACATTATTCAGAAGTGGTTAAACGAGCTTTGATGATAGAACAAGATAAGGAAAAGATTAAGCAAATAGTGGAATCAATGAAGAGCAGTTCTAACCAGAAGCTTCGTAGGTGGGGAGAGAAGAGACAAATGAAAAGTTAGTCTCCAATCCATGATAACCGAGGTTCTTGCAAGATACCAGGTGTGTGTTTTTAGTATGGGCAACATGGTCATCATTGAAATATATGTTTGCATTTAAGGATACAAGGCCAAATAAATAGATCTGTTTAGGGAAGCACCCAAGATGACCAGAGGTCCTACATACCTCTAAGTTTGTGTTTTGAATGTGGAGAACATGGCCATTATCGAAACCAGTGTCCACGTTTGATGCAGACACTAAGTCAAATGACTAGCTTACATCAGGGGAATATTCAATCAGTAGCACAACAAAGTCAGTAGGGTTGGCAATCACAACAAAAAAGTCATGAGCAATTGCCTTAAAGATCCCTAGTATCTCAAGGGCGAGGAAGACCTAAAGTTCAAAGTGGGGCTTATGTTGTCACTCAGGATGTGGATCGACCAGATCATGCTATAGTAAAAGATATTTTTCTTTTATTTAATACTTGGGATAGAATATTATTTAATTTTGGTGCTATGTATTCCTTTATTTCAGCAGAACTTGTATCTTCTTTGAGTATAAAGACTAAACTTTTAGAACATAAGCTGTTAGTTCAGACACTTATTAGAGGTGGAAAAAATTTGGATAGGATGTGTTATGATTGTCAAATTGATGTAGGTGGTTGTAAAGTTACATTTAGGTTAGAAGTAGATTTTACTATTGAGACATATTTTACTACCTCACCCATTTTAGTAGCCTCTCATAGGATGGCACCAACTGAACTACAAAAGTTAAAAATTCAGTTGCAGGAGTTACTAAATAAAAGGTTTGTTCGACCCAGTACTTCTCCTTGGGGAGCACTGATTTTATTTGCTAAAATAAAGGACGGGAGTTTGAGGTTATGTGTGGACTATAGATAATTGAACCGGGTGACATTGAAGAACAAATATCCTTTACTTATAATTGACAACTTGTTTGATCAATTGTGTGGTTTTACATACTTCTCAAAGATTGATCTTTGATCTGATTACCACCAGCTGAGAATTAGACATAAGATATTCCAAAGACGGCTTTTTGTACTAGATATAGACATTTTGAGTTCATAGTGATGCCATTTGGTTTAACCAATGCTCCTGCAGCATTTATGGTTCTTCTGATGCATAAAATTTTTAAACCCTACCTTGATCAATTTGTAGTGGTGTTTGTCGACAATATTTTAATATGTTTTAAGTTAGAGGAGAAGCATGAGCAACACTTGCACATTACTTTGCAAATGTTAAGGGAGTATTGTTTATATGCAAAATGAAGTAAATGTCATTTTTGGATGACTGAGGTTAAATTTCTTAAACATGTGGTGTCAAACGAAGGTATTTCTATAAATCTTGCTGAGGTAGAGACAGTGCTTAGCTCGAATAGAGCGAAAAATGTGCCAAAAATTAGAAGTTTCCTAGGTTTAGCAGGATATTATCGTAGATTTATGAAAGATTTCTCTCGAATAGTGGGACCTTTGACTCAATTAACTAAAAAATGGGTAAAATTTGAGTGGAACGATGAATGTCAGCAAGCCTTTATAGAGTTGAAAAATCATTTGAGCTCAATCCCAGTTTTAGTTATTCTTAAGCGGGGTGTAGGGTATACAATTTATTGTGATATTTCATGTGTAGGTCTTGACTGTATTTTAATGCAGTCAGGGAGAATAGTGGAGTATGGTTCACGCCAATTAAAGGGCCATGAGCATAACTATCCTATGCTTGACTTAGAAATTGTTGCCATTGTATTTGCGTTAGAGATATGGAGACACCATTTGTATGATGAGAAATTTAATGTATTCTCAGATTATAAAAGTTTTTGATATCTTTTTACTCAGAAGGATCTTAACTTGAGGCACATAAGGTGGATGAAGTAGTTAAAAGATTATGATTTTACCTTGTATTATGATCCTGGTAAGGCTAATGTGATAGCAGATGCTTTGAGTAGGAAATCTCAAGGCACGTTGGCAAGATTTTCCTTTCATTGGTAGAAGATGTGTAATGATTTAGAAAATTTTGATTTGAAGATTAATGAATCAGGAAGCCAACTCTTTTTATTCAACCTAATAGCCCGACCTATCATCCTTTAGAAGGTGATTACTGCTCAACAAAGTGATCTTGAAGCTAAGTCAGTACGAGCTAAGCTAGAGAATGGTTAGGCCATGGAGAGGTGGTTTAAGGTTTACTGGTAGACTTTTTGTACCATCAGAGGAATTACTTAGAAAAGATATGCTCAGCAAAGCTCATAAATCTAAATTTACCATACATCTTAATAGTACGAAGATGTACAAAAACCTATGTAAATGTTTCTAACGGGATGAAATAAAAAGGGACGTGGGAGAATTTGTGGCTAAATGTTTGACATGCCATTAGGTGAAAGCAGAACATCAGAAACCAACAGGGTTAGTTCAACCTCTTTCAGTGGCGGAATAGAAATGGGAATATATAACTATAGATTTTGTGAGAAGGCTACCCAAAACTCGAAAGAATCATGAAAGTGTATGGGTAATTGTGGACAAATTAACAAAATCTACTTACTTGCTACCTGTCAAATCTACTGATTCTCTAAAATGCTTGAGTAGATTGTATGTCCAAGAGATAATAAGACTACACGAGGTGCCTTTATCAATTGTATCCAATAAAGATACAAAATTTACATTGCAATTTCGGAGAAATTTGTAGAAAGCTATGGGCACTGAGTTATATTTTAGTACAGCCTATCATCCTCAGACAGATGGTCAATTTGAGAGAATCCAAATATTATAGGACATGCTCAAATATTATGTTTTAGATTTTTAAGGCTCTTGGGTTGAGTATTTACCTTTAATCGAATTTTCTTCCAACAATAGCTATCAGACTAGTCTTGGAATGTCTCCTTTTGAGGCATTATATGGTAGGCCATGTCGATCTCCTATTTGTTGGGTAGAGGTTCGTAAGACATCAATTGTGGGATCTGAATTAGTAAGAGAAACTACTGAGAAAGTAAAAGTGATTATACAATGACTTCTTTCAGCTCAAAGCCGTTAAAAGAGTTATGCAAATCATAGACAAAAACCATTGGAATTCGAAGTGGGTGATCTGTTTTCCTAAAAGTTAAACCTTATACCAGAATAGCTAGATTTAGGAAAAGTAGGAAGCTTGCTCGAAGGTTTATTGGTCCTTTTGAGATTTTGGAATGAATTGGTCAAATATCTTACAGATTAACTTTACCTCTTTAGCTAACATAAATTCACGATATTTTTTCACGTCTCAATGCTTAAGAAGTACCAATCAAATCCTTCACATGTCTTGAAATGGAAAGATCTTACATTGAATGAGAACATTTCTTATGAAGAGAAGCTTGTTCAAATCTTGGATTGTAAAGAATAAGTTCTTTGTAAAAAGGTTATCCGATTAGTGAAAGTTTTGTAGCAACATCGTGGAATAGAGGAAGCTACTTGGGAACTTGAAGACCGAATTCAATCACAATATCGAAGGCTATTTTCAATGGAAACATAAAATTTCGAGGACAAAATATTTTAAAGGTAAGGGGAATTGTAATACTCGAATTTGATGTTGATGAAAACGTATATATCTTAGGCATTTGTATATGTATATATATGCAGGAGTTAGAAGAACAGTACATTTATTTGGGATGGATTATTTAATTGGTGATAGATATGTTTATATTTTCATAGGATTTTAAGTAATTAAATTTTACTGTGGACTAAAAGTTGAAAAAAAAAAAGTTAAAGGTTAGTGTGAAATTAAAAAAAAGTCCATAATACTTCCTTTCACTTTGCCTAAGTCAGTTAGAAAAAAAAAAAAGAAGAAGAAAAACCAACAAAAAGAAAAAGAAAAAGAAAAAGAGAGGACATATGGCAGAAAAGAAAAAAAATGTAGAATTATATGTGTGTGTTACTCCAATGAAGGAAAGGCAGTTGGTGGAAGAAAAAAAAAAAAAACGGTGAAAATGGTGGGAATTATGTATAAATGCCATCCTTACCTTTTGTTTTGGTGCTCAATCAATTTAGTGAACTCAGTAACTGAAAGAAGAAGAAGAAAAATAGAAGATGGAAAGAAAGGAAGGAAAGAAAGGAAAAAGAAGAACCAACTTGGTAGGATTCCTAATGCTGTTATTACTCTAAGATAAAAAAATTTCTGTTAGCAAGTTGTTTTACAAAATTTCTCTATAGAAAGTCAAATTTTAGTATCAAATATATGTTTAAATATATATATTTTAGGTAAATAAGTTTGAATAATTATCTATTATTATTGGATCGTTTTTTATTATTATTTGTTAAATTGATATTAGGAGGTGATTGGAGGGAGGAGGATAAACCAACAAACATAAAATTGTCACGTGTCTAACAAGTAAGTATTTATATGCATTTAGTTGATTTTAGTTGTAAAATTGAAAAGTATAGTATTTAATTATAGTTGATGTTTTAATAAATGTAAATGAAATTTCTGAATCCCCATGTGTTGATCCAATTAATTATTTTTCGAATCATATTTAAATAGTAATTTTTATATGAATGTTAAATTTACAAATACAATGAGAAAATTGTATCAACTGCGCTGTATTTTCATAAATATAAGGTTTGTATAGAAATGTTGTGAAATGAATTGATAAATAAAAATGTGATGGCCATGGTTGTTGGTGTAACGTGGCACTAGTGTTTGGGGTAACGGTCTCTAAAAACAATGCCCCTAAAGATCGTTTTTGTTGGTGCAATGGTCCTTGAGAATAATACTCCTAAAGATCGTTGTTTATGGGATGACGATCCTAAGAATAATATCCTTAAAGTATGTATGACAATTTTTAGGGTGGTGGTCCTTCGAAACAATGCTAGTAAAGTACGCAAGCACAAAATTTATGAAAATTTTTTTTAATGGAATTATATGTTTTACGTTGTTTACATGAATATTGAAATTGAAATTTTGATTTAATATTCTGATATGCTCTTTGTTGGAAATTAAAAAGTGTTTTTATGTTGAAATTTATTTATTACAAATTTTAAAACTGCTTTTGTATATAAATATCTATTGGGCATTAGCTCATCCTTACGTTTCATGTTTAGGCAATGTTGGAGATTTGTAAATAGAAGACAAAGGATATCCCAAAACCAAGATTTTGTTACTTTTAAAATTATGTGTAATTATAGGGTTGAGATTTTACAATGTATAATTTTGATATAATTTTTGTGCTTGTTCTTAGATTTTAGAAGTCATGAAACTGATTATATTTTGTTAAGTAATCAAATGAAGCAGTTGGTGCTTAATTTTATTAGAAGTGTTTAGAGTGAAATTTTAAAACTTAGAGGATTACTAATTTGATGTATACTATATTATAATGGAAATTCTGTCGAAATTTCTTAGAATTAGGGATGTTACAGGGGACCACTTGAAGCCTTCTAAAATAACCATCTAAACAAGGAGATAGTTCAGTTTCTAGGAGGCTGAAAATAGGCCCCACCTAATGCTGTCAGTATTTTGGGGACCACATAAGAGCAAATGAGTTTCCGCCACATGTATTTAATAGATAAAGTAATCTCTTACTTGAATTAAATTGTGCCACGTGGTATATAATTTTGGATAAAGTCATGAAAACTAATCCTAGCTTACCATATGTCCATAATTTTTGCTCCAAGATAAGGTTTCAAATGGTAAAAAATGTGGGAAGGTAAAAACATGGGAAATTAAGGTAACTCTTTTCAATCAATCACGAGCTAAGAAAGATGAGATATATAAATGCACTTATGTCAAAAAAAAGAGGGGTCGTCTCTTAGTTTTGGCTCATTTTTTTACTCTTTCACAAAAAATATAAGTTAGTATAAATTTTCTCACTTTAGAGGACAAGAAGGAGAATTTGTTTGTTAGTAAGTTTCTCTCAAGATAACCTTAAAACACTTATTGTTGGTGTTATTTTGTGGTTTACTCATTGTTTTTATTTCATAAAAGGGCCACAACTACCCCACATTAGGGTCCCTCATGTGCATTTTCGTTGGTTTTATCCTTTCTACATGAAGTTGCTTTGCGTACGCTATTTGAGCTATTTAGGTCGGGCCTTAAATTCACTCCCTAAAAGTATTAACTTGAACGTCAGAGTAGGCTCGCCAGAAAATCTTTGATATCCCCCATTTAACCATATTTTTTGTCATAAGAAAATTTGTTCGATTTGTGACCAAGATCAGCAGGGATACGAGGTGAGGATGGTTCATGATAGCCTACTTCGTGGCTCAAAGACATGTGGAAAACCATCTCAAAAGGACTCCTTACGGCTTAAACGAAGTTAGAGTGGGTGCGAAAAGCTAAGCTTAGATTGTTGATTGGGCATCCATCTCCAATTCAGATACTATCTCACCTAGTATCCCACCTCATCAGGATTGATATTTTTCTGCATTAACAGTGGTGTTGTCTTTGAGGACGCAAAATGAAAGGTCCCGCTAGAACCTATGCACCTATCAAAAAAGTTAAATGCCGAACTCTGGAGCCCTGAGAGTAGCTGGAAGGGAGGTCATGTAGGAGCCAAGTCAAAGCAGTCATCTGCCTCAGAATCGAGCTTGGGATGAGTTTGCGAAAATTTGGAATGAAAGGGCACCAAACCCAAGTCTTAGCAGGAAAGGAAAAGAGAAGGCTGCAACTAGCCAAGATTTAGAGACCAAGAAAGCTAGCGAAGTGAAAGAATTGGTTGAAAGTATATCACATTTCTAGTATATGATGAAGTATTTGTGCAACAACCTGGGTATACCACCACCACCGCTTCGAAATCTAGCAAGTCGATTAGAGAATTAGCCTAGGAGCAACACTGCTTAAGTTGAACTGACCACACCTAGTCAGCGGAGCGCTCAACCACGGCCATCCCAACTAAGGACCAGTGTCTAAGAACCACATAGAAGTCACTGCAGTGACTGTTGCTCGACGGCCAGCCACCGGCTTAAGGAAGTAGGGAACCAGCTTAAAAAACTTGTACATAGTGACTTGAGGTACTCTTTAATGGCAAGACGCCAAAGAGAAGGTAATAACCCTAAACCTCCTTATGTGAAATGTTTGCGAAAATAATTACTTAACATGTTGGAAGAAATAAGGTAACTTAAAGCAAGTAGAAGGGAACCCATCTCACTCGATGTCCTAGGAGACTTTAGTGCATCCCTTGTGACCAAGTGAAAAATGCTACATTACCTGGGAAGTTGAAGACGCCACAACTTGATTCTTATAATAGGCAGTCAGATATGGTAGCCTCTGTGGAAAATTTTCAAAATTTTATGTTAGTTCAAGGAGTACCCGATGAGATAATGTGCAAAGCGTTTCTAATTACCTTAAGTGGGCGAGCCAGAATGTGGTACAAGACGCTTCCGTTAAGAAGTATAGGAGACTTCGCTTCTTTCGCCAGCAAGTTTGTATGCCATTTTTACGGGGCCAAGCCGCAGACCAAGGATCCCTCTTCTCTTCAATGCATTAAACAAAAAAGGAAAGAGCCATTGCATAAATATATGAAGTGTTACTATAGTGATGTGACGCAAAAGGGTGTTTACAAAGAAGCAAAAACATTGAGGAACTTTTGGTATAACCTCTACATAGGCCCTTTCTGGATATCCTTTGAAGAAAGACCGCCCACTTCATGTTGGGAGGTCTACGATTACACCATGAAGTAAATAACTATTGAAGAGAAGCGCATCATAAAAGGGGAGAGAGAAAAGTCTAAGGATCTTAGTGAAAAAGTGAAGCAGAAGAAGAAGTAGGATGTTAGGACGCCCATTCCTATCCTTTCTTAGCTTTTGCCTTACAGATGTTGGCCTTAGTTAGGATCGAAAGCAATACAGCCCCAGCTTCCGCCATTATTAAGGGAAGTGTCTCATCCGCCAAGAAGAGAATCCGCCTTCGTATAAACTTATCATCCTTTGAATATGCCAAAGGAGCAAGTGTTTTATGCCATAAAGAGCAAAGACCTCTTCACAAAGCCACCCAAGTTAGCCACCCCTCTTTCTAAAAGAAATCCCAAGAAGTATTATGATTTCTATAAAGATTATGGACACAATATAGCAAATTGTTTTAATCTAAGATAGCAGATTCAGAATTTGATCAACAATGGATACTTGAAAGAATTCTTACTCGAGGTGAAGGGGAACGCTTAAAGAGTCAGCAGCAGGAGGAGAAAACTTATAAGGGGACTGAGAGCAGCTAGGATCCTAGGTAACCAAGGGCAGAAATTTTGTGAACATAATCTTAGGAGGACCCATATTAGTAGGGGACTCCAACCGAGCAAGGAAAGATTATGCTAGAAGTTCTATCTTACCCCGACGCCACCAAGAAGTTTACTTTGAAAAGAGAACTTCGAAGCTACCTAGAATGGTCTTTATACCCATCATATTCACCAAAAAGGACACTTAGGATGTGATGTACCCTCATCATATAGCGGGTCATAAGTGGGGTTCACTAAAGACTAGTTGATGCCCTGTGGCAGCATCACTTTATAGGTAACTATTAGAGAAGACCCTACTCAGCTAATCACCATGGTTGATTTTATTATTGTTAATCACCCAAACTCCTACAATGTAATCTTGGGAAAACTATTCCTTGTGGCAATTAAGGGAGTCATCTCCACATACCACTTAAAACTGAAATTTCTCGTAGGTGACTAGGTCGGAATTGTCAATGGGGACCAGATAGTTGTGAGAGAAGATGCCATGGCACCTCAGCTAAGAAATGTCATTAGGTTTCTATCCTTTACCCGAGAATAGCCAAAGTTAAGCAGCGAGATGAGCTCGTGGAGGAGTTGGAAATAGTTCAAATTAGCCAAGACGATCCAGCTAGGATAGTTAAAGTTGGATCCTAGTTCACCTCGGATGTCAAGACATCCTTGTTGGAGTTTCTCACTGAATATTTGAATGTATTTGCTCGGAGTCACAGTGATATGATGGGCATCAATTCTGCAATTATCTCTCACCGACTCAACATCGATCCCACTTGTCGATCGGTCTACCAAAAAAGATGAGTTTTCAACCAAGAATGCTACAATGTAATAGAAAAAGAAGTTGATAACCTACTACAAGCTGGGTTTATTTGTGAAGTGAAATATCCGAAATAGGTCTCCAACATTGTATTGATAAAGAAGCCGAACAAGAATTAGCGTATGTGCGTCGACTTTACCAACTTAACAAGGAGTGCCCTAAGGATAACTTTCCATTACCCTGAATAAATCAGCTATTTGATGCCACAGCTAGCCATGAATTACTTAGCTTTATAGATACTTTTTCTACTTATAACTAGGTGAAGATGTATGCCCCAAATGAGGAGGGAACCTCATTCATCACGAACAAGGGACTTTATTGTTATACAGTAATGCCCTTCGGCTTAAAGAATGTAAGGGCTACATATTAATGCCTGGTAAACAAGCTATTTAAAGAATATATCAGTAAGACCATGGAAATCTATGTTGATGACATGATTACCAAGTCGATGAAGATAATTGACCACATGTCCCACTTTAGGGAGAAATTTGACGTGTTAATAAAGTATGGTATGAAACATAAGCCGAAAAAGTATGCTTTCGAAGTGGCAGCCAAAAAATTTTTGGCCTATGTGGTTCAACAGAAAGGGATAAAGGCTAACTTAGAAAAAAGCTAGACTATCTTGGATATGAGATCATCTCAAACAATCAAGAAAATACAGAGCTTAGCAGGGAGAATCGTCGCATTAAGCTGATTCGTGTCTAAATGCACGAATCGATGTCACCCCTTTTTCCAGGCCATAAAATAGGCTAAAGGGCAGTAATAGAGTGAAAATTGTGAAGTTACTTATTAGGAATTGAAAGCTTATTTAGCTAATCCTCTGATCTTAGCTTAGCCTTAAGTGTGAGATAACTTGCTAATGTATTTGGCTGTGTCTGCAATTGTGGTGAGCTCAGTTCTCATCTGAGAAAAAGAAGGAGAGTTACAGAAGCTGGTGTACTACACTAGCAAGGCGCTGACCGATATGGAAAAAAGGTATCCTAAATAAGAGAGGCTTGCATTAGCATTGGTTATGTCATCATGAAAGCTGAGGTTGTCCTTTCAGGCCTACTTAATCAGTGTGATAAATAATTTTCCCTTTAGACAAATCCTACATAAGTCTGAGATTTTGGGAAGGTTTATGAAGTGGTGCATAGAGCTCAATGAGTTTGATATTTATTACCCTCCATGGAGTGCAAATAACAGACAATCCATGGTTGACTTTATTACTGAATTCATTCCTAACTTAGAGAGCTCGGATGTGGATATGAACTCGAGTGAGGGCGGAGAAATTAGGATTACTTCACCGTGGATTCTTCACATAGATGATAATTACCAGTCTACATGGGGTTGAAGCAAGCTATACATTGAGATTTGAGTTTAAAACCTCTAATAACAAGGCCAAATATGAAGCATTGATCGCCACGCTCAAGATGGTAAGGAGCCTAAGTGCTAAGTGGTTAGAGGTGAGTAGTGATTCCCAGCTCGTTGTGCACTAGGTTAACGATGAGTACTAGGTGAAAGAGAATAATATAGTAGCCTACCTAATGAAGGCCAAGGAGTTGATAGGATAATTTAGACAGGTCAGGTTGCAACAAATTCCAAGAAAGAAGAATTATAGAGCTGACATGCTATAAAGGTTGGCTTCTCTAGTTGAAACTTCTTTTTACCTGGTACTACTATGCTAGTTGAGGTTCTACTCAGGTCATCTATAAAAAACAATGCTAAATCGGTCCATTGTATCTTAAGTACTCAATGTTGGAAAAACCCCATTATGGAATATTTGGAAGAAGAATGCCTCCTTGAAGACAAAGAAGCGGCGTGGAAGCTCAAATATCGTGCAATTTATTATTGCATTATCAAGGGTGTGTTGTAAGGACAAAGTTTTATCATGCCACACTTGAGGTGTTTACATCCAAATAAGGCCGATTATGTCGTGAGGGAAATCTATGAGGGAGCTTGTAGGAATCACTCAAGAGGGAAGTCACTAGCCTACAAGGCTTTACACTAAAGATATTATTGGACAACTATGCAGGAGGACTCTCAGGTCATCTCGTAAACCTACCCTACCTGTTAAAGGCATGCTAAGATGAATCGGGTTCCACCTGAAAATTTAATAACACTGACCTCATGTTGGTCCTTCATTTTGTTAGGCATCAACGTGATTGGAACTTTCCCAAGAGGTCTAGGGTAAGCCAAATTTGCTATAATGGTAGCGGACTACTTCACGAAGTAGGCGGTTCCACCTTAACCAAGATCATAGAGAAGAAAACTATCGACTTCATCTGAAAGTCCATCATTTACCGCTTTAAAGTCCCATAAGTGATAATTACTGATAATGGGTGACAATTCAACAACAAGAAATTCAAAAGTTTTTGCGAAACTTGGAAGATTAAGAACTACTGCATCTCATCTGCACACCAACAATCCATTGGTCAAATAGAGGCTATAAATAAGGTCATCAAGGACTTATTGAAAAAGAAGTTGGGCAGTAAGAAAGGGGCATGGGTTGATGCACTTCCTGAGGTATTGTAGGCTTACTGCACTACCTTCGAAATTGAAATAGTGATCCCTATTGAGGTGGGCATACCCACATTCAGGACTCTCCATTACGATGAAGTCAGTCATGTATCCCAGCTTGATGTTGCCTTAGATCTATTAGAAGAAAAAAGGGAGCAAGCCTAGGTTAGGATGGCAACATGTCAAAAAAGGGTCACAAAGCATTATAACAATAAGGTCAAACCTGGAAGCTTCAAAAAGGGGGACTTAGTATTAAGGAAGGTGATTTTCGGACTTGAAGAGGGAAGTTCTACCAAGCTTTCTGAAACCTAGGAAGGGCCTTTCTACATCACCAAGGTTATTAAAGTTGGAGTGTATAAACTAGCTCACCTCGATGGGGCCTTAGTGAAGTGACTAAAGAAAATCGACCAGCTGAATAAGTACTACCCATGATCCCACTTGAGCATGGATTCTATCAGAAGCTTGTCTTGTCTCTACTTCACAAATTCTTTAAAGTCTTTAGTGACTGCACTCATTTTATATGTACGCCCGGAGCACCACGGTATGTTATTCCACTGCTCTCCCTCTTACAAGCATTTTGAAGGAAAACATCACTCTGGTGAAAAAGTTATTGTTCTCCATTATTGGGATGTCATGTTTCTATTTAATGATATATTAATATTTTCCTTATCAAGTTGTTTATTATTCTCTATTTTATTTCGCCATAGTTAGTACATGATATTCTTCTTATCAAACTTTATTTCATTTACATCATGATATATTATTATTATGAAATTGCTACTACTATCGTCCAATGTTAGGTAGGATGTCAACCTAGGTCAAGGAAGACACTTGGTCAAGTTGGATGACCTAGATTACAGAGATCCATCTGTTACCTCTATAAAATTGTATTTCCTATTAAAACACCATACTCATAGAATCGACATATGTAAGCAAATAAACAAAAAGCTCGATATGGATCATACGACAAACAAAGGCAGATAATATATCAAGCTAAAATAAAGGTGTTCAACAAAAGTATCTCAAAGCAATAACCAATTAGACAAAGTTCAAACCACATGTTCGAGTTTAAAATAAACTAAGATAACATCGAAGTTCGTACATATCAGAATAAAGAAAGAATAATGAGAGTAGCTGCTTGGTCTTAGACTGGATCAGGCATCACCGTTATTCCCCACTTAGAATCTTTCATCATCTTTATCCTCTAGGCTTGGTCTGAATAAGGTGGAGACATCTCCAAGTTTAGCGAGCGATCTGTGGTGAGTTGTTGAGAACTTTTCACAACATTAACTGGGGTCTGATCCTTGTCAAACTTGGCCATCAATTCATCTCGGTCAAACTTAAACTTTATGTAGTGCAAGTCCAAGTAAGGAATCTCTTGGTAACCTGGTATTGGGCATAGTGATACCCATTGAGGAGGTTGGAACTCACCTTAACCTCCAGCTTGTCTATGCTTATTTGGAGTTCCTTGGCTTTGTTTGCCTCGGCTTGAAATTGAGCCCACACAAAAACTACTCATCTCGTATGTCTTCTATCTAATCTTCCAATTTAGAAATTTGATCATCTTTGTCCTTAACCTTCTGGGAGAGTCGAGAAACTTAAGCTTTCAACTTAGCGATGGGACTAGCGGAAGCTAATCACCCTTGGAGCTTATAACCAAATTACGATATAAAGAAAGACCTAGAAAGGAGACCATTTAATATAGCTATAACCTCTTTGAACTCGCCGTAGTTTTTTGGCTTGTTGTGCCAGCTGTCTTGGCTATCCTATCCCTCACCAGGTCTAAAAAAACATGGTTGGTCTTGCTTCCCTCGATCAACTTCTTTGCTGTTGAACTTGGAGTGGGAACTTTACCACCTAGAGGACCTGCATCACTTGGGAAAAAGAAACATAACCAAGGTAAAACAAGCTTGCATTTAAGGAAATAAGGAATAAATACTAGTCACCGAGGATACTACCTGAGCAGGGAGGTGGAATTAACCACATCTTGACGAAGCATTCATCATTGACAAGGTCAATTTTGGATGGGTGAGCCACTATATATCCCATGACAAATTACGAGTCTATCTTTTTACACAAAGCCAAGGATAGCCAGGTAAAAAGAGGAAAAGAGATAAAGTTCCAACAAACAAAAGAATCAATGCAGTTTCAAAAATCTTACTTGCCCACTTAAATTGGGCAGGGACGGAGTAAGTCTCGTTATCCTTAGTCACTGTGTGGCCCCAATCATCAGAGCCCACGAACCAAAAGTCATCTCAAGTCTTATTAGCAGTGTTTGGATTTACCTGGAGGAGCAAGTGAGGTTGGCCAGTATATGTCCTTAAGTAGTAAAGGCCTGATTTGTTTGGAGTTGTGGTCAGGGTAAAAATGGCGTAAACATCCTTAATAGTGGGATTGACACCCAACACTTACTTTTAGAGAATATAAAGCCTAGCCAAGTTTCGCCAAGTCATAAAGCTCAACTGAGTAGGAACCATTCCCAACCTACTTAGAATTTGTACAAAAAATGGTTGCATTAGGAGTTAGAGACCGTTTTCAAAGGACTGGTGATGAAGCACCATTTCACCAAGACCAGGCTGACTTGGTTTGAATCTTCGCTTGGGGAGAGACAGCTTTATAAATAGGGGAATATTGTAAGTGTTCTTTAGATGGGTGTGCATTACCTCTATCACCAAGGTTCCTTCGTAATCCAGAAAGAAAGGTTGATCTCCACCTCCTCAGAACTTTCCCCGATCACTCTAGAGTGATCACAACTAGCTGAAACCTTATAACATTTACTTCGACTTGTTGAAGCAGGGGATGGCGCTACATTTTCAAGAACAATAGCCTTACTGTCTGAGGGTAAGTGTTGAGATTCTTCTACGTCCTACATGCCTGAAAAGTAACCAAAATATCCTATAAGTCATCCATGAAATTTGGAATGTAATGAAAGAAAAAACAATATGCGATCATAGGTTCTGGAAGCCAATGCAGTAAAGCAACATAGTGAAAGGAACATGTACAAAGACAGTGCTTCAATGTACAAACAAGAACACAACATCATGACTCAAAGCATGGTATTCATCAACCATAACATGCCAAACATACTATTCATAATAGCAAAGTCATACCCAATAACAAATCCCCACTAAACCACAACTCCAAATATCAACATGCAAGTGAATAAAAAAATGCCTGCATGACAATAGAAGTAACAACAAGCAAATTAAGCACTAAAAGTATGGTTCTTGCATAAAAACATACCATGCCAACCAAGTAACAAAAAAACGATAAAAATCAAACGTACAAACAAACCATGGGCAGATCGCACAGACCCAAAAACCTATTTTGATGAGTAGACAGTTTGCGAGCTCATGATAAGTAAAAGGCAACAAAGGCTAAATTAAAAGCCAAGCACCAAGAACAAAGGAAGTAAGCTTACTTGTTAAGTTTACCAGCAATGACATTCGACAAAAATTGCAAGAGGCAGTGGTGGTGGCACTTGAGTGACGCTGGATTACGAGACAACAAAGGCCACTGTGAGGGAACATCGAAAAGGCAAGAATCATTCCTTTTTCCAACAATTGGAAACAAGAAAATGTAGTTGAAGCGAGCAGTTTTGCTCGTGTTGGAATTAAAGAAGTAAGGGTACAAAGAGGAAAATAGCAACTAGGGCATACAAAGCGGCCAGTGTGGTCCCAAAATAAGAAAAGGAAATTTTTAAGTTTGCTTTAACCTATGGTAAATAAAAGGGAAATTTTTGAAATGTGAAGGGACACGACCCTTCCTTTGTGTTAGACAAGTGAAAGCCAATTTTTGGCTATAGTGGGTCCTCCACAAAGAAGAGATAAACAGAGAAAAGAAGAAATTACAAAAAGGTGTTGTGCTTTAGGGAAACAGCTTAAAGGTTTTCGAATCAGTTCCTGTCGTATTTCAATCGAATCCCAATCAAATATCTGTCAACCTTTAGTATTACTCTATTGATGCCCAGCCTTATTGCGCTCAATCTCTATGCTCTATTCAAAAAAAAAAAAAAGAGGGAAAGTTGAATAAAAAGAAGGGTCCCTTTAGGAACCCAAAAGTCATAGGTGGGAACCGTGACCCATCACTACTCTTCATTAATGCTTATAATTGCGAGGACTACGTATCTTAAAGAAAGAAGAGAAAAATTCAAATTATAGGCCTACGCAATGATGAAGCTTTTATGTATGCCTCTTGGTCATTTTAATCTGAGCAGAGGAAGAATAAACTCCCAGCTCACGAGGGATTATCAACTAGCCCTGTTCCAGATCAGGGAGAAATTTCATCAAGCTCTACCAGGTATGAGGGGAGCCAGACAAGTATAAAAAGTTATTCACCACGAATATTGTTCGCCATAAACATGTATTCTTTGCTATTTCCAATCATTCTGAGTAGGTGTCGGGATATGCATATGCCCTAGATGGCAAGGATAAGATCACCAAAGAGGAAGGAACATGATGTGATGAGGGCAAGAAATGCTTTGAAGCTTTTAATGCCTTCATCATCTCCTCCACCATTAGAAGCTAGGGGACCTCTATTATGGGGTAAAAATAGGCTGGACACGTGGCTATATGTAAGCCCACGATGATATAGCCGACACGTATAAGACGATCCACTCATGTCAAAACCCACCTCACGAGGGATCCCTGTTGACCCGAGAATCAACCTCACGTAGTTTAAAAGGTATTCACATTAGGGGTGTCATATGGCCTATAACTAATAATCCACAAAAAGAAAACAAAGAAATGGACCCTACTCTAAAATCATTTCAAAAGTTAAGGAATTCAGTCTTCAAAAGTATGAAAAAAGTTTTCTATATTTCCAGGTCACCTGGGGGACCACCTAACGCCTTCTAAAATAGCCACCTACCTGACGTTGTCAGTATTTGAAAGACCATAAATAAGAGCAAATGAGTTTCAACCACATATATTTAAGAGATAAAGTAATCTCCTACTTGAATTAGATCGTGCCATATGGCATATAATTTTGGATAAAGTCATAAAGACTAATCCCAACTCACCATGTATTTATAATTTTGGCTCCAAAATAAGGTTTTAAATGGTAAAAACGTGGGAAAACAAAAACATGAAAAATTAGGGCAACTCTTTTCAACCAATCACAAGTCAAGAAAGGTGAGATATATAGAGGCATTTATCTCAATAAAAAAGGGTGTCTTCTCTTAGTTTTGACTCTTTTTTTTACTCTCTCACCAGAAATCTAAGTTACTACACATTTTCTCACTCTAAAAGATAAGAAGGAGACTTTGTTTGTTCATAGATTTCTCTCAAGATAACCTTAAAACACTCATTATAAGTGTTATTTTGTGCATTACTCATTGTTCTTGTCTCATAAAAGGGCTACAACTACCCCACATTAAGGTTACTAATGTGTAGTTTCATTGGTTTTATCTTTTTTACATAAAGTTGCTTTGCGTACGCCATTTTGAGCTACTTATGTCGATCCTTAAATTCACTATCTCAAGGTACTAACTTGAGTGTCGGAGTGGGCTCGCCAGAAAACCTCTAGCGTCCCCTTTTTGGCCGTGTTCTTTGTTGTAAAAAGATTTATTCGATTTGGCACTAAGATTAGTAGGGATACAAGGTGAGGACAATTTGCAAAAGCCTGCTTCGTGGCTCAAAGACATGTCAAAAACCATCTCAAAAGGACTCTTTGGGGCTTAAACAAAGTCAGAGCAAGTGCAGAAAGCTGAGATCAGACTGTTGACTAGGCATCCATTTCCAGTTCGAATACTATCTAACCTACTATCCTACCTCATCAGGATTGATATTTTTCTGCATCAACTATATATAATGAAGAATGGTAAAATTTTATAAGTTTCTATAAAATTGTTACCTTCATGCTACTTACCATAAGCAAGAAAGAGCACTCAAATTTTCTTGTCAAAATAAAAGTGAAGAAAGCCATCAGGGTGAGTTCGATTCCTACCAATACTAGGTTATGGATTTTTTACTTGGTGTTAGTATTTGTTAGAAATTTTTGGGCAGACTTCTCTCTCTAATGAGGATAGATTATCTATAATTATCTAGGTGTTGATTATAGGTACGCTATAATAGTGTTTTCAACTTTCCAATAGATTCTTAATTATGATGTTAATAGACTTGTAAATAATATATATGATTTCAATATATAAAATGTTTAAAATAAATTTGAAGTTATAAATTGGCTCTTTCAAAAAGCTTTGTTAATTTAATTTTTATTTTCTTTATTTCTTTGTTTGCGAATAGAATTTTCATTGAATAGATCAACATCCATCTTAATTTCTTCTTTCCACTGATTTTCCTTTCCTAAGAAATTTAGGTTGAAAGTAAGGCTTAAAAGAAAAAGGGGAAAAGGAGTGTTAAGTCTCTACTGTTTGACAACATATACTAATAAGTATCTAAGGTCTAAAAAATACCCACCTAAGTCTTAGTCTCTTAAGTTCTAATAGCCATTTGGATGGTGAACAGTTTAATTATACTTTTACCCCAATATACTATTTACTTCATTGCCATCAATCATTGTTGATCATTATTGACCACCACCAACGATCACTGTTTATTTTACTATAGATATTATTAGAATCTTTGTTGACTAATCTAAACAATGGTATCATTATTATCTCCATTTGAACAACTGTTCACCATACATGTGAAGTGAATTTTTGAATTTTCAAATTTTAATTTCAAATCTTCAACTAACTCTTGCTCCAATAGTGATGGTAATGGTATAACTACGTAGATCGTTCAATAAAGGTTTCAATGGTATTCACAAAGAGCCAAACAGATGTTAGTTTCTGGCGGTCGGCAACCATCGATCGATGCTAGTAACTCTCTCCCCTTTAGGTCGTCGTGAATACTATTGAAATCCTTGTTGAACAATCTACGCAATAGTACTATTACCAACATCATTGGAGCAATCGTTTGTCGTAGAAACAAAGTAAAATTTAAAAATTTAAATCATCAACTTCAGGTTTATGGAAAAAGGTTATTCAAATGGAGATAATACGGTACTATTGTGTAGATCATTTGACAAGATTCTGGTATATCTATAGTGAAATAAACAATGATCGATGGTGGCAGTAAACGGTGGTAAAAAATGGTCGACGGCAATGAAATAAATATTATTTCAAAGGTAAAATTGTAACTGCACTGTTTATTTCATCCAAACAGTAGTTAGAACTTTACAAATTAAGACTTGGATGGATATTTTTCAAACCTTAGGGACTTATCAGTATATTTTATCAAACAATAGGTCCCTGACAGTCTTTTCCCAGGAAACTCCTTTTCATATAAAATAAACAAATTAATCGTTTAAGAAAATGGAAAAAGTAAAAAGTAGGGAAGAGAAGATCGAAGTAAGGCTTCCCCGTAGAAAATTATGGGTATTAATTAGTATATTATGTATTTAAGATTGATTCAAGTCAAGTCAATGCATAATAAAAAAAAATGAGGTTAACCCATATTTGTTTGTATATATTCAATTACAAGCTCCATAAACACCTATCCCGATTAAAGTGCATTATTTTCAAAGAAGTTGAATGCTTTCAAGAGGTCCGTAATGAAAGAGCAGCATTTCATTATCTAAAATGAAGAGAATTAAATTAATTAAAATTTTTGGTTAAAACAACTAAACAAGAGAAACAGAAAGTCTTTCTTCCCTTCAATATATATTCTTTTCCAGGAAATTCCCCTTGCGGAAGAAACCCTTTTCTATTAAAAATGTTATGAGAGAAAAAGAAGATTAAATTTCAAACCAAATGAAAATTTTTTCATCAATAGAAATATATATACATATAAAATATGTATTAATGCAAGGTCCAAAGATCCAGCGTAAGTGTGATTATTTATTATTTTCAGAGTAATGAAATGCTTCTAATTACCTTAAAATGTATAATTTAACTTTAAGATTTTGTAAATATAAAGAGAATTAATTAATTCAAAATTCTTGACGAGGAAAAAAAAAAAATTAAACATATAGTCAAGAAATGGGTCCATATGATGCTGTGATTGATTGATTTTCATGTCTGCCTTTGTAGAAAAGGAAAATAACAAGTGGTCCACAATTCACATCAATTTTATACGATTGATTGACTGATTGATTTTCATGTCTGCCTTTGTAGAAAAGAAAAATAACAAGCGGCCCACGATTCACATGAATTTTATATGATTGATTGACTGATTGATTTTCATGTCTGCCTTTATAATTTTGTCAAACATACCTAATTTTTCTTTTCCAGTTTGGATCATACAAAATGACTACCACAAAGTCATTTATTTGTGAACATATAATTGTAGCTACTTAAGGCTGTTGTATTCCGATTCAATATATATATATATATGTGTGTGTGTGTGTGTTTGTTATCCGAAAACAAAAATAAAATATGTCAAATTAAACAAAATTCTAATAATTTTCACGTGATAATTTTTTGCTTTGTCTTGGTTTTCCATGGATGGACAATACTGATGGTGGTAATGTATCTTGGATTTCCTTCATTGACTAGCAATTAATCTCCAGGTTCGACTATGCATTAGCATCTTCTTCCTGTAATCTGCTTGCAAATACCAATTAATCGAAAAAAAAAAAAATGATTGTTTATGAGTTTTTCTTTTCAAACCAATTTTTGCAATGTATATATTAGAATGACGACAAAGAAAGACATGCACACATTAGCAAATTCTTATTAGTTCCAAGACCTTAAATTCTAATACTATTAGCAATCTGTAATCCAAGCCAACTATTTAGTAGGAGAAATAGTTTATGAAGAAGAAAAGGTATACTTAATGAATTAAGTCTATCTATTTAGACATGCCCATGAGCCATTGCATTTTGGTTTGAAAATCTTGTAGTCATCATCAGACATATACAAAAAAGAAAAATTGTGAGGCCTGATTTCTGCCTTCTTGAAAGAAAGCGTACGTGGAAAATAACTTCATTGACTGATTTTTTCAAATATAAAAAAATTAAACCGAAAAACAAGTCAATTATTGAGAAAACTTATTAATGTTTCACAGTCAAGCCACATACATTGCCACGCCTTGCCCTGAATTAAGTCCAAGTGGCTTTTCCAAGCTCTTCTTTAGTCACTGGAGTAGAAAATGAAATCACATGTAATGTGACAATAAAAACCAGAGCAGCAACTGTGCGAAGAAAATTACGTCCAAGTGGCATAATACATTCCAAGCTCTTCTTTAGTACAATAATTCTTCAGTATTTAAAAATTGTGGTAAAATACTGACTCAAACTTTATTTAAGCATTAAGTGTACGTACGCTATGAACAATAGAGATAATAGTCACGATAATCTCAACACTAGTTACCTATAGACTGTAATAATATATTTTCTGTCAAAATTTGAAATGTTGATTATTCAAATACATAAAATGTAAATTATTGGGTTTTTTTTTCTATAACGGTAGAAATTTTTCATTTCATTTTAAAACACACATTACACCCAAATTATAGATTTACACCCAAGTTCGTTAGGAAATTATATAAATTTGTTATAATATAAAGATCAAATAATTCATAATACACACGGAAAAGTATAGAGAAAAGAACCATAATTAGAACATCACTTATTTTAGTTTTTTAATTGAAAAATAATATTTTGAATTAAAAAAAAAGAGATTTTAAATAAAAGCTACTTGGAGGTCTTCTCGTAGCTCGTCTTTCTTTTTTTTTTTCACTTTTCTATTAGACTTTTTTGATCTTTGTTACAGAAAATCTTTTGCAATAATCGTTTTATGGCATGAATGCTTCTAGATTTGAGCTTTTACATCTTCAAATTTTTTCAATTCAGTCTTTAATCGTTCAAACTGTAAGGTAATACAACTATAATAATATAGATATATAAAAAATATTAAAATCACCATAGATTTATATTTGAGTAGAAATAAATTATCATCTACTTAAAATAAAAATCATCTATTATAGATGTAAATTTAAATAAAAGTCTATATTTATTAAAAAAAAAAAAAAAGAAAAGTTAAGAAATCTCACTGGAAAGGAATCGAACTCCCTCTCCGGTTAGTGTCTGGGTTCTTTAGTTTGAATGCACAGGCTTTTTAGGAGAGAGAGTATCGTAAACCCATAGGATTCCAAGATTGTAAATTATTGGTTACATTCAATCAAACATCAGCATATTATTACTCAGACAAAAATCAGCTTATTAATGCTTTCTCTCGGAGTCCAATGATCATGTCGGTCACAATTTTGTCATCTTTTGTAAAATTTAATAGTAAATGACTACATTTCCCTCTACTATTAAATTATCTGCTTTGACGGTCTTGATGTGGACTGTTCAATAAAATTTAATGTTACTGAAAATATCTCGAATAAAAAAACCGTACGAGAATTCGGGCGAGGAAACTCAAACATAAATGGAACTTAACAGCAACTCCCTCCTCTCACAATTCCACTTTCTATCATTTGAGTTTTCAAGCAATAACATTATCTTTCTATCAGGTTTGCCAATGTCCTTTCTGTGGTCCTTTGGATTAAATAAATAAATAAATAAATAAAAGCCATTTCATAATTATTGATGAAACAAGTTCTTTTTAAGAATGTGGAGGCTTAAGCTAGGAGGGGGAGAGAAGGATCCATACTTGTTCAGTAAAAACAATTTTGTAGGAAGGCAAAGGTGGGTGTATGATCCTGAAGCAGGAAGTCCTGAAGAAAGAGCTGAGGTCGAAAAAGCTCGTCAGAATTTCTACAAAAATCGTTTTAAAGTCAGAGCTGGTGCTGATCTCCTATGGCAATTGCAGGTATACATATAAAATTTTGAAAGCCCTAATACTACTCCCTAGGATTCTTCAGGAAAAAAAAATTGAGAACCTGTTTGATATTGTAAAATAGGTAAGTTGGTTAATTTTTGAAAACTATTTTTAATTAATTAATTGTCGAGCACATTTTTGTAAGTAGTGGAGAACAACAAAGGGTATTTGTTTTCTTCTTATTAAAATTTTTAACATAATATTTTTTATTTTAATATTAAAATTCGAGAAACATGCAACCAAACATGTACAATTTTTGCTTTTTTGGTATTTTGAAAATAAAAAACAGTTTTCGATAATGCATCAAAATTTCCAAACAACCTCTAACTTTTACTAAATACTTTTCTTTTTTAGAAAAAAAAAAATTAATGGGTAAGAAACCTCATATAATTAGTAGTTAATAAATAACAATATAATAAAAAAATAAATTTTCACGCGACATAGTTAGAAATATACATTATGTTAAAAAAATGTTTAGAAGGTTAAGTTTAATTTTTATTTTGAAAAAATATCATCATATATTGTGTTTTCTATTTGAATTTTTCTTCAAACTGCAGTTTCTAAGAGAGAAGAAATTCAAACAAAAAATTTCGCCAGTGAAGATTGGTGAGGGAGAGGAGATAACATATGAAATGGCCACGACAGTGTTGAAAAGATCGGTCCAATTATTTTCAGCTTTGCAATCAAGCCATGGCCATTGGCCTGCTGATAATTCTGGCCCTTTGTTTTACCATACCCCTGTGGTAATATTATATCATACTCCTCACATAATTGCAGTCTTTATCATCATCATTCAAGCCCTAATCCAGGCCTTTTTTTCTTTTTTTTTTTTTTTTGCTGAAAAAAATTGTGCAGGTCATATGTCTATATATTACAGGAACGTTCAATATTGTATTTTCTGCTGAACATCGCAAAGAGATGCTGCGTTACATATGCTATCATCAGGTGCAAAATTTTATGCAGGTGTTAATTGATAAAACTGGTAAATCTATTAAAATAGCTTACCTCGGATTAGAGAGAGATTTGAGTTATTTTCTATGATATTTATTAAAAGGAAATAAAAAAATTACTTTTGATGTTTGAGTGACTGCAGAATGAAGATGGAGGTTGGGGACTACACATTGAAGGCAACAGCACAGCGTTCTGTACAGTTTTTAACTATATTTGCCTGCGTTTACTTCGGAGAAGGACACGACGGTGGCGAGAACAATGCTTGTAGGAGAGCAAGAAAGTGGATTATCGATCATGGTGATGCAACAGGCATACCATCTTGGGGAAAGACTTGGCTTTCAGTATTATCCCACTTCAATTCAGAATTTAATTAATTTGGAATTTTATATCTGTCGTAAATATATCCTTAATTATATGTACTTTCTTCTCATTAATTGTTCTCTCTTGTAGATTCTAGGTGTGTTTGAGTGGTCTGGATGCAACCCGATGCCTCCAGAATTTTGGGCTTTTCCTTCTTTTCTTCCCATCTGCCCAGGTTTCACCGTCAATCCTATCTCAATTATTTTAAAATTAATTCATTTTTTCTCTTAACTGTCATTACCTGCCCATGCTTATATATCTAATTAAACCTCAATTTCTATATTTATTGCAGCAAACATGTTTTGCTACTGTCGGCTAGTTTACATGCCAATGTCATATTTGTATGGGAAACGATTTGTCGGTCCAATCAGGCCTCTCATTTTGGAATTGAGAGAAGAGCTCTATGTTCAACCATATAATAAGATTAATTGGAGTAAAATACGACATGAAGTTGCAAGGGTACTTTTAAGTTGATTTTGATCTCTCAAATACGTGATATAAGATTAAAGGCATTTTGATATATCTTATTTATACTTCAACTTTGAAAACAAATATTTTTCTTACAAATACGTTGAAGAAAATGTTGAAGATTAATAGTTTGTAGGGGTGGAGTTACATAGGAATCTAGAGCTGGCAAGTTCAGAATATTAAAAAAATAAAAGGAATATTGTATTTTACCTCTTGTCTTTTGAGGAAAGCTAATATACCCCTCCTAAAATTTTAAGAAAGATAAGATACCCCTTTGGATTTTAGAGAAAGTTATGATAACCCCAAGGTTGGGTTATTATTTATATTTTAATTTAACTATTTTATCTTTTAAATATTAAAAATATTTTAAATAATTATATTATCTTAATTTGTTTTATTTTGTAATAGCGAATATAATCTTATTTTGATATTTAAATTTAAATATTATAATAATATTTTGACTCTTAAATTATTTATTTTCTTCTAAATCTATTATCAAATTTATATAATATTTAATTATATATTTTCTAAAAGATATCATATTGTTAAAATAGTTTATTTTAAAATTATGTACAATTAACATTGTCAAAATTATGTATAATGTGTAAACATTTAAGAAATTTTGATAACAAATTTTATGTTACAAAAAATTCTACAATTAACTATACATAAGTTTTTAAATAAACTATTTTAACAATATGATATATGTTAAAAATTATATATAATTAGATATTATAAATATTTGATTATAAATTTTGAAGGAAAGAATAATTAAAGATTAAAATATTATTATAATTTTTAAATTTAAATGTTACAATAAAATTATATCAAGTAAAAAAAATAAAGATAATATAATTATTTTATATATTTTTAGTAATGGAGCGGTAAAATAGTTAAATTAAAATATAAATAATAACTTTAAGAGGGTGTATCTTGCCTTTTTCAAAACGGGGGTATATTGACTTTCCAAAACGTGGGGATAATATACAATATTCCAAAATAAAAAAATTAATTATTAATAATTTATTATTTAACTCTTATTTGAATCCCTATAAATTTTTACATTTATATTTTGACCCATGATAATATTAGTTCTAATTGCATCTCTATTGACTTCTATTTAACTTTAAAAGTGAAGTTAAAAGTGTTTGGTAAATATATAGCACTATTTTTTAATAGAACTTACCTTTTCTTTCTAATGATATTTATTATTTAATATTTTTATTTCATAGCAGTCATGATTATGATACTTTAATTTTAAGTATTAATTAAAAAAACTCTTAATTTTGTTTTTAGGATCAAGAAGTTATAAATATAGTTGTTTATAAATGCAATAATTATGTCACTACCTTATTATTGCAGGATGATCTTTACTTTCCCCATTCAAGAGTACAAAATTTACTATGGGATTCTCTGCATAACGTAATAGAGCCTCTTTAACTCTCTGGCCCTTTAAGAAATTGAGAGAGAGAACTCTCCAAAAGACTATGAACCACATTCATTGTGAAGATGAAGCCACTTGCTACTTAACTATTGGATGTGTTGAAAAGGTACATATATCAACCATCACTACTCTTGAAATAAATTTGACAAATAATTTTAAAAGAATTTGATAAATTTCATATCAACAAAGAATCTATTTAGAAACATAATAAAAAGTAGGAAAAAATTATGTCCAAGCATAAAATTTAGACAAACGTTATTAATATAAAAATATTCAAGTAAATTGTCATTCATTAAAAAGTTATTTAAGTTTAAATATTTTGTTCAAGTTTTCTATTATTTGTTACCATATTATTTTCTTAATCATAATCATTTTAAAAAGGTTAATTATATATACTTTTTTTATTCAAATTTACTTGTTGAACTAATAAAAACTTACGTATGTTAGTATTTTTAGAATTAGTGAAACTAAAATATGTTTTTTTTTAGCTAAATCTTAAGAGTGTAGTAAACATGTGAAGTAAATTAAAATAGAGTTATATATGAGTAATAATTTCTAGATTATAAAAATCACTATATAATTTTTTTGAGACTGAGCTAAATGCTATTTGATATGATAGCCATTATGTATGCTTGCTTGCTGGGTCGAAGATCCCAATAGTGATTATTTTAAGAAGCACCTTTCTCAGATTAGAGAATACTTTTAGATGGGAGAAGATGGATTGAGAGTGCAGGTAAATAATTTACATATATCAATTCATATAGCAGTTGTAATATAATTGATTAATATGTAATTGTAAGTTTGAAAATGTACATTTTATTAAATTAATTAATGTTATATATTATATACATGTGCAGAGTTTTGGTAGTCAAACCTGGGATTGCTCCCTTACCCTTCAAGCTCTGTTGGCTCTCAATATGACAGATGAACTTGGACCTGTGTTTATGAAAGCACATGACTTCTTAAAAAAATCACAGGTTTAATTATTTCGTCACTATCATTTTAATTTTCCAATTTAGATATATAGGCCAAAAATATCATCATCATCATAATAATAATACTAAAAATCGTGGGTCAGAAAATTGGTCCTGAAAGGATATTTGATGCTGTTCATTTCTTACTTTCTCTGCAGGTATTTATATTTTTTGATATATATTAATGTTTATATACTAATAATTAATATTGGACAAATTAAAAATATTTTTAACTTTGGACATAATTAATATGATATAATTAATATTGAAATAATGTATATATGTAGGGTAAAGATGGTGGGATATCAGCATGGGAGCCACCAGGTGCACCAAAATGGTTGGACGTAATTCTTATTAACTACTTAAAAATATCAAAAGCAATTTTGTTATATATATTGTTGCAATAATTAATTAAGTTATTTTGAAACGATATAAATAATTAATTATTATGCCTTTTTTTTTATTAATTTTGATCAGATGCTTAATCCCATGGAATTTCTTGAAGAAATCGTCATTGAGCATCCGTAAGATTTGATTTCTACATTATTATTTGCTATTTTAAGTATTCATTGGAAAAATGACATGTAATTTTTTTAGATTTGGTTAAATGTATACTTAATTTATTTTACGTCAATTTAATTAATAAATTTGGATAAAAATAAAAATAATATTTGATATATTTAACTTTTGCAATAATTATAATAATTATAATAATTAAGAGAGTATTATTTTTATCGCAGTTATGTTGAGTGCACTGCATCGACATTGAAGACTATGTGTTTGTTTAAGAAGTTATATCCAAATCATAGGAAAAAAGAGATTAAAAACCTCATCAAAAATTGTGTTCGGTTTATTGAAGAATCTCAAATGCCCGACGGTTCCTGGTATGTTTCTTACGAACATTCACATTTTTTAAAATACAAATTCGTGCTACATACAAATATATAAATTGTAACTTGTTTATAATATTTTTTGTGAGTATTTTTAAAGTATTTATAATATTCTTCCTAAAAGTTTTTCAAATGGACAAATATATCCTTGGATTCATCTATATATACTTTTTTATAGGTATGGAAAGTGGGGAATATGCTTCATATACGGAATATGGTGGGCAGTGCTAGGGCTGGCTGCTGCTGAGAAAACATATGATAACTCTTTGGCAATTCGCAAAGCTACCAATTTTCTACTCACGATACAAAAAGATGATGGTGGTTGGGAAGAGAGTTACCTTTCTTGCCCCAAAGTAAATTTAAAAAAGAATTACAATATATAATTAAAAAAAAAGAGAATAAATCATGAAAATCAATAATTTATATTTTTAATTAGTTGAGAAGGTAAACAAATTAAATATTTAAATTATTTAAATATTACTCTTCACTAAATTAATTCAAGTGGTTGGTGAAATAATGCAGAAATATATACCTCTTGAGGGAAACCGATCAAATTTGGTTACAACTGCATGGGCTATGATGAGTTTAATTTATGCTGGCCAGGTAATTAATTATAATTATAATTATAATTATTTAGCAGTTGATCATATTGACTATAATTAATGTAATTTAAGTTTCTAATTTTATTTTTTGCTTTCATTTTTTCTTTTATATATATATTTGTAGATGGATAGAGACCCTACGCCTATTCATCGAGCTGCAAGACTGTTGATCAATTCACAACAGGAAAAAGGTGACTTTCCCCAACAGGTATTTTTCTGTAACTATATGTTAATTATGAAATTAATTAATTAAATTACTTTTTATTTAGATTAATTCAAGTGGTATCAAGGGCAGAGTTAGAGCTGTAATTTATTCTAAAATAATTAATATGTTTCTCTTACAGGAAATTAGTGGAGCTTTCAAAGGGAATTGTTTACTACATTACCCAATGTATAGAAATGTTTTTCCAATATGGGCTCTGGGTGAATATCGTGCAAAGGTTCTGCTGCCTGGAAATATTTTCCAAAACAATTTTAAAAAATGAATTAAAGCAAGCCAATCAAGTCATGATTTCCATATAATGTGTATATGTACTCCGGGGATATAACTGCACTTGTACACAACAACTTAGTCATTTCAATAAGAATTAGAGACTTGAATGTTATTATCCCGTTTACAATTTGTGTTTCCTATGTATACGGATTTGGATACAATAACTCGTCCATCTATTTTCTTTTCTTGAATTTTGTTATTATCAATACAATTGAATATTAATCTAATGAAAAATAATAAACTTAATTGGTCTTTCAAATATACTACAATAGACTAAAAAAATAAAATAAAAATAACACTTAAATAATGTTAGTAACCGTATATACTATATTTTAATCTTAATCCTTTTTATTTGTCTGCGCGGAAAATCACAAGTCCCAAAAAATAAATAAATAAAATGATGTTTGTAAAAATAGAATTTACATCCTTAATATCTAAGTAATTAACAAATTCATATAGTTTAATACATTTGAACACTTTAGTCCCATTTGTTGGAGACTAATATGTGATATCCAAAATAATAATATTCAATTTCTTATTATAAAATAAGTATATAGACTATATTAAATTTTTACCAAAATGATGTGGTTTTGATAATAAAATTAATCACCTCCATTTTGTTTATTGTATTTACAACTGAAATTTGATATAGTGGCAAATAATATATTTTTTGTGGTTGAATTGTGTTCAGTTGTATGAGTGTATTATATGGATATAAAGAGTAATATTAGTTTGCTTATTTAACTTAAAAGACTTTTAATACTAAATTATCTTTAGTTATTTTTGAAATAAAATTATTTATTAAAATATTGATATTAAGAGTATTTTATTTTAAGGTGTATATAATCTGTTCAATAAATTTATAAAAAGTACATCTAATTATTGATTTTATTGATGAAATATTAAATTTAATTCACATATATTTTATTATTTCTGTTTTATCTAAACTTCTTTTTCTTCTAATATTTTATAAATGCTCTTAACCATTTTTTTCCTCGCAAAAATAATTATTTAAATTTTTTCTAATTTATTGTTAACATTTTAATTTGCATAATGAATTTAAAGGCATTTTAATTTCCTCGCAAAAATTGCTCTTGTAATATTCTGAAATAATGGGGTGACTTTTCGACGCAAATTTCCTGAATGGTTTAGTAAAAATGACTTATCAGAATTACCAGATTTTAATTTTAATACTGTTATGATGAATACGGTAAGAAGTGCTGTAACAACCTCAAAGCGTGATTGCCTTGGCCTTGGTTGGCTATTGCTGAGGCATCAAATACAAATCTCCTTGTATTGAAATTGGCAAATTTGATATGGGAGGTAAACACAGCTGAGGAGCATACTTCTCTTCGGTACCTGTACGCATCGTTTTGAGGCAATAAAGATACAGCATCAAATTTAGGATGTATTACTTGTTTAATAGTAATATTATTACGAGCAGTGGCAGCTGCTCTCATGAGTGGACCTAGCAGATTATGTTTTGCTTGCTCCATTATTGTCACAAACGTATAGTTGTAGGATGGCAAAATTCTCCTTGGGTTTGGAGCCTCACGGGAACTCACCTTAAATGAACTAAATTGGAATGATGTAATAGGAAATGAATGGAGATTAATCTTCCGATTGTCAATAGGGTAGAGATTTTTTAGTATCCCTCACCCATTCCCTATATATATATATATATATATATATATAATATTTAACTAAAAAATTTATAATTCATAATTTTTTTATCCTATCGAATCAAGTTTATATTTTTAATATAATGATTACATATAAATAATATCATATCATAAACTAATAATATTTTTAGTTAGTATGCAGTATAAACGATTACGAAATAGGAAAATTAAATAGGGATGAAGAATTTATTTCTTGTATGGGAATTCTCCATTCTTATCCCATTGAATTTTATTAGGAAATAAGGTGGGGATAGAGAATTCTAAAATGAAGAGAATGGATTGCTCATCCCTACTTATTAAGATCGAAATTAAAACGGGATGGAAGCGAGGAAGGCCTCTCCACACCTATCTCGCTGCATTACCATCACTATATAGTTGATAGGTTTGATTTTGGCTCTAGTTTAAGTGCTTAAGTAGTGGTCTTTTATATCGGCAAATTATAACACATGAGAGTATAATTGCAAAAAAGAAAATTTTGATTGCTTGGTAATTACAATGAATTCTCTTGATTATTGAGAAACAATAATTTTATTAATAACTTACCTTTAATTTATGAGTTATAAATGTTTTAAATTGTATTTTATTGTTTTATTTAATTCTTAAACTAAATCTTACTACTATGTAAACGATAAATATGTTCATCTGAAATACACATTAAGAAAAGATATACACATGCTCATGTATTATCAAAAGTTTTATATATCAAAAGTTTTATATGACAGTAACTTCATCTTTATCTTCTAATGGTAAGGTGGCAAAATCTGGGTTCGGGCGGATTTTAAAAGGTCGGCCTGGATTCGTATAAATTTCATTAAAGCTTAACCCAGGTGTTATATAGTCTGCACTGGATTTTATATCTAGGCTTCCAAAATCTAGAACTAAAGGTTGGATTTGGGTCAAGTTCACAAAAACCATACTAGTATCCGAATCAATATATTAAAATTGGACCAAATTTCATGATTTTCGAGTCGTATCAAAATTTGACTTAACCGGGACCTAGATTTTAAAACCATGCACTTACTAATTGAGTAACCAAAATTGACTCAAACTCAACTAATACCATACTGGTCATTTAAGCTTAAAGTTTAGGTCTGACCCGAGATATGTATATTTAGAATCAAGTTAAATCTGATCCTAAAATCCATGCTTTGCCCCAACTAGGCTCGGACTTTTATGCGAAGCCCATTCAATGGTCAAATTAATTGAAAGAATTGGTTGTAGAGTTTTAGGTTGCATCTCGGAGCCATAGAAAAATCATATCTGCATGAGAGGAAGACCCTTTACAATGCTTATTACCATGTCTCGCTCACAATTTTCTCTACTTTATTCTTTTGATTTACTATTTACTTATTTTAATTATTTTTATTATATTCTTATATTTGTGATTATAATCTTGATATGGATATATTTAAAATGATCTTTAATTAGAAAACAAAAGCATTATGTGATAGATTAGTTTTTCTCATTATTCTACAAAGGTTTCTAAACATACATCATTGAGTAGAGGAATCATCCAAGGCCAAAGCCCAAAGGACTGCCAATTTTATTTATCACCAAAAAAGAAAAGAAAAGCCTATAAAACTGTAACTGCAATTTTTTTGTAGTAAATAAATAACTATCTTAAATGATTATATTACAATAAATGTGTTAGATTTCTCTTTTATAAAAGAATAAAGGGCCTGTGTTATCTTTGTCCAAATTTGTCCAAAAACAGTTTTCGGATAGAATTGTTAAGGTTGGTATAAAATTGAAAAACGAAAAAAACTTGTTTATATTTTAATTTTGTTAACAGTATCTAAATGGAATTCAAATACAATTTAAAAGATGTTTTAAATTTTAAAAGTCTTTGTTTATAATATATATGGTCTAAATTTTAAAATTTTAAAATATGTCATTTACAATATTTATTTACATTATCATTAACAAAATAATAGAATATATTATTATTTCTTCTACTCCTATTTTTTCTTTAGTTATCTTTTAGTTAGAAAATGTATTATGTTAATATTTTCATTTTATTAATACATTTTAATCAACATTTTTTTATTAATATTATGAGTTTTTAATCCAAAATAAATTATGTATAATTTGTTACTAATTAATTTATATAAAAAATTATATATGTATATATGATTACTTAGAAGTTTTGGAAAGAAGAAAACATTGATAAAGAGTCATGACTAATAGAAGAGACTCTAGTTATTAGTTTTGAGACATAATTATTTTATATGATTTTATTGAAGCTTTGTAGTACATAAGATTGAATTTTTATTAATGAATGAATAATAAATTACTGAATTTATTGACAACTTGCTCAATTAATATATATATATATATATATATGTGTGTGTGTGTGTGTGTGTGTTTGCACTTCATATAATCTTATCATAGTAAATTTAATTAAGTGAAAAAAATTATATAACATTTTGTATTAATATATTTACAATAATAATTTGAAGTAATTACATACTGGTTATTGCTAAAATTGATATAAAATTATTCCCAAAAATATATTCAACCAAAGATATTAGATATTATATCAAACATTTCTTTTTACTTTTTAAAATTTTAAGTAATTTTCAAATATTTTATGTAGTAGTTTGGGATTATTGTGGATTTTAAAATAATTTATTTTTACTGTACTTAAAAAACAATGATCATCTTTAAAGAAAATTAATTTAATGTTTGTTAAATTTTATATTCAAAAATGTTGTGAATTTCAAAATTACTTTATCAGTGTTTGGTAAATTTTACTATTAAAATATTGTTATGATGTAAATGGTTAAAATGGGCATATAATATTGAATATAAAATTTTGCACGGCGAGAAAATGGGTAAGAAATTAGTATATAATACCTACCAATATTGTCAAAAAAAATTTATAAGGTTAATTAGTTTAACTCATAATTTATTTTACATTAGTACAACCCACAAAAAAATTTTAAATAATTTCAATCTTAAGCATTGACTAAAAACCTAAACAAGAAATGTATTATAACACAAACTCATCATTGACATCTCTCAAGGTTCCACTGTAACCCTATGGTTTTGATCCTACCGTTGCCATCCTCATGGTTGATCTACAGTTGTACCACTAGCTGTCGAAAAATATAAGGCCTAATAATTTTTGTCAAAGAAAAAATAAATTGATGAAATATAATAACTTATGCAAGCCTCGTGGGGACATCAACCATTTACAGTACTAGTTTGCAAAATTTGGCGTGGTGAGAAATTGCCTGGAAATTAATACATTATGATCAATACTTAAGGATATTTTTTGGGAATTGAAAAGTGTAGCTTTAATATATTTATTTATTTTATATATGAAAGAATAGAATGGTCACCAAATAGGTCTAGTTTTTCTTCTTTCTACCTTTTTTTTTCTTTTTAATTTTTAGAAGATTTCAATTAAAAAGATTGCAGAGGTGGCAAATGAACCAGGCAGGCAGGGACCATTTCGGCCCAACACGATCATCGGGCCATGCTAGATCTAGGTGTTAAGCCCGTGACTTCATGTCATGTTAAATTGACCCAAGTGGGCCTAGTGAATTTGAATGGGGGAACTTTTGACTTTCAATCAGAAAGAAAATTTGTAATTATTGCACCTCAAATTCAAGACTAAGAGAATTTAAATAACAATTTTACCACTTGATCAACTTTACTTCCTTATCAAAATATTTAAATATAATTTACTTAATAAAAATGAATATTTAGTAAGCTTATTAAATATATTATTTTTGAATTATTATTATTGATATAAAATAATTGTATAATTTAACGATAAGGTGGTTGGTTGCAATTGTAACTTATAAAATATTCATAAATTAATTTGATGTAAAAATTAAATAAATTATTTTTATAATTTTTAAATTTATTTTTAAGAAATGTAATAAGTATATTTATAATCAAAATTATTTTATTAACATTTACAAATTCTAATTTTAAAATAAAATAATTTTTACTTGTAATAATAAATAATAATAATAATAATAATATACTTTAAAAAATTATTAAAGAAATGAATCTCTTAAAAATAGAATTATTTTGAAATGATTATTGATGATAAAATTAAAGTCAAATCATTTTAAATTTTTAATGATTATAAAGGTATTTTTAAATTATAGAAAATTTTATATTAGTAAAAAAATAAATTTTTTAATAGTATTTATTAAATGTATATTTTTAAAATATAATTTATTAAAAATTGAATATATCAATTAGAAAATGCATTTCTTGCAATAGTAGAGGCACGTTGCATTCCCTTCATGCACTTGGGTGCTTCACTCAAATAAACTTTAATATTTCCTATTTAGGATGATTATAAAGTTTGTATTATAATAAATATATTCTAGATATTTTTCATTCCATATATGGATTTGGCTTTTTTTTTTTTTTTTATTTTCGTTTACTTATTAATTTTGACTTGTCAGTGTTTATTAAGAAGAATGACGGATACCCTCTATGGTGAAATGCCCCAACATCTTTTAATAGTCATAATTCTATGTTAGCTCGACTAAAGTTGAAATTTCTTTTAGAAGTATTTTTTCCAGCCTTATTAATGAAACAAATGAGTTTCATGGAATAATTAATGTGCCTTACTAGAAACAATTTCTAATATATATATATATATATATATAAAATTAGAAAAATTCTACGAGAAATTTTCTTAGTCGAATTGTTTAGTTATGAAAATCACATTTAGGGATGGCAATTCAAGCGCATGTGTGATGATCAAATCATATAAAAAATGGGGTGTTCTTCTTCCATATCTTGCATTTTTCATTTATTTGCTTCCACCTTTATTATTGTAAGATTCTGGTTGAAAAACTTTGGCCAACAATCAAGTACAAATATGTTTACAATTTGTCTGAAAAATTAAACATATAATAAAATAATATTATTTTACAATTCATCACAATTAATTAAAAGATATATTATCTCTTTCCTTCTCTCTGAGGTATCGCATATTATTATCTAAATAGCCAAAATTGAAAAATAGACAAACACCTCCTCTGAACTTTTGACACCTTTAGTTAACTTAACCAAATAAAAGATGTTTTAATCATTTAATGAAAATTAAAAATTAAAATATAAGAAAATTGCAATTTAAATGAATAATTTTTTAAGTCAAATTTATAAAATAAAAAGGAAAATAACCCTAATTTTCTTAAAAAAATAAAATTATAAACTCTGCATTTATTTTTGAGAATTTGTTATTTAAGTTTTGTGGGTCTTATATGTCAAACGAAAGTTGTTGATGTTGTGAGGGGAGAAGAGGTGGTGATGGTGATGATGGGTACAATCGGAGGAGTGGTGGTAGATAACGTGTGAGAGAAACGGGTGGCTAGTGTAGAGGTAGTAGTGGCGATAGTGGATAAAATATGAGAGAAACAAGTCATAAGTATGAAGATAATGCTGGTGGTGGTGGTGGTGGTGGTGGTGGTTTATGGTTGAAGGAGTGGTGGGTAAGGTGTGAGAGAAAAGAGGGATAAACGTGGTGTTGGTGGATAAGGTGTGAGAGAAACAAGTAAAGATATAGAGATAGTGGTGGTGGTTGATATGGTTGGAAGAGTGGTGTGCGGTGGTGGTGGTTGAGGTGTGAGAGGGATGAATGATGGGCATAGAGAGAGTGGTGGTGGTGGGTACGACGGAGAAAGAAGGGTGGATATGGAGTTGGAGTGCTTGGGGTGATGGTGGGGAATTAATAATGTATTATGATGGAGAAGGAATGGGTATAAAGGATGTGGAGTTAAATTATTTTTTTACTTAATACTTATGTTAATATGTAATTTTGTGTTAAAAATTATTAACCTGTTTATAATAATTTGTATTATTGATGCATTAAGTTCCTTTATTTTTATTTTGATAATGAAAAGTAAAAAGATAAAAGTGAGGTATGAGGTACAGTGGTTTGATGTAAACATTATTGAAGTTATATTATTTTCGTATTATCATATTTTTATTCTAATTAATATAATTAATTGCTGTATTTTTATGCCAAATTTATACAATAGTCTAGGTAAAAGAATTAGGTTTATTTGGTAAATGATTTTATATAATTTTTTAAGTTTATTAATTAATAAAACTGTTTAATTTTTAAATAAAATTAATACTGTTATTTTAATTAGTTATTAAAAATTTTAAAAAATAATATTATCCATTATTAATCCAAGCTCTTTAGTATATTAATTTTTTAAATATAAAATGATAGTACTTTATATTGATAAATTATGGAAAGTTATAAAATAATGCAATCTATATTAGCCTAATTATTTTCATAGGTCTATTTTGTTTTTAGTTTTTTAAAAAAGAACAAAAATATTTTATTTTAAAAAAGTACTTTCATAATTTTTTTAAAATTATTTAATTTTTTAAAATTTAATCCCAAAAACTATTAATTGAAGTCCTTTTTGAGTTCTTGCAATAATAGAAATTGATATATCTTTGTGTAGGGCATGGCGATAACTCTATCTGGTCAAAAACATTTAGATTGAAATTTAAGGAACCGAAAAGAATTGAAATTTAGAGATACCCAATTCGTGATAGTAGCATTTATGTGAACTACACTGCAAAGCAGTAGGGACTGGCAATTAATAATTGTAGGCTAGCCGCTAGTGGAAATTGAATAACTACGTCTACAATTTTGATGCGTCTACAATTTTGATGCTGCATTACTGCATGGTGTGTTTATTGGGATATAGTGGTCCATTTTACCATCTCTAATTGTGCGTTTGTTGCAAGGTGAACTAAGGGCCCTCTCTATAATTTAATTAGCAATACCTAAAATACTGTAGTGCCTATGGTGGAAAACTAAAGATAAAATGCACAGAAAAAACCAATCAATAAATAATAAGAAAGTTCAAACTAATCGATAAATCCGTGCTCATCAGTCATAACATGTCATAAATAATAAGAATGCTTCTTGGAAAACTAAAGTCAAGTCTATGATCCCACAAACACTAAAAAACCAAAAATATCTGCACAGAGCCATGTAGCATAACATCAAGAGTTGAATACACTCTTTGTTGAAGAGCAATGCATTTAGATAAAATGCATTTAGGGTCCGTATGAACAGTACCGTACGAAGATTTTGAAGAGTAATTTATTATTCACGTAAATAGTATTTCTGGTTCCACATATTTCGCTCTATTATTATAACTCGATAGAAGTACAAGCAACTTATTGAGTTCTCATCAGCACATCGTGTGAATAGTATCGTACATGTATAAGAGTGATACAAAACATTAAGATTTACATGAAAAACCATTCTTTGTGAAGAGAAAAATCACGGAATAAATCCAATAATAATTCTTTATTACTTAAAAATAATGGTACAATATTGACTTAAATTTTATTTAAATAGAAAGTATAAGCTCTAAACAATAGAGATAGTAGTCAGAATAATCTCAACACTAATTATCTATTGATTACAAAAATATATTTTTTTGTCAAAATTTGAAACGTTGATTCACTCAAAACATATAATGTAAATTATTGGTTAGTTTCAATCAAACATCAGCCTATTATTATTACTCAAAAAAAAAAAAATTGGCTTATTATTAGTATTACACATATATCAAAAGAAAATAAGAATTATCATGATCACATAATACAAATTTACGTGAAAATTATTAATATCGAAGAAAAATTGTGAGTTCTCAGAAAGAAAAATCTATTATGTAATAAATTTGTATAATTACACAATTTTTTTCTTTCAAAACCCAAAATTTCAAATACAATCACTCATAAAATTATCCAAAGAAATATTTTCATACAAGTATTTTCACTCCAAGTATTATAATCATGAATTTAAAATAAAATAATTAAAACACCAAATATTTCTTTGAGATTCTCTGAAAATGGATTGCATTTACTTACTTTAAATAGGGAGGAGAGGGGCTTCCTATTTATAGGCGCCATCAAACCTATTTTCATCTTTTGCTGTGCACGCACCGAACTCCTCCAAAATTTATTGCACAACCATTTTTTCTTCAAATTTTATTGCACAGCTTTCTCTCTTTTTTCTTTTTTTCAAATTTATTTGTGAGTCCCACCACTAACTCAAATATAAATAGAACTCAGCAGCAACTCCCTCCTCTCACAATTCCACTTTCTATCATTTGAGGTTTCAAGTAACAATATTATCATTTAACAGGTTTGCCAATGTCAATTTTTTTTCCTTGGAAAAAAGAAATAAATAAATAAATGATACCCAATTTTCATAATTATTCATGAAACAAGTTCTTTCCTTAGAAAAAAAAAAAGGGAAATTTTGTTTTCAAATAATGAGAGAAATACCTGGAAGTTTTTTTGAAAGTAGTCGTATTACATTTACGTTATGATTTTATTGAATGATAATAATTTGATTGGTTCGGAGTGAGCAGAAAACTGAAGAATGTGGAGGCTTACGCTAGGAGGGGTAGAGGATGATCCATACTTGTTCAGCAAAAACAATTTTGTAGGAAGGAAAAGGTGGGTGTATGATCCTGAAGCAGGAAGTCCTGAAGAAAGAGCTGAGGTTGAAGAAGCTCGCCAGAATTTCTACAAAAATCGTTTTTTAAAGTCAGAGTTGGTGCTGATCTCCTATGGCGATTGCAGGTATACATAAAAAATTTTGAAGGCCAATAAAAGAAAAGAAAGAGAGGTCTTTGGAAAGAGTGAGTGATAAAAATTTGCTCTAAGATAAATGTTAAAGAGCGGTTTGGTAATATTTATAAAATGGTCTTTTGTAGAAACTCTAGATATGATGTTTTGAAAGATGTTTTTGGTAATATTTACTAAAAACAGTTTTCTAAAGTGCCAAAAAAAAAAAAATAAATAAATAACAGTATAATAAAAAATTAAATTTTCACCCGGCATAGTTAAAAACATATATATATATATATATATATATACACATACATACATACATACATTACGTTAAAAGACGTTTAGAAGGTTAAGTTTAATTTCTTTTGAAAAATATCATCATATATTGTGTTTTCTATTTGAATTTTTCTTGGAACCGCAGTTTCTAAGAGAGAAGAAATTCAAACAAACAATACCACCAGTGAAGGTTGGTGATGGAGAGGAGATAACATATGAAATGGCCACAAAAGTGTTGAAGAGATCGGAATACTTACTTTCAGCTTTGCAATCAAGCCATGGCCATTGGCCTGCTGATAATTCTGGCCCTTTGTTTTACCATACCCCTATGGTAATATTATATCATACTTCTCTCATAATTTTAATCTTTGTCATCATCATTCAAGCCTTAATCCAGGCTCTCTTTTTTTTTTTTTTTTTTTTTGTTGAAAAAAAAAAATTGTGCAGGTCATATGTCTATATATTACAGGAACTCTCAATATTGTATTTTCTGCTGAACATCGCAAGGAGATGTTGCGTTTCATATACTATCATCAGGTACAAACTTTTATGCAGATGTTAATTGATTAAACTGGTAAATCTATTAAAATAGCTCACCTTGGATTAGAGAGAGATTTGGATGTTTATTTTATAATATTTATTAAAAGGAAATACAAAATTTACTTTTGATGTTTCATGAGTAACTGCAGAATGAAGATGGTGGCTGGGGAATACACGTTGAGGGCAACAGCACAATGTTCGGTACAGTCTTTAACTATATTTGCATGCGTTTACTCGGAGAAGGACCCGACGGTGGCGAGAACCATGCTTGTACGAGAGCAAGAAAGTGGATTCTCGATCATGGTGGTGCAACGGGCATACCATCTTGGGGAAAGACTTGGCTTTCAGTATGACCACACTTCAGTATTATATCCAGAATTTAATTACTTTGGACTTACATCTATTATAAATAAATACTCAATTATATGTACTTTCTTCTCATTAATTGTTTTCTCTTTAGATTCTTGGTGTGTTTGAGTGGTCTGGATGCAACCCGATGCCCCCAGAATTTTGGGCTTTTCCTTCTTTTCTTCCCATCTGCCCAGGTTTCACCATCAATTCAAACTTAATTATTTTTAAAATTAATTCATTTTTGTTCTTAATTATCATTACCTGAGCATGCTTATATATCTAATTAAACTTTAATTTCTATATTTATTGCAGCAAAAATGTTTTGCTACTGTCGGCTAACTTACATGCCAATGTCATATTTGTACGGGAAACGATTTGTTGGTCCAATCACACCTCTCATTTTAGAATTGAGAGAAGAGCTCTATATTCGACCTTATAATAAGATTAATTGGATTAAAATACGACATGAAGTTACGAAGGTACTTTTAAGTTATTGATTTTGATATCTTGAATACGTGATATAAAATTAAGGCATTTTGATATATCTCATGTATACTTAACTTTGAAAACGAAATTGAAGAAAACAATGAGTTCTCACCTATTTTTCTTACACATACATTGAAGGAAATGTTAAAGAAAATGTTTGATATAAGATCAAAGGCATGGTATTATTAGTTAGTGCAGCTACATAGGAATCTATAGGGGCCCTAGCCTGGCAATCTCAGAATTAAAAAAAGAAAAATTAATTATTGATAATTTATTTACTTAACTCTTGTTTGGGTCTCTATACACTTTTATATTTATATTTTGAACGATCATAATTTTAATTCTAACTGCCCATCTATTGACTTCTATTTAACTTTAAAAGTAAAGTTAAAGGAATTATTTGGTAAATATAGCACTAATATTTAGTGGGACTTACCTAATTTTTAGTAATGTTTCACATTTAATATTTCTATTTTATAACAGTTGTGATTACGACCCTTTAATTTTAAATATTAGTCAAAGAAACTCTTATTTTTGTTTTTAGGATCAAGAAGTTATAAAATATAGTTGTTTATAAATGCAATAATTATGTAATCACCTTGTTATTGCAGGATGATCTCTACTTTCCCCATTCAAGAGTACAAAATTTACTATGGGATTCTCTTTACAATGTAGCAGAGCCTCTTTTAACTTTTTGGCCCTTTAAGAAATTGAGAGAGAGAACTCTCCAAATGAGTATGAACCACATTCATTATGAAGATGAAGCCAGTTGCTACTTAACTATTGGATGTGTTGAAAAGGTATATATATCAACCATCACTCTTGAAATAAATTTGACAAATAATTTCAAAAGAATTTGACAAATTTCATATGAACAAAAAATTTTATTTAGAAACATAATAAAAAGTAGGAAAAAGATTATGTCGAAGCATAAAATTTAGACCAAAAATTTGGACAGGCATACACTTTAATTATATTAATATAAAAATACTTAAGTAAATTGTTATTTGTTAAAAGATTACTAAGTTTAAATATTGTATTCAAGTTTTCTATTATTTGTTATCCTAATATTTTCTTAATCTTAATCATTTTTAAAAGGTTAAATATGTGTATCACATCATCTTATTTTTATTTAAATTTACTTGTTAAACTAATAAAAATAAAAACTTACGTATGTTAGTATTTTTAAAATTAGTGAAATTAAAATATATTTTTAACTAAATCTTAAGAATGTAGTAAGCATGTGAAGTAAATCGAGATGGAGCTATATATGAATAATAATTTCTAGACTATATAATTTTTTTTTGAGACTGATAAATACTATTTGATATGATAGCCATTGTGTATGCTTGCCTGCTGGGTTGAAGATCCCAATAGTGATTATTTTAAGAAGCACCTTTCTCAGATTAAAGAATACTTTTGGATGGGAGAAGATGGATTGAGAGTGCAGGTAAATAATTTACGTATATCAGTTCATATAGCAGTTGTAATATAATTAATTAATATGTAATTGTAAGTTTGAAAATGTACATTTTATTAAATTAATTGATGTTCTTATATATGTGTGCAGAGTTTCGGTAGTGAAACCTGGGATTGTTCCCTTGCCCTTCAAGCTCTGTTGGCTCTCAATATGACAGATGAACTTGGACCAGTTTTTATGAAAGCACATGACTTCTTAAAAAAATCACAGGTTTAATTATTTCTTCATCGTCATATTTTAATTTTCCAATTCAGATATATAGGCCAAAATATAATAATGTCGGTAATTATAAATCATTAAAAAAATAATTGTGCGATTAATTATCAATTATTATATTAAATTGTCAGGTGGCGAATAATCCACCAGGAGACTTTAAGAGCATGTTTCGACACATATCCAAAGGAACGTGGACTTTCTCTGTTCATGATCATGGATGGCAACTTTCTGATTGCACTGCAGAAGCCTTACTGGTAGCTAATCTAATTTTACTTATTTATTTCTAATTAATTCAATAAATGAAGAATTAATTGAATAGTGTTATATTAACCTTCTTGTTTAATTTTAGTTTTATAATGTTATTTATATGGTGTATAGTGCTGTCTACATTTCTCAATGATGCCACCAGAAATCGTGGGCGAGAAAATGGAACCTGAAAGGATATTTGATGCTGTTCATTTCCTACTTTCTCTGCAGGTATATTTTATGATATATATTAATATTATATACTAATAATTAATATTATTTGGACAAATTAAAAATATTTTAGGCTTTAGAAATAATTAAAATTGAAATTATGTATATATGTAGGGTGAAGATGGTGGGATATCAGGATGGGAGCCCCCAGGTGCACCAAAATGGTTGGAGGTAATTCTTATTAACTACTTGAAAACATCAAAAACATTTTATTATTATTATTATTATTATTATTATTATTATTGCAATAATTAATTAATTTATTTTGTCTTTTTCATTAATTTTGTTCAGATGCTCAATCCTATGGAATTTCTCGAGGAAATCGTCATTGAGCATCTGTAAGATTTGATTTCTACATTAATTAATTATCTGCTATTTTAATTATTTACTTTTAAGGTCTGATTTAAAAATATATACTTAATTATTTTATGTTAATTTAATCGGTAAATTTGGACAAAAATAAAAACAATATTTGGTATATTTAATTTTTGAAATAATTGTAATAATTAAGAGAGTATTATTTTTATCGCAGTTATGTTGAGTGCACTGCATCGGCATTGAAGGCTATGTGTTTGTTTAAGAAGTTATATCCAAATCATAGGAAAAAAGAGGTTAAGAACTTCATCAAAAATTGTGTTAGGTTTATTGAAGAATCTCAAATGCCTGACGGTTCTTGGTATGTTTCTTATAAACGTTTACATTTTTTAAAACTCAAATTCGTGTTACACATATGCATATATAAAATATATATATATCTATATAAACTATAACTTATTTATAATTAATATACTCCTTTTTTTTTTTTTTTTTTTTTTTTTTACTATTGCCAAAGACTTAATAATATTCGCCTCAAGCGTTTTTGAAACAGACATATACATCCTTGGATTATTTATATATACCTTTTTTTGTAGGTATGGAAACTGGGGAATATGCTTCATATACGGCACATGGTGGGCACTGTTAGGGCTGAGTGCTGCTGAGAAATCATACGATAACTGTTTGGCGATTCGCAAAGCTACCAATTTTTTCTACTCTCAATACAAAAACGGATGATGGTGGTTGGGGAGAGAGTTATCTTTCCTGCCCCAGAAAGGTAATTTAAAAAAGTATTGCAGTAATTACAAGAAAAAAAAAAAAAAAAGAAGAATAAATCATGAAAATTAATAATTTATATTTTTAATTAGTTGAGAAAGTAAACAATTTAAATATTTAAATTATTTAAATCTTACTTTTGACTGAATTAATTCAAGTGGTTGGTGAAATAATGCAGAAATATATACCTCTTGAAGGAAACCGATCAAATTTGGTTATAACTGCATGGGCTATGATGAGTTTAATTTATGCCGGCCAGGTAATTAATTATAAATATAATTATATTTAGCAGTTGGTCATATATATATTCACTGTAATGTCCTTTTATTTCCTAATTAATTTATTTTTTAATTTATATATATATATATATATAGATGGAAAGAGACGCGACACCTATTCATCGTGCAGCAAGACTGTTGATCAATTCACAACAGGAAAATGGTGACTTTCCCGAACAGGTATTTTTCTATTTACTGTATATTAATTATGAAATTAAATTAACTTTTTATTTAGATTCAAGTAGTATTCAAGGGCAGAGTTAGAGTTGTAATTTTTAAATAATTTATATGGTTTGATTATCTTGCTATTTCTTTCACAGGATATTACTGGAGTTTTCAAAGTGAACTGTATGCTACATTACCCAATGTATAAAAATGTTTTTCCAACATGGGCTCTGGGTGAATATCGTTCAAAGGTTCTGTTGCCTGGAAATACTTTCCACAACAATTTTAAGAAATGAATTAAAGCAAGTCATGATTTCCATATAATGTGTATATTTACTCCGGGGATATAACTGCACTTTTATATTTTCACCAAATAGGACATTGATTGCCTTTCTATTTGTATGAATAAGTTATGAATAAGTTCCTGTCTCCATTCAAATGAATTAGGTTTGTTATTATGCAATAACTTTCATTGATCTTTTAAAACATACTACAATCGAATTAAAAAAGTAAAATAAAAATAATACATAAATAATATTATTAATCATATAGACCATAGTTTTAATCTTAACCCTTTATATTTGATTGTGAAGAAACTTGCGAGCCCAAAAAAAATTAAAATAATTTTTCCGAAAAAAGGATTTACATCCTTAATATCTAAGTAATTAACAAATTGATATAATTTAATACATTTAAACATTTTAGTCCCATTGGTTGGAGAATAACATGTGATATCCAAGATAATAATACTCAATTTTTTATTATAAAATAACTATATAGATTATATTATATTTTTATCAAAATGATGTGATTTTGATAATAAAATTAACCATCATCATTTTGTTTATTGTATTTACTACTAAAATTTGACATGGTTGCAAATAATACAATTTCTACATTGAATTATGTTTAGTTGTACGAGTGTAATATATTGATGTAAAGAATAATATTAGTTTGTTTATTTAACTTAAAAGACTTTTAATAGTAAATTATCTTTAGTTATATCTATAATAAAATTATTTATTAAAATATTGATATTAAGAGTATATTTTAGAATGTATATAAACTGTTACATAAGATTAGCGTATGGTTATCGATTCTATTGATAAAATACTAAATTTAATTCACATATTATAATTTATTATTTTTGTTTTATCTAAACTTTTTCTTTTATTTTCTTTCTAATATTTTATAAATGTTCTTAACCCATTTTTTCTAGCAAAATAATTATTTAAATTTTTTCTTAACTTATTAAAAGATCTAACATTTTAATTTGGATAATGAATTTAAGGGTCTAAATCATGTCATATATTTTAGACAGGAATCTAATTAAAAAGATTCCAAATACAGTAGGAGAGTTGGTACTTTTGAGATATCTTAATTTATTTGGGAAAGAAATAGACAAGCATCCTGAGACATTGTGTGAGTTATATAATCTGCAAACTTATAGGCATTAAGCTTAAGAAATTACCTCAAGACATAGGAAAGTTACGTAATATGAGGTATCTAATAAATCATCTTACTTTTGAGCTGAATTATTTGCCCAAAGGAATTGAGAGATTAACTTAATTGCAGGAGGAGATAATGATGATAGTAAAGTATGTACCCTTGAATCTCCGAAAATCTTTAAACTAATTGGAGAATGTTAAATCTATAAGAGGACTGAGAAATGTGTGTAATGTATAAGGGATTGTATTCAGAGACTAACAATTCTTAGAGAGCAAGGAAAACCTCCATCGTCTGTGTTTAATATTCGAGAAAAGGATGAAGAAGGGGATAGGACTCAAAACAGATATTTGATTGCACAACAAAATTTTTTTATTCAATTATCAGGCAATTTTTTATTCAAATATTGGTGAGAAATTGCCCAGTACTTAATTTGTTAACAAGCCATGATAATAAACGAACCAAAAAACTGAAAAGCAAAACAACCAGAAGGGACTCGGATTATCCAACAGATCTAAGCAGAATTATCTTGTTCTAAGGAACTCGGATCCATGGAAGCAAATTCAAGAAGTTGTTTATCAAGTTCTAGCACAGCAATATCTTCCTCAGGCAAACACAACCATGCTTCGATACCATTCCCCAGTTTTGTATCCATGAGAACGACCAAATTATGATAATAAATCTGTCCTGCTAATCCGTAAACACTCGCCCAAGCAGGTTTCCCCCATCCAAAATCAATCTCATAAAAACCTAGATGACACCAACTAGTAAAAATTTATATTATCTCTTGCACTAGTACAAGTTTCACTTTCATATTTAACCGCCTCTACAAAATTACGGAACCCCTCATCATCTTATAGGCTATTAAGAAAATCTCCATTAACGTTTGTTTGTGCTTCCCTTAATTGACTTACTAAGCCATTCAGTTTTGTTTCTATGTCTTTGCATAGAGTAGCAGATGCCATCCAAACAAAATTGCCCTTTTAATATTCTGAAAATAATGGGATGACTTTTCGACGCAAATTTACTGCATGGTTTAGTAAAAATAACTTGTCAGAATTACCAGATTTTGATTTTAATGCTGTTATGATGGATTTGGTAAGGAGCGCTGTCACAACCTCGACGCGGGTTGGATTTTGCACGCTGGAGTTGATTGCCTTGACCTTGAGGTTGGCTATTGCTAAGGCATCAAATACAAATCTCCTTGTATTGAAATTAGCAAATTTGATATGGGAGGAAAGAAAAAAAAAAAAGATAGGGGATTGGAATGTATGGCCACAATATATGATTTTGTAGATAATACCTTACTTTCAAAACTAAAATAGGAAAGGTAAGACATGTGAGTCTTACCAGTCCAAGGTCTCAAACTTGCTTGTCAAAATAAAAATGAAGGAAAAAAAAATAATAAAAGAGAGGGACAATTCAACCATCCGCACAAGTACGTCGACTTCCAATTTTGAACTTACATCAACTAATTTCCAATAATAATAATGCAAACCATGTGGGGACATCAATTCAATTTCTTTGATAGTACCTCAAGTTTTAGCTTTAAATTAATACATCATGCTCATCAATATCATTTGGGAAAGTTTGTAGTTAATAATTACTCTAATTGATAAATTTTTTGCATAAATTTGGGATTGGTTTAGAATGTTGGTCTAAGAAAAAGTAATTATATTATTTTACTTTTTTTTACGTGAAAAGATATAATTGTCATTAAATAAGTCAACAGCGATCTTTCTTTCTTCCACTTTTTATTATTATTTTCAAGAAATCTCAATTACAAGGTTGTGCAAAAAAAAAATTTGTATAAAATAAAAATTAGAACACTTTATTCCCGAACTAATCTTAGAAAGGGATATTTACCCTCCCACTTGCCAAAAGGAGGACTGAATAGTTCTCATCAAAATAGAAATGAAGGAATACAAAACAAAACATGATTGACAATTCATACATAATCACTTGTATATCGAATTGCAATAATGCAAGCTGTGTGGGGACATAACTATTTATAATACCAGTTTAAAAAATTTGGTGCGTAGAGAAATTAGCAAGGAATTTATTACATAGTACCTACCAATATTATTTGGAAAAGTTTATAGGCGTTAATTCGTTTAATTGATACATTTTTTTTTAAATTATTACAACCAACAAAAATATTTGAATAATTTCAATTTTAAGCATTGATTAAGAATCTAAACACAAACTCATCATTGCCATCTCTCAATCCATTCTGATCTTATCGTTGCCATCTCTCACCATTCTATTGCCACATCACTAGGTGTTGAAAAATTTAAGGTTTAATAATTTCTCTTAAAAATAAAAACTGACGAGTAATTGCTCAGTTCAAATGGTAACAAAATAAAAGATATGTAATTATCTAAAATAAAAAATACCAAAATTCCACAAGAATCATTAAATTTGTTATCTACGTCCTACCTACTACATAGTAAAAACAGGACTCAAACCTTCTTGGTCAAAATAAAAAAAAAGGACTAAAAAGAGTGACAAATTTATGTATCATCACGTGCATTCCGTCTTCCAATTTTCTTTTCTTAAGAAATTTCAGTTGCTAGTAAGTCCTGCGCCAAAAAAAAAAAAAAAAAAAAATCCTACGAAATAAAGAAATTAATCATTAATTAAAAAAGAAAAAGTAGAAAAGTAGGAAAGAGAAGACTAAATTTCAAGCAAAAGTAATCTTCCTTGCTAGAGAATTATGGGTATAATTATAATATTATATAGTAAACATTGACTCAAGTCATTGCATAGTAAAAAAATGAAGTCAACCCATGTTTGTTTATATATGTTCAATTAAAAGCTCCAAAGACCTACCTGATTAAATTTATTATTTTCAAAAGAATATAATGCTTTTTCCTTGAGAGGTTTGTAATGAAAGATCGGCCTTTGATTATTTAAAAGGAAGAGAGTTAAATTAATTAAAAATTTTTGGTCAGAAAAAATTAACCAAGGGAAACAGAAAGTCCAAAGACTATATATATATATATATATATAAGTCTATCTTCTCTCCACTTTCTATTCTTTTCAGGGTTGAAAATGGACTTGCCGAAGAAACTCTTTTCTATTAAACATGTTATGAAAGAAAAAAAGATTAAATTTCAAAGCACATGGAAATTTTGAAAATTTTTCCATCAATATATATATAATTTGCAAGCTCCAAAGATTTATAAACAGCGTAGGTGTGGTCATTTATTGTTTTCAGAGGAATTAAATATTTTTTACATTAACACGTTGAACTTTTAAGTAATAATTTTGTAACCAACAAATAAATAATGGTATTAGATACATATATACATAATAGTTCATTAAACTGTGTATATGTATCTATATAGGGACACATACATACATATAACATATGCATGAAGTTGAATATCCAGTCTCCAACTATTCTAAGATGCGTGCGTATTACAATTTTACCTATTTCGTTTACATTGGGGCAAGATTAAAGAGGGTGTGAAAGGATTGAAGTTATTTAATATCCTGAGACAGAAAAGTTTATTTCATATATACTTTATTTATATGTGAAAGTGGACTTGTGGGAATAGAAAGATTAAGCAAAAGATAATCATTTTCCATTGGTTGAAAATTATTGATAATGTTATATAGGCAAGATTGACTCAAGTCAATCCTTAATATTAATTGATAATTAATTTCTTGGACAATTAATAGGTAGAGCAATACAAAACAAAATTCTTAATTTATTAAAGGTATCGCAATTAGCAAATTAATTTATTAAAGGTATCTTTGAATTAATATGTTAAATTGCGAACTATTAGATGATTATATTATATAAATGTTGGAGTATGAGACGTATATACCTAATTAATTCTTAACTTTCTTCAATTGTTTTAATTATGAATTTCTTCCTCATTAGTCGATGGAGGCATGCAATTCAACATTAATTGGGTGGGTGCAACAGCAATAATTTCAGATTATTAATTAGGCACTTGCCTTTGATACATATTAAATTGACGTGAAATGTTAATATAATAATCCTTAATTAGTTGGCCTTTTCTACATCAACTAATTTAGGGACTTATTATTATTATTTGGGTTTTAGTGTGTAGTCTAAAAAACTGAGCTGCATGTACCTTTCTTTAGAAAACAAATTAGGTGAAATAATAAAGCATTCTTCTATTGGCTTTTTCCTCCTTGCAGTATATATAAAGAATCAAAAGGGTGGCACCAATTTTCACAACACAAATTTAAGCTTCTTTCAACATTTTTGCAACATAAAGCACATCCAACAACTCTTTGAATTTCTCCTAATATCACCATCGTTGATGCGATCATTTCCCCCCTCTAGGAGCAGCTGATCTCAATGGCTGTTCAAGAGGCAAGTGAACGGGTGAGGCTAGTTACTGGTGTTGAAGATGAAGTGAAAAAGCTTATGAGCAATCTTCGACTCATTCAAGCTGCGCTAGCTGATGCAGAGCAAAGGCAAATGAAGGAAGAAACTGTCAGACTTTGGCTGCAGCAGCTCAAATACGCTTCCTAAGACATGGAAGATATATTGGATGAGTGGAACACAGCAACGTTGAAATTGCAAATTGAGGGAGTTGATCATGATGAGAGTGCTTTTGTTCCTAAGAAGGTATGTTCCTTCTTTCCAGCACCTTGCTTTGGTTTCAAACAAATCTTTCTGCGTCGTGACATTGCTCTGAAGGTTAAAGAAATCAATCAAAATCTTGATGAAATTACCAAACAGAAAGAAATGTTTAATTTTAATGTGAACCTGAGTAACAGTAATGAGAAACCAAAGCGAATAGCAGCTACTTCCTTAATTGACGAGTCTCATATAAGTGGTCAACTCGTGGAGAAGAATACCCTAATAAGTAAGCTGGTTTGTGAGAGTAGCAGCAGTGAGCACAAAGGCCTCCATGTCATATCACTTCTAGGTATGGGTGGCATTAGCAAAACAACTCTCGCTCAAGTTGCATATAATAGTGATGAGGTAAAAAGAAGTTTCGATGAAAGAATATGGGTGTGTGTGTCAGACACTTTTGATGAGATCAGATTTGCTAGGGCAATTGTTGAAGCTTTAGAACATAAACCTTGCAAATTAGTTGAATTCCAATCTCTTATGACCCATATTCAAAATTTATTGAGGGTAAGAATTTCTTTCTTGTCTTAGATGATGTATGGAATGAAGATTACAATAGATGAGAAGCATTCTATTGTTGTTTAAAGAATGCTCACTATAATGGTAAAATTTTGATTACTACACGTAAGGAGAAAGTTACTTGTATGTTGAAATCAGCAGACATTATTTCTATTAAGCAATTAGCTGAAGAGGAATGTTCGTTATTGTTTAGGCAGATAGCATTTTCTAGGAGGTCCAATGAACAATGTGAGAAATTAGAAGAAGTTTGTTGCAAAATTGTAAGCAAGTGCAAAGACTTACCTCTTGGTGCTAAGACGATTTGGTCTTTATTGCGCTTTAAAAAAACTAAAGAAGAATGGCAAGGAATCTTAGATAGTGATACGTGGAAGATAGAAGAGATTAATAAAGATCTTTTGGCTCCTTTGTTATTATGATTTGCCCTCTGTAGTGAAGATACTTTTCTTATATTGTGCTATTTTTTCAAAAGACTACTGGTTAGGAGAAGATGAATTGATTAGATTATGGATGGCCCTAGGTTACCTTAATTTAGAAAAAGGGGTGGAAATTGAGGTATTGGGTGAAGAATATTTCCTTATCTTAGCAACATGCTCTTTTTTCTGAAGAGTTTGAGAAAGATTCCGATGATAATATCCTAAATTGTAGGATGCATGACATGATATGACTTTGCCCAATTTATGCACAAGAAAGAATGTTTCACAATAGAAATTAATAGTCGTGATGATCCATTAGTTAATTCTTTTGAGAAGAAGACTTGTTTGCATGCTAAGTTAATAGTTCGTGAAACGAATTTATTTCCTATCTCCATTCATAAGGCCAAAAGATTGCGTAGCCTTTTAATTAATTTTGGAAGGGAAGAGAATCCATCATTTATTAATGTCCTAACTAAGGCATTTGATGAATTTACAAGTCTAAGGGCATTAGTTATAACATCCGCAATGTATGGAGAATGTGGGGTATTTATGATTGAGATTCCAACAGAGATAGGAAAATTAATACGTTTGAGATATCTTAATTTATCAAGTCAATTGATTGAGGAATTGAGGTAATATGTGAATTGTATAATCTAAAAATATTAGATGTTAGTTTTTGTAGAAATCTTAAAGAATTACCTCAAGGGATTGCAAAGTTAATAAACCTGACACATTTTCTAAATATTGCTACTAAGTTGACGTACATACCAATTGGAATTACGAGATTAACCAGTTTCCGGATATTAAAAAGCTTTGTCGTGGGTGTAACCGTGTAAGTGTTAATGGTAAGTGTTAATGGTAGGCAAGTATGTAGGTTTGAAACTTTAAAATACCTCAAGCTTCTTGAAGAATGTGGTATATATAGGCTAGGTCATGTGTCAGATGTGGGCGAAGCTAAGAGATTAGAACTTCATAAAAACTTCAAATGTCTTGCATCTTTGTTTTGAGGAAATGGATGAACACAGGTGGAGGAGGACAAAAGATGACGAATAACTTCTTGAAGCCTTACAACCACCTCCAAATTTAAAGAAATTAGAAATATCTGATTACAAAGGCAACACTGTTTGGCCCAGTTGGATGATATCATTAAACAATCTAAGAGATTTAGCTCTCAAAAGATGCAAATATTGTGCACATCTGCCTCCTTTGGGAAAATTGCCATCCCTTGAAAGAGTTGAAATAAAGTGGATGCTTCGTTTGAAGAGAGTGGGTAATGAAATTTTGGGAATTGAAAACGCTCACAGCTCATCTTCCTCTTCATCTTTTTCTGTTATTGCCTTTCCTAAATTAAAATGGTTCAGAATTTCCTGGATAGCAAGTTTGGAAAAGTGGGATTTCGAGATTTCTGGAAATGTAGAAATCATGCCACTTCTTCATCACTTGGATATTACTACTTACAGTCAACTAAAGGCAGTGCTCGACAACATTCTTGAAATTAAGGACAACACCAGGGACGATTTTCGGTTGTAAGATTCTGAAAGAACGTTACAGAAAGAAAACAGGACAAGACTGGGCTACGATATCTCACATTCCCGAAATAATAATTTGGTAAAAAGATGTGCGAGAAGGCCTTTGTCGAATCCTCAAATGGCCCTCAGGTAATTTAGTTCGTTCTGCGTCTCCATTTTGGTTAGTAGTTATTTGTAATCAAATTAAGGAGTAGAAAATATTAATAATCAAATTATATGCATGTTAATGTCTCTTCCTTTCTATTTAGCAAACTAGCAATTTGTGTAATCATTTTACTATTTTTGCAGGAATAAGCAGAAATATTTTCAACAATAAGTCTTCACAAACCTTCATTGCTTGTCTTAAATCATTCACGGCGTTGTTAATATGCAAACTATGTAATTTATAGCAACTATATTATATATGTCTTTAGTGCATTTTTTTTTTTTTTTTTTTGTGGTCTATTATTTAAAAGGTCAAATGATCTCAATCTTCGCCCTATCAACCTCGATCTCCTTTGCTGATATGTGATGATCAAGTGCAATACCTTCTTGAGCCATGAAGTGGCATTTTTCCAAATTCAAGACAATATTATTTTCTTTACAACGTTGTAGCACCAAAGCCAAATTATGCAAGCAATTATCAAAGGACGACTCAAAAACAGAGAAATCGTCCATGGAAACTTCTATGAACTTCTCCAACATGTCACAAAAGATAGCCATCATCCAATGTTTGAAGGTAGTCGGGGCAGTAAACAACCCAAATGGCATTTTTCAAAAGGCAAAACTGCCATAAGAGCATATAAATGTAGTCTTCTTTTGGTCTTTTAGTGCAATTAGGATTTGGTTGTATCTGGAGTAGCCATCAAGGAAACAATAGTGAGAGTGGCCAGTGAGTCTTTCAAGCATTTAGTCACTGAATGGTAGTAGAAAATGATCCTTACGAGTAGCCTCATTCAACTTTCAATAGTCCACACAGACCCTCTATTCGGTCACTGTCCCTGTTGGAATGAGATAATTGTTATTGTTCTGTACCACCATCATTCCTCCCTTTTTTGGCATAACTTACAATGGATTAACCCATTGGTTGTTAGAAATTGGATAAATCATGCTTACATCCAATAGCTTCAACACATCCACTCTCACAACTTTCTTCATATTTGGGTTAAAACGGCGTTGATGCTGAACTATTACCTTGAAATGTTCTTCCATTAGGATTTTGTGCATACAAATCGACAGGTTAATATCCTTGATGTCAGGAATAAACCAACTTATTGATGCCTTACGATTCTTTAACACCCGTAGTAACTTTTCCTCCTCCAAATCACTCAATGACGCTAAAATGATGACAAGAAATGATGAATTTAGGCCCAAATAAGCATATAGGAGATGAGCTAGTAATGGTTTAATTTCAAGCTAGCTAAGGAGGATTTGAATTTGTTGACAAGAATGGAATTAGATCTCACTAGTTCTTCAAATTTAGGCTTCCCATGATAAAATGGTGGTGCAGCTTTCAAATATCGTGCACATTCAGCAATTCTATCATTTTTCACATTAGTAGATTTGGCATTGACGATGCAAGATTCTAGAGGTTCCTTCAAATGCTTTTTCTTGAAGGTTTCTTCCACCAACTTATCAATAATCTCAATTTAAAGACAACAATCGATCTTAGAAGCATACTTGATAGCTTTAAATACATTGAACTCCAATTGTTCATCTTGAAGCTTCAAAATCAACTTTCCTTGCTGAACATCAATAAGTGTTTTTCCAGTGGCTAAGAAAGGCCTTCCCAAAATGAGTAGTAGTTCCCTATCTTCTTCTATGTCTAACACAATGAAGTCAACTGAAAATATGAATTTATCGACCTTAACCAGTATATCCTCCACAATTCCTCTTGGATACTTGATTGACCTATTCGCCAATTGAAGTGAAACGATTGTAACTTTAGCTTCATCAAGACTTAATTTCCTAAAAACAGGAAAATACATTATATTAATACTTGTACCCAATCACATAAAGCTTTCTCTAAATAACCAATGGTGCAAGGTATGGTGAAACTCCCTAGATCCTTCAATTCTAAATGCAATTTGTTTTACGAGATTGCACTATATTCTTCAGTTAACATCACAATCTCATTCTCTGCTAATTTCCTTTTATTAGATAATATCTTCTTTAGCATAGCTCAGCAATTGCTCTGGTGCATCTGCACAACGAATATTAATGTCAAACTTTTTGAAAACATTGAGAAATTTAGAAAATTACTTACCTAGCTTGTTCTTTCGAAGACGTTGAGGAAATGGAATTGGTGGCAAATATGGTAGAGATGACACAACTTTCTTTGGAGAAGCCGATGCTTCTAGTTATGGCTTTGAAGGATCTGTCTCCTTAGAGGAGTGTGTCGGGCTTCCATTTGCTCTTTGTCAATTTCATCCTTTATTTTGCTTGGTTCCTCCGTTTGTGCTTTTAACTTACCTTGTGGTTCTTCAAGTTGCTCCTCACTTCTAAGTGTAATGGCTTTTACTTGCTCTTTGGGATTTGTTTTGGTGTTACTTGGTAATTAGCCTTGTTGTTTTTCCATTAACATGTCAGTTAAGTAATGATTGCAGTAATGTTATCCACTTCATGAAGTCCTAAGGCTTTCTTAGCTATTAAACTTTTGATGGGCAATTGATAAGCATTGGCGGCCAAAAATTTTTGTGCCAAGTCATCTCAAATAGTGATAATACCTAGCATAAGTAAAATCAACCAGCTCTTCGCCTTATCCTTTAGTGAAAATGGAAATAACCTCAACCTCAAGCATCATCTGAGAAACAGTTATGTTTGTAGCTGTCACAAATCTTTAGAAAGTTTGCAATGTGAGCATTAGGATCCTTATTTGGCAACCTACTGAATTGAACTGAGGTCTAAATCATCTGAATAATGGGTGGCTTGATTTCAAAGTTGTTTACTTAAATAGGTAGTCTTATAATGTTGGTCGAAGGTACATTAACTATTGAAATAGCATATTTTCTCAAAGCCTACTGTTCTTCAGCCCTAACATTATCCCCAAGATTTGTTTCCATACTGCTAGTTTGTGGTTGTCTTGATACTTCTCTCTTTTGCTTTCTATTTCTTCGACAAGTTCTCTTAATCTCATAATCAAAAGGCACTAAGGCATTGCTTCCAGCTTTTCTCATACACCAGCAAAAACACCTATAGTAAAAACCAAAAATAAACTTCAAATTAAATTTAAGATCAATCCAAATTGATATTAAAAGAACTTAATACTCCCCCATAATGACACCAAAAAATTGTTGTGTGATTACCAACACAAGTATATGTTGTCGCAAACAACTAATATAAGTAAGTAGAGTAGCATTCCCACGAGGAGTATTAATCTATTAAGTACTAAAGATGATCTTTCCTAAATTTATTTGAAGAGTTGATTATGATATGATAAGAAATTAGAAGAAATTAAAATAAATTACAAACTAACAAACAAAACAAAAGGGAATTTCCAATGAGCATAACATTTAGGGCTAATGATTTAACTCAATTTACTCACACCTAGTCCTTCAATTTTCATTTTTTAGATCAATACTGATGTTACTAGTATGACTACTCTATCCTATTCGATAGTCTCTCTCGAGATCAATCGAATCTATTTCATGTTTACATGCTTACTATATCTCTATATAAATACTAATAAATGAAAATGCATTATGAACGATAGTAATCACTAAACTACTACATAAATTATACTAATACATCTCTATTTAATATGCTATTTGTGATGTTTGTCACACGCTATAAACACGATAAATATTTCTCAATATTCATTGGTCCATAAATCAATTAATTGATGGCCAGTTAATTGATAGCATTATGTTCAAGACATACACAATATAGGAGTATTAATCAAGAATAATACAATATCAGAACAAAGATTTTTCAAAAGATTAAACTATTGCCCTAGGTATTAAATTTAGTAAACCATGAAAAAGAGTTAAAAACCAAACATCATGAATTTAACCACTACATATTTCAATATTCACAAGTAGCTAAATTCAATACAATAAAATAAGTTGAGTGAAGAGAGAAAAACTATGCTTGGAGAGCTTTTCTTCAGGAGCTCCTTCTTGTTTGCTACACAAACCATTCTCTTTCTCTAGATTTCTCTCTATCTCTCTTCTTTTCTTGTCTTCCAAATTATTCCCTTTCCAAAAGTGGCTTCCATCTCCCCTAAACCCCTAAAATATATAACCTTAACTCCATCCAAGCCAAACCATTCAAAAATCATCCAAAGGCTCAAATTTAGCCCAAAAAGACGTTCAAAACAAGTCCAGCGAGTGTAGGAGCTCCAAAATGGCGTGGCAGCACAAAGGAAACAGTAGGGGTGGCGCAGCTGCGCTAGTAGGTGGTGCAGCCGCACCACTTGTTTTGCCTAAGGGTAGAACAGTGGCACTCCTCAACTTTAAAATTTTGGCATTTTGGTCACTAAAAGCTTTGCACTTTGGCCAGCAAATATCTTACATTTTGGCCTCTTCTTTTCTTCATTTTTGAGCCAAAATTGTCTTAGATGGCCAAATTCTCTCATTTTCTACACAATGCAACTCAAACACGTCAAATACCAATGAAGTTTGAGAATTAAACAAATAACTCAAGTTTAAAAATAAATGATAAACACATATTTTACGCACTTATTAAGGTGATAGACGCTGGATTTGCAGGCAGGACATACATTGTCGTTAAAATGGAGGGAGTGGTAAATTTTACGTAAAGCAAGTTTCAACAAGCATAGTGATGCTATTAAGAAGCTACAAGTTGCCCAAAGGGATAAACTTGTTTCATTAATACATTTTTGTTTCATTTTATTTCTTGAAGCTTGTTAGCTATATTGTGGTTGAAAAAATAGATTTTGTTACGTAGGTTTTTCTTTTGCAATCTTTCAACAGTATGTTTTCACTTTTCCAGAATTAATTTGATGCTCGAGATCTCTTTGTCTGAATTGTTCTCCTTCTGACATGCCAGGTACCTTTCAAATATTTTATTTTAGGTTGAGTTCGGGGGCCCTTTTTGTTGTGACAGCCTGCTTCAAAGATAGATGAATTGGCTGCCGATAGGATAACTCCATCTGTTGTTCGGCTACAAGGTTTGATCGCTGAAGGTGTTAAGGTTGGTAACATATATATACGCACACAAAAATATATATGACCTGGAATAATCTTAGCAACCATATGTAGTGTTTGTATTCTGCTGCTTATTTGGTGGTATATGCATTCAATTTATATAGCAGAGTGCATCGACAAAACCTCTAAAGTTCTAGAGGCTGAACTTAAACTTAATTAAGTGGCCTTGAATCAAGAAGTTTTTTGTTTCTCTTAAGCGTTACCTCGATTAAAAGTCCAACCATTGCCCCTGGATTTGGAGAATCAAAAGCCAGTATGTAATTATATTGTCGTCAGGAGGTTAGTCTAATATTTTCTAATAGTGATTTTCACCTTGTCTGCTTCTTGTTCTTCTGTACTATTTCTTATCACATAGAAAGGAAAAAAATATATGTGTGTTAGCTTTACTTCATGCGTTCAGGAACTGTAATAAGGGATAAGGTTGGATTATTACTCAGAAGCAAAATTGGGTCCTATTGGATAGTGAGGTTATTGAATGAAAGAAAAAGTCCTACTCGTGTGGTAACTAGTACAGGTTATTTTTACTTGGCACTCTATTCATTAATTTTCTTTTACTTTGTGTTAGAAAGAACGGAATGTTCATATTGGTGCTTCCTTTTCATTAACCACTTTTCTAGTCAATCTATCACGGAGTGGGAAGCAGAGGAGGACTATGAAAACAAGAAGCATAATGGAAGGGTTGCAGAACTTTCAAGTTGGTGTACGTATGTTACTGTTATTCAGATAATTCTCTACTAATTAATGAAGTTTCATTTCCATCTCTTATTCCACAAATATTGGGGTTGTATATCTAGGTGAGAGCAGTAACAGAAATATAGCTTAAGGAAAAGAATTGTTGTAGTGTTGTAACGAGCTCAGAGAAGCATTAAATATTGCTGCAACGAAAGCCCCTGGATTTAAGACTGCAATTGCCTTTACCTTGTCCAAATTGTGATCTCATGCAGCTAGTCTAATATTTTCTTATTGCAATTTTGAAATCTTTTCCTTCTTGTTTTTGCTGCAAAGTTTTATGTACTGTTTCTTATCAGTTGACAAAGCTGAGAAAGGGGTCTGGATAAGCTGCCTAAGTACTGCTCGCCGAGGGAAGGACAATCATTGTAGGTGATGGCGACACACAAGATATAGTAAATAAAAGAGTTGCACACCAGATATGTTGTTTGCGTTTTGCTACTTATTTGGTGGTTTCAACAGGTGAAGATAACATTCAAATTATATAGCAGGTGCATCGACAAAACCTCTAAAGCTCTGGAGGCTGAAGTTAAGTGGCGTTGAATCAAGATGCTTTCTGTTTCTCTTAGGCATTACGTCAGTTAAAAGTCTAACCATTTCCCCTGGATTTGAAGAGCACGAAAGCCAGTAGCTTAATGATACTGCCATCCTGAGTGGAGGTCAGTTTAATATTTTCTAACAGTAATTTTCAACTCGTTTGCCTCTTCTTCCTGTGTTCTATTGCTTATTACTCCATGCATTCAGGAACTAGGACAAGGGATGAGGTTGGATTGTCGCTGAGAAACAGAATAGGGAGCTATTGCATACTGAAGCTGTTGAATGAAAGAAAAAGTCCGAATCACGTGATGACTGGTACAGGTGAGCTTTACTTAGCTCTCTATTCATCAATTTTTCTTGTGTTAGAAAGAAGGTAATGTTCATGTTGGCACTGTCTTTTCATTAACCGCTCTGCTAATCAATCTATCGTGGAGCAAGAAGCAGAGGAGGACTATGAAGACGAAAAGCATAATGAAAGGATTGCGAAACTTTGAGTATTGTATGGTACTATGATTCAGATAATTCTTTATCTAAGTCTCATTACATCTCATATTCCACCGATATTTGGGTTATATATGTAGGTGAGATCAGTAACAGAAATATGTCTTAAGGAAAAGAATTGATGTTATAAACAAGCTCATAAAGATTACTGCAAAAAAGGCCTCAGGATTTTCAGAGCGCAGATACCTATACCGTGGCCAAATTATCATCCTGAATGCAGGTTGTCTAATTTTTCTAATAGTAATTTTGAACTCTTCTGATTCTTATTTCTACTGCTAAAGTTTAATATACTGTTTCTTATCAGTTGACAACGCTGAGAAAGGTCTGGATACGCTGCTTATATAAGTACTGCTCATCGAGGAAAATACAAGTATTGTAGGTGACGACGGCGACAAGATACAGTAAATAAACAGAGTTGTACTGATCTTGAGGTGCTTTAGTTGAAATATTTATTTCCAATACCTTCATCATTTTTCTTGCTACTCTCTGGTAATTATCCATGTATAATCATGGAGGCAGCAGGCAGGTCTATGGAAAAGAGAACTTTATTTAGGAGGCATGATACTGATAGTTTTATTGCTATGTTGAGCTGAAGAATTACTTCTGGGCTAATGTACTGAAGGGGTACAAATTCAAGTATTCTGTTTCCTGCTCTTCTTTAATGATTTTACCTATTATTCTTATCAGATAGGGAAAAGCAGGATATATATTTTTATTTGTGCATACAGGAACTTTAGTAAGGGATAAGGTTAGATTATCACTGAGAAGGAGATCTGAGGACAAGCCGCCAAAGTAGTGCTATCCGAGGAAATGACAAGCATTGAAGGTGATGGAAGTGCACAGGATGCAGTAAATAAGAGAGCTGAACAGGCACAACTGTTGCCGGTTTTAACAGAAAGATTGCTAGCTTTTAGGTGGTGTTGGTGTGATTCAGGTATAATTCTTTGCTTGATTTTCTTCTAGCAGTACAGTTTCTTGATGATTTATGTCATTTATGGGAATTGATTTTTATCTTACTCAAAATACTGATATCCGTGTAGGTGTAGCATATCCAGGGAGAAGCACAAAAAGAAATAGAAGTCAAGAAAAAAATTGGATAGGGTAAAAAGGGAGAAGCTCTAAATACAGTAAAGGTATTAATACTACTGTCTGTGGTTAGTTTACTTCCACATCTTCTGTCTTCAAATTTGAAGAATTGCTGCATTGATAGTCTAAAATCTTTTCCAGGTAGCAGTGGAGCAAAGAATTTATAAAATCGTTTGTTTTGGCTTTCAGCAAAAGTTGTTTCCATCAAAGACACTCAGGACAGTGATGAGCAAAAGGGCCAGTATAAATTCATCATGGCCAAGTCTCTATCAATCGTTCATCTCTCAATCCAAAATCATTCTCAATTTGAGCGTGACATATTACTTAAAGCCAAAGCACTGAAGGAGTTACAGTTGAAGTACCAATTGGAAAAGAAGAATATGCTGACGAAACAACGCCTGGTTTTGCCCGATGAATTGGGAAATCTAATCAGAAGAAAGGAGTGGCAATTATTGTATATATATGTGATGTGTCTTTTTAATTATTTGAGTAGATATTTTAAGGTATATATTGGGTTTACAGATATCTTCTCCACAGGATTTTCTAGGAACACTTCATATTATATCGATTCTCAATGCAATTGATATTTTAAACCAACTTTTTCTTGCTTTTCATATTTTTTACATATATTTTCCCTTATATGTAGTTGGTATAATGAAAAAAAGACTTGTAAATTTTTAAAGTTTAGTCTATTGGACTAATCAGTCTTAATAGTTTAAAAAATACTCATTAAATCTTAATCTACTAAAATATAATAATTATACCTTGTTTAATTGTAGTTAACTAAGAAAATTATTTTTAAACTCTCAACTAAAAGTAAATATAATAATAATAAATTATTTTGTAATCTATTGATAATTAAATATTTGTTAATATATTATAACTAAAATATAAATTTATTTATTTTACAATATATTAACAATTCAACATTAATTAATATTAAAAACAAATAAATTTAATCATAGATAAATATTAGTTTATAATAAAATATATATTTATACAATACTTATGATTTTATTATAAATTGATAATACAAAATAAAAGGAACATACAACCGAGTAAATTGTTCATCAAGCAAATTTTTAAATTCTCAGTTAAATATTTTCCAATATTCTAGCAGTTGCTGAATTCTGAAATGACTGCAACTACCACAAGCCTCAGTTAATTTTTTCTTCTACCTGCTTTCGAATCAAATTCTACATTAAATTTATTTATTTCATGATAATTATTAATGAAATTGATCAAGTAATTTCCTTAGATTTGCCAAAAACAAAGTCTATTTCATACTTTATTTATATGTGACAGTACAGAATAGTCATTAAATAGATAAAACCGGCAATCGATTAAGTCAATGCTTAATATATTAAATTTAACAGTACTTGTCTTATGAATCTAATTTGCAAGCAAAGAAATTTCTTGGATGATCCCCGGAGAAATTGGAAATTGCAAAACCTTGAAGATTAAATTGGAAATTGGAAGTTTTTAATATATTAAATTTAGAACTACTTGATGATCACTATATATATGTATATGTTGCAGTATGACACGCACCTAATTCTCAACTTTATACATTTGTTTTAATTGTGAAGTTTTTCCTCATTTGTCGATGCAGGAAATATATCATTGTATGAAACATGCAATCCAACTAGATTATTTTCATATTAAATTGACAAAAAATATTAATATCGTTAATTAAGTGGCCTTCTGTAATCAACTAATTTATAAACATACTTTAGTTATTTTTTGGTTTAGTGTGTAGTGTAAAAACCAATGCCGATCCATGTGTCTTTCTTTAGAAAACAGATTACGTGAAATATTAAAATATTCTTCAATTGGCCTTTTTGTTCCTTGCAGTATAAAGAATCGAAAGGATAGCAGAAATTTTTGCAACATAAAGCACTTTAGACTCAATAACTCTTTCAATTTCTCCTCATTCACCATGGTTGATGCAATCATTTCCCATCTCGTGCAGCAGCTGATTTCAACGGCTGTACGAGAGGCAAAAGAATATGTGAGGCTAGTTAATGGCGTCGAAGCTGAAGTGAAAAAGCTCACCAGTAATCTTCGAGCCATTCAAGCTGTGCTGGTTGATGCAGAACAAAGGCAACTGAAGGAAGGAACTGTCAGACTTTGGCTGCAGCAACTCAAATACGCTTCCTACGACATTGAAGATGTGTTGGATGAGTGGAACACTGCTAGGATGAAATTGAGAATCGAGGGATTTTATGATGACGAGAATGCCCTTGTTCCTAAGAAGGTATGTTTCTTCTTGCCACCCCCTTGCTTTGGTTTCAAGCCAGTCTTTTTACGCAATGACATTGCTCTCAAGATTAAACAAATCAATCAAAATCTTGATGATATTTCCAAACAGAAAGACATGTTTAATTTTCATCTGAATGTGAGTAATAGTAATGAGAAATTGGAGCGAATAACAACTACCTCAGTAATTGATGAGTCTGAAATCAATGGTAGAGATGATGAGAAGAATACTCTGATAAGTAAGTTGCTTTGCAAGTGTGGTAGTGAGCAAAAAAACCTCACATCATATCACTTGTAGGTATGGGTGGCATTGGCAAAACAACTATTGCTCAACTTGCTTATAACAGTAATCAGTAAAAAGAAGTTTTGATGAAAGAATATGGGTATGTGTGTCACAAACCTTTGATGAGATGAGAATAGCTAGAGCCATTATTGAAGGTGTAGAAAAAATCCATTGTGAATTAGTTGAATTCCAATCTCTTATCACCTATATTGAAAGAATGATTGAGGGCAAACAATTTCTTCTTGTCTTAGATGACGTGTGGAGTGAAGATTATAGTAAATGGGAACCATTCCCCTATTGTCTAAAGAGTGGTCACTATAGTAGCAAAATTTTGGTTACTACACGTAAGGAGACGGTTGCACATATTATAAAATCAACTGACATAATCTCCATTAAGCAATTAGCTGCAAAGGAATGTTGGTTATTGTTTAAACGGATTGTATTTTCTAGTAAGTCTAAAGAGGAATGCGAGAGATTAGAAGAAGTTGGTCGCAAAATTGTAAACAAGCGTAAAGGCTTACCTCTTGCTATTAAAACAATTGGGAGTTTATTGCACTTTAGAAGAACTAAAGAGGAGTGGCAAAGAATCTTATACAGTGATATGTGGAAGCTAAAAGAGATTAATAAAGGTCTTTTGGCTCCTTTGTTATTAAGTTATAATGATTTGCCCTCAGTAGTAAAAACATGTTTCTTGTATTGTGCTGTTTTTTCGAAAGAATACAATATAGCAAAAGACGATTTGATCAAACTATGGATGGCTCAAGGTTACCTTAGAGTAGAACAAGAGGAAGAGATGGAATTATTGGGTGAAGAATGTTTTAATATTTTAGCCACACGCTCTTTCTTTCAAGAGTTTCAAGAAGATGTGGATGGTAATATCATGAGATGCAAGATGCACGATATAGTACATGACTTTGCCCAATTTCTCTGCAGGAAAGAATGCTTTACGGCAAAAATTAATATTGATTGTGATGAACCATTAGGAGATTCATTTGAGGAGGAGATTTGTTGTCATTCTATGTTAATCATTCTTGAAAAGAATTTATTTCCTATCTTCATTTATAGGGCCAAAAGATTGCGTAGTCTCCTAATTGATGGTAAATGGGAAGAAAATTCATTATTTGCTAATGCCCTACATAAGGTATTTGATGAGTTAATAAGTTTAAGGGCATTAGTAGTAACCAATAGTTTTGGTAGTGGGGGTATTAAAGAGATTCCAGTAGAGATAGGAAAATTGATACATTTGAGATATCTTAATTTGTCACATCAATTGATAGAAAAATTACCTGAGACATTATGTGAGTTATATGATCTACAAATATTAGATATTAGTTGGTGTAGACATGTTAAAGAATTACCTCAAGGGATTGGAAAGTTAATAAACATGAGACAATTCATGAATGGTGGTACTAGTTTGACGTACATGCCATTAGGAATTGCGAGATTAACCAGTCTCCAAATATTAAAAAAGTTTGCGGTGGGCGTAAGTGTTAATGGTAGGCAAATATGTAGCCTTGAATCTTTAAAGCACCTTAAACTTCTTCAAGAATGTTGTATATATGGGTTGGGTAATGTATCAGATGTGGGCGAAGCTAAGAGATTGAAACTTGACAAAAACATAGAAAACCTCTTGGTTTTGGATCTATTGTTTAATCCAATGAATGAACAAGAGAGAAGGAAAAAAGAAGATGATGAAGAACTTCTTGAAGCCTTAAAACCAACTCCAAATTTAACGAAATTACGTATATATGACTACAGAGGCAAGACTTGGCCCACTTGGATGATATCTTTAAGCAATCTAAGAGTTTTCGTTCTTTTTGATTGCAAAACTTATGAGCATCTGCCTCCCTTGGGAAAAATGTCGTCCCTTGAAGAAGTCAGCATATTGAGAATTCGAAATTTGAAAAGAGTGGGTAATGAAATTTTGGGAACAGAAAGCAGTCATAAGTCATCTTTCTCTTCGTCTATGCTTCCCTTTCCTAAATTAAAATTTTTCCAAATTTATGAAGTGAAAGAGTTAGAAGAGTGGGATTTTGTAATTACTGGGAAGGAAGAAATCATGCCACGTCTTTCTGAGTTAACAATTTATGGTTGCCCGAAACTGAAGGCACTGCCCCACCACCTTCTTCAGAAGACAACACTCCGAGATTTGCAGATTTTAAGATGTCCTATTTTGAAAGAACGTTATAGAGAAGAAACAGGACAGGACTGGTCTAAGATATCTCACATTCCTGAAATTAAAATTTACTAAGAAGAAGTGCGAAGAAGACCTTTTTGAGTTCTCAAACGGCTATAATTTCCGTAATCTCAGGTAATTTTTAAGTTTGTTGTGCAGCTCCATTTTAGTTAGTTGTTATTTATACTGTAATTAAGGAGTAGAAAACATTAGTAATAAAATTTTATATCATGTGAATCTCTTGCTTTCTATTTCAAAAAACTAATATTTTGTGTAATCATTTAACTTCTTGCAGGAAAAGCAGAAGTATTTTCAGTCGTGAGTTTTAGCAAACATTTGTCACTTGACTTGAGCTCATCTAGGTCTTTATAGATATGCTAACCAGGTAATACTTAGGGGCTATATTATAGAGTCTTCTGCATTTGCACAATTTTTTCCTCTTTTGAGTTGTTATTTCAAATGATCTTACTGATTATAATGGATTGAAAACAGAGGAGCGATAGATGCTGGATTTTGAAGGCAGGTGATGTTTAATGAAAAGATTGCACAGATTTGGAACCTTCTTCAGGTGCTTTTAGTTAAAATCTTTATTTCCTATATCTTATTATTTGGATTGCTACTCTCTGGTAATTAGTGTATCATGATTAGGTAGCTACAGAGCAGGACTTTGATAAAGAAAAATTCAATGAAAGGATTGCAAAACTTTCCGTTAGTATTGCTATGATTCAGCTGTAATCTGCAAAAGCTGATGCCATCAACATTCTATTAACAAGAAAGAGGAAAAGGTGATAACGTCATAATGGCCAAGTCTCTATCATTTATCTGTTGATGTCCGATAAATAGTTGTTAAGTTGGAGCGAATATTGTAAAAAGGGCGCTGGGCTACTCCATGAAGTTAATTGCCAATAGTACAAGCATCAACGGAAGTTTTGTCATTGAAAAGGCAAGTAATTCTAATGACTTAATGGTGTTCTGATATCTCTAGAAGTGAGAGTGATGGATTCATTTATGGTACTGTATTATGAAGCAGACATTAGAATCATATACTGAGAAAAGACAACTACGTAAGTACGTCTGTTTTCCTGATAAAATACTTAATTTCATTTCCAGCCCAAAACCAAAACAAAAATAGAATAAAATAAAAATCTTCTTTTGGGTATATCCTGATATGTATATACAAAAAGACAAGTAGAAGTAGGGAACCAAAGCAGATAAATTTAGAATAAAAACTTGGATAAACCCAAAGAAGATAAACAGAAAATCATAACAAAGTTTTTTATTTACATGCATATCAAATATTTTCCAAAATCAAACTGGCCTTTCAATTAAAATTTATTAGAATCAGAAAAAGAAAGCGGCCATTGCCACTTAAATCTATCGAATATAAAACTCTTCCTCTAAAAACTTTATATTCCAAACAAACAAACTAAAATACAACTCTTTTCCTTTCCCATCATGCAGATTTGAACCAACAATCTCCTGCCTTAAAAAATAATGAATTTTTCTAATTATAACAAAGCCTGCGAGCTAATGTCAGTACAATCCGATTTGGGTTTTGTGGATCACTTTGTTTTGAGCAGTGCCACCTACGGTTTCGGGGTGGGTGTTCGGAGCTGCAATTGGTGAGATGACTAAAGCCAGAGTTGAGGTTGGTGGACTAGTTGTAGCCAAAGAAAGATTGAGGGGACTTTTCGCAGCATTCGGAGTATTTTTTATTGTCAAATGATTTTATTTTCTTTATACGACTATAATTTATTTTGACTATTGCATACAAAAATTTTATTAAAATTATTGGTAAGTAAAATATTACAAGAAATTTATAAATAATCTGTTATAAAATTATATATAGTTATCAAATGTTAAGTTAAAAATATTTTAATTTTATTATATTTATAATTCACAAGTAGCTAATTTTAATATTAAATTAAAAATAAATACTTTTAAAATTACTAAAAATAATTTAGCAAATAACAATATAAAATATTGTAATATATAAGTAACTAATGCACCTACAAATTATAATAAAAAGCCTTTGTAGTTTAGTGGTGAGAATTCCACTAAATTGACCATAGATATATGGGTTTGAATTCTAGTGACCAAAAAAATTTTTCAATCTCAAACTATTCATGTTAAACGAGTCAACTCGATTATCTAAATAATAAATAAGTCAACTCGACATAATTACTTAAATAAATAGTAATTGTATTATAAGCAGATAGGTCGACTTGAGAAGGTAAAAAAGTTGGAAGTATTTTAATGTATGAGTTTGCTCAAATTCATTATTTTCAGCACTTTAATTCGGATAATAATATTTTCATTTATGAATTCTATCAAAATAGTAATTAGGAAAGACCTATTCAAGTTTAACACTTAATCCCTCCTATGATGTAATTAGTAAAGTCCAGGTGACAATTCAATTTGTCACGTCGTACTTGTTTGGAAGAAACAAGAGAAATTAATACAAATTTAATTCTTCCCACTTACTTGAACCAAGATGAAGTAATCAAGTAAATCAAAATAATAAGAACAGTATAAATAATCAAGTTTAAAAAAAAAACACAAAAGACGCTAAATTTACTTGAAAAAACCTCTCCCTCAATGTAAGTGAGAGTAAAAAATCACGGCAAAAAAATTTTTACTATCACCAAATAAAAAGTACCAGAATCTCCTTACAATATTACAGTCTTACAAACAAATAAGAACTCAATTACAAAGTAAAAACCAAAGAAAAATGTCACCAAATACACCAATAAATGAACACCAAAGTGAAAGGTCAAAATAAAACTGCAGAAAAATTCTGAAAAACAGAGTTGTTGTAAACATAAATTCTAGACGTGCTAAAGAGCTCTGATGGTCAATTACACAATCTAAAATCAAGAACTATATGTGTAAAATCTTCACATAAAATTTGAGCGAAAACAGATTTCAAATTGCCAACGATTGTCAGCTTGATGAAAACTGTGCAGGACTGAAATTTTCTAGAAAAGTATTGTCTTTTTGCCTTACAACTTATACTACCCTTCTTACATACATACCTCATACAGCCATAAAACAAAGTTAAAATGACTTTACCATGTGGGCTTCAAAATTGGGTCTTCTCTAAATAGGAGTGAAGCCCAACCCAACAAAGCTCCCCCTCATGATTATTTGGAGAAATCCGTCATTCTGGCGATCAAACGGCAAGTCTCAAGTTTATCTGTCGGTAATGACTTTGTCAACATATCAGCACCATTATCTTTTGTGTCAACTTTCTCAATATCTAATAACTTAGCATTTAACACATCCCGTATTCAATGGTAAGAAATATCAATATACTTCAATCTTGAGTGAAAAGAAGAATTCTTTTCAAAATGAATAGCGCTTTGGTTGTTACATAACAACATATACCTCTCTTGCTCAAACTTAAGTTCCCTAAGAAACTTTTTCATCCATAACAACTCTTTACAAGCTTCAGTTGCTGCAATAAACTCTGTCTTGTTGTTGAAAGAGCAACGTACTTTTGCAATCTAGATTGCCATGACACGACTCCCCTTGCAAAGTTAATCAGATAACCAAAAGTGGACTTGCGATAATCAATATCTCCAGCCAAGTCTGCATCTGTAAAACCTACTAAAACAAGTTTATCTTCACCAAAAGAAAACTTCAAGTCAAATGTACCACACAAATATTTTATTATCCATCTCATAGCATTCTAATGCTCTTTGCTTGGATTTGAGAGAAGACGAATCACTATGCCAACTGCATAGGATATGTCTAGTCTGGTACATACTATGGCATACATTAAGCTTCCAACTGCTGAAGCATAAGGAATTCTTTTCATCTCTTCTTTCTCAACAAGTGTTGTAGGACATTGTTTAATGCTTAATTTGAAGTGAGGAGCAAGAGAGCTACATACTGTCTTAATATTATTCATGCGAAATCGTTGAAGTACTTTTTGAATGTACTTCTCTTGTGACAAATATAATTTCCTTACAAATCTGTCCTGTCCAATTGTTTTTCCTAACATTTGTTTTGCAGCACCTAAGTCTTTTATGGCAAAAAACTTACTTAATTGCTTCTTCAAAGCATCAATTATGCAAGCATTCTTACCAACAATAAGAATGTCATCTACATAGAGTAAAAGAATGATAAAGTCATGGCCAAGAACTTTTGCATAAAAATACAACTATCTGAAATATTCTTTTTGTAGCCTTGCTCCCACATAACTAACTCAAATTTCCTATACATTGCCTTGGAGCTTGCTTCAACCCATAAAGACTCTTTTTTAGTTTGCAAACATAATCTTCTTTGCCTTTTACTTTGAATCCTTCTAATTGCTCCATGTAGATTTCTTCCTCCAAGTCACCATGAAGAAAAGTAGTTTTCATTTTTCTTGTCCTCTTCATATTCGTCCTTGTACTACATAAGAGTTCCAAGGCAATTTTGCTTAACATGCGAGTTAGTCTCTTTAGTTTTGTCACTTTCATAAAAATTTTCTAGGCATACCAAATATCATAAGCGAAATTGAGCATTGAAAATTTTTTTACATTATTTTTTTTGTATAATCTTCTTATCTTCTATCGTATCTCCATAGTTTTTAATTTGATTTGTGGTAATAAAGATACGAGAGAAGAATGCTTAAATTGATTCTTCTTCCTTCGTTATTAAAATATCAAAATTTCTCTATAGAGATAAAAGTTTAATAAAAGTTACCTTATCTGAGCCCTTGAATTTATTCCCCAAGATATTTCATGCCTCATTTGATGTTTTTGCTAACACGATGTTTTAAAGAATTGCCGAGTCGCCTTGTTGATGTCAAAACTATAAAGCCTTCGCATCCTTATGCTTCTTTTGCCTATACTCTTTTCATTTTGTAGCCAATTATTGTGCTAGCTCGTCTTGATCTATTAGAACTTGATATTTTTTTTAACTAATTCCCACAATCTTGTGCGATTAGTAGTGTTCTTATTTGAATGCTTCAAATATCGTAAACTTCATTTTTAAATATTGAGAAATTTAACGAAAATGACCAAGACTTGAATTGAATTTTCATAAATATCTACTGTTCAAAATTTGTTAAAAAAATAACCCACTTAAATTTGTTTGGACAGATATAACCCTACTTAAAAATGTATGTTAATCATTTTTTTAAATTTTTTATAAGAGTATTTTGCTTCAAGTTGATCATTTTTTAAATATATTTTAAATAGTGATCATTTCAAAAAATTAAATTTAAAATTTAGTTACCATTAAAAATCTCTCATATTGAAAAATTTAACAAAAATGATCAAAACTTGAGCTGAACTATTAGAATAGGAGAAGTGAAGGCCATGGTGATAATTTTGGATTGAAAGTGTGGTGCGTAGATCAAATGTGCTCAGATACAACTGTTGGGTTTGATGCTGTGATATCACTGTTGGTATTTTTAGATTTATGAAAGAAAAAGAAAGATGGGTTTTGATGCTCTCACCCCATTGTTGAGAATTTGGGATTTATGTAAGAAAGAGAAACATGGGACACGAGTTGGAGAGAGAAATGAAAGCTTAGTTGTTGAAGATTTTAGACATTAGTTTTATTATATTATTAGTTTCTTACAAACTTCTTACAAACATGGCTATTCGTAGTTTTTTTTTTGTCTACATTAATTGTCTATATATTTCTTAATTTTCTTACAAATTACATATATTTTATTATAAAAGTTGCGTGACCTTTTTGACCAAAGACTTTACTAGACTTTTCTACCCATAACCGACCTATTTGCATTCTATAATATTCTACGTATATTTTCTTTTATAGATTTTTTTAGATTAGTGTTTAATAGATTACAAGGGACAATGTAAGTGTTGTGATTGAAAAGGATGTTATTCGAGTTGCCATATATTAATTCATACAAGTTTTGATAATTTTAATGGTTGAACATTGTTTTCTTCTTTTATGGTTGAACAGTAATCGAGAGATTATATGATTATTTCATTGGTGCTTCTTTTATCTCTAGGAAATGAGAAACCATGCTGTATTATATGAAGTAGTCATTAAAATCGTGTCCTGCTAAGATATCACAGCTATACTAATCTTTCTGTTTTCGTGCTAGAAAATGGATAATTATACCTGTTAGCAAACTTATGGCCTTAAATTGACAGGTGATAAGTTGTTGCTTTAAGTATGCAGCTTGTGTCATAAAAAAAGATTTTCCTTACATCAAGGAACTTGAACCTGAGACTACTGGAAACCCCATGATTAACTCAGGTTTGTATCATTATTTTCTTTTCTAAAGATTAAACTTTGATCAATTCAATTGTTTAACCATTTTCAATTTTAATTTGTATGTGATCAGGCCATGGAAACTGCCTTTGTTAAGGACAAATTTCACCATGAAGACTATTAATATCATTAGTCGGCATCTTCTTATGACACAAGAAATAGTGAAGAATGAAAATCTGATTCTAAGCATGACATTGAAACCAGGTTTGTAGTATAGCGAGTGAGATCCAGCCGACTATTTTTCTGCTTGCTGAATTATTGTCACAAATGTACAGTTGATAGGCTTGATGTTTTCTCTAGTTCAGGCGCTAAAGCAGACGTCTTTTGTAACAGCATGTTATTACACAAGAGAGTATAAATGAAGAAATCATTTTGATCTGCTTGCTAGCTACTATTAATTCCCTTTATTACTGAGAAACACTCTGCAGAAACCAGACGAGAATCAGATGCTTTTAAATACCATCTGCTGTTTCCTTACGGATGTTTTCTGCAGTAGTATCTTCTAATCTTAATCTTCACCTGCAAGTAATTTGGTTCCCAGAAAGATATAAGCGCAAGATAAAGCACCACTGAATTTATAAACTCCTGCTAGGTATATATAAGGTTGAAGTCATAACACTTAAAACTTTCACATACATTAACTATATACTGTTAATTACGACTACTATTTGGAGAATTGATAATGTCTTTTTTGATATTTATCACTCGCAAAACTAACATAAACTAGTAAATTGGACAAGCAAGAAATTTATTCGCAATATCTAGACGTATACAGTCATTACACGATCCTCTCAATGTCTTTCATTTCTGAAAAGGGATACGAGTCGTAGCAATCACATTCAGATTGCTCTTCTTTTTGGCAACAGATTCAAAGGTCTCAGTCATATCAAGGTCTTCCAGTTTGATCCCACCTGCAAGTTTCCAGTCAAAATGATACAACAATTGAGACACTGCAAGTTCAATAGTTGTCATAGCGAATGCAATTCCTGGACACATCCTTCTTCCTGAACCAAATGGAAGCAATTCAAAGTTGTTCCCTTTAATGTCAATGGAAGAACCTTCAAAACGCTCCGGTTGCAAGCATTCAGGATTGGTCCAGATTGTTGGATCTCTTCCCAATGCATAAGCATTAATCAGGACTCTTGAGTTAGCTGGTATTGTGTATCCATTAATTTCGCATGTTTTCCGTGCTAGCCTTGTGACTAAGGCAAATGATGGGTGTAATCTTAAAGCTTCCTTGATAACTAAATTCAAGTACTGCAGGCTTTGAATATCTGCCTCTTCAATTTTGCTTCTTCCTTTGCATGCTTCTCGTACCTCTTCTTGCGCTTTCTTCATTACTCTTGGGTTCTTCAGCAACTCAGCCATAACCCAGTCTATTGTTACTGATGAAGTTTCGCTTCCTGCAGTGAACAAGTCCTGAAATACCTCTTATGATTAGAATATATAAAAGAGAGAGAGAGGTATATATATATATATATATATATATATATAATATATAGCATGAGAACTATGTAAAAGTGATCTTACCAAAACAATAGCCTTAATCTGATTGATTGTGATATGAAAGTCATTGCCGCTATCAACCTCTGCATATTTCAGAAGTGTGTCAACAATATCTGTCTCATCATCGCCAATTGCCGGAGCATTTCTTTTCATCTTATGTTTTGTGACAATATCTTCAAGAATCTTATCCATTTTTCTATGAACACGCAATAATTTGCCCTTTGCCCCACTTACCGAATTAAGAAATGCAAGGGAAGGATACAAATCAGCGATTTGAAAATAACCACACACGTCCGTTAGTTCCTTAAGCGCTATGAAAAAATCCTTTTGATTTTCGTTCTTACTACCAAACGCTGCCCGAGAAATAAGATGATTTGTCATACTAAAGATCTTATCAGTGAGATTTATGGCTTTTTCCTGAGATGAACAAATGAATTGAACAAGATTCCATACCTCTTCTTCCCTTATTGATCTGAAAGACAGAACACGCTGAGTACTGAAGAGCTCAATCATAGATATCTTCCTTACTTGTCTCCAGTATTCAGCATAGGGAGCTAAGACAAAACTTGAATGATCATATGCCACTATTTCAATAGCATAAACTTGAGGCCTCTCCGCAAAGCTGATATCATGTGTCTTTAACACTTCTTTGGCTGCTTCAGGTGATGAAATGACCACGGCAGAAATCTGACCAAGCTGTAGTTTCATTACAGGACCATATTTCTGACATAATCTTGTCAGAGCATGATGTGGTAATTCACCTGTCAACTGATGCAAGTTTCCGATAATAGGCAGAGGTTTTGGCCCTGGAGGAACCTTGCCTTGGCCTCTAGATTTCTGAAAATATCCAATAAGAATGAAAAAGAAGAGAATAGAAGTTAAAAGGAGGGAAAGGGTGGAAATTGGAGAATGTGGGATATCGAAACATCCATTAATGAAGTCATTTTGTTTGTAAAGGGACTGCAACTCTTTCAATCTGTGGCTTTAGATATGGTTGTGGCCAAATTTATATTGCAATTTTCAGGGGTGATAACGGAAAAAAGATAATGACGTTACATCAACTCATTAAAAAATTATGAAAATTGAAATTGATAATTACCATATATACCTATATTAATTTGGTGTGTGTGTATATATATTTATATAGATAGAACACTACTGATGTGATTGGATGTGGCGATTACCAAGGAATCAGAAACAAAAACGAAATTGAAGACCTCCAAATCAACATAGATGAATTCAACGGGACCCGGATTTATAAAGCAAAGTTACAAAAAACAAAAATCCATTACCTTCGTTGTTTTATTAAAAAATTAATTAAATTAATGTGATGAAATTAGGTAAAAGATTGGATTATACTATTTCACAACCTATAACAATTAATTAAATGTATATTAGTTGAAGATAGCTACTCCTTTTTTTTTAATTAGATTCTGAATAGAACTTAATGTCTAAATTGAATGATTTGTTTATCTTTTTAATATTAAATTATTTGTTTTTTCAATTAAAATATTTAAAATTAATATTTTTAAATTTAAATTAATTAGATAAGAATACTTATGGATAGAGATACTTACGGAGCTGCAGTTGGTGAGATGACTAAAGCCTAAGTTGAGGTTGGTGGATTAGTTGCATTTGGAGGATTTTTTATTGTCAGATGATTTTATTTTCTTTATACGACTATAATTTATTTTGACTATTGCATACAAAAATTTTATTAAAATTATTGGTAAGTAAAATATTACAAAAAATTTATAAATAATCTGTTATGAAATTATATGTAGTTATCAAATGTTAAGTTTAAAATATTTTAATTTTATTATATTTACAATTTACAAGTAGCTAATTTTAATATTAAATTAAAAATAAATACTTTTAAAATTACTGAAAATAATTTAGCAAATAACAATATAAAATATTGTAATATATAAGTAACTAATGCACCTACAAATTATAACAAAAAGTCATTGTAGTTTAGTGGTGAGAATTCCACTAAATTGACCATAGATATATGGGTTTGAAATCTAGTAAACAGAAAAATTTTTAAGTCTCAAACTATTCATGTTAAATGAGTTAGCTCGATTATCTAAATAATAAACAAGTCAACTCGACCCAATTACTTAAATAAATAGTAATTGTGTTATAAACAGATAGGCTAGCTTGAGAAGGTAAAAAAGTTGGGAGTATTTTAATATATGAATTTGTTCAAATTCATTATTTTCAGCACTTTAATTTGGATAATAATATTTTCATTTATGAAATCTATCAAAATAGTAATTAGGAAAAACTTATTTAAGTTTAACACTTAATCCCTCCTATGATGTAATTAGTAAAGTTCAGGTGACAATTTAGTTTGTCATGTTGTACTCATATCATATTAAATAAAAAAGTTATACTATATTTTAAATTAACCTAAAAATCCAACCATTAATTTAATAATTGTGTCAATGATTGAAAATCCTTTCATAGGTTATAATCATTAATTTAATAATTAACCATTTAATTTTTTTCTATATTTTAATATATATTCTTACTCAAATGCTAATAAGTTTTACTTTAAATAGAATTGAACATTTTTTAAAATGTAAAAATATAGAATAAATTAGTTTAATCATATAAATGAATAAATATAATATAATTACTTGAATAGTAAATCATTTTACAAATGGAGTTAAATGTCAAGACCTCTAAATCTAAATTCAACATTAATATATTAATCACGCTACATTATAGTCACATACTCAAACTCATTTATTTCAATTAAATTTGTGTTGAATAATTGTATTATGACGTAAATTGCGACCTCTAGTTAGTGAGGATTAAATTTTTTAAATTAAGTGAATATATCTTATTCTATTATTTTATTAATGTTTATGGATAAGAAAGATAATATCTCATCCTATCAAACTCTCGGAGGTTAATCTCCGCGTCTTCCTATTTTACATAACAAGTTAGTTAAAATATTAACATTCTTTAATTAATACATAAATTAATCAAAAGAAAGGGACAAGTTATCAGAAGAAAGGGACAAGTTATCAAAGGAAAAGTTAAATTTCCAAGCAAAAGATAATTTTTTTACATCATAGTATTATAGGTTAACCATTGACTCCAGTCAATACATAATTCATAATCGATTCCAGTTCTCCCATGACTTTAAAAATAAAAGATAACAAATAATTAATTTAAAAGTAAATTCGATGCAGATAGGTCCATGCATGTGTATGCCATAATTATATTTAAATTTTTATGTAAAACAAATAAATAAATAAATAAAACCGGTGACTCATCACAAGCAAATCGATTAACGACAACATTTAATAGCTCTTAAATTAAATTATCAAGTTAATGATCATGTCTGTGCTCGAGGGTGAAAAGATAAGTGGAGAATCCACGTCTTCTCCATTATTTTAGAAAACAAGTTAGATGAATTATTCAAATATTCTTCAGTTGGCCTACTTTTTTTCATTGCTATAAAAGGAATCAAAGGATAACAGCATTTTTCACAACACACAATTAATCTTCTTTCCGCATTTTCACAACAAAAAGCACAATAACTCTTTCAATTTTTCCTCTTAATTTCACCATCATGGTTGAAGCGATCATTTCCCCTCTCTTGGAGCAGCTAATTTCAATGGCTGTTCAAGAGGCAAGTGAACAAGTGAGGCTAGTTACTGGTGTTGAAGATGAAGTGAAAAAGCTTACCAGCAATCTTCGAGCTATTCAAGCTGTGCTGCTTGATGCAGAGCAAAGGCAACTAAAGGAAGAAACTGTTAGACATTGGCTGCAGCAGCTCAAATACGCTTCCTACGACATGGAAGGTGTGTTGGATGAGTGGAACACTGCAAGGATGAAATTGAGAATCGAGGAAGTTGATGATGATGAGAATGCTATTGTTCCTAAGAAGGTATGTTCCTTCTTTCCAGCCCCTTGCTTTGGTTTCAAACAAGTATTTCTACGCCGTGATATGGCTCTCAAGATTAAAGAAATCAATTAAAATCTTGATGATATTTCCAAACAGAAAGAAATGTTTAATTTTCATCTGAATGTGAATAACAGTAATGAGAAACCGGAGCAATTACCAACTACCTCCTTAATTGATGAGTCTGAGATAAGTGGTCGAGTGGTCGAGAAGAATATGCTCATAAGTAGGTTGGTTTGTGAGAGTAGGAACAGTGAGCAAAAAGGTCTCCACATCATATCACTTCTAGGTATGGGTGGTATTGGCAAAACAACTCTCGCTCAACTTGCTTATAATAATGATGAGGTTAAAAGAAGTTTTGATATAAGAATATGGGTATGTGTGTCAGATACTTTTGATGAGATTAGAATTGCTAGAGCAATTATTGAAGCTTTAGAAGATAATCCTTGTAAATTAGTTGAATTTCAATCTCTTTTGACCCATATTCAAAAAATTATTGAGGGGAAAAATTTTTTTCTTGTCTTAGATGACATGTGGAGTGAAGATTACAGTAAATGGGCACCATTCTACCATTGTTTAAAGAATGGTCACCACAATAGTAAAATTTTGATTACTACACGCAAGGAAACGGTTGCACATATGATGGAATCAACTGACATTATTTCCATTAAGCAATTAGCTGAAGAAGAATGTTGGTCGTTGTTTAGGATGATAGCATTTTCTAGTAGGTCAAATGAAGAATGTGAGAAATTAGAAGAAATTGGTGGAAAAATTGTAAGAAAATGCAAGGTTTTACCTCTTGCTGGTAAGGCAATTGGGTCATTATTGCGCTTTAAAAAAACTGAAGAAGAGTGGCAAAGAATCTTATATAGTGATATGTGGAAGGTAGAAGAGATTAATAAAAATCTTTTGGCTCCTCTCTTGTTAAGTTATAATGATTTGCCTCCTATAGTAAAAATATATTTCTTGTATTGTGCTGTTTTTCCGAAAGACCATACGATAGAGAAAGATGAATTAATTAGATTATGGATGGCCCAAGGTTATCTTATTGTAGAAAAAGGGGAAGAAATGGAGGTATTGGGTGAAGAATATTTCCATATCTTAGCAACACGCTCTTTTTTTCAAGAGTTTAGGAATGATTCTGATGATAATATTATAAGTTGTAAGATGCATGACATGATACATGACTTTGCCCAATTTATGCACAAGAAAGAATGTTTCACAATAGAAATTAATAGTTGTGATGATCCTTTATTGGATTCTTTAGAGGAAAAAACTTGTTTGCATGCTATGTTAATCATTGGTGACATGGATTTATTTCCTATCTCCATGCATAGGGCCAAAAGATTGCGTAGTCTCTTAATTAATTGTGAAGGGGAAGAGAAGTCATCATTTTCTAAAGTCCTATCTAAGGTCTTTGGTGAATTGACAAGTTTTAGGGCATTAGTAGTAACCGAAGGTTGTGGTTGTAGCAGTATTAAAGAGATTCCAGTAGAGATAGGAAAATTGATACATTTAAGATATCTTAATTTGTCAAGTTAATTGTTTGAAAAATTACCTGAGGCATTATGCAATTTATATAATCCACAAATATTAGATATTAGATTTTGTGAAATTCTTAAAGAATTACCTCAAGGGATTGGAAAGTTAATAAATTTGACACAGTTGCGAAATGATGAAACTAGTTTGATGTACATGCCAATTGGAATTACAAGGTTAACTAGTCTACGGATATTAGACAACATTGTCGTGGGTGCAAGTGTTAGTGGGAGACAAGTATGTAGCCTTGAATCTTTAAAATACCTTAAGCTTCTCCAAGAATGTTATATTTGTGGATTGGGTAGTGTGTCAGATGTGGGCGAAGGTAAGAGATTGAAACTTCATGAAAACATCAAAAGCCTCCGTAATTTGGGTGTTTTGTTTAATCCAAAGAATGAACAAGAGGGGAGGAAGAAAGAAGATGATGAAGAACTTCTTGAAGCCTTGCAGCCAACTCAAAATTTAAAGAGAATGTCGATATGGTCCTACAGAGGTAACACTGATTGGCCCACTTGGATGTTGTCATTAACCAATCTAAGAGATTTATATCTCTTGGATTGCATAAACTTTGAGCATCGTCCTCCCTTGGGAAAATTGCCATCGCTTGAAGTAGTCGTAGTACGGGTAATGCCTCATTTGAAAAGAGCGGGTAATGAATTTTTGGGAACAGAAGGTGGTCACGGCTCATCTTCCTCTTCATCTTTGTCTGTTATTGCCTTTCCTAAATTGAAATCGTTCACAATTCATGAAATGAGAGAATTGGAAGAGTGGGATTTCGAGATTACTGGAAATGTACAAATCATGCCACGTCTTTCTTCGTTAGAAATTTTTGGTTGCCCAAAACTAAGGGCGGTGCCCGACCGCATTCTTCAGAAGACAACACTACAAGAATTGGAGATTACATATTGTCCTGTTCTAAAAGAACGTTACAGTGAGAGAACAGGACAAGAGTGTTCTAAGGTATCTCACATTACCAAAATCACAATTTACTAAGAAAAAGTGCGAGCTTGTTGAGTCCTCAAACGGTCTTCAGGTACTTTAATTTGTTCTCCAACTCCATTTTGGTTAGTAGTTATTTCTAATCAAATTAAGGAGTAGAATTAATTAATAATCAAAATACATGTAACGTTAATGTTTCTTCGTTTCTATTTCAGCGAACTAATATTTCTCAATCATGAGCCTTCATAAACCTTCATTGCTCGTCTTAAGATCATTCATGTCTCTTGTTGATATGCAAACCAGGTAATTTTTGCAGCGACTATATTATATATGTCTTCAATGCATCATTCTTTTTTCTTTTCCTGTGGGGCTGTTATTTCAAAACTCAAATGATGTTACTAATTATAATGAATTAATATCAGAGGGCCGATAGACGCTGGAGTTGGAAGGCAGAACAACCATTATCATTCAAATGGAGGGAGTGGGAAATTTTATATAAAGCAAGTTTCAACAAGTATGTATAGTGATGCTATTAAGAAGCTACAAGTAAGTTGCCCTAGGGATAAGCTTGTTTCATTAATACATTTTTGCTTCATTTTATTTCTGTAAGCTTGTTAGCTATTTATAATTGACAAAATAGATTTTGTTACGTTGGTTTCTCGTTTGCGACCTTTCAACAGCATGTTTTCATTTTGCAGAGTTAATTTGAAGCTCAAGATCTCTTTTGTTTAATTTGTTCTCTTTCAAATATTTATTTTAGGTTAAGTTCGACGGGTCCTGTTCGGTGTGACAGGCTGCTTCTGATATAAATATATATATATATATATATTTATATACAAACAAACAAATTTTTATGGCGTGGAATGATCTTAGCTGTCATGTTAGGTGTTTGTATTACGCTGCTTATTTGGTGGTATCAGCTGGTGAAGATGACATTCAAATTGTATAGCAGCGGCATTGACAAAACCTCTAATATATATTCTGGAGGCTGAACTTAAAGCGGCCTTGAATCAAGATGCTTTCTGTTTCTCTAAAGCATTACCTCAATTAAAAATCTAACCATTGCCCCTAGATTTGGGAGCACAAAAGCCAGTATCTTAATGACATTGCCATCCTGACTGGAGGTTAGTCTAATATTTTATAACAGTAATTTTCAACTTGTCTGCTTCTTGTTCTTCTGTACTATTTCTTATCACATAGAGAAAAACAAATTATATTAAGTTTACTTCATGCGTTCAGGAACTGTAACAAGAAATGAGATTGGATTATCACTGAGAAACAGAATAGGGAACTGTTCATACTGAAGTTACTGAATGAAAGAAAAAAATCCTGCTCGTGGTGATGACTTGCACAGGTGAGCTTCACTTAAAATTCTATTTATTAATTTCTTTTACCTAAGTTTATAAAGAAGGTACTTGTGCACATTGGTGCCTTCTTTTTATCAACTACTTTGTTAGTCAATCTATCATGAAGCAGGAAGCAGAGGACTATGAAAAGAAGAAGCACAATGAAAGGATTGTGGAACTTTCAAGTGGTGTATGTTAGTGTGATTTAGATAATTCTATATAGTCAATGAAGTTTCATTTCCATCTCTTATTCTCCGAATATTGGGCTTTATATCTAGGTGAGAGCAGTAACAGAAATATAGCTTAAGGAAACGAATTAATGTGTTGTTGTAAACAAGCTCAGAGAAGATTAAAGATTGCTGCAGCAAAAGCGCCAGGATTTTGAGAGCGCAAATGCCTATACCTTGGCCAAATTGTCATCCTGAGTTCAGGTAGTCTACTATTTTTTTAATATTAATTTTGAAATCTTCTCCTTGTTTGTACTGCAAGTTTTACGTACTATTTCTTATCAGTCGACAAAGCTGAGAAAGAGGTCTGGATATGCTGCCTAAGTGCTGCTCGCTGGGGAAAGGAGAAGCATTGTAGGTGATGGCAGCACACACGATACAGTAAATAAAAGAGTTGCACTGATCTAAAACCTTCTTGAGGTGCTTTAGTTGAAATCTTTATTTCCAATATCGTCATCATTTGTCTTGCTATTCTTCGGCAATTATCCATTTATAATCATGCAGATAGCAGGGAGGTCTACAGGAAAGAGAACTTTATTTAGGAGACATGATACTGATAGTTTTAATACTATGTTGAACTGAGGAATTACTTCTGGTCTAATGCAATGAAGTCTGAAGGAGTAGAAATTCAACTGTGTCAATTGCAGAAACCTCTTGTCCTGTTGTTCCGGGCAAATTTTGGTTGAAAAAGGTATTAAGATTGCTAACATATATGAAAAATATATATTGGTTGGATTGATCTCAATGGTTATGTTTAATGTTTATGCTGTTTATTCAGTGGTCATTCAGATGTTACCAATCGCATTCAATTCAAACAAACAGAATTATTGAGAAAATAGCTAATGCTCTGGTGGCTCATCTGAATTTAATTGATGACAGAAGAGGTAATTTGTTAGCATCTATTTTGAGCTTGTTACAGCGGCCTGGAACGTATATGTTTTGCTTTTTATTTCCTAAGCACTATCTCAATCAAAAGTCTGATCATTGCCCCTGTATTTGGAGAGCGCAAAAGCCAATATTCTGATGATAATGCCATCCTAGCTGGAGTTTAGTCTAATATTTTCAGATAGTAATAACTCTTTTTCCTGCTCTTCTGTAAATGTTTTATGTATTATTTCTAGTCAGAGAAGAGAAAAATAGGATATATATAACTTTTACTAGTACACACGGGAAAATAATAAGGGATACAGTTGGATTATCACTGAGAAGGCGATCTTAAGACAATTCTCCAAGGTATTGCTTTCCGAGGAAGTTACAAGCATTGAAGGTAATGGAATTACAGAGGATGCAGTTAATAAGAGAGCACAGATCTTGGACCCTCTTGAGGTGATATTAGTTAACAAATTTCTTTACTATATCATCATTTTGATTCCAACTCTCTGGTAATCAATGAATCATGATGCAGGCAGCAGCTAGACTATGAAAACCAAAAGTTAAATGAAAAGATTGCAAGACTTTAAGGTGGTTTTGGTGTTGTTCAGGTAATTCTTTTCTTTAATTACTTCTAACAGTGCAGGTTCTTGCTGATTTATCTTCTTTATAGAATTTGATTTCTATCTTATTCTACTGATATATGTGTTGCATATCTAGGGAGAAGCAGAAACAGAGCTTAAGGAAAAGAACTGGATAGGGTAGAAAGATGATGCTCCAAATGCAGCAAACGTATTGATTGTACTTTCTGGGTTATATAACTTCCATATCTTCTGTCTTAATATTTGAAGAATTGCTCTCATTAATAGCACAAAATCTTTACCAGGCAGCGGTGGAGTAAAGTATTGTAGTTACCAGGATAAATTCACAATGGCCAAGTCTCTATCAATCATTCGTCTCTCATTCCAGAATGATTCTCAATTCCAGCAGATGTATTATTTAAAGCCAGAACACTAGAGGAGTTACAGTTTAGGCATCAACTCGAAAAGAAGAATATGCTGATGAAACAACACCTGGTTTTGCCCAATAAATTGGGAAATCTAATCAAAAGAAAGAAGTGGCAATCGTTATACTCGTGTGTTTTCACTTGAGTAGATGTTGTAAGACATGTATTGGATTTACAGATGTTCCCCAAAGGATTTTCTCTGAATAGATCTTTCCATTGATTGCTGAATGACCCTGTAGAGAATGTTGATGCTAGATTACACAGAAGGAATATGGAATTAAAGAGAAGTTTAATGAAAAGATTGCTAAACATTCAGGTGGAGTTTGCTTTGATTCAAGAATTATTTATTTTCTTTTACCAACTTATAGAATATGATTTCTATCTTATTCAATTGATATTATGCAACAATAATATCTAGGTTGAACCACAAACATAGAAAGAGCTTTGAAAAAAATAAATTGAAGGTAAAAGATGCTGTAAATTAATATATCATTAATTCTCTTTCTTAATTATTAGAATTAGAAAATAATTGTTTCCCTGTCATTTCAATTAGGTGGATATTTGACATAGGAAGTCCAGGAAATTATAAATAATTTTTTTTTTTTTTTTTCCGTTTTAGATGTTAGGAAATTATGATATTGTCACCACCCACTCTCTTCTTCACAAGTACAGAAACAAACCCCCAGTCTCTCTTCGTGATTTCGCTTTAAATTAAGGAGTAGCTAATCATAATTGGTCTTTAATTTGTTCTCCGGCTCCATTTTGGTTAGTAGGTATTTGTAATCAAATTAAGAAGTAGAAAAGATCAATAATCAAATTATATGCCACGTTAATTTCTCTTCCTTTCTATTGCAGGAAACTAGTATTTGTGAAATCAATTTAATATAATTGCAGGAATGAATAAGAAGAAATATCTTCGATCGTGAGTCTTCTCAAACATTCATTGCTTGCCTTAAAGTCATTCATGTCTCATATTGACATGCAACCCAGGTAATTTGCAGTGACTACACTGTTGCTTTCTTGTTTGTAATCTTTGAACATCATATTTTCAGTTTTGGAAAATTAATTTGAAGCACCAGATCTTTTTTGCTTGATTTGGTCTCTTTTTGACATAACAAATACCTTTAAAATATTTCATTTTAGGTTGAGTTAGAGGATTCTGTAAAAATTATAAAAGAAAAATGACTAAAAAATTTATAATATTCATTTAAATATAGGATAGTTTGCATTTAACGTAAATCTAATATATTAAAAAACTATATATATTAATATTGGAGAATATAATAGTACAATGTAGATTGGCACAGTGGTTGGAACCCTAAACTTTTGTTAGAGTATAAGATTCGAACCTCCTCCTCTCTTAAATTAGGAGTTTTGGGACACTTTAATTCAACAGTGGGTATTGAGCCAAGTCGGATTCTATAAGAGGGGTAATTTTTTTTTTTTTTTGTTTTTTCATATTTTCATTAAATAAAGACATTGATTGTTTGTCCATTTTTATGTACCCTTTTTAGTTAGGTTTGTTATTACACAATAAACTTAGTCATTTCAATAAGAATTAGGCACTTGAGTGTTATTATCCTGTTTACAATTTGTGTTTCCTATTTATACGGATTTAGATACAATAACTCATCCATCTAATTTCTTTTCTTGAAATTTTGTTATTGTGAATACAATTGAATATTAATCTAATGAAAAATTAATAAACTTCATTGATCTTTCAAAATATAGTACAATAGAATAAACTATATTTTAATCTTATCCAATTTTATTAAGTTGTCTGTGAAGAAACTTGCGAGCCCAAAAAAAGATTAAAATGATTTGCAAAAATAAAATTTATATCCTTAATATCTAAGAAATTAACAATTTGATATAGTTTAATACATTTGAATATTTTTGGCGCTTGTTGGAGACTAGCATATGATATCCAAGATAATGATACTCAGTTTCTTATAATAAGATAAGTATATAGATTATATTCTATCTTAATCAAAATGATGCATTTTTGATAATAAAATTAACCACCACCATTTTGTTTATTGTATTTCTACTGAAATTTGACATGATCACAAATAATACATTTTTTTGTGGTTGAATTGTGTTCAATTATAGAGTGTATTATATGGATGTAAAGAGTAATCTTGGATTACTTATTTAACTTAAAAGACTTTTAATACTAACTTAACTTTAGTTATTTCTTTAATAAAATTATTTATTAAAATATTAATATTAAGAGTATATTTTACTTTAAAGTGTATATAGACAGTTAAATAAAATTATAAACATACATGTAATTATCGATTTTAATGATGAAACAGTAAATTCAATTCACATATTATAATTTATTATTTTTCTTTTAGCTAAACTTCTTTTTTTTTTTTTAATATTTTATAAATGCTCTTAACCCTTTTCTTTCTTCCAAAATAATTATTTAAAAATTTTTTAACTTATTGTTAACATTTTAATTTGGATAAAAGATTTAACATTTCGATTTGGATAATGAATTAAAGGGCATTAAGTTTAAGTCAGTGTCATATATTTTACACAGTAATCAAATTAAAAAGATCCCAAATACAGTAGGATAATTGGTGCTTTTGAGATATCTTGATTTTTTTTGGGCAAGAAATAGAAAAGCTTCCTCAAATATTGTGTGAGTTATATAATCTGCAAACTTTAGGCATTAGTTACTTTGTGAAGCTTAAAGAATTACCTCGAGGCATAGGAAAGTTAATAAGTATGAGGTATCTAATGAATCATCGTACTTTAGAGCTCAATTATTTGCCCAAAGGAATTGAGAGATTAACTTCATTGCAGGAGGAGATAATCACAGTAGTAAAGCATGTACCCCTGAATCTCTGAAAAGCTTTAATTTAATTGGAGAATGTTAATTCTATAAGATCACCGAGAAATGTGTGTAATGTGTAGGCGATTCAGAGACTAAAACTTCTTGAGAACAAGGGAAACCTCCATGGTCTGTGTTTATACAAAATCATTATTGTTTTAAGGGACTGAGATCCATGGAAGCAAATTCAAGAAGTTGTTTATCAAGTTCTAGCGCAGCCATATCTTCCTCAGGGAAACACACCCATGCTTCGATACCATTACCTAGTTTTGTATCCTAAGAACGGCCAAATTATAATAATAAATCTGTCCTGCTAATCCATAAACAGTCGCCAAGCAAGTTTCCCCCATCCAAAATCAATCTCATAAAAGCCAAGATTACACCAACTGGTAAAAAGAATATTATCTACTACACTAGTGCAAGTTCCATTGTCATATTTGACTGCTGCTACAAAATTACGGAACGCCTCATTGATTGCCTTGGCCTTGAGGTTGGCTATTGCTGAGGCATCAAATACAATTATGCAAATCTCCTACCATTGAAATTGGCAAATTTGATATGGGAGGCAAACACAGCTGTGGAGCATACTTCTCTTCGTTACACGTACGCATCATTTTGAGGCAATAAAGGTGCAGCATCCAATTTAGGATGTATTACTCCTTTAATATTAATATTAATATTATTACGAGCAGTGGCAGCCGCTCAACGTCCTCTTGACCATTTTCAATTTTATATACAATCAGGTTACGGAAAACGCCTTTGTTGAGGGCATATTAATTCTTATGTATGAATCTTAATTAGTAGTCTGCATCATCATGTGAGACAAAGACATGGTGAAAAATGGAAATCCCATTCAAAGCACGACATGTTAAAATAATTAAAGCATAAAACATCCTAAAGCATGTCACCAAAGGCATTTGTTTGTAATGATAGGAGTATTGTTTATTGTGTAGTTTATTATTCTTGTATGCCTATAAATAGGCTATTGTTGTAAGCTTCAATTAATAAATGAAAATGAACCATTTCTTCATGGTATCAGAGCATTGGCTTCTCCAAAACATTTTAAAACTGAGTCTTGATCCGTGAAAGTGATTCAAGAAATATTCAAATTTTTTCAAAACAAAATACACCAAAATACTATTCACCGAATCCGGAGCAATCCAGAATTCTTTTGCGAAAGCCGAACATCCTTCACGCACCTCCACACGCCACCTGAAGAACATCCATGCCCCACATTCTTTGGCACGTATATTACAAGCGCCCTGAGGTTGAAGACTACTTCCTTAATATCATATGGATCCCCAATTCTATAAGATTTATATGTTTTTCCAATTTTTTACATGCTTTACAAATTAGTCCAATTCCTTTTTTGGTGACCTATGGTTCAACATGACCCAATTCAAAATAACCAGTCCAAACCGCATCTAAATCGAGCATACCCAGCCCACCCATATTGATCCAGTCAAATCGGTCCAACTAAATCAGACCCAAGCCCAATCCATCCAAACCGGTCCAACCAAACAAGACCAATTTTTTTCTTCATAGCTGTTGGTTCACTCATTTCTTGGCCGATTTCTGACTAGTTTTAGCTGGTTCTAGAATTTTTATTTTATTTTCTGCAATTTGGTGAAAAAAAATTGCAAATGTTTTCAAAGACATGCTTTCAACGACTTTACTGTAATCATTTTAACAAAATTTTACTGTAATTATTTTAACATGACATTAAAACTATATTTATATATATTAAACATACTTCATAATTGTTCTTTACTCTTGACATACATATTGATATTTAATTGAAAAGTCGTCAATTCATTGTGTATATTGGAATTACTCAATCATGTCTTTACATGTTAAATTCATAATTTTTAACCAAATCTTGATTTTTGATTGGATTACTATTGATATTATATGTTGGAGGAATTTATTTAAAAAATATTATAGTTTTAAAAATTTTATTCGAGCATATTAGTCAGGGAGTATATAATTATAGAGAATAGTAAAAATATCATCAATCATTTTTAATATGTGAAAGGAGGCTCGACCCAAAATTCTACTCGTATAAGAGAATGGATCAAGGATGATAATGTTTTCCAACCACCTTTTTTATAACATCACCTTGCTTCTTGAAGTATATATACTCATAATTTTATGGTTTAGGCAAAATTAGTCATGGCAATTTTGATACAACCTATTAATTCGACACAAAAATGATTAATTATTGACACAAGTAATAAATAAATCAGAAGGATGTGACACAATTAATAATTGGGTTAAGTTTAATTTAGAAATCTTAATATGTAATATTATTTATGACACAGTTAACTATTTAAATAATTATTTTATTAACAACTCATTTATAATTTAATATATTTATTTTATATTTTTTACATTTGAAAAATATTTGATTTATATTTTTAATATTTTATAAACTATTTAATGTTATTTAGAATAAAATTTATTAGTATTGGGTGGGTAATGGTCACCAAAATACTTGAGCTTAGCATATGCACCACCATACAAGAATGCATTCACATGGCTAGAAAAAGTTTAACTTATGGTCAATTTTGACATAGCGTCCGAGATGAAAGATTTTGGGTCAGGAGAGATTCCAGTATCCATGAGAATTCATGATCAGGTGGAAAATATAATATAGGTTAGGTAACAAAATACAACATGACCAGAGATAAAGTAGACAATGAAAATCAACCGCAAGTTTCATACTATAACCACCACCACCCCACCTTCAGTCATGAGTGGTTATGGCTAGAAATAACATTTAAACAGTTGATTCTTGAAACTGTAAAATTCGAGCAGTTTGAAGAATAAGGTACGCAGCAAAACTTTGTCAAATTGATCACTCAACATAAAATGCTTTGAATCCTCCTCTCTCTCTCGATCCAATCAAGGGGCCTTTTCCCTAGTGCTTCAAGCCCCTTGTTTTAAGCATCTTGATTTTTTCTCCTCATCTTTTGAGGCTGGCAAGGTCTTGGAACTACTGGATTTGGGTGGAAGCTTTTTGGTCTACTTGGGAGGGGCATTCTTAGAGGTCTGGCCCGACCTTGTTTTCCTCTTTGCTGATTTTGATTTGTCCAACAAAGCTTACAGGTTGGTAGAGGAACCCTTTCCAATGAAAGAACGTTTCCAACTTGCTTTGAAACCATTTTTTCTACAAGAAGAAACAAAACGTGTCAAAGAATTGAACAAATTCAAATTGTCAAATAAGGTAAGGGAAAAATTACTTTTTTCTCGCTACTACAAAAAAAATCTTTCTTAATAAATAATATCTATCAATAGTCTTTCATAATAATAATTTTTTATTAAAAAAAATTTATTCATTAACTATTAATAATAATCACACGTCGTTATCAATTGAGTCTTTCTGTCACAATTTTATAATTTATAATTATCACAAATTTATAATACATTTTATTTTTATAACATATTTATCAAAAATTTATAATATAATATTATCAAGATATCTCGATTTTTTCATATCCAGGTTTTTGGCTTTTTTGTTTGTATGGTTTTTATCCGGTTTTTTATTTATTCAAATTTTTTATTTTTTTATTTTTTTTTATTTTTTTTATTTTCTATTCTTCCGATTTTTTTATTTCTTATTTTTTAATTTGTTTCATTTTTTAGTGTTATTTTCAGTCATTTATTTCGTGATTTTGTTAATTTCATTTAAAAATATTATTTACCAATATAAATAAAATAAAATACAATAAATAATAAAATAATATTACAATAATATTATTATAAATATTAATTATAGTTTTACCTAAAATTCAACATTCCAATATCCCAATCCACAACAGCAGCTCAAATTAAATACGTCAACAACATTCAAATCCATTAAAAAAATGATGCTTGTTCTGTTACGCATATTATTCAACAACCACCCTACACTGCAAACACAACAAATATCAATGTAAATTAAAACTTCAACTCATTTAACAATCTAAAAAATTTAAACCTTCAGGAAGATTTAGTGATGGCTTTATTGTACCTCTTGAAGAGCAAGCCACGCAATCTTCACTTCTTTATCTAATTGTGATTCCACACCTGGTAGAACATATCAAACATTTCATTAATATAAATCTTAGGTTCAATCATCTTTAAAATTGGACTCAATTGTGTCTCCAAATATCCTCTGTAAGCTTAGTTACCTAAGACCATACAGAAGCATCAAAAAATCGTGGTTACCGAAAAATAAGCAATTTCATCCACATTGAAGCAAAGCTATAGCACTAAACTAGCTGCAGTTTGCACTAGCAGCAATAAACTAAGCAAGCAACCTGCCAAACACAGCATACCAAACAAAAAGAACCCAAAAGTAGTAGTAAAACCAAATCATCATGCTTAACCTATAGAAACCACAAAATTAGAGAGATTATTATTATACCTCCTGAAAAACACTTAAGCCTAAACGTTTTCACCAATTTGACCAGAATTAATTAATCAAACCAGATTTTCAAATAATGGTAAATTGATAATTTTTTTTAAAAAAAAAAAAAAAGAAGCATCAACAGGAGCTATAGTTCAAATATTACAAATAACAAAAATACGAAAAAGAAAGCCTCCTTACTTGAAAAGTAGAAGCTTCAATGGTACTGCTCATGCTAAACTCGTCCAAATTGGTTTTACCAACCACAATCCTGCTAGTTCCTTCAGTCTCTTAACTGAAATGACATCAATTCATGTTTCGCTCTCTTAACTGCAAAATACCACACAGAATTAAAGAGATTTGCTGTCACACAATATTTATCAAACACCTTGGAGGCATGGATCAAATCAAGCCTATTAGACAACGTAGCAACCTATAATCATAACTCAATAGTTAGTAATCAACAATGAAAAAATCTAACAGCCATTATAGATTGTTTTATCTTCAATTATTAAAAAAAAATTCAACCTAGAAAAAGTATTTAGCTTGATAATAAGAGGAGAAGAAATATTCAACAAAGACTGATATATAATATTTAACGAATCCTTAAAAAAAACATGAAGCGAATCTTGAATAATATACATTGAGATAATAAGAGGGGAATAAAAACCAGAGATAGGGGATGATATTGTGAAAAAATAAAGAAAGAAGCACGTGCTTTACATACGAAGTTTTATGAGTTTAGGTCAAACTCATCAAACTAACCTGATTGAAAACATCCTTAGAAGCTTTTTTTTAATGCGGCGGAAGAACCGAAGCTCGAAGAGGCATCCATGAGCTCATGCTAATCGGCTTATGGTGGCATCCAAATCGACGACCTTCCATGATTCCGCAGATCCAAGATCCTTTGCGTAGAGCCCCTCTTTGATTGAGCGAGAAATCGAGAAAGATAGTGAAATTAGGGTTTTGGATTTTGAAAAAGAGAACAAATAGGAGAAAAAGTGTTTCAATTGTCAATTTTGTTTTTTATTCGAGGAAATGAATTAATATTGATAATTTAACCAAACGACAACGTTTGATCGATAAAATTTTTTATAGTTCTATCACAAACAATCTACATAAATTTTGACATTTTTTTATCAAGAAGTTCCAAAAAGCCCCAGTTTTAATAGGTAAATCTTTTATAGAACTATATCAAATCGTTCTAATAGAAGTCATTTCTATTATAAACGCCTCTATTAAGAAATATCGTTTTTATAATAGTGCCTATCTTGGCCTCAAGTTTGGTAAAAAGAAGTTCATTGTAAGTCAGGCTAAAAGCTACTAACCTAGAGCCAACTAATGCATCAAGGGAAAGTAAGTTTCTTTGGTTAGCGGTAGCAGCCCTTCCAATAGTAATCTGTTCTAATGAAATCTCAACAAGGGAAGGAACTTTTCCTACAACTCAATTGAAAAAGGAAACAAGTAAATAGTCAAGCAGGAAAGATTTTAGAAAAAAAAAATGAAGTTATGGTCGGAAATTGTACTTACCCTTACTTTTGAAAATAGTTGGTACACTACTATCTGTACCCCAATGTTCAAGTGACTGACTCAATTTCCTTTTACAAAGCCATTTTTATTTCCAACCCTTATTGCAAGTTGGGGTGCCATCATTATATTTTTGGTCTTGGGTTGAGACTGAAGGTAATAAAAGCCAGGATTACTTTTAGGGCTTTTCTTTAGTATATAAGTGTATCTAATCTCTTCGATGCTAAAGGGAGATTTCCAGTGACAACCCAAATCACGAAAAGACTAGAGACTACCCACCACCAGTTCAGATTTAACTGATATAGGAGAATGTCGAAAAAATAAAAGAGTCAGGCAAAGTATACTTGAATGGGTAATCTAAGCCCGAAGTGAAATAGTTCCTCGTGAAAAACTATGTCACCGTCCTCTAATTCACTGGGAAACTCATCTATCTTGAGAAGTTTAAAGGCAATGTCATCAGGAATTTGATAGATCTTTTTATAAACTTTAGGGTCTGAAAGGGTCACGGAAGACACAAATCAATCCGCTCATATGGTTTAGCATTTTTGGCTGGATTAAAGATGCGCTCATCATCTTTAATTTTTGATGTTTTCATCATCAACATCCCCATCCACAATATTATCCTCAATGTCCTTGTTTTCATCTCCTATACTAGAAAAGGACACCCTAAACAATTCACTAGTCTTCCTCACACCCTTAGGAACCCTTATATAACTAGAGAAGGCAGCCTTCTCTTCAGAATGGGCGATAAGCCTATCTATCAAGCTATATAATTCTCGAAGAACGTCCTAATCTTCAGTCTCAGGTCTACTTGGTTTCGTATCTCTCTGCATGTCATTAAAAGAACTATCAGAAATTACTATGGTTTCATATGGTTTGGTCTCAAAGTTTTTAATCTCAGCAGCATTATACTTGAGGAGTTTTACCTCTGGTGTCCTATTCTTAGCATATGGATAAACTACTTCAAAGGGGGAGACTATCTTAAAGAGAATTTCTCCATAAATTAGCAAATAATAATGCCTAAAAAAGAGGGATATTCTATTCCATGCCTCATAATTTGTATTGGAATAGTTGGAAAAGGATGCTAATGAAGTGTTGGAAGATGCTAAACAACCTAATTCATGCAAGTAATCCAGTTACTAAAGCAAAAAGTTCTAAAGCAATTTGACCTAAGGGTGATATTTTCTAGTCAATGTCTTTACGCACCTTTAGTTACATGGATAACCATTTTTTCAAATATTCTCTATGTCCTAACAGATAATTCAAATGTAAGTTTTGAGAACCTAAAACATGCCATATAGAAAACCCAAAATTTCTTAAACCAAATAAAAGCATATGATTCAAAATATCGAAATACCCACAAAACCACAGAGTAATCTAACACGTTTACCAGTACAACAAACATGCCATTGAATCTTTTCTTTAGAGCATGTTATTCAATAAGAATAACAGGAATCAGAAAAAATAAAAGATGTTACAAAAGGTCATAAAAAACCAAATGTATGGACATGTTAAACATTCGAGAAGAACGCATAAAAGAAAATAAGTGAAGAACTCACTAGTTGAAATATTTTCTAATAAGGTAAAGTTGTCGACTGGAATAAAAAATTTGTAAAGTAAAGAGTTAGTTGATGAAATTGAAAATGGCAAGGACATCAATAATAATGGTGGTTTTCAAAGCTTTGGAGAAAGGTTTTGCAAAAAATGGGTAAATGAAGAGGGGGACGAGAATTTATACTCGAGTAAGATGTTATCTAGACCGTCCAAGATTGATGGGCTCAAATGCGTCTTGGCAAAGGTTTTTAGTTTTGAAATGAAAGCTTGCATAGAAGAATCTAAAGTGGATCAATCCCTTGTTGACATGTGGCAAGGACTTGAAAAAATAAAAAAGAAAGTCATGATAAGAGGAGTTGTAGATAGTCATTAAACGCCTCACGAGACCTCGATATTTGTGACAATGAAATGCTGCCAATTTTTCAAAAATCTGAAACGGCTCTATTCAATTCGATATAGCTAGACCTAAGGTGGAAAAAACAATGTAGTTTCTAGTAAAATAATATTTAACTAAAACTCGGGGGTCTAATTTTCAAGAATATACTTGAGCTTAGCATATGTGGCACTATACAGGAATGCATTCACATGGTCGAAAAAAGTTTAGCTTGTGGCTGGGTTTGACATAGCATCTGAGATGAAATATTCGAGGCCAGAGCAAATTCCAATACCCATAAGAATTTGTGATCAAGTAGAAAATACAGTGTAGATTGGATAACAAAATACAACCTGACCAGAGATAAAAGAGATAATGGAAATCAATCACAAGTTTTATCCTATAACCACCCACTACCCCATTTTCAGTCATGGGTGGTTATGGTCAGAAATAACCTCTAAACAATTGATTTCTAAAATAATAAAATCCTAGCGGCTTGAAGAATAAGATATACACTTCTCAATTAAGGGAAAACTCTATCAAATTAATCACTCAACATAAAATATTTTGAGAGATTAAATCATTGACTTAAGCATTAGAGATCATACATTGGGAAGACTGGATATAGTTTGATCGTTGTTGTGTTGCAATTAAAGGAAAGTTCTTATAAAGTTAGAAGATTCGAAATTTGTTGTTTGAGGTCAAAGGAGGCAAATTTTAAGCATCTACGGGTAATATTATAAATATTTTAGAATATATTTCAAAAAACATGTTAAACGAGTAACGATATTATTAAATAGCTGAGCAATCTGTTTAATAAATAGTTTGGTTAGGGTTTTAATTTTTGAACACGATTATTAAGCGAGTCAAATTTAAGTTAACTTAAAGTATGTTATGTTTTTATTTAATGAGACACAAATATAACATGCTAACTCTGGATTGCCACCCCTACGTAAAATGACTTAAATTAATAAATAAAATATTAATTTGAATATGTTAAATATTAACTTTTTATTGATTCAAACAAGCAAGAAGGAAGTTGAAATCATATAATTACTAAAATGTGTATAAATAGAGAGCAATGAATGCGTTTATAAATTTATTTAATCATCTTCTTTTCTCTCAAATGCAATATTACTATTAGTTGGAAAGCAAATGATGATTAAGGAGTGCATTATAAGAAATAAATTAAGTCATTATTATAAAGATGACAAAAAAATATATTAAAAAGTTAATGCAAATATTAAGTAGGGATAATTTTATTTATTGTAGTTATAAAATAATATAATTTTAAAAATTAAGTAAGCTTTGTATTTAATGATGAGATGTCAAGTCTCTAAAGTTCAATTTTAATAGCAAAGGGTAAGGGTTTAGTATTTTAAGTATAAGTTTTCTCACTTCCATTTAATGTGGTAATTTGGGTTAACGTGTCATATTTGTGTTGTGTCAGATAATAACACAACATATTTTAAGGCATAGGAAAGTTAATAAATATGACTGTCTGGAATGTCTGGAATGTCTCATCTTTAGTCTCTAGAAATAAACTGAGAGTAATTATTAATAATAATCATAAAGTATTTGACACTTCTTTTTCAAACAATTCTACTTGGAAACAGTAATTTTGAATGCACATAATCTAATATGCCCTGAGTCTTATGGACTACTTTATTGAACTTCACTTTAATCTACTTCCCGAAAATACAATGCTTACAAAATCTAAAATTGCCCATCTTTTCTTTACCAAGTAGATCTTATTTGTTCAGTTGTAATGAACCTCTTTCACTCATGTGCCGAGTATTGTATGCCATAATTTGGTACTATCCATATCAGTACTCCCCGATAGTTATTTAAGTTTTGCCTCGAACAATAATTCCTTAAAAAAATTTATAAACCACCATGTACGCTACTCATCATGTACACCATTGAGCTTTTTGCAATCTTCAAAATTTCATTGTTTCTGTAAAATTTAAATCCCTTCGAGTCCAAGGTAATAAGGGACATTAAATCCTTTTTCAATCCTAGAATATGCCAATACCCCAATTTTTTGAGTACACCATCAAGTATTTTGATTTGCACAGTTCCAATTCCAACTACTTTAAGGATACAATCATCACCAAAATACACTTTACCACTCATTTGTGAGTAAGTAACGAGCCAATCTCTGTGAAAGCACATGTGAAATGAAGCGCCTAAATCCATAATCCATTGATTCTTCCATTGTCCAACAAAAACAGACAACACTTCACCAGCATTGCTTGAACTATCATCCCCTGAAGTTTCAGTGATTACATTCGTAGAATTCTCAATATACTTTCCCTTAGTATTTCTATAAGGACAATCTCTTTTGAAATAACCCTGCTTACCATATTTGAAACACGTAGTTTTTTCATCTTATACTTTATTCTACTTTTTCTTTTAGAATTATTCTTAATAGTGTTCTACCCTTGACATCAAAATTTACACTTGACATTTTCACTACCAAAAAATTGTTTGTTTAGTGCTTTAGACTTTAGTGCACTTGACACATTTATCATGCTAATTGACTCTTTTCCATATAGAAAAGTATCGACAAATGAATAATATGATAACAATAATGAATGCGACACAAGCATGGCTCGATTCTCATCTAAAATTGTAATATCTATATTCTTCATATATATGATTACAAAATTAAATTCATCTAATTATAGCTTCACAGATGTTCCTTTCTTCACTCTTAAAGTACAAAGTCTTCTTTTCAAATACAACTGATTAGTCAGAGACTTACCAATATAAAACTCTTCTAATCTTTTCAATGCCTCTAAAGATTTCTCCTTATTTGCAATTTCCCATAGCACATCTCCAATTATTGACATTTTCTTTATACACTTAGAGCTTGCTCTTCCAAATTCACCTTCTTCTTCTCTTTTATATCTACTGGATACTTATCTCCTACCACCTTCCATAACCCTTGAAATTTTATATATGCCTAAAATTAAATATTTCATAAACTAAATTGATTTTACCATCAAAGTTCTCCAAATCATATTTGATTGGAGAAACCATGATGAGAACTTAGTCTGCAGACAAATCTTGCTTTAATACCAATTTGTTATATAAAATCAGGCAATCAAGCAAATAGAAAACAATTACAAACACAAACAACAGTGAATTTATATGAAAAACCTCTAAAAATTTGAGATAAAAAACCAGGGGAAAGAGAGCAACAATTTTCACTAAAAAATGAAAACAAAGAACAGCACAAGATTTCCCATAAACACCTAAATATATACTCTAGGTCTTAAGTCTGATTTAGGCTACACTCGGGTCGAGTCAGGCTCACACAATGAAAAAAAAGCCCACACAATATACATACATACATATATATATATATATATAATACCATAAGCTCAACCTCCCAATTGCTTTAGCGTACCACAATATATTGTACTGGTTATCAAACATGGCCATAAATTCTACACAATTTGATCATGTCTAAATATTAGTCCAATATCTTGTACATTCAAATTAGCACTATATTCGTATTACTCTTCCATTTTATAAAATTTTTACTATTTAACTTTTCATTTGCATGTAAAGTGATAATGAGATTTGTTACAGATATAATTGCTGAAATAAATAAATAAAGTATTTAATATACTTAAATTAATATCACAATTTTTCGAAATAGTAAATGTGATGCATGATATATATGATAAGCACATAACTAAACTATCAAATTATGACAATTTAATCTTATAATTAATGTGCCGTTGTAGGATAAGTCACACTAATATAATTACATTGGAATTGAGACGATCTCAATTAATAAATGAAATTCAAAATATCTCATATTTTCATTCATTAATTAAATATCGTCGGGTAAGGTACAATTAATAATTTAATTTGTTTCTTTATTAGTATAATCCATTGTTTTGAATTCTAGCAAATTAACTCCAAAAATGCTATTGTACGGTAGGTCAATTTTAAAATACATTATCTGAATCCCATCAGTAGGAAGTCAACTTTGATTATTAACATAGATAGACACCCTCTTTAGGGAGAACAAATTTAAGTATCGCAAGACACTATTTATATTTCACGATGTTATACTAACAATGAAGATTGTGGGGTATGTTGTCATATATCCCTTTCTACTCATTATTTTAAAAACTATGATTTCTAATTATAAAATATCCTATGTTCTATAACCCTAGTAAATTATTTTATTTTATATTAATAATTACTAGTTATATAAAATCTAACCTTATTTTGGTTAATTATTTAAGTTAACGGAATCCAATCCAATTGGCCTAACATAATAGGAAAACATAGTTCTATTAATATTAATTTGGGTCTAAATAATTGCCACATATTTAATAAAAATATATTTTATTAAAATAGAATAATATAAGCTAACCTATATATTAACAATTAATATAGATAAGACCAAATTAAACAAATGAGATGATTATCAAGTTTGATTATAAAACTTAATTACCATTATGTAATTTATTATTCTATTCAATTAATCCGATTAATTACAGTCATATTCATATTTAAAGGAATTGTAATATGTATGCATGACATTCAATAATGACAATAAGTAGATATTATGAATGACATGTTATTATGCATAATTATGTTATTATATTAAATATTTCATAAAAAAATAATTAACAATTAATTAACTTTATCTGGGTCCTCTAAGATATTTAATTACAAACCCAAATAATTAATTAAATTACAAAGACATATCATCTGACAGGCCAAATAAAATAGCAATATTCTAAAATTCATAATAGGCCTATCATAATAAGTCTTCATAAAATATATATATATATATGGACTCAACAACATTTCTTAAGTCTGATATTAAATTATAGCTAGACAGTTCAACTTTTGAACCTTTTTTTTTTATTTTTTTAAAAATAATCCAAAAACATTTTAAAATAAAATTGTTCATAATATTCAAATGTCAAAAAGACCAAAGTGCTTTTAGCAATTGTATCTCCGAGGCCCAAAAAGACATTTTTATTAAAATTTCAATTTTGTTCTAAGGGTTTTTTTGAAAATTGCCCAAAAGAGTTTTATGAAATTATGCAAAGAAAGGCATTTTAGACCTGAGATTTCGCCCAGGCAGCAGCATCCTTCCTGCATGGAGAGACCCGCTGACCTTCAACCCCTCCTCCTTGCAAGGCGGCAGTCGGCACTTTGCCCACCGTAAAGTCCTCGTCTCCTCTATTTTATTTCTCCACTGATTCGGATTCTAGAATTCGTCGTCAAATAATTATATAATTAAAAAAAAAAAATCAATTACATTGAGCTTATACTCTTTTTTTGAATTTACAAAATTTTTAATCTATTTAAAATAAAATATTAATTAAACTTAAATTTTAAGAAACCATACAATTAATGACAAAAAAATGTATACATAAAATTCATTGCATAATAAAATATAACATTCATCAAAGTAAATTAAATCAAATAAAAATAATGCGATACTCACTCATGTATACATCATAATTAAAACTATATACACATATAATCTAACTCTAATACTAATCGTTAGAAATTTTTAAGGAATAAACATCGAAAAATAACATAAGAGAGTTTAAAAAATTTATATAAGTATACAATTTCATTATCAAATAATAAGAAAGAAAAGAAAATATCAATTGATGCTCACCAACTACTTTTGCTGCAAGTTTTCCATCATCAATAATTTTCAATTAATTCTCCTTCAATAGCATTAAAGAGAAGGGTAGACTTTTTGTTATAATATAATGATCTTAAGAGAAAGATAATTTTCTCTCTGTAACATACATAAAAAAAAAAAAAGAAAAACCTCGAAAGTTTCCATACTTTATTTTTTTTTATATCACTCTTATTATAATTAAAACAATTGAATTAAATTAGAATTAAATTAAGTAATTAAGTTTGTGAAACAACTTCAAATAGAAGTGATACTCTAATTAATGAAAAATTCATATTAAAAAAAAAACAATAGAGAGGATAAATATATGTTTGAATTTATTCATTTAATTTCTTCTATTAAATTATTTGGATATTAATCAAAGATATTTTTACCAATTAATTAATTCTAAATTAGTTAACTTAATCCAAATTAAAATAGTATTCCATAAAACTATTTTTTGAACATATAAATATTTACTATAACAATTTTATCTATCATATTATTTACCGTACTAATTTAAGAGGTAGTATTGAGACCTATGGCCCATAATTTTAAGCTCTAATAAATATATATAACTAGAAACTTTTTAATTAATCCAATTTATTAATTCCAATATTATTCCACTAAAAATGTAGAATTGAACTCTTGAAATTATAGGTATATTTTGTTCAGAAAATTTTGAATAGTCCATTGATATAATCATTACATGCAATTCAACTCTTCATAAACAGTTTATAATTAGACCTATATCAATTTTGCGTATTACACCTCTAATTACATTTTTATCCTTAAGTTTCATTAATTCTTCAATGAACCATTAATTTATAAACCAGTCATAAATTAAGCGCTTAAACTATTCAATTTCAGTATTAACACTTAAGAAAAACATTTTTTTGATTTTCAACAAAAAGAAATGGATTCTATATCTATAGGTCACATTTCGAGCTATTTATCCCATCAAATCTTCAAAATTTAAGCGTTGAGTTTATTCTTAAAACAAACATTAAAAAGTAACTCAAAAGACGCAATAACATAAAATAAGAGTTTATGAGTACTCAGGATTAAGATTAATTTGCATATGATGATCGATTCACATTGTTTAAATTGTTTATTATTCATAATTTTAATCCTCTCGTATATATAACACTTATTTGTAATAAAATTATGGTTATATAAATAAATTAAGATTTTTTTATATTAACTAACATTAAATATGTACATAATTAAGTATAAAGAAATAGCAATTTTATTTATTCCAGAAATTGTATAAATTAAATATTTTTAAAGCACTGTCCCTAATAAAAATTTCTATTATTACGTGCTTTCATTAATTTTTTAAATAAAATGAAAATTTTATGTTTAGTTAATTGTTATAGATTATAAAATAATTATATACAATATCTTGCCTAATTTTATCCTATGACTTTTGACTAATTTTCCAATAAAAACGAATAAGATAAGATAATTGTTAAGTTACTTGTTGCATAAATCTTGACAGATAGATAATAGATAACATGAACCATATAATTATTAATACTATCATGTCATATTAGTGTAATAATTTTTAATTACTATAAGAATGTTTTATTATTTAATTTTTCATATAGAAAGGACAAGTTATTTAATTAACTTTCTTAGGTTATCAAATTTTATCTAATAATTTACTAAATTTTATGCCATAAATTTAATTAATTTCTTAATAAAACAACTCAAGCAAGGGAATTTTTACATAACACGCTATACAAAATGGTCCAACATGATAATTTTTGTTGACAAAAAAAATTACAAAATCAATATAATTTAATAATAATAAAGAAGGTGTGGAACACGCGATAGCTAATATTACCATGTTACATAAGTGCAATAAGTTTTTTATTATAATGAATTACCATAAATTGTAAAATAATATCATTTCAAAAGTCTATTTTATTATGTAATGCAAGAACTCACTTTTTGTTTCACTTATCCTCTGTATTCTAATCTTAATCTAAATAAGAAACATATTTTAATTCAAAAATCACTTGAAATAAAACGCAATTCAGTACAAAATTATTTATTAAGCATCAATATAAAAGAAGATCATATTGATCTCTTTTTTCGTGTTATAAAAAAAATTCATTACAAAATCTCTAATAAAAATGTGCAACTAATTGTTTTGCTTTACCTCCAAGAAGTAAGACAAGATTAAAATTATAATTTGTTCTTCCTAGAAGAAGGATGACAATTTGAAAACATTGGAAGCAAAAACATTAATGATATTGGAAATGGAGAAATTTGTGAAATTGATGAAGTAGATAATGATTAGAATTGGAGGTGGCAAATGGCCCAATTCGACACGGGCCATAAACAGTTTCGGTCCGGGCTAGTACCGCACAAAAGTCACGTTGGACTGGGCTGAGGTGTTGAGCCCATGGGCTAGGCTTGGCACCAGCATGCAATGGATCGGGCTAAACCGTGGGCCTGTGTTGTGTTGGGCCAGCCTGCGGGCCTGTAATGGGCCTCCCAATGGGTTTGGCTTACAATAAACTTTTTTTTGTACATTTGTTGCAATTTGAACTCATGACCAAAAAACTCAAACAACAACCTTTCCACTAGGCCATCTCCACTTACTTATTATAGTTTAAAAATATAATATATTTAATCACAAATGAACATTTAGTAAATTTATTAAATATATTATTTTTGAATTGTTATTATCGATACTAAATAATTGTATAATTTAAGCATAATTTTATCTTTAACAATTATTTAAAGATAAATATTTATTTTTTCATAAATTAATTGTTAAAAAAAGATAATTAATAATAATTATCGATTTGATTGAGACAATTAAATAATTTATATAAAATATTATGAGTAATAAAAATTTTGTTAGAATAAAATGTCAAATTTAATTAACACATTTACTATAATTTTCTCTACTAACCTATAAAAAAAATAAATGTAATAGTAAATTATGATCTAATTTTTAATAGAATTGATAAAATTAGAGTCAAAATATTAAATGAATTTTAGAGTATTTTATTTTTTTCATAATTTTGCAGAAAAATATTCTTTAAGAAATTCTTTGTTTTGTTAATCTTATATTACTACATTACAACAAATTAATTCATTACTTACAAATTGATTATTTTATTTGACATAAATTTATTACTTTTATTTTGTCAAAAATTATTGTTTTAATTATTAAAAATTATTTAATTTCGTTAGTTTTTATTATTTTAGCAAATTTGTTTATTATAAAATAAATTTAAAAGTATTCTAAAATTAATTAAATTAAAAATTTTTAAATAATTATGAAGGAGTTAATTGACTAAATTAAAAAATTATAATTGCTTTTGTGCTCTAGAAGGACAAGAATTTAACCTAACGGTAAAAATACTCCAATAATTATGGGTTTTGATCTTGAAATTTATAATTTGATTTTGAAATTTGAAATTGAAATTTAAAATTTATTTTGGTTTAGAAATTTTACACTAAAAGATTTATATATATATATATGATTATAATGATTCATTAATTATTATAATATTATATTATATATTTTAATTGGAAGTATTAATAATTAATGATGGTTATCGATTATTTTGTGAAGAAATCAAATATTTATTTTTATTATGTTATCTTAATTATGTTATTTTGATGAGATGTGAAATAGGAAAAGTTAATTTTTTTTAAATACTTTAAATATGTATTCCAATCAATAATTTATTTTTTTTTAAACTTATATTAGGTTTAATATTAACCATTATAAAATTAAAGTATTATATAAATTTTTAAATTTTAATTCTACAAATGACACGAGTCGCCCCCACCATTTGATCTTTTCCCTTATAATCATTCATTGTCTATTATAGATGGCAATATTTTTGATAAATATAAATTATTTTGATGATTGTTAATGTTATGTATAAAATTTTTTTTTTATGGTTTTATTAATGATAATAATAGTTATAATTATAAATTTTGAATTATCTTAAATTATAAAATTATTTTCTTATCAATATAATAATTTTGATTTTAATAATATAAATTAAAGATGTACTACTTGTTAAATATTGTTTATTTGTATAAATTTTGTAAATAAATGTCATTGACCTAATGGTAATTTTTTTGATTATTGTTTGATATCTTGTGTTCAATTCCTTTCATTGCCAAATTTTTAAAATAATTTTACAAAGTCAATTCAAAGTCAAAATAGTCTGTGGGTCTGCCTGACACGGGTCCAACATAGTCTGCATGGGCTGGGCTCTATGGGCTGTGCTGGGCTTAAAGTTTGTGAAGCGGGCTTATTATTTTAATTGTCATAATATATGTATGTATGGTAATCATCAATTTTTCTGTAAAGTAATTGCATTCATATAGGAGTAATTATATAAAATTAACTTATAACATTGCAAATTTTAACTCTCCATATATAGTCTAAAATATATTTATGCTAAATTATAGTGTCATCAATGTATCTATCTCTAGTTCTTACTGACTATTTAACTACCATCTAATATTGTTTTAAGTATCATATTTATTCAAATATCATCTATAATTCTTTATTACTCATTAGGAAAATGAAATTATCAAAAATAGTTATTACTAGGTGTGATAACTTGTAATACTACACAATTATTCAACATAAATTCGATGCTACTGAACGGATTTGATTTGAAAAATTTGACATGAATAATAGTTGTCATCTTCATATCCAATTATTAGTCATCGAGTCGTATTTGTGTCTGACCTTCCTTAATAGTTTATTCATTTAAGACACAATTAATTATATTATACCTAAATAAATAATCGTATATAAATAAATTGAGTCTTAAATAAATAATCGTGCTTAAATGAATGGAGTATTCAACTAATAATGGTGCCTAAATGAATCAAGTTTTAAATGAATAATTTTGTGTATATCAATATATTGTATTTAGATTTAAGAAAAATCGACATGAATAGTAAAGAAACTGTATTCATGTCACATAAACAATAAATTAATTATATTCGTGTTGATTAAAATACGATTTGTTTATGCAAATTGCCACCACCACTAGTTATCATATTTTGGGACCAAATTTTTCTGTAAAATAATCCTATTACTTTAAGAGTAATTATATAAAGTTAATTTGTAACATTTGAATTTTTGATTCTCGACGTATATATAATCTAGTAACGTTAATTAACTTGCAGCATCCTGACCTAACTTATTTTCGATCTAATAAAGTTAACTTGCAACATTACACATTTTTTCAACAACTATTTATTTTGTATACTTAGCAATTAATATGCCGAAATCAAAATAAATAAATAAATAGATAATCTGTCAAATACGCAAGGCATTAAATTAGAATTAAAAAATATAGAAAATTCTTTATTTTTCTCGTGCAATGAATTTGGAGATATAGTCAACTGTTTATCTTATTATAGTAACCATCTTATTTTTTTAATTACAAGAACTGTGTCATCATAATAACACTCTATTTTTATTAATTGATTCTTGAAAGATAGTATTAATTCTTGACTTTATTTAATTATTTAAATAAATATAAAATATATTTATATGAGTATTCATATTTTAAAAAATATTATAGAAATTTGTTCTCAAAATTTATTAAATAAATGCGTATATAAAATAAAAAGCATTTATAATATATTTTAATATATAAATAGAGTCATGTTTATTATGGTTTTATTTTAAAAGTAATTAAAATAAAGATGTAACCGACTTCAAAAATACATTTTTAAAATGATGAAAAGACACAAAACATATATTTTTTTAATTTTTAACTCTCATTATAAGACATTGATATTACATTATTTCTGAGCCAGGTCCCCGTTGAATTCATCTACGTTGATTTGGAAGGTCTTCAATTTTGTTTTTATTTAGGATTCCTTATCTGCCACATCCAATCACATCAGCATTGTCCTATATATATATATATATATATATATATATATAAAAGAGCAGGATCAGCAGTCATTTTATTTTATACAAAATATTGTAAACTGTTGGATATGATTAAATGCAATATCAACTGTTAAATGTGTTTATATCTAACAGTTTACAATTGATATAAGATTTTATGTAAAATAAAGGGGCTACTGATCTTGCCCTATATATATATATATATATATATCTATATATATATGTGTTATTTAGGAAAATAGACACTTAGGAAGACTTCCTGATATTTGAGGAAAAACAAATGTTCCTCAACTTTAGACAAATAGACAAATACCTCCTTTAATATTTATTTTCATTAGTTGATCAATTAGATAAATATTATTTGTATCTCTAACCTTTTATATATTAATAACTTAAACATAATTATTTTTAATATATTTATTTAGTCCTCATTTTAATATTTTTCATAATATATTAATTACTAATTTTTTTTTAATTTATTATTTGAATAAAAGATTTAAAAAGCTATTATTAAAAAACTTCTAATAATAAGTTAGATCAAATCTATACATTAAAATAAATTTAATTTTTTTTCTTTTACTTTTTCAAATAATTTAATATTCAGTTATAAAAAGTTTTAAATAAAATATTATTCTAACATTTTATTTTTATATATGAAATATCTATTTAAAAAATTATGTTAACTTTTATTATATTTTACTTAAAAGATTATGAAAAAATAAATAAAAAAATACATGTTCTATGTATGTGTGTGTATTCTCTTTTTTTAAAAATATTTTTATTAAAATTAAAGTATATTATTTAATAATAATGTAAAATGTATTTAATTACTAATTCCATTAATAAATGATATCAAATTCTCTTCTTTTTTTATATGTTTTATTTACATTTTTATAATAAATAGAATGAACTTAATATAATATTTTTAATGAATATAGTGTATATAAAAATAAAATAGTAAAAAAATTTCAGAGTTTTTTTAACAATTAAATATTAAATTATTATTAAAAAAGTAAGAAAAGAGAGTTAAAATTATTTTAGCATATAAGTTTGGTCTACCTCATTATTAGATTTTTTTAATAATAATTTTTTAAAATTTTTATTAAAATAATAATTAAAAATTTATTTAGTTTTTAGTATGTTGTTAAAAATATTGAAATAGTGAGTAAATTGTTATAATTAAAAAATATATATTGTAAAAGGGTATTAGAATAGGGATTAAATTATTATAATAAAAATAATTATTTTTTAATTTATGATTATTTAGAAGTTTAGAGATACAAATGATATTTATTCAGTAAGTCAAGTAATAGAGGCATTTATATATTTATCCAGAGTTAAAAGGGCATTTGTTTTTTCTCAAATATTAAAGGTATATGTCAATTTTTCATAAATATATATACACATCAAATCAATATATGTGTATATGGTAATCATCAATTTCAATTGTCATTGAAAATGTCAAAAATTCAATTAATTGTTCAAAAGTACAAGAGAAGAGATTCTGGGCAAAGTTCAAAATTCAAAATTGTAGTCTGAAATTGATGATAAGCGCCGAAATTGACTCATTCCATAACCAAACTTTGAATGGAACTCTTCAACTGTCATATGGAAATAAATTGATGGTCAAATTTCCATAAACTGCTTGTACATTATTGGCATTAACTATTACATGATTTGAATGTTATAAGCACGTTAATTTTGGGAAAAAATTATGTACGTACTCTTGAAAGAAATATCTTCTAATTTTTAATTAAAAGTTAAAAACAGAAGATTAATCTATCAAATACGTAAGGAATTGAAGTCAAATAAAATAGAAAAAAAAATTCCATTGTCTTCTGTGGTCATAAATTCCATTGTCAAAACTTTTTGTTTTATAGTTAATAATCATCGTATTTTTTTATCCCCCAGAATTGCAATATAATTTTGGCCATAACCACGTCTAAAACCACAAATTAAAAAGAGTTGCAGTCCCTTTAGAAACAGTAAAAGTTGCAGTTATTTTTCTAATAATTATTTTAACTTTAATCAATTTACTATACCTTTCAACACATCAGCATCACAATGATGTTATCCCGAAACATCATGATTTTGTGGCTGTTATCACCCCTGAATTGCAGGACAAATTTGACCATAACCATATCTTTAACCACATATTAGAAGAGTTGCAGTCCTTTTACAAAGGAAATGAGTTCATTAATGGATTCTTCAATATCCCAAATTCTCCAATTTCCATCCTTTCCTCTCCTTTTAGCTTCTCTTCTCTTCTTCCTCGTTCTTGTTAGGTATTTTCAGATATCAAGAAGCCAAGGCAAGGTTCCTCCAGGGCCAAAAGCTCTGCCAATTATCGGAAACTTACATCAGTTGACAGGAGGATTACCATATCACGTTATAACAAGATTATGTAAGAAATATGGTCCTGTAATGAAACTAAAGCTTGGTCAGATTTCTGCTGTGGTCGTTTCATCACCTGAAGCAGCGAAAGAAGTGTTGAAGACACATGATATGAGCTTTGCTGAGAGGCCTGAAGTTTATGCTACTGAAATAGTGACATATGATCATTCAAGTCTTGTCTTTGCTCCCTACGCTGAATACTGGAGACAAGTGAGGAAGATAGCTATGGTTGAGCTCTTCAGTACTAAGCGTGTTTTGTCTTTCAGATCAATAAGGGAAGAAGAGGTATGGAATCTTGTTCAATTCATTTGTTCATCTCAGGAACAAACCATAAATCTCACTGATAAGGTCTTTAGTATGACAAATCATATTATTTCTCGGGCAGCATTTGGTAGTAAGAATGAAAATCAAAAAGATTTTTTAATAGCGCTTAAGGAATTAACGGACGTGTGTGGATATTTTCACATCACTGATTTGTATCCTTCCCTTACATTTCTTCGCTCGGTAAGTGGGGCCAAGGGCAAATTATTGGGTGTTCATAAAAAAATGGATAAGATTCTTGAAGATATTGTCACAAAGCATAAGATGAAAAGAAATGCTACTGCAATTGGCAATGACGAGACAGATATTGTTGACACACTTCTGAAGTATGCAGAGGTTGATAGCAGCAATGACTTTTATATCACAATCAATCAGATTAAGGCTATTGTTTTGGTAAGATCACTTGTACATAGTTCTCATGCTATATATTAAATATAGACCTCTGTCTCTCTCTCTCTCTTTATATATATATATATATATATATTTATATATTCTAATCATAAGAGGTATTTCAGGACTTGTTCTCTGCAGGGAGCGAAACTTCATCAGTAATAATAGACTGGGTTATGGCTGAGTTGCTGAAGAACCCAAGAGTAATGAAGAAAGCACAAGAAGAGGTACGAGAAGCATGCAAAGGAAGAAGCAAAATTGAAGAGGCAGATATTCAAAGCCTACAGTACTTGAATTTAGTTATCAAGGAAACTTTCAGATTACACCCACCAGTTGCCTTAATCACAAGGCTAGCAAGGAAAACATGCGAAATTAATGGATACACAATACCAGCTAACTCAAGGGTCATGATTAATGCTTATGCATTGGGAAGAGATCCAACAATCTGGACCAATCCTGAATGCTTTCAACCTGAGCGTTTTGAAGGTTCTTCCATTGACTTAAAGGGAACAACTTTGAATTGCTTCCATTTGGTTCAGGAAGAAGGATTTGTCCAGGAATTGCATTCGCTATGACAAGTATTGAACTTGCAGTGTCTCAATTGTTGTATCATTTTGACTGGAAACTTGCAGGTGGGTTCAAGCTGGAAGACCTTGATATGACTGAGACCTTTGCATCTGTTACCAAAAAGAAGAGCAATCTGAATGTGATTGCTACCACTCGTATCCCTTTTCAGAAGTGAAAGAGATTGAGAGGATCGTGCAATGACTGTATACGTCTAGATATTGCGAATAAATTTCTTGCTTGTCCAATTTACTAGTTTATGTTAGTTTTGCGAGTGATAAATATCAAAAAAGACATGATCAATTCTCCAAATAGTAGTTGCAATTAAGAGTATATGGTTAGTTTATGTTAGTTTTGCGAGTGATAAATATCAAAAAAGACATGATCAATTCTCCAAATAGTAGTTGCAATTAAGAGTATATGGTTAGTTTATGTTAGTTTTGCGAGTGATAAATATCAAAAAAGACATGATCAATTCTCCAAATAGTAGTTGCAATTAAGAGTATATGGTTAATGTATGTGAAAATTTTAAGTGTTATGACTGCAACCTTATATATAGCTAGCAGAAGTTTATAAATTCAGTGGTGCTTTATCTTGCGCTTATATTTTTCTGGGAACCAAATTACTTGCAGGTGAAGATTAAGATTAGAAGATACCACTGCAGAAAACATCCGTAAGGAAACAGCAGATAGTATTTAAAAGCATCTGATTCTCGTCTGGTTTCTGCAGATTGTTTCTCAGTAATCGAGGGAATTAATAGTAGCTAGCAAGCAGATCAAAATGATTTCTTCATTTATACTCCCATGTGTAATAACATGCTGTTACAACAGACCTCTGCTTTAGCGTGTTGGTTATTTGAATCAATTGCAGATAAAAAAAAAAAAACGAAAACAGAACATTTGTTGAGTTGCTAATGCAGAGCTTAATATTTTATAGAAATTTTTATTTCTATGTTCTATTCTATCTATTCTAAGTTTTTCATTTATACTGTAATATCAATAACAACTAGTCATTTTAGAAGATCAATCCTAAAAAATTCTAAACGCACTTCCTAAAGACAAAAACTTTGACTCTAAATACAAATCATAGTTGGAGAATTTTGACAGTTTTATGTAGAAGTTTTATATTAACTTTTCATCTGAACATCATTTAAACATTTGATCATAACTTTTTCTAGAGAAATCTAAATTGAACAAAGTTGATATCTTGATCTTTTTATAAGTGTCAACCATTTTTAGAAATGATGCCCTAATCAATATAGTATAAGTTTTGAAAATTGCTCTTTGACAATGATCATAACCTGTAAATATTGAAAATATAATGTTTGACAGCTTGCAAATGTGAAAAATGAATTAATTTTAACATAGTGCCTAAATTAGAGAAAAAAATTCAAGCCTATCAACTGTACATTTGTGACAATAATTGAGCAAGCAGAAAAAATAGTCGGCGGCTGGATCTCACTCGCTATACTGCAAACCTGATTTCAATGTCATGCTTAGAATCAGATTTTCATTCTTCACTATGTCTTGTGTCATAAGAAGATGCCGACTAATGATATTAATAGTCTTCGTGGTGAAATTTGTCCTTAACAAAGGCAGTTTCCAGGCCTGATCACATACAAATTAAAATTGGAAATGGTTACGCAATTGAATTGATTAAAGTTCAATCTTTAAAAAAGAAACTAATGATACAAACCTGAGTTAATCATGGGGTTTCCAGTAGCCTCAGGTTCAGATTCCTTGATGTAAGGAAAGTCTTTCTTTCCGACACAAGCTGCATACTTAAAGCAACAACTTATCTCCTGTAAATTTAAGGCCATAAGTTTGCCAACACGAAAGCAGAAAGATTAGTATAGCTGTGATATCTTATCAGTATACGATTTTAATGACTACTTCATATAATACAGTATGGTATCTCATTTCCTAGCCATAAAAGAAGTACCAATGAAATAATCATATAATCTCTCGATTACTGTTCAACCATTAAAATTATGAAAACTTGTATGAATTAAGATGTAGCAACTTGAATAACATCCTTTTCAATCACAACACTTACATTGACCCTTGTAATCTGTTAAACAGTATTCAAGAAAAATCTATAAAATAAAATGTGTGTAGAATATTATAGAATGCAAATACGTCGGTTATGGATTTTCCAAGTCTAGTAAAGTCTTTGGTCAAAAATGTCATGCAAATTTTATAATAAAATATATGTAATTTGTAAGAAAGTTAAAGAAATATCTAGACAATTAATGTCGGGGGCTACGGAAACAAAAAAGCTATAAATAGCGATGTTTTTTAAAGTGTGAAAGAAAAATAATAATATAATAAAACCAATGACTAAAATCTTCGATGAAGCTCTCATTTCTCTCTCCAACTCACGTCGCATCTTTCTTTTTTCTTCCGTAAATCCCAATTTCTCAACTCTGGGATGAGAGCATCAAAACCCATCTTTCTTTTTCTTTCATAAATCTGAAAATACCAATGGTGATATCACCGCATCAAAACCCAACAGTGATATCTTAGCACATTTGATCCACGCACCACACTTTCAATCCAAAATCATCACCATGGCCTTCACTTCTGCTATTCTAGTAATTCATTATACCCAAACTTCTATTCTAATATTTAAAAAAAGAAGCTTACGATTGTTTAAGCATTCAAACAAGAACACTACTAATTTCACAAAATTGTAAGAATTAGTGAAAAAAGATATCAAATTCTAATAGATCAAGAGGAGCTAGCACAATGGTTGACTACAAAATAAAAAGAGTATAAGAAAAACAAGCAAAAGGATGTGAAGGCTTTATAGTTTTTACATCAAGAAGGCGACTTAGCAATTTTTCAAAACATCATGTTAGCGAAAACATCAAATGAAACGTGAAATATCTTGAAGAGTAAATTCAAGGGCTCAGACAAGGTAACTTCTATTAAACTTCAATCTCTATAGAGCAATTTTGATACTTTAACAATGAAGGAAGAAAAATCAATTCATTCATATAGGAGTAATTACGTAAAGTTAACTTGTAAAATTGCGATTTTTAATCCTCCAAATATAATCTAAAGTATATTTATGCTAAATTCTAGGACCGTCAATGTATCTATCTCTAGTTTTTGCTAACTATTTAACTACTATCTAATATTGATTTAAGTATCATATTTAGTCAAATATCATCTATAATGCTTTCTTACTCATTAGGAAAATGAAATTATCAAAAATAGTTATCACTAGGTGTGATAATTTAGAACACGATACAATTATTCAACACAAATTTGATACTAATGAACGGATTTGGATTTGAAAATTTTAATATGAGTAACAATTGTGTTATATTCACATCAAATTGTTAATAATCATATTGTGTTCGTGTTTAATCTTCCTAACTAGTTTATTGACCGTAAATGTATCTGTCTCTAGTTCTTACTAATTATTTAATTGCTATCTAATATTGATTTAAGTATCACATTTAGTCAAATATCATCTGTAATTCATTATTGCTCATTAGGAAAATGAAATTATCAAAAATAGTTATCACTAAGTGTGATAATTTGGAGAATGACAAAATTGCTCGACGCAAATTCAATACTATTAAGCAGAATTGGATTTAAAAAATTTGATACGGATAATAATTGTGTCATCTTCACATCAAATTATTAATAATTGTATCATATTTGCGTTTAATCTTTCAAACTAGTTTATACATTTAAAACACGATTAATTATATTATGCCTAAATGAATAATCGTATATAGACTCAAGTCTTAAATGAATAATCGTGCCTAAATAAATCAAATAGTAAACGAAAACTGGTTCTTAAATGAATCAAGTTTTAAATGAATAATTGTGTATATATCAATAGGTTGTATTTATATTTAAAAAAATTGACACGAATAGTAAACAAATTATATTCATGTCACATGAACAATAAATGAATTGAGTTCATGTTGCTCAAGATACGCTTTGTTTATCCAAATTGCCACCAGCACTACTTATTATATTTTGGGACCAAATTTTTTTGTAAAATAAGTGCATTCATATAGGAGTAATTATGTAAAGTTAACGTGTAACATCGCAATATTTAATTCTCCATATATAATCTAAAATATATTTATACTAAATTATAGGACCACCAATATATCTATCTCTAATTCTTACTAATATTTAACTACTATCTAATATTGTTTTAAGTATTATATTTTGTCAAATATCATCTTTAATTCTTTATTGCTCATTAGAAAAATGAAATTATCAAAAATAGTTATCACTAGGTGTGATAATTTTGAACATGACACAATTATTCGATAAAAATTCGATACTCTTAAATGGACTTGGATTTGAAAAATTTGAAAAATTTGACACAAATGATAATTGCGTGATCTTCACATTAAATTATTAATAATCGTGTCGTATTCGTGTTTGATCTTCTTAACTAGTTTATTCATTTAAGACATGATTAATTATATTATGCCCAAACAAATTTTTGTATGTAAACAAATCGAGTCTCAAATGAACGATCATACCTAAATGAATCGAGCCTAAATGATTCAAGTTTTAAATGATTTATCGTATCTATATAAACAGTTTGTATTAATGTTTGATCTTTCTAACTAATTTATTCATTTAAGATAAAATTAATTATATTATACCTAAATGAATTATCGTATGTAAACAAATCGAATCTTAAATAAACGATTGTACCTAAATGAATTGAGTATTAAATGAATAGTTGAGCCTAAATAAATAATCGTATTTATATAAACGGTTGTATTTATATTTAAAATAATCTGCAAAAATAGTAAACAAATCGTATTCATGTCACATGAGAAATAACATGTTCACCAAAATACGATTTGTTTATGCAAATTGTCACCACCACTAGTTATCATATTTTGGGACCAAATTTTTTTGTAAAATAATCCTATTCATTTAAGAGTAATTATATAAAGTTAATTTGTAACATCTCAATTTTTTATTCTCAACGTATTTGTAATCTAGTAAAGTTAATTAACTTGCAGCATCCTGAGCCTTGACACTCATGACTTATTTTCGATCTAATAAAGTTCGCTTGCAACATCTCAACTTTTTGCTTTCAGCATTACAAATTCTGTCAACAAGTATTTATTTTGTATACTTAGCAATTAATTTGTCGAAATCAAAATAAATAAATAAATAAATAGATAATCTGTCAAATACGCAAGGCATTAAATCATAATTAAAAATATAGAAAATCCTTTGTTTTTCTCATGCAATGAATTTGGAGATATAGTCAACTCTTTATCTTATTAAAGTAGCCATCTTATTTTTTGAATGACAATAACTATGTCATCATAATAACACTCTATTTTTATTAATTGATTCTTGAAAGATAGTATTAATTCATGACTCTATTTAATTATATAAATAAATGCATATAATATAAAAGGTATTTATAATATATTTTAACATATAAATAGAGTCATGTTTATTATGGTTTTATTTTTAAAAGTAATTAAAATAAAGATATAATTAACTTCTAAATTACATTTTTAAAATGATGAAAAGACACAAAACATATTTTTTTAATTTTTAACTGTCATTGTAAGACATTGATATTATATTATTTTTGATCCGGGTCCCGTTGAATTCATCTATGCTAATTTGGGGTCTTCAATTTCCTTTTTGTTTCTGATTCCTTAACCGCCACATCCAATCACATCAGTACTGTCTTATATATATAAATATATATACACACACCAAATTAATGTAGGTATATATGATAATTATCAATTTCAATTATCATAATTTTTTAATGAGTTGATGTAATATCATGATCTTTTGTCCGTTATCACCCCTAAAAATTGCAATATAAATGTGGCTATAACCATATCCAAAGCCATAGATTGAAAGAGTTGCAGTCTTTTTACAAACAAAATGAGTTCATTAACGGATTTTTTAATATCCCACATTCTCCAATTTCCACCTTTCCTCTTCTTTTTCATTTTTATTAGATATTTTCGGAAATCTAGCGGCCAAGGCAAGGTTCCTTCAGGGCCAAAACCTCTGCCTATTATCGAAAACTTGCATCAGTTGACAGGTGGATTACCACATCATTTCTAACAAGATTATGTAAGAAATATGGTCCTGTAATGAAACTACAGCTCGGTCAGATTTCTGCTGTAGTCATTTCATCAACTGAAGTAGCCAAAGAAGTGTTAAAGACACATGATATCAGCTTTGCTGAGAGGCCTGAAGTTTATGCTACTGAAATAGTGACATATGATCATTCAAGTCTTGTCTTAGCTCCCTATGCTGAATACTGGAGACAAATGAGGAAGATAGCTATAATTGAGCTCTTCAGTACTAAGCGTGTTCTGTCTTTTAGATCAATAAGGAAAGAAGAGGTATGGAATCTTGTTCAATTCATCTATTCATCCCACGACTAATTTTATAGGATTATGAACTAATTATATCCAATGACTTGCATAAATTTATCCCACGACTTTTGTCTAAGTTTCTAATAAAAACAACTAAGATAAGATAAATTTTAGTTTCCTTGTTGCATATATCTTGACACATAGATAATGGATAACAATTGTTGGGTTGAGCTTCACTCTTATTTAAAGAAAGCTTAAATTTGAAGCTCACTTGGTTAATAGGATTTTAGATTTATTTTGTGGCTGTATGAGTTATATTTGTGTGAAGGAGTGCAAACCGTAAGAGAGAAAGCGTTTTTCCAAAAAATTTCTATCTTACACAATTTTCATCAAACTTACAATTGAGTTGCGATTTAAACTCTGTTTGGCTCAAATTTTATGTGGAGATTATACACACATAGTTCTTGATTTTTGACAGTGTGATTGACTATCAAAACTCTCTAAGACTTTCAAAATTTTCGTTTACAGCAGCTCTGGTTTCCAGAATTTTTCTGCAGTTTTATTTTGACTTTTCTATTTTGGTGTTTATCTATTAATATATTTGGTGAGGTTTTTCCTTGGCTCTCACTTTGTGGTTACTTCCTTATTTGTTTTTAAGGCTGTAATCTTGTGAGAAGTCTCTTGTACTTCTTATTTAGTGATAGTAGAAATTCTTTTTAGCTATACTTTGTTACTCTCACCAATGTTGAGGGAAGGTTTTTTCACGTAAATTTGACGTCTCGTGTGATTTTTAATTTGATTATTCTTGCTATTTTTATTGTTTTTGGTCTAGTTAATTACTTCATTTTGGTTCAAGTAAAGTGGGAAGAATTAAATTTGTACTAATTTCTGTTGTTTCTTCCTAACAATATGAACCACATAATTATTGATACTATCATATCATATTAGTGTAATAATTTTCTATTACTATGAGAATGTTTTGTTATTTAATTTTTCATATAGAAAAGACAAGTTATTTAATTAACTTTCTTAGGTTATCAAAATTTATCTAATAATTTACTTAATTTTATTCCATAAATTTAATTGATTTCTTAATAGAACAACTCAAGCAAGGGAATTTTTACGTAACACGCTATATAAACTAGCCCAACATTATAATTTTTGTTGACAAAAAAAATTACAAAATCAATATAATTTAATAATAATAAAGAAGGTGTGGAACCTGTGGTAGCTAATATTACAATGTTACATCAGTGCAATAAGTTTTTTATTGTAATGAATTACCATAAATTGTAAAATAATATCATTTCAAGAGTCTATTTTCTTATGTAATTTTTTAACTAGCAATAATAAGTTTGTCTTTAGTTATTTGTGAACAAAATTATAATTTGTTCTTCCCAGAAGAAGGATGACAACTTGAAAACATTAGAAGCAAAAACATTAATGATATTGGAAATGGAGAAGTTTTTGAAATTGATGAAGTAGATAACGATCGGAATAAGGCTGTTGAGAAGAAGAAGAAAGCTGATTATAAGATGAAGAAGGCGACTAAAAATTCTTCCCCACTACATTATGCAATAAAAAATAATAAACTTAATGTCATTATGCCCATAGAACGGTCTGGTATAATTGATTAATTAATGATATATAAATTTTTTAAAGTTTTTTCCATTCTTAAATTTTTTATTACACTATTTAAATTGTGAAATGTTACATGAAAGTTAAATAATAATATTAATTGTGAAGTGGAAGGAAAATTTTAAAAATTATAAAAAAAATTGGAGAATTATAATTACAACTGTACCATAACCTAATTAACCTCTCTAATTGGATTATGAAAAAATATTTATATGAAAATATAAACAATAATTTATGAATACACATATAATAAGATGATGTTTTTGAGATTTATATAACAAGAAAAATCATGAATTGTGATTTCAATTTTAAAACGTTCTTCTAAACTGAAATTATATTATTCTGATTTTGAATTATTAGTTAATTTTAATAATTAAGAAAATTAGTAACTTAAATAGTTATTTTTAGTGTTAATGGATTTAATTAAGAAAATATCTTAAAATGATGGGCGGGGTTTGAGACCAAATCTCGTGTACGTTAGGACTTGATAAGAATATAATTTATGTTTATGTAATATTTAAAAAGGTGGTTCAGAAATTAATTTATTTTATTTACAATTATTTTATTAATTTTAAATCTAAATAACAATAGGGGATGAAAGTTATGGTTTTCTATGAGTGAAGTTTATAACTTGTATCTCTATCCATAAGTATTCTTATCTAATTAATTTAAATTTAAAAATATTAATTTTAAATATTTTAATTGAAAAAAAAATAATTTAATATTAAAAAGATAAGCAAATCATTCAATTTAGACATTAAGTTTTATTCAGAATCCAATTAAAAAAACAAAGGAGTACCTATCTTAAACTAATATACATTTAATTAATTGTTATAGGTTGTGAAATAGTATAATCCAATCTTTTACCTAATTTCATCACATTAATTTAATTAATTTTTTAATAAAACAACGAAGGTAATGGATTTTTGTTTTTTGTAAGCTTGCTTTATAAATTAGCACAATTTTATACTATTTTTTATTAAAATCACGTGATTATCGATACTATCATGTCCAATCAGTGAAATAATTTTCTATTACTATGGCTCTATTTTATTATTTAAATTTTTATGCAATATGTTCTACAAATTGACCCAACTCACAACATATCTGTTTATTAGAATATAAAATTAATAATAATAAATAACGGGAAATAGTTGATAACTAGTGTTACCATGTAACATCAATGAATTAGTTTTCTATTATTATAAATTGTCGTAAATCGTAAAATAGAATGTATCATTTCAAGAGTCAGTTTTGTTATATAATTTTGTAAGTATAAATAATAAGTTTGCATCAACATAATAATTTTTAATTATTAGGAGCTTTAAAAAATTGTAAAATTAATGCTATTATTCATACTTTTCATGCAATTAATAATCATAATTAAATAATGTCTATTATGTATAGCTAATTTTGTATTATTACGATTTGTCATAAATTTATAAAATAATTTTTTTATGAATATATTTCGCTATTTAATTTTCTATTGGTTTTTCTTGGTTACAAGAGACACCCATTCTTCTGTAGGCTCATCAATAAACTTGGATACAGACGACTGCGTATAATTACAGATATTCTATACCTTCTTCTAATCAACTTTATGATAGGCTAAACAAATACGCCTAATGGCAAGTGAATAAGAGTATTTTGGTCGGTATGTCTTTTTGAGTAACCAGAAAATTTTGTATTCTCTATTTGTTGACTGATTCAGCTTGTCGCTTTGCCTGGTTAATTATGTAATACCGTGCACACGGATATACTGGCTTTCATATTATCGGTGTGTAGTGTGCTTAATGTTAAGTTAGGGTTAATCAGGGTAGAGTTAGAACTGAATAAATAGCGGCGAAAATAGTGGTGTCAAAATAATTAAAAAATAAAATTAATTAGCTAATATTTTAAAAATAATTAATAAATTAAAGGATAAATTAATAATTTTTTAAAATAGAAAAAAACGTGCAGAGTTTTCAGAATTGCAAATGGACAAATGTGATTTTATTTGAGAGATTATGTATATAAGAATAGTTTAGTTCGAGAATGCCAAATTAGGCATATTTAATTGAAATTTATGGAGAAGGACATTTTTAAATTTTTGGGGACAAGTAAGGACATTTTCCGTTATTTCCCTATCTTTTGCCTTACAGTCAATTAATGATCATAATTTTTTAATGAGTTGTTGTAACATCGTGACTTTTTGTCTGTTGTCATCCCTGAAAATCGCAATATAAATTTGGCCGTAACCATATCTAAAGCCACAGATTGAAAGATTTGCAGTCGTTTTAAAAACAGAATGAGTTCATTAATGGATTTTTCAATATCCCACATTCTCCAATTTCCACCCTTTCCTCTTTTTTTAGCTTCTCTTCTCTTCTTCCTCGTTCTTGTTAGGTATTTTCAGAAATCGAGAGGCCAAGGCAAGGTTCCTCCAGGGCCAAAACCTCTGCCAATTATCGGAAACTTACATCAGTTGACAGGTGGATTACCATATCATGTTATAACAAGATTATGTAAGAAATATGGTCCTGTAATGAAACTACAGCTTGGTCAGATTTCTGCTGTGGTCGTTTCATCACCTGAAGCAGCGAAAGAAGTGTTGAAGACACATGATATCAGCTTTGCTGAGAGGCCTGAAGTTTATGCTACTGAAATAGTGACATATGATCATTCAAGCCTTGTCTTTGCTCCCTACGCTGAATACTGGAGACAAGTGAGGAAGATAGCTATGACTGAGCTCTTCAGTACTAAGCGTGTTCTGTCTTTCAGATCAATAAGGGAAGAAGAGGTATGGAATCTTGTTCAATTCATTTGTTCATCTCAGGAACAAACCATAAATCTCACTGATAGGGTCTTTAGTATGACAAATCATATTATTTCTCGGGCAGCATTTGGGAATAAGAACGAAAATCAAAAAGATTTTTTAATAGCGCTCAAGGAATTAACGGACGTGTGTGGGTATTTTCACATCACTGATTTGTATCCTTCCCTGACATTTCTTCGTTCGGTAAGTGGGGCAAAGGGCAAATTATTGGGTGTTCATAAAAAAATGGATAAGATTCTTGAAGATATTGTCACAAAACATAACATGAAAAGAAATGCTACTGCAATTGGCAACGATGAGAAAGATATTGTTGACACACTTCTGACGTATGCAGAGGTTGATAGTAGCAATGACTTTTATATCACAATCAATCAGATTAAGGCTATTATTTTGGTAAGATCACTTGTACATAGTTCTCATGCTATATATTATATATAGACCTCTTTCTCTCTTTCTCTCTCTCTATATATATATATTTATATATTCTAATCATAAGAGGTATTTCAGGACTTGTTCTCTGCAGGGAGCGAAACTTCATCAGTAATAATAGACTGGGTTATGGCTGAGTTGCTGAAGAACCCAAGAGTAATGAAGAAAGCACAAGAAGAGGTACGAGAAGCATGCAAAGGAAGAAGCAAAATTGAAGAGGAAGATATTCAAAGCCTACAGTACTTGAATTTAGTTATCAAGGAAACTTTCAGATTACACCCACCACTTGCCTTAATCACAAGGCTAGCAAGGAAAACATGCGAAATTAATGGATACACAATACCAGCTAACTCGAGGGTCATGATTAATGCTTATGCATTGGGAAGAGATCCAACAATCTGGACCAATCCTGAATGTTTTCAACCGGAGCGTTTTGAAGGTTCTTCCATTGACTTTAAAGGGAGCAACTTTGAATTGCTTCCATTTGGTTCAGGAAGAAGGATTTGTCCAGGAATTGCATTCGCTATGACAAGTATTGAACTTGCAGTGGCTCAATTGTTGTATCATTTTGACTGGAAACTTGCAGGTGGGATCAAACTGGAATACCTTGATATGACTGAGACCTTTGCATCTGTTACCAAAAAGAAGAGCAATCTGAATGTGATTGCTACCACTCGTATCCCTTTTCAGAAGTGAAAGAGATTGAGAGGATCGTGCAATGACTGTATACGTCTAGATATTGCGAATAAATTTCTTGCTTGTCCAATTTACTAGTTTATGTTAGTTTTGCGAGTGATAAATATCAAAAAAGACATGACCAATTCTCCAAATAGTAGTCGTAATTAAGAGTATATAGTTAATGTATGTGAAAATTTTAACTGTTATGACTTGAACCTTTTATATAGCTAGCAGGAGTTCATAAATTCAGTGGTGATTTATCTTGCGCTTATATTTTTCTGGGAACCAAATTACTTGCAGAAGAAGACTAAGATTAGAAGACACTGCTGCAGAAAATATCCGTAGGGAAACAGCAGATGGTATTTAAAAGCAACTGATCAAAATGATTTCTTCATTTATACTCTCATGTGTAATAACATGCTGTTACAACAGACCTCTGCTTTAGCGTGTTGGTTATTTGAATCAATTGCAGAAAAAAATTAAAAAGGAGAACAGAATATTTGTTGAGTTGTTACCGTAGAACTCAATATTCTGTAGAATTTTTATTTTTATGTTCTGTTCTATCTATTCTAAGTTTTTCATTTACACTGATATCAATAACAACTAGCCATTTTAGAAGATCAATCTTAAAAAATTTTAAACACACTTCTTAAAGACAAAAATTTTGACTTTAAATACAAAATATAGTTGGAGAATTTTGACAGTTTTATACAGAAGTTTCATATTAACTTTTTATCTGAACATCATTTAAACATTTGATTATAACTTTTTTTAGAAAAATTCAAATTGAACAAAGTTAACATCTTAATTTTTTTATAAGTGCCAACCATTTTTAGAAATAATGTCTCAATCAATACAGTTTAAGTTTTGAAAATTGCTCTCTGACAATGTTCATAACTTGTAAATGTTGAAAATATAATGTTTGACAGCTTGCAAATGTAAAAAATGAATTAATTTTAACATAGCGCCTAAATTAGAGAAAAAAATTCAAGCCTATCAACTGTACATTTGTGACAATAATTGAGCAAGCAGAAAAATAGTCGGCTGGATCTCACTCGCTATACTGCAAACCTGTTTTCAATGTCATGCTTAGAATCAGATTTTCATTCTTCACTATGTCTTCTGTCATAAGAAGATACCGACTAATGATGTTAATAGTCTTCGTGGTGAAATTTGTCCTTAACAAAGGCAGTTTCCAGGCCTGATCACATACAAATTAAAATTGAAAATGGTTACGCAATTGAATTGATTAAAGTTTAATCTTTAGAAAAGAAACTAATGATACAAACCTGAGTTAATTATGGGGTTTCCCGTTGCCTCAGGTTCAGATTCCTTGATGTAAGGAAAGTCCTTTTTTCCGACACAAGCTGCATGCTTAAAGCAACAACTTATCTCCTGTAAATTTAAGGCCATAAGTTTGCTAACAGGTATAATTTATCCATTTTCTAGCACGAAAGCAGAAAGATTAGTATAGCTGTGATAGCTTATCAGTATACGATTTTAATGACTACTTCATATAATACAGTATGGTATCTCATTTCCTAGAGATAAAAGAAGCACCACTGAAATAATCATATAATCTCTCGATTACTGTTCAACCATTGAAATTATGAAAACTTGTATGAATTAATATGTAGCAACTTGAATAACATCCTTTTCAATCACAACACTTACACTGACCCTTGTAATCTGTTAAACAGTATTCAGGAAAAATCTATAAAGGAAAATATGTGTAGAATATTATAGAATGCAAATACGTCGGTTATGGATTTTCTAATTCTAGTAAAGTCTTTGGTCAAAAATGTCATGCAAATTTTATAATAAAATATATATAATTTGTAAGAAAGTTAAAAGAAATATCTAGACAATTAATGTCGGGAGTGTAGCAAACAAAAAAGCCATAAGTAGCGATGTTTTTAAAAGTGTGTAAGAAAATAATAATATAATAAAACCAATGTCTAAAATCTTCAACGAAGCTTTCATTTCTTCCGTAAATCCCAATTTCTCAACTGTGGGATGAGAGCATCAAAACCCATCTTTCTTTTTCTTTCATAAATCTGAAAATACCAATAGTGATATCACAGCATCAAAACCCAACAGTGATATCTTAGCACATTTGATCCACGCACCACACTTTCAATCCAAAATCATCACCATGGCCTTCACTTCTGCTATTCTAGTCATTCATTATACCCAAACTTCTATTCTAATATTTAAAAAAGAAGCTTACGATTTTTTAACCATTCAAACAAGAACACTATTAATTTCACAAAATTGTAAGAATTAGCAAAAAAAGATACCAAATTCTAATAGATCAAGAGGAGCTAGCACAATGGTTGACTACAAAATAGAAAGAGTATAAGCAAAACAAGCAAAAGGATGTGAAGGCTTTATACTTTTTACATCAAAAAGGTGACTTAGCAAGTTTTCAAAACATCATGTTATGGAAAACATCAAATAAGACGTGAAATATCTTGAAGAGAATTCAATGATTTAAACAAGGTAATTTCTATTAAATTGTAATTTTTATAAAGAAATTTTGATACTTTAAAAATGAAAGAAGAAGAATCAATTTAAGCATTCTTTTCTCATATGTTTATTATCACAAATCAAATTAAAAGATATGGAGATACGATAAAAGATGAGAAGATTATATAAAAAATCTTAAATTGATATAATGTAAAAAAATTTTTAATGCTCAATTTTGCTCATGATATTTTGTATGGCTTCAAAAATTTTATGAAAGTGACAAAACTAAAGAAACTGATTCGCATGTTAAGCAAAATTGCCTTGGAACTCTTATGCAATACAAGGATGAATATGAAGAGGACAAGCACAACAATGACCTAAGGTTGAGCAAAACTAGGCATTCTTAATTTCATCAGTAGCACATTATTAACTATATCTTGTGTAGTTCCATCACGGATAATTAGAAGAGAACTAACTTTTCAAAATTGGTTTTAGTGTCTTTCTGTGATCATCAAGATTCCATGATTTATTTGAGCAAGTTTCATTAGTTACTTCTTCTCTTATAAGAGCGAACCCAACTGATGTAAATTAATAATGCTTAACATATGTGGCTGGATTTTTTTTTAAAAGAGGATCAATTATTAAGCATAGACTTTGTTGAGCTATGATGCCACTTGTTGTATTCTCTATAACAACTTGATAGTAGTGAAAGCTATTCGTACAGTTCACGTTAACATGTCGGGTGAATAGTAATGTATATAAGAATAGTATACGTATAAGTATAAGAATAATATAAAATACCAATATTTTACATAAAAAATCCTTTTATATAAAAGAAAAACTACAAAATAATGTTAACAATAATTCTTCAGTGTTTACGTAAATATTAATACAATACAGTTTCTCAGGTTTTACACAAACCTAAAATATACACTTAAGACAATAGAAGAAATACAATAATAGACCAATCACTAATTACTCTTTCCAATGAAATGGTGAAATCACAATTTTCTATTTTGCATTGGCAGATCTAAGATTTTGGAATCTTTGACAGAGATACTGAAATGATAGGGTAGCTTGCTATTTATAGGCAAACTCCTTCAAACCGCCAAAGGAAGACAAAACACAGAAGAAATTTGCTTTGCCACATTATAACCGTGTAACCACATTCATAAGACATTTTTCTTCTCATTTTCTTTCTTCCTTCAACATTTGTCTTCAAAATTGACTGTACAGTATTTTTCACATTAAGACAATGGAGTCAGATTTTCTTTATTTATTTTATGGGAAGGTCCCACCACACCTCCGCAGACTTGAGTCAATCCTGCATATATATATATATATATATATATATATAGTACTAATAATAATCTTTCAAAATGATGGAAAAAGATTTTCTTTTGATTTGCTTGAAAATTTAATTTACTCTTTTCAATCCTCACCTACCCTCTACTTTTTCTTTTATAATTTCCTTAACTTCCTTTCATGATTAATTTATATATTTTTACAGAAATGGGTTTCTCCCACAAGTTTACTTCTCTTTGAACTATTTAATGAGTGTTCTATACTTTCACGAACAAATAGACTTTTTTTTTAAATATTAAATAACTTTAATCCTCTATAATCATATGCCCCAATCAATTGAATATATTAATTTTCCAAATTAAATCATACTCTAAATAAAAAGTAGATAAAATTATATTCACACGTTTTTAAATAATTGAAAATTGTGGATATTTAATTTTATTTATGAAAAATATTGTATTTTTTGTATTTTTTTATAAAAATATTATATAAAAAAGATCTTACTATGTGAAGAGAAGAGAAAAGAAAACATACATAAAAAATGTAAAATATGTATAAGAAAATTATAGTAAGAAGCCTAAAAACATCAGGCTTTTATTGATTTTATGTACATAATCAAGCAAACCTTGGTTGTGTGATCAAGTCATTAACATCACGTATTTTATGATATATATATTTTGTAAAATTAATTCTTAAAAATAATTTTTATACAAGATATTATATACAAACTAAGGCAATATGGTAACATTATCCGTCTCATTAAGCTTACATTATTTATTTTTATTAAATTTTATTAAGTATAAAAACTATTGTGCCATCTCATTTTTTATATATCACATTTTATATCAAGAGTTAGGGGTGAGCAGAAAAACCGACTCAAACTGGACCGGATTGGAATCGGATTAGAATTTACAGGTTCAATCCAGTATTTTATGCAATTCGGTTCAGTTTCGGTTCTTAAAATAAAAAATCTGAAATTTTCAGTTCGGTTTCGATTTTAGTCTAAAAAACTCGGATCGAACCGAAAATATTATTTTATAATATTTTTAATCTAAACGACGTCGTTTTATTGTATTTTTATAAAAAACGTCATTTTATGAACCAGAAAACTTTTAAAAAATAATAAATTTATTCAAAAACCAAACTGACCCGAAAACCGAATCGATTAGTCCAGTTTTAATCCAGTTCTACTATATAATCAATCTGGTCCAGTTTCGATTTTCTTTTTATTCGGTCCAGTTCGGTCTAAAAAATTTGAAGTTCAAAATTTTCGAGTTCAATTTGATTTTTCTAAAACCTGGACCAAACTGGCCCGTTCCCACCCCTATCAAAAGTTTCTATTTTAAAATGAATTTTACATATATTAATGCTATTACCATGCGAAAGATGAGGATATATAAATAAATTGAAGAGAGTTAGATGAAAACACTTATAACTATTGAGAACTGACATAATGCTCTCTAATATCAAAATAAAAACCAATAATATCTTTAATTCATATCCAAATAAACCATGTATGTTTGAATATCAGTTGGGTTAAAACCATTATAATTTGATCAGAAGTAGCAATATAAGCACCAATGTCTAAAAACAATAGCCAATAGCCGGTCTTGAAGTTCCAGTAAATGGTGATCAGTAGGTATCTTATCGTCTACATCACAAGTTGGTCTAAAGTTCCGGTAAATGGCAATTAGTAGATTTTGTGATCAGTAAGTATCTTATTGTCTGCATCACAAGTTGGTCTGAAGTTTCGGTAAATGGTGATCAATACATTTTATTTCATGTAGTCAGCTTTTTACTTGAGTTTTTTTATTATTATCTTTGAGTTGAGAGATGGCCTTTTATATTAGGGCAATAACAGAGGAGTTTCCCTTAGGCCATTCCTTATGAAAGAAAAGACCATGAGCGATCTAAGAGAAAAAAAGAGATCATATCAAGAAAAAGAAGGTAGAACTTGTAAACTAAACAAGAAACCATGATTAAGTCAAAATTGTACCTGACAAGCTCACTTATGGAAGAGATTGAGTGCCTTCTTAGTGGACTTCTTTTCGATTGTAGTAGAAATGGCCGGAGAAATTATTGCTCCCAGATTGTTTATGGTCAAGATCAGGTACTTAAAATCCTCCCTTTTTTCGATGGGTAAGTCCTTAAAAAATAGCTCACAGTACCCCTTTTCAAAGCTAGAAGTCACGGTTTTCATTTTTTTTAATGAGATGTAATTAGCCGAATCTCCTTCTATTTCGATCATATCAAAGGGCCTTTTGAGGGTCAAAGGATTCTTGTTCTTACTCGTACCATCCCTAGAGCCTTTCCCTTTGTCCTTTGGAGCCAGCAAAGTTTTAGAGCCAATTAACTCTAGAGGAATCTTCTTGGTTTGGTAGGATGGAGGATGCTTTCAAGATTGACTCAACATCGATTTCCCCTTTAGCATTTTGGAGGAGTCTAACAAGGATTGTAAATTCACGGATAAGCACTTACTAGTATGCTTTAACACCATTCTTTCTACAAAGAAAAGTGTAAAATGTTAGAATTTCAAAAATCCTAAACTTCATACAAGCTCAGGAAATACTTATTTTTTCTTGTCTTGGCTTTCTTTTAGGCAGTAAGGAGCTTATCAAGTGTCATAGTAAAAGCAGCTAGTCTTGAGCCAACCAATGCATTAGGAGAAAGCAATTCATTTTGGTTTATGGCAGTAGCTCTCTCCACAACAATCTTCCTTAGTTATGGTTTAGCAAGAGTAGGAGATTCTTTCCTCAAAGCTCAATTGAAAAGGCACAAAAGAAGTTAGATTAAAAACTTGAAGACGGATTTGAAGCTAAATTTAGAAATAATACCTACAATTATCGTTGAAGACAGTAAGCACACAACTATTAGTGCCCAGACGATCAAGTGACTGACCCAATTGCTTTTGAAAAAAACCACTTATGTCTTTAGCCAATGGGGAATCCAGTCACTACCTTATTAGTTTTGGGTCAAGTTTAGAGATAGTAGAATCCAGGGTTGCTCTCGGATTGTTCTTTAATAAGTACATATATTTAATCTCTTGGCTGCTTAGGGAAGGGTTTGTTGTAATAGCCCAAATCATAAAGAGACCAGAAATGTCTCATTATCCATTCATATTCAATTGATATGGGGGAATATCGCAAAAGTAAAAAAGGTGGGCGAAGTATTCTTAAAAGCACAATCTAAGCCTGAAGGTAAATAGCTCCTTATAAAGGGAGATCTCACTTTTTCTTGACTCATTCGAGAATTCATCAATCTCAAAGAGCCTAAGTATAATGTCTTTGGGGATTTGGTATATCTTACATAGCTTTAAGATCATAAATATTTATAGAAGAGGCAGACTAATCTACCTCATATGGTTTAGTCCTTTTGCACGGATCAGGAATCCTTTCATCATCGTCATTAACGTCATAATTCTCGTCATCCTCATCCTCAGTATCTTCGTTATCTCCTCTTATTCTAGAGGAAGACAACCTTATGCACCTCATTAGTTTGTTCTACACTATAAGGAACTTCTATGTAACTAGAAGCAGCCTCATCTTTAGAGCAAGTAATATGCTTATCTATCAGGATATCTAGACCTTGAAGAACATCGTAATCCCAGCCTCAGTTCTTTAAGGTTTCATGTTTTTAGTTTCAGAGGTATTGTACATGAGAAGTTTAATGTTGGATGTTCTATCCTTAGTATATAGGTAATATACTTATAAAGTTATGGCAATCTTAAACGAAATTTCTCTGTAATAGAGGAGGGGTAACCTATTCCATGCCTTACAATTTGTATTGGATGTTTCGGATGAAAATGCTGATGAAGTGCTGTGAGATGCTTTGCATCCTAGTTCATGCAAGCAATCCAATTAGTAAAGGGAAAATTAGTCATGCAAGCTGACCTAAAACCTTGTCAGGTCAGGGAGGTAATGATTTTAGGTCAATATTTTCTACATAGCTATAGTCTACAAAGATGATTTCTCAAACACTTTCTATGCCCTAAAAGATAGTTCGAAATAAGTTATATCTTTATTCTGTTAATTTTTTTAGGTACTCGATTTATTTTTTTTTTAATTTTCTAGATATTTATGATTTTAGTTCTTATGTTTAGTAAGTTTTATAAGGACAAATGATACAAGGACTCGTACTAAAAGAAAGCAAAACTTAAGACCTTCCATGAAATTCTCCTCACTAGGAAAAAAGAAATTTATGTATAAAAGTTAAGAAATAGAGATGATAAATCATTAAGTTCTAATTGAATTCAAAAGATAACTAACCTTGTTGTTTATCAATTAATTTGCTGGCGATACCTTTAATAAAGGTCTTGTCTTCTAATTTCTCCCAAACTACCCCGAAATTTCTTGCATTGCAAATTAATTAAATTCATGGGGCAAGTGTTAAATTAATTAACTATATTTGGATTATTTTTTAAAGTGGAATCTATTTTTCAAAGAGTAAGCATTGACACTTGAAATCAGCTGCTCGAGAGAGGCGAAATTAAGAGCAGAAATTCAAAGAGTTATTGAGTTTGCTTTACATTTGTAAAAAAGCTGAAAGAAGCATAATTCTGTGTTGTGAAAAATGTTCCCATCCTTTCGATTCTTTATACTGCAAGGAGAAGAAAGCAATTGAAGAATATGTTAATGTTTCAGCTAATTTGTTTTCTTAAAAGAAATAATAATAATAAGTCGATGAAGTTATCTTTTCACCGACAAAAACAGAGATGATCATCCTTGATAATTTAATTTATCTTTTTTTTTAAAATAAAATAATAAGAAACATATATTAGGATTATTATGAAAAATGATACACAACATTAACATCATTAATAGTTCTCAATTTAACATATTAATTCAAAGATAGATACCAAACGTCAATCATTTATTTGCTAATTGTGATACCTTTAAATTAAGGTTTCGTTTTGTATTGCTCCACAGATCAGTTAACCAAGAAATTAATTGTCAATTATAAGCATGGACTTGAGCCAATATTGCTACGCCGATAAATTATCCAAGAAATTAATTATCAATTATTAAGGATTTACTTGAACCAATCTTGCCTCCATATATAATAACATCCAATAATTTTGAAGTGATTGAAACGATTCCCTTTTGCTTGGAAATTTTTAATCCATTCTATTCGCACAAGTCTACTTTAGATAGACGAAATTTAGTATAATAGTTAAGCCCTACAAATATACACCAACATATACCAACAAAATCAAAATACTATAAAATACTTTACAAAATAATGCCAAATAATTCATGATTGAAGAAAATAAAGTTATCTTCAATTGTTGTCGGCTTCTTGGCCATTCGCTTCTCGGCTCGCAGGGCCCTCTTTGTCTATCCCATTCCTAGTCTATTTGTCAGTGTCATCAGCGGACATTTTTTTTGTCTTCATTCCCGTTGCTGATGCCTGATTCTCCATCCTCCACGAAATCGATCTCCTGGATCTCCTTACTGACATGCAAAGCACTGTTCAGAAAACCCAAATCTTTGCATGGGAATTGTCTATTGAACATGTTAACAATATCCAAAAACCTTCTCATATAACCTCCACCTTGTGTTCCACTCTTGGCTTGAATAGTTACCATTAGGTGTGATAATTTAAAATATGACACAATTATTCAACAAGAATTTGATTACATGGAATTGGATTTGAAAAATTTGACACGAATAATAATTATGTTATATTCATATCAAATTGTTAATAATCATATTGTAATCGTGTTTGACCTTCCTAACTAGTTTATTCATTTCAGATAAGATTATTATATTACGCTTAAATGAATAATCGTATATAAACAAATTGAGTTTTAAATGGAAGATCGTGCCTAAATGAATCTGAGTATTAAACGAATAATCATGTCAAAATGAATCAAATTTTAAATGAATAATTGTGTCTATATAAACGGGTTGTATTTAGATTTAAAAGGACATGAATAATAAATAAAGTGTATTCATGTCACATGAATAATAAATGAATTGTATTCGTGTGAAGCAAAATACGATTTGTTTTTCCAAATTGCCGCCACTGCTAGTTATCATATTTTGGAACCAAATTTTTCTGCAAAATAATCGTATGCATGTAGAAGTAATTATTTAAAGTTAACTTGTAACATCCCGATTTTTAATTCTACATATATAGTTTAAAATATATTCATACTAAATTATAAGATCATCAATGTAACTATCTCTAGTTCTTACTAAATATTTAACAGTTATCTAAAACTAATTTAAGTATTATGTTTAGTCAAATATCATGTGTAATTCTGTATTACTCATTAGGAAAATGAAACTATCAAAAATAGTTATATTAGGTGTGATAATTTAAAACAAGACACTATTATTTAACAGGAATTCGATACCACGAAACAGATTTGAAATTTAAAAATTGTACATTAATAATAATTACGTCAAATTCATATTGAGTTGTTAATAATCGGGTCGTATTTGTGTTTGATTTTTCTAACTTATTTATTCATTTAAGACACGATTAATTATATTATGTCTAAATAAATAATCGTATATAAACAAATTGAGTCTTAAATAAATGGTCGTGCCTAAATGAATTTAGTATTAAACGAATAATCATGGCCAAATAAATCATGTTTTAAATGAATAATGGTGTTTAGATAAACGAGTTGTATTTAGATTTTAAAAAATCAACAAGAGTAGTAAATGAATCATATTCATGTCATATGAATAATAAATCAATTGTGTTTGTGTTAACCAAAATATGATTTGTTTATCCAAATTGCCATCACTGCCAGTTCCATATTTTGGGACTAAGTTTTTTGTAAAATAATCGCATTCATATAGGAGCGATTATGTAAAGTTAACTTGTAATATCTCGATTTTTAATTCTCCATATATAGTCTAAAATATATTTATGCTAAATTATAGAATTATGAATGTATCTATCTTCTCTATTTCTTCCTTACTATTTAACAGTTATCTAAAACTAATTTAAGTATCATCTTTAGTCAAATATCATATGTAATTCTGTATTACTCATTAAGAAAATGAAATTATCAAAAATAGTTATAATTAGGTGTAATAATTTGCAACACAACATAATTATTCAACATAAATTCGATACTATTATACGGAATTGGATTTGAAAATTTTGACACAAATAACAATTGCGTACTGTTCACATCAAATTATTAATAATTATGTCATATTCGTGTTTGATCTTCCTAACTTGTTTGTTCATTTAAAACACAATTAATATATTATGCATAAATGAATAGTCGCATATAAACAAATTGAGTCTTAAATGAATGATCGCGTCAATAATCGTGCCTAAATGAGTCAAGTTTTAAATGAAAAATCACATCTATATGAACGGGTTGTATTTAGATTTAAAAAAATTGACACAAGCCTTAAACGAATCGTATTCATGTCACTGGAACAATAAATAGATTGTATTCGTGTTGATCAAAATATGATTTGTTCATGCAAATTACCGCCACTACTAGTTATCATATTTTGGGGCCAAATTTTTCTGTAAAATAATTGCATTCATATAGAAGTAATTATGTAAAGTTAACTTGTAACATCGCGATTTTTAGTTCTCCATATATCTTCTAAAATATATTTATGCTAAATTATAGGACCATCAATTATCTATCTCTAGTTCTTACTAACTATTTAACTGCTATTTAATATTGATTTAAGTATCATATTTAGTTAAATCTCATCTATAATTTTTTATTACTCATTAAGAAAATGAAATTATCAAAAATAGGTATCACTAGGTGTGATAATTTGGAACACGGCACAATTATTCGACACACATTTGATATTGTTAAACAAATTTGGATTTGAAAATTTTGACACAAATAATAATTATGTCATATTCATATAATAATTGTTAATAATCATGTTGTATTCTCGATTGATCTTCCTAACTAGTTTATTCATTTACGACACGATTAATTATATTATGTCTAAATAAATAATTGTATACAAATGAGTCCTAAATGAATGATCGTGCCTAAATTAATCGAGTATTAAATGAATAATCGAGTTTAAATAAATCATATTTTAAATAAATAATCATATTTATATAAATGGGTTGTACTTAGATTTAAAAAAATCGACATGAACAAGAAACGAATTACATTCATGTCACATGGACAATAGCTGAATTGTATTCGTGTTGATCAAAATATAATTTGTTGATCCAAATTGCCACCACCACTAGTTATCTTATTTTGGGGACAAAATTTTTCTATAAAATAATTGCATTCATATAGCAGTAATTATATAAAGTTAACTTATAATATTGTGACTTTTAATTCTCCATATATAGTCTAAAATATATTTATGTTAAATTTTAAGACCGTTAATGTATCTATCTCTAGTTTTTACTAACTAATTAACTGCTATCTAATATTGATTTAAGCATCATATTTAGTCAAATATTATCTGTAATTCTTTATTACTCATTAGGAAAATGAAATTACCAAAAATAGTTATCACTAGGCGTGATAATTTAGAACACGATACAATTATTCGACACAAAATCTATACTAATGAATGGATTTGGATTTGAAAATTTTGACACGAGTAACAATTGTGTCATATTCACATCAAATTTTTATTAATCATGTTGTGTTCGTCCTTAATCTTCCTAACTAGTTTATTTATTTAAGACACGATTAACTATATTATGCCTAAATGAACAATCGTATATAAACAAGTTAAGTCTTAAATGAATTTGCCTAAATGAATCGAGTATTAAATAAATAATCGTGCCCAAATTGAATCAAGTTTAAAATGAATAATCGTGTCTATATAAATGCATTGTATTAGCTTTAAAAAAATTGACCTGAATAGTAAACAAATTTTATTCATGTCACATGAACAATAAATGAATTGTATTCGTATTGATCAAAATACAAATTGTTCTTTCAAATTGCCATCACCACTAGTTATCACATTTTGGGACCAAATTTTTCTGTAAAATAATTGCATTCATATAGGAGTAATTACGTAAAGTTAACTTGTAAAATTGCGATTTTTAATTCTCCATATATAGTCTAAAGTATATTTATGTTAAATTCTAGGACCATCAATGGATCTATCTCTAGTTTTTACTAACTATTTAACTACTATCTAATATTGATTTAAGCATTATATTTAGTCAAATATCATCTATAATGCTTTCTTACTCATTAGGAAAATGAAATTATCAAAAATAGTTATCACTAGGTGTGATAATTTAGAATACGATACAATTATTCAACACAAATTCGATACTAATGAACGGATTTGGATTTGAAAATTTTGACATAAGTAACAATTGTGTCATATTCACATCAAATTGTTAATAATCATGTTGTGTTCACGTTTAATCTTCCTAACTAGTTTATTGACCGTAAATGTATCTATCTCTAGTTCTTACTAATTATTTAACTGCTATCTAATATTGATTTAAGCATCATATTTAGTCAAATATCATCTGTAATTCGTTATTGTTCATTAGGAAAATGAAGTTATCAAAAATAGTTATCACTAAGTGTGATAATTTGGAGAATGACAAAATTGCTCAACGCAAATTCAATACTATTAAACAAAATTGGATTTAAAAAATTTGATACGGATAATAATTGTGTCATCTTCACATCAAATTATTAATAATTGTATCGTATTCGCGTTTGATCTTTCAAACTAGTTTATTCATTTAAAACATGATTAATTATATTATGCCTAAATGAATAATCATATATAGACTTAAGTCTTACTTGAATGATCGTGCCTAAATGAATAAAATATTAAACGAAAACTGGTTCTTAAATGAATCAAGTTTTAAATGAATAATTGTGTACATATCAATAGGTTGTATTTATATTTAAAAAAATTGACATGAATAGTAAAAAATCATATTCATGTCATGAACAATAAATGAATTGAATTCATGTTGCTCAAAATACGATTTGTTTATCCAAATTGCCACCACCACTACTTATCATATTTTGGGACCACATTTTTTTATAAAATAAGTGCATTCATATAGTAGTAATTATTTAAAGTTAACGTGTAACATCGCAATTTTTAATTCTCCATATATAATCTAAAATATATTTATACTAAATTATAGGACCACCAATATATCTATCTCTAATTCTTACTAATATTTAACTACTATCTAATATTGTTTTAAGTATTATATTTAGTCAAATATCATCTGTAATTCTTTATTGCTCACTAGGAAAATGAAATTATCAAAACCAGTTATCACTATATGTGATAATTTTGAACATGGCACAATTATTCGATAGAAATTCGAATTGCCATTTTTCGAATGATAATTGCGTGATCTTCACATCAAATTATTAATAATCGTGTCATATTCGTATTTGATCTTCTTAACTAGTTTATTCATTTAAGACACGATTAATTATATTATGTCTAAACGAATTATTGTATGTAAACAAATCGAGTCTTAATGAACAATCATACCTAAATGAATCGAGTATTAAATGAATGATCGAGCCTAAATGATTCAAGTTTTAAATGATTTATCTTATCTATATAAATAGATTGTATTTAGATTTAACAAAATCGACATGAATAGTAAACAAATCGTATTCATGTCACATGAACAATAAATGAATTGAATTCGTGTTGAACAAAATACGATTTTTTTATCCAAACTGCCACCACCACTAATTATCATATTTTGGGGCCAAGTTTTTTGGTAAAATAAGTGCATTCATATAGGAGTAATTATGTAGAGTTAACTTGTAATATTGCAAATTTTAACTCTCTCTATATATTGTCTAAAATATATTGATGCAAAATATAGTACCATCAACGTATCTATCTCTAGTTCTTACTGACTATTTAACTGCTATCTAATATTGATTTAAGTATCATATTTACTCAAATATCATCTGTAATTCTTTATTACTCATTAGAAAAATGAAATTATCAAAAATAGTTATCACTAGATGTGATAATTTGGAACACTATACAATTATTCGACACAAATTCAATGCTATTGAATGGATTTGGATTTGAAAATTTTGACACGAATAATAATTGTGTCATTTTCAATCAAATTGTTAATAACTGAGTCATATTCGTGTTTGATCTTCCTAACTAATTCATTCATTTAAGACACGATTAATTATATTATACTTAAATGAATTATTTTATGTAAACAAATCGAATCTTAAATAAACGATTATGCCTAAATGAATTGAGTATTGACAGAATTTGTAATACTGAAAGCCAAAAGTTGAGATGTTGCAAGCGAACTTTATTAGATCGAAAATAAGTCACGAGTGTCAAGGGTCAGGATGCTGCAAGTTAATTAACTTTACTAGATTATAAATACATCGAGAATAAAAAATTGAGATGTTACAAGTTAACTTTATATAACTACTCTTAAATGAATAGGATTATTTTAAAAAAAATTGGTCCCAAAATATGATAACTAGTGGTGGTGACAATTTGTATAAACAAATCGTATTTTGGTCAACACATTATTTCTCATGTGACATGAATACGATTTGTTTACTATTTCTGCAGATTATTTTAAATCTAAATACAACCATTTATATAGATACGATTATTTATTTAGGCTTTAGTCGATTTTGTTATTTAAATTTTTTAAATGTAAATTGAAACACTCGTTCTTACTCATATTGTGAATTTTAATTAATTAATATATATCAGTTAATTCAACAACTAATCTAATTAATAAATCACAAATAAAATATTAAAGACAATTTTAACGTGGTTCAAAATTTTCAATTTTACGTTCACGAGACCATGTCTAAAGAAAAATAATCCACTAAAAAATAAAATGATATAAATACAAATAGCCTCGTATAAATGGAAAAGCCCTTCTTTGTTGTCACTGTTGTATAAGATCTCTTTCGGGATGTCTTTGTTTCGCAAGATTTCCTCGTTTTTGATATCATTGAACTCCCTCCAATGAACACAACTTCTCTCAAAGAAAATGGTGTAATTGATGATATGGCACTTAATTTCCTAGTCAAATGGGATCAAATTAAGTGATGGGATGTGGTGATTCATTCTGTTTCTTTCAATTTTCAAGTTTATCCATTAGTTTAGAAGTTTTAGTTATGTTATCTTTTAAGTTGGTTTAAATAACTTCTAACAGTATGTTGGAAGCAAAGTTGAATTATTTTGAGTAGTGTAATCTTGTAGCTTATTGTTTTGGAATTCTTTGTTCAATTCTGGTATTTGTTTTCAAATCAACAAATTGATTCTTCACTCTTGTTTCTATATTTTCTTTCTAATTTTGAAGCTGCATCAGGCTTTTGGTATCAGAGCCAAAACAATATCTATTTTTATTTATCGACACACTCCTTCAATTTCTATTTTTTCCTCTCTCTCACAATAGATAGCCTAACCCACACCCAAACATCCAACCTATTTCTAAAATTACGATTACTTACCATCTTCTAGCCGCAAACTATCGATAAACCATTATTCCCAGTTTGATCAATCCCATTGATCGACCGACACAAGAATTGCCACCTTAAATTTGTCTCTTCTAACACTTCCAGCAACATAATACCCATTTTCTTTTACCCACTTTTTCCAACACAATTTGTTCTAAATCCCTAAACACAATCACCTCCCACCACTTCCTACACTTAATTATATACCAACCACCACCAGACGGATATCCGCACTTACCTTTTGCTACCAATTGAACCTTTTTTCTTTAAAAAAAAAAAAAAAATTCCTTTCTTAAAACACAACATAGAATATGCCTTCTAAAAGGAATGCTCGTGCTAAAACTGCACGTGTAGAAGGAATTGGGCGTGAAAATATTGCTACACTCATTCAGAGAGTGGATTTGTTGGCTCAACAGGTAGCTAACTTGGAAACAAGACAAACCACGACACCTACCATCCAAACTTATTCAGTTGAAGATGAGAATGATGAAGACTTTGACAATCCTTTGGCAAACACAGACGACCAGCAAGTTCCAACACAACAACGACGTGTTCCCATTCAAGATCGACGATGGAAATCTTGCTTAAAAATTGATATTCCAGAATTTCTTGGTAGCTGTCAACCAAAAGATTTATTGGATTGGATTAACGCTATGGAAGAGGTTTTGGAATTGAAAGAGGTACCGGAGGATAAACGAGTTTCTTTGGTTGCAACAAGAGTTCGCGGCAGAGTAGCACCATGGTGGTAGCAAGTCAAAACCACAAGATTTCGGCAGGGAAAGAAGAAAATTGATTCTTGGGAGAAATTAAAGAAACATTTGCATGCAGAATTTTTACCATATAATTATAGTCGATTGATGTACCAACGGCTACAGAATTTGCGACATGGAAATCGAACTATCAGTGAATAAACACTGAATTTTACTGGTTAATGGCCCGAACTGATTTGTCAGAGACAGGAGAACAATTGATGTCATGATATGTTGGGGGATTGGGTATACAATTTCAAGATACACTGAACTTGTTTGATCCTTATTCTGTTTTTGAAGCACATCAAAGAGCTTTGCAGTTAGAAAAGTAGTTCAATTGTCGGTTAGGTGACTAAAAAAAAAATTGTTCGTGGCATTCCAGACATGACACCATAATTTAAGAGTATTAGATCTTCCAAATATGTGGCTACACCAAGAAAGATAACCGGGGTTGGTCAGGTTGGTAAAGCTCAAACTTTTGGTCAGGTTAGTAAAGTTCAAACTTCTAGCTCAACGGTTCGTTGTTTCACATGTGGAGAAATGGGACATCGCATGTATGAGTGTAAGAAGACGAAGTATGGCAAAGGGCTGTATGTAGAAAATGAAGAGCTACTTGAGGATCAAGAAGAGGAATTTCTATGCAGAAGATCCAGATCGTGACGCAGCAGAAGGTCCATAACCTATTGAAGAATTTTTCCGTGGTGATTATAGAACAATGTTGGTAGTAAGAAGAACCTGTCTCACACCACAAGGTCCAGATAAAGATCAATGGTTGCGACACAACATCTTTTAGACCACTTGCGCTATCGAACGGAAAGTGTGTCGATTAGTTATTGACTTAGGAAGTTGTGAGAATGTAGTTTCTAGGGAACCGCTGAAGAAATTGTTGTTGAAAACAGAACCTCACCAAAATCCATATAAGCTATCTTGGTTGAAGAAAGGAAGCGAGGTAACAGTTTCTGAAAGTAGTCTGGTTTCATTATCCATTGGGTAAAGTTGTGTAGACAAGGTTTGGTGTGATGTGGTGCCAATGGATGCATGTCATCTATTGTTAGGTACACCTTGGCAGTATGATAGAAAAGTGGTTCATGATGGTGGGAAAAATACATACAATTTTACGTTTGGCAACACAAAAATTACTTTTGTTCCATGTACAGAATTTGCTTCAAAACCAACGTCTAGTCAAATACCATGTGCAATTTTTTATTGCTGATTAAAAAAATGAAATTATCAAAAATAGTTATCATTAGGTGTGATAATTTGAAACACGACACAATTTCGAGAAGAATTTGATACTATTACATGGAATTGGATTTGAAAATTTTGACACAAATAATAATTATGTCATATTCATATCAAATTGTTAATAATCATATTGTAATCGTGTTTGACCTTCCTAAATAGTTTATTTATTTAAAATACGATTAATTATATTATGCCTAAATGAATAATCGTATATAAACAAATCGAGTCTTAAATGGAAGATCATGTCTAAATGAATCGAGTATTAAACGAATAATCATGCCAAAATGAATAATCTTATCTATATAAACGGGTTGTATTTAGATTTAAAAAGACATGAATAATAAATAAAGTGTATTTATGTCACGTGAACAATAAATGAATTGTATTCTTGTGAAGCACATACGATTTATTTTTTCAAATTGTCGCCACCGCTAGTTATCATATTTTGGAACCAAATTTTTCCGCAAAATAATCGTATCCATGTAGAAATAATTATTTAAAGTTAACTTGTAACATCCCAATTTTTAATTCTATATATATAATTTAAAATATATTTATACTAAATTATAAGATCATTAATGTAACCATCTCTAGTTCTTATTAAATATTTAACAGTTATCTAACACTAATTTAAGTATCATCTTTAGTCAAATATCATGTGTAATTCTTTACTACTCATTAGGAAAATGAAATTATCAAAAATAGTTATTGTTAGATGTGATAATTTAAAACACGACACCATTACTTAATAGGAATTCGATACCACGAAACATATTTGAAATTTAAAAATTATACATTAATAATAATTATGTCAAATTCATATTGAGTTGTTAATAATCGTGTCATATTCGTTTTTGATTTTTCTAACTCATTTATTCATTTAAAACATGATTAATTATATTATGTCTAAATAAATAATCGTATATAAACAAATTGAGTCTTAAATGAACGGTCGTGCCTAAGTGAATTCAGTATTAAACAAAAATAAATCATGTTTTAAATGAATAATGGTGTCTAGATAAACGAGTTATATTTAGATTTTAAAAAATCAACAAGAGTAGTAAATGAATCGTATTCATATCATATGAATAATAAATCAATTGTGTTTGTATTAACCAAAATACGATTTGTTTATCCAAATTGCCACCACCGCTAGTTCCATATTTTTGGACCAAGGTTTTTTGTAAAATAAACGCAGTCAATATGAGTGATTATGTAAAGTTAACTTGTAATATCTCGATTTTTAATTCTCTATATATAGTCTAAAATATATTTATGCTAAATTATAAAACTAAGAATGTATCTATCTCTATTTCTTCCTTACCATTTACTATTATCGAATATTGATTTAAGTATCATCTTTAGTCAAATATCATATGTAATTCTGTATTGCTCATTAGGAAAATGAAATTATCAAAAATAGTTATAATTAGGTGTAATAATTTGAAACACAACATAATTATTCAACATGAATTCGATACTGTTATATGGAATTGGATTTGAAAATTTTGACACAAATAACAATTGCGTAATGTTCACATCAAAGTATTAATAATCATGTCATATTCGTGTTTGATCTTCCTAACTCGTTTATTCATTTAAGACACGATTATATATTATGCATAAATAAATAGTCACATATAAACAAATTGAGTCTTAAATGAATGATCGCGCCAATAATCGTGCCTAAATGAGTCAAGTTTTAAATGAAAAATCGCATCTATATAAACGGGTTGTATTTAGATTTAAAAAAATTAACACAAATAGTAAATGAATCATATTCATGTCACAGGAACGATATTTAAAAAAATTAACACAAATAGTAAATGAATCATATTCATGTCACAGGAACGATAAACAAATTGTATTCGCATTGATCAAAATATGATTTGTTCATGCAAATTGCCACCACTACTAGTTATCATATTTTGAGGCTAAATTTTTCTGTAAAATAATTGCATTCATATAGAAGTAATTATGTAAAGTTAACTTATAACATCACGATTTTTAGTTTTCCATATATTTTTTAAAATATATTTAATAGGACCATCGATTATCTATCTCTAGTTCTTACTAACTATTTAACTGCTATCTAATATTGATTTAAGTATCATATTTAGTTAAATATCATCATACTTTTTCATTACTCATTAAGAAAATGAAATTATCAAAATAGGTATCACTAGGTGTGATAATTCGGAACACGGCACAATTATTCGAGACACATTTGATACTGTTAAACAAATTTGGATTTAAAAATTTTGACACAAATAATAATTATGTCATATTCACATAATAATTGTTAATAATCGTGTTGTATTTGTGTTTGATCATCCTAACCAGTTTATTCATTTACGATACGATTAATTATATTATGCCTAAATAAATAATGGTATACAAACGAGTCCTAAATAAATGATCGTGCCTAGATTAATCGAGTATTAAACGAATAATCGAGTTTAAATGAATCATGTTTTAAATAAATAATCATGTTTATATAAACAGGTTGTACTTAGATTTAAAAAAATCGACACGAACAAGAAACGAATCGCATTCATGTCACATGGACAATAACTGAATTGTATTCGTGTTGATCAAAATATAATTTGTTGATCCAAATTGCCACCACCACTAGTTATCTTATTTTGGGACAAAATTTTTCTGTAAAATAGTTGCATTCATATAGCAGTAATTATATCAAGTTAACTTATAACATCGTGACTTTTGATTCTCCATATATAGTCTAAAATATATTTTTGCTAAATTTTAAGACAGTTAATGTATCTATCTTTAGTTTTTACTAACTAATTAACTGCTATCTAATATTGATTTAAGCATCACAATTGTGTCATATTCACATCAAATTATTATTAATCATGTTGTGTTTGTGCTTAATCTTCCTAACTAGTTTATTTATTTAAGACACGATTAACTATATTATGTCTAAATGGACAATTGTATATAAACAAGTTAAGTCTTAAATGAATTTGCGTAAACGAATTAAGTATTAAATAAATAATCGTGCCCAAATGAATCAAGTTTTAAATGAATAATCGTGTCTATATAAATGCGTTGTATCTAGCTTTAAAAAAATCCACATGAATAGTAAACGAATCGTATTCATATCACATGAACAATAAATGAATTGTATTCATATTGATCAAACTACAAATTGTTCATTCAAATTGCCATCACCACTAGTTATCACATTTTGGGACTAAAATTTTCTGTAAAATAATTGCATTCATTTAGAGTAATTACCTAAAGTTTACTTGTAAAATTGCAATTTTTAATTCTCCATAGATAGTCTAAAGTATATTTATGCTAAATTCTAGGACTGTCAATATATTTATCTCTAGTTTTTACTAACTATTTAACTACTATCTAATATTGATTTAAGCATCATATTTAGTCAAAATATCATCTATAATGCTTTCTTACTCATTAGGAAAATGAAATTATCAAAAATAGTTATCACTAGGTGTGATAATTTAGAACACGATACAATTATTCAACAAAAATTCGATACTAATGAACAGATTTGGATTTGAAAATTTTGACATGAGTAACAATTGTGTTATATTCACATCAAATTATTAATAATCATGTTGTGTTCGTGTTTAATCTTCCTAACTGGTTTATTGACCATAAATATATCCATCTCTAGTTCTTAGTAATTATTTAATTGCTATTTAATATTGATTTAAGCATCATATTTAGTCAAATATCATCTATAATTCGTTATTGCTCAAGAAAATGAAATTATCAAAAATAGTTATCACTAAGTGTGATAATTTGGAGAATGACAAAATTGCTCAACGCAAATTCAATACTATTAAACAGAATTAGATTTAAAAAAATTTAATACGGATAATAATTGTGTCATCTTCACATCAAATTATTAATCGTATCGTAATCACATTTGATCTTTCAAACTAGTTTATTCATTTAAAACACGATTAATTATGTTATGCCTAAATGAATAATCGTATATAGACTCAAATCTTAAATGAATGATCGTGCCTAAATGAATCAAGTATTAAACGAAAACTAGGTCTTAAATGAATCAAGTTTTAAATGAATAATTGTGTATATATCAATAGGTTGTATTTATATTTAAAAAAATTGACACGAATAGTAAACAAATCATATTCATGTCACATGAACAATAAATGAATTGAATTCATGTTGCTCAAAATACGATTTGTTTATCCAAATTGCCACCACCACTACTTATCATATTTTGGGGCCAAATTTTTTTTGTAAAGTAAGTGCATTCATATAGGAATAATTACGTAAAGTTAATGTGTAACATTGCAATTTTTAATTCTCCATGTATAATCTAAAATATATTTATACTAAATTATAAGACCACCAATATATCATATTTAAATATCATCTGTAATTCCTTATTACTCATTAGAAAAATGAAATTATCAAAAACAGTTATCACTAGATGTGATAATTTCGAATACTATATAATTATTCGACACAAATTCAATGCTATTGAATGGATTTGGATTTGAAAATTTTGACACGAATAATAATTATGTCATTTTCATATCAAATTGTTAATAGTTGAGTCATATTCGTGTTTGATCTTCCTAACTAATTTATTTATTTAAGACACGATTAATTATATTATATCTAAATGAATTATCGTATGTAAACAAATCGAATCTTAAATAACCAATTGTGCCTAAATGAAATGAGTATTAAATGAATACTTGAGCCTAAATAAATAATCTTATCTGTATAAACGGTTGTATTTAGATTTAAAATAATCTGCAGAAATAGTAAACAAATCATATTTATGTCACATGAGAAATAACGAGTTGACCAAAATACGATTTGTTTATGCAAATTGTCACCACCACTAGTTATCATATTTTGGGACCAAATTTTTTTGTAAAATAATCCTATTCATTTAAGAGTTGTTATATAAAGTTAACTTATAACATCTCAATTTTTTATTCTCAATGTATTTATAATCTAGTAAAGTTAATTAACTTGCAGCATCCTGACCCTTGACACTCGTGACTTATTTTCGATCTAATAAAGTTCACTTGCAACATCTCAACTTTTGGCTTTCAGGATTACAAATTTTGTCAACAACTATTTATTTTGTATACTTAGCAATTAATATGTCGAAATCAAAATAAATTAATAAATAAATAGATAATCTGTCAAATACGCAATGCATTGAATCATAATTAAAAATATAGAAAATCCTTTGCTTTTCTCATGCAATGAATTTGGAGATATAGTCAACTCTTTATCTTATTAAATTAGCCATCTTATTTTTTGAATGACAAGAACTATGTCATCATAATAACACTCTATTTTTATTAATTGATTCTTGATAGTATTAATTCATGACTCTATTTAATTATTTAAAAAAAAAAAAATATTTTTATACAGGTATTTATATCTTAAAAAATATTATAGAAATTTGTTCTCAAAATTTATTAAATAAATGCATATAAAATAAAAGGCAAAATATTTTTAACATATAAATAGAGTCATGTTTATTATGGTTTTTGAAAGATGTAATTTACTTCAATATTACACTTTTAAAACTGAAAAGACACAAAACATATTTTTTAATTTTTAATTGTCATTGTAACACACTGATAAAATTATATCTGATCCGGGGTCTTGTTGAATTCATCTATGTTGATTTGGAGGTCTTCAATTTCGTTTTTGTTTCTGATTCCTTAGTTTTCACATTAATACTGTCCTATTTTTATATACATACACACCAAATTATTATAGGTATTTATGGTAATTATCAATTTCAATTGTCATAATTTTTTAATGAGTTGCTGTAACATCATGATCTTTTGTCCATTATCAGCCCTAAAAATTGCAATATAAATTCGCCATAACCATATCTAAAGCCATAGATTGAAAGCATTGCAGTCTTTTTACAAACAAAATGAGTTCTTTTAAATATCCCACATTCTCAAATTTCCACCATTTCCTCTTCTTTTGTTCTATACTCTTCTTTTTCATTCTTATTAGATATTTTTGAAGTGTGATTGACCATCAAAACTCTCTAACACGTCAAATTTACGTTTACAACTGTTCTGATTTTCAGAATTTTTTTACAGTCTTATTTAGACTTTTTCATTTTGGTGTTCATCTCTTATTGTATTTGGTAAGGTTTTTTCCTTGACTTTCAGTTAAGTCCTTATTTGTTTTTAAGGCTATAATCTTGTGATAAGTCTCTTGTACTTCTTATTTGGTGATAGTTTTTCGACCGTGATTTTTTTCACTTTCACTTTGAGGGGAGGTTTTTTCATGTAAATTTGGCATCTCTTGTGGTTTTTAATTTGATTATTCTTACTATTTGTATTGATTTTGATCTACTTGATTACTTCATCTTGGTTCAAATAAAGTGAAAAGAAATAAATTTGTACTAGTACATCTTGTTTCTCCTAACAAAGTGGTATTAGAGTAGGGTTTAATTAGTAAGTTATTGTTTTGTTTTGAACAATATAGTTTAATGTAAGTAGAATGGTGAAATTGAATGGTTATAACTATGCACTTTAGAAGTGTAAGATGGAAGATTTTCTTTATGTCAAATATTATTATCTACCAGTATTTGTCACTTAAAAAGCCGATTATAAAACAGATAAAGAATGACCTTTAATGCATCGACAGGTTTATGGATGCATTAAGCAGTAGGTTGATGATAGGTGTTGAGCCATTTAAGTGAAGAGAAAAATGCTCAGACGCTTTGGAACAAGTTGAAATAGTTTTATGCCAAGAAGATAGGAATAATAAGTTGTTTTTGATAAAGCAGATGATGGCCTTGAGATATAGAGATGGAACTTTGGTGAATGATTGCTTGAATACATTTCAAGGAATTATTAATCAAATTGCTGCTATAGGAATCACTTTTGTTGATGAAATTCAAGGTTTATGACTTCTTGGTACCTTACCAAACTCATGGGAGACATTTAGGGTATCGTTGTCTAATTCTGTACTAGATGGTATTATCTCCATAGAGTTTACTAAAAATAAAATCTTGAATAAAGAGATATGAAGGAAAACACAGTGCTTCTCTTTATAGTGAAAAGCTTTAGTTTTAGATTTTAAGGGGAGAAGTAAGAGTCAAGATTCCAATAACAAAGAGCATAGCAGAAGCAAGTCAAGAAAGGGGTATAAAATCTCAAGTGTCACCATTGTGGTAAGAAAGGTGTCACGGGCCGCCGAAATGAAAGCGGAATCGCCGAAGATGTAGCAGCACCTCAGCGCGCAACCTCCAGCACACGGACACGCAAGCGACACCTTCCGACGCAATAGCATGCAATCAAAACGGTTCGCGGATGAACAGTGCCTCGGGTGAACAGTGCGCCGTGAGCCAACAAGCTTGTGAGGGTGAACTTAGAGTGTTGGAGGTTTGATGGTAGATTTGGGGCAGACCATAAGGATATTGGGTAGCTTGGACCAGCACACATGCAGGCTACTTATGTTTGGATTTGTCTCAAATGGTTTATGTTTGTATTAGGTTCAATGTGGCCATGCTTGTATGTACACCCCATTCATGTAAATGATCCAATTGGCCTAATTTGATGTTTAGTGGTAGTAGGTGGAATTTTTATGTGTAAAGCAATTCCCACCATCTATTTGTATAGGAAGGGCCAAATCTCATCCATTGATTCTATGTATATAAATGGAAGTGTAGTGAAATGTAAAAAGCTAACCATTTCCATTCTCAACAAAGGCAGAATGTGTGATTCTTTTCTCTCTACTGTTTTGACTGCAAATTCTCTTCTTTGCTACTGCTTTGCTTCTCCACTCACACTACACACACACAAAGTGATCTTGGGTGTTCAAGGGCTTACTTGGGCAGTGATATTCATCTTGTTCAAGTGCCGCATGTGCTAAAATTTCCGCCTCAGTTCCTAGCGCGTGACAGTTGATATCAGAGCAGTTTGTGTGTCTATTGTGTGGTAAAAACCTCTGCAACTTGTGGGTAATTGATTATTGTTACTAGCTTGAGCAATCTTGAATTGTAGAGCCTAGGATTTGGTGTGAACAGTATCCGAATTTCTGGGTTTGAAAGCTTGATTGCTGTGAGTTCTTTGGTTGTCGTGGAATTTGGGTGTTGTGGATTACTATTGTGAAGTTTGGCCTTGTGATTTAGGTTAGTGGATTTTGTGTTGTCAAACTTTGCTTGGTAGAATTGTGTTGTATTAATTGAAAATGGCAGCCAAGAATGTTGGAGCTAGTAGTGTTGCGGAGATAGAGTGTGAGGGGCGAAATGTTGCCCACAATTCGAAGAAGGCAGTGAAGGAGAGGAGGGTGTCCAAGGAGATGATGGGTTCATTCGAAGCTAGGTTGGCTAGAATTGAGCTTTCCTTGGGCGATATTCACGAGCTTCTCGACAGCCTCGATGATAGAGTGGCAGTACACGAGACGGATGGTGCTGCCTACGTCGAAAGTCGACTTCAGCATACTTTCGACACTTTCGCTGATTCCATAAAGCTGGACATGGATGAGTTTAAGGGAATGGTATTGGCTCAAATAGATGGCATGAAAGCGGAGTTGGGAGAGGTTCAACAGGACCTTGCGCTTTGTAAAACCGGCCATTGCTTCGGGTGTAGGTGCGAGTAGTGCATTAAGAATGAAGGTTTCGGATCCGCCCAAGTTTAAAGGCAAGCGAGATGCCAAGGAAATTAACACTTTCCTATGGATGATGGAGCGTTACTTCGACGCCATCCAAATGTACGAAGATGGGCTCCGAATCAGTACCGCTACTCTCTATTTCGATGGTGATGTAGTGCTATGGTGGAGACGCCGACATACGAAGATGGAGAGGGGTTTGTGCCGGATTGATACTTGAGAGGTGTTTAAGGGTGAATTGAAGAGACAATTCTACCCGGAGAATGCTGAGGAGGCTGCGATAAAGAAACTCCAAGGATTTAGGCAGCAGGGGTCGATAGCGGAGTATGTACGAGAGTATAATTTGCTCATGCTCGAGATCACTGACATGCCGAAGAAGAGCCGGTTGCTGTTTTTCATGGATGGGTTACAGCCATGGGCATAGCAAGAGTTGAGGAGAAGGAATGTCCAAGACCTTGCTTAGGCAATAGCAGCGGCAGAATCCTTGATCGAGCATCGCCGAGAGTCTCCGAAACGCGACCGAAACTAAAGCCCGCCTAAGAGTGGCCATGACAAAGGTGGCGGAGTGAAGCCTCACAAGTTGGGACCCCAATATGAGACGGGGTGGCCACCGAAAGCTCTCGACCAGCGAGACAGCAGTAAGGGGTAGTTCGACAAGTAGCGCGAGTGGAAGCAGTGGACGTGCTACTTGTGCAACGGGGATCATCACACGAATAAGTGCTCGTAATGAAACCGCCTTAATGCCATGCTGAGTTCGTTTAAGTTGGATGAGGATGCTCGGGTTGGAGCGATGTGCATCCTCAACGCAATGAAGGCCAAAAGGGCGTATGAGGCAGAGACGTCTGAGGCCTAATCAGCGGAGAAGCCGAAGCCCGGAAAAACATTGATGTATGTCGATGTTGGCATCAAAGGGTCGAGCTTCAAAGCATTCATTGACAGCGGCGCTAACCATTGTTTGATTGCAGAAAAATTGGCTAAGCAGTTGGGTTTAGTACCGAGTGAAGAGCCGGGGTGGATCAAGGTAGCAAATCAGCCTTGCCGGCCAATTAGTGGAGTTGCTCGGAGAGTCCCGATTAGGGTCGGAACATGGGAAGGCAGCATCGACTTCACCGTGGTATTGATGAGCGACTTCGAGCTAGTGTTGGGCGACGAGTTCATTGATAGGCTGTTGCCGTTTAGCTTTACTGAGGATGGGTGCATTGAATTTCATGATGCCGGGAAGTGACACAAGGTGCCGATTGACAGAATTCGAGTTAGCGGCAATGTGTTCTCAGCTTTCCAGGTTGTGTGCGGGGCGGAGACTTGCTCAACGGGAAAGAAGCAAGATGGTACTCCCTCTTCCAACACCCATGGACAGAATTCAGATGCAGCACGCTCAGTTCGTGCAGGTTCACGTAGGCGAAAGCGGAATACAGCGGGCCGAACTCAAGTCCTCGACAGGGAGCTTGACCAGGGCGTCAAGCATTTCGGTGGGGGAAAGTGTCACGAGCCACCGAAATGCAAGCGGAATCGCCGAAGATATAGCGGCACCTCAGCGTGCAACCTCCTCCAGCACACGGGTACGCAAGCGACACCTTCCGACGCAAGAGCGTGCAAGCAAAACGGTTCGCGGATGAACAGTGCCTCGGGTGAACAGTGCGCCGTGAGCCAGCAAGCTTGTGAGGGTGAACTTAGAGTGTTGGAGGTTTGATGGTTGATTTGGGGCAGACCATGAGGATATTGGGTAGCTTGGACTAGCACACATGCAGGCTACTTATGTTTGGATTTGTCTCAATGGTTTATGTTTGTGTTAGGCCCAATGTGGCCATGCTTGTATATACACCTCATTCATGTAAATGATCCAATTGACCTAATTTGATGTTTAATGGTGGTAGGTGGGATTTTTATGTGTAAAGCAATCCCCACCATCCATTTGTATAGGAAAGGCCAAATCTCATCCATTGATTCTATGTATATAAATGCAAGTGTAGTGAAATGTAAAAAACTAACCATTTCCATTCTCAACAAAGGCAGAATGTGTGCTTCTTTTCTCTCTACTGTTTTGACTGTAAATTCTCTTCTTTGCTACTGTTTTGCTTCTCCACTCACACTACACACACACACAAAGTGATCTTGGGTGTTCAAGGGCTTACTTGGGCAGTGATATTCAGCTTGTTCAAGTGCCGCATGTGCTGGAATTTCCGCCTCAGTTCCCAGCGCGTGACAAAGGGTATATCAAGAAATATTGCTACAAATGTAAAGAGAGAATAAGGAGAGTAAATAGAAAGAAAAGAAGATCGACCATAATAATGATGATGATAGAGTTAATGTTATTTTTGAAGATATTTTGACTGTTCAAGAATATAATACAATCAACCTTACTTCTAGTGAGACTAGCTGGGTGATAAATAGTAGTGCCTTTGTTTATATTACAGATAGAAGGGATTTATTCTCCTCCTATACAACTAGTGATTTTGGAGATGTCAAGACAACTAATGAAGGAGTGACACAATGTGCAGGTATTGGAGATGTTTGCTTGAAGACTGCTAATGTCCATTTTAGTTCTCAGGTATGTCAAGCATGTTCTAGATATTTGGCTTAATCTTTTTTCTGTTGGTAAGCTTTGTGATGTTGGCTATGACAACAATTTTTTAGGAGACAATTGGAAACTCATTAAAGGTGTTATGGTTAAAGCTAGTGGTAAGAAGTATTCCTCTTTATACTTTACTCAAGCTAAAATTGCTAAAGATATTGTATACACAGCTAAATTAGAAAATGGAATTGAATTATGGCATATAAGCAGTTATGTTATATGAGTAAGAAAGGGATAGCTGAGCTAGCCAAGAAGAATGTGTTATCTAGGATGAAGAAAGTATACTTAAAGAAATGTATTCATTGTTTAGAAGGAAAGCAACACAGAGTTTCCTTGAAGAGTCATTAACCAACCCGAAGGCCTGAGCTACTTGATTTAATGTATTCTGATATTTCTAGTCCTATGACAACCATGTCACTTAGTGGTGTATACTATTTTGTGTCATTTATTGATGATTATTCAAGAAAAGTATGGGTTTATACTTTATAATTAAATGATCAAGTATTATCTACGTTCCAGCAATTTAAGGCTTCAATTGAGAGAGAGACTAGAAAGAAGTTGAAATGTATCTTAACGATCAGAGCTCTTTATCACATCCAAAATTTCCGTTTACAACAGCTTTGGTTTCTAGAATTTTTTTGCAGTCTTATTTTGACTTTTCTATTTTGGTGTTCATCTATTGGTATATTTGGTGAAGTTTTTCCTTGGCTCTTACTTTGTGGTTAATTCCTTATTTGTTTTTAAGACTGTAATCTTGTGAGAAGTCTCTTGTACTTCTTATTTCGTGATAATAGAAATTCTTTTTGGCTATACTTTGTTACTCTCACTAACGTTGAGGGGAGCTTTTTTCACGTAAATTTAACGTCTCGTGTGATTTTTAATTTGATTATTCTTGCTGTTTTTATTGTTTTTGGTCTAGTTAATTACTTCATTTTGATTCAAGTAAAGTGGGAAGAATTAAATTTGTATTAGTTTCTATTGTTTCTTCATAACAATATGAACCACATAATTATTGATACTATCATGTCACATTAGTGTAATAATTTTCTATTACTATGAGAATGTTTTGTTATTTAATTTTTCATATAGAAAAGACAAGTTATTTAATTTTTCATCAGATCTCTCTATCATGCACAGAATTTGTGTTTATAGCAACTCTGGTTTTTAGAATTTTTTTGCAGTTTTATTTTGACTCTTCTATTTTTGTGTTCATCTGTTGGTGTATTTAGTGAGGTTTTTCCTTAACTCTCATTCTGCGATTATGTCCTTATTTGTGTTTAAGACTGTAATCTTGTGAGAAGACTGTTGTACTTCTTATTTGATGATAGTAGAAACTTTTTTCGACTGTAATTTTTTATTCTCACTCACATTGAGGGGGAGGTTTTTTTACGTAAATTTGATATTTCTTGTGGTTTTTAATTTGATTATTCTTGTTGTTTTTATTATTTTTGTTCTACTTGATTACTTCATCTTAGTTCAAGTAAAGTGAAAAGAATTAAATTTGTACTAGTTTCTCTTATTTCTTCCTAACAACATGAACCATATAATTATTGATACTATCGTGTCATATTAATGTAATAATTTTCTATTACTATGAGAATGTTTTGTTATCTAATTTTTCATATAGAAAAGACAAGTTGTTTAATTAACTTTCTTAGGTTATCAAATTTTATCTAATAATTTACTTAATTTATTCCATAAATTTAATTTATTTCTTAATAAAACAACTCAAGCAAGGGAATTTTTATGTAACACGTTATATAAACTGGCCCAACATTATAAGTTTTGTTTACAAAAAAAAATACAAAATCAATATAATTTAATAATAATAAAGAAGGTGTGGAACCTGTGATAGCTAATATTACAATGTTACATCAGTGCAATAAGTTTTTTATTGTAATGAATTACCATAAATTGTAAAATAATATCATTTCAAGAGTCTATTTTCTTATGTCATTTTTCAACTAGCAATAAAAAGTTTATGTTTAGTTATTTTTGAACAAAATTATAATTTGTTCTTCCCAAAAGAAGGATGACAACTTGAAAACATTGGAAGCAAAAACATTAATGATATTGGAAATGGAGAAATTTGTGAAATTGATGAAGTAGATGATGATCGGAATAAGGCTGTTGAGAAGAAGAAGAAAGCTGATTATAAGATGAAGAAGGCGACTAAAAATTCTTCCCCACTACGTTATGCAATAAAAAATAATAAACTTAGGATCCGTTTGATATACCTTTTCAACTAAAACTTTTTAAGGTACAGTTTTTACCCATAAAACTTTTATGAGTAGAGTTTTAAACAAAAGTTTATTAATCGTTTGTTTATTATAAATAACTTTTGAGAAAATTTTGAGTAATTACTTTAATAGACAAATTTGTAATATTTTATTTTAAAGAAATAACGTAGAATTTTTAAAATAAAGTAAAGTTATTTTAGATAATTTGAGGCTTCTTCTAATAGAAGAAAAATAATTTTTTTAATTTTTAAAAATTCTTTTTTATTGTCAAGCAAATGACATTAAAATATTTAAAAAGAGTTTTTATCATTACAAAATCCCTTTTAACCAATAAAAAAACAAACAAAATAGGCAATTAATTTCATTATGCCCATAGAACGGTCTGGTATAATTGATTAATTAATGATATATAATTTTTTTTAATTTTTTTCCATTCTTAAATTTTTTATTACACTATTTAAATTGTGAAATGTTACATGAAAGTTAAATAATAATAATAATAATTGTGAAGTGGAAGGAAAATTTTAAAAATTATAAAAAAAAAATTGGAGAATTATAATTACAACTGTACCGTAACCTAATTAACCTCTCTAATTGGATTATGAAAAAATATTTATATGAAAATATAAACAATAATTTATGAATATATGTATAATAAGATGATGTTTTTGAGATTTATATAACAAGAAAAATCGTGAATTGTGATTTCAGTTTTAAAACATTCTTCTAAACTGAAATTATATTATTCTGACTTTGAATTATTGGTTAATTTTAATAATTAAGAAAATTAGTAACTTCAATAGTTATTTTTAGTGTTAATGGATTTAATTAAGAAAATATCTTAAAATGATAGGCGGGGTTTGAGACCAAATCTCGTGTACATTAGGACTTGATAAAAATATAATTTATGTTTATTATGTAATATTTAAAAAGGTGGTTCAGAAATTAATTTATTTTATTTACAATTATTTTATTAATTTTAAATTTAAATGACAATAGGGGATGAAAGTTATGGTTTTCTATGACTGAAGTTTATAACTTGTATCTCTATCCATAACTATTCTTATCTAATTAATTTAAATTTAAAAATATTAATTTTAAATATTTTAATTGAAAAAACAAATAATTTAATATTAAAAAGATAACCAAATCATTCAATTTAGACATTAAGTTCTATTCAGAATCCAATTAAAAAAGCAAAGGAGTACCTATCTTAAACTAATATACATTTAATTAATTGTTATAGGTTGTGAAATAGTATAATCCAATCTTTTACCTAATTTCATCACATTAATTTAATTAATTTTTTAATAAAACAACGAAGGTAATGGATTTTTGTTTTTTGTAACCTTGCTTTATAAATTAGCACAATTTTATACTATTTTTTATTAAAATCACGTGATTATCGATACTATCATGTCCCATCAGTGAAATAATTTTCTATTACTATGGCTCTATTTTATTATTTAAATTTTTATGTAATATGTTCTACAAATTGGCCAAACTCACAACATATATCTATTTATTAGAATATAAAATTAATAATAATAAATAACGTGAAATAGTTGATAACTAGTGTTACCATGTAACATCAATGAATTAGTTTTCTATTATTATAAATTGTCATAAATCGTAAAATAGTACGTACCATTTCAAGAGTCGGTTTTGTTATATAATTTTGTAAGTAGAAATAATAAGTTTGCATAAATATAATAATTTTTTATTATTAGGAGCTTTAAAAAATTGTAAAATTAATGCTACTATTCATACTTTCCATGCAATTAATAATTATAATTAAATAATGTCTATTATGTATAGCTAATTTTCTATTATTTCGATTTGTCATAAATTTATAAAATACTTTTTTTATGAGTATATTTCGCTATTTAACTTTTTAAAGACGCTGCCTTTTGTGCGTGATTTTTTGCATGATATTTGAAATATTTTGAAGCCTTTGAAGTTGGATTGATTTTGACTCATTATTTAATCCAATTTACTGTTGTGTAGATGAGGCCATTTATATTAGCACGTGTGGACGTAGTACTAGTATTGTAGTAAGTGATTAAGTTAATGTTTTGGTTTTTCTTGGCTACAAGAGACACCCATTCTTCTGCAGGGTGGTCATCAATAAACTTGGATACAGACGACTGCGTATGATTACAAATATTCTATACCTTCTTCTAATCAACTTTATGATAGGCTAAACAAATATGCCTAAGGGCAAGTGAATAAGAGTATTTTGGTCGGTATTCTCTATTTGTTGACTGATTCAGCTTGTCGCTTTGCCTGGTTAATTATGTAATATTGTACACACAGATATACAGGGTTTCATATAATCGGTGTGCAGTGTGCTTAATGTTAAGTTAGGGCTAATCAGGGGTAGAGTTAGAACTGAATAACTCGCGATAAAAATAGTGCTGTAAAAAATAATTAAAAAAAAAAGTTAATCAGTTAATATTTTAAAAATAATTAATAAATTAAGAAATAAATTAATAACTTTTTAAAAGGAAAAAAACGTGAAGAGTTCTCGAAACTGTAAATGGATAGATGTGATTTTATTTAAGAGATTATAGATATAAGAATAATTTGGTCCGAGAATGAAAAATTAGGTATATTTAATTGAAATTTATGGAGAAGGACATTTTTAAATTTTTGGGGACGAGTAAGGACATTTTCCGTTATTTCCCTATCTTTTGCCTTACAGTCAATTAATGATCATAATTTTTTAATGAGTTGTTGTAACATCATGACTTTTTGTCTGTTATCATCCCTGAAAATCGCAATATAAATTTGGCCATAACCATATCTACAGGCACAGATTGAAAGATTTGCAGTCGTTTTAAAAACAGAATGAGTTCATTAATGGATTTTTCAATATCCCACATTCTCCAATTTCCACCCTTTCCTCTTTTTTTAGCTTCTCTTCTCTTCTTCCTCGTTCTTGTTAGGTATTTTCAGAAATCGAGAGGCCAAGGCAAGGTTCCTCCAGGGCCAAAAGCTCTGCCAATTATCGGAAACTTACATCAGTTGACAGGTGGATTACCATATCATGTTATAACAAGATTATGTAAGAAATATGGTCCTGTAATGAAACTACAGCTTGGTCAGATTTCTGCTGTGGTCGTTTCATCACCTGAAGCAGCCAAAGAAGTGTTGAAGACACATGATATCAGCTTTGCTGAGAGGCCTGAAGTTTATGCTGCTGAAATAGTGACATATGATCATTCAAGTCTTGTCTTTGCTCCCTACGCTGAATACTGGAGACAAGTGAGGAAGATAGCTATGGTTGAGCTCTTTAGTACTAAGCGTGTTTTGTCTTTCAGATCAATAAGGGAAGAAGAGGTATGGAATCTTGTTCAATTCATTTGTTCATCTCAGGAACAAACCATAAATCTCACTGATAAGGTCTTTAGTATGACAAATCATATTATTTCTCGGGCAGCATTTGGTAGTAAGAACGAAAGTCAAAAGGATTTTTTAATAGCGCTCAAGGAATTAACGGACGTGTGTGGGTATTTTCACATCACTGATTTGTATCCTTCCCTGACATTTCTTCGTTCGGTAAGTGGGGCAAAGGGCAAATTATTGGGTGTTCATAAAAAAATGGATAAGATTCTTGAAGATATTGTCACAAAACATAACATGAAAAGAAATGCTACTGCAATTGGCAGCGATGAGAAAGATATTGTTGACACACTTCTGAAGTACGCAGAGGTTGATAGCAGCAATGACTTTTATATCACAATCAATCAGATTAAGGCTATTGTTTTGGTAAGATCACTTGTACATAGTTCTCATGCTATATATTATATATAGACCTCTCTCTCTCTTTCTCCATATATATGTATATATATTTATATATTCTAATCATAAGAGGTATTTCAGGACTTGTTCTCTGCAGGGAGCGAAACTTCATCAGTAATAATAGACTGGGTTATGGCTGAGTTGCTGAAGAACCCAAGAGTAATGAAGAAAGCACAAGAAGAGGTACGAGAAGCATGCAAAGGAAGAAGCAAAATTGAAGAGGAAGATATTCAAAGCCTACAGTACTTGAATTTAGTTATCAAGGAAACTTTCAGATTACACCCACCACTTGCCTTAATCACAAGGCTAGCAAGGAAAACATGCGAAATTAATGGATACACAATACCAGCTAACTCGAGGGTCATGATTAATGCTTATGCATTGGGAAGAGATCCAACAATCTGGACCAATCCTGAATGTTTTCAACCGGAGCGTTTTGAAGGTTCTTCCATTGACTTTAAAGGGAGCAACTTTGAATTGCTTCCATTTGGTTCAGGAAGAAGGATTTGTCCAGGAATTGCATTCGCTATGACAAGTATTGAACTTGCAGTGGCTCAATTGTTGTATCATTTTGACTGGAAACTTGCAGGTGGGATCAAACTGGAATACCTTGATATGACTGAGACCTTTGCATCTGTTACCAAAAAGAAGAGCAATCTGAACGTGATTGCTACCACTCGTATCCCTTTCCAGAAGTGAAAGAGATTGAGAGGATCGTGCAATGACTGTATACGTCTAGATATTGCGAATAAATTTCTTGCTTGTCCAATTTACTAGTTTATGTTAGTTTTGCGAGTGATAAATATCAAAAAAGACATGATCAATTCTCCAAATAGTAGTTGCAATTAAGAGTATACAGTTAATGTATGTGAAAGGTTTAAGTGTTATGACTTCAACCTTTTATATAGCTAGCAGAAGTTTATAAATTCAGTGGTGCTTTATCTTGCGCTTATATTTTTCTGGGAACCAAATTACTTGCAGGTGAAGATTAAGATTAGAAGATACTACTGCAGAAAACATCCGTAAGGAAACAGCAGATGGTATTTAAAAGCATCTGATTCTCGTCTGGTTTCTGCAGAGTGTTTCTCAGTAATAAAGGGAATTAATAGTAGCTAGCAAGCAGATCAAAATGATTTCTTCATTTATACTCTCGTGTGTAATAACATGCTGTTACAAAAGACGTCTGCTTTAGCGTGTTGGTTATTTGAATCAATTGCAGAAAAAAATAAAAAACGAGAACAGAACATTTGTTGAGTTACTACTGCAGAGCTTAATATTCTGTAAAATTTTTATTTCTATGTTCTATTCTATCTATTCTAAGTTTTTCATTTATACTGTAATATCAATAACAACTAGCCATTTTATAAGTTAACATTTTAATCTTTTTATAAGTGCCAACCATTCCTAGAAATGATGCCCCAATCAATACAGGTTAAGTTTTGAAAATTGCTCTTTGACAATGTTCATAACCTGTAAATGTTGAAAATGTAATGTTTGACAGCTTGAAAATGTAAAAAATGAATTAATTTTAACATAGCGCCTAAATTAGAGAAAAAAATGCAAGCAGAAAAATAGTCGGCGGGATCTCACTCGCTATACTGCAAACCTGATTTCAATGTCATGCTTAGAATCAGATTTTCATTCTTCACTATGTCTCGTGTCATAAGAAGATGCCGACCAATGATATTAATAGTCTTCGTGGAGAAATTTGTCCTTAACAAAGGCAGTTTCCAAGGCCTGATCACATACAAATTAAAATTGAAAATGGTTACGCAATTGAATTGATTAAAGTTTAATCTTTAGAAAAAAAACTAATGATACAAACCTGAGTTAATCATGGGGTTTCCAGTAGCCTCAGGTTCAGATTCCTTGATGTAAGGAAAGTCTTTTTTTCCGACACAAGCTGCATGCTTAAAGCAACAACTTATTTCCTGTAAATTTAAGGCCATAAGTTTGCTAACAGGTATAACTTATCCATTTTCTAGCACGAAGCAGAAAGATTAGTACAGCTGTGATATCTTATCAGTATACGATTTTAAAGACTACTTCATACAATACAGTATGGTATCTCATTTCATAGAGATAAAAGAAGCACCAATCAAATAATCTTATAGTCTCTCGATTACTGTTCAACCATTAAAATTATGAAAATTTGTATGAATTAATACGTAGCAACTTGAATAACATCCTTTTCAATCACAACACTTGCATTGACCCTTGTAATCTATTAAACAGTATTCAAGAAAAATCTATGAAAGAAAATATGTGTAGAATATTACAGAATGCAAATACGTGGGTTATGGATTTTCTAAGTTGAGTAAAGTCTTTGGTCAAAAATGTCATGCAAATTTTATAATAAAATATATGTAATTTGTAAGAAAGTTAAAAAAGAAAATATCTAGACAATTAATGTCGGGGGTTGAGGAAACAAAAAAGCTATAAGTAGCGATGTTTTTAAAAAGTGTGTAAAAAATAATAATATAATAAAACCAATGTCTAAAATCTTCAACGAAGCTTTCATTTCTCTCTCCAATTCACGTCGCATCTTTCTTTTTTCTTCCGTGAATCCCCAATTCTCAACAGTGGGATGAGAGCATCAAAACCCAACAGTGATATCTTAGCACATTTGATCCACGCACCACACTTTCAATCCAAAATCATCACCATGGCCTTCACTTATGCTATTCTAGTAATTCATTATACCCAAACTTCTATTCTAATATTTAAAAAAGAAGCTTACGATTTTTTAACCATTCAAACAAGAACACTACTAATTTCATAAACTTGTAAGAATTAGTAAAAAAAGATATCAAATTCTAATAGATCAAGAGGAGTTAGGACAATGGTTGACTACAAAATAAAAAGAGTATAAGCAAAACAAGCAAAAGGATGTGAAGGCTTTATAGTTTCTACATCAAGAAGGCGACTTAGCAATTTTTCAAAACATCATGTTAGCGAAAACATCAAATGAGATGTGAAATATCTTAATGAGTAAATTCAAGGGCTCGGACAAGATAATTTCTATTAAACTTCAATTTTTATAGAAAAATTTTGATACTTTAATAATGACAGAAGAAGAATCAATTTAAGCGTTCTTTTCTCATATGTTTATTATCACAATCAAATTAAAAGATATGGAGATATGATAGAAGATGAGAAAATTATACAAAAAATCTTAAATTGATATAATGTAAAAAAATTTTCAATTCTCAATTTTGCTCATGATATTTTGTATGGCCTCGAAAATTTTTATGAAAGTGACAAAACTAAAGAAACTGACTCGCATGTTAAGCAAGATTGTCTTGGAACTCTTATGCAATGCAAGGATGAATATGAAGAGGACAAGAACAACAATGACCTAAGGTTGAACAAAAGTAGGCATTCTTAATTTCATCAGTAGCACATTATTAACTACATCCCGTGTAGTTCCATCATGGATAATTAGAAGAGAACTAACTTTTCAAAATTGGTTTCAGTGTCTTTCTGTGATCATCAAGATTCCATGATTGATTTGAGCAAGTTTCATTAGTTACTTCTCTTATAAGAGCGAATCCAACTGATGCAAATTAATAATGCTTAACATACATGGCTGGATTATTTTTTAAAGTAGGATCAATTATTAAGCATAGACTTTGTTGAGCTATGATACCACTTGTTGTATTCTCTATAACAACTCGATAGTAGTGAAAGCTATTCGTAGAATTCACGTCAACACGTCGGATGAATAGTAATGTATATAAGAATAGTATATATATAAGTATAAAATAATATAAAATACCAATATTTTATATGAAAAATCTTTTTATATAAAAGAAAACTATAAAATAACTTTAACAATATTTCTTCACTGTTTACGTAAATAGTAATACAATACTGTTTCTCAAGTTTTACACAAACCTAAGATATATACTCAAGACAATAGAAGAAATACAATAATAGATCGACCAATCACTAAATACTTTTTCCAGTGAAATGGTGAAACCACAATTTTCTATTTTGCATTGGCAGATCTAAGATTTTGGAATTTTTGAGAGAGATACTGAAATGATAGGGGAGCTTGCTATTTATAGGCAAGCTCCTTCAAACCGCCAAAGGAAGACAACACACAGAAGAAATTTGCTTTGCCGCATTATAACCGTGTAACCACATTCATAAAACATTTTTCTTCTCATTTTCTTTCTTCCTTCAACGTTTGTCTTCAAAATTGACTGTGCAGTATTTTTCACATTAAGACAATGGAGTCAGATTTTCTTTGTTTATTTTATGGGCAGGTCCCACCACACCACTGCAGACTTGAGTCAATCCTGCATATATATATATATATATATATATATATATATAGAGTACTAATAATAATCTTTCAAAATGATGGAAAAAGATTTCCTTGGAAATTTAATTTACTCTTTTCTATCCCCACCTACCCTTTACCTTTTCTTTTATAATTTTTTCTTTACTTCCTTTCATGATTAATTTATATATTTTTACAGAAATGGGTTTCTCTCACAAGTTTACTTCTGTTTGAACTTTTTAATGACTGTTCTATACTTTCACGACCAAATGGATTTTTTTTTAAATATTAAATAACTTTAATTCTCTATACTCATATGCCCCAATCAGAAACCCTTGAATATATATTAATTTTCCAAATTAAATCATACTCTAAATAAAAAGTAGATAAAATTATATCCACATATTTTTGAATAATTGAAAATTGTGGATATTTAACTTTATTTATGAAAAATATTGTATTTTTTTTATAAAAATATTATATAAAAGAGATTTTACTATGTGAAGAGAAAAGAAAAGAAAATATACATAAAAAATGTAAAATATGTACAAGAAAACTATAGTAAGAAGCCTAAAAACATTAGGGTTTTATTGATTTTATGTACATAATCAAGCAAACCTTGGTTGCGTGATCAAGTCATTAACATCACATATTTTATGATGTATATACTTTCTAAAATTAATTCTTAGGAATAATTTTTATACAAGATACTATATACAAACTAAGGCAATATCGTAACATTATCTGTCTCATCAAGCTTACACTATTTATTTTTATTAAATTTTATTAAGTATAAAAACTATTGTGTCATCTCAATTTTTATATATCACATTTTACATCAAGAGAGTTTCTATTTTAGAATGAATTTTACATATATTAATGCTATTACCATGCGAAAGATGAGGATATATAAATAAATTGAAGTGAGTTAGATGAAAACACTTATAACTATCGAGAACTGACATAATGCTCTCTGATATCAAAACAAAAACCAACAATATCTTTAGTTCATATCCAATTAAACCATGTATGTTTGAATATCAGTTGCGTTAAAACCAATATAATTTGATCACAAGTAGCAGTATAAGCACCAATGTCTGAAAACAATAGCCAATAGCCGGTCTTGAAGTTCTGATAAATGGTGATTAGTAGGTATCTTATCATCTGCATCATAAGTTGGTCTAAAGTTTTGGTAAATGGTGATCAGTAGATTTTGTGATCAGTAGGTATCTTATCGTCTGCATCACAAGTTGGTCTGAAGTTCTGGTAAATGGTGATCAGTAGATTTTCTTTCATGTCATCAGCTTTTTACTTGAGTTTTTTATTTTCATCCTTGAGCTAAGAGATGGCCTTTTATGTCAGGGCAACAACAGAGGAGTTTCCCTTAGGCAGTTCCTTATGAAAGGAAAGACCATGAGCGATCTAAAAAAAAAAAAAAGATTATATCAGGAAAAGAAGGTAGAATTTGTAAACTAAACAAGAAACCATGATTAAGTCAAAATTGTACTTGACAAGCTCACTTATGGAAGAGATTAAATGCCTCCTCAATGGACTTCTTTTTGATGGTAGTAGAAATGGCCGCAGAAATTATTGCTCCCAAATCGTTTATAGTCAAGATTCGGTGCTTAAGATCCTCCCTCTTATCGACGGGTAAGTCCTTAGAAAATAGCTCACAATACCCTTTTTCGGAGCTAGAGGTCACGGTCTTCATTTTTTTTAATGAGATGTAGTCAGCCAAATCTCCTTCCATTTTGATCATATGAAAGGGCCTTTTAAGGGTCGAGGGATTCTTGTTCTTACTCGTACCATCCCTAGAGCCTTTCCCTTTGTCCTTTGAAGTTAGCAAGTTTTGCAGCCAATCGACTTTAGAGGAATCTTCTTGGTTTGGTAAGATAGAGGATGCTTTCAAGATTGACCCAACACCGATTTCCCCTTCAGCATTTTGGAGGAGTCTAACAAGGATTGTAAATTCACGAATGAGCACTTGCTAGTATGCTTTAACGGCATTCTTTCTACAAGGAAAAGTGTAAAATGTTAGAATTTCAAAAATCCTAAACTTTATAGAAGCTCAGGAAATACTTACTTTTTCTTGTCTTGGCTTCCTATTAGGCATTAAAGAGCTCATCGAGTGTCATGGCAAAAGCAACTATCCTGAGCCAACCAATGCATCAAGAGAAAGCAATTCATTTTGGTTTATGGCAGTAGCTCTCTCCGCAACAATCTTCCTTAGTGATGGGTTAGCAAGAGTAGGAGATTCTTTCCTCAGAGCTCAATTGAAAAGGCACATAGGAAGTTAGATTAAAAGCTTCAAGACGGATGTGAAGCTAAATTTGGAAATAATACCTTACAATCATCGTTAAAGACAGTAAGCACACAACTACTAGTGCCCAGACGATCAAGTGATTGACCCAATTGCCTTTTGAAAAAAACCACTTATGTCTTTGGCCAGTGGAGAAGCCAGTCACTACCTTCTTAGTTTTGGGTTAAGTTTGGAGATAGTAGAATCCAGGGTTACTCTCAGATTTTTCTTTAATAAGTACAAATATTTAATCTCTTGGCTACTTGGGGAAGGGATTGTCGCAATAGCACAGATCACAAAGAGACCAGAGATGTCTCACTACCCATTCACATTCAATTGATATGGGGGAATATCGAAAAAGTAAAAAAGGTGGGCGAAGTATTCTTAGAAGCACAATCTAAGCCTGAAGGTAAATAGCTCCTTATAAAGGGAGATCTCACTTTTTCTTGACTCATTTGAGAATTCATCAATCTCAAAGAGCCTAAGTATAATGTCTTGAGGGATTTGGTATATCTTGCATAGCTTTGAGATCATAAATAGTTATAGAAGAGGCAAATTAATCTGCCTTATATGGTCTAGTCCTCTTGCATGAATCAAGAATCCTTTCACCATCGTCATTAATGTCATAATTCTTGTCATCCTCATCTTTAATATCTTCGTTATCATCTCCTATTCTAGAGGAAGACAACCTTAGGTACCTCATTAGTTTGTTCTACACTTTGAGGAACTCCTACGTAACTAGAAGCAGCCTCATCTTTAGGGTAAGTAATAAGCTTGTCTATTAGGCTATCTAGACCTTGGAGAACATCCCAATCCCAGCCTCAGTTCTTTAAGGTTTCATGTTATCCTATATGTCATTACAAGAACTATCATAAATAAATATGGTCTCGGGTGGTCTAGTATTAGTGTTTTTAGTTTTGAAGGTATTGTACTTGAGAAGTTTAATGTTGGATGTTCTATCTTTAGTATATAGGTAATATACTTCTAAAGTTGTGGCAATCTTAAACGAAATTTCTCCGTAATAGAGGGTGGTAACCTATTCCATGCCTTGTAATTTGTATTGGATGTTTCAGATGAAAATGTTGATGAAGTTTTGTGAGATGCTTTGCATCCTAGTTCATGCAAGCAATCCAATTAGTAAAAGGCAAAATGGTCATGCAAGCTGACCTAAAACCTTGAAGGTCGGGGTGGGGGGGGGGGGGGGGGGGGGGGGGGGGGGGGGGGGGGGGGGGGGGGGGGGGGGGGTGTTGTGGGGTTGGGGGGCAATGATTTTAGGTCAATATTTTCTACATAGCTATAGTCTACAGAGATAATTTCTCAAACACTTTCTATGCCGTAACAGATAGTCCGAAATAAGTTATATCTTTATTCTGCTATTTCTTTTAGGTATTTGATTTAATTTTTTTTTAATTTTCTAGATATTTATGATTTTAGTTCTTATCTTTAGTAAGTTTTATAAGGACAAATGATACAAGGACTCATACTAAAAGAAAGCAAAACTTAAGACCTTCCATGAAATTCTACTCACTAGGAAAAAGCAAATTTATGTATAAAAGTTAAGAAATAGAGATGATAAATAAATCTTAAGTTCTAATTGAATTCAAAAGATAACTAACCCTGTTGTTTATCAATTAATTTGCTGGCGATACCTTTAATAAAGGTCTTGTCTTCTAATTTCTCCCAAACTACCCCGAAATTTCTTGCATTGCAAATTAATTAAATTCATGGGGCAAGTGTTAAATTAATTAACTATATTTGGATTATTTTTTAAAGTGGAATCTATTTTTCAAAGAGTAAGCATTGACACTTGAAATCAGCTGCTCGAGAGAGGCGAAATTAAGAGCAGAAATTCAAAGAGTTATTGAGTTTGCTTTACATTTGTAAAAAAGCTGAAAGAAGCATAATTCTGTGTTGTGAAAAATGTTCCCATCCTTTCGATTCTTTATACTGCAAGGAGAAGAAAGCAATTGAAGAATATGTTAATGTTTCAGCTAATTTGTTTTCTTAAAAGAAATAATAATAATAAGTCGATGAAGTTATCTTTTCACCGACAAAAACAGAGATGATCATCCTTGATAATTTAATTTATCTTTTTTTTTAAAATAATAAGAAACATATATTAGGATTATTATGAAAAATGATACACAACATTAACATCATTAATAGTTCTCAATTTAACATATTAATTCAAAGATAGATACCAAACGTCAATCATTTATTTGCTAATTGTGATACCTTTAAATTAAGGTTTCGTTTTGTATTGCTCCACAGATCAATTAACCAAGAAATTAATTGTCAATTATAAGCATGGACTTGAGCCAATATTGCTACGCCGATAAATTATCCAAGAAATTAATTATCAATTATTAAGGATTTACTTGAACCAATCTTGCCTCCATATATAATAACATCCAATAATTTTGAAGTGATTGAAACGATTCCCTTTTGCTTGGAAATTTTTAATCCATTCTATTCGCACAAGTCTACTTTAGATAGACGAAATTTAGTATAATAGTTAAGCCCTACAAATATACACCAACATATACCAACAAAATCAAAATACTATAAAATACTTTACAAAATAATGCCAAATAATTCATGATTGAAGAAAAATAAAGTTATCTTCAATTGTTGTCGGCTTCTTGGCCATTCGCTTCTCGGCTCGCAGGGCCCTCTTTGTCTATCCCATTCCTAGTCTATTTGTCAGTGTCATCAGCGGACATTTTTTTGTCTTCATTCCCGTTGCTGATGCCTGATTCTCCATCCTCCACGAAATCGATCTCCTGGATCTCCTTACTGACATGCAAAGCACTGTTCAGAAAACCCAAATCTTTGCATGGGAATTGTCTATTGAACATGTTAACAATATCCAAAAACCTTCTCATATAACCTCCACCTTGTGTTCCACTCTTGGCTTGAATAGTTACCATTAGGTGTGATAATTTAAAATATGACACAATTATTCGACAAGAATTTGATTACATGGAATTGGATTTGAAAAATTTGACACGAATAATAATTATGTTATATTCATATCAAATTGTTAATAATCATATTGTAATCGTGTTTGACCTTCCTAACTAGTTTATTCATTTCAGATAAGATTAATTATATTACGCTTAAATGAATAATCGTATATAAACAAATTGAGTTTTAAATGGAAGATCGTGCCTAAATGAATCTGAGTATTAAACGAATAATCATGCCAAAATGAATCAAATTTTAAATGAATAATTGTGTCTATATAAACGGGTTGTATTTAGATTTAAAAAGACATGAATAATAAATAAAGTGTATTCATGTCACATGAATAATAAACGAATTGTATTCGTGTGAAGCAAAATACGATTTGTTTTTCCAAATTGCCGCCACTGCTAGTTATCATATTTTGGAACCAAATTTTTCTGCAAAATAATCGTATGCATGTAGAAGTAATTATTTAAAGTTAACTTGTAACATCCCGATTTTTAATTCTACATATATAGTTTAAAATATATTCATACTAAATTATAAGATCATCAATGTAACCATCTCTAGTTCTTACTAAATATTTAACAGTTATCTAAAACTAATTTAAGTATTATGTTTAGTCAAATATCATGTGTAATTCTGTATTACTCATTAGGAAAATGAAACTATCAAAAATAGTTATATTAGGTGTGATAATTTAAAACAAGACACTATTATTTAACAGGAATTCGATACCACGAAACAGATTTGAAATTTAAAAATTGTACATTAATAATAATTACGTCAAATTCATATTGAGTTGTTAATAATCGGGTCGTATTTGTGTTTGATTTTTCTAACTTATTTATTCATTTAAGACACGATTAATTATATTATGTCTAAATAAATAATCGTATATAAACAAATTGAGTCTTAAATAAATGGTCGTGCCTAAATGAATTTAGTATTAAACGAATAATCGTGGCCAAATAAATCATGTTTTAAATGAATAATGGTGTTTAGATAAACGAGTTGTATTTAGATTTTAAAAAATCAACAAGAGTAGTAAATGAATCATATTCATGTCATATGAATAATAAATCAATTGTGTTTGTGTTAACCAAAATATGATTTGTTTATCCAAATTGCCATCACTGCCAGTTCCATATTTTGGGACTAAGTTTTTTGTAAAATAATTGCATTCATATAGGAGCGATTATGTAAAGTTAACTTGTAATATCTCGATTTTTAATTCTCCATATATAGTCTAAAATATATTTATGCTAAATTATAGAATTATGAATGTATCTATCTTCTCTATTTCTTCCTTACTATTTAACAGTTATCTAAAACTAATTTAAGTATCATCTTTAGTCAAATATCATATGTAATTCTGTATTACTCAGTAGGAAAATGAAATTATCAAAAATAGTTATAATTAGGTGTAATAATTTGCAACACAACATAATTATTCAACATGAATTCGATACTATTATACGGAATTGGATTTGAAAATTTTGACACAAATAACAATTGCGTACTGTTCACATCAAATTATTAATAATTATGTCATATTCGTGTTTGATCTTCCTAACTTGTTTGTTCATTTAAAACACAATTAATATATTATGCATAAATGAATAGTCGCATATAAACAAATTGAGTCTTAAATGAATGATCGCGTCAATAATCGTGCCTAAATGAGTCAAGTTTTAAATGAAAAATCACATCTATATGAACGGGTTGTATTTAGATTTAAAAAAATTGACACAAGTCTTAAACGAATCGTATTCATGTCACTGGAACAATAAATAAATTGTATTCGTGTTGATCAAAATATGATTTGTTCATGCAAATTACCGCCACTACTAGTTATCATATTTTGGGGCCAAATTTTTCTGTAAAATAATTGCATTCATATAGAAGTAATTATGTAAAGTTAACTTGTAACATCGCGATTTTTAGTTTCTCCATATATCTTCTAAAATATATTTATGCTAAATTATAGGACCATCAATTATCTATCTCTAGTTCTTACTAACTATTTAACTGTTATTTAATATTGATTTAAGTATCATATTTAGTTAAATCTCATCTATAATTTTTTATTACTCATTAAGAAAATGAAATTATCAAAAAATAGGTATCACTAGGTGTGATAATTTGGAACACGGCACAATTATTCGACACACATTTGATATTGTTAAACAAATTTGGATTTGAAAATTTTGACACAAATAATAATTATGTCATATTCATATAATAATTGTTAATAATCATGTTGTATTCTCGATTGATCTTCCTAACTAGTTTATTCATTTACGACACGATTAATTATATTATGTCTAAATAAATAATTGTATACAAATGAGTCCTAAATGAATGATCGTGCCTAAATTAATCGAGTATTAAATGAATAATCGAGTTTAAATAAATCATATTTTAAATAAATAATCATATTTATATAAATGGGTTGTACTTAGATTTAAAAAAATCGACATGAACAAGAAACGAATTACATTCATGTCACATGGACAATAGCTGAATTGTATTCGTGTTGATCAAAATATAATTTGTTGATCCAAATTGCCACCACCACTAGTTATCTTATTTTGGGGACAAAATTTTTCTATAAAATAATTGCATTCATATAGCAGTAATTATATAAAGTTAACTTATAATATTGTGACTTTTAATTCTCCATATATAGTCTAAAATATATTTATGTTAAATTTTAAGACCGTTAATGTATCTATCTCTAGTTTTTACTAACTAATTAACTGCTATCTAATATTGATTTAAGCATCATATTTAGTCAAATATTATCTGTAATTCTTTATTACTCATTAGGAAAATGAAATTATCAAAAATAGTTATCACTAGGCGTGATAATTTAGAACACGATACAATTATTCGACACAAAATCTATACTAATGAATGGATTTGGATTTGAAAATTTTGACACGAGTAACAATTGTGTCATATTCACATCAAATTGTTATTAATCATGTTGTGTTCGTCCTTAATCTTCCTAACTAGTTTATTTATTTAAGACACGATTAACTATATTATGCCTAAATGAACAATCGTATATAAACAAGTTAAGTCTTAAATGAATTTGCCTAAATGAATCGAGTATTAAATAAATAATCGTGCCCAAATGAATCAAGTTTAAAATGAATAATCGTGTCTATATAAATGCATTGTATTAGCTTTAAAAAAATTGACCTGAATAGTAAACAAATTGTATTCATGTCACATGAACAATAAATGAATTGTATTCGTATTGATCAAAATACAAATTGTTCTTTCAAATTGCCATCACCACTAGTTATCACATTTTGGGACCAAATTTTTCTGTAAAATAATTGCATTCATATAGGAGTAATTACGTAAAGTTAACTTGTAAAATTGCGATTTTTAATTCTCCATATATAGTCTAAAGTATATTTATGTTAAATTCTAGGACCATCAATGGATCTATCTCTAGTTTTTACTAACTATTTAACTACTATCTAATATTGATTTAAGCATTATATTTAGTCAAATATCATCTATAATGCTTTCTTACTCATTAGGAAAATGAAATTATCAAAAATAGTTATCACTAGGTGTGATAATTTAGAATACGATACAATTATTCAACACAAATTCGATACTAATGAACGGATTTGGATTTGAAAATTTTGACATAAGTAACAATTGTGTCATATTCACATCAAATTGTTAATAATCATGTTGTGTTCACGTTTAATCTTCCTAACTAGTTTATTGACCGTAAATGTATCTATCTCTAGTTCTTACTAATTATTTAACTGCTATCTAATATTGATTTAAGCATCATATTTAGTCAAATATCATCTGTAATTCGTTATTGTTCATTAGGAAAATGAAATTATCAAAAATAGTTATCACTAAGTGTGATAATTTGGAGAATGACAAAATTGCTCAACGCAAATTCAATACTATTAAACAAAATTGGATTTAAAAAATTTGATACGGATAATAATTGTGTCATCTTCACATCAAATTATTAATAATTGTATCGTATTCGCGTTTGATCTTTCAAACTAGTTTATTCATTTAAAACATGATTAATTATATTATGCCTAAATGAATAATCATATATAGACTTAAGTCTTACTTGAATGATCGTGCCTAAATGAATAAAATATTAAACGAAAACTGGTTCTTAAATGAATCAAGTTTTAAATGAATAATTGTGTATATATCAATAGGTTGTATTTATATTTAAAAAAATTGACATGAATAGTAAAAAAATCATATTCATGTCATGAACAATAAATGAATTGAATTCATGTTGCTCAAAATACGATTTGTTTATCCAAATTGCCACCACCACTACTTATCATATTTTGGGACCACATTTTTTTATAAAATAAGTGCATTCATATAGTAGTAATTATTTAAAGTTAACGTGTAACATCGCAATTTTTAATTCTCCATATATAATCTAAAATATATTTATACTAAATTATAGGACCACCAATATATCTATCTCTAATTCTTACTAATATTTTAACTACTATCTAATATTGTTTTAAGTATTATATTTAGTCAAATATCATCTGTAATTCTTTATTGCTCACTAGGAAAATGAAATTATCAAAACCAGTTATCATCACTATATGTGATAATTTTGAACATGGCACAATTATTCGATAGAAATTCGAATTGCCATTTTTCGAATGATAATTGCGTGATCTTCACATCAAATTATTAATAATCGTGTCATATTCGTATTTGATCTTCTTAAATAGTTTATTCATTTAAGACACGATTAATTATATTATGTCTAAACGAATTATTGTATGTAAACAAATCGAGTCTTAATGAACAATCATACCTAAATGAATCGAGTATTAAATGAATGATCGAGCCTAAATGATTCAAGTTTTAAATGATTTATCTTATCTATATAAATAGATTGTATTTAGATTTAACAAAATCGACATGAATAGTAAACAAATCGTATTCATGTCACATGAACAATAAATGAATTGAATTCGTGTTGAACAAAATACGATTTGTTTATCCAAACTGCCACCACCACTAATTATCATATTTTGGGGCCAAGTTTTTTGGTAAAATAAGTGCATTCATATAGGAGTAATTATGTAGAGTTAACTTGTAATATTGCAATTTTTTAACTCTCTCTATATATTGTCTAAAATATATTGATGCGAAATATAGTACCATCAACGTATCTATCTCTAGTTCTTACTGACTATTTAACTGCTATCTAATATTGATTTAAGTATCATATTTACTCAAATATCATCTGTAATTCTTTATTACTCATTAGAAAAATGAAATTATCAAAAATAGTTATCACTAGATGTGATAATTTGGAACACTATACAATTATTCGACACAAATTCAATGCTATTGAATGGATTTGGATTTGAAAATTTTGACACGAATAATAATTGTGTCATTTTCAATCAAATTGTTAATAACTGAGTCATATTCGTGTTTGATCTTCCTAACTAATTCATTCATTTAAGACACGATTAATTATATTATACTTAAATGAATTATTTTATGTAAACAAATCGAATCTTAAATAAACGATTATGCCTAAATGAATTGAGTATTGACAGAATTTGTAATACTGAAAGCCAAAAGTTGAGATGTTGCAAGCGAACTTTATTAGATCGAAAATAAGTCACGAGTGTCAAGGGTCAGGATGCTGCAAGTTAATTAACTTTACTAGATTATAAATACATCGAGAATAAAAAATTGAGATGTTACAAGTTAACTTTATATAACTACTCTTAAATGAATAGGATTATTTTAAAAAAAATTGGTCCCAAAATATGATAACTAGTGGTGGTGACAATTTGTATAAACAAATCGTATTTTGGTCAACACATTATTTCTCATGTGACATGAATACGATTTGTTTACTATTTCTGCAGATTATTTTAAATCTAAATACAACCATTTATATAGATACGATTATTTATTTAGGCTTTAGTCGATTTTGTTATTTAAATTTTTTAAATGTAAATTGAAACACTCGTTCTTACTCATATTGTGAATTTTAATTAATTAATATATATCAGTTAATTCAACAACTAATCTAATTAATAAATCACAAATAAAATATTAAAGACAATTTTAACGTGGTTCAAAATTTTCAATTTTACGTTCACGAGACCATGTCTAAAGAAAAATAATCCACTAAAAAATAAAATGATATAAATACAAATAGCCTCGTATAAATGGAAAAGCCCTTCTTTGTTGTCACTGTTGTATAAGATCTCTTTCGGGATGTCTTTGTTTCGCAAGATTTCCTCGTTTTTGATATCATTGAACTCCCTCCAATGAACACAACTTCTCTCAAAGAAAATGGTGTAATTGATGATATGGCACTTAATTTCCTAGTCAAATGGGATCAAATTAAGTGATGGGATGTGGTGATTCATTCTGTTTCTTTCAATTTTCAAGTTTATCCATTAGTTTAGAAGTTTTAGTTATGTTATCTTTTAAGTTGGTTTAAATAACTTCTAACAGTATGTTGGAAGCAAAGTTGAATTATTTTGAGTAGTGTAATCTTGTAGCTTATTGTTTTGGAATTCTTTGTTCAATTCTGGTATTTGTTTTCAAATCAACAAATTGATTCTTCACTCTTGTTTCTATATTTTCTTTCTAATTTTGAAGCTGCATCAGGCTTTTGGTATCAGAGCCAAAACAATATCTATTTTTATTTATCGACACACTCCTTCAATTTCTATTTTTTCCTCTCTCTCACAATAGATAGCCTAACCCACACCCAAACATCCAACCTATTTCTAAAATTACGGTTACTTACCATCTTCTAGCCGCAAACTATCGATAAACCATTATTCCCAGTTTGATTAATCCCATTGATCGACCGACACAAGAATTGCCACCTTAAATTTGTCTCTTCTAACACTTCCAGCAACATAATACCCATTTTCTTTTACCCACTTTTTCCAACACAATTTGTTCTAAATCCCTAAACACAATCACCTCCCACCACTTCCTACACTTAATTATATACCAACCACCACCAGACGGATATCCGCACTTACCTTTTGCTACCAATTGAACCTTTTTTCTTTAAAAAAAAAAAAAATTCCTTTCTTAAAACACAACATAGAATATGCCTTCTAAAAGGAATGCTCGTGCTAAAACTGCACGTGTAGAAGGAATTGGGCGTGAAAATATTGCTACACTCATTCAGAGAGTGGATTTGTTGGCTCAACAGGTAGCTAACTTGGAAACAAGACAAACCACGACACCTACCATCCAAACTTATTCAGTTGAAGATGAGAATGATGAAGACTTTGACAATCCTTTGGCAAACACAGACGACCAGCAAGTTCCAACACAACAACGACGTGTTCCCATTCAAGATCGACGATGGAAATCTTGCTTAAAAATTGATATTCCAGAATTTCTTGGTAGCTGTCAACCAAAAGATTTATTGGATTGGATTAACGCTATGGAAGAGGTTTTGGAATTGAAAGAGGTACCGGAGGATAAACGAGTTTCTTTGGTTGCAACAAGAGTTCGCGGCAGAGTAGCACCATGGTGGTAGCAAGTCAAAACCACAAGATTTCGGCAGGGAAAGAAGAAAATTGATTCTTGGGAGAAATTAAAGAAACATTTGCATGCAGAATTTTTACCATATAATTATAGTCGATTGATGTACCAACGGCTACAGAATTTGCGACATGGAAATCGAACTATCAGTGAATAAACACTGAATTTTACTGGTTAATGGCCCGAACTGATTTGTCAGAGACAGGAGAACAATTGATGTCATGATATGTTGGGGGATTGGGTATACAATTTCAAGATACACTGAACTTGTTTGATCCTTATTCTGTTTTTGAAGCACATCAAAGAGCTTTGCAGTTAGAAAAGTAGTTCAATTGTCGGTTAGGTGACTAAAAAAAAAATTGTTCGTGGCATTCCAGACATGACACCATAATTTAAGAGTATTAGATCTTCCAAATATGTGGCTACACCAAGAAAGATAACCGGGGTTGGTCAGGTTGGTAAAGCTCAAACTTTTGGTCAGGTTAGTAAAGTTCAAACTTCTAGCTCAACGGTTCGTTGTTTCACATGTGGAGAAATGGGACATCGCATGTATGTATGAGTGTAAGAAGACGAAGTATGGCAAAGGGCTGTATGTAGAAAATGAAGAGCTACTTGAGGATCAAGAAGAGGAATTTCTATGCAGAAGATCCAGATCGTGACGCAGCAGAAGGTCCATAACCTATTGAAGAATTTTTCCGTGGTGATTATAGAACAATGTTGGTAGTAAGAAGAACCTGTCTCACACCACAAGGTCCAGATAAAGATCAATGGTTGCGACACAACATCTTTTAGACCACTTGCGCTATCGAACGGAAAGTGTGTCGATTAGTTATTGACTTAGGAAGTTGTGAGAATGTAGTTTCTAGGGAACCGCTGAAGAAATTGTTGTTGAAAACAGAACCTCACCAAAATCCATATAAGCTATCTTGGTTGAAGAAAGGAAGCGAGGTAACAGTTTCTGAAAGTAGTCTGGTTTCATTATCCATTGGGTAAAGTTGTGTAGACAAGGTTTGGTGTGATGTGGTGCCAATGGATGCATGTCATCTATTGTTAGGTACACCTTGGCAGTATGATAGAAAAGTGGTTCATGATGGTGGGAAAAATACATACAATTTTACGTTTGGCAACACAAAAATTACTTTTGTTCCATGTACAGAATTTGCTTCAAAACCAACGTCTAGTCAAATACCATGTGCAATTTTTTATTGCTGATTAAAAAAATGAAATTATCAAAAATAGTTATCATTAGGTGTGATAATTTGAAACATGACACAATTATTCGAGAAGAATTTGATACTATTACATGGAATTGGATTTGAAAATTTTGACACAAATAATAATTATGTCATATTCATATCAAATTGTTAATAATCATATTGTAATTGTGTTTGACCTTCCTAAGTAGTTTATTTATTTAAAATACGATTAATTATATTATGCCTAAATGAATAATCGTATATAAACAAATCGAGTCTTAAATGGAAGATCGTGTCTAAATGAATCGAGTATTAAACGAATAATCATGCTAAAATGAATCAAATTTTAAATAAATAATCGTGTCTATATAAACGGGTTGTATTTAGATTTAAAAAGACATGAATAATAAATAAAGTGTATTCATGTCACATGAACAATAAAGGGATTGTATTTGTGTGAAGCAAAATACGATTTGTTTTTCCAAATTGCCGCCACCGCTAGTTATCATATTTTGGAACCAAATTTTTCTGCAAAATAATCGTATCCATGTAGAAATAATTATTTAAAGTTAACTCGTAACATCCCGATTTTTAAGTTTACATATATAGTTTAAAATATATTTATACTAAATTATAAGATCATCAATGTAACCATCTCTAGTTCTTACTAAATATTTAATAGTTATCTAAAACTAATTTAAGTATCATCTTTAGTCAAATATCATGTGTACTTCTTTACTACTCATTAGGCAAATGAAACTATCAAAAATAATTATCGTTAGGTGTGATAATTTAAAACATGACACCATTATTTCACATGAATTCGATTCCACGAAACAAATTTGAAATTTAAAAAATTGGACATTAATAATAATTATGTCAAATTCATAGTGAACTGTTAATAATTGTGTCGTATTCGTGTCTGATTTTTCTAACTCATTTATTCATTTAAGACACGATTAATTATATTATGTCTAAATGAATAATCGTATATAAACAAATTGAGTCTTAAATGAATGGTCGTGCCTAAATGAATTTAGTATTAAACGAATAATCGTGGCTAAATTAATCATATTTTAAATGAATAATGGTGTCTAGATAAACAAGTTGTATTTAGATTTAAAAAAATCAACAAGAGTAGTAAATGAATCGTATTCATGTCATATGAATAATAAATCAATTGTGTTTGTATTAACCAAAATACGATTTGTGTATCCAAATTGCCACCACCGCTAGTTCCATATTTTGGGACCAAAGTTTTTTGTAAAATAATCGCATTCATATAGGAGCGATTATGTAAAGTTAACTTGTAATATCTCAATTTTTAATTCTCCATATATAGTCTAAAATATATTTATGCTAAATTATAGAACTAAAATTCGATACTCTTAAACGGACTTGGATTTGAAAATTTTGACACGAATGATAATTGTGTGATCTTCACATCAAATTATTAATAATTGTGTCGTATTCGTGTTTGATCTTCTTAACTAGTTTATTCATTTAAGACAATATTAATTATATTATGCCTAAACGAATTATCGTATGTAAACAAATCGAGTCTTAAATGAACGATCATACCTAAATGAATCGAGTATTAAACGAATAATCGAGCCTAAATAATTCAAGTTTAAATGATTTATTGTATTTATATAAACGGATTGTATTTAGATTTAAGAAAATCGACATGAATAGTAAACAAATCATATTCATGTCACATGAACAATAAATGAATTGAATTCATGTTGAACAAAATACTATTTGTTTATCCAAATTGCCACCACCACTAATTATCATATTTTGGGGCCAAGTTTTTTTTTTGTAAAATAAGTGCATTCATATAGGAGTAATTATGTAGAGTTAACTTGTAATATCGCAAATTTTAACTCTCTCTATATATTGTCTAAAATGTATTGATGCAAAATATAGTACCATCAACGTATCTATCTCTAGTTCTTACTGATTATTTAACTGTTATCTAATATTGATTTAAGTATCATATTTACTCAAATATCATCTGTAATTCTTTATTACTCATTAGAAAAATGAAATTATCAAAAACAGTTATCACTAGATGAGATAATTTGGAACACTATACAATTATTTGACACAAATTCAATGCTATTGAATGGATTTGGATTTGAAAATTTTGACACGAATAATAATTGTGTCATTTTCATATCAAATTGTTAATAATTGAGTCGTATTCGTGTTTGATCTTCCAAACTAATTTATTCTTTTAAGACATGATTAATTATATTATACCTAAATGAATTATCGTACGTAAACAAATCGAATCTTAAATAAACGATTGTGCCTAAATGAATTGAGTATTAAATGAATAGTTAAGCCTAAATAAATAATCATATCTATATAAACGGTTGTATTTAGATTTAAAATAATCTGCAGAAATAGTAAACAAATAGTATTCATGTCACATGAGAAATAACATGTTGACTAAAATACAATTTGTTTATGCAAATTGTCACCACCACTAGTTATCATGTTTTGGGACCAAATTTTTTTGTAAAATAATCCTATTCATTTAAGAGTAATCATATAAAGTTAATTTGTAACATCTCAATTTTTTATTCTCAATGTATTTACAATCTAGTAAAGTTAATTAACTTGCAGCATCCTACCCCTTGACACTCGTGACTTATTTTCGATCTAATAAAGTTCCCTTGCAACATCTCAACTTTTGGCTTTCAGCATTACAAATTCTGTCAACAACTATTTATTTTATATACTTAGCAATTAATATGTCGAAATCAAAATAAATAAATAAATAAATAAATAGATAATTTGTCAAATACGCAAGGCATTGAATCAGAATTAAAAAAATAGAAAATCCTTGGTTTTTCTCATGCAATGAATTTGGAGATATAGTCAACTCTTTATCTTATTAAAATAGCCATCTTATTTTTTGAATGACAAGAACTATGTCATCATAATAACACTTTGTTTTTATTAATTGATTCTTGAAAGATAGTATTAATTCATGACTCTATTTAATTATTTAAATAAATAAAAAATATTTTTATACGGGTATTTATATTTTAAAAAATATTATAGAAATTTGTTCTCAAAATTTATTAAATAAATGCATATAAAATAAAAGGTATTTATAATATATTTTAACATATAAATAGAGTCATGTTTATTATGGTTTTATTTTTAAAAGTAATTAAAATAAAGATGTAATTAACTTCAATGTTCATTTTTAAAACGATGAAAAGACAGAAAAACATATTTTTTAATTTTTAACTGTCATTCTAGGACATTGATATTATATTATTTCTGATCTGGGGTCCCGTTGAATTCATTTACGCTGATATGGAGGTCTTTAATTTCATTTTTGTTTCTGATTCCTTAGCTGCCACATCCAATCACATCAGTACTGTCCTATATATATAACTATATATACACATAAACCAAATTAATATAGGTATATATGGTAATTATCAGTTTCAATTGTCATAATTTCTTAATGAGTTGATGTAACATCATGATCTTTTGTCCGTTATCACCTCTAAAAATTGCAGTATAAATTTGGCCATAACCATATCTAAAGCCACAGATTGAAAGAGTTGCAGTCTTTTTACAAACAAAATGAGTTCATTAACGGATTTTTCAATATCCCACATTCTCTAATTTCCACCCTTTCCTCTTCTTTTAACTTCTATTCTCTTCTTTTTCATTCTTATTAGATATTTTCAGAAATCTAGAGGCCAAGGCAAGGTTCCTCCAGGGCCAAAACCTCTGCCTATTATCGAAAACTTGCATCTGTTGACAGGTGGATTACCACATCATTTCTGACAAGATTATGTAAGAAATATGGTCCTGTAATGAAACTACAACTCTGTCAGATTTCTGCTGTGGTTATTTCATCACCTGATGCAGCCAAAGAGGTGTTAATGACATATGATATTAGCATTGCTGATAGGCCTGAAGTTTATGCTACTGAAATAGTGACATATGATCATTCAAATCTTGTCTTAGCTCTTTATGCTGAATACTGGAGACAAATGAGGAAGATAGCTATGACTAAGCTCTTCAGTACTAATCGTGTTCTGTCTTTCAAATCAATAAGGGAAGAAAAGGTATGGAATCTTGTTCAATTCATTTGTTCATCCCACGACTAATTTTATAGAATATGAACTAATTATATCCAACGACTTGCCTAATTTTATCCCACGACTTTTGTCTAAGTTTCTAATAAAAACAACTAAGATAAGATAATTGTTAGGTTACTTATTGCATAAATCTTGACACATAAATAATAGATAACATGTGTTGGGTTGGGTTTCACTCTTATTTGGAGAAGGCCTAATTTTGAAGCCCACTTGATTAATGGGATTTTAGATTTGTTTTGTGGCTATATAAGTTGTATGTGTGTAAAGGAGTGCAAATCGTAAGAGGGAAAGCATTTTTTCAAAAAATTTCAATCCTATACAGTTTTCATCAAACTTACAATCGGGTCACGATTTGAACTCTATTTAGCTCAAATTTTACATAAAGATTTTACACACATAGTTCTTAATTTTTTACAGTGTGATTGACCATTAAAACTCTTTAACACGTCCAAAATTTACGTTTATAGCATTTCCAGTTTTTAGAATTTTTCTGCAGTCTTATTTTGACTCTTCCATTTTGGTGTTCATCTATTATTGTATTTGGTGAGGTTTTCCTTGACTCTCACTTTATGGTTAAGTCTTTATTTATTTTTAAGGCTGTAATCCTATGAGAAGTCTCTTGTACTTTTTATTTGGTAATGGTGGGTTCTTTTTTACCGTGATTTTTTACTTTTACTCACATTGAGGGGAGGTTTTTTCCACATAAATTTGGCATTTCTTGTAGTTTTTAATTTGATTATTCTTGTTATTTTTATTATTTTTGATCTTTCTATTTACTTCATCTTGGTTCAAATAAAGTGAGAAGAAATAAATTTGTACTAGTTTATCTTGGTTTTTCCTAACAAAGTAGTATCATACCTGAGTTCAATTAATGAGTTATTGTTTTGTTTTGAACGATGGAGGTTAATGCAAGTAGAATGGTGAATTTGAATGGTTCTAACTATGCACTTTGGAAGGGTAAGATAAAATATTTTCTTTATGTCAAATATTACTATCTACTGGTGTTTGCTACTAAGAAAGTCGATCATAAAACAAATAAAGAATGGCCTTTAATGCATCAACAGGTTTGTGAATACATTAGGCAGTGGGTTGATGATAATGTGTTGAACCATATAAATAGGGAAAAAAATGCTCAGACGCTTTGGAACAAGTTAGAATAGTTTTATGCCAAGAAGACAAGGAATAACAAGTTGTTTTTGATAAAATAGATAATGGCCTTGAGATATAGAGATGGAACTTTGGTGAATGATCGCTTAAATACATTTCAGGGAATTATTAATCAACTTGTTGCTATAGGAATCACTTTTGATGATGAAATTTAAGGTTTATAACTTCTTAGCGCCTTACCAGACTTATGAGAGACATTTAGGGTGGTGTTATCTAATTTTGCATCAGATGGTATTATCTCTATAGAGTTTACTAAAAATAGAATCTTGAATGAAGAGACAAGAAGGAAAACACAGTGTTTCTCTTCATAGTCAAAAGCTTTAGTTTTACATTCTAAGGAAAGAAGTAAGAGCCAAGATTCTAGTAACAAAGAGCATAGCGGAAGCGAGTCAAGAAAAGGGTATAAAAATCTTAAGTGTCACCATTGTGGTAAGAAAGGGCATATCAAGAAATATTGCTATAAATGGTAAAAAGAGAATAAAAAGAGCAAACAAAAAGAAAAGAAAACCGACCATAATAATGATGATGATAGAGTTAATGTTATTTGTGAAGATATTTTGACTGTTCAAGAATATAATGCAATCAACCTTACCTATAGTAAGACTAGTTGAGTGATAAATAATGATGCTTTTATTCATATTACAGCTAGAAGGGATTTATTTTCCTCCTATACAGCTAGTGATTTTGAAGATGTCAGGACAGCTAATGAACAAGTGACATGATGTGCGGGTCTTGGAGATGTTTGCTTGAAGACTGCTAATGTCCATATTAGTTCTCAGGTATGTCAAGCATGTTCCAAATATTTGACTTAATCATTTTTCTGTTGGCAAGCTTTATGATGTTGGCTTTGACAACAATATTTTAGGAGACAATTGGAAGCTCACAAGCTGGATTGCAGAATTCTTTTTAGAGTGAAACTTTGAGTACTGCAGCACTTGTTATAAATCTTTCTCCTAGCATTCTTTTGCAGCTTGAAGTGCTAGAAAGGATATAGTCAGACATGAATGTTTGTTATGATCATTTGCTTATCTTTGGTTGTAGTGCTTTTGTGTATATCTTTAAAGATGAAAGATCGAAGCTTGATGTAAAGACCAAACAGTACATATTTCTAGGTTATGGCCAAGATGAGTTTGGCTATCAGTTATACGATTTAATTAGAAAGAAAATCATCAGAAACAGAGATGTTATGCTTATAGAGGATTTGACTACTGCAAACTTAGAGAAAAAAGAAAAGCTAGTGCCTCAGAACAGTAGTGTGCTAGTTGACTTTAACATAGTTATTCCCACACTAAGAAGGGGTCAACATACAAATGATGTTCATAATGATCAACCAAATGTAGTTGATGCTAATGGTCCTACACAAAAAAGAGCAGCAGAAGATGTATAAATGAAGTAGTCAGTAGAGGAGATTCCTGTAATCTTACTTAAAACATCTACTAAGAGTAGATAGGCTTATACTAAATACTCTATGCAAGATTATATTTAGCTGATTGACATAGGAAAGCTTGAGTGCTATGAAAAAGCTATTGAAAATAATCACAGAGATGAGTGGATTTAAGCTATGCAGGATAAGATACGTTCTTTGCATGAAAACCATATTTTTAAGCTAGTCAAGTTGCCTAAAAACAAGAAAGCACTGAAGAACAAGTAGGTGTTCAGAATAAAACATAAGGAACATAGTTTAAAGCTGCGGTATAAGGCAAGACTTGTTCCTAAAGATTGTGGGCAAAGAAAAAGCATTGATTTTGGAGATATATTTTCTCCAGTTGTAAAGATGGCTTCTATCCGTATATTACTTGGTTTGACAGCTAGTTTTGACTTAAAGATTGAGTAGATAGACGTGAAGACCACTTTCCTTGATGATGACTTAGAGGAAGAAATCTGCATGCAGCAGTCAGAGGGATTCAAAGTAAAAGGCAAAGAAGATTATGTTTGCAAACTAAAGAAGAGTCTTTACGGGTTGAAGCAAGCAGCAAGGCAATGATATAGAAAATTTGAGTCAGTCATGTGAAAGCAAGACTACAAGAAAACTACTTCAGATAGTTGTGTTTTTATGCAAAAGTTTTTTGAGTGATGATTTTATAATTCTTTTACTCTATGTAGATGACATTCTTATTATTAGTAAGAATGCTCGTATGATTGATGCTTTGAAGAAACAATTAAGTAACTCTTTTGCCATGAAAGACTTGGGTGCTGCAAAACAAATGTTAAGAATAACATTTGGACGGGACAGATTTGCAAGGAAGTTATATTTGCCACAAGAAAAGTATATTAAGAAAGTACTTCAACAGTTTCATATGAATAATGCTAAAGCAATATATAGCCATCTTACTCATCACTTCAAACTACGCATCAAACAGTGTCCCATAATACATGATGAGAAAGAAGAGATGAAGAGAATTCCTCATGCTTTAGCAGTTGAATGCTTAATGTATGTCATGGTATGTACTAGACTAGACGTAACCTATACAGTTGGCACAATGAATCATTTTCTCTCAAATCCAAGCAAAGAGTATTGGAATGCTGTAAGATGGATAATGAGATATTTGTGTGGTACGTTTGACTTGAAGCTTTCTTTTGGTAAAGGTAAACCTGTTTTAGTTAGCTTTACAAATCTAGACTTGGTTAGAGATATTGATTCTCGTAAATCTACTTTCGGTTATCTAATTAACTTTGTAGAAGGAGTTGTGTCCTGGCAATCTAAATTGCAAAAGTGCGTTGCTCTTTCAACAATAAAGGCAGAGTTCATTGCAGCAATTAAAGCTTGTAAAGAGTTGCTATGGATGAAAAAAGTTTCTTAGGGAACTTAATTTTGAGCAAGAGAGGTATATGTTGTTATATGACAATTAAAGCACTATTCATCTTAGAAAGATTTCTTCTTTTCAATCAAGATCGAAGTATATTGATACTTGTTACCCTTAGATATGAGATGTACTAAATGCTAAGTTATTAGATCTTGAAAAAGTTTACATAAAAAATAATGGTGTCGATTTGTTGACAAAGTCACTATCGAGAGACAAACTTGAGACTTAACGTTTGATCTTCAGAATAATGAATTTTCCCAAATAATTGTAAGGGAGAGCTTTGTTGGGTTGGGTTTCACTCTTATTTGGAGAAAGCTCAATTTTGAAGCTCATATGGTTAATGGGATTTTAGGTTTGTTTTGTGGCTGTATAAGTTATATGTGTGTGAAGAATGAGTGCAAGCCATGAGAGGGAAAAATAGTGGTTTTCCAAAAAATTTTGGACTTGTGCAGTTTTCATTAGACTGACAATCGGGTGGCGATTTGAACTCCATTTTAGCTCAAATTTTGCGTGAAAATTCTACACACATAGTTCTTGATGTTTGACGGTGTGATTAACCATCAGAGCTCTCTATCATGCACAGAATTTGTGTTTACAACAACTCTGGTTTTCAGAATTTTTTTGCAGTTTCATTTTGACTCTTCCATTTTCATGTTCATTTGTTGGTATATTTAATGAGGTTTTTCCTAAACTCTCACTTTGCGATTATGTCCTTATTTGTTTTTAAGGCTGTAATCTTGTGAGAAAACTCTTGTACTTCTTATTTGATGATAGTAGAAACTTTTTTTTGCTGTGGTCTTTTACTCTTACTCATATTGAGGAGGAGGTTTTTTTTACGTAAATTTGATGTTTCTTGTAGTTTTTAATTTGATTATTCTTGTTATTTTTATTGTTTTTGGTCTACTTGATTGCTTCATTTTCGTTCAAGTAAAGTGAAAAAAGTTAAATTTGTAGTAGTTTCTCTTATTTCTTCCTAACAACATGAACCATATAATTATTGATACTATCATGTCACAGTAATGTAATAATTTTCTATTACTATGAGAATGTTTTGTTATTTAATTTTGCATATAGAAAAGACAAGTTGTTTAATTAAATTTCTTAGGTTATCAAATTTTATCTAATAATTTACTTAATTTTATTCCATAAATTTAATTAATTTCTTAATAAAACAACTCAAGCAAGGAATTTTTATGTAACACGCTATATAAACTGGCCCAACATTATAAGTTTTGTTGACCAAAAAAAATACAAAATCAATAAAATTTAATAATAATAAAGAAGGTGTGGAACCTGTGGTAGCTAATATTACAATGTTACATCAGTGCGATAAGTTTTTTATTGTAATGAATTACCATAAATTGTAAAATAATATCATTTCAAGTCTATTTTCTTATGTAATTTTTTAACTAGCAATAAAAAGTTTATGTTTAGTTATTTGTGAACAAAATTATAATTTGTTCTTCCCAGAAGAAGGATGACAACTTGAAAACATTGGAAGCAAAAACATTAATGATATTGGAAATGGAGAAATTTGTGAAATTGATGAAGTAGATGATGATCGGAATAAGGCTGTTGAGAAGAAGAAGAAAGCTTATTATAAGATGAAGAAGGCGACTAAAAATTCTTCCCCACTACGTTATGCAATAAAAAATAATAAATTTAGGGTCCGTTTGATATAACTTTTCAATTAGAACTTTTTAAAATAGAGTTTTTATCTATAAAACTTTTATGAGTAGAGCTTTAAATAAAAGTTTATTAATCGTTTGCTTGTTACAAATAACTTTTGAGAAAATTTTGAGTAATTACTTTAATAGACAAATTTTTAATATTTTATTTTAAAGAAATAACGTAAAATTTTTAAAATAAAGTAAGGTTATTTTAGATAATTTTACCTTTTAAAAAAGTTGGAAAAGTTCTACTACTAAAATCCCAAATTTAAGGTTTCTTCCAATAAAAGAAAAATAACTTTTTTAATTTTTAAAAGTTTTTTTTCATTGTCAACCAAATGATATTAAAATATTTGAAAAGAGTTTTTATCATTAAAAAAAGCCCTTTTAACCAATGAAAAAATCAAACTAAATAGGCAATTAATTTCATTATGCCCATAGAACGGTCTGGTATAATTAATTAATTAATGATATATAATTTTTTTAAATTTTATTCCATTCTTAAATTTTTTATTACACTATTTAAATTGTGAAATGTTACATGAAAGTTAAATAATAATAATAATTGTGAACTGGAAGGAAAATTTTAAAAATTATAAAAAAAATTGGAGAATTATAATTACAACTGTACCATAACCTAATTAACCTCTCTAATTGGATTATGAAAAATTATTTATATGAAAATATAAACAATAATTTATGAATATATGTATAATAAGATGATGTTTTTGAGATTTATGTAACAAGAAAAATCGTGAATTGTGATTTCAGTTTTAAAACATTCTTCTAAACTGAAATTATATTATTCTGATTTTGAATTATTAGTTAATTTTAATAATTAAGAAAATTAGTAACTTCAATAGTTATTTTTAGTGTTAATGGATTTAATTAAGAAAATATCTTAAAATGATCGGCGGGGTTTGAGACCAAATCTCGTGTACATTAGGACTTGATAAAAATATAATTTATGTTTATGTAATATTTAAAAAGGTGGTTCAGAAATTAATTTATTTTATTTGCAATTATTTTATTAATTTTAAATTTAAATAACAATAAAGGATGAAAGTTGTGGTTTTCTATGAGTGAAGTTTATAACTTGTATCTCTATCCATAAGTATTCTTATCTAATTAATTTAAATTTAAAAATATTAATTGAAAAAACAAATAATTTAATATTAAAATGATAAACAAATCATTCAATTTAGACATATTCTAAACAAATAGGATGTATCATTTCAAGAGTCGGTTTTGTTATATAATTTTGTAAGTAGAAATAATAAGTTTGCATCAATATAATAATTTTTTATTATTATGAGCTTTAAAAAATTATAAAATTAATGCTAGTATTCATACTTTCCATGCAATTAATAATTATAATTAAATAATGTCTATTATGTATAGCTAATTTTCTATTATTACGATTTGTCATAAATTTATAAAATAGTTTTTTATGAATATATTTCGCTATTTAACTTTTTAAAGGCGCTGCTTTTTGTGTGTGATTTTTTGCATGATATTTGATAGATTTTGAGCCTTTGAAGTTGGATTGATTTTGACTCATTATTTAATCCAATGTACTGTTTTGTAGATGAGGCCATTTACATTAGCACTTGTAGACGTAGTACTAGTATTGTAGCAAGTGATTAAGTTAATGTTTTGGTTTTTCTTGGCTACAAGAGACACCCATTCTTCTGCAGGGTCATCAATAAACCTGCCCATTTATTAAAATGGGCATTTTTTAATTTTTGGGCACAAATAGTCAATGAATACTCATAATATTTTAATGAGTTGATGTATCATCATGATTTTGTGTTTGCTATCACCCCTGAAAATTGCAATATAAATTTGGCCATAACCATATCTAAGGCCACAGATTGAAAGAGTTGCAGTCTTTTTACAAACAAAATGAGTTTATTAATGGATTTTTCGATATCCCACATTCTCCAATTTCCACCCTTTCCTCTCCTTTTAACTTCTATTCTCTTCTTTTTCATTCTTATTAGATATTTTCAGAAATCTAGAGGCCAAGGCAAGGTTCCTCCAGGGCCAAAACCTCTGCCTATTGTCGGAAACTTGCATCAGTTGAAAGGTGGATTACCACATCATGTTCTGACAAGATTATGTCAGAAATATGGTCCTGTAATGAAACTACAGCTTGGTCAGATTTCTGCCGTGGTTATTTCATCACCTGAAGCAGCCAAAGAAGTGTTAAAGACACATGATATCAGCTTTGCTGACAGGCCTCGAGTTTATGGTACCGAAATAGTGGCATATGATCATTCAAGTTTTCTCTTAGCTCCCTATGCTGAATACTGGAGACAAGTAAGAAAGATAGCTATGATTGAGCTCTTCAGTACTCAGCGTGTTCTGTCTTTCAGATCAATAAGGGAAGAAGAGGTATGGAATCTTGTTCAATTCATTTGTTCATCTCAGGAACAAACCATAAATCTCACTGATAAGATCTTTAGTATGACAAATCATCTTATTTCTCGGGCAGCATTTGGTAGTAAGAACGAAAATCAAAAGGATTTTTTCATAGCGCTTAAGGAACTAACGGACGTGTGTGCTTCTTTTCAAATCGCTGATTTGTATCCTTCCCTTGCATTTCTTAATTCGGTAACTGGGGCAAAGGGCAAATTATTGCGTGTTCATAGAAAAATGGATAAGATTCTTGAAGATATTGTCACAAAACATAAGATGAAAAGAAATGCTCCGGCAATTGGCGATGATGAGACAGATATTGTTGACACACTTCTGAAGCATGCAGAGGTTGATAGCGGCAATGACTTTCATATAACAATCAATCAGATTAAGGCTATTCTTTTGGTAAGATCACTTGTACATAGTTCTCATGCTATATATTTTATATATATATATATATACCTCTCTCTCTCTTTTATATATTCTAATCATAAGCGGTATTTCAGGACTTGTTCACTGCAGGAAGCGGAACTTCATCAGTAACAATAGACTGGGTTATGGCTGAGTTGCTGAAGAACCCAAGAGTAATGAAGAAAGCGCAAGAAGAGGTACGAGAAGCATGCAAAGGAAGAAGCAAAATTGAAGAGGCAGATATTCAAAGCCTGCAGTACTTGAATTTAGTTATCAAGGAAGCTTTAAGATTACACCCATCATTTGCCTTAGTCACAAGGCTAGCACGGAAAACATGCGAAATTAATGGATACACAGTACCAGCTAACTCAAGAGTCCTGATTAATGCTTATGCATTGGGAAGAGATCCAACAATCTGGACCAATCCTGAATGTTTTCAACCGGAGCGTTTTGAAGGTTCTTCCATTGACATTAAAGGGAACAACTTTGAATTGCTTCCATTTGGTTCAGGAAGAAGGATGTGTCCAGGAATTGCATACGCTATGACAATTATTGAACTTGCAGTGTCTCAATTGTTGTATCATTTTGACTGGAAACTTGCAGGTGGGATCAAACTGGAAGACCTTGATATGACTGAGACCTTTGAATCTGTTGCCAAAAAGAAGAGCAATCTGAATGTGATTGCTACGACTCGTATCCCTTTTCAGAAGTGAAAGACATTGAGAGGATCGTGTAATGACTGTATACGTCTAGACATTGCGAATAAATTTCTTGCTTGTCCAATTTACTAGTTTACGTTAGTTTAGCAAGTGATAAATATCAAAAAAGACATTATCAATTCTCCAAATAGTAGTTGTAATTAAGAGTATATAGTTAATGTATGTGAAAGGTTTAAGTGTTATGACTTCAACCTTATATATAGCTAGCAGGAGTTCATAAATTCAGTGGTGCTTTATCTTGCGCTTATATTTTTCTGGGAACCAAATTACTTGCAGGTGAAGATTAAGATTAGAAGACACTATTGCAGAAAACATCCGTAAGGAAACAGCAGATGGTATTTAAAAGCATCTGATTCTCGTCTAGTTTCTGCAGATTGTTTCTCAGTAATCAAGGGAATTAATAGTAGCTAGCAAGCAGATCAAAATGATTTCTTCATTTATACTCTTGTGTGTAATAACATGCTGTTACAAAAGACGTCTGCTTTAGCGCCTAAACTAGAGAAAACATCAAGCCTATCAACTGTACATTTGTGACAATAATTCAGCAAGCAGAAAAATAGTCGGCTGGATCTCACTCGCTATACTACAAACCTGGTTTCAATGTCATGCTTAGAATCAGATTTTCATTCTTCTCTATGTCTTGTGTCATAAGAAGATGCCGACTAATGATATTAATAGTCTTCATGGTGAAATTTGTCTTTAACAAAGGCAGTTTCCATGGCCTGATCACATACAAATTAAAATTGAAAATGGTTAAACAATTGAATTGATTGAAGTTTAATCTTTAGAAAAGAAAATAATGATACAAACCTGAGTTAATCATGGGGTTTCCAGTAGTCTCAGGTTCAAGTTCCTTGATGTAAGGAAAGTCTTTTTTTATGACACAAGCTGCATACTTAAAGCAACAACTTATCACCTGTCAATTTAAGGCCATAAGTTTGCTAACATGTATAATTATCCATTTTCTAGCACGAAAGCAGAAAGATTAGTATAGCTGTGATATCTTAGCAGGACACGATTTTAATGACTACTTCATATAATACAGCATGGTTTCTCATTTCCTAGAGATAAAAGAAGCACCAATGAAATAATCATATAATCTCTCGATTACTGTCCAACCATAAAAGAAGAAAACAATGTTCAACCATTAAAATTATCAAAACTTGTATGAATTAAAATATAGCAACTCGAATAACATCCTTTTCAATCACAACACTTACATTGTCCCTTGTAATCTATTAAACACTAATCTAGAAAAATCTATAAAAGAAAATATACGTAGAATATTATAGAATGCAAATAGGTGGGTTATGGATAGAAAAGTCTAGTAAAGTCTTTGGTCAAAAAGGTCATGCAAATTTAATAATAAAATATACGTAATTTGTAAGAAAATTAAGAAATATCTAGACAAATAATGTAGACAAAAAAAAAGACTACACACAGCCATGTTTGTAAGAAGTTTGTAGGATAATAATAATATAATAAAACTAATGTCTAAAATCTTCAACAACTAAGCTTTCATTTCTCTCTCCAACTCGTGTCCCATGTTTCTCTTTCTTACATAAATCCCAAATTCTCAACAGTGGGATGAGAGCATCAAAACCCATCTTTCTTTTTCTTTCATAAATCTAAAAATACCAACAGTGATATCACAACATCAAACCCAATAGTTGTATCTGAGCACATTTGATCTACGCACCACACTTTCAATCCAAAATTATCACCATGGCCTTCACTTCTCCTATTCTAATAATTCACCTCAAATTTTGATCATTTTCATTAAATTTTTCAACACGAGAGATTTTCAATAGTAACTAAATTTTAAATTTAATTTTTTAAAATATCACTATTTAAAATATGTTTCAAAAATGACTAACTTGGACCAAAATATCATTATAAAAAATTTTCAAAAATGATCAACATACACTTTGAAGTGGGGTTATTTCTGTCCAAACAAATTCAAGTAGGTCATTTTTTAAACAAATTTTAAACAATAAATATTCATAAAAATTCAGTTCAAGTCTCGGTCATTTTTGTAAAATTATCAACATTTAAAGAAGAAGTTTACGATATTTGAAACATTCAAATAAGAGCACTGTTAATCTCACAAGATTGTGGAATTAGTTAAAAAAAGATATCAAGTTCTAATAGATCAAGAGGAGCTAGCACAATAGTTGGCTACAAAATGAAAAGAGTATAGGCAAAAGAAGCATAAGGATGTGAAGGCTTTATACTTTTGACATCAACAAGGCGACTTGGCAATTTTTGAAAACATCATGTTAGTAAAAACATCAAATGAGGCATGAAATATCTTGGAGAGTAAATTCAAGGGCTCAAATAAGGTAACTTGTATTAAACTTCAATTTCTATGGAAAAATTTTGATACTTTAATAAATGAAGGAAGAAGAATCAGTTCAAGCATTCTTCTTTCGTATCTTTATTATCACAAATCAAATTAAAAACTATAGAGATACGATAGAAGATGAGAAGATTATACAAAAAAATCTTAAGTCAAAATAATGTAAAAGAATTTTCAATGCTCAATTTCGCTCATGATATTTGGTATGCCTTAGAAAATTTTTATGAAAGTGACAAAACTAAAGGGACTGACTCGCATGTTAACCAAAATTGCCTTGGAACTGTTATGCAATACAAGGACGAATATGAAGAGGACAAGAACAATAATGACCTAAGATTGAGCAAAACTAGGGATTCTTAATTTCATCAATAGCACATTATTAACTGCATCCTATGTATTTCCATCACTAACAATTAAATGACCAACGGAGACAACTATTCAAAATTGGTTTTAGTGTCTTTCTATGATCATCAAGATTCCATGATTGATTTGAGCAAGTTTCATTGGTTACTTATTCTCTTATAAGAGCGAACCCCACTAATGCAAATTAATAACACTTAACATATGTGGGTGAATTATTTTTTAAAGTAGGATAAATTATTAAGCATCAACTTTGTTGAGCTATGATACTACTTGTTGTATTCTTTATAACAACTCGATAGCCGCAAAATCTATTCGTAGAGTTCACGTCAACACATTAGGTGAATAGTAACATATATAATAGTATATGTATGAGTATGAGAATAATATAAAACATCAATATTTTAGCTAAAAATCCTTTTATATAAAAGAAAAACTACAAAATAACTTTAACAATTCTTCACTATTTATGTAAATAATGATACAACACAGTTTCTCATGTTTTACACAAAACTGAGATATACACTTAAGACAATAGAAGTAATACAATAATACCAATCACTAATTACTCTCTTTGGTGAAATGGTGGAACCACAATTTTCTATTTTGCATTGGCAGATCTAAGATTTTGAAATCTTTGAGAGAGATACTGAAATGATAAGGGAGCTTGCTATTTATAGGCAAGCTCCTTCAAAGGAAGACCACACAAAATAAATTTGCTTAGCCACATTATAACTATGCAACCACTTCGTACAACATTTTTCATATCATTTTCTTTCTTCCTTCGACATTTGTCTTCAAAATTGACTGCCACAGTATTTTGCACAGTAAGATAAGATAATGAAGTCAAATTTCCTTTGTTTATTTTATGGGATGGCCCTACCACACCTCTGCAAACTTGAGCCAATCTTGCTATATATAAAAATACCAATAATAATCTTTTAAGTGATGGAAAAAGATTTTCTTTTGATTTGCTTGGAAATTTAATTTACTATTTTTTATCCTCACTTACCCTCTAGTTTTTCTTTTAGGAAGAATGACATCGGGATACTTATTTTTGAAAATAAATGTCAAATAGGTACTCAAGTCGAAAATATTTATCAGTAATATCCCTTCCATTAGAACTTTTTGTCTCCGTAATAATAAAAAAGGGTATAATAGTCATTTTAATTCAAAATTAAATTAAAAATTAAAAAACATAATTATTTTTACATTTGAGGGTAAAATAGTGATTTTGATTTAAAAATAAATATGAAAAACAAATTATATTTAAAAAAAATAATTATACAATAAAAAACCAAAAAACCCTAAACTTTATCTTTTCTTTTCTTCATGTTGCCGCTGCCCCTACTTCTTCTCCTTCTTCTTTGTCTTCTTCTTCTTCTTCTTATTTTTTTTATTTTTCTTATTTCCATCTTTTTTCTTTCTCCTTCTTCTTCCGTTGTTTCTTCTTCTTATTTCCATCTTCTTCTTTTTTTATTCTTTCTTTTCTGGTTTTTTTTTTTTAATTCTTCTCTCTCTTTTGGTCTTCATCTTCTTTCTTTACCAAATTGATTGATTTGGGATTAAATTAGGGTATTGTGTAAATTGTAAGGATTATGGAATGGAATTGGTGTAGGATTCAAAGTAGGTTTTCGATGTATTGAAGTAGTGTTTAAGGAGTGAAATTTCTTTGATTGATAATTTGGTTGATAGATTGAAATTGAATGATAATATGGTTGACGGCTTAAAATTAATGGATAATTTGGGTTGATGGATTAAAAATTAATTGATAATTTGGTTTATTAATTGTTTATGTTAGGGCATTAATTAGGAATTTTGGTAATTAGGGATTTTGAATAATAAGAGATTTGGACTTATTAATTGTTTAGTGGTTTGGGTTTGTTGCTGCTATGCTTTTATGTCTTTGCCTTCGATTTGTTCTGTAGCTCAAGGCTATTTCTAGCTTTGTGTGCCAAATGTTGGTTTGTTGGAGCTGCATTTCTATTGCTGCCAATTTTGCTACTATTGCTTTACTGCTTTCTAGTTCTTCTTGCTTGGCTTTTGGCAGATTGTTTCCTTATGATTTTAATTTTTCCTCTTTGTCGCTTACATTTATGCTGCCACTTTCTTTTAATTTATCAAATTCATCTCTAAGGCTTGGTTCTTAGAGGTTTAATTAATATAATATATATATTATAATTTATTTGTTAAAAAAATGAGATTTAGGGATATTTATGTAAATTTATTGTTTAATATAAGTCAATAAAGTAATTATATCATTGTAATGGTCAAAGGTGATTAAAGTATAATAGAGAAGGAAAATTCTAACAGAAAGAATGTTACTGAAAAATATTTTCGACTTGAATACCAATTTGATATTTATTTTTAAAAATATGTATCCCACTGTTATTATCCCTTTCTTTTATAATTTTTTCCTTTACTTCCTTTCATGATTAATTTATATATTTTTATAGAAATGGGTTTCTCCCACAAGTTTACTTCTGTTTGAAATATTTAATGACTGTTCTATACTTTCACGAATAAATAGACTTTTTTTCCTAAAAATATTAAATAACTTTAATCCTCTATAATCATATGCCCCAATCTGGAACCCTTGAATATATTAATTTTTCAAATTAATTGGTACTCTAAACAAAAAGTAGACAAAATTGTATCCACACATCTTTGAATAATTGAAAATTGAGGATATTTAATTTCATCTATGAAAAATATTGTATTTTTTGTATTTTTTTGATAAAAATATAATATAAGAGATATCTTACTATGTGAATAGAAAAGAAAAGAAAATATACCTAAAAAATGTAAAATATTTAGAAGAAAATTATATTAAGAAGCCTCAAAACATTAGGATTTTATTGATTTTATGTAACGTGATCAAGTCATTAACATCACGTAGTTTATAATGTATATATTTTCTAAAATTAATTTTTAGAAATAATTTTTATACAAGATACTATAGACAAACTATGGTAATATAGTAATATTATCTGTCTCATCAGGCTTACATTATTTATTTTTATTAAATTTTATTGAGTAAAAAAACTATTTTGTCATCTCAATTTTTATATATCACATTTTATATCAAGAGTTTTTATTTTAGAGCAAATTTTACATATATTAATGCTATTACCATGCGAAAGTTGTGGGTATATAAATAAATTGAAGAGAGTTAGATCAAAACACTTATAACTATCGAGAACTAATATAATGCTCTTAGATATCAAAACACAAACCAACAATATTTTCAGTTCATATCCGAATAAACCATGTATTTCTGAATATCCGCTGTGTTAAACCCATTATAATTTGATCCACAAGCAGCAGTGTAAGCACCAATATCTGAAAACAGTAGCCGGTCGCCGGTCTGGAGTTCCGGTAAATGGTGATTAGCAGATATCTCTGATCGTCTGCATCACACGTTGGTCCAACACTGTAGATTTGTAGCTCCTCAGTCCCTTGCATGTGGGATTTTTAGGATTGGATGCGCAAGCGAATGATGTGCACTTCGCAATTACCTGTTCGGATGGGACATAAGTTAAGCGCCCAAATTTTCCGTCGTTAATCCAATACTCTCTCAATTCACTACGAACTCTTTTCCCTATAATTTTAGCGGCTAGTTTGAAAGCCGACCCGAAAAAAGAACGGCCCGGTTCTGAAATAACAGTCAATCCTGATATCTTTGGGAAATATGAATCAAGAGCGTCTTTTGTGATCGAAGCCACTTCATGAAAATGAGGATTATTAGAACTGAAGCCGCCGCCAATGTCTAGTATACGCATTTTAGTCATACCAAACCGAGCTGAAGTGTCAAAAACCATTTTAGCAGCTGTTATGGCTCCACGAAATGCTCCGAATTCTTTGGCTGCACTTCCAATAGGGAACGAAACGCCGATGACGTTGAGCCGTGAAGCTTGAGCTGCTTGGAGTAGAGGCACAATTTAGTCAGAATGTGCGCCGAATCCGGAATCCTTGGATATACTGCTTTAATATCATCCGGAACTTTGATCCGGATCAATAAATCACATTCGGATGCCACTTCGGATCTTGTGAAGCTCCTCTGAGGAATCAAAAGTTGTTAAATTAACACCAAAACCTGCAGCATACTTAACATGAGACTGAGGTTTGCAAGGATTTGCATAAATGATTCGATCGGGTGACACAACGAGTGTCAAAACAGCTTCAATTTCAGCCCGGCTTGCACAATCAAAGTTGGAGCCAAGAGCTGCAAGTGCACCAAGGAGAGTAGTATCGTAATTGCACTTGACAGCGTAGTATGGATGAACCATCGGAAGGCAACTGGTCCACTTTTCAAAAAGGTTAGCCATAATACCTAAATCGAGAACGTTAAAGGGCTCATCAATTCCTTCTTCTTTTCTCTTGAAAATGATTGACTTGATGATTTTAGCCAACCCATCTTTCATCGCCGTGACTGTCTTGTCTATTATGGTTTGGAGGCTATTAGACTTGGATCTAAACTCCATAGCAGCTGATAATAAGAGAGAGAGTAATAAGAGTGAGCAGACAAGAATTGGGATTCGAAGAAGTTACGGAATTGAGGAAAGTCTTATGCCTTTCGAATGGATACACGGAAGACATAGATATATTGGGAAAAACAGTGAGTTGCGTTGTGTTGTCTATGATTAAATCAACGCAGAGATTTAAGGGTCATTAACAGATAGGCCCCTGTCCTTTGGTGGATAAACAGATGCTCTCTAATATAAGATATGCTGTTTTTCCCTGGTGTTACAATCCAATTTGGGTTTTTGAAAAACCAAACCAAACCAAAAATTCTGAGTTTTCAAATGATCAAATAGAAAAGAAGGACTAGACTGGCTCAGACCAATTATACAAGAAAACTAGATTAAAATCGAATCGATCGGTTTGGCTTTCGAGTCGATTCGATTTTTAAGCTAAATTTTTATTTTTTAAAAAATTTTCAAAATAAAAAAAAACATCGTTTTTTACTAATATATTAAAATAACGTCATTTTTAATAGAAAAATAAGAAATAAGAAAATAATAAATCTAGTTTGGTCTAATTTTTTTAGAGTAAAACTGAAATAGGACTGAAAATTTCAAACTTTTAAATTTGAAAATGAAACCAAACATGTTTACATAAAAAATCAAATCGAACCCATCAGTTCAGATTTGATTCAGTTCTAGCTGGTTTTTTTGCCCACTCCTATCTATACCTACACACTTTTTTCTCACACAGCTGACCTACCACCACCACCACCACATCTATATATCACTCTTTCTTCTCATATCTTACTCATCACCGCCACCCGTCACTCTAACCATACCTACAACCACCAACATTATCTCTATTCCCACTACTTTTTCCTCTCACATCTTGTTCATGGCTTCCCCCCACCTCCTCTAGACCACCCACTCATTTCTTTTATACCTTCTCTACCATCACTACCCACCACTCCTTTGATTGCGCCTATTATCACCATCACCACCTCTTTTCCCTTACAACATCAAGAGCTTTGGTTTGAAACATAAAACCCATGAAACTTAATTACAACTTCTAAAAAACAATTAAGGTTTTTCACATTTTTTATTTTATAAATTTTAATTAAAACTTTATCCATTTAAATTGCAGTCTCCTTTTATTTTTTTATTTTTATTTTTGTTAAATGATTGAAACACCCTTCCTTCTTTTAAGTTAACTAACGGTGTCAAAAGTTTAAAGGAGGTGTTTGCCTATTTTTCAATCTTAGTCATGCAAGTGATAATATGTGATACCTTAGGGCATGAAAGTGATAATATCACTTTTAATTAATTGAGATAAATTGTAAACTAATCCTATTTATTATATATTTAATTTTTCAGATAAATTGTAAAAATATTTAAACCCGATTATTGGCCCAAATTTTTCACCTAGAATCTTACAATAATGAAGGTGGAACACTCTATATTTGCATGATGAAGAAAAGAGGGGAGAAATGAAGGGGAAGCAGATAAATGAAGAATACAAGATATGGAACAAGAACACTCCATTTGTATATGATTTGATCATCACACATGCAACGTGCCTTTACCACTGCAATAAATGTATTTTCTATTCCATATATACAAATTTTAATAAATTAATATTTTTGAAAATACATATTTAATAAATACTATTAAAATTTTATTTTTTTTTACTAATATAAAATTTTTATAATTTAAAAATAGTTTAATAATCATTAAAATTTTTAAAAATTTGAATTTAATTATTATCATTAATAATCATTTTAGAATAATTTTATTATTATTATTTTTATTATTATTACAGTAAACAATTAATTTATTTTAAAATTAGAATTCATAAATCCTAATAAAATAATTTGGATTGTAAATATACTTATTTTATTTCTTAAAAATAAATTTAAAATTACAAAAATGATTTATTTAATTTTTACATAAAATTTGATTTATGAATATTTTATCAATGGCGATTACCACCAGCACCTTCCGCTATTAAATCAAAGAAAATCTATGCAACGGCTCTTACATGACTCTTATAGTTAAGCTCTCTGATTTTGCATATTAAACACAAGTGTGGTACTTTGTATATTTATTAATGTATACTTGTGTATGTAATTGTGCATAGTGGTTGTGTCAAACTCAAGATATTTTTATGTTTCTCAAAATTGGATCAAAATTCAAGTCTTTAAAATCTAGAAAATGGATGAAATCAAAAAAGTTAAAATCTAAAATATGGACCAAATTGCAAGTTTTTAAAACTCTAAAAGTGGACCGAAATATAAAGTTCTTAAAACTGCCAAAAAATCAGTTCAGAAAACTGAATCTAACAGAACCTATTCAGATCAATTCGGTCAGTTGGAACAGACCAATTAATCAATCAAACAGAAGTTAGAATGCATTTTTTTAGGGGTGGTCGATAGAATCAAACCCTTTGGTCTACCGACCTGAACTAGTCGGTTAACCAATCCTTCCAGACTAATTAACCGATCTTTTAGACTTTTGAGCTTATGTTTTCTAACTTTTACTCAATTAATTAATTTGACCTCTCTAGTCAACCAATGTGTACAAAATTTTGAATTTTTATCTCTAATGGCTAATTTTTTAATCTAATATAAATTGGGGACTTCACACTCATTTGTTAACTTTTGGGAACACGTTATTGAGCTACCCTAAGTTATTACAATATCAAGCAAGACACTTTTGAGCTACAAATCATCATATGCATATTAGAATTTCCAAGAACTTTCAATTTTATTATCTATATTTAAAGAGTTCATTCTTGTAAGCTTTTCTTTCATATTCAACTTTACTTTTATTGTAAGAAAGTGAAAGAGTTGGATTTTTCACTTGTTTAAGTGAGATTATAAGTGTTTGAGTTAGCCAAAAATTATAAGGTTGTATAATTTTAAACCCTAGGTTGTAATTGTAAAGTCTTGTGGAATGAAAACTTGTTGTTAGTATGTACTTCAAGTGAGTCTTGAAGCAGTAAAAGTAAGCCGAGGTATTGCTGAGCCACTATAAATTCTTGTATTCATTTCTCTATCCCTTAAACTCCCTTATTTCTATTTAGAATGAATTTGTGATTATTTGGGCTAAAAATCGAATTTGTTGTAATTTGTTTTAAAAACCAAATCACCCTCCTCTTAGGTTACTTATTATTATTTCATGGTGAATATAACTAAAACATCAAAGGGAGATTGTTCATACATAATGGGAAAAGAGATATTCGTTTAGATGAGGGATAAATATTTAGATCAGTAGATGAGTTTAGGGAGGTGCTGAAGGATTATGCAATCCAAGAGTGTTTTTACATAGAAAGGTTGAAAATGAGAAGTATAGAGTGACAGCAATTTATGGAGTGAGCAGTACCTACAATTGGAGAATTCATGCCTCAGTGTTAGTTAATGGTTCCTTATATATGATTAAAATCATTAAAGGGGTTCAAACGTGTTTAGATGTGGTAAAGAATCCTGAAGTAACAAGCAAAGGGTTACTGACAAATTGTTTGACAATATTAAAACTAATCCTAACACAGGGACATCAACCATGGCGAGTCTGTTAAGGATGAGGTTTAGGTGTGAGATGACCAAAAAAAGGCTAAGTAAGGTGAAAAAAATGGCCCTATATGTCGAAGATGAGGCTGTGGACTTGGACATGGATGAGGATGGAAAGGAACTTTGAATTATAATAACAATAATAATGATGAGGAGAAGGCTCAACAAAAGGTCATGAAAGAGGCAATCCAAACTCAAGGTATGATAAGCCTCAGGTTAAATGTTATAGTTGTCAAAATTTTAGCCGTTATGCTTATGAGTGTAAAGCTTCCAATAATAAAGTTGATGAAAAGGCCAATTATATGGAAAAAAAAATCAAGAAAAAGAAACATTATCGCTAGCATCAAAGACAATAATAGTGGTAGGATAATACATGGTACCTTGATAATGGCATAAGCAATCATATATGTAGAAATAAGGATATGTTTATGGAGCTTAATGAATTGATTAGTGGCTATGTCTCCTTTATGTATGAATCCAAAATATCTGTAAAGATGGAAAACATTAATTTACTTCAAACGTTTGTTATGTGCCTAATATGAAAAACAATATTCTAAGCTTAGGACAACTCTTATAAAAGATATTCGTATGAAAAATTACAGCCTTTTTATAAGAGATAGCAAACATAATTTAATTGCAAAGTTGGCAATGTCAAAGAATAGAATGTTCTTGTTAAATATTTAAAATGATATAGTAAAATGTATCAAGGCTTGCTACAAGGATACTTCATAGATATGGCATCTTTAATTTGGGTGTCTCAACTTTGGAGGACTTGAGCTACAATCCAAGAAGAAATAGTGAGAGAATTGTCTTGCATCAATCATACTAACCAATTGTGCAAAGGATGTCTCCTTGGAAGGCAATTTATAAAGATTTTCCAAAGGAGTCTACTTTTAGAGTCAAGAAACCACTCAAACTCATACACACTAATTTATGTAGTCCTATCAAGCCAAGTTCCTTAGGCAAGAGTAATTACTTCCTTCTCTTTATTGATAATTATTTAAGAAAAACATAAGTTTACTTTTGGAAAGAAAATTCTAAAGTTTTAGTGTTCAAAAGGTTTAAAGCACTCGTAAGAAAATGGATGCAAAATTAAAGCCATGAGATTCAATCAAAGAGGAGAATTCACTTCGAAGGAGTTTCAAGAGTTTTGTGAAGCGAATGGAATCTATTGTCTTTTAACTATTCTGAAATTCCCCAACAAAATGGCGTTCCTAAAAAGAAAAATAAAACCATTCTTGACATGGCACGAAGCAAGCTTTAAGAGCAAGAAATTGCCAAAGGTATTTTAGGTTGAAGTTGTGGCATGTGCGGTTTATTTATTCAAGCAGTATTTTACTCTAAGTATAGGGAAAGACACCATAAGAAGTATAGAGTGGAAGAAAGCACGATGTCTCTAAGAGTTTTTGGAGACATAGGTTATGTGCATGTACTAAACGGAAGAAGAATAAAGTTGAATAATAAAAGCAAAAGTTTTATCTTCATCAGCTATGACTCAAGTTCAAAAAACTACAAGTTATACAATCTAAACAACAAAAAGGTCATGATTAGTAATGAAAAGGGAGAATGAGATTTTGGTCTTAATATAGATGTTTTAATTTCCTTTCCCAATTTGAAGAAAATAAAGAGACACTAGCAAGGCAACAAGAAGAACATCACAAGAGCTTGCAACACCACCTAGTTCGCCAACAAGACTTGATGATGGTAATTCACCACTATCCTTTTAAACAAAAAAAATGAAGAAAACAGAAAGCATCTCCAAGATCTCTACGAGGTAACCGAGATGATGGATAATCTCACTCCTTTTTGCCTTTTTGCTAACTGTAAACTGGTAAAAAGCTGTGTAACAAAAAAAAGGGGGGGCTACAATAGGCAAAGAAACAAAGGTTATCAAGAAGAATGACACATGGGAACTCATTACTTTTCTCAAAGAATCGACGTCAAATTGGTGTATAAGGTGAAAAAGAATGCAAATAGAGAAATTGAACGATATAAGGCAAGACTAGTTATGAAATGCTATATTCAAAGAGTTAGAATTGACTATGATGAGGTATTTACTCCTATTACTCGATTAGAAATTATTAGACTAATCATTTCCTTGACAGCTCAAAATAAATGGAAAATTCATGAAATGGATATAAAATTTGCTTTTTTTTAACGGAGTACTTGAAGAAGAAGTCTACATCAAGCAACCTTTGGGCTATAAAGTAAAAGGTCACAAAGTTTTAAAGTTAAAGAAAGCTCTCTATAGGTTACAGCAGGCACTAAGAACATGAAGTAATTAGGTAGACAAGTACTTCCAAAAGAATGGTTTCACTAAGTGCCCTTACAAGCATGCAGTCTATATCAAGATCAAAGATGAAGATGTTCTAATTGTGTGTCTGTATTCGGATGATTTGATCTTTACTAGAAGCATTACAAGTATATTTAAAGAGTTCAAGAAAGCCATGACTAAGGAGTTCGAGATGACTAACATTGGGTGAATGGCTTACTACCTTGGCATCGAAGTCAAGTAAAAGAAAGATGAAATTTTCATCTCACAAGAAAGCTATACAAAGGAGATCATCAAGAGATTCAAGATGGATAACTGCAAGCCGATAAGTATATAGATAGATTGTGGAGTTAAATTGTCAAAGCATGATGAAGGAGAAAGAGTATATTCAACTCTTTTCAAAGCTTAGTTGGAAGTCTAAGCTACCTAGCATGCATAAGGCTTCATATTCTCTATGTCGTTGGGTTGGTTAGTCGATACTTGAAGACTCCAACAACCATCCATTTCGAGGTTGCAAAAAGAATTCTTCGTTATCTTAAAGGTACAATTGATTTCAAATTATTCTATTTATTTTCTAATGATCGTAAGCTTATTGGATTCAACAATAGTGACTGGGGTGGAGATATGAATGATCGAAAACATACTATTGGATTTGTATTTTTCATGGGTGACATTACTTTCACTTGGATGTCAAAAAAGCAACCAATAGCCACAACACCATATGTTTGCCATGTAGTATGGCTAAAAAATCTCTTGAAGAAGGTAGGATGGTCATAAGGAAAACCAACTAAGATTTATGTTGACAAAATTAGCTATGGTGTTAACAAAGAATCTAGTGTTCCACAATTGAAACAAACACATTGATACTCGTTACTAGTATATAAAAAGGTGCATTGCTAGAAAGGATGTGCAAGTGGAGTATGTGAAAATACAAAACCAAATTGCTAATATCTTCACCAAGCTTTTGAAGAGTGAGATATTTTGTATATTGCAAAGATTGTTAGAAGTCACCAAACCAATTTTAAGGGATGTGTTGGAAATTAAACTTAATTGGACTCAAAACGTAAATTAGAATTATAAGTTGAACTTAGAAAAAGTGTAGCCCAAATTCTAAAAATTTATAAGAAAATATCTAAATATTTATGAAATAAATATCTAGATATTTAGTAATAAAAATCTAGATAATTATAAGAAAGATCTAAATATTTGTAGTAAATATCTAGACATTATTATAAATATTTCTAAAAGTAAAATTTGTAATCATTGGATTAAGAGTATGTTTAATATAACTTTTCAAATAAAGTTTTTTAAAATATCTCTTTTAGCTGTAAGGCTTTTTATAAATAAAACTTTTAACAAAAATTTATTAGTCGTTTAATTGTTACAAATAACTTTGTAAAAAATTTAATTAATTATTTTATTAGACAAATTTTTAATATTTTATTTTAAAAAAATAACGTAAAATTTTTAAAATAAAATAAGGGTATTTTAGACAATTTTATCTTTTAAAAAAATTAGAAAAATTTTACTGTCTAAAGTCCAAATTTTGGATTTCTTCTAATATAAGGAAAATAGCTTTTTTAATTTTCAAAAACCTGTCTCCAATGTTAACTAAATGACATCAAAAAATTTTAAAAAGTTTTATCATTAAAAATGTCTTTTTAACTAATGAAAAAATAAATTAAACGGATATTAAATGTGTGTTAACGTAATTCTATCCGTTGGTTAAGAAAGTGCCACACTATAAATAAGAGTGTAAATTTAAAAAAATTAGAAATTAATAAGATTATGAGCTTTTTGCTCCTTCCTTATCCATAATTAATCCTAACAAATTTATCCATTTTGTAATCTAAGTCCTCTACCTTCCAACACGTATTATGACGACAAAGGTCTAGAAGTGATCTCACCGAAATAATAGCTTTAACCTGATGGATTTTGATTTGAAACTCGTTGTTATTAGTCTCTGCATAACTCAAAAGTGTTTCGGCTACATCTTCCCAATCATTGACATTTGCAGCTGCATTTCTTTTCATCTTATGTTTTGTGACAATATATCAAAAATCTTATCCATTCTTTTATGAAGTCTCACTAATTTGCCCTTTGCCTCAGTTACCGAACGAAGCGATAAAAGAGAAGGATACAAATCAGTGACATCAAAACCTCCAGTGAAGGTAATTATTTCCTTAAGCGTCGTTAGAAAATCCTTTTGATCCTTGGACTACCGAATGCTGCCCGAGAAACAATACCACTTGTCACTGAGATTGATGAAGAAATGAATTCAATAAGATTCCATACCTCTTCTTCTCTTGTTGATCTGCAGACAAAACACGCTTAGCACTAAAGAGATCAATCATAGCTATCTTCCTTATTTGTCTCCAGTATTCACAGCAGGGAACAAAGGTCATACTTGAATGCTTTGTGTATTTGACAGATTTTTTATTTTGACTATATCTCCGAATAATTCATTAAACGAGAAAAATAAGGAATTTTCTGTATTTATAATTTTGACTTGAATGCCTTGCGTATCTCAAATATTTTTTTTATTTATTTTGATTTCGAACATATTAATTACTTAATATTACAAAATAAATAATTGCTGACTAAATTTTTAACGATGAAAGTCGAAAGTTGAGAAGTTACAAGTTAAATTTACTAGATCCAAAATATGTTGAGAGTTGAGAGTCAAAATGCTACAAGTTGATTTTACTAAATTGGAAATATGTCGGAAATTTAGATGTTGCAAGCCTGATGAAGGGAGGTGTGTACTTTACTACTAGACCATTATTTAATTACACATTAATAATAAATACTATTGCTATAATAATATTAATAAATGTTGCATTTGGGAACCATTTTACCGTCAGTTTTGTATACACAAAATTGTTCACTGTATAATAATTCACAAATTACTCCTATATGAATAGGATTATTTTACAGAAAATTTGGTCCCAAAGAGTGATAATTCTTTTTTGATAGTTTCTTTATCCTCGTGAGTAATAAACAATTACACATGATATATGAATTGGATAACAGTTAAATAGTTAGTAAGAAATAGAGATAGATATATATGTGGTCCTATAATTTAGCATAAATATATTTTAGAATATAAATATATATATGTATAGATCACATCATGATAAATATTTTCTATCTCTAGCAATAGAGATACCAATGAACATAACATATCAATGCCAGTTATTATGTGGTCCACAATTTTTATTATAATTAGTTGTATTTATTTTGTATATTCATCAACAAATATTATAACGTTGGGTGAGTTTGGATTGTGACTTGCATAAAATTCTCATTGTTTTAGTAGTTTTATAATTAAAAAATTAATTAAATTGCAGTAAGTTTATGAACATTCCAGTGCTTTTGATTTCGAAAACAGGCGAGTGGAAGATGGGACGATTTTTGTTCATGTGTATATAGTAGTTTTCTATTATTATGAGCTCTTGTAAATTTTAAAGTAATATTATTTCTTGAATCAATTTTATTTTTATTTTTTAAACAAATAAAAATAATAAGACGTGCGGTCCGTTGAAACAACATCATTTTATATTTAATTAATTGTTATAAGTTATAAAAATTTTATCCGAATATTTACTGAAATTTACTCCAATTAATTTTTTAATTATAAAACAACTAAAAAATGAGAATTTTATGTAAGTCACCATCCAAACTGACTCAATGTTATACAAAATAAATACAACTAATAATAATAAAAATCGTGGACCATATAATAACTAGCATTGATATGTCATGTTCAATTGTGTCTCTATTGCTAGAGATAGAAAATATTTATCATGTTGTGATATATATATTTATATATGTAGTCTAAAATATATTTATGCTAAATTATAGAACCACGTATCTATCTCTAATTCTTACTAACTATTTCACTGCTATCTAATATTTATTTCTGTATCATTTTTAGTCATATATGATGTGTAATACTTTATTACTCATGAGGAAAATGAAACTATTAAAAATAATTATCACGTTTTGTGACCAAATTTTCTGGAAAATAGTCATATTCATACAGGAGTAATTATCTAAATTATTAAACAATGAACAATTTCGTGTATACAAAACTGAGGGTACAAAGGTTCCCAAATGCAGCATTTATTAATATTATCATAGCAATAGCATTTATTATTAATTTGTGTAATTAAATAATGTTCTAATGATAAAGTACGTACCTCTCTTTATCGGACTTGCAACATCTAAATTTCCGACATATTTCCAATTTAGTAAAATTAACGTGCAGCATTTTGACTCTCAACTCTCAGCATGTTTTCGATCTAGTAAAGTTAACTTGGAACATCTCAACTCTCGATTTCCAACGTTACAAATTTAGTCAGCAATTATTTATTTCCTAATACTAAGTAATTAATATGTTGGAAATCAAAATAAATAAAAAAATCTGTCAAATGCGCAAGGCATTCATGTATTATCTTCGCTCCCTACGGTGAATACTGGAGACAAATAAGGAAGATAGCTATGAATATGATTGACCTCTTTAGTGCTAATCGTGTTCTGTCTTTCAGATCAACAAGAGAAGAAGAGGGATGGAATCTTACTGAATTCATTTCTTCATCAATCTCGGTGACAAGTGGTATTGTTTCTCGGGCAGCAGTCGGTAGTCAGTGCAAGGATCAAAAGGATTTTCTAATGACGCTTAAGAAAATAATTACCTTCACTAGAGGTTTTGATATCTCTGATTTGTATCCTTGGCTTTCATTTCTTCGTTCGGTAACTGGGGCGAAGGGCAAATTAACGAGACTTCATAAAAGAATGGATAAGATTTTTGAAGATATTGTCACAAAACATAAGATGAAAAGAAATGCAGCTACAAATGTCAATGATCGGGAAGATATATTCGACACACTTTTGAATTATGCAGAGACTGATAACAACGAGTTTCAAATCAAAATCCATCAGGTTAAACTATTATTTCGGTAAGATCACTTCTACACCTTCGTCATCATAGTATATATTGTGTCGGTTATAAGTAAAAATGTTTAGATGCAAATGTCCGCAAGTGGCCTTAGTCACAAGCTAGCAAGCAAAAGATGTGAAGTTAATGGATACACAATACCAGCTAACTCAAGAGTCATGATTAATGCTTATGCTTTGGAAAGAGATCCAACAATCTGGACCAATCCTGAATGTTTTCAACCGGAGGGTTTTGAAGGTTCTTCCATTGACTTTAAAGGGAACAACTTTGAATTGCTTCCATTTGGTTCAGGACGAAGGATTTGTCCAGGGATGACATTTGCTATGTCGGGTATTGAACTTACACTTTCTCAATTGTCGTATCATTTTCACTAGAAACTTGTAGGTGGGATCAGACTGGAAGACCTTGATATGGCTGAGATTTTTTCAGCCGTGATAAGAAGAAAGAGTAACCTGAATGTGATTGCTATCACTTACATTCCTTTCCAGAAGTGAAAGACAATGATAGGATAATGTAACTGAATATATATGTGCTGGGTATTGTGAATAAATTTCATGCTTGTCCATTTTATTAGTTTATGTAAGTTTGCAAGTGATACTGACCATCAATAAAGACATCAATTCTGAAAACAGTAATTACTTGCAGTTAAACTTTCAGGGAAGAAAATGTATATATTTCTGTATGCAACAAATGTGGCTGCTTGAGATACAAAGATGCCTTAGTATGCAAAGACAGCACAAATAAAACCCTAGTGAACGAAAAGTGATTTCACCTATATTAATATAGTAAAACTACAATATTTTCACCATAGGGAATTGATCTGCTATCTTTCCTTTTGCTTTGAGATTGATCTGAACAATAGCTCTTATCATCCATTTTGGTACAGCTCCTTTGTCATGTAGTGTAAAATGACTTGTATTTACACGTGCTTGGATTTGGCTGCCAACTGGGCTTCATGCATGAGCCCACGTTCTGCATAGATACCAGCTCCTTCAACATCTTCAACTACCTTCCTCAAGCTCAAGGTTCTGTCCGTAACTTTGAGCTTGCTCCTGAAGAAGCAAAATCTTTCAGGACTTAAGGGTTTGGTAAAAATGTCAGCAATTTGTTCTTCGCTAGTAATGCGTAGATGGTGATTTCCTCACCGGAGACTTTATCCCTGACAAAGTGAATGTCAATTTCAAGTGCTTTGTCCGTGCAGGGAACACAGGGTTTGCTACCACTGATGCTGCACTAACACTATGACTCCAGATGGTAGGATTTTATCCACGTAATTTCAGCACATGTATGTCCTAAGCATCTATACTCAGATTCTACACTTCATCTTGCCACTACTTCTTGTTTCTTTGAACTCCAACCCACCACGTTCTCTCTCAAATATATGCAATAACCACTTACAGATTTTCTGTCATCAATGTCACAACCTCAGTCTGCATCAAAATATCCTATCAAGTCTAGCTCACTGTAGGCGGAATTCTTAGCCAAGGTTTAAGGTATTTTTCAGATGTCTAAGCACTCTTTTGCAAGCTATCCAATGGGTGACTAGTGGATTTCCCATGAACTGACTGAGCTTGTTTGCAGCATAAGCCAACTCTGGTCTGGTAAGAGTGAGATACTGCTTTGCGCCAATCACACTTCTGTACTGTATAGCATCTCTAAATTGTTCCCGCACTATCTTTGATAATTTTTCACCGAGGATCATAGGGGTATTAACACTATTACACTCATTCATATGTACTTTGTTAAGTAGTTCTAGTATGTACCTGCTTTGTGATAAGATGAGTCCAGTTTCTGTTATGATGACTTCAATCCCCAGAAAGTAATGTAAATCACCTTAAGTCTTTAAGTGCAAAGGTCTTGCTCATCTTGCTGATTGTTTCTTCGACGTGTGTTATGCTGCTTCCTGTCACAATTATGTCATCTGCATAAATCAGAATGAGTATTGAGTTCCTGTCATCTCTTCTAAAAAAAGAGAGGTATCACTTTGAGTTCTTAAATGCCCAACGTTTGAGTGCATTTTTGAGCTTCTCAAACCAAGCCCTTGGGGCTTGTTTTAGTCCACATAATGCTTTTTTCAGTTCACACACATGTTCAGCTCTATTAGGGTCTACAAAACCTTCTGGTTGATACATGTATACTGCCTCTGTTAGCTCACTATTCAAGAAGGCATTGTTGACATCGACTTGCCTCAATTCCCATATGTTGATCATTGCTATGCTGAGAATGATTCCTACTATTGAGGCTTTCACCACGGGGCTGTAAGTTTCAATGTAGTCTATCCCTTGAGTTTGGTGATAACCTTTTGCCACCGATCTTGCCTTGTACCTTGAGACAGTTCCATCAGTATTTGTTTCACTTTATTCATCCACTTGCTTCCTACCACCTTCATTTCAAGATTATGTAGTACTAAAGTCCAAGTTTGGTTCTTAGTGAGAGCATTGAATTCATCTTTCATGGCTGGAGACCATTTGGGATCAAATACCACTGCTGATACATCAGAGGGAGCGTCAGTGATGTTTACCATGGAGATTGTATTAGCGTATGCCTTAGGTTTGAAGATCCCAGCTTTAGCTCTTATGATCATGGTTTGTGTAGGTAACAGGTTCTAAGCTGGTTGTGGTGCTTGGACTTTTGTGGTTTTTGTTTGTGAAAATTTTGTGTTTGGGTTGGTTTATAAAGGAGCATTGTGTATGCTGCTTGCTTGCTCATCAGGTTCCTATTGAGAGAATTCTGCTGCTGGCTAAGTATGTAGTTGTGAAACACTATTAGCTATACTTTGAATCTCATCAGTCACTTTTAGTTCGAAGAAGGCTAATTGAAATTGGCTCATGATGTACGTGTATTCAAGACCTTTAGGCAAGCTGGTAGTTTTGAAATTGGAATCATTTAGGAAAGGAAATGATTATTCATTGAAGGTTAGGTGTCTGGCAATATAAATTCTTCCTACATGATGAAGGCACAAATATCCTTTGTGTTCTGTACTCAGTCCTAATAACACATATTTTGAAGTATGAAAATCAAATTTATGTATGTTATAGGGCCTAAGTAAGGGGTAACACTCACACCCAAAAACCCTTCAACATGCTGTAATCTGGCTTTGTTTTGTAAAGAGCTTCAAAGGGTGAGATATGCCTCAGGGTAGGGGTAGATAATCTGTTGTTGAGATAAGTTGCTGTCTTAAAGGCTTCCCACTAGAATTTCAAGGGCATAATAGCTTGTGCAAGGAGAGTGAGACCTGTTTCTACCACATGCCTATGTTTCCTCTCTACCTTTCCACTTTGATGATGTGTGTATGAGCATGAGTATCTTAACTCTACTCCTTGTCTTAATAAATTTTCAAAAGCTCTAAATTTCCCTCCCATATCACAATGAAAACTTGTAGTCCTCTTGTTCAGTATGTTTTCCACTTGTTTTTTGAAAGTTTTGAAAGTGTTTAATTGTTCCCCTTTGCTAGCTAATAGGTAAATCCATGAAACAGTATGGTCATCAACAAAGGCTATATAGTATCTAAAACTTGATTAATAAGATTTGTGTAGGCCCCCAAAGGTCTGAGTGTATAACTTGTAACAATTCTGTAGTTTTAAATTCTGTACATTTGAATGTCAACTCGTGGAGTTTTCCAAACTAACAAGCTTCACAGAAAGAAAATTCTGAATTTTCATTAATATTTAGAGATAAACTTTTCTTTAGACAAGCAAGATATGGTCAACCTAACCTCCTTTGCCAAACATTCCAATCACTTTTAACACTTATTTCTTTACTAGGTAAATCTAACAAGTTTGTGCTGTACAGCAACATAGATTCTGGGCCTTTTTGCATTGGTTCATTTAACTAAGAGATAAGGGCTGAAGATGGAGATGTTTCTGTGATTGGAAGGGCAACTTATAAGCTGATAGAGTCCACCTCTAGCCAGTCCTCGCAGCAGAATCCTTCCTTGAGTTTTGTCCTTAATCATGCAAACATTCATCAAACATAATTTTAATGTTATTGTCTTCTAGCAATTTAAAAATGCTAATGAGGTTCTCAATAATTGTTGGGACATGTAAAATTTGCTTAAGGAACAGTGGTTTTGTAGTTTGTGGGTGCATTATAGAGAGTTTTGAGTGACCGACATGAGTTATGGTTGGCTTACTGCCATTACCTACTGCCAATTGATCATTTCCCTTGTATTCAGTTCCTCTGCTAGGATTAGCCAGGTTGTTGGTGACATGATTCGTGGCTCTGCTATCAAGATAGCAAGCTGGATCATTGATTGTCTCTGAAATAGCAAAATAGAACTTTCCTTGACCACCTCTTCCTCCTTGTTTCGGAACAAATTTCTTGTTGAACCTGTACTAGCATTTGTATGCTTCATGCCCATTTCTGTAGCATATTTGGCAAACCTTAGCTTCACCTCCTTCTATGTTCCTGAACCTTGGCTTCTCTTGATTGTTTCCCTAAGGTTGAGTTTGAACACTTACTGGTTAATTCTAATTCACTCCTCTTGACTAATTCCTTCTATATGTAGTTGTTGCAGTTTGACTGAATGTAGTTTGCTGTTGGATTTTGTGCCTAATTTACATTCGCTGAAGACAAATTTCTCTCTATTCTGTTATCATTGCTGAGTAGCATAGAGTAGACTTCTTGAAGAGGTAGTTTCGTTTCCCTAGAGGTGATATTGACTACTACAGGGTTATATTCAGGCCCAAGTCCCTTCATAAGAAACATCACAAATTCATCCTCTGATGCTTGATTTCCAGCACATCTCAGGTCTTCAATAAGTGATTTCATTTTGAAATAATACTCATTCATGCTGATGCCTTCCTTTTATTTGTTATGAATTTCTAATCTGATTTGCATGGTTCTTGCAGTTATTTGGGCAAAAAAATGTTTCTGCAATGTTCCCAAGCCCCTAGAGAACTCCTGCATTCCATAACTGATCCAAGGACTCCTCCAGTCATGGATGAAAAAAGCCAGCTCATCAACATTTGATCTTCCCTCTCCCATAATTGATACTCTGGATTCACAGTGGTGGTGATGTTCTGATCTTAGTCTACAGTCACATTAATCCTCCTTGGTGCTATTTGGCTGCCATCAATGAAGGCTTCAAGTTTGTTGGCTCGAATGCCTGGAAGCACATGTGTTTTCCACAGGAGAAAATTTGTGTTAATTAGCTTGATGGGAGTTGAAAACACAAAGGAGGCATTGGATTGAGTAATAGGTGCACTGTTTAGAGAGTTTGTATTGCTGTTGCTGCCTGATGCCATAAGCTCTGATACCAAGCTAGATTTTGGGAAAGAAAATGTTTATATTTCTGTATGCAACAAATGTGGCTGCTTGAGATACAAAGATGCCTTTTTATAGTAGGCAAAGAAAGCACAAATAAAACCTAATGAATAAAATGTGATTTCATCTATATTAATCTAGCAAAAACTACAATATCTTCACCATAGAAAACTGATCTGCTATCATTCTTTTTGCTTTGAGATTGATCTGAACAATAGTTGTTGTTCATACATTCTGGTACAGCTCCTTTGTCATGTAGTGTAAAATGACTTGTACCCGTACATCCTGGAATTTGGGCTGCCAACTGGGCTCCCTAATGGGCTCCATACATGGGCTCATGTTCTGCATAGCGACCAGCTTCTTCAACATCTTCAACTGAGTCCATGTCAGTTGGTGTCTTACGAGTAAAGAAAGAAAGAGTGCAAGTTAGTGAGGTATTGTTTAGTGAGCTTGCATGAAAGTCAATTATGTGATGTTAATTTTCATTAAATGTTCCCTTTTATCACAAAGGCAAAGCTTTTCAATTGGCCGAGGGGCCATGGCCCCACGTTAACAAAATTTTTTAATAAAATATTAAATTTATTTGGGATGATGGTAATTTTAGATGTAAATTATTCATTTTATCACCCTCTCCTCCCCAAATTTCTTTTAAAGGATTTGTATTTTTTATTAAAATGTCTTTTTTATATTTTTAATTATTTATTTTTAAATTATATAATTATAAATTAATCAAACATATTTTTTTTAGTTTTGAAATAGTGATCCACCATTTGTTTATACTTATAAATTGATTTTTTTAAGAAATTATTTATATTTAATTTTATCCTCCGTATCATTTAAAATCTTTTGCTGATAAAAGAACTATATAAGTTTAGAAATTTTTTCCTTATATACTTAAAATTTTTATAGGAAAAGAACTTTTATGATTAATACGTATTGTTAATACACAAAAATTAACTATGGGTCTAATCCTAAGTCCAAGTCAGAATTACGTCATCTTATCAGGTAATGTATACAAAAGTATAACTAGATTTAAACCACTCTTTAAGACACAAATTATGGGTTGTGATATGAAAAGTTAAAATAATCAAAAATTTTATCCAAACTAATATAATGTCTTAAGCCTAACTTATTTTAAAGTGTTTAAACCCAAAGGATTCATTATATGATTAAGTTAATGCATAAAAAATGCAAAAAAAGTCCAAAAGACTTCTTTTTTTTTTTTTTAAACTCAAAAACTTTTAGACCCTTTCAAGTCAAAGTCTTACTTTAATAAATTTAAAATTAATTAAAATAAATATTTTATTCTAATTAGGATTAATTAGAAAAAGTACTTTATTAAAGTAAAATAAGTTAAATAAAGTATTCTATTACAAGTGCGAGTCTTTGAAATTTCCCTTTTAATTAGGATTAAGTTAATACAAGTGTCTTATTCTAATTAGAAATAATTAGAATAGGCATTTTATTACAAATATGAACCCCTGGACATCTCTTTCAAATAAAATTAAATTCACTAATTTAAATTTTAAATAAAGTCTTGTTTTAAGGGAATTCAACTTGTATTGGAATAGGATTACATGAGCTGATCTTTTTCTACTACAACTTCATGTTATACACTATATAAACTCATGACTTCACATCCAAAAGATATACACATCATCAAGGTCAGACTATCATCAACCTAGAATCACGTCCTCGAGGAGCACCTTCTCCCTTCGTGGCAATACTTGTAATTCTTGGCTCACTTATCAACAGTCACTTATTGCCCAAGTCAACCTTAAACACGTCCTTATTATCCTATTATCTCTTCTACATCAATTGGTTGTAAAATTGATTATTCTAGCTACCAAAATCACTTAGTCCATAACTTTAGATCATCAATTACAATCAGTCATATTGAATACCATTACAAGCGAGTCTCTTTAATATCGATTTGATTCTAATTCATCATTAAAACCATTGTATTCCTTTACATTCATATCAGAACTAACTTGCTCTGAGACACATGGACTCATAATTTGTGTTTTGTGCTTCCTTTTAAGTATGTTTTAGGTATAGAAGTGGGAATATGTGGCAATATCAAATCCTTTCGTTCAACTCCGATCTAGTCTCTTAAGATTATAACATTATGACCCTTAGACCATCACATATGATCCAAGAAATGTAGTGGGCCTTACTCTCCGCAACTCAAAAATAGGGTATAAAAGCTCGATTTGGATCTAAAGGCCCAACGGTATTACAACCCACCGAGAGCGATACCAGGCTTATACAAGCAATCAACCAATTACGACATGCACGTGGATCGAGTAGATTTCCCCTGCGAACACATACATACATATATATATATATATCATAAACCTTTATGAAATATTCAAAAACACTTTAACATTTTAATTTTTCTTTCTTTCTATCGTCTTTAACTCAAGATAAAGAGACAAAGTTTTTAAAAAAAAAAATATTAGTATCTTCAAAGTATTTTACATCGGTATTTTAAATTCATACATTATTTAAATTTATTAAATATGAGATTGTATAAGTATAAATATAAATATATATGATAATGATTATATAAATTATGTTATTTTAGTTACAATAAAATAACATGAAATATTTATCTAAACACTTTTTGTTTAGAGATAGGAAAATCATCTACAATGTAGTTCAACATTTAGAGTTCAAAATTTATTAACCATTGCTAATTTGAGCCAACGGTTGGTAAGTACTAAAAACACAACAATATTTCCCCTTGTTTATAAAATAATTGTTCTTGTATTTACACTTCTGGTGTCTACTACAACTATCGAACGTTCATTTTTGGCTAATTATCAAGACTAGACTTTGCAACAAAATTGAGGATAACATTCTTATTGACTCATTAATAATGTACAATGAAAGAAAAATCACGGAGAAATTCAATTTAGAATCAATGATCGATAATTCCAAATATTTTAAGGAATGTGAAAGTCTTTTCCTAAATTTGAATAAGTTAGAATTGCAGGAAAAATTTACAAAATCCATGTGTTCGAATTGTTATTGGCTTACCGCTTGAATAACCTTGTATCACTCTTGGTGTGTTTCAATACTACTAGGCCTCTAAATTCAAATTAAGCTTTCATATGCCTTTTGAGTTGCAAGGAGTAAGTTTCACTATGCCCCATAGATTGCACCTAGTGATCCAATAGTTGCGATATTATAAACTTAGAAATTGACTTTGATTTTAATCCGAGGGATTTGCTGCTGCCGCTATTGTTCCTACAATAATTAATAATACACGAAACTCAAATTATAAGTCTATTTTGTGTGGGAGCGAGATAATTCTAATACCAATATAAAGGAACACAATAGTTTTAAGAGTAGATCACAACTATCGTAAAACTAGATTAATATTGAATGGACTCGCTCACAGCAGTACTCAATATATCCACCTGCAACGTAACAAATTTAAGGCTATGGGAAAGGATATTTTCAAAGCCTGAAAGTAACCAAATCAACATCGATAGATGCGGGAAGACATTAGGTCAATGGGACAATGCTTAAGGTTGGTTCCAAAGAATAAAGATAGTCGAAAAGTAAGGATAATTAATGTTGCTAGGAAAAAGATACTATCTCAAGGAAGTTAAATCAATGATTTTCAAAACTCTCCTTTCTCTTGAATTTGCAATAATGCTCCTTTATATAGAGTATAACGTAGAATCAAAGTGGAAACATAACTAGCTTCATATAATTCTATTTTAATGGAAGTTATATTCTTGAGACAAGTCTTTATCTATGAGTTAAATTAATACAATTTATTCGTAATTAAAGAGATATTCAAGACTTTCTTGTAATAAACATTATAATTAATCTTATTTATAATAAAATAAGCATTTTAATTAATATTAAGTTAATTAAAATAAGGTTTTAGGACTAAAATGAACTCTGAAGCTTTGAATTTTCGTATTCTTTATACATTAGCCTAATCATATAATAAGTGCTTGAGTTTAAATTCACCCAAGTGGGCTTGACCAACGCCATTGTATTGATCTGAGCTAGACTTAGATTTATTCTTACCTTTCACATAATAGTCTACAATTTGAGTCTCAAAGCGTAACTTGAGTCCACTTTTATCATTTTATACATTACTTAAATAAAATGACATAGTTTTAGGTTAGGTTAGTGCTTAAACCCAAGATCAATTTTCTTGTATCAATAGTTAGTATGTCTTAATAATTTTTTTTTATTTATACACATTATTGAACTTTAAATACAATCTTTTTTTATATTTTAATTTTAATATTTATTTATTAATTTTTAAATTTAAAATTTTATATTATTATTTGGTCCTTAAATCTTAGATTTTGGCTCCGCCTACCACATTAATCATTCTTGATGATTGTTGATGTAATAAAATTTACTGTCCTTAATAAGGAGAAATACATGATGATTTGATAGCGAGGTGGACAGTAAACAATTTAAGCCCACCAACTTTCACCCAAATTTGGCCTTAATGAAGCCTCCAAACATTGCCACATGTCCTCATAAGTTTCCAAATAAAACATAACTCAATCTTTTCCCTTGAATCCTCGCTAAGCTTGGGTCGTTAACACCACAGTTTTGCCTAACTCTAGAAAGTCGTCACACTTGAAACAACAACACAGTCAAAAGAGGGAGTGTCAAATAGTATCCAACGACCCCATTCCAACGCTTAAGTTAAAACTTTGAGTGGGTGTTTTTGGCTCGAAGGGTTGTTCTTCTCTTGTAGTGGAAGGAAAAGAATATAAAAGCAAATATAGAAGAAAAGGCACAAGATCACTCAAGGAGAGAACTAAAGGTGAGTTAATATGGTGAGGACAGTCTCTATAATGTAGAAAAATAATAGAATAAAGTAGTAAAATACTATACACCCATGAAAAAGACAAAAGTTTTTGAGTTTTAGAGGGAGGATTAAAAAGATAGAGAGAGAATAATCTCCCCTAAACCTTGATAAAAGTATAAATTTATATGAGGAAGCCTTCCTTTAACCTTTTAGAATCCGTTTTAAGGGGTGACCACACATTTTATCCCTTTCTTATGGGTTATTGATTAAAGGTCACGTGACACCCAATATAAAATTCTATTACTATCTTAGCTAGGCTCCCATCTCAACTAGGATGCACTGTTAGGAGGTTCTTCCATGAATGGACCGTTCCAAAGAGTGCCGACTAGTATTTCATGTATTTATGTACTATTATGTGTTCAACCTATATTTATCTCATAACAATGAATAGTCTACAACTGCAACTCCAAACTAAGCTATTGTATTTCTAATAGCACTTTGCAATACTCCCGGATTGTCTTCAATGATGTTCCTGATCGTTCGTTCACCCTTGATAATGTATGACAATGATCCTTGATCGTCCAACTGTGATAGCACTTCTAAAGAAATTGGACACCTTAATGTTAATATTACAATCACTTGTAAAAACATCCTATACAAATATCTTTCACCTCTTACAAACTAAATTGATCTTACTCATAAAGGGAACATGCATGTAACGAAAACTAACACCACTTAATTGACTTTAATTTCATGCAAGCTCAGTAACACCTCACTTACTAACTTTCACTCTTAACTTTTCTTTGCTCTTGACACACCAACATGAACATACTAACTTAGGCTGATGCTAAGCATATAGTGTTAATAAGTAATTACTGTTTTCAGAATTGATGTCTTTATTGATGGTCAGTATCAGTTACAAACTTACATAAACTAATAAATTGGACAAGCATGAAATTTATTCACAATACCCAGCACATATATATTCATTACATTATCCTATCATTGTCTTTCACTTCTGGAAAGGAATACGAGTTTTAGCAATCACATTCAGACTACTCTTTCTTCTTATCACAGCTGAAAAAATCTCAGTCATATCAAGTCTTCCAGTTTGATCCCACCTGCAGGTTTCCAGTCAAAATGATATAGCAGATGAGATAGTGTACGTTCTATATTTGTGATAGCAAATGTAATCCCTGGACAAATCCTTCTTCCTGAACCAAAGGGAAGCAATTCAAAGTTGTTCCCTTTAAAGTCAATGGAAGAACCTTCAAAACGCTCCGGTTGAAAACATTCAGGATTGGTCCAGATTGTTGGATCTCTTCCCAGTGCATAAGCATTAATGAAGACTCTTGAGTTAGCTGGTATTGTGTATCCATTAATTTCACATGTTTTGCTTGATAGCCTTATAACTAAGGCAATTGGTGAGTGTAATCTGAAAGTTTCCTTGATAACTAAATTCAAATATTGTAGGCTTTGAATGTCTGCCTCTTCAATTTTGCTCCTTCCTTTGCATGCTTCTCGTACCTCTTCTTGTGCCATAGCCCAGTCTATTACTATTGATGAACTCTCACTCCCTGCAGAGAAAAAGTCCTGAAATACCTCTTATGATTAGAACATATATAGAGAGAGAGGTCTATATATAATATATACTATGAGAACGGTGTACAAGTGATCTTACCAGGACGATAGCCTTAATCTGATTGATTGTGATATAAAAGTCAGTGCTATCAGCCTCTGCATAATTCAGAAGTGTGTCAACAATATCTTCCTCATCATTGCCAATTGCAGTAGCATTTCTTTTCGTCTTATGTTTTGTGACAATATCCTCAAGAATCTTATCCATTTTTTTGTGAAACCGAACGAAGAAAGTTAAGGGAAGGATACAAATCAGTGATGTGAAAAAATCCACTCACGCTTTCTAATTCCTGAAGCGCTATTAAAAAATCCTTTTGATTTTCGTTCTTACTACCAAATGCCGCCCGAGAAATAATATGATTTGTCATACTAAAGACCTTGTCAGTGAGATTTATGGTTTGTTCCTCAGATGAACAAACGAAATCAATAAGATTCCATACCTCTTCTTCCCTTATTGATCTGAAAGACAAAACACGCTTAGTACTGAAGAGCTCAACCATAGCTATCTTCCTCACTTGTCTCCAGTATTCAGCGTAGGGAGCAAAGACAAGACTTGAATGATCATATGTCAATATTTCAGTAGCATAAATTTCAGGCCTCTGTGCAAAGCTGATATCATGTGTCTTTAACACTTCTTTGGCTGCTTCAGGTGATGAAAAGACCGCAGCAGCAATCTGACCAAGCTGTAGTTTCATTACAGGACCATATTTCTTACATAATCTTGTCAGAACATGATGTGGTAATCCACCTATCAAATGATGTAAGTTTCCGATGATAGGCAGAGTTTTTGGCCCTGGAGGAACCTTGCCTTGGCCTCTAAATTTCTGAAAATATCTAACAAGAATGAAGAAGAAGAGAAGAGAAGTTAAAAGGAGAGGAAAGGATGGAAATTGGAGAATTAGGGATATTGAAGAATCCATTAATGAACTGATTTCGTTTGTAAAAGGACTGCAACTCCTTCAATGTGGGGTTTTAGATATGGTTATGGCCAAATATATACTGCAATTCGGAGGTGAAAAGAAACAAAATCATGATGTTTCGCGATAACACCATTGTGATGCTGATGTGTAAAACGGTTTAATGAGACAAAATCTAACTATTTTTACTGTTTTACACATGTATATTAAATTAATTAAAGTTAAAATAATTATTAAAAAAAATAAAGAAAGGAAGAAGGAAGAAGGAAGACTGTTAACCAAATTAAAAATAGCTTTTGACCTTGACGAAGTAGAAAGCAAATTGGCAAAGAAATTCACTGTTTGAACCCCGAAATAATTGAAAAAAATAAAGAAGAAAAAGAAAAAGTTATCAAATAATTATTTTTTAATAATTATTAATTATATCTATAGTCACAATTAATATACACATTATTTATATCTCTAATAACAATTAATGCACACATAGTCAATAATATACACATTAATTATATCCTTAATTACAATTAATGCGCATATAATGAATATAATAAAAACAAATTCTACACGTTAATTATATCTCTTATAACAATTAATGCACACATTGTCAATAATATACACATCAATTATATCTTTAATAACAATTAATGCACATATAATAAATATAATAAAAATAAATTCTATTTAAAAATAATTTAACTTTATAAATATTTAAAAAATATTTATTAATTATATCTCTCATCACAATTGATACACATATTAATTATGTCTCTAGTGACAATTAATGGGCAAATAATCAACATAATTAAAATAAATTTTATTTAAATTTATGAATATATAAAATTGTTTATTAATTATATCTCTAGTCAAAATTAATATGCACACATTAATTATATTTCGAATCATAATTAATACGCATATAATTAATTTAATTAAAATAAATTATTTAAATAATAAATTAATTAAGAATTTATTAAGAATTTATAAACATTTACCAATTACGACTTGCTAGAATCACCACCACCGCACCGTCGCCGACCACCGTCAGCCGTCTATGTCCGACTCAAAAAAATTGAGTATTATTGACTACAAAATAAAGTTTTGACAATGTCATAGAAGAATTTATGCCAAATTTATGATCATAAGAATATTTATATTTTATTTGACTTCAATACCTTACCTATTAGATAGATTAATTTTTCTATTTTCTTGTTATGCTTTTGTATTCTCTTCAACAAATATTATAAAGTTGTATTAGTGAGTTATATGAATATTCTCTTGCCTTAAATGTTTTATTAAAATATTTATTAAATTCATGAGATAAAGTTAGGCAAATTATTGGATATAATTTTTTCATAACCTATGACAACCAATTAAATATATAAAGCCTTTCTATTTAAAAATTAAATATCAAAATATACTCATAAAATAATATTACTTTATAATTCATGATAAACTGTAATAATAGAAAATTACTATATTGTTACGACATGACTATAGTAATTACACATGGTTCACATTATTTATTATTAGTAATTGTATAGAGACTTATGAAATAATAGTATTAATTTTACAATTTTTTAAAGCTCGTAATAGTGAAAAATTACTAGGTTAATGTAAACTTATTATTTCTACCTAAAGAATTACATACAAAATAGACTGTTGAAATAAGTAGTAGAGCCACATTAGAAACAAATATATAATAAACTGTATATTATGACAACATAATAAATATTCTCTATTCGGTGATACTACAAGTGTTATCAAATGGTCCCCGATATTTATATTATTATTTATTATTATTATTATTATTATTATTATTATTATTATTATTATTATTATTATTGTTGTTGTTGATTTTATATTTTCATTAAAAAAAATATTGATTTTATTGTTCTATAAAAAAATTAATTAAATTTATTAGATAAATTTAGGTAAATTAGTAGATAAAATTATATCATAACATATGACAATTAATTAAATATAAACGAATTGTTTCTACTTAGAAAAGATATAAGAGGATAGACTCTTGCTATGATATTATCTTGCAATTTATAGTAATTTATAATAATAAAAAAAAATTATTATATTCATGTAACATGATAATATTAATTATTACATATTCCACGTTATTTATTATTAATTGTATTGATTTGTATATTTATCAACAAAAATTATAATATTGAGTTAGTTTATATAGGCATGTTACATAAAATTTTCGTACTTGGGTTGTTTTATTAAGAAATTAATTAAATTAATGAGATAAAATTTAATAACATAAGAAAATTAATTAAATATAAATTTCTCATTTTTGTTTAAAAGTTAATAATAAGATAGGTTCATAATAATAACACTTCATTTATGTGACCTGATAGTATCAATAATGGTTCACGTTATTTATTATTTTTAATTGTATTAATTTGTATTTTTATCAATTTTGAGTGCAAAACTTTGGATTTTACTATCGTTGTTTATATCTAAAATATCAATAGATTCTTGACACTAATCATTATATGGATTTAAACAGTTGGCCACATTAATAATATTTTGCTATGTCAATTAGCACACTAATTATATTTTTAGTAATTTATACTATCACTAGTAAATATCTTCTAAATAGAAGTAAATTACTCTATAACTAAAATTGGTGTCACTTATTGATATTGGGATTATTTTGATAAAGCTTCAATCTTGCTCCAATTCGTAATAATACAATTATAAATTAAATAAATAAAAATTAAATGTTATGATTAAATATGTTTAATAGATAAAAATGTTTGTAATTAATTTTACAAATTCTTAATTTTTTTTTATTATTTACTTGATCTTTTAAGAGTGTTAACACCTTGGTAAGAGATTGAACAAGATTATCTAAGTATCCCCCACCCAATTCAATAAGAGAATAAAAACCTATCTTATATAGGAATGAGTCAATTTTAAATATAGAGAGAAATATATTTCCACAAATATACGAAACATTAAATTTCTTAATGTGAGTATCATGAAATTAAATCGACAAGTGGTTCTTTATATATTTAACTTTAGTATTAATTAAAAAATTTTTCATTAATTTTTTTATTTATTTAATATTTAACCATTAACCTAATGCTAATTAGAGTATATTAAAAATGCAACAAAAAATCTTCTTATTTTACAATTAAAAAGAAAGACAAACCTATTTTCAATAAATTAAGTTATGTGGGTTTCAATATGGGCGAAAAAGTTTGACAGTTCCGAAAATAATTGCTTTTGCAATTAAAGGGCAAGAAATGTACGGGGGAGTGGTTGGGCCAAAACTTTGGGCCAATATGATTCATCTGGGTTCAATATGTCAAGTCAAAAATATGAATGAATAACTTGCTAAATAATTGTAACATTAGAAGACTTTACGAAATATTTGAAACGTAGGGAACAAGTTTATAATTATCTAATACATGATTAATATAGTTTTTCAAGTAAAATTTTTTGGAGGAAACCTTTTAACAGTAAAACTTCGTTAATTTTCAATTTACCTCCAAATAATTTTGACAATATTTATCACGCCTCCAAAAATTTTGAAAGTCATTAGAGTACCCATATACGTTAAGTGCAATATTTACATTTAATAATTTTATTAGTTGACCAAAGTTAACCATACAAAAAGACCATTTCACTTCTAATAAATTCAAATTATTTTTTCCTTCTCTCTTCTCTTCTCCTTCCTCTCTTCTTTTCTTTTCTTCTTCCTTCTCTTCTTCCTTTTTTTTTTCCCCATTTTCTTCTTCTTCCGTAGTAGCCACCATGGCCGCCATCGCAGGCAGCCTTCGATGGCTGCCACACATAGCCATGAAGGGTTGCTAGCAACAGCCATGGTGGCTGCCTGCAATAGCCTTCCATGGCTGCAACAAGCAGCCATTAATGGCCTCCACATACAGAGAAGAAGAAAAGAAAAAAAGAGGGAGAAAAGGAGAAAGAAGGAAAAAAATTATTTTTATTAATTTAAAATTATAAAATTATGATTTTACCCTTTTCATTATTTGAAATAACATTTTGAGTTAATGTTTGAAGCGCTCTAATGACTTTCAAAATTTTTGGAGCATGATGATGATTGTCAAAATTAGTTAAGGGTAAATTGAAGATTATCTGTAAAACTTTATAAGTAGAGCTTTGAACAAAATTTATTATTCATTTGGATGTTACAAATAACTATTAGAAAATTCTGAATAATTATTTTAATAGATAAGTTTATTTTAAAAAAAAAAAATAACATAAAATTTTAAAATAAAATAATGATATTTAAAACGATCTACAGTCAAAATATCAAATTTTAGATTTTTTTCTATAGAAGAAAACCGACTTTTTTAATTTTCACAAATTTTTTTTCAGTGCCAACTAAATAATAGTCAAAAATTTAAAAATGACTTTTATCTTTAGAAACTTTTTTGACTAATGAAAAAGGCAAACCTAATGGCCACTAAAACAGGACAATCGTTGATTTGTCTTTTAAAATAAATAATTATGTTAATATCCCTAAAAAGTTATAAAATTATTCTACATAAAAGAATCTTGACACATGTAACACTGAGAAAATCAAATTGTGATAGACTTAACTAGTAAAATATAACGTCACAACTTTAAGATTAATTTATTACAGTTTGTAACTGTTGATGTGAGAATTTTGCTAGCTTGCACCAAGGTCTGACGTAAGTTTATATGCATTTGACATGGTTAGTTGGTACTCACCAAGTCATCATCTTTACTCAGTAGAAGGTCTAAAGTTAGTCTAAGGGTCAATTGGCCATGTATCCTCAGGAATGGTGAAATATGCACTCTCTGCTTCACTCGCAACCAATCTGTCACCAAGCTAAAATATCACCTAGCTTGCCTGCAAACCTACTATAAAATAAAGTAAGGCTCAGACATAAATGGCCTCTTTGCGACCCTTCTCTAATATTTACGATAGCGTTTAATAAGAAAGAATGATAGAAAGACGTGGGTCTACCTTTCTTAAACAAATAAAGAGGAGATTTAGAAAAGAATAAGTACAGAGAACAATGTTAACCTAACCAAGGTTTCCCAATATTTATGAAGTTCAACCATGAAGAAAACATTCGCGGAGTTTGAAACATGGCATAGAAGATGGTAAGGGAATACGTGTATGCGAATCATTTAGGGAGATGAGCCTTTCCTTTTCTAAAGCCAAAGAGGATAAAATGGAAACTTTGAGGGTCAATGGAGTGAAATAAAGGAAGAAAACAACGGCCATTTAAGGATTCCCTATGTACATTAATGATGGCTATTCTTAGTGTGTTACTACAGGTCAAGGAGAGGGAGAGCAAACCCTATTTTTGGGAAGATAAACTCTATAATCTTAAGAAATCTCCTAAAATATAGATAAATATGTTTATATATGGAAAGGAAAGCTTGAACATGATTGGCTAGCATATGTTGCCCTACCCCTCATCTTGTCATTCCCACATGTCCTCTTTTCATTAACTCTTGGTGATGCCATGTGAGATTGATACATGGCGAGCCAAGATTGGTGAATCTTGCTTTACCTAGGTCTATTGCCATGTGTCCTTCTTCTACAAGCTTTAGGGATTACATTATCCACTTCTAATTAGGTGGCAAACCTTAATTGGCCCCAACTGTCTCGCAATCCTTATCTGCTAAGGCTTGCCAGGATCTTATTGAAGGCAAATTATGCATGGTACTTATCTTCTACCCAGCTTAGGGGTTGTCTATCTCCTGTTTGGTGTTTCCTCTTTATATTTATTGGGCATAAAGCCTAAAATAACAATTACCAGGGGAGTTATCCCAAGTATACCTAGGTACCAAGATCGTTTTCTTAACCTTACTCGCGTAGACCAAGGTCATGGCCTCACAAGGTGGTATTCCTTAGTATTCTTTCAGCCTGGAGACCAACTCCTCTCATACGTGCCATGATATATGGCCATGCGAGGCGGTACTCATTATCGATAATCACTTGGCCAATATATAGAAAAGAGTCTAACTTGAGGTGGGTCTTAGTTAGTTGCATGCAAGTAGGGCTCTTGACTTGCTCTATATCGAGGCGGTCATGAGGTGGGTCATCCATCAGAGCGCTGACTTGGATTTTTATGAACTTACATTCCACCATGTGTCTAATCATATTTTTCCCACAATAATAACTTTTAGCATATGTGTGTGCATGTGTGTGTGTGAATAATTAAAATGTTAAATTTAATATAGTAGCATGATAGTTCTCTCGAAGTTTAGAATAAATTTATGAATAATATTATAGATATAAATTTTTTGTACAAACTATTAAATACAAACTAACAAAATATGATAGTATTGATTTACAAATATAAAAAATAACTAAAAAATAAATAATGTGAACTATATAACAACTAATACTTTTATACTACATCAGTTTATATCCCATAATTTGTATAAAAAATATATTTATCCAACATTACCTTAAGTTTGTAAAGTGAAAGCAAAATTAAATTTTTTTTTAACATTTTGTTAAAATATAAGCTAAAATCATTGCAAAATTTTCAATCTAAAGGTGATATTTGGATACCTCTCTTGAAATTTGACAAAGCAACACTTAAATAAATTATTTCATTTTATTAACGAATACCTTAACGTTAAGTAATAGAAATCATTATTATTAGTTGATAGGCTAAAATGGTAAATTGACCTTAGAAAATCAAAAACTTGTCATTCTTTCTCTTTTCCACTCAAACTGAGAAGTCACACTCACAAAAACTGATTCCAACTCTGAGGGTAAAATTTAAATCTTCCAACTCTCTTATCTCAAAAATTCATTTCTGTCTCGTCCTCCACTTTCAAGAAATAGCATTTAATCATAACAACTCAACAATTAGTTCATCGAGTAAATTGTATAGATTAATGGATAAAACGTTGTGTGCAAAATTAAGTAAAAAAAATTAAGTCAAGGTCACACTACTTTTTTACATATTACATAAATATTAATTATAATTTTTATCCTATCCCATCTTAGCCTTAGGGCTTATAATTATTATTTAGATGATAACATACCTCGACATCTATTATTAACTAAAATTTTCTTATATCATTTATTTTTATATTTCTAGCATGAACGATTGGAATGCAATTATTAAGATTTAATGAACATCCAAAATCAAGACGTTTAAGAAAAGTATAATAGATCCCCTTAAGCAAATTAAAGAATGAAGTCACAAGTTAAGTATTTTATTTTGTATTATTTTTATAAATTTATATGTGTAGGCGTGCATGATAATTGTGTTAAATTTAAGAAGTTTTTCAAAAACAAATGTTTTTAAGTTCTGAAAATCAGATCAAGATACAAGTTTTTGAAAGTAGAAAAATAGATCAAATCGCAAGATTTTAAAACCTTGAAAATGAACTAAAATGAAAATTTTTCAAACCTGTAAACAATACTTGTGAACAATGCCTATGAATAACGTTAGTCAACCAACCCAACAACATCAGTCGACTAACTTGGAGGCAAAATGACTCCAAATATCAGTTAAACCATCAATTAACCAACTTCTTGATTTTTAGTTTTTAACTTATAATTTTCATCTCGGTTGACCAACTTGATCATAACAATTGACCAACCTTTGCAAGAATTTAAATTTTCAAGTTCATAATAGTTAGTTTTTTAATTCAATATAAATTGGTGACGTCATACTCATTTTAGATCTCTTAGAACACATTTTTGAGAAACATAAAGTCTTTACAAAGTTCTAAAATACATTCTTGAATTTGAAATCATCATACACACATCAAGAATTTCCAAGAACATTCAATTTCATCATTAACACTTGAGGAGATCAATTTTGTAAGTTTTTTATTCTTAATCTATTTCGATTTGTTGTAAGAAAGTGAATAAGGTGTGTCTTTTACTTAGTTGAGAGATAGTGTTAAGTGTTTGGGGTGAGCTAAGCATTGTAGAGGTTATAAGATACTATAAATCGTAGGTTTTTTGAGTGTTTAGGGTAAGTAAACACTTGTAAAGTTTAAAAAATATTTAAAAATCATCTTGGCTGCAATTTGAAGTCTTATTAGATCAAAACTTAGATTTTTAGTGAAATCTTCAAGTAGAGCTTAAAAGAAAGAATGTAAGTCAGGTTGTTGCCAAATCATTATAAATCTTGTGTTCATCTCTTTATCCCTTACACTCTTATATTTGTATTTGATTTGAATTTGTGAGTTGTGGGAACAAAAACCAATTTGTTATTGTTTGTGATCAAACACCCAACTCACTTCCCCCTTACCTTCTCGAATTGCCTAGTGTTATTTCAGTACATATTAAGTATAGATTTTCTTAATTTAATCAAACACATAAAAATAACTATTTAAGTTATTAATTTTTTTAATTATTAAAATTCATTAATAATCCAAAATCAGCAAAATATATAATTTCTAGAGATATATTTAGCTTTACCCCTTATTTTTTTGACAATCTTCATGTATAATCTTATATTTTGAAACCCTTCTTTCTGTCCAATTACTGTTAAACTTAATATTTTCAGGGGTAAAATAAAAATTTAACAAATAATTATAAAATAAAAGTTTAACTTAAGGATAAATTTATAATTTTAGATTAAATTTATTAAAAAACGTATTTTTCCTCCTTTCCTCTCTCCCTTTTCTTCCTTATCTCTTCTCACTTATCTCTTCTCTCTCTCTCTCTCCTCTCTTCTCCTCTCCCTTATCACTTTTCATCTCTCTTCTCTAGTTCTCTTCTCTTCTTTAACATATTCAATGACTCTCAAACTTAGATATTTATTAAAAAATTGTAGATCTATTTTTTTTTTGGAATTACTTTTTTTCCATTATTGATTGTAAACTAAATTTAAGATCTTATCTTCTTTCAATTAATTATTTGATTATGAAATAAATATCAAATTGAGTTGAGTTTCTTTATTTTGAATATTATATGTCTACTGATTTGCATATATAGTTGGTTGGAATTAAAATAGACAAATTGAGTTTGGATATTACATAAATAAGATGAGAGTTGTTATTGGAAAAAGTTTGATTTGATTTGATTTTGGATAATTATCCTAATTTGATTTGTTCTTGAATTATATAAAAGAAAAAATCATGTCTATTATAGATGGAAAAAAAAATCTTCTTTATTTTGAAAAAATGAAAAAAAAAGAAAAAATAAATTATTTTAAATATATTCTATGTTTGAAAAAATGAGAAACAAAAATTTATAGACACTTCTTTTTATATATATTCTGTGTGGAGACATTTTTAGATTAAAAAAAAATAATGATATATAATAATTAATATATAATATAATAAATATTTCACAAAGTTATCTATTACATATAGGGATAATTTGGTCCTTTTACATACATTAGGAACATAAGTATAAGGACATTTATGCTTTTGCACAGGCCCAAATAATGAAGTAAGGCCAGTAATGTAATTTGATCAAAATCTGTTAACAATGATTGGACAGAAAGAGGGGTTGCGTTGATGACTTTTCAAAATATAAGGTAATATATAAAGATTGTTAAAAAATGAAGGGGTAAAGCTGAAGAAATCCCTAATTTCTATTTAGAACAATGTTGAAAATTTTCCTCTCGTATCAAATTTATTATTATTATTATTCTAAATTTTACATAACATATAAAAAATTTGTATATATCATTAATCAAATATACCATAACATTCTATGAGCATAATGAAATTAATTTTATCATTTTTTATTGCGAAAGGTACTGGGGAAGAATTTAGTCATCTTCTCCATCTTATAATCAGCTTTCTTCTTCTTCTCAGCAGCCTCATTCTGATCATCATCTACTGCAACAATTTCACAAATTTCTCCATTTCCAATATCATTAATGTTTTTGCTTCCATTGTTTTCAGAATTCTTATCCTTCTTCCGGGAACAACAAATTATAATCTTGTTCTTATCTTGCTTCTTGGAGGCAGAGCCAAAACAACTGAACATTTTTATCAGAGATTTTTTAATGAATTATTTTTTTTTTTTTTTTTTTCTAACTTATGAAAGAGAGATTGATATAATCTCCTTTTATATTGATGCTTAATTAATAATTTCTTATATTATTAATTTCTATTTTATCCTATTAAATGCTGCATTAAACAAATGGCACGCAAAACATGCTTTTGATTAATTATCAATTAAACTCTTTAAATTATATTTTTATTATTTTAGTCTTCATAACATTACAATTTTTAATTTTTTTATTATTTTTAAGTGTTTCACAAATTTTTTATTTTTTTTATCATTATCATTATTTCTTGTTTATTTTTTGCACGGTTCATTACTGATTTTATCATCATCATTAATATTAGGTAACAGCTTAATTTTAATTTTGATTCTTAATTTTTTATATCTTTATTCTAATTTCTTTGAAATACAATTAACACCTTAGTTATCTATTAATTTTAATATTTTTAAACTAACAACATATTTACTATCCATTCTATTTGCTTAATTCTTTGTTTCATGCATTATTTATTTATCGCAGGACAAAGCTACCGAATATGTACACATCAAAAAATGCACAAATATTTTTTTTAATGGTATCATTTTCTTAAAATTAATTGTAATAATTTTTTAACTGTATTGTTTGCTAATTTTCAAAATTGTAACAAATAAGTGTGCTACGATTGATGATAATTCAACCACAATTCTAGTACAAATAATAACTTATTTGCAACAATTTAAAAACCATGATTTTTATAGTGATTAATAAATAAGAAAAAAGAGACGTAAATCTTTAAAGTTTGTCTTAATATATTGATTAGTCCTAATTTTAAAAATATTCATACAAATTTTAATATATTTTAAAATAACGATTATACTTTTATTAACAATAGTTATGCAACAAAAATTATTATTAAATCTTTAAAATTTGACAAAATATAATATATTTATAAAAAATACATTAATAAATAGTACATTAATAATATAATATTTAAATATATTATAAAATTATATATTTTATATATAATATATTTTAATTACACATAATATAAATTATAATATATTTATAAATATTATACTATAATATATTTTATTTATATTAATATTTATTTATAAATTATTTTATTTTTTTTAAAACTTAATTTATATAAAATTATTAATATATTACAAAATTTATATTTTAATTATAAACTATTAACAAGTATTATATATATTATTTATAAAATATGTAAATTTATGATATGTTAATAAATATTATATTATTAATGAATTAGAAAATTATAATTTTATTTATTTTATTAATGTATTTTTATAAACATATTTTATTTTACTAAATTTTAAAGATGTAATAAATATTATAATTTTTTTCTTAATATTTTTTTATCTTATAACATTTTTAAGCATAATTACTTGTAGAGATGGTCTTAATGGTTGCTACAAGTTTAAAATATGATGAATCAAAAATCTAAGAATTAGCAATATCAGACAAAATTAACAAAAGTCGGTACAAATAACACAAATATTACACAAAATTAAGAAATAAATACAAATTAAAACACATACACTTGCTTCTGGAATTGGGATATTAACATTAGAAGATAAAATAAATAAATATTATAAGATTCAAAGCTCAGATGAGGAAAAACTCTTCTTAAATTTATCTTTTGTTTTCTTCATAGTTTTGCCTGCAATTTCTGCAGCAGATTTAGCAGATTCCCCAACTGTTTCTTTGCTCTTCTCTAAACTTCTTGCAACTGCTTCTTTTACCTTCTCCTTCCCTCCTGTTGCTCCTTTAACTGCTTCTGCTTCTTCACTGCCCCTAAAACTGCTTCGTGATCTTCTTCTTTTAGAAACATTAAAAATATAAAATCATATTATATGAAAACGGTTATAGTACACAGAAACTTACTCAAGATTTGGAGGAAAGAAGTTAGCTTGTGCTTGATTCATTAGTGCTTTCAGCTTGTTCCAGTAACTTCTGCTAACAGAAGAAGTTGTATGGACAGAAAAAGCGCTTTTTATCATCTCTGATATAGATGGCTTCTCCTTTTCTTCTCGTTGTTCATCCCCAGAACTGGAAACAAATGAAAAGCAGATGCAGATTATAATAATCAGCAGCAGAATAAAAGCAGTTCTTCTACTTGTCTTGTGTTTATCCATAATTATTTTCTTTGAATACAGGAATTAATAATATTGTTGTTGAATATAGTAAGAAAGCAGAAGCCAATATGGATATACATACAAACAGCAGAAGCAGAAGCAAAAGCTGATTTTGCTAGTGTGAAGGCAGATAGATGGATTTCTGCTTCTTTGACACGTTTGATGTTGGAACTTCTAAATATGAAAGCAATCTTAGCCACGTGGCTTCTGCTCAGTGCTCTTTGATTTCTGTACACCGATTTTTTTTAACATAATTTTTAATAGCATAATAACATTGTCATCACTGTATTGTATTATAATAACAAATAATAATATAATTTCTCAATTTTAACAATATGGTCCCTGCCCTACAGGGTTGGCAACGGTCAAGGATTCTCATCCCCAACCCTGTCCTTAATTGATTCGGACCATCCCCGTCCCGGCCCACCCCGATTTGGCCCAATTCAAGGACGGATAGGGGATATCCCCATTTTGGATTGAGGATCCCCGTAAATCTCAACTTGACATTAGCCCGTTCTCAATTTGAAATTAATTCAAGAATGGGTCAGGAATATCTCCGTTTTAGGTCCGAGATTCCCACGAATCCCTAATCCAACATTGACCCATTTGACTTTCGTAAATAAAACTTTTCAACTACAAGGATTCAAACAATTGACCTTGAGAAAGATGAATATTAACATTACCACTACACCACACACATTTTTCTATCAAAAATGTATAAAAACAAAATATTTAAAGGACAATATATATTTAATTTATATTATTAAAAATATTATTTTAAAATTATTATATTGATATAAAATAATTCAAATTTAATAGTTAAAATTATTATTATCGTTATTTATAATCTATCAATAATTTTATCTTTAACAATTATTTAAAATTATTGTTAAAACAATTATTATATTGATAAAAATAATTTTGTTATCTAAATTATTTTAAATTATAAAATCATCATCATCATCATCATCATAATTATATATAAAATTCTCTAAAATGAATAGTATGTCATCAAAATCTCAAATATCGCAAAAATAATACTAAAAGTTAGTAAAGCTATAAAAATAAAAAACATTATTTATAACATTAACAATCATCAAAACAATTTATATTTATCAACATCGTTACTATCTAAAATAGACAATGAGTGATGATGAGGAGTAAATAAAGTGGTGAGAGTAACTTGCTTTATTTTTAGATGAAGGATTTAAAAGTACATATAATTATTTAATTTACAATGGTTTAATAGAACTAAACTTAGTATAAATTTTAAAAAATATTAAATTTATTAATTTAAACACATATTTAAAGTATTTAATAAAAATTAGATTCTACAATTATCAAATTTTCAATTTATATTAAAAATTTATTATCAATTTTTTATTTTTTTGGTCAAATCTCATAATATAAATCAAATTTATTATATCTTTCAATAATAATAAATTAATTTTTTATATAAAAATCACCAATTATCAAAATAATGTAATAAAATTAAATATTTAACTAAGACAATCTTGATAAAATATTATAGCTAATAAAATTTTTGTTAGAATAAAATATTAAATTTGATTAATACATTTATTATTATTTTTTATTAACCTATATAAATAAAAAAAAACCTAGTATAGTAATAAATTATAATTTAATTTTTAATAGAGTTGATAATGTTAAAGAAAATATATTAAATTAATGTTGGACTTTCTATTTTTTTGATAATATTATGTAAAGGACCTAATTGTTTAAATTAAAAAAAATATAAAGCTTTTTGAAGAACTTCATTGATAAAAAAGATATATAAAATTTTTATATTATTATTTATTAAATAATGTGGATATAATTATAATTTTACAAAAAAAATTTTGAAATCATTTTTTCGGAGATTGGGGATGAGTCGGGAAAAGAGGACCATCCTAGTCCCCAAATCGTTTTCAAATCGAGGATGCAAAATTATCCCCGCATCCAACTCAATCCCCGATTTTTTCAAAAATTCTCTTCCGATTTCTGACCCAAACGAGTCGACCCCCACGGAAAAAATTGCCATCCCCGCCCAGTGTCTCCTTTGTTTTTACTATTTTTAAGAAAATTCCACCTCGGTCTCAATATTCTAAGAGGCATATATTTTAGTCCTCTTCTTTGTTTTAAAAAACTACTTAGTGCTTGTTTATTTTATAGTTTAAAGTTTTAATATAATTAAGTTTTAGTCATTCAAATAATTTAAAAGAGTTTATTTTCTAATTAAAAACTTAAAACTTGATAATTATGTCTTAATAAAATAAGTTAACTTAATGCTCAATTCTAATATATAGAGTTTATTTTAATTATCTATATTATATATGTAAAATGACTAGTTTTTATATATTGAAAAGTGATAAATAAGAAACAAATATATTATTCAGAATGATTTATATTTATTCATAGTTGTTGGTGCAGGAATTTTGCAAGCCTCACACCAGGGTTTTAAGAGGAATTGGGTTCACCTGAGGTGGTCAAATGGCTCGAACCAGATTCTCATCCCAACTCAAATGGGAAATGCAGCCCGAAACTAGTTTGAAAGGTCAGCACACCAAAAGCCCTTAAAAACGGCAAAATAGAAGTCAACATATGACCTTTCAAATCCTTACACAGCCTCTCTACTCAACTCCTTCTATCTTTAACCAGTCCAAACTTAAGATATCACCCTACTTGCTCGCAGAGCTTTAGAAAACATTGAAAATGGAAAAATATACATTGCTCGTTCTTCACATAACTGCTATGCTTAGCTTCTTTTGCCTCTGAACACTCTCGACCCCAAAATACCACAAAGCTAATTCACGAACCTTCTACAAAATAGAGCAAGGCTTAGACAAGGGTCGCCTCTCTGCAACTCCTCTCCAATGCCTAAAGTCAACATCTAATCGGAGAGGAAAAAAATGAGTGCACAGGTATCTACCTCTAGAAATAAGAAAATGAGGCGAAAGTCAATCATACAGAAAGAAAACTTATGAGGTGGTGAACAATACACAAAGTGTCAAAGGAGTCAATACAAAATAGGATGAATCAAGCCCTCTACAATGTATTTACTGTATATTAATGGAAGTTTTTCATATTTGATGTGTGGGCAAAATAGGAGAAAAGAGAGAGAGTCCTTTTGGAGAAAACAACCCTTCTTTTTTGTAGGAATGTAATGAATGAATTGTCCTTTTTGCTAAATTAGAAAAATAAGATTTTATATGAAATAAAAATGCTTGAATCTAATTGGATGGAGAGCGTTATCCTAACCTTGACCTTTACTTTTATATGTGTCCTCCCACTATTGGCTTTTAATGGTTTCTTGTCTAAGTGACATAATGCAGATTAGGATAGGTGGGTCAAACTTTATCTAAGCCCTTAAAGCCACGTGGCAACTTTTTGTTGGCTATGGAGATTGCATTATTCCTTAGCAAACAAGTGGCACTAGCTTGCCTGCTGCTTTGATCAAGAGCTGTCTGCTACCTTTTGAATGGTTCCCTACAAGAAATTTTTGGTGTTCAACATAGCCTAATAGGTATTCTAAAGGTGAACAGAGGTGGGCCTTAACACCTGGGCTCCCAGGCAACCCTACTCCCTCATTTACGAGGGCCATTTAGTTTACTAAAGCTAGTTCGGATGTTTTCGAGTGTATTGGAGCATCATTTCTTTTATCTTTGTATACATACCACAATATATGGCTACGTTCATTATGCATGCCACAGCATATGACTGCGCTCATCGTACATGTCATGGTATATGGTCATGTGAGATGGTATTCATTGTCAATAACTACTTGCACGACATATAGTAGGGAGTCCAGTTTGAGGTGGGTCTTATCTAACCGTATAGGAGCAGGGCTCTTCGCTTACTCTGTATTGAGGTGGTCACAAGGTAGATCATTTATTAAAGCGCTGATTAGGATTCTTGTAGACTTAAGTTTCGCCACATATCCAGTCATATTTTTCCCACAACAATAGTTCAAATTCATTTGGATTTTAAACAAAAAAATAAATAGCCTATTAACTTTTTTAAAAGCCTATTGGCCTTGTTCCTTTAATATCTCAAATAATATACACTTTAATTACTTTTATTAGATTTTGTTTCTAATATTTCAAGTTTACTATTTTTAATCAATTTCAATTTAGCCTTTTCACTAATGTTTTGTTGCGCTTCTTCTATCAGTTTCAATAAATGAGATAAAGCAAATAATATTAAGAATTTTTTTTATTAATTTTTTTTACCATACATTATAATATATAAATAAAAAAAAACACTTTCAGCGACATATTAAAACATTAAATTATTAAAATTGAGTAAATTATTTCTTAATATATTATTGATAAAGTTTAGGGGTGAAAATTATTATTACCCTTTTTTAATAACAATTATAATAATAATTACTAAAATATTTGTGAGTCCTTAAAGTAAGGGATAATTATAATTTCACCTCTGAATATGGATGAAAATGCACTTATCCCTAAGTACTTTTGAAATGGGATATATATATATATATATATATTAAACCTTTCCAAATTCTAGTAAAATGACAAATAATACTTAACATTTATAATCTATTAAGAAATTTATTAAATTTGATGCAAATTAAAACTTTTAAATTATCTTTAGCAATTTAGGATAATTGCATTTTTGTAATGGAGACATATACCACTAAATTGTATTAAAAAAAGTGACAAAAAGTTCCATATTAAACAAATATTATGGCTCCATTAAGGATAAAAAGAAAAAAAAAAATTAAAAAAAGAGTAAAAAAGTATTTTAAGTAAATAATTTATTTTTTATATTATTATATTTTAATTAGAAAATAAAAATATGACCCAACCATTTTGGATCACGATTAATTATTATTAGTTATTGTTCATTTAAATCATCTTAAATATTGTTCAATATAAACATGAATGACAACGATTAAGATACATAATTATGTAAATTCATCAGCGATAATTTTAATAGTATCAACATTAATTCGAAATAACAACAACCAGTAAGAATTCGTGATGATAGCTATATCTTTAATTTTTTATATAAATAATGTAAATAATATAAATAGAAACAAAACAACAAAAATAGGTGTTAATAGATGAGTTTAAAGAAATTAGGAATTTAGTAAATTTGGAAATTTTAGAAGTGAATTAAGTAATTAATTTTTATCTTTTAAAAGTGAAAAATAATAACTAAATAAAACAAATTACATGTAATTTTGGTTATTCAATATCATCAATGGTTATACATCACCAATCCTAAATGAATTAAGGAACAATAAGGATGGTGTACGTTTTCCTCACACTAAATTACAGAGAGGTTTAAAATAATTTATTATCTAATTAATAAATGTTACATCATTTAATGTGAAATATTACTCTAAAATAGGATTCGTTAAATCTAAGTTTGGGTCAAATTTTTTAATACCTAGTGCAAACTCTAATAAATTTCATTTAAGCTCGGCCTAAGCCTCAGCGCCAGTCTTATATAATCCGAGTTGAACTTTATATTTAGGTTTTGAAAACTTAAAATTAAAGTTCGAATGTGGGTCAGGTTCATGAAAATCTACCTAGATCTGGATAAATATATTAATATCGAATTAGATTTCATAATTTCAGAGTTCAACCTGAACCTAAACTTTTAAAATGCAAAAAAATACTAATCAAATTTACCCATAATTTATCTAGACCTGCCTTGTACCATATTAGATTTTTAAACTAAAACCCTGAGTTTGAACTAAAATATATTTAGGGTCGGATTAAACCTAACCCTAAAATCTTGGCTCTGATGGGATTGACCTAAGTCCAAACTTTTTGGCCAAACATAATCTAAAATTAGAATCATCATTTAAAAATGACCGTTCTAAAATAGGGCTTCTAGGATTTAACAATGTAAAAGTACTATATTCAAAAACTCTACTAAATTTTTGAGGCTTAATTAAATTTATATTATATTACTACCCTAAACAATAAAATTAATTTTAAATAAACGAACAAAAAATAACAAAAATGTTGTTCTTTTTTTTGTGCGAAAATTCCTTGTGGATGTGAGTTTTTTTTTTTTTTTTTTTGTAATTCTTACGAATGATTTCACTTTATAAATTAATATGCAAATTTCATTATCTATTAAATTAAAACCTTATCATTTCAATATTAAATAACTATGAATATTTTATTTTTAAAATAATGCTTTTGAAAGGAGTTGAACAATTGCAATGAACAATGTAAAGATGTTCAACTACCAAAGCCATGATATAAGGGAGTATATTTTTTATAAATGTTATTATATATCTTCTAAATATATTATATTGATATTGACCAGAATTCAACCCCAATTTAAATTTATTATCAAGAGTAAAATGCAGGCGATAAAAATTGCATTTCATAATTATATTGTATTTAATATAGTATTAGATTGTATTAAATTTAACTCAAATAAATGTACAAAATTATTTAAATATTATTTTAATTTAATTATCAAATACACACATATATATAAGAAAAAGTTTATACAAACAATATTTATACTTTTCAATATTTTAAATAATTATTTTATTTAATAATTTTATTAGTTTTTAAATATCACAAATTGATAATATTGCATAAAATCTTTATTAAATAACGATTATGTTAACCAACCACTAGTATAATTTATTGATAAATGGTCAGTTATTCACTTTGGTTTTAGAATATTTTTTTAATTTAGGATAAATTTCACTCAAATTAAGCGTAAAAATTTATGCAAATGACATTAAATTAGTACACATCTCAACTTACAGTATATTTCTAATATGATATTAGTAAATTATACATATAATTATATAATATTAAAAAATAACAAATATTTTTATTTTTTTAATAATAGTAATTTTTATAATAAAATTTGTTGCATTAACTTCTACCTTGTATATATTACATGAAATAATTTCTGTTAAATTTAAAATTATAATATGGTTTATAATAATCAAATCTAATGATGTATGGACCCTCTCATTAGGAGAAAACATTATTGGATTCTTTATATTATAATTGTATTAAACACCCAATTCAAAATAATTGATAATAATGATGATGATATATATTTTTTTAGGTCATATTGAGAAAACTTAAAGCAACCTCAGAAAAATAATTAGGTATGATATGTTTATTAGTTTTGAAATTAATTCAAAATTTAAATTTTATTTTATGTAACAGAATAATTAATAATTATCAACTATAAATAAGTGATCATAATTATTCATGTATATAAAAATTAAATATAATATGTGTAACAAATAACAACCATAATCATAATCAATAATGATCAATAATACTTGTTAATAATGATGAATGAGGAGATCAACTTTGGTAGTGTTTTCTTTTTTTCTAAATTTTTGGTTTAATATGTGAATATATTTGACATATTAATAAATCTAAATATATAAATATACATAATTGTACATGATATGTTTATTTTTTATTATAACATTATAATATAAATGGCTAAAAATCAGTGATTTAACATATCGGGTAACCTTTAATTTTTGACTAAATTCTAAATTAGTTTCAATTATAAATATACCTGAATGTCTAAATATAAATATATATATATATATAAAATTATTAAAAAGTTAAATTTTTTAAATTCAGTCAAAAAGTGAAAAAAAATGACTTTTTTACTTAATAGAAAAAGGGTTTTAGAATTGTCATTAAGTTAGTAAATCCTACTTCATTATCGAAATAGATAAATTTAGACAATTAAGTATTAAGACAAAAAAATAATGTCGGGTGTTAAACATTTAAATTACTGAACTAAATTATGTTTAGATTTAGATATTGAAAATTCAAGAACATATACGGAAAAAAAATTCACAAATTATATTGTTTTATGGGTAAATATATTTGAAAATCATATGATAGGATAACAATCCCAAATAAAAAAGTGATTCACTTTCCCAGAGTATATATAAATAAAAGCTTAAAAAATAACTCAAGTCCAACTTCATAATGATATTTAATTTTTTTACTCTATCTTGTTTATATTAATAAGAATTATAAATTATAAGATACAAATTAAATAAATTTCCATTGTTCTATAGATGATATAACATTAATTGATTTTTTTATTTGAGTGCATATAGGTGATATAATTTTAGTGTAAGTACTTGTTTTATTCAAATTTTAGTATAATTTTATAATTAATAAGCATTTCAATTTATCAATTTACGTTAATTTAAATTTTGCATGGTATAAGATGAAAAAATATATTCAAAAAACTATAACAATAATTTTACCATGTTATAATAAAAGTAAGTTCATGGAAAAAATTCTAAATAAGAAACCTAGAAATAGTGGGTGATATAATACTCAAATCTCTATATTTTTATAAATTTTATTATTAAAAAAGAACATAAAAAAAAAAAAAGAATATATATTATTTTATTTATATTAAATAAATCTTCACTTAATGAAATGACTAAAATGTTCTTTAGTGTTAAAGTACTACATTTTCTCAAAATTCAATATTGAAAGGGTAACGTGGTCATTTTAGTAGAATAGGAATCTATTTGATACAAAACAAAAAATATTTGTTTATTTTAGAAAATATAAACATGTAGGGACCCGGATATTATTACCCAGGGGTGAGGAAAACCGGAGGGTTAATCGGACCGACAGGTTGCTTGGGTTCGTTAATATAAACCGGTTTGACAAAATCAAAACCAAATAAATTTTACTATTCACATACTTGTATTACTAACTACTAATAATTACATGAATAAAATATTAATAATTATAATAATGAAATGATTAAAATATTTTTTAGTGTTATTTATTTATATGAATAAAAAATTAAATAATTTTGTAAGCGGATAAATTTTTTACTAATATTCAATTTGTTTCATGTCAATTTTTAATCATAATTTTTTTTATTTTTATTTATATGATTTGTGAAATAAAAATGAAAATTGTAAAGTCTTGTAAAATTTATGAAAGGCTTGCCCTTATGATCAAAATATTTTTTATTTTTTGTTATTTTATTTTAAAGTTTTAAATTGAATTTTAATTTTTAAATAAATTCCGTTTATGGTTGAAATTATTCTGATTTTATGCAGAAACCCGAACCATCAGATTCGGTGTTCGGTCCGAACCTAAGGGAGGGACAGTTTCGACATTTTATTCGACGGTATCAGTTCACTCGAAATCTTCCGTATAATTTGAGAGAGAGAGAGAGTGGCAGAAAGAAGGTGAAAGGTAAGAGTTTTCGTCTAAATATTTTAATAAATAAATAAATAATTTATCATTTATTAATATAATTATAAATTTTAAATTAATAGCTGCAGTGGGTGTTGTTTTTTTCTTGTTTCCAGGTATAGACAACCCTCCAGTTGTTGCGGCTCTTTCAAGATTGTGACTGATTTGCAGATGGGATCTCACTTTCATCTCTCTCGCTTCTTCTTCTTCTGTTACTAGTATTACTCCAATATCAGCATCTTTCTTTTGATTTAACTAATACCCACCTTTGATTTTCAGGTATGCTTCACTCTCTACTGTTTTGTCTCCATTTCACTTCGTTTAGATGGTCTATTTTCATTTTTATGGCATATCTAGAGTATTTTGTATGTGGGAAAGTCAGATGGAAGAATGTGGGTCGAGGAAGTGTAGGAACATTTATTGGGGTTTATGTTTGTTTGGTGAGAAAGTGGGGGTATAGGAACTATAAGGAATAAGAGGAAGTACGATCTCTAAGTTCATTGATCTATTATAAAATTATGAAATTTTGTGCGAAATGGTAGGTAGAGAATGTGAATGTTTTGATTATTTAGGACTTGAAAAGATGAATTTATGTTCAGCTTGTTAGATTTTTTTCGGTCTGGGTGTTTATGGTTTTGTTTATTTATCTGTTGTTTTGATTTACAGATCCATTTGTTCTCATTTGACTTGGTTGATCTTCTGGTTGCATAGGTAATAACTTAAAATTCATTGATAAATATAGACTTGATGGGTCTTATTTTCTTACAGATTTTGTAGCTTTCTTAAAATTAAGTTTATTTGTTTGGTAATGGAGATTATGTAAATTTGTTCGATGAAAAGGCTGCTAGTTGGGTGCTATAGATGCGAAAGATGCTCTCTTATCTACTTGCATATTGTTATGTTTCTGAATAGTTCTGCTGTGGATACAATCGGCAATTATAGGCAACATAAGCAATATATAAGTTCATACTTTTGCTTTTGCCTATGAATTGGCTACAGTTCTAGGGATTATATTTTCAATTGTTGATTCTTGGTTCTTTGACCTTTTTCTTCTTTTTTTAATTTCTTGCATCAGGGCAAAGAACTTCTTCAGCTTATTCTTGGTGGTGCCCATTTGGTGATTCCTTTTGTTTCTATTGAAGAGGCTTGATGGGTTCCAGATACCCATCTCATCAACTCAGCAATGGGCTATATGTGTCTGGTCGGCCTGAACAGCCTAAAGAAAAGGCTCCAACAATGAGCTCAGTAGCTATGCCTTATACAGGTGGTGATATTAAGAAGTCCGGAGAACTTGGTAAAATGTTTGATATCCCTACGGATGGCTCAAAGTCTAGGAAGTCTGGGCCTATAACTGGTGCTCCTTCAAGGACTGGATCTTTTGGAGGGGCTGCTACGCATTCAGGATCAATTCCTAATGCTGCTGGTCGTGCTGCCAAAAATGTCTCAGGTCCCTTAACTTCTGGAGGCATGTCAGGGTCCACTTCCATGAAGAAGACAAATTCTGGACCACTGAATAAACACGGGGAACCTATTAAGAAGTCATCTGGCCCTCAATCTGGTGGAGCTACACGGCAAAACTCTGGCCCTATTCCACCAAGTCTCCCAGCAACTGGTCTCATCACATCTGGTCCCATTTCTTCAGGTCCCCTAAATTCAGCTGGGGCTCCTCGGAAAGTATCTGGTTCTTTAGATTCTACAGGATCGCTCAAAATGCATGGTTCCTCAGTTGCACAAAATCAGGCTGTTACTACTATTACTCAGGAAGATGATTACTCCTTCAGGAAGAACATCCCGAAGCCTGTGTTATGGTTGGTGATTCTGATATTTGTGATGGGATTCATTGCTGGTGGTTTTATTCTTGGTGCTGTCCATAACCCCATTCTCCTCATTGTTGTCATGGTTCTTTTTGCTGCAATCGCTGCCATATTTATATGGAATACTTGTTGGGGAAGAAGAGCTATCATAGATTTCATTGCTCGTTATTCTGATACTGATCTCAGAACTGCAAAAAGTGGGCAATATGTGAAGGTTACAGGGGTATGTAACTCAATCTATTTCTTACAGAAAAAATTTACATAATTATATGGTATTTTAACATTGTATGCAGAGAGAAATAGAGGAAGTAGTGCAAACTAGATACTTAAGTGAATGACCGGAAACTTGGACTGATTGACTGGTTTTACTTGTCAAAAAATGAAGGGAAAAAATTGAGATGGGTACTCTACAATGAATTACTAACTACATATACCCAACAGTATAACTAACATACGAACTACAATAATGAAGAAGGTCTTTAATTTTTCTATTGAATTATGTATCACAAGCTAATACCTTTGAATGCATGTGGTACCTCTAAATGATTAAAAGAACTGTATGACAAATTGGTAATGGAGTAGAGTCTAGTTTTTAAGTTCATTTACTATAACGTCTGAATAAAATCATTGTAATAACCCAAGATACAAATTTCATTATCCATTGGTTGAGTCCAAATGCAACTATATATAGATATATAGATACACACTATTGACTTTTCAAAGTTTTCAATTGTTTCATTTGAATCAACTTAAGTAGCTTGAGAAACATAGCTGTTAACTACCGTGGCATTAGGAAACCTCTTTTGTGGCCATAACATCCGTTAATTTTGGAAGAAAAGTTTGGAAGAACTAGTTTATGAGCTTATTGCCTCTGTGTGGTACCTTGTCTTTGATGAGTGATATATCTAATTCTTATTACAGATTACTGAAATCCTAATGAGTGAGTGATTCCTAGGAATCCCAATGTGAGGCCAGGTTTATATTCTATCTTCATTTCCCAATGCTCTTCCTATTTTTTCTAATCTATTATTACCCCAAGTCCCAACAATCATTTGAATTTATTACTCACAATTACTCTCCTTAGCCTAATGTTTGATTGTTTATGCAGATGACTCTAAGCTTGGCTGCATCTTGTTGAATTACATTTTGTATTCTTCGTAATTGGAAATGCAGACCAAGCTTTATTTTCATATAACTTCTATGTAGGTTGAAAGACTTGATGAACAAAATGAATAAGATATATAGGAGTCTTGGTATATCTAAATAATAACCTAAGCATTAGTTACTGATACCCAGTACCTCAAATCCTGGATTAACTAACTTCACATAGTGACAAATGGAAGTTGGTAGATCAAATGAAGCACAAAATACTTGTTATATCTTTGGTGTCTGTAAAAGTTACTATTAACTTCTAGTGCTGGTTATATACTGGATAGAAATTACTTTTTGAAGTCACCTGGTAGAAATACACATATATTGGAAATAATTTATGGGTAATATAACTAAGACTGTGGAAGCATATACAATTAACCACTAAATAAGGTAGATGTACCATACCACAAGTCTAATTACTTAGCTGAGTTCCAGAATTGTCAGTTTTCTGGAGTCCAGTGGGTTAGTTTAGGAAGGAATGAGATGTGGTGAAAAAGAGATATCAGAGCTGTTTGGAACAGAACATTCAGCAAGTGATATTAAGCTCGTGGTGCTGAGATTTCTCTATTATTGGTTCTTTTATTCAACTAAATCAAAATTTGCTAATCTTGGATGAAATTTTCAACTTTTGTAGGTAATAAACTTAATTTATTTTTCATTTTTATTCTTTTCAGTTGTTATCTTGTATGTTGTGACATGCCCATGCAATATATTTTGGTTTCTTATTGCAATAATTCTTTCATACTTTGATAGTATTGATTTGAACTGGCTCAAAGATGACAACGCTCTAGTTTGAAATTTATATATATAATTTTGAAGCATGTGAAGTTAGTAAAGTGGTACTTCAGATGTTAAGCAGTACTTGTAAAATTTCAAACTCTGAAGAAGGTGCTTGCAGTCCAGTCTACATTTAAAACTTACCTTGACAAAAGCTAAGTATATTAAAGGAAAGACAAAATCTGGGGAAAACAAAGATTACCTTAGGTTTTTATTTTTCCTTTTTTGGTGATGCCTGTAGGAACTCAATGGCAACCTAAGTGGCAGTTTTTAAGGAGAATATCTTAGAAATGGCAACTTTACATCATTTATTTGGTTTTATTTTTATTGTACTCCGTACTTAGATAGTTAACTTGTTATGCCTTTTTCCAATTTTTCTTATATTATCTTGGGGAATATCTGTCCAATAGAGGTTTATGAACTTACAGTATTTCATTTAATAAGTACTGAAACCGGATATAGAAAAACGCAAAGAAGACCTTGTCAATTATCTGATAATTAACAAGATGATATCTTTTGGTGCTGGTATTTTATATCTTGGGGTATCGAGAGCATTCTACAAAGGTAAAATATTTATCCAGGTTTCCATTTATGTGGGCATTAAATTGGCATGAAACGGTAATTTCTATTATAGATATTTTTAATATCTGCGGCTTGAAGCACTTTCTGGTGCTTCTCATGTGGTTTCATGTTAGACTTCTTGCATGTTTAATGGACAACTGGCAGAAATTGTGCTGATACACTTTTATGTGTAATTTTGAAGGTGGTTACCTGTGGCAATGTGCCCCTCGAATCATCATTCCGAAGAGTTCCTAGATGCGTGTATACATCGACAAGCTTGTATGAGTATCGAGGATGGGGTTCAAAACCAGCCAAACCTAAACATCGACATTTTACTTGGGGACTGAGGTCATTGGAGGTTAGTACCCGAAATATTCAGTGTGTGATTTTGGTTGGTTATTCATTATCTTTTGAATCCCTTTTCTTTTTGAATTATTCTGGAAGTTTTTAGAAGAGTAAAAAGAAGCATTTTTTGTTATTTTATTTTATTTTTTTTACTTGGGGACAGAGGCACGTGGTTGACTTCTACATCTCTGATTTCCAATCTGGGTTGAGAGCACTGGTTAAGACTGGAAGTGGTGCGAGGGTAACCCCTTTTGTTGATGACTCTGTCGTTATTGATATTAAACCAGAGAACAAAGACATGTCACCAGATTTTATCAGGTGGTTGGGGCATAAAAATCTTTCGAGTGATGATCGTATGATGCGACTGAAAGAAGGGTAAGTTGCTGTTGACTTATTAAGTTCATCCTATTCATTGGATTACTCCACACGCCTTTAATGTTGGAGCCCAACCAAATGAACGCTTCTCACAGCATTCAATGTAGTCATGGCATAAATACACTGTATAATTCGTTTAAGTTGACAATCAGGAGTCTTAAACCATTGTTTATATTTTCAGTAAGTTGGTTGCTCTTGATGGTGAAAATAAGAAACTGAAACTGCCGCTTTTGCAGGTACATTAAAGAAGGTAGCACAGTTAGTGTGATGGGAATAGTTCAGAGAAACGAAAATGTCCTTATGATCATCCCTCCGCCGGAACCAGTAGCAACTGGATGGCAATGGGCCAAATGTATCTTCCCAACTAGTCTTGATGGTATAATATTGAGATGTGAAGATACATCAAATAACGATGTCATCCCTGTCTAGTAAGTAGTACGTATGTGCATCAGAAACTTCTTCACGTGTTGGAAAATATTAGTTCCGTCTACTAATTTCATGGTGGTGTGTGGTGGTTTTGTAGTGATAAGTGATTAGTAGTGTGATGGCTTAAAAATGAGGTGGTGGGTTCATTTCTTTCTTTCTTCTCTCTTTTTTTTTTTTTTTTCCTTAAACTTGGTGTATAGTTTTGGGGATTGCTTTTCCATTTTTTAGGGGATTGAAGGGTTAAATGGGGCTGGTTTGATGTAGTGGAGAATGTTACATATTGTTTGAGCGCGGTGTTGTTGTTATGTGGGTGAAGAAAGGAAACGATTACAAGTAGATTGTTTTACACTTCCACTTGGAACTTAAATTGTTTCATAATCCCCAGTTAAATGCTGAAAATTCTGTCAATGTATTTTATTTTTTAGCCTTAAATTTGATCCCAAATGTTGCAAAAAACCATTTCTCAGATTCTTTTGCGGATTTACTCCTATTTCCAAATGCAGTTTTTCCATTTTCTGGTCAATTAGCATGCCCTCCCTTGGATTCCCTGCTGTTTGATCATAACAGATTGTTTCATTGTTGTTGAAACTTGGTTCATTTGTATAGAAGGAAATATTTGATGGATAAATTGAGTTTTTTTTTTTTCTCATTATTTTTGTAAAATATTGTGTTGATTGCAATTATTTTGTGTATGATGCTTCTTATTTTTTCTATCTCAATTTTTTCCTTTGAACTTTGTGGTAATTATAGCAATAGAAATGAGATAATAGTGTAAGCATTCTTGAAAGCAAAATTAATTTAGAAAAAATTTGTAAATGTAATAAAAGAAAATGAGAGAGGGGAATTAAATCTATATGTAAATTCGACAACAATACATCAATATTATTGTAACATATATTTTTTTTAAAAAAAAAAATTCAATACATGTTTCAATTTTTTAATGCTTCAAATTTTCAAGTTTCATCAAGTATTTTAAACTTTAGAGTAATGTTTTGCTAATTCTTCAAAACTCTTAAAAAATTCATTTTTTTATTTATTCTACTAAAATTCATTAAAATAAAAAAAATGCTTATAGCATCCTATAAAATTTAAAAATAATTTTTATTTTCTCACTTCTTAACGAACCATAATGATCTAAATTTTTGTTAACTGAAATAGATGAACGAATTTTATTTTAAAATGTGTTTAATTAATTTGTAATACATAGATATTTGCTCAATTTAAATTGTGATTGAAAATTTCTTTTTCCATGATCAATTATTTTTTCATATTTTTTAATCAATTTAAAGCTGCAATAAATTTGTTCCAAAAAAAATTAGTTATTTATTTAATTTAGAGCTTAATAAAAAAGAAGGTTTATAGTAAGTAAAAAAATATAAGAAGTATTAACAAATTATACCTATAATTAGGTGTAATGTGAAGATAGGGATGGTAAAATCTTTCATGGATTTAGTGTCTTACGGGGATTCCTTTCAAATAAGATATAATAGAGATGATATAATGAAGAATAGGGTTAAGAATGAGAGGAGATTAATCCCGTATTATTAATAGGGTGAGAGTGTCCCATTCCCCTACGCAACACACACCTACACCCACACCCACCCCCCCGCGCCCCCCACCCCCCAACACACACACACACACACACACACATAATAAAACATTATAACATGTTATTTTAAAACAAATATATGTATATATATATATATATGAACAATATTTAATTAAAAAATTTTATAATTCACAATTTTTTTTATGTTATTAAGTATTCCAATTTATATTTTTAATATAATTATGGGATATTTTCGGCTAACTACTTAACTTTAAATTATATTTCATTGTGATATAATAAATATTCTGATGGTATACCGTAATCTAAAAAGATGATGAATATCTCACTGAACTATTGAATTATTACTTCTGTCCAAAAAAAAAAAGCAAAGAGAGGGCAAAATTGACAATTTATTAGAGCAAAAAAAAAATAAACAATTGAAAAGGAAGATAATACTTAGTTGAAGACAAAAAGTCGCAATTAAACAAATTGCGACTTGGACCACAACCCACACACTGAGTAGGAATGAACCTGTACACACGAAACTTGCCATTTTTTGAAAGAAAAAAGCTTCAAGCTTGCTACAAATCCATTGTCATCCTTAACTAATTGTCGTAATTGCAGTATTTTGAATTGAAGAAGATTAACGCTCACAAGAAACCAACAATTTCGTAACCTATTGGTGGTGAAAGAGGTGCTAAGGTTAGAATCAACATATTCATGTAATTTCATGCATGATTAATGGTGTTTTAATGGATTTTTTTTCATTTGTTATGTTTGCATGCTTCGCTATTAACATATTAGAAACCCTAGGTTTATTGTTTGGGTTTATAATCGGGAATTTTTCACATTTGGTTTAGGCATTTTGAAATGTTATGCAAATTAGTGTTAAATAAATCTCATTGGTGTTATGCCTATAATTATAATGGTAGAACCTGCCACTAGCTCCTTCCAATGTGAAAAAGGCAAGATTGCATCGGGGAGGAAGATCGAATCACATTAGCTTTTTTTGGATGAGTTACAATTTCAATATCATTTAGCGTTAAAAATACTTATTTGACTATTTTATTTTCATTGTGATAGCCAACTGGTGGTGCGTCTTCTCAAACACTCCAACAACCATTATCGCAACAATTGCCTACAAATCTAGGAGAAGAGGACTCAAATACAAGTATGATAAGAAGGATAGCAGCAACCAGAGAAAGGATAGCATTAGTTAAAGGAAAAACAGTAGGTGTTGGAGGAAGAAATGCAAGACAGAGAGGTATATACGATTCATGTTTGTTTATTTTCATCTCTTTTTATAAACTATAACTTCCTCGGTTTATTTTCTTATAGGTGGGATTGCATTAAATATAGGAGACCGTACAACTCATCAAAGGAATCTAATGGTTTGTAGTATTTTGAAGTTAAATGTTTATCATTTAACATTTTGAAGTTGAAGAATCATTAAATATGGGCATTTGTTACGAATTACAGCCTTAGGTTAGCTTCTTTTGTTATGTTTGATATTTTAGATAAGATGATATCTTCATACTATGTTAGCAAGTCATTCTTTTGGGAGTGTGCTTAATACTTAATATAGGCTGATATAGGATGATATAGGATGATATATTCAAACTATGTTTACTGCCTTTTGTTTTGGGATATGTTTGATATTATATGTATAATAGTATATACAAATTATGTTCATTGTTATTACATGCAACCTTTGTTTATTGGCAGCTAGATATATCCAAACATTATCTGCTATTAATACTTTGTTGTTATGTTATATTGGATTGTTATTATTATTAAGTTAAATGGTTCGACAAACGATTTTTAACTTCTATTTTTGCATCATAGTTGCATTCTATTACATTTTTGTTGCTAGCATAATAGAATATACTTGCATTCCATTACATTTTTTTTTGCTACAATAATAAAAATTCCAAATAACATTAATATAATCCACATTAATTTCCTTGCGATCTTTTGTAGCCTATAGTATACATGTTTAATATCTTCACCAACCAATATTCTAGGTTTAGATTCAAAACTATCCTCACCATGTATATTGCCAACCTCAATGTCATTCGGCACTACCATTCCTAGCATGGGCATTTCCTCATTCTATATGTCCAAAACAACTTGTTAGGATTTCTTTACTTTGTTGAAACCATCTCAACAGCCTGCATAGCACACCTGCAATATTTAGGCTTGCATTTCACATATCCAACACTTTCACCATGTTCACCATATTGCCCACTTCTATATGAATTTGAAGACAGTGTTGATGTGTGATGTTGTTGAAGTTGTTGTAATCTTTATGTATGTGCGTAAGTGTTGGTTGTTTTTTGCAAGAAAGGAAATGCAATGTATGTAGAAGTGAAAGGAAGGTATATGCACTAAGATAAACTTCTAGAAATGGAAAGATGAATGGAAAGGTTGGCAAGGTTTTTAAAGCCAATTTTTCATATTTCTAGCCATTGCAAATTTGCAACAGCCAATTTTTGGCACTGAACGACAAAACAAATTGAGAGGTTTTTTTGTAATTTTTTGCTACATGACAAGATTAAAGGCAAAATAGTCGTTTGCCCTCTCTCCGTTTATTCTTTTCGGACAAAAGTAACAATTTAATAATTCGGTGAGATATTCATTATCTTTTTGGACTGTGGTATAGCGTTATAATACTTGTATCATAACGAGATACAGTTTAAAGTTAAGTAGTCAGCTGAAAATATCCCTATAATTATTTTATATAAACAACATTATAATATATTAATGATATTTTTATTTAGTATTTAATATAAATAAATACAAAAATGGAAAAACTAAATAGAGATAGGAAATCCATTCTCTATACAGAGAATTTCCATCTCTACTCTATTAAATTTTATTAAGGAATAGATTGGCGAATAAGGCTCAAAATAAGAACGAGGTAGGGAATGGGAAAGGCCTTCCTACCCCTACCCTGCTTCGTTGCCATCCCATCTGAAGAGTGTTTAACATAAAGTAAAATATATGAGTTTAATTAGATGTCTTTTTATCTAATTTTAATCAAATTGTAAATAAAGGGCATTAAAGAGTAATTTGAAGGGGTGGTAATAACAACGCTCTAAACTTTAAGTTTTTATATTAGAAGTTTAATATTTCGTTGCATGTTTCAAATTTTACATTGCAAAAAATAGATTCTGTATATTCTAGCCAAATCTTTGTTATCAATCTCATGGAAGATTTTCTATGTAAGAGTAGTAATTCGTTTTATACCATCGTATTTTTTTATCGTGTTTAAAAGGGTTACGACAAAATTAAATTTAGTCAATACCAATATAATTTGTTTAGTAAACAAACATGTTTAATTATATTGACTTGTTTAACACATTAAATATAATAAAAAACAATTTGCTTATTTAACATATTCTTATTTTAATAAAATTTTATTTATTTTAATTTTTAAAACAAATTTTGTCTATTCAAATTTAACTACGTAGCATTTGCTTCTTTATTTAAAATTTGAATACATCTAAACATATAAATTTAAATACTTCTCAATTAAAAAATTAGTGATTTTATATATTTTAGATAAAATTTATATATTAAATAGGAAATGAATTTTATAAAAATATTTTTAAATTATAATTGAATAAATTATTAAAAGATTTATATTTAACATTGGGTTCAAAAATTTAACTTAATTTTATTTTGATATAATTATTAAATTTTTAATATTATGTTAAAAAACAAACATTTACAAAACACAAGAAAAAAGTGAGACTAAATTCTATTCGAATTTTTTAAAAAATAAAAATAAACAACCATTAACTTTTTTATAATAAATGATAACATTAACAACAATATAATTAAATAAATTTATTATAATAACAATAATAATAGTCAAAATCAAAATTACCATTCCAAGTTTTATTCTATGAAAGTAACAATTTGATGTTAACTATTGCTTTAGGTTCAACATTGCTATAAAGTCAAATAAAACTACTTGGATTTTGTTAGTATGACCTAAAAATATCGACAAAAAATGCCATAATCTGTCTAGACAAACCCTACCAAAATAGTGACCATTTAAAAAAAAAAATAAAAATAAATAAATAAATAAAACAAACATGATTGGCATCACTAATGCCACTTAAAACAAAGTATCACTATCATGTATAATAAATACTAAATTAATATTGATCGTGAGTGATTATTCAAAAACTTTAAAAACAAGAATAAAATAATAAATTACAATTATTTCCAGTAGGGCAAGAAAGCTGGAAACTTCATAAATAAGTGAAAATAAAAATAGGGGATAATAACATTTCATCCCTAAACTTTGAAAAATAACAAATCGAGAGATGAATTGCTAAATTTTAACAATTTAGTCTATACCCTTCGTTTATTTACAAGATATTTAATTAAATATGTCACTGTTTTTATTTTTATATGAATATCTTAAAAATTTTGAGCAAAATAAAACATATAATAAGAGTATATAATTAAACACATCTCTCATTCTCTTCTCTCAAACACTTACATACTCTTAAATTTGAGAAAAAATAGTACTTATGTTAAGTTTATTGTATTAGTTTTCATTAATATAAACCTATTATGCACCAGATTTATATTTTTAATTTCAAATTTTGTAAAATATGTGTTGAAATCATACAAGAACTTGTATTATATGACTTATATATTCGGTCTTGTACGATTTTTTTATTATAAGTTTGGTCATGTATTACAAGATTTTTGTCATTGAAATACTATTTAGTTACATAATACAAGATTCGATCATGTAAATTATCTAATTTTTTTTTAATTTAGTATCTTATTGTACGATCATATTATATAAGACCCAATTGTGTAATTTTTGTTTATTATGTCATTATGTTATAATATATTTAGAGAAATAGTTATGATGAAAATAGTCTTCATTAAAAATATTTGAACGTTCACTATTGAAATAATATTTTATTTTGATAGAGAACATATATTGTTTAAAATATCTAACATCTACCATGTACAATATTTCATGACTCCATTATTTATATATGCTTACTATTATATTTATTTTTAAGGACTTCTCATGAGTTTTAGAATATTCATGTAACATATATTATTGAAAGCATATTCATACAAATTGCAAGGTTTGATAACATATCTAGTGCAAATCCCTTGTTTACTTGCTCTTGTTGATTAAAATGTTAATGTTAAACAACTTATATCCTACTTTGTTATTTCATCAAAATTTAGGGATTAAAATGTTATTATCCTAAAGAAAAATTATCCTATGATATAGTATGACCAGAGTTTGCTTATAACATGGATATTTAAACATTCATTGTTGTCTCCCACTAAGGCAAACAGCTAGCCATTTAAGAAATTCATATAGCCTTGAATAAAATAAAATTAAAATATATAGAAAATTAATTGGGTAGGGACTATAAGATAAAACCCAAATCCAAGATCTTTGAAATTTCATTAAAATATATATAATATTTTGATTTTGTCACATCAAATTCCTAACTATAAGAAAATTGTGTTTGGCCTTGATATAGACCAAATGTGAGATTTGATGTGATATCATATTTTTCTTATCTATTATCAATCAGTCTTCCAATATTTCTACATACATTTATATTATATTACATTGTATTATAAACATAAATTAATAATTACAATATATAATAAGCAACATTAGGTTTGTAATATTTAGTGTCAAATTTAATAACAAAACGCAAATTATAGTACAATTTTATTCCAATCATACACAATGTGTGATATGTGAATCTTGTTCACTCACGTCTTTTTTTTTTTAACTACCGTTTATAAATTTATATCATACATATAATTTTTAAAATAAATATATTTAGTGTATTGACATATTTTTTATAAAATGAGATCATTTTTTTTGTCAATTTTAGTCAATATTAAATTTTTTTATTCATCAAAATTAACACATGCATATCACAAAAATCACATTTTTTGCTCTTAATAGACATACATAAAGACACAAAAATATATATTAAAAAAAGTTGAGACATAATATGTTGTTATAATAGATTTGGTTCAAAATAATTTCTTTTTATTGTGGTCAATTTAAGTCTATATTAAAATTTTTTGTTAATATATATATATATATATTTAAGTTAGACACTACAAAATAATTATTTGTATGTGTTTTTTAGGTTAGGTATCAAAACTATTTCCAAATATATTGTAAATAATTGTTGAATTGTACTATCTTAATATTCACACCAAAAATAGAAAATACAAAAATAAAGAAAATGATGAAGGGTATTATTGTAATCTCATAAAAAGTAAGAAGTCACACAAGTCATTTCAATAGCCTAATAAAGAGAGAGAGCGAGAGAAATGAAGTTATGTCTATCCATCTCCTCAAATCAAAAACACTTTCAGGCAGTAGTTTCTTCTCCTGATAATAATAATAATAATAATAATTGTTATTATTAATTCCAAAAAAATTAAAAAAATAAAAAATAAATTAAATTAAATTAATTTTGTGTCTTAATAAAGATATTTGGTTGAGTTTGGAGGATTTTGCCGGAGAGACAACCCACCAGCTGTTGCGGCTCTCGCAAGTGACACTCACATTCAACATTTATATATATCTTTAGAGGGAGAAACTCTTCCAGTTTTTAGTGAGAGAAACTATCAACAAATGTCTCCAAATCTTCAGATTATTTCTTCTTCTACTAGTACTAGTACTACTACTACTGGTGGTAATTCTATAGGTAAAGTTTGTAATTTTTTGTGGTTTCAATTCCCATTTTTGTCCCTGGTTTTTCTGTTCTTCTCTGTGTTCTGAAACACCTCAAATCCCTGCTTGTTTCCTTAGATCTTTCCCATTTTCTTGGGATTCGCTCGGAGTGGTGATCTGGGTATGTTTTGGTTTCCTGAATTGAGCTAAAAAGTTGTTTCTTTTGCTGATTTGAGGTTCTTGTGCAATTTTTCCTGGTTAAATGTTTCTCAAAATGGGAGATTTTGGTCATTTTTTGTGCTTTGATAGAACTGGGTATGTTTGTTTATTGATTTTTTGCTTGCTTGTGGAGAAAATGTTGGATAAGGAGAAAGATTGAGAGTGGTAATTCTGGATTTAGCATTGTTGTGGACTGAGACTGGAGTAGTTTGTGCTTAAGTGAGCTCTTAAGCTTGAACTACCTATTTGTTTATGGTAGATCTTTTTCATTTTATTGATTTTTGGTTAAAATGGTGATAAGGGTATGTTGGTTTCATTGATTTGAGTGATGAATTTTGTTCTGTAACTGTTATGCCTGTGCAGATGTTGCTTTTTGGCTGAAGCTTTCCTTAAATGGTAATTCGGATTTTATTAAACATTTCCCCTTTTTGTTTGTTTGATTGCTGAGAAACCACAAGATAGGAAATGAAATTTAAAGTATTGATATTAGATTTTACTCATATGAGACTATAGTCTTAGATCTCATTTCTTTTAAGATTTGGTTTGAAATGGTGATCTGGGTTGATTGATTCTGATTCTATGGGCGATAGAAGTCTGTAAACGTTTTCTTGACTCCTACGTGATTAGAGGATAAAGATATTCTTGTGAAATTTCATGTTTCTATTTCTTACAAGATGTTACTTTCAAGAGTTGGTAATTCATGAGAAAACATGAAAATATTTTATAATTTAAGTCTTTGTATGACAGTATTTTCCAATCAATTAGGCTTCCAAGTCTTCACTCCCTTTCGTTACTCCAGATCTTCCTTCTTTTGACTTATATGCAAAATTTTAAGCAGAATGAAGGGGGTGTGAGGTTATGGTTTCCTTTTTTTCTTTTTCCCAATTTGGGTACTTTTTTTTTTCCTGAAGAAATGCAAGATTCTGAGCACTTTTTACTCAGAGCTATGCTGGTTCATTTTAGCCGAATTAAAAGTGTGGGTAAAGATTCATGTCAAAGAAAGATGAGATAAGGATACTTAAAGTTTGAACAGTAATTTTTTAGTCCATGCAAGTTCATCAAACGCCTTTGCTTATTGCCTCACATTTGAGTCGGGTATGGTTCATTTGATTCTTTTGCTGTGACAGTGATTTCTTTCAAAAACAACATAACATTTCATGAGCATGACTAACTGTAATATTATTTACTTTTTCATGAATTTAGATAAATTCACTTTTTTAGATTGTTTTGTGAAATGTACATCCGTATTGTTTTTGTGCTAGTGAACGGAGCTTCTGATTGCTGTTGTACTTTCTGTTCTTAGGTGGGCTGTGAAAATTGAAAACAACGTGCTTCTATTGGTATTTGGTTTGTAGTTTTGTTCAGAATCTCTTAGAGTAGCAAGATGGGTTCTAGATTCCCGTCTCATCAGCTCAGTAATGGCCTTTACGTGTCAGGCCGGCCTGAGCAGCCCAAAGAAAGGACACCGACAATGAGCTCAGTAGCTATGCCTTATACTGGTGGTGATATCAAAAAATCTGGAGAATTAGGGAAAATGTTTGATATCCCCGTTGATGGTTCCAAGTCTAGGAAGTCCGGACCTATAAGTAGTGCTCCTTCAAGAACTGGATCTTTCGGTGGTGCTGCTTCACATTCAGGACCAATCATGCCCAATGCAGCAGCTAGAGCTGCCTATACAACTTCTGGTCCTGCAACTTCTGGAGGCATGTCGGGTTCTGCTTCATTAAAGAAGTCAAATTCTGGACCACTTAATAAACATGGGGAACCAGTAAAGAAGTCTTCTGGCCCTCAATCTGGAGGAGTAACACCCAGTGGCCGTCAAAACTCTGGTCCCCTACCTCCTGTTCTACCTGCAACTGGTCTTATTACATCTGGACCCATATCTTCAGGTCCGCTGAATTCATCTGGGGCTCCTAGAAAGGTATCTGGTCCTCTCGACTCTACAGGATCAATGAAAATGCCAAGCTCAGTTGCTCATAATCAGGCTGTGACTGTCCTTACTCAAGATGAGGACTTTTCATTCAGGAGAAATTTCCCAAAGCCAATATTGTGGTCATTGATTCTGCTCTTTGTAATGGGATTTATTGCTGGTGGATTTATTCTTGGAGCAGTCCACAATGCCATTCTTCTCATTGTTGTTGTGGTCCTTTTCGGTGCTGTTGCCGCTTTGTTTGCTTGGAATACTTGTTGGGGAAGGAAATCTATACTTAGTTATATTGCCCGTTATCCAGATGCTGAGCTTAGAAATGCCAAGAATGGTCAATTTGTGAAGATCTCTGGGGTATGCAATTTACTTAATACCATCCTTTTGAATTGAATAAGCATTTCTTAGTGTATAAGAAAAAGAAATGTAATTTTTGCTTGTACAATTGACAGGTTACATTGTTGAAAGTTGTACAAATCCATTCTGACTAGATATATAAGTTTGGAGTTAGAATGTCTTTGCAAATAAGATTCAAAGTTCAAAACCAAAAATAAAAATGAATTATAATTGTTTTGTTGAGGAAACTACTTTTTATCCCTGAAATTGATATCACGATGAGAAGATAGGATGTAGGAGAGATTAAAATAATATTATACATCCAATAAAACTTCCCTTTTAGTATTGGAGTAGAAACTAAAGAGTTATCCAACTTTAATTTTCTACATGATGAAAATTGCATTACAGAATTTGTTTGCTATTAGGTTTGTTGCTAGATATATTGAGAAACATAAACTAAATTTTAAGACATGGCTTGCAAATTCTCCCGTTAATCTTTCTTAATATCTTGCATGAATGTGCAGTTTTCCTATGTAATGTACCTAGATTAATGTTTGCCACTTTTATGATGCTTTTTTCTTTTTTTCCTCTTTTTGTGGCACTAGGAAGGGAACCTGTTTTCACTCTTCTTATTTTTTTGTTCTTTTTATTTATTTTTACCTTTTTGGGGCATGGGAGAGAGAGGCCTATTTCCAATGTTTTTCTATAGAGTTGATTTTCTAAGAGATATAAATCTTGTATATGAGGACATTGAAGACATTGAATCCATCAAGACATAATTTCTGAAGGGTATACGGTTTCTCATACTTGTGGTATGATCACTTTTGTTTATTCTTTAACCTATTGGTAATGTTTGAATGATATTGATTTAATATGTTTGGTTATGCTCCTGAAGGTGGTCACCTGTGGTAACGTGCCCCTTGAGTCATCCTTCCAAAAAGTTCCAAGATGTATATATACATCCACAAGTTTGTATGAGTATCGTGGATGGGATTCAAAGGCTGCCAACCCAACACATCGTCGTTTCACTTGGGGGCTAAGATCGTTAGAAGTGAGTAATTGAAAAATCAACATGGTAATTTTGGTTTGTAGTTTATAATCTGAGAAATGTATCCTTTGCTGCTTCCCGAGTTAATTGGATCATTCATCCCTTTTATTTTATTTTTGGTTTCGATTATTAAATCTACATTAATATTGCTCCCCTATTACAACTTGTTCATTGATTGAGAAGTTCTGTTCTTGAAATTATGCTTCATGCCCATATGTCAGATTTGAACTGATTTGAACGGTGTTTTCCTGGTTGGTACACGGGACTATTCTTTAACATGTTTATTAAGAACCTGGACTACCGTTACCTTCTTTCCATGTCAATCCTCGTTTTTCTTTTATTTAGTCATCTCTTTGCTTGCTTTTTGTACAAGTTGAATTAATGCAAGGGATATTTATATGCCCATTATCAAGGGACTTTTTTCCCCAAGGGATAACTTCTAACTGGATTCTATTATAATGTAATTTTGCAGAGGCATGCGGTTGACTTTTATATCTCCGATTTCCAGTCTGGGCTAAGAGCATTGGTTAAAACTGGGTATGGAGCGAGGGTGACTCCTTATGTTGATGATTCGCTCGTCATTGATGTCAATCCAACTAAAGAAGATTTGTCTCCCGAGTTCATCAGGTGGTTGCGAGAGAGGAATCTTTCAAGTGATGATCGTGTAATGCGACTGAAAGAAGGGTAAATGCTCTCTATTTGAGTTTGTATTCTCATATAAGCTGGTAACAATGTGCCGAATCTCTTGCAATGTATCTGTTGTGCAGGTATATCAAAGAAGGAAGCACTGTTAGTGTAATGGGAGTTGTTCAGAGGAATGACAACGTACTCATGATCGTCCCTCCACCCGAACCAATTACAACAGGATGCCAATGGGCCAAATGTATTGTTCCAGCTAGCCTTGATGGTATTATATTGAGATGTGAAGACGCTTCCAAGAATGATGTCATACCAGTTTAGCAGTATGTGTAATTGTAAGCTTTTCTTCTATTGCTCGTTTTAAGAAATTTTTTTTTCCCTCTTTTTTGGCTATTAATATTTGATGCTGGGTAGTGAAGTTGATGGTATTCAGGCAGTAACACTGATTATGATAGTTGCATATGTGGTGGTTGAGTGGTGATGTTTTTCATATTACCTTCTTGTATAGCTCTTTAGGGTTCTTTCCCATCTATTTTTTAAGGGAGTGATGGCTTTTGCTATGGTGAGAAGTAGGAATTCTATGTGTGAACAGATTGCGGTAATGTTGAATAGAATGGTAAAAAATGTTATGAGATATCTCTATCAAGTATATTGTCTTCACTTACACTCTGTAGTGCTTGTCAACTTTTCTCATGCTGGAAATTTGTATAACTTAAGCTTGTCGACGCATTTTAATCGATTGTATCTGATGAAATGAATTCCATTTTAGGGTTCAATTCTTTACAGTGACTTACGAGTTTCATGCCTTCTATCGATTGTAGGGTTTGGAAAAAAAGAGGTGTTGTTCATGTTACTTGGTATGTTGATCAATTATTGTATGCCCATGTTATGCTTGCATAGATGGCAAATTCCTTAGACATGTGCATATGTTGTAGCAAAGGAAGAGCACAATAATGTGCTTTTTAGAAAAGTGCTTTTCTAAGTTATCGAAGCTTTATTTTAAAGCGAAGTTGGTAGTAGTACTAAACAAACCTAATCATGGTGGGGAATTTTGGAGATGAAGAAATTCTATGGGGCTGACTTCTTTCTTAAGCAAATATGCAAAAACAATTCAATTATTATTATTATTATTATTATTATTATTATTATTATTATTATTATTATTATTTAAAGTCCTTGTATGAAAGATTATTGGTTGAATGTGAAAGTGCTTGTCGAAGATTCAAAATCATTTGCTTTTTGGAATTTGGTCATCATTTTGGCCATAACTTGAGTCTTGGAGGTTGGCTGGCTAAAAGTGCTTTGTGTATTAAAAAGAAGCAGATAGATTATCATGTGAGCGCATGCATCTGATTTATTTTCTTAATAGTGCGTTGAATTGGGTTAATGGGGTAATAACATTTCCGTCCCTGAACTTTGCTTAAACAATAAACTGGGACATATTTTGGTAATTTTAACAAATTAGTCCATAATTTTTGTTGTTTTAATAAAGTTTTATGGAGAAAAATATTGGTAGTAGCCCGAGTTTGTACATAAATTAAAATTTTTTTGGCTATTCACAAGTTAATAGTAGGTATTAACTAGTTAAATTGGTCAACAAATTTTTATGCTATTTCTTCTTTAACATAAATTATATAATATTTAGTTAAAAAATTGTATTTACTATCAATTTTTTTTAAAGATTTTTCCTTATAAAAGCTCTATTAATATAAAGTCTATTTTAAAATTTTTATGAAAAAATTATAGCAAATGACATATATATATATATATGTGGGCTTTAAAAGAAATTTAATTCACAAAAGTGATAATATGAATTAATTTAAGTGAATTGAGATTTGAAACTATGTTAATTCAAATAGAATTCGGATAAATTTAGAAAGTACTTATAAGTGTTGATTCAATGAATTTTGAGCAAAAATTCATTCTTGCTAAAAGCATTATCTGCTACTTGATGATAAATTGATGGTAAACATTTGTTTATTTTTGTACATTCATTCATTCATTTATTTATTTATTGTGTGAAGTTGTTGACTGATTTGGTCAACTTCATGTTGAGGGTAGGATTGTAAATTTGGTCACTGAAACGCATAGCAATCTTGAGTAAAATAGAAAACAAGAGAGGACACGTGTAGTACAAGGAAAGTGGCAACTGTTGGCATTCCTCGTACTCTTTGTATTTTTTTAAGGGGAATTAACACATGCCTCCCCTGAGGTATTGAATCTTAACCTTTAGGAAGAAAGTATAAGGAAAGGCACACATACCTCCCTTATCCTGTTAATTGACTAACTTTATTAATTGAAATGACTAAAATATCCATAGTATGTTAATTGTATTACTGTAAATTTTTAATATACCTTTTGTATTTTGGAAAAATAGCACATGCTCTTGAATTTTGGAGCATTGTCAAATACTCCTATTTTTTCATCAAATAAGAATATACATATACCCATATATATATATAAGTTTTATGGCATTGTTAAATATTCCTAACTTTTGACAAACAATAGAAAACTATTCCTATGAGGTTGTTTTGCTGTTAATTGATTCCATTATTTTTTTTGCCCTAGACGTTTAAAAATCATGTAAATTGATGAATTTATCTTTATTATTATTGCATAATAATTAATATGACTAAATTTTTGTTAAAAATAATAAGTAAAAATAGAATAATAAAGAAAAAAAATTATTCTACAGCAAAGGAAAGAAATTATTTTGCATCAATATTACAGAAAAATAATCATTCTGCACAATCACTCTATAACAACACTGAAAGAAAAATATAAAGAAAATTAAAAGTAATCATTTTGCACTAAATCAAAGAAGAATAATATGTCATAATTGTAATTTATTAATCTATTAAGTCTGCAACAGTCAAAAATTTTTTATTATAAAATCTTATAAATTATGTTTATATAAATTATGTTTATAATGTGTGTAGAGAATCATTCAGTAATATTAAGGATTTGTTTATTTTTGATTGAAATCTAAATATAACTATTCAAATTCTGATAACCGTTTATTTTTTAACTTATATATAAATATTTATTAAAAATATCTGAATATAATTAACTTAAAAGTTTTCTTAATAAGTAAATGTCTGAATATTTTAATATTTTTATTTTTAAAAAATATTCCTATTTTGTTAATTTATTTACTAATAAAAATTAAAACCTTAATTAACTAATTTTTAAGTATCTTCTTTTTATTGTTAGTCTCCTATGTTCATATTGTCTATTCTCTTTTCAATTCTCACTTCGAAGTTACTTTTTCTCTTAATTTAATTAATTACCTTTTACGTATAATATAATATATATTTTGTTAGTTGGGTTTAAAAATTTTTATAGGTATTGAATAATTATGATTGTGATAAGGACCGTGAAAATTCTAATATGCTCTCCCTATTCAACACTCTAGTTATGTAGATGTAGTGATGTAGGTTAAATTCTTTAACATTTCTTAAACAAAATATTCAAATTTGATATAGCCAGTCGATGTATTCATGCTGGGTACACGAAATTTTTCATAAAAAGGGTTGGATTCGCCGAGTCTACAATTATTAACTAAAAAAATACTCATTAATCAATACTACATTATTATATTCAACCATTCACCAACCCTGTAAATTAAAGGTTAATTTATTCATATATATGTGAGAACAAATTTGGGAGAACAAGGGTTGGGTTTGCCAGGCTTATAGTAACTATATACCATATAATAATCATTATTAATGATATATTCCTATTTACATTATTCCTATTTACATTAGCATACTATTATTGATATCCTATTTTAGTTAGAATTATTTTCCTCTTTTTCAATGAGGTTTGTAAACTAAATTATATTAGGTTTTCTAGCTTGATTAGGATTTTAGTATTGTATCTATATAAAGACTTGCTCTTATACATATTTGATTGTCAATGAATATAGAAAATATAGTATTTTCTAACATGAGATCAGAGCTTAGGAGTGGGCAGAAAAATCGGCCTGAATCAGACTGGATTGGAACCGGACCGAAATTTACGGGTTCGATCTGATATTTTATGCAATTTGATTCGGTTTCGATTTTTAAAATAAAAAATTTAAAATTTTTGAGTTTTAGTTTTAATCCAAAAAATTCGAATCGAACCGAAAATATTATTTTTTAATTTTTTTTATTTAAATGACGTTGTTTTATTGTGTTTTCATAAAACGATGTCGTTTAATACAACGAAAAACGTTAAAAAAATAATAAATTTATTTAAAAATCGAATCGACTTAAAAATTAAACCGATTGGTCTGGTTTTAATTCAGTTCTAACATACAATCGGTTTGGTCTGGTCCAGTCTGAATTTTTTTTTATTCGATTCAGTTTGGTCTAAAAAATTTGAAATCCGAAATTTTCAAGTTTGGTCTGATTTTTTAAAAACTCAGACCGAACCGGATCGTGCCCACTTCTATTAGAGTTTAAGCTCTAAAATTGAATTCTCCTTTTTTTTCCCTTTCCTTTCTTGATCTCTTACTCAAATTTTCTTCGGTAACAAGTTACGCGTAACTTTTATGCACCACCTTACACAGTCACCTTTCAAGTTTACTCTTTGATATTAAAATAATAATTACCTTTAATCCTTATCAATCAATTCCTTTATTTTTTTTTTCGTTTCACCACATGAACGGCACATAAGCTTATCATAACCATCACAAAGAAATTTTCAAAATTGCCTGATCTGTTGTTCAATCCAAATCTTGATAACAATTGGTTTTTCTCTCACAATTTCACTACACCACCTAGCTTATTTCTCTATACAAAGTTGCTCTGGTAATGGAGAAATATGATGTTGCTCAACCCATTCATATACAGTTGAATGGTCACAATTATATTTTATGGGCTCAAGTCATGTGCATTTTCCTTAAGGGGCGACGACTTTGGTGTTATATTACTAGTCATATTATAGAACCTATTAAGAAAAATGATGAGACTGATGATCAATTTGCTGAATAGTTAGATGACTCGGATAGCAAAAATCATCAAATAATCACCTAGTTTTGTAACACTTCCACTCCATCCATCCATCTCCAATTTGGATGATTTGAGACTGCAAAAGAGCTATGGGACTTTCTTTCATCTCATTACACTATTATTACATTGTCTCATCAATATTAGATCCTATACAAGTTTTATTAGATGCATCAAGAATCTGAAGAGTAGTCTATTTCTGACTTTTACTCTTAAATGCAATTCTTTTGGGATCAACTCTCCCTCTCTGAAACAATCCTGATGATGTTGTGAGGTTTGAAACCTATTCAGATCAGCAAAGATTGATAATGTTTCTCATGGCTTTACATGACACGTTTGAGCCCACTCAAGCATCACTTCTTCATCAATAGCCTTTGTCATTCTTGATAATGCTATAAGCATGCTCCTCTTAGAGCAAACACACTTGCATACACCTCATATAGATGCTGCATTTGCTACCCCATCTGCTCCTTAGATTTTTACTTTAAAAAAAATGGTATGCAATTATTGTCGCTTATCTAGACATTTGCTTTTGAACTGTCCCATAAGAAGATGTCATTCTTGTTGAAAAGAAGCGTCCAATTATTTTGAAAAAGATTGTCCTCGTAAGTCCAAACAAGTCCAGGCTCCAAATTCCCAACCTCACTCTGTTGGTGTTGTTAATAATTGTTCTAGTGCGAGTCCTTCTACATAATCTTTTGCCTCTCCATTATTCATAACCCAAGATCTATAATCTTTTGTTCAACAAATCCTGTAAAAGTCCAGTAACCTCTCACTTTCTGCTTCTTCTATCGCCACAGGTACACCTTTTTTGTATTTTAATTCTATCTATAGTAATCATATGACTGCAGATTTCACTATTTTCTCATCTAAAACCCCTTGATCTAATCTATTAGTTATTCAAACTACAAATGGATCTTCTATGCATATTAGTCATTTCAATCATATTTTCTTACCTAATCTTTCTTTATCAGATACATTTCTTATCCTTAACTTGACTCTTAATCTTTTATCTGTTGGTCAACTTTGTGATCTTGATCTTAATGTTCTCTTTACTGTCTTTGGTTATTATGTACATAATCCGAAGACAAGTTAGACATTCAGGATAGGCCATAAAATTAGACGTTTATTTGAGCTTAATCACGTTTATCTTTTGACCACTTACAAAACTACTCATCAGATTATTGCCTCTACCACCTCTATCCCTCCCTTAAGCCTTAGGCATTCTCACTTGGGACATGTGTTAATTAGTCGTCTTCATTCACTAGCATCAAGTGGTGCTTTGGGTCTTGTCTCCCAAAATCAATTTGATTGTGTTTCATATAATTGAACAAAACAAACTACTTTACCATTTCCTACTAGTGCTTCTTCTTCTTAAGCTCCATTTGATTTAGTTTATTTTGATATTTGGGGACCTTTTCCCAATATAACAATGGGAGGATGTAAATATTTTGTTATCTTTATTGATGATTATTCTCATTATACATGGTTATATCTTATGAAACAATGATTTGACTTTCTAGCATCTATCATACTTTTGTTAACATGGCCAAAACTCAATTCTCTTGTTCTATAAAAACTTTTTGCACTAATAATGCCATGGAATATAAAGATTCTGAATTTTTAAATCTTTTTCAAACTAATGGCACTATATGTCAGCGTTTTTTTCTTAACATATCCCAACAAAATGGATGAGCTGAATGAAAACACCAACATATTCTAGAGATTATCCGTGGTCTTCTTATCTCGACCTTTTGTCCAAAATGTTTTTAGAGAAAAGCTGCTTATACAGCCATCTATACCATTAATTGAATTCCTTCTCCAATTACCAACAATACTTCACCTTATAAACAACTTTATGAGATTTCACTTAATTACAATCTTCTTAAAGCTTTTGGGTATGTTTGTTTTATTCTTCTTTAGCCCCATGAATGCACCAAATTAGAGCCCAAAGCATGACTATGTTGTTTTTTGGGATATAGGATAGAACATAAAGATTATAAGTGTTGAGATCTTGTGTCTAACAGACTTCGTATATCTCAACGTGTTGTCTTTTTAAAATACAAAATATTTTTCTCTCTTTCCCTTTTTCACCATGAATCATCTTTTACACCCCACTTTTTCACAAATAACTCAAAATTATTTTTTAATGATTCTAATGCAAGTCGTACTGCAGAGCAACCAAAAAATATGTCCACCTTAATCCCGCCTACCTCTAAGCAACTAACTTCATATATCGGATCCAACTCTTCCACCTCTTATGACATTGCATCCCACAATAGAAGGAACAGATGATAATGGGCTAAAGAATAAATAGAAAGAAGCTAGCCAGGCAAAATCGATGCTGAGGGCCAGAGAGTGGGCTTAAAAAATTGGGCCTTCAACCTAAAAAGCCATTAATGGTAAAAGGAAACAAATGGAGGCAAAAACAGAGGTACCCAAGATCGAAAACAATAAAGAGGGCCCAAATAATGGCTGTTTTCATGATGGAATAAGAAACTCAAGAAGCCCCCGATGCACTTCACATTCAAGCAGAGAGAAATAATGGTAGTACGGTTTTCAATCTTGCTCCAATTGAGTTATCGGCGGTGGCTAGTATCCAGCCCCGCCAAAACCAATGAAAATCATAACCTAGAACGTTCGGGGTTTGGGGAACCCTCTAACGTTCACAGCGCTATCCAAAGTTCTCCAAATTCACAAGGCAGGGATGTTATTTTTGTGTGAAACAAAGCTGATGGAAAAACAATTGGAAAAGGTTAGAAGGAAGCTTTTTTTTCGATAATTGTTTCTCTGTTGGCAGAACGGGTCTAAGCGGAGGCTTGGCTCTGTTATGGAATGTAGAGGGAGAACTTCAGATAACCTGATACAGAAAACATCATACTGACACAACAGTAAGGCAGGGAAAAGGGAATTGGTGGCGTTTTACGAGGACTTACGGTTATCCAGAAAATTCGCAAAAGAAAAACACCGGGAAATTATTAAGAAGACTAAAAGCTCTAGCCAGTGGAGATTTCAATGAAGTCTTGCACTTAGAAGAAAAGATTGGAGGCATGCCTCGCAACCTAGAAGAAGTTGCAAAATTCAGGATAACTCTTAGAGATTGCGGATTGAGTGATTTAGGCTGGAATGGTCATCCTTTTACTTGGTAAAATCGAAGATTTGGAGCTCATTTGGTGGAAGAACGGACTTGATAGATTTCTAGGCAATGCTAGATGGCGCACAACTTTTAAGTGTCCGTCAGTCACTCGTATGGATTCATAGAGCTTAAATCACTGCCCAATTATGATAGAGGTAAGAGGTAGCAATGAAAGAAATAGAAGCCAGACTAAAGGGGGTAAAAGATTTCACTACGAAGACATATGGAGTATGTATGGGGAATGCAAGGAAATTATAAATTCAAGTTGGGTGGAAGAAGGAAGATGGCCAAGTGAGAATCCAATGCAGCAATTCAGAAGGAGAATTGAGATTTCAGGAATGAAAGTTAAAGAATGGACCAAGAGAGAGTTTGGAGAGCGTAAGAGGAAACTCCAAGAGCTGAGACAAAAATTAAGTTATTGCAAGCTAACCAATCAGCAGTATTCAGAAGGAGAAGAAATCAAAAGTTTGGAAAAACAAATTGACGGTATCTACAGGAAGAGGAGATCTACTGGCGACAAAGATCAAGAGTTTCTTGGCTAAAAGAAGGAGACCGAAATATAAGGTTTTTTAATGCGAAAGCTACTGAAAGAAGAAGGAAAAACAAGATCTAGGGACTGTTGAATGAAAGGGGAAATTGGGTGGAGGTTTAACAAGGAGTAGAAAATATTATTTGTGAATACTTCAACAAGCCTTTTACCACTACAGCCCCATCCTTTGAACAAAGAGCGATAGCAACGCATAGCATAACAAGACGAGTGTTCGATAAGATGAGTGCAGAGCTGGATAGCCTGTTTTTAGATGAAGAGGTAACAACAGCTTTAGAATAGATGAACCCAACAAAAGCCCTTGGACCAGATGGATTTCCTGCTGGATTCTTTCAAAAGCAGTGGCAATAGTTAGAAAGGGAGTGATAAATACCTGCCTATATGTGCTCAACGAATCAGGTGATATCTCTGCTTTAAATCACACTTATATTGTATTGGTCCCGAAAGTTAGTAATCCAAACAAAGTTACTGATTATCGACCTATCAATCTTTGTAATGTAATTTATAAAATTATTACAAAATCTTTGGCAAATAGGCTAAAAGGCTTCCTTGATCTCATAATCTCTCCATGCCAAAGTGCATTCATCCCTATTATATTGATCACAGATAATATTATTATGGGGCTATAAGTGCCTTCGCAGAATCAAAAGCAGGAGAAAGGAAAGCAAAGACTAGCTGCATTAAAGCTCAACATTAGCAAGGCATATGACAGGGTTGAGTGGAGCTTCTTGAAACACATTATGAGAAAAATGGGCTTTCCCAGTAGATTTATAAAACTGATTATGAACCGCATTACCACTCCAACATTCTCAGTCATCATCAATGGGGCTACAAAAGGTTCAATCAAGCTGCAACGGGGACTATGACAAGGCTGCCCTCTATCACCTTATCTATTTGTCCTTTGTGCTCAGGCATTTTCATCATTATTGAATGAGGCGGAAAGAGGAAAGCCGATACATGGAATAAAATTTGGTAAAGATCTAAGTATATCGCATCTTTTATTTGTAGATGAAGTGTTTGCTGAAGCATCAATCCAGGATTGTAACAATCTTAAAAGAATTTTCGATTGTTATGCAGTTGCCTTGGGACAGATTTTGAACTTTGAAAAGCCCTCAATGCTCTTCAGTCCAAACATCAAGTAGACAGAGGTTAATACAATGAAGGGAACTTTTAACTTAGATGTGGTGTCAATGCATGAAAGTATCTGGGGTTACCCTCTATGGTGGGTAGAAATAAGAAGAAATTTTTTAATGATTTGAAGCTCAAAATATCTAGTAAGGTCAGAAACTGGCAGAACAAATTTTTTCCGGTGGGGGCAAGGAAGTACTCATTAAGGCAGTAGCACAGGCTATTCCTTGTTATGCAAAGAGCGTTTTCAAGATGAAATGCAGAAAATGTTAGCAGCATTTTAGTGGGGCATAAAGGCATCAGGAAGGAGTAGACACTTGACAAGCTGGGAGAAGTTGTGTCAGCCTAAAAGCATAGGGGGACTTGGTGTCAGGGATTCAACTGCTTCAATAGAGCTTTATTGGCTAAACAAGGATGGCGACTACTTCAAGCTCCCAATTCGTTGGTAGCAAAGGTGTTGAAGGCAAGATACTTTAAGGATGGGAATTTTTTAGAAGCAAAAATTGGTGACTGCCCATCTTTTATTTGGAGGAGTTTAATTTGGAGTAGGAAAGTTTTGCGACAAGACCTTTGATGGAGAGTTGGAAAAGGGGATAATGTGTACATTTATAAGAGTAATTGGCTACCGAGGCCTCCAATGTTCAAACCATTTTCCCCACTCGTCTTATCTTTGGACACTAAGGTGATGGAGTTAATGACTGAAGGCAACCAATGGAATGCAGAATTAATTAAGCAAAGCTTTCTGGATATAGATGCAGAAGAAACCCCTAATATTCCATTACCAAGATCAAGGAAGGAAGAACAGTTATTGTGGCATTATGAATCAAGAGGACAATACACAGTGAAAAGTGGGTACCAAGCAGCACTAAAGATCAAGTTTCCAGACATTGCTAGTTGTTTTTCTAAACCTTCAAAATGGTAGAATTTGATTTGAGGTATGACAGTATCGAAGAAAGTTAGATTATTCGTGTGAAAAGCTTTATCAAACTATTTGCCCTCAGCAAAGAACCTGGAAAAGAGAAACGTGGTTAAAGCATCTAGCTGTTTTAGGTGTTTTCAGGAGTTTGAAGATGCATTTCATGTATTATGCAGTTGCAAGCTTGTGAAAAAAGTTTAGAAGCTCACAAACTTTTGGAGCTTGATCAGGGATAACAATAACATGGGATTGGTTAGCTTGTTTCAAGCTGCAATCTCATCTTGTCAACAGACCGAGCTGGAGATAATGACAGGAATTATGTGGTCGATTTGGTATGCTAGGAATAAGGCTTTCTTTGAAAAGGTTTATGACATCCCCCTTAGAACTGTGGCAAGAGCAGAAGCAATGCTGGAATCGTACATATTGGTGCAATCAGGTAATGGCGGGATCGAATTGAACTCAGAACAAGAAGTGAAGGACTCTTGGACACCACCTGCAACTTGCTGGTTTAAGTTTAATACAAACGCTGTAACAGATGTGTCAAGGAGGATGGCAGGTCTAGGAGCTGCAATTCGATATGAAAATAGGAAAATTTTGGCAGCAACTATTAGCAACTCTTGCTTCCAGGGTGATGAAGAATTTGTGGAAGCAGAAGCTCTGAGATATGGTCTTCAAATAGCTAAGGATATGGGCTTCACTCCTCTAATTATAGAGGCAGATTCAAAAATGTGGCCAGACTTGTTACAGGGAAAGAAGGGAGCAGGAAGGAAATTTATTGGTTGATTTAAGATATTCAGGAGCTCATCAAAGATAAGCATTGTTTTAAAGTGCGTCATGTGTTAAGAATTTGCAATTTAGTTGCCCACAAATTAGCTAAATTTGCTTTAAAGCATCAAAACTCTGTAATTTGGCTGGAAAATTTTTTGGCAGAGACAATTGGTTTATTGTAACTTTCTTTCCTTTAACGACATTTATAAATAATATAAAAAAATATGTTGAAAGGAGTTATTGACCAATACTTTTTAAAAAAATAGGGCAAACACTTGTAATAGAAATATATACATACAAAAGACTCTAGATAATTAACGGAATAATTATCAACCTTAAAAACTGACTGATGACCCAAATATTTTATCCATTATTAATGATCTTTATTAGTAAAAATAAATACAATAATAATCTAGTTAAATTCTTAAATCCATTCTTATATATTCTACATAATAAAATAATGTGCCATCAATATTATTAAATGTTAAAAGCCGACAAAACTCAACACCAACACCGACAGAGCTACCACTACTGCAACTCCACCTCTACAACCCACCGCACTAGCACCATAAGAAGCATCATCTCCCGGCGGCGTAGCTGATGCTGCACTACTTTCCTCGTCACCACTCTTCTCCGGCGACGACTCATCCGGCGCAGAAGCTGACTCATTAGTCGGAGCCTCAGACCGCTCATCAGGACTATTACTACTAGACCCTGAAGGAGCCTTCGCCGGCCACCGTAATGGCTCCTGAGACTTAGCAGACTCCGGTGAATGGGCTGCATCAATTCCGGGTGCAACAATCGCTTGACTTATTTGAATCACTGAAATATATAAGGCTGAGAATACACAGATTTCACTGCCTTAGCGTTAAGCGGCGAATCTTTCACTCCAGAGCCAAACACAACATCTCCTGAAGAAGTTCTTGTAACATTTAAAAACCCCTGTCCAATTTGAGCCGAACCAGTAGTCTGGAACATCGTGGTTAGAGTTGATGTCTTGTTCGGTAGTTTTTTCAGTTTTTCAATATCATAGTAATCAAGGATTACGTGATTACTGAGTATATTCTCAACTTCATTTGTGGGTTTCCCTTGAAGAGAGCCAACGGCGCGGCCGTCCAGTGCAAGAACGGTGATGGTGGAACGGCTGTTGATTTTTTGAGCTATGCCTGTCTGTGTGAGAAGGTCGTTAAAGGTGCTGAAATCAGAGTTGTTGCTCAGGATTTTTGTGATATTGAAGGAATTGGCTGCCGAGAAGAAGACGAAGAAGAGAGGAAAAATTAAGGCAAAGGCCTTTGAATTCATCTTTACTTTCAGAAATGAAGCTGAACCTGGAAGCCTCTGCATGGTAGAGAAAAATTTTTAGGGTTTCATATAGTGTAAATTGTAACTAAAAATAGTGAATATAACTGGTTTAATTTTGTTGGGGGAAAGTTTTCTCTTTAGAGGATACAGAAAAGCGATTTGATTTTGAATGGTTTGAGTTCGATTTATATGGTAACCTATTAACAATCTATTGGTTATTTAGTTGAGCTTTCAAGATATGGATTAATTTTTTATTATTACAAATTATATGTAAAATATATCAATATCACATTTGAAATTCATAAAAAAATAGGAGTTTAGATGGGATTTTTTTTTAATGAGTCTAAATGGGATTTATTCTGACATCGAGAGTAAAAAATTACTCTCAATCTAAGTGAAATATACCTACACCTTTTAAGAAGAATGTGATTTGATTACTATATTTTCTTGGATAGAAAGCAGTTTTAGTTTTTTTTGTCTCAGAAGACAATACATTTTTGTTGGGTAGAAAAAGATGCTGTTAGACATTCACATTTATCTTAGTATTAATAAAGTTGAATATTTTTTGAAGCATATATATAGCATAGTCTATATATTACGTATCAAAGTGGGAAAAATATCATATGCTGTTAATAAATATGTATGGTTTATATTGTTGTATCAAAGTCGAAAAAATCATGTTATGACTAGTAATATAGTTATGAGGAATGTATGTGTATATATATATATATATGCGTACCTTCGTATTTTAATTAATTAAATTCTTTTTAAACTAAAAAACTCTTATATTTTCATTTTATAACAAAGCCGGTATTACAGATTGCAAGTTTACACCCAATATTTTTAAGATATTACATAAGTCTATTACAATATAAAATCATATCAATTATACTATTTACTGAAATATATGGAAAAAATAATTATAACACCTTCATATTTGATGCTTTTAATTAAAAGGAAATGTTTTGACTTAAAAACTTTCCTGAAATACTTTCACAGCTCTTTATCTTTATTCTTCTTGACTCTAGTTGATCTTTTTGATCTATGCTGCAACAAATTGTTTGCAATAATTTCATTCGATTTTCATAAAAATCAAACCAAACCTCTGTGAAAGAAAAAAATTATTATTAAATAAAATATATCACATAATTTTTTAAAAGTTAATATTAGGTACGGGTAAGGTCTAATTTGGTCTAATTTAATTTGATTTTTATTGTGAATATATTTAAGTCTTTCGTAAAAAGAACCAAAATCTGATCAAATAAATTAAAACTGAATATAAACCATCAATTTTGATTTGATCCAGTTCAATTTTTCAGTTCTTGGTTTCTTATGCTTACTCTTAGTTAATATGTTAGTTTGAATTTGACTAATTAAAATTGACATATCCATATTTCAGAGTAAATAATTATTTTATTGATGTATTTGTATATACAACAATATATTTAGAGAAAAATATAGCCTAAGCAATAAGCATGCTCACTAATTAAATTTTGAATGAAAATCTAATTAATTAAACTCCTCAATGGACCTTAGAAAATATTTTTAAACGGTTCACATACATACAGGATTTTGCGTATACAAATATCTTGAGTTGTTTAGTACACCAACTGAATCAATAAATAAATGGGGTAATAAGATTGTACTCCGTGAACTTTATTGAAAAAACAAATCATCCTTAATTTTGAATCTGTTAACTGTTTAATCAAAGGGCAAAATAAACTTAGTATTCTCAATAATTACGGCCATAATAATTAAGGATACTTAATTTAATAGTTTATGTACAATAGATTAATTAAATAAAGTTATGATTATTAAAAGAAATAATCAAAGGTGAATTTGTTAAAAAAATAATTAATGGTAAAATTATAATTACAATATCCCAATTTAAATGCCATTATGTATTAAAAATAGAGTTATATTAATTATTAATTATTATGCATAAATAATAAAGAGAATTTAGTAAATACAATAACCCTTTTTAAATATTTAGAAGTAAAATAATCATTTCGTGTAAAAAGAATAGAATCAATGACAGCAAACTAATCCTAAGAGGTGTCTTTTAAAAAATTGTATGGTAGGAATTTATGTTTTATCTATTTTTTATAGGAGTTTTAATTACATGTGGGCTCATACATTTTGTCTAGAAAAATAATTTGATTGTGCCAATATCTTTACAAAATCAACATCATGGAGATTAGAGGTATTTAAAATTATTAAAATAATGTTGAATTTAGTAATGAAATTATTTTAAAAAGCATATAATTAAAATTTTTATTTGTATAAAAATAAAACTAAAATTAATTAATTACTAAAATTTATTGCCTTTTTGCTTATTTAGATGTTGAAATGTGAATTTGGTTGGAGTTTATTGTAATCTTTCACTGTACAAACACTGTATTATTTGTGTTAAGCACTTATTACTCTTAAAAATTAAAAGGTTAATACAATCTATTTTACATTTCTACCAAAAATTACCATACTATATAATTTTTTTATTATACTTTTATTTTGGAACCATATAAACAAAATAATATTTTTTTTTATAAATACATAAAAATTTTTTCTTAAATATCAAATTTTAAAATTAAATTAGAAAATTTTTCAAATTGATAAAAAATCTAAAGCTTCACAACAAATTTTAACTACTTAAAAATAATTGATAGTACTAAAAATTAAGTAATTCCAATATATATTTTTTTAAAATTACTTGCATATTCAAACCATGATTAATGCAATACTAATAATTTTAAAGAAAATTTACAAGTTAAAAAATCAGTTGAGAGTCAAGATAGGCTTAAGTTTAGCACCACTAGTGAAAGTTTGTACCAAATTCGAATTATTTTTGTCAAGAAAAAATTTACCACAATCCAAGTGTGTGGGAACTTGAACTACGAATATTAAGGAGAATCTATATCAATGCAATTGTGAGAAAATCTTCTCTTCTTCAAAGAGTGTACGTAAGTATTTTATCCAAACACTATTAGATGGGTTCACATCTTTTTCGTAATCAAAATAACTTGTTCTATATATTAAGGGTGAGTTTGGCTATGGTTATTAGTACTTCACAAGTGTTAATTAGCATTTATAAAGTGTTAAACTGTGTGTTTAATAAATTTTGATAAAAGTGTTATTGAAAAAATTTTATTATTTGGAGTAATTATTTGGTTAGCACAAATTTAATGTTTTTTCAAATTAGCACTTCAAATATTAAAGAGTTAATAAAATTTTATTTTTTTCCAAAATATTCCTAAAATTTTATTTTTTTTTAAAATATCTCTAAACATATTTAAATTACATTTCTCAAATATTTTATTTTTTTGGGTTAAGTAAATTTTTATTTAGATAGCATTTTTTTTTATTATCTGAACTGTGAACATGACAAAAATTTGAATTTAATAGAAATCTGAATTTAAACGATTTGTTTGTTTTTAATTTTAAAAAATCTAAAAATAAGTATTAAATTGTTTATTTTAACAAAATAAAAAATTTGAAAATTGATATTTTAACATATATACCCTTTTAAATAATATACTTATATTTAAAATAATTTTAATTATATTAGCACAATAATAGATAATAAACTTAATAAATTATATTAATATGTATATTATTTATTTGTTTGATATATATTTTTTAAAAATAATAATTTCTAATCGATGATATAAAGATTAATAAAAATTAAATAAAAACAATAAGTTATATTATAATATAATTATAATTATGTAAATATATAAATTTATTACAATAATTAAAGTATAAAATAAGTAGAATTTAGAAGACAAGTAGAGGGGATGCATAATAGAGAAAATATATGTTAAAAATAGTTAAATAGGATTTTAATTTTTTTATGTAAATAAATTAATAAAAATATTAAATTATTTAGACATTCACTTATTCAAATTTAAGTCAAAATTTTTAATTTAATTATATTCAAATATTTTTAATAAAGATTCAGATATAAATTAAAAAAATAAATAAATTTTAAATATTTGAATAATTATATTAAAATTTTAATTAGAAAAATAAATAACTCTTTAAATGATTATATATATGAATATATAATGGATTACATTAAATATTTGGAGACATATTATTTATTATATTTTTTCTTTTTAAATGAATAAATTATTAAAATTGATATATTATTTGTGTTATGATGTTTATAATTTTATTTTTATTTAAATATTTAGAATAAAATTAATATAATTGAAATTATAGTTATTTTTGCAACAAAAAAAAATATTATTTTTTAAAATTATTAAAGTTGTAATTATTTTAATAATAAATTTTTTATTTAATTTTTTTAGAAATGTTTGTAAAACAAAAATGTTATATACATATACATATATATATATATATATATATTACAACTTTAATATAACATAGCTATATTAAAGTAACGTTTAAGTGACGTTTAAGTGACGTTTGATTTTTTTTTTTTGAAATATAACATAGCTAAAGCATGAACTTGATTTAATATGAATAATCTCCCTAATTTTGAAAGAGTAATATCAGATATTAAAGAAAAAATATTTTTAACTTAAAAAATAAGGGATAAAAATTTATGGTGTCAAAAATACTGAAAATCACTCTTTTTTTAATTATTATTATTTTTATAGCAAATCAAATCTAAACTTCAAATAGAGAAAATAAATTTACGAATAAAAAATTGAAAAAAAAAGAAAAAGACAACTGATAATAAATCTAGAGTAACAAAAATGGCGATGTCGGTGTCAGAAATCCGGTCTCTCGATTTTCAAGATCTCTCCCATTTTTCAAAGACACAGTGTTTGAAGGTGAAAGAAGAATTATTATTTTCACTTATTTATTATTCTATGATTTACAAACTGGTGTTTGCTTAGTGATCACATTGTTATAGTCTTGATCGGTGGTTACATGAGAGATGGGACGTCCGTCGGCCGGTAAACACACGTCGCCGGCGAGAGTGGTGTTGGTGATATTTATGGTGATTTTAGGGTTTGCATTAATCGCTGATTTCTTATGGGCTTCTTCTTCTAAATTCACTTCTTCTTACTTAAACATCGCTTCCAATTGGTCTCCTCATACCTCCGTAATCTTGCCCATCAACCCACAAAAGGTAACACCTTCATTGCTTGTTCAATAGCTCAATTACAGTGCAATTTTTATGGGTATGTTTTATTTTGTTGCGTGGAGTAATTTGGTGTCTGAAAAGTTGCAAACCAGAGCTTAATGTTCTGAAAAAGGTCTATGATGGAACATAAATGGTTAATTTGGTATTGTGTAGTAATGATTGATTGTATTGGTGATTGTAGACTTTTATGTTAGATATTGGTCATTGTGTTATTTTGATGTTCCTTATTTATTGAAATTGTCCTCTTGGTAAGTTAAAAGTGAGAGTAGGCTGATGATAGTGCAGACAATAAGGTGGAATGTTTAGGTTAATCACATTGCTGCTAAACTAAGTGTTTATATAAGCTATCGTATCATTGCATTTGGAATCATGGTAAGTCTTGTTTCAGCTCAATTGTGCCCAAAAAGTTTGATAACGTGTATGAAATGGTGTAAATCTGCCCGAGATGTAAAATGCAGGGAGTAATAGAGTAATTAAAGTTTGCCGTTATCCTTGACCCTAATAAATAACTTCAAAGTCAGTTGAAGCTAGTGAACTTTGCTTATGCTTCAATGCATTGATCAAAAAATGTATCAAAATCAATGATGTGTCCAATAGTCTATATGGTCCATGAGTTATTGATCATTTAGCCCAAACATTCAGGAATTTACATTTTGTGATTTGTGGTTTGTGTAAATTTTAATCCTCACCTGATTTTTCCTATTGTAACAATGCACTTAATGACTTTCAATAGTCTAAAAGAAAACAATCACCTTGCAACAACTTGTTATATTGTGAGGAAATCTGGTGAGTAAGTACTTGAAATTTAATTCTTTCACTTTGGGACATACTGTGATTTGGGACAGAAATTGGAAGTTCTATTAAGTATGATCTATTACACTTATTGGCTTAAGTTTTATGGTTTTAGAAAATTGAATGTTGATTCTTCATCTTTAGAGAATTGAATATTGATCCTTCGTCTTTTGAATTTGGTTTGTTGATTGATGAGGAAATGTAGAAAAATAAAATTTTATATCGTTGTTTTAGATCATTGAAACTAATGACCAGCCTGCATAATTTTTAGGGAGAAATTGTTGAAGTTAAAAATAAGAAGAAGGATGTTGTTCCTAAGAGGGTTCTACCAGCTACATTTCAAGATTTACCTGCACCAGAATTGAAATGGGAAAAGATGGCAGCAGCACCAGTGCCTCGTTTAGATGGGGCAGCAATACAGATTCAGGATCTTCTATATGTGTTTGCTGGATATGGCACCATTGATTTTGTGAGAAGCCTTCTAATTCCTTTAGTGTTTTAGTGTTCAGAATTTACTGGAAAGCTGCGTAACTTAATTGAAGTCTGTTCTGTTTATTTTTGCTTTCATTAGATCATTCTGGCTCTGCACAAGTCCAACCTAAACACTCATGATTTAGAATATATCAATTTGCTCCTTAGTGAGTGTGTCTATAACTGCATGTTGGCATTGTTGTCCTGTATATTTTAGAGAATCGTGGTCTATTTTTTCCACACCTTTTTCAGCCATTTCCCACTTCTAAGTTTGTGTTTTTGCAGACTGCTATTTTTTTTCCTAATTATTGTTTTATTTATTTTGTAAACAGAGAACGTATATATGGTCAATAGTTTTCTTGTTATCCTCCTCTGTTCTTTCTCTTTTTGTTCTGGATTTGATTTTCTTCAATTTTTTTAGAACGAAATTAAGTTCCTTGTTTTAAATCAGAAAACTGGAATTTTCTTTTTTTCGAGATTGTAATACATGAAAGATATTTTTAACTGAGAACTTCTCTTCGGTCATCAACAGCGTCATTTGATATTCTTAGTTCATTTAAGTGTTTAAAAAGCATGCTAGTTGAAGCAAGGAGTAAATTGAAGTTAAATGCATGCATCATGACAGCCACTGACCCATCTCCCCTTATTTGAGTTTACATAACAAATTTCTTAATCCTTCCAATTTTTGATCTCCTACCAAGTGTTCGGTACTCCTACTCTTGTACACCCAGCTCAAACAAAAATTTGGTCCTTCAGAACTTTTAACACCTTTTTGATTGGGAGAAAACTAATTTTGATTCCATATGGAGATGATTTATTTATTTTTAAGAGATCAAATTATCAGGTCTTTCTAAATTTTTTGGTTGGCGTTATATGCTACATATCCTAATTTGTGATTAGTAATTTACGTTAATGATTGCATATCTATTCTAAGTACCTGTTTCTGTTTAGAGTTGTCGATCTTCTCACTATAAATTTGAGCTAATAGAGTTGTGGATCTTATTGTGTCTATTCATAGGTGCATTCACATGTTGATATCTACAATTTCACAGATAATACCTGGGGAGGAAGATTTGATATGCCTAAAGAAATGGCCCATTCACATTTAGGAATGGTAACAGATGGTAGATATATATATGTAGTTACGGGACAATATGGTCCACAATGTAGAGGGCCTACTGCCCGTACATTTGTGCTTGATACTGAGACAAAGAAATGGCGGGACATGCTACCCTTACCAGTTCCTCGGTATGTTTGCTTGCATATGCTAGTACTGTTTAAAAACATATGTTTGGCTTGCACAAGAGAGACTTCTTTCTCATTCTTTGTTGATTTTGTATTGAGAAACATATTATCTAATTTTTATTCATTTGCATTTTATGGCTAAATTGTTTTACCCATTTTAATTCTTAATCTGTGGTTTGTATGTGTAGTCTAAGTGCATTTGTACAAAGGGAAAGGGAAGTAATAAGATATTCAATTGTGACCTCTCCTTTTCATGTACCCTGGTGCTAAACACTTTGTTGAAAGGATAATGCATTAAAATGTGGTTTTTTCTTGTTCTTTTTTGTCCCTTCATTTTTTAGTCATTGAGCATTTATTGCTAATTTTGTAATCATTTATGTTATTACAATTTGAAATCTAGCGGAAGGACAGAATAGTACTGAAAACTTAAGGGCATAAATGTTACATTAATTTAGTTAAGATATATGGATGCATTGGCTGTGGCTTCGTTGAAATATTTACATTCTCGAAGGGTGCAAAGATTTGCACCGAGGGTGTTATCTTTTCTTTTAGTCATTAGATCTTAGGTATCTGTAAATCTTCTAAAATCACCATTTGCATAGTTTACTAACTTAAGTTCTTGGTCTACAAATGAAATTCAAATTGACTAACCTTCAGGATTTTTAGGATCACCGTTGTTTATTGTGGGCTCAAAATCCAAAATATGTGCTACTTAGCAGTGTTACTAGGTGCATGTATAATGGCAAAGTCATTCTTGTGTAAAATTGCGATGCCATGTGGTGGTGCTGTAACCTGTAGGAGTGGCTATTGTTATTTGTTGTCTGAACTTGTTCATGATATGTAAATGTTCTTCTGCTGTTTCAACATTTTGTGCAAAAGGTCTTAACATGATAATTCTCAGGTATGCACCTGCAACTCAACTTTGGAGAGGTAGACTACATGTGATGGGTGGCAGTGGGGAGAACCGACATACACCTGCTTTGGAGCATTGGAGCCTTGCAGTTAAGGATGGAAAACCATTAGAAAAAGAGTGGAGAAATGAAATACCGATTCCCCGTGGAGGACCGCATAGGTTTGTGGACTTTATTAAGTTATATATAAGTTGTGGTTATCTATGTTTGCTTAATTCTTATTATAAGCATTCAATATTAAAATATATTTGAAGATGGTAATTTAGAAACAATGTTTGTATGCCTTGTACGCATTGTACACCTTGTATGCCATGGTGCCTTCTATTTTTCCTGGAAAACTCTAAGAATCCTTTTTTCTTTTGTGTTTCTGCTTACAATTTTTTTGTCATATTCTTACCCTTATGATTTGGAATTCCCTGATATGTATGTTTTGAACTTCAAGGAAGTCTGCTTGAGATGGTATCTTAAAGATTTTTTTGTATCATAACGAGATGCTGAAGAATTTCTGAATTTCAATGGTGAGTTATATACATATAATGCAATGTACTTCAGACAGATGGTGTGATTTCCAATTCCACCCAAGTCCCAAATTTGAATCAAGGCCAAAGGCAGCCTTTGAAAAACAAAAAAGATTGCCCAATTCAAGTAACCATCTTATGTAAAGCCCAAAAAATGTGGAATATTTTATTGAAGGTGTCATATTGTTAATTTCCTTATACATCATGTTATCCATTGGCCCTCTTCCTCTCTCTCTCTGTCTTTTTCTCTGTCTCTCTTAGTTCTTTATAGAAAGATTTAATGGCCGTCCTACTGATGCCACCCTGAATTTCCCATAGTTAAGGACTCAATCATATAGCTTTTGTTCTCTTGTGTTAAGCTTTTACTCTAATTCGTTTAATACTACAACAAATCTTGTAAGTTATCCATGCTTGCTACATTTTTAACCCAATTTGGATCCATTTCTCCTAGATTCTAACTCTTATGTCAGGATCATTTTCCCTACTCCAACTAGCTTTGATGACATAGGAGGCTAAAGCTCCTTGTAAGGCTAAAATTTTCTCTTAAGTTTTGGCTTGTGGAAGGATTATTACTCATGGTATTGTTCAAACTCGTTAGTCTTCAGTTTCTTTGTCTCCTAAGCAGTGTCTCTTGTGCAAAAGAGAATCAGAAAGTATTGACTTGTTCCTTTACTTCCAGGCACTCTTAAGTTTGTGGTGCAAGCTACTTAAAGGAGCTAAAATTTCATGTTTGTTCAGGGTGCTTGAGTTCCATTATTAGTTGAGAATCACTTTGCTTTTGGTGGTCGAGAAAACCTTTGGGTTTATGGAGACGCCGTGTTTTGGCACTGTTTAAAATATTTTGCTTGAGAGGAACAGAAGAAATTTGGACAAGTGACAGGGCTTGATTTCATATGGGACAAAATTCTGATCATTGTTATGGGCTTCTGTTTCTAAATAATTTCAGGATTCTTCTATTTCTCTGTTTCGGAGACTGGATGTTCTGGTTTTTCTAGGGGATTACTGGTCCATTGCCTATATGGCCAATTTTTGTTATTAATAAAATTGGTTTTATGTTTCCTATTGAGAATTGAAAAAAAAAAAGTATTTCTCTGACTGAAATAAGTTAATGACTCTGAATCTGCCCTTGAATCTAGAAAGTTGTCAAAAGTTCTTTGGCTCTCCTTGTTTCTTGCCACAACCTTAATTTGAATTCTAGCCCTTTCCAGTTTTAAAGTAAAATCTGCCCTCACTTTCTCTCAAATGATAGAGTTTCATACTGATGCTATCTGAATTTCAGTGTCGGTTCATCTTAAGTTGGCATTAATCTTCATATGGTGAGATTGAATTTCATCTATACCAGATTTTTATTTGGCGGTCAGTGATATTTATGCATAGTATGATTCTATGTTTGAAAGGATGTAAGGGATAACCCTATTCCGGTCTAGTCCGGTATGGAATGAACCTATAAAGAATTGGCCTAAATTTGCATTCTCATTAGTGGGATGAAGAGACTGATCTTATCTGAAGACTTCTCTATGAGTTATAAGTTATGAGTATCAGTTTTTTGTGTGGCCAAATGATATAGTAACATCTTTTAATTTAATTTCCTCCATGTATATCTCACTTTGTTTCTTTCTCATAAATTTGATTTAGGGCCTGTGTTGTGGTTGATGATCGGCTACTTGTTATTGGTGGACAAGAAGGTGATTTTATGGCTAAACCTGGATCACCAATTTTCAAGTGCTCTCGTAGGAATGAGGTAAATTGATTAGCCTGCCTTTGTTAGTCAATTGGCTTTGATTAAGCTGGATTATCATTTGCATTGCAATATGAATCCTGGAACATCTTTTTGTTGGTCACTGTGATTAACCGATTATGCAAAAACTTCAAGCTTCTCTGAGATATGCAAGTGATGCAATCCTGGGTTTAAGAATAGTGGGTATAATGATAACAACAGGTAGATAATCAGGGAATCACTCAATTTTGAAGTAGTATGTGGTACACTAGCTAATGATGCAACAAATATTTGATAAATGTGTGATGGAGTTGACATTACGTGTGATTAGTCTAATTAATGAATATAAGTTCTTGATAGGAGCTGCATGAACTTAGATTGCGTATGCAATGTAGAGTGTACATAGATTTGTGAGTGATAATTTCTTTGTGGCTTGGAGTTAAATTATTCCTCTATCAATTAAGTGCATGGTTTTCTTTTCCCCCTTTTGTACATAGACTGATATTTTGTTCTTTATTGGAGTATCGAGGAGTTACTACTGGGGATGTCTGTATTCGTTTTGAGAAATTTTCTCATCATTCTTACAATATCTGTTTTAGTAATGCCAACATAAAATTTGAAGGGCTATAATTTCAAATATGACTTTGATTCATTGCAATAGCACATCAATATATTCAACCATTCTGTAATGTATCTGATTGTTCCAAAATATTTGTATTGCTGCATGAAGTATTTTTATATCAATAATGTATGTGATTCAAAAACCTTTTTATTATAGTTTACTGATTCTCACTTTCAGTGTGAGGGATTTGCACTCTTCTATTTACTTATCTATTTTCTTTCTAACTGTGTTTTTTTATTCAATAATAAAGGAAAAAAATCTAACTGTAGCAAACAGAAAAACTTTTATGCATAAATTATGACTAATGACAGTTCAATTCAATCTAGTTTGCAATGTGTGAATGCATTGCATGATACAACATGATTTGACTAGTTGCTCTAATTGTTGTTTAAAGTTTCCTGTAATGTCTAATTACTGCAGATTTATGTCAAATTAAATCCTGTTTGATTTAAAGTTATATTTGTATTGCTCTGTGTTATTAGTTTCCTTTATGCTATTAAAGTAATTATATGAAATTCTTTTGCAAATGTCTGAAGTGCCTTTGGGGTTAGTGATAGAATGAATGAAATCCATTATTTTCAGTTTTTGTTTTCTTTTAAGTGCTCGAGCCTTGTTCCTCTCATTCTGTCCAATAAATTGCGGCTTCATTAGAGCTTTTGTTGTTTCAGGTAGTATATGATGATGTTTACATGCTGGATGATGAGATGAAGTGGAAAAACTTACCTCCTATGCCAAAACCAGATTCCCATATTGAATTTGCTTGGGTGCTTGTTGACAATTCTATTGTCATTGTTGGAGGCACAACAGAGAAGCATCCTACAACTAAAAAGATGGTTCTGGTTGGAGAAATATTTCAGTTTAACTTAAACACTCTGGTATCGACTTTTTATCCTTTAATTTACATTGATCCTCGTTTGCGTACATTTGATTTGTTTGCTGCATCATTGCTTTCAGCATCCTGCTGATTTGCATTGTCATTGAAGGCATACTTGAAGCGTGAAGTCCATCTAAATTTTCCATTTCCCAATTGCCTAGGCAAAGTGAATTTAGTAATCTCTGCCTACGAACATAAACCAAGCACTTTTGTCAAGTTGTGCTGACAGAGAAGCAATCGTATACATATTAGGTTTAAAGAGAGTTCCAGTACTCTGGACTAATCCTTGACTGTGGCTTGTTATAATTTGTTAAGCACATTAAACTGTTTCAATCCAATTTCACAGTTGATAAATTCTGATGATATCATTTTCACAAAACATTGATTTCGTATACATTTATTAAGAATCATTATCAAATCTGTTAGCATACATAATACATCTTATGTCTGCACTATATGTTGTCAATTTTGATGTATTCCTTTTGCAATAAGCCACTTTCTTTAGAATTCATTGCTGATTAGTTTGTGATTCTTTTAACACTGACAGAAATGGTTGGTGATCGGAAAACTGCCTTACCGTGTGAAAACCACGCTAGCTGGGTACTGGGATGGATGGTTGTACTTCACTTCAGGACAGCGCGATAAAGGACCAGCTGATCCAGCACCAAGGAAGGTCATTGGAGAGATGTGGAGAACCAAACTGAAACTAAACCCCTGATTGAATTCTCATTGATTCTTTTGTTGGGATATTTCCCGCTTATTAAACAGTTTGTAATCAAGTCAAAAATGTTTTCACCTGCTGTAATTCTTTGGGTACTTTCAAATAGTTTAGTCATCAACATTCATTTTTCTATAGTATAGTAAATTAGTAGAGAAATCAGAGCATGTCCCGTTTTATTCTCATGAAATATTGTATTTGTTCTTGCTTTCCAGTGTATACCAACACTTTGTCAATGTTATATAATCAAAAATTGCCACTCCTGTCAAATTTTGAGGGGCATTTTACTGCATTCTTGTTGCCTTATTGTTTCTCATTGATTTCTTATTAGCAAATCTCATCTCACAAATCTCGTATCGTTAGTGAGAGTAAGTCTTGAGTTAGATACGGCTTGAATTGCAAAGCTCAAAAACAAAACTGTGACATGTTTGCCGGGAAATCAAGTTTACCGGTCACAATTCATTACTCAGATGTTGCAAATTCTAGTAGAAATATCACAAAAGGAAATTTATTTTTCATGACTTCGAACCACGACAGGTATACACACTAACGGTTGGTGAGCCACCTGAGAGAGAACTATTGTGTACAAGACATGAAAGTACTGAGATAGCAGCTACCAGAATACTCTGGCATCATATTCCTTTTTACAGCAAAGGTACAAGCTCAAAAAGCAGCAGCTCTCCATCAAATCTCAACCCAGATGTTTCACCAGGCTGAAGTAAACCATCCACCATTCCACCAAACACATACATATAACGCCCTGAATAATCTGTACAGGCTCGATGAAATGACCGACAATTGGGTTTATAACCCTCTGCCTTCAGCCTTCTCCACATATTCAGCAATAATTCCTTTGAGTTCACTGTAGCTTGCCGCACTCTAGTGGATGCTATTGCTTTAGTATCCAGCACCCATAAGTCATCTTTTCGATGCCTGTGTGAGTCTTCCCCGCCATAAATTAGTACTCGACCTCCCAAGATGAGTGTAGCCGAGTGACCAACCCGTGGGAGGGCAATTCCTTCAGGTATGTTGTGTAATTCATAGAGTATTTGTGCCCATTTCAAAGAACCTTCAAACGCATCCAAGAACCAGACATCATTAAGCACTTCATAGCCTGCTCCTCTTCCACCGAATAAAACTGTGCGATTTCCCCCAATGTAAGTCAATGAGTGTCCTGAACGCGCTGGAGGTGATGGATGAATCACAACCTCGTGCCATGACCCAAAACAAAAGTTTTCTGACAGTTCTAAAACCCATGTATCACCCAATCTTAGGCCATATAAACCAATCCCTCCATGAATGATCATCTTCCTGTTGTCAATACAACATGCAGCATGGGCTCCACGAGGTGCTGGTGTAATAGACCCAACATCGACCAGCCTCCATGACAGTGTGATACCAAGGTTCTCATGGTATGTTACCTGACCTATCCATGTATCATTGTGACGGTTACCACGGTCATTTATTCCTCCAAAGAGAACAAGACTATCATCAATTACAACACATGTATGACCAAATCTCCCACTAGGAGTTCCTGAATTTATCTTCTGCCACCTCAGCATCCTCTGGAAATCATTGCCAATGTATGCTACCCATGTATCATCAAGATGGCGTCCTGTAATGAAGAGAAATGCAATCCCAAAGTATGGTTAGGTAACAATAAGTTTAGCTATTATCAGGAGAAACAAGCAAGCAATAGCCAATGCAGGAAGCTATTCAGTTTCATAGGTAGAATAGATGAAATGAAGTCCACTACAGAAGAATTACTTGCTAGTTATGGCCATTTGCATAGCTGGTGTTTTCCCTATTTTTAACCGATGAGTCAAGGTCTAAGATCCCACAGATGTTGCGTATTCAACAAACCAAAGTAGAAAACGGAAATTTCACATCATGGTTTATATAAATAAAATCAATTGCTGTTGTCATTTATTGAGAAAAGCATTCTGTCAAGAGGGTTTGAACTTTCACTCTTAGATAATTGGAAATTTCGATCTTCATTTACGAATTCCAGTACCATTCAGAGTTAAAAACTACCATAGTATCTTCAGTTTCCAACACTCAAGCTTTTGAGCTTCAGGTATATTTCTTTGGGATTCTAAAATGAGGCAAAGCACAAATCTAGTAGTCTGCTTGGATATAGAAGTAATCGTTTCCTACACAGCCAAAACTAACGCTATAATCAAACTAGCAGCCCAAGTAATTTTTTGTTCCAGGCATGTCAGGCATGTACTTTGGGCGGCTTAATTCTTAGGGTGCTTTACGAAAACTTTATGAACATTTGTAATTACCATGAAATTTGAAACAATCAGTAGACATATTTAGAAATTTGAATATTAGGATAAGAGCAATCACTTTTTCTGTGAACTTCGTGGCATTGTGGCCACAACTCTGACTTTTTCACAAATACATAACATTTTTTCAGTTTGAAGCAATCACAAATAGCAGGTGGTATATGGGATAGCCGTAAAAATTCAGAGTCTAAAGAATATCACATCATGCTAGCTGATACTGCTGTATTTTCTACTGTGGGCAATATATGGTGACTAGTGAAAGATGTACATATACACCCCAAAAGTTCAAACAGTTGCAGATGGAAAACTGTTCATAATATAGACAACAAAATATGGAGGCCTACCTACTTTGCCAATGGAATATCATAATAAAATTTTTGAACAGTAGGATACCGAATTCTGATAAACTAATATATATAATTTCCCTCTGATGCAAGTGTTGACAATTGATGAAGCTAATTCACAAATCCACATTAATCATATTCTTAACTTAGTCCAACAGGGATGTTTTCAGTTCAGGATTTTATTTGTTATTAACGAGTAGAATAAGAGTTCCATGCTTGTGTGCTGATTAGCAATCGAAAGGACGTATGCTTAAATGAACAATCTTTTGCAGCATACACTGTATCACTCTAAAGAACAAATTATTAGGAAGCAGAGAGAGCATAAACGAGAAGGGAGGGAATTCTTTTGCCTGACTAAAACAGAGAGGTAAATTTTGGCCTAACAAGAGTTTTGCCCTCGGCTCTTCACTATAATTTCAACTGGTCTTTCAAGTTGAAGTCAGTCAGCCAATGGACCAAAAGAGATCCAAAAGTTGCAAATGTGATAACCCAACCACCAAGTACCACAGGATTGGATTGAAAAGTTTGTGCAAGCCATAGTATTTGATCACTTATTGTAAGATATATATATTTTTTGAATGTTTAATTACAGTTATTGTAGTAAAGAAAACAATTTGAAGACGGTTCAAATCCCTTAATTAACCCTTGAATCCCTGTCACAACACAATGATTCAAAGAATCAAAATGAAAGGTATAACTTACTGAACTAACATAAACAAACACAAAAGTACGGTAGCTTTATAGCAACTTAACTAGTAAACATTCAAACACCCCAAACACATTTCATATCTACAACCCATGAAAGAAAGACAATTTTAAAATCAAGTCTATTCAAGATCAATAACAAAAACAATATATTATACCATATAGCATAAATGAACCAAAAAAGAAATAGATGATTTATATATGTATCAATGACGAGAAACTTGTACTGACCTCCCTCACAGCCACCACCAAACAAGACCAAACAATTAGACACAAGGTTGAGAGAGTGAGAAGCTCTGGGGTTTGGCAACACCGAATCACCTTCTGGATCAGAAAGTTTATAGCAGGAAACAGATTCAAGTTGAGAAACCTGCTTGTACAGCGACATCCATGGAAGCATCTGATACTCATTAGAAGACTTGAAAGCATCAACTTGTTTAGGCCCCCAGTCCCTTCTGCAAATGGACTCCCAAAAGACATCAGAACTTGTCAGTGACCTGAATCTCTTGCAAGTCATAGCAAAAGATAGAATTGAATCCACAGGAAGTCTGAGCAAGATTGTGAAGATATGGTCTTGTGCTAAGTTAGCTATTGGTGATCCATTGTTAGTGTTTGAATTGCTATAGTTGGTATTGGTACTGGATTCTGCCATGGAAGTAAAGCTTTTTTAGCGGCTGTTTGTATGAATTTTGGAATTTATGGCTATGGTTACTTGCTGTGAGTGAGACTGAGCCATGAGGGTGTGTGCTGAGCAGCTCCGAAATGGGTTTTTGTTTGTTGGCATTGGATTTAGCCATTGTCAAAAGAAAATGGTAAAAACTTTCTCATTCGCCATGCTAATGGTTAAAACAAATTTAGCTTTCAGACTTTCAGAGCTTGAGAAGAAAGATTGTACGTTTACAAAGCCGTGGATAATGTTGTTGGAATTACAAGTTGGTCTATAAAGCCTTATCTTAATAACAAATTACAAATAATGTATTTAATCAAAGAAATTGACAATTTTGTTTGAACTTACATTCTAAAATTAAATAATACTAAGGATTGGTGATGTGAAAAGTAAAATGGTAAAAGATGTTTTGGATGCTTTTTGAGAAAGAAGAGGTGGAAACAAGGATTTGTTTGTTTGTGGTTGAATGCAAATGCTTATTTTGAGTGGGAATAATGTATGAATGTAAAATGGGTACTATAATTTGGTTGTTGCTTCAATGGGATTGGTGGTAATATTTTTGTAGGGTTGGTGGTGTGTTAAAATTATAAAGAAAATGGTAAAATTGTTAGCTTTATGAAAGGGATAGATTGGTGGGGGCGATCAACTTTCTTTTCTCATTTTATGTGAAATTATGAAGCCTTTTTAGCCCCATGTCTTTCAAAATTCATTCAGTCATTCTGTACACTTCTTTTGTCTTGTCAGTTTTTGAAAATGAAATCATCATTTCTCTTCCAATATATAAATTATAACCCCATTTTTCTTTTTCTTTTTTAACTTTTTATCAAATTTCAATTTCAAAAGCATTTCTAATCACGTTGTTTTTGTTTGTATTTCTATTTCTAGCAAGACCTTTTCATTTCTTCTAGGAAAAGAAAACATTATCATTTCAACCATTCTAAATATATTTTGAATTTACATGAAATAGTTATATTCATAAAATAAAAATTATGTGACGTAGAATCTAATATATCTTTGTTTGAAATTGACGTTTCTTTTGCAATTACTTATTAAAATTTCTCTGTCGAATTGTTTTTATATACAATTTGGAGGCCATGTATTGAAAAAAATGAAATGATTATTGTTCATAAGTGATTCTCCTATCTCTATATTTTTAAAAAATAATAATATATTTTAATTTTATTATATGACTTAAATAAGGTAGGTTATTCTTATATCTTATTATAACAAACCACAGTTTTTATTTTTTTTTTATTTATTATTTTTATACCTTACATATTTTAATGATATGTGCTAACAATAAAATGTTATAAAATAAAATTGTTACTCAATAAACAAGTAAATTCATGTTTGGATAATTTTAATAATTTTTTAAAATATTTATTAAATGACATGTGACTAATTACTGCTGACAAATAAATTTACTCTGTGTTGACCCTACAAAAGACTTTTTAAGTGATATTAGACAAGTGTATTACTCAATTTCTATAATAATAATAATATTTTTAATTATTATTATTATTTGTATATAGTAAATTGATCATTTATTGTAAAAATTAAGATAAATGGGAAAGTTTCAAAATTCTTTAACAAAATGAAAGCTTATAGTGTAAAATACTACTAGTAATATAACAGATTCCTATATAAATTTTTCTTATATAAACAACTGCAACATTATTAAACTGTTGCAGCATTATCTGTTGTAAATTATTTCTTTTATACTTTTGTACATGTAGAGTATCTATGCGAATGATAAAATACTGATATATGAATTTATCTAAATAAAATTTGCATTACACTAATTTAATTTATAAATTTCATTTATAAGAGTAAAAAGGTAAAAGTTAGAGACAAATAGAAAAAAAAAATAATCAATCCGCAAAATTTTTCATCAAATATAATTATTTTTAAAACTATTATACTTCTACTCAATTTTAAAAGCATAATACATTAAATCATTAGTTAATATTTATTTTTTTAACAATTAATATTTATATTCACTATTTCATCTATACTTAATAATTACTAATTCTATTATATAACAGCATAGAAAATATTTTGAAATCACACAATCTGTTGCAGATTTGTATCTAGATTTTGCAATTCAAAATATATCAATTAAGAGGAATCAAAACTTATAATTCATTCTAATCTCATTTTTGTGAGTCATATGAGATGTGATAATCTCATTACCTTTTAGACCTCGCATTTTTGTGAGGGGTTAAATAGCATCACTTATCACAGAATAGTAGTAGAACAAAATATCCACACATTGGTCATGAGTCAAATAACAAATATAATAGCTTGAGCTCAAAATCAATTAGATATTATCTGTTTTAGACATACAATTTATCACAAGTTTGTTTTCTTACTTTTTAACCCAAAACACTTTTATTCAATTAAGAGAATCCAAAGCTTACTAATTAGTCTAATCTCATCTTGTGAGTAATAAATTAGTCTAATCTCATCTTTTGAGTAATGTGAAATGTGGCATTAAATACAAAAGCATTTTAAATAGATTAATGAGAAATTATTACATATGAAATGAAATATAATTGAAGCATTGGGACGTATAATAATTTAATTGCCTTTTCATTGTAGCTAATTGTGTTAGAAAGGCAAGGAAGTCTTTAACTCTATCTTATCCCTTTGGCAAAGATGAATCAAGACAAAAATTAAAAAACATCATTATCAATCTTTTATGGATTTGCTTAACACTAGAAGTTAAAAGACATTCAAAGTTTTATATATGTGAAATCTAGATATGAATGATATGAGAAAATTGCTTCTAAGTCTCTTCTTTAAATATCAATTTTATAAGAATTTGCTTAACTTAGAAGTTAAATGACTTTCAAAGCTTTATATATGTAGTGAAAGGATCAATAGTTCCATAAAATTATACATAGATATATATATATATATATATATGGGAAGGATTAATAATCTCATAAAATTACAAATATTTTTTATATCATTTTGTGAATTATTGGATTTAAATATATTTTTAATGGTTGTGATTAAATCTAATATATATTAATTATTTATTAATTACATGTATCAGATTCAATTTTAATTGTTAGAAGTATATAAATCCAACCGTTTATAATATATGTGTAAAAATATGGGATACCAACAGTAATCTTACCTTAATTAAGAGTTATATTACACCTTATTTTTGCATGCTTATACTGTACCTTTTGGGATTTGATGAGACCCTACTAAATTGGATTTATTGTCACACAATTCAGATATAATTTACAAAAGACCATTTATGTTACGATGTATAAGCTTATGAGCATCTATTTAATTTTCTTAACTATATAAATAAAATAAAATCATTAGATACCATACAAAGTATAAAAATAATAATTTGAATTCATTTAAATTTTGCAAAATTTGTTTTATATTTTTCTTAAATTCAGTCATATAATTTATATTACTCTATGACTTGATTTTTTTTTTGAATATTCTCAATTTACCAGGAGTTTATAGTCTATTTGAACCAATTTTATTATTTAAAGAGATTTTTTCTTATTTTTTTATTTTTTAAATAATATTTTAATAAGATGCATCTTAAATCATATTTTAATTCATATATATATAAGACATTCCATATTTCACTTTTTTTTTTTCAAGTTTTGAAAATAATTCATAAAATTTATCAGTTTACTCATTCTATCAAATAGTATTACTGAAATCTTAAAAATAGTGTAAGGTTTTAAATGGTTTGATATAGGTTTTGATATATCTATAACAAGAAATTAGAGCTTTTCTTATCTTCTACAAAATAACTGAGTTTTTAATGTTAGAGTGAATAATTCTTAATTTTCAATTTTTACAAAAATTAAAATTTTTAAAAAAATTTAAAGTGATGTAATGGAGGAAACTAACGTAATAGTTGAATAAATAGCATTAGATAATTAAAAATAAAAATAAATTGCAATTTTATAATTTACTTATATTTTATAATACTATTATTTTTAAGATTAATAAAATTTTAGTCCCTAGACTTTAAAAAAACAAAAAAATTATGTCACCAACTTTAACAAAATTTAGCATATACATGGATGTGTTCCCAAACCCAAAGTTAATGTCTCAATTCAATAACTAAGATGAAGATTTTCAATTTATTTGTGGAGTTGGAGATATTAATTTGAGGAAAATTGAATGTTTTTATATATATATATATATATATAAAACGAAACTTTTTATAAATCAATGTATTTTATTATGGTATTAAATTATTAAATAATTACTTATTTTACAGTTAGCACCTAAATTATATTTTGGAAACTTTTTTAAAAAGTGATTACCAAATATATCTAATTTCTCATTGACTTCTAAAAAAACTCAAGGTAACTACTTTAAATTTGGTTATTTCATAGTTAGCTGTTGTAAATTATAGAACCAAAAACACTCTTTAGAAACAAATTATTTTTTTAACAATGCCCTTGTGTAAAATAATAAATTATATTTTATTTTGTCAATTAAATAAAAAAATTGTCTACATAATTTTTTTTACACCGGCAACGAACATAATGACTATATGGTGAAAGTACTACTACAAAATTTTATCTATCAAAGCCACATATAAATTTATTTGATTATTAACTATTTTACAGATAATTTGGATTTATTACAAATCTTGTCAAATTATTTGAAAATTTAAACTACAATTAATAATTTAGAACATTAATATAACTCCAAACATACCATTAGGAAAATGAATTTTTTTTAAAAAAATGATGTGAAATATAATTGAGGGTATGGGACAAATTACTTATTTGTTTTATTCTATTTTGTGTTAAAAAGTAATATGTTTACTACCTTATCCTTTTGGAAAATGAATTGACATAAACAACTTCATTATCAATTACTCTTAAGACATTTGGTTTTAACTCCAAAAGTTTCCAAGATTTATATGATTAAAATTTGAAGATTTAAAATTGAAGAGAATTTTGATGCTGATAATGATAATGAGGGAAAAAAATTAAAATTATAGTAAAATATACTTGAAACTATATATATATTTTTTTATATTTTGAAAGCACCGTAAAAAAAGTTATTTAGTAAATATTTACTTTTATTCGACAGTTAATATTTATTACTCACTTTTTTATTTAAATTTAACAACTTTTAGTTTTATGATATAACATATGAGAATTAAATAACGGAAACCGTTTCAAACAGTAACCAAATTCAAAAGCATACAACGCAAGATTATATGATCAAGACATGAACAGTTTTTCGTGCTGAAAAGTAATATATGTCTTAACTCTATCTTATCCTTTTGGAAAAGATAAATCAATCAACATAAAAATTCAAAATAATAATTATCAATATTCTTATAAAGGTCTGGTTAAATCTAGAATTTAGAAGACTTTCAAAGCTATGTATACGTGAAATGTAAATATGAATGACATATGGAAAAATCATGAATAGTTTTTATTAGTTTAAATCACAACTAGAGCAATAGTTAAAATGGAAAATTATATAATTAGTTTTTATTAATTTTTATATTTTGTATTTTATTGTCTTAATTAAAGGTTTAATATAACTGAAGGAAAAAAATAATTTTGTTAATCAAATTTTATGCTGTATTTTATTAAACACATTTCTTGTTATTAAAAATGCCATATTTTGTTTCTTGCTTTAAAAAAAATCATGTTTTAAATGTTGAAGATATTTCAGTCTAAAAAGTAGAATTTATATTTTTAAAATTCATTCCTTACTTCACATTGTTTTAAATGTTTAAAATATTTCAGAAAATTTATCATTTTACTCATTCTACCAAATACTACCACTGAAAGCTTCTAAATAGTGTGAGATTTTAAATGATGTGATATTAGATTTGATATATGAAATAATTGGCTTTTCAATGTTAGAATGAGTTTTTTTTTTTCAATTTTTTACAAAATTTAGAAGTGATATATCAGCTAATAGTTGAAAAATACTATGTAATTTGTGTCTATGTTATCATACTATTATTATTATGATTGATAATATTTTAGTACTATATATTTAGAAAAATAATAAATAATAATATGGTTTATTCAACTTTAACATTTTAGTTATTAATACGTTTGTGAAGAACAAGTTTGAAGAATTTGAAGAACAATGTTATGAAAATTTAGCAAATCATAATTTAATTTATTTTCTGACCAAAGTTTTGGGGTGAAAAAGTTCTCATCCTATTATTATTAGTTATGAAAAAATATTTCGTTACATTCTATAATAAGTGTTAGCATAATTTAAACAATTTTTAAATAACTTAAACATTTAATACCTTCATAAAATTTATATTACCAATAAAATTGACATTGGCACTTTTTTCTTTCACAAATTTCTTTGTTAAAATTTTGTCTATTGGATTCTTATTACTTATAGAACTAGAATCGCAATTCAAAACTTTTAAATATACGTCACCAAAACCCACCAGAATGATTGTTTTCCTTGAAATAATTTATCAAAATAAAAAATATTATTATTTAAATACATTAAAAAGTAAAAAAAAAAGAATTTATATTTAATAATTCATTAACAATAAAATTAATTAATGTAAATAATATTAATTAATATGTATATTGTTTTCCCTATATACACATATATGCAATTAATGTAACTATATATCTTCAAATTTATTGTAACTACTAATTTTAGTTTGTGATTGCAATGAATTTAAGAGATTTTTCTTTTATTTTTTTGTACTTGTCTTTATGTATGTTAAAATAGAGGGAACTAAGTTCTTGTATATATATTTTCTACAGTATTTTAAAATATATATTAAAATTACTATCGAACAAAATTTTTCATAATCTAAATATCCTCAAAAGAAACTTATTTTATGTATTTTGAAACAGGAGGGAATTAAATTGTTGTATTTTTTATAGTATTTTGAAATAAAGTTAATATTACTAATACTATTCGATGAGACTTACAATCATATATTAAATTAGCGTCATTATTTCAAGAGTTCGTTGATTTAATATCCAGCTTAATAACTATTATATCAACCATAAAATAAGAGGCTGTGTTATTTAGAAGAAATGCATTTTTACATAATTAATTTATTGTATGCTGAAGATTAGACCAATGTGTGACCAAATTATTTCATAAAATTTATCATTTTACTCATGTAACCAAATAGCATTACTTATATCTTATAAATAGTGTGAGATTTTAAATGGTGTGATATGAGATTTGATATATATATATATTATATGAATAATTGGTATTTATGTGTTATTTTTATTTTTTTTACAAAATTTATAAATGATGTATTGGAGGAAACTAAGTTACTAGTTGAAAAGTGTTACCTGATTATAAAACAAAGAAGTATTACAAGTTTTTAATTTTATGTTAATGTAATAATTTTATTATTATTACTTATTATAATGATAAAATATTTTGTTACATGTTATTATAATTATTGTCATAAATTTAGACAATTTTTTATTTCACAACATTTAAAAGTATGATAGAATTGCCGTTACAGTGGTACAGAGCTGCACCTTAATAGAATGTAGCTAATAAAATATTATTTTTTCATTATATGAAAAAACAACTACATACTCTAATTAATTTGTAAGTAACGACATAGCCTGGTTATTACTTCTTAATTTTGATATATAATTCATTTTCAAAATTTAAGTAATGCAATATTAATACATATCTCCAAAAGTTAAAGAGTAGCGCGTTGATAATTTTCAATTTATTTACAAATAAAGTTTGAGATATAACAGAAAAGTTTGAATATTATATAGCAAAGCTTTTATTGTCTCTGTGTTCTTTTTATTTAAAAATATAATTATACAATAGAGGAAGGAGTTTTTTTTTTGTTTTATTGATTTAATTTTTTAGAAAATCAGATTTTTTTTTTCTTTTGTATGAAGAAAGTCTTTATGAGCAACTTTTGTTATTTTTTTTATTATTTCAATTAACGGTAGGATATAATAAGATATTTTTAAAATTTTGAAGAATACCAAACATTTCAACCAAACCGAGGGGGTCCAGAGACATTTCTCATTTCCAAAAGCATCCCGAGGCAATCTTTTTCCAATTTGGTTATTTCATAGTTAAATTCTGTGAATTAACATAGAACCAAAAACACCCTTCAGAGAACAATTATTTTATGAAAAATGGCCTAATATAAAATAAATGATTGACTACTATTTAAAAATAATAACTATATTTTATTTTATGAGTTAACTAAATAAAAATTGTCTGCACTTTTTTTGTCTCCATCAACAAAAATAATTATTAGTCGGTTTTATATTCTATATTTTTTATTAATTAAAATTTAATATAATTTAAGAAAATAAAAAAATGATTTTAATCTGACATTACCAAAAGTAATCATACATTAATTAAGAATCATTTATTTTTTTGTATGCTTACATCGTACCTTTTGGGATCCGATACTACCCTACTAAATTGGATTTGTTGTAGTATAATTGGATTTATTTTAATATAATTGGTTTTATATTCACAAAACACCATCTATGTTGTGATATATAAGCTTACGAGCATCTATCTTAATTTTCATAATTATATAAATAACATAAAAACATTAGATATCAGACAAACTATAAAAACTATAATTTGAATTCATTTAAATTTTGCAAAATTTGTTTTATATTTTTCTTAAATTCAGTCATATAATTTATATTACTATACGATCCAATTTTATTTTTGTGCATACTTTCAATTTGGTAGGAGTTTATAATCTACTGGAACCGATCTTATTATTTGAAGAGATTAATTCATATTTTTATTTTTTTCTAAATAATATTTTAATGAGACGACTCTGAACTCATATTTTAATACATACATATATATATATAAGTCATTCCATATTTGACCTTTTTTGAAATGTGGAAAATATTTCATAAAATTTATTATTTTACTCATTCTATCAAATTCTATCAAATAGTGTGGTATATGATTTGATATATTCATGACAAGAAATTAGAGGTGTTTTTTGTCTATTCCTTTTATAAACTAACTGGCTTTCAATGTCAGAGTGAGCAATTTTTATTTTTTATTTTTTTACAAAATTTGATGGCGATGTATTGAAGGAAACTAAGGTAATAGATTTTAAATGCTGTGATATAGGACTTGTTATATGTAAGTTAGATTTATTAAAAATCTTGTCAGATTATTTAAAAATTTAATCATTTCATAAAGAAAAATCTTAAAAAAAATAATTATTTGAAAATTTAACCTAACTGATTATTTATAAAATTAATATAATTCCAAACATAACCTTAGGAAAATGATTTTTTTTTTAAAATGATGTGAAACGTAATTGAGGATATGGGACAAATTACATATTTGTTTTATTCTAACTTGTATTCAAAGCGAATATGTTGACTACCTTATCCTTTAAAAGATGAATTGGCATGAACAACATCATTATCAATTAGTTTTAAGAGATTTGGTTTGAACTATTGAACTTCAAAATTTTCAAAAATTTATATAATTAAAATTTGAAGATGTAAAAATTGAAGAAATTTTTTATTGTGAAAATGATAATAAGAAAAAGAATTAAAACATAATAAAATATGCTTGAGACTAAAATTGAAAGTATGCTAAAAAAATATTTAGTAAATATTTACTTTTATTTCATGATTAATATTTATTGCTTGCGCTTTTAATTAAATTTAATAATTTTAGTTTCATATTATATATATATAAACAATTATAACATTAATTAAATAACAGAAAACATTTCAAATAGTAACCAAACTCAGAAGAATACAAGACAAGAATGATTATGACATGAACAGTTTTTAGTGTTGAAAAGTAATATGTCTTAACTCTATCTTATCCTTTTGGAAAAGATAAATCAACATAAAAATTCAAAATAATAATTATCAATATTCTGGTAAAGGTCTGGTTAAGTCTAGAATTTAGAAGACTTTCAAAGCTTTGTATATGTGAAATGTAGATATGACTGACATATGGAAAAATCATGAATAGTTTTTATTAGTTTAAATGACAACTGGAAGGATATATATTGTTAATTAGTAGGTTATATGTTTTGTAATTTATTGTTTAAATTAAAGGTTTAATATAATTGAAGGAAACAAAAAAAATGATTTTGTTACTCAAATTTTATGGTGTATTTTATTAAACACATTTTTTGTTATTTAAAATACCATATTTTGTTTCTTATTCTACGAAATCATGTTTTAAATGTTGAAAATATTTCAGTTTAAAAATTAGAATATATACTTTTAAAATTCATTCATTCACATTTTTTTAAATATTTGAAATATTTCATAAAATTTATCACTTTTCATTCTACCGAATACTGCCACTGAAAGTGTGAGATTTTAAATGTTGTGATATTGAACTTGATAGATGAGAAAATTGGCTTTTCAACGTTAGAAGGAGTTTTTTTTTTCTTTATTTTTTAAAAAATTTAGAATGAATGTATTATAGGAAACTAAGCGAATAATTGAAAAGTATTATGTAATTTGTGTCTATGTTAGGATTATTATTATGATCAATAGTATGATATGGTTTATTCAACTTTAACATTTTACTTACTAATATATTTGTGAATAACAGGTTAGAAGAACTTGAGAACTAAATTATGAAAATTTAGCAAATCATATCTTAATTTATTTTATGACTAAAGTTTAGGGATGAAAAGGTTCTCATCCAATTATTATTAGTTATGAAAAAATATTTCATTACATTCTATAATAATTGTTGGCATAAATTTAAACAATTTTTAAATAACTTAAAGCAATTAATACGGTCGTAAAATTTAATTACCTGTAAAATTGACTTTTCCACTTTTTTCTTTCTATAAATTTTTTTGTTAAAATTTTGTCAATTGGATGCTTTAAATATACATCATCTAAGCCCACTAAGACAATTGTTTTCTCTGATATAATTTATTAAAATAAAAAATATTACTATTTAAATACATTAAAAAATAAAAAAATTTAAACATAAATTTAGTAATTCATTAAAAATAAATATTAATTAATATGTATAATCGTTATACATGTATATAATCTAATTATATATCATCAAATTTATGGTAGCTACTAATTTTAGATTCTCACTCTATGAATTTAAGAGATTTTTCTTTTTTTGTACGTATCTTAATGCATGTTAAAATAGAGGGAGTTGAATTCTGGTATATATATTTTCTACAATATTTTAAAATATACTTAAAATTAATATGGAACAATTTTGGCAAAATGTGAATATCCTAAAAAAAAAGAACTTATTTTATGCATTTAAAAATAGAAAGGAATTAAATTGTAGTGTATTTAAAAAAACAATTAATATTACTAAAACTACTTGATGAGACTTACAATCATATATTAAATTAGCATAATTATTTTAAGAGTTATTAATTTAATAGCCAGCTTAATGACTGTTAGATCAACTATAGAAAAAGAAAAAAAGCATTTTTGCAAAATATTTTCTTTTTGCCCAAGAAATTTCACAAAATTTATCACTTTACTCATTCTACCAAATAGCATTACTTAGATCTTATAAATAATGTGATATTTTAAATACTGTGATATGAGATTTCATACATACATGATACGAAGTTGACGTTTTTCTTACTTTTCCCTTCCGTCAAATAATTGGCTTTTCGAGTAAAATGAGTTATTTTTATTTTGAGATATTGATATTTTTCCTGCTAACATTTTGCCTAATTAATAAATATCCCTCTAATATTTAAGGAAAAATAAATGCCCTTTAATGTTTGGATAAATAGACAAATACTCCTGAACTTTTATTTTTATCAGTTGGCTGATTAGTTTATTATCATTTGTATCTCTTATCTTTTACATAATAATACTTTGATATATATTTTATTTTAATATAACACTTTACTCCCTATTTTAATATTTTTTACAATAGAATTTTTTTAAATATAACAATTTAGTCCACATTTAATATTGTTTTCACAATATACTCAAGATTAAATATATTTTTAATTTGTTATTTCAATAGAAAATTTGAAAACTAAAATATTATTAAAAAAATTTAAACAATGAGTTAGAGTAAGCTTATATTAAAATGTTTTAAACTCATGTTAAAATATTTATATCCTTTTTTTCTTTTTTCTGTAATAAATTTGATATTTAATTGTTAAAAGAATTTTGAAATATATTTTAATATTTTATTCTTATATTAATATTTTTATTTAAAAGATTTTATTAAATTTATTATATTTTCTTGAGAAAAATTATGAAAATATAAATAAAAAAAGTAAAAAAAATTAATATCATTTATTAATAGAATTAGTAATTAAATATATTTTATATTCTTATTAACCAATATAATTTAATTTTAATTAAAAAATAGAAAAAGAAGAAAAAATTTTTTATTATTTTTATTTGTAATATATATAGCATGTATTTATTATTTATATTTTTAAATATTTTTAAAAAATATAATAAATTTAGCATAATTTTTTAAATAAATATATTACATGTAAAAATAAAACGTTAAAAAATATATTTCAATTAATTTTTTTAATAATTAAATATTTATTATTATAAAAGTGAAAAAACAAAATATTAGAAATATTTTAACATATGAGTATGACTTATCTCATTATTTAAATTTTTTTAATAATTGTATTTTGTAAAATTTTTTATTAAAATAACAAATTAAAAAATTTATTTATTCTTGAATATATTGTGAAAAAATATTAAAAATATATAAAAAAAAATATAAACAATAAATACACGTTATATATATTACAAATAAAAATAATCAAAAATTTTTTTCTTCTTTTTCTATTTTTTAATTAAAATTAAATTATATTGGTTAATAAGAATATAAAATATATTTAATTACTAATTCTATTAACAAATGATATTAATTTTTTTACTTTTTTATTTATATTTTCATAATTTTTTTCTCAAGAAAATATAATAAATTTAATATAATTTTTTAAATAAAAATATTAATATAAGAATAAAATGTTAAAAATATATTTCAAAATTCTTTTAACAATTAAATATCAAATTTATTGCAGAAAAAAGAAAAAAAGAATATAAATATTTTAACATGAGTTCAAAATATTTTAATATGAGTTTAATTTAACTCATTGTTTAAATTTTTTTAATAATATTTTAGTTTTCAAATTTTTTATTGAAATAACAAATTAAAAATGTATTTAGTCTTGAATATATTATGAAAAAAATATTAAATATGAACTAAATTGTTATATTTAAAAAAAATTATATTGTGAAAAATATTAAAATATAGAGCAAAGTATTATATTGAAATAAAATACATATCAAAGTATTATTATATAAGAAGATGAGGAATACAAATAATAATAAACTAACTGGCCAACTAACTGAAATGAAAATTTAGGGGGATAACTTCTTATTTATCCAAACATTATAGGGGCATTTGTCTTTCCTCAAATATTATGAGAGTATTTGCCTATTAGGCCAAACATTAGGGAGGAAAATGTCAATATCTCTTTTATTTTTTACAAAATTTAGAACTGATGTATTGGAGGAAATTAAGCCATTAGTTGAATAGTGTTACCTGATTTTAAGAAATTAGACTATATTTTTTTAATTTTGTATTCATATAATTATTAGTTATTATAATGACAAGAAAAAATATCAATTTTTTCCTAATTAATTTAAATTTATATTAGGCTTAAATAACAGTTCAATTTAACTTGATTTTTTTTCAAAAGACAAAATACCATATTTTTAAGTATTGAAGTTTGAACATGACTTTAAACTCAAAAATTTGATTCTTTATCACTAAGCTAATTTAATTACTAATTATTTTTATATACATCATTTTATATATTAAATACATAAGATGGAGGATTAAATAAATAATGATGAAAAATAAAATAATCTAATAAAAATAAATTTAAATAAAAAAAAACTTTTTATTAAGACTATAATTGCCTTTAGTTTTAATTTTAATTTTTAAAATAATTATTGAATAATATGTTCTCAAATTGTAACAATTTACAAAAAAAAACTTATTTATAATAAGTTTTTACAAAATATAGTGTTTATAAATGGTTTTTTACAAGAAATTTATTTTTTTATTATTTTTTATTTTTATTTTATTTTATTGTAAAAATTAAAAAAAAAAATAAAAATCAATAAATTTACTACATTATGACTTTAATTATTTATTGTTAGTAATTTTTAATTTAAAATTACTTTTTATTAAATAATTTTATTCTAATTATTTGTTTGAATCTTTTAGAATTGATATTTTTTTAATTATCTATCTAATAATATGCTCACAATAAATAATATAATGTACCTAACAATTATTTATGAATGGTATAACTTCATGTCTAAACTTTAAATTTTTTAAGATCGAAGTCTAAGGTTCAAACTTTGCAAACATTAATATTTTGTTTCTTCTTTTAAAATCGAGTTAGGTCGTATTATAGTTTATGCCCAATCGAAAGTTAAATTTTGTAGGTACAAATATTTTGTTTCTTTTTTTTTTTTCAAAAATTGAGTTGTACCAGATTATGGTTTATGCCCAATTCAAAGTTAATATAGTGAAAACATATCACCATTGTTGCTCTTAAGGGCAATAAGATAATTTGCCCTCAAAAAGTGAATTTCCAACATTAGCATTATAACAGTAAAGACCAAAAGTATAATTTTGGAATAATTGAGAGTTAAGTGATAAAATCGAATAAATCATAGAAAAAATTGATATATTTTCCTAACCACAAAATATTTTATTACATATGATCATAGTTATTGTCAAAATTTTAGACAGTTTTTATTTTCATAATATTTAGAATTGAAATATAGTGAGACAAAATTGAATGTCGCATTGTGATGAGGTGGTGATTTTTAAAGTAACTTTTTCAAATATTATTTCATACCTAGATTTTGTAAACTATAATATAAAAAACATCCCAAAATAAAATGATTAACTAATATTTAAAATTAATAAAATATAATTTTTATTTTATATACTAAATAATTGACGTAAATAAAAATTATAGAGGTTATCATTCTCTCACCGACAACCAAAATAAGAATTATATGATGAGAGTACTATATTACATAGTCCATCTTTGGAATACACCATATATATATATATAAATATATAAACTTTTATTAGCATTGCTCTAATTATAATGTTAGTAGATGTATTTGCAATTCAAAATATAATAATATATATTGAATAAATTTATTTCAGACTCATACTTTAGAACATAAAGATGCAATAGACCAATATGACAATACAAATAATTAATTAGAAGTTTTTAGAATAATGAAAAATTAGAAAATGTCAACATATCTATACTATTAGTTGTCTATAAATTAAATTAAGTGATGCTTTAATAATTTTAGTTACAAATTTTTTAAAAGAAAAACATAAAACTCAGAATCCAATACGAGCGTGGCATGAAACAAATTTAATGAATTTATAAACCATGTCAGGCTGACTGAGTAAGAATTTAATGAAGCATAAATCCAGTAAAATTAAACATGAAAGACTTAAATATTGTAAATGATACAAAAAAAAACAATATAATTTACGTCTCTACTGATAAGTTGTTTAAAATAATATAATAAACAAATGGTAGAAAATAAATTGTTAAAATTGAGTAAACCATATCATGATTTGTTATTTCAATAAAGTTGTAGATGAAAATATTATTATGCCAATATTTGAAGTTACCCTTCATGTTTCAATATTAAAAATTGTATAATGTTATTAAAATTCGTCATGCGATATATATATATATATATATATTCCTGTAAATAGTTCATAAATTTATTATTTTACTTAACTCTACTAAATAATGACACCGGGAGCATTATAAATGGTGTGATATGTTTTCATATATCGATTACATGAAGTGGGAGTATTTCTTTTTATTTTGCTTCTGTCAATTGGTTACTTTTCTAAATTTAGAAATTTAGAATTGGCTGTATTGTGATGTATTGGAGGAAATTAAATTAATTGCAATTTCACAAAAAAATATGTAGCTGTGTCCCACTGGAAGTAGTAGAGTTAAGTTGCAAAGTGTCTTCTTCTTGTTATTTTCGTGCTTACATGAATATATATATATAAATAACTTTTTATTTAATTATTAAGAATAATTTATTTTAAACTATTTATATTCTAATATTTATTACATTACAAATGTTTCTTTTGGAATAATTTTGAGGTTAAAGAAAAATAGAATTATAAAATATCTTTACTTTAATCTCATGAAATTCTAATCATAAAATGATAAACATTTTCATAATTTAATAAAATAGTCAAAAATAGAATTATGAAACATCTTTACTTTAATTTCATGAAATTCTGGTCATAACCAAGATCAACATTTTTAAAATAAACTTTGACTGATTTGTTAAATAAAAAAATGGTAGAAGAAAAGGGTTAAAACAATTTATTAAATTAGTAGATTGTTTGAACTATTCTCCTATGTTAAAGGTTGTAAACTAGCAATCAACATTATCAAACTAAAATACAATACTGTGTATAACGTATATTGATTTTAAGATAAGAAAGCATCCGACAAATACAAGAAAGAGTTTTAATGTTTTCTTTTATTATCATCAGTTAACATGTAAACACAAGCAGATTATATATATATACATATATATTAATAAAGTGTTAAATTATTTGCAGTTTTAAAAAGCATTTGAACGCTTATATTTTATTTACTCATAAAGAAGGCAAATCATTTTTCAAACAATTTTAATCATAAAAAGGTAAATTATTTAAATAGTAAGATGTTCAATGGACATTGTGAATACATATAGACAAAATTACTATCACTCTATTAAATTCAATGTCTTCTAGAATTTATTTTGTGTATTTTAAAGTAAAAGAGAACTGAATTTTTGTATATATTTGTTAATAATAGTTTAAAATAGACTTATTACAAGTATTAAATGAATGAGAGTTATTATCATATATAAATTAGCAAAAGCATTTTGATATATTTAAAATAATCTAAATATATAATTTCAAAATTTTAAAATCTATTTATTATAACATTAGGTTAAATTTCAAGTTATTATAAGATTTAGTTAATAGTGAATTTAATGACTAATTATAGGTTTTATATTATAAAAATTCACAGAAATTCATAGTCATGCACTTCTATTTTATATTTAGAGCTAATAATTCATAAATATCTCATTTATAAAATGAATGGTATGATATTGATTCACATATGGATGATATGAAGTTAGAGTTTTTTCAGCATTTTACTTCTGTCAATTTACCATTGTATATTTTAGCAAATTTAGAAATTAATTTAAAAGTAACCTATTGTGATGTATTGGAGGAAACTAAGTTAATAGTTTGAGTGATTTTAAATTTAGCATTTGAAAATAATATAATTAAAGAACTATTAATAACATTAAGGTCATTTTTTCAATTACTATAAAATAATATTTTTAGTATGATTTCATAATCTTTTAAAGTATTTCATAAACTTGATAGCGGTTATTGTTATAATTTTAAGTGATTTTTTTAAGACAAATAATTTGGTACATGTTAAAAATTAAAAGTATTTAAGCAAGGATTATATAGAAAACCCATCTTTCCCCTTAGGAAAAATTCGGATGAATGCCAAATTTAAGCAAGAATTTGCTTTTGCCAATAGCCACGAACTCATTCTAATGGAGTATTAACTGTGCAGCATAGAAAACTATTGAAATACATATGGAGTAACTAGTGTAAAAGAAAATAGCAAGCGTAAAGAATATTTGTATATTGTGAATGCCGATTGAATATTAGTAGTGCTTATACATATTGTAATTTTAATTCGTTAGGCTAAAGGTAAAAACCACTCTGTTCTAACTCTGTTTTTTAATGTAAAAAAATTGGATTTGCTCATGTTTTTTTGGATTAAACTCTTAAATTGAACTTATCTTTACTCATATTATATTAGAGATTTTCTGTATTAATTTTTTAACACTTAAGAACATTTTTATATCTAAAGGAAGAATAGTTGATACCCTCTCTTATTTGATCTAATCACCCAAATAACTCTTAGTGTTTAAAAAATATTTGGTTATATTCAACCATTAGTTTGATTAACAATTAAATTGTCTATTTAAGGATAAATTTATTTTTTAATATTATCAACAAAAAATATTTTAATTAAGAGTAACTTACTATTAATGTGTAAAGTTAATAGTCAATTGATGCTTCCCTATATATCTATATATATAGATATATATAATTTAAATGATAACAAGACTAATAACAATGTGGTACATTTATTGTTAAAACGACAAATAATTAGTAGGTTTTATAATTTATAATTTTTTTTCTTTATTAAAATTTTAATATAATTTCAGAAAATAAAAAAATGATTTTATTCTTTCTTATTTAACGAATATCGTGATATATATGTACATACCAGCAGATTTAATAATTCAAATTTGCAAAAAAGTTCTACAAAAAAATTTATATTAGTAAACTTTAAACCACTATATTTTAGTAGAATTTTACATTAACAAATTATTCGTGATTTTAAATTTCACTAAAATAATTTAATATAATCGAATAAAATATTATTATTGAAACACCTGTGCTTTTGTTAAAATAATTAAAATTATTTTGTTATCAAATCTAATAAAAATGTTATTCAATTAATGTTAATTGACACAGAAGCAAATCACTTTTCAAATGACTTTAGTCATAAAAAAGTAAATCGTATAAACTTTCTTTAAAATAATTACTTTTCTTTTTTAAAAAATGATTATTGTGAAAGAAAAAACAATATACAAAATTTTCACTACATCAAACACATTTTACCTTTTTCTTTTTTTGTAAGCGGAAATAACTTAATTTATATGTTCTTAACACATATTGATATATTAATAACTTTTATATTTATCCTATTGAAACCATATTTGGTTTTTATTTTAATTTATGTTCAAAATCATAAACATATTTATAGCCTGCAAATCTGTAATAATTCATAAAATTTATTTTGACATCAATAGCATAAAAATAATGTGATAATTTATAATATGATGTCAGAGTTTTTCTTACATTTTTCCTCTGTAATGATAGTTTTATGGTGGAGTTAGTTGTTCTTAGCAAACTTAGAAATTTTTTATTGTGATGTATTGCAGGAAATTAAATTTATGATTTTAATAATAAGTTAAAATTCAAGGTTTTATAATAACATAAATAATGAAATAACATTACTATTATTTTTAGTTACTATAAAAAATACTTTTTGTTACCATAATTTTGTAAATACGAAATATTATATTAAATTTCATAATAGTTGTACGTGATTATTATTACTATGTTCTAGTGAAGAAGAAGAAAGACCATATAAGAATTTATTTAAAATTTTGACACATTAGTAACACTTGCACAAAAGATAATTTTGTTAAATAATATGTACATGGGTTAAAGAAAAGGCTCATTCTTGAATGGTTTTACACATTAGAAACGACATGAGGGTGAAAAAATACTGTCATCTCTAGATAATTTTAACCGTGAGAATCAAATTAGAAAGATTATTATATAATTGAACTAATGAATAAAGAAATAAGAAAGTGCAAATTCTTAGGTCCAATATTATATTTAAATAGTTATTGTGATTGAATTTATTTAAAATAAAAGTTTTTTCAAGAAAGTGCAAATTCTTAAGGTCCAAGATTACATTTGAATAATTATTGTGATTGAATTTATTTAAAATAAAATTTTTTCCATATAAGCTTTTGTTTCACAAAATCTTTTTCTTAACTAAAATATGTAAAATACTCATCTAATATAAAAATATTATGTCTAAGAAATAACCTATTTTCAAGGCTAATAGTATCAAAAAATTAAGGCACCTTTATCTTAACGTCATAAGGGTTCTTAATTTTAGATTTTTATAGATTTCTCGTGTTTTAAGTTTACAAGTAACTCTTGTGACCTGTTTAACTCTTCTTTATTAATAAGATATATTTTTCTTAAAGAAAAAACTGTCCACTACAAGTAGTAGAGTTAATAACTTGCAAAGTGTTTACTTCCGATTATTTTCGTGGATATATATATATATATATAATTCTAATCATACCAAGATCAACTTTTAAAATAGAATTTGACTGTTTTGTTAAATAAAACAAGTTAGGAGAGAAGGGTTAAAACAATGTATTCAATTAATAGATTAACTAGTAGGCTGTTTGAAATTTTAGCAATCAATCAACCTTATCAAACTAAAATAGAATACTCTGTATAATGGTGTATTGATTTTAAGAAAAGAAAGTATTCAACCAATCCAAGAAAGAGTTTTCATGATTTCTTTTGTTATCATCTGGTAACATGTAAACACTAGCAGAATATATATATATATATAAATTAATAAAATGTTAGATTATTTGCAGTTTAAAAAAGTATTTGAACGCTTATATTTTAATGAAATTCTATATTACTAAATTATCCATTATTTAAATTTTTTGGTAAAGACAATTCAATACAATTAAATAAAATATTATTACCTTCACACTCTTGTATTGTTCGTTAAAAAAAATAATTATTGTATTTTCAATATAAAATCTAATCCTTCCCTTTCAATAAAAGAATATTTATTTTTAATTAATATTTATAAGAAGGCAAATCACTTTTCAAAATCATAAAAAAGTAAATTATTTATTTTATTGTGAATACATACAGACAAAATTACTGAATAGTTATTGTGTATATTTGTTAATAATAGTTTAAAATAGAGTTGTTACCAATATTAAATGAATAAACGTTATTATCATATATTAAATTAGCAAAATTATTTTGATATATTTATAATATTCTAAAATACATATTTTCAAAATTTGAAATCTACTTATTACATATAACACCAGATTGGATTTCAAAGTTATTATAAGATTAAGTTAATACCGAATTTTAATGACTAATTATATGTTTTATATTATGAAATTCCATCAGTCATGCAAAATTATTTTGATATAGTGATGTTTTATTTCATAAATAACTCATTCTATGAAATAAAAGTTATGATATTGAATATATGGATGACATGAAGTTGGAGCTACCATATTTTAGGAAATTTAGAAATTTAAAAGTGATTTAGTGTGATGTATTGGAGGAAACTAAGTTAATGGCTTATATAATTTTAAATTTAACATTTTAAAATAACATAGTTAAAGAAATATTATTAACATTAAGGTCACTTTTTCCAATTATTATAAAATAATATTTTTGGTTTTCATAATATTTTAGAATCAAAGAGTTTCATTAAATTTGATAACAATTATTGTTATTGTTTTAAATGACTTTTAACTCAATTAAGTTGGTGGCATCCTTAGTATTTTAAACAATTTTTACCTCACAAATGAAAATAGCTCAAAATATTGTGAAGTCCAAAATTAACAAATTGTATTTCTTTCTTAATATATAAAAAACTTGTGAGAAATTTATTTATTTTATTTTAGTAGATACATTTTAATATTTTTACAAATAATAAATTATAATCAATTTATTTGTTAATATTTATTAAATTACATGTAATTTTTGTATTTAGAGAATAATTTATGAAGTCAAAATAAAATAAAATGATAAATGCATCTTTTGATATAATTTCAACGGGCATAAAAAGTTTTAGTGTCTGCTATTATGAAGTTTGTTTTATTTTTTGCAAAAAGTTTTAAACTAGCAATATGTATGAAACAAGTATTATAAAATATAAATAAAATAACTTAGAAGATATTTATTTTTAATAAACAATAATTAATATGTATATTTGATCTATTAAAGTAACTATTATCAGTAATTTTAAAAATATCTATTGAAATTTATATATATACATATATATAGGAAAATAAAAATCATGACTCTATACAATAATAATTACTTAGAAAAAAAGACTAATAACTTCTAATATATGGTAAAGCGTAATCTATATTTATTTAAAATAAATTAATAAAATAATAGTAATATTATTTTATAATAAATTGATAATACAATATTTATCAATATGTTATTAATTTTTTCATCTTCTAGTTATTTTATTTATATTTTAGTGATATACAAATATATTTATTGAAATTACAATATAATGAAAAATATTTTATTATAAATATGTTATAAAATATATAAATTTATTATGTAAATATAGCCTTCTTTCAAATAAATATTAGTTTTATTTTTGTAAATTAAAGACACCGCAAAAGAAACAATGGCAAAAATAGTGAACTTGACATTGTGCACACATATAAACGAAATAAACGTTATTGTATCAAATTTAATACATTTTGGACCACTTATATATTTTGTGTATTTTGAAATAAAAGATAATTGAGTTATTATATATATATATATTTTTTAATAATAGTTTAAAATAGACTTATTATCAATATTAAATTAATATGAGTTATTATCATATATTAAATTAGCAATAGTATTTCGATATATAATATTTTACAATATACTTTCAAATTTTTTAAAATATACTTATTATAACATTAGGCTGAATTAGTTAATTGAATTTAATAACCAATTACATGTTTTATATTATGGAAATTCATAATAATTCATAAATTTTCTATTTTTTTCAATATCATCAATTTCTCACTTAATATTGACACAGACACCATATCCATAACATGAAGTTAGAGTTTTTCTTGTATTTTGCTGCTGTCAAATTAGAAAATATTGTTTTGGTATATTGGAGGAAACTAAGCTAATCGTTTCCATCTTTTTCAGTTTAAGATTTTATAATAACATCAATAAATAATCTTATTAAAATTTTTTATTATAAAACTATAATTTGAATAATTTAAAAAACATAAATATTATTTAGTAACCTAAATTTTGTGTCTATAACAAATTATATCATTGGATTTGTAGGGTGGCTACATATTTTGCATTTACATTAGAATTTGTAAAAGAAAAAATAATTGTAGTTAGCTAAATATTAGGAGTCCCTGTGCCTAGGCCCGATTTCTCCAAAAATTTTCATCTCATCCCATTCTCTACTTTTCTAAATTGAGTATGAGTCAGGGATGTTCTCAATTTAAATCGAGGATCCCATAGGACCCTCAAGTCCCTAGCCCACCTCGTCAAGTTGCCATCCCTAATCTATTAAGAAGTTATCTATTATAAATAAATTTTTATATTATAATTAGTTTTATTTCAATCAATATTATAATTTAATAAACTATTTTAATAATATCATACACACTTTTGTAAATTTTATTATATTTTAATTTAATATATTACTTTAATAGTATAATTGTTATGTTATATTAATGTAATAAATTTGTATTAATAATATTTTCATTAACATATTTTTATAAAAATATGATTATTATGGTACTTTAATATAATGAATTTAAGTATAAATTTAATAAAATGGTAAAAATATAAATTTTAATAATAATAAAATTATTCTTAGTTAACAATAATATTAAAAACATATAAATTCAACATTTTTATTCTAGTATCAAAGGGGGGAAGATGATGAAATTTGTGGACAAATATATAAGCCCATCTTAGAGTCTAATAATTAAGTATTTTTATTTAACTTTTCTTTTACAAGAAATATGTAATATTGCAACATATAAACTTCGCAAAATCTGATGATCTAATTGCATGTGTTATTGTATGTATTCATCCACTTACCCAATTTTAGCAATTTTAAATTCCATTTTTTCCTTAATTGTTCTTCCCTTACTTTAATGGAGTTTACATTGTTTTCAAAGTCAATACTTCAATGTATTTATTTATTTATTTATTAGTTCACATCATAAAAATTTAAATAGTAAAAGAAAATAATTAAAAAAATTCAAGATATTTATAGATTATGTATTGATTACTTTTTAGATTTGTATACATATATAAAAAGATAATGTATTTTTAGCAACGACAAGACAACGTTGTTGCTAACAAACTTTTTGGCTATATCATAAGTTGTTTTTAGCGATAATGTTTTTAGCAATGAAAATAGATGTTGTTTTTAGCAACTTTTAGAGATGAAACGAAATGTTTTTAGTGATGCAAACAATATTTGTTACAAAAACAACTATTAGCAATAATACAATGGCGCCACAAAAGTGTCTATTGCAACGACATTAAACGTCTTCGCTAAATGCATATTAGCGATCAAATATAGTGTCATTAAATGTCCACTTTCAGTAACAACAGATGTTGTCGCTAAAAACAATTATTTTGTCACCCGATTTTTTATGTCATATGGCACCAACAATATCAGCAACGACAATAAAGTTGTCATCAATTGCCATTGCTAAAGGCAATAATTACTTAATAATTTTTTAATTAACTTTTTGCAACGATATAAAAAATATTGTCACTAAAATACATTATCAAATATTTAACTTAAGATTTATGGTGAAAGGTTGGTTAAACGGCGATGATAATAATATTATTATGTAAAGCATTAAAAAAAATTCTAATAATTTTTACGAAAACCCAAATAGTTGATGGTCATTGGGCGACAGGCTTGGCACACTGTGACAATTTTTTTGTTATTAACACTTTTTAAATTTTTTAATTATTAATTAGAAGTAATAATGTATAATAAAATAATTAAAATAAGTTTATATGATTAATAATTTATATTACAATCACACACCAAATATAATTATGTATTAAATTTTATTTTTTATTTTTAACTTTATGATTTATTTATTTATTATTTTGTTAATTTAATGATATAGTATTTATTATTTTATTATTTTGATTATTCATTGTTAAATTAATGATTTATTTATTTACTATTTTGTTAATTTAATGTTGTATTATTTTATTATTTTATTTTATTAATTTTATATTTATTATTCATTGAATTATTTATTTATTTATTTATTTTAATTGAATGTTTTAATGATATTATATATTATTTTGTCTAATCTATTATTTATTGTTAACTTTATGATTTTGTATTTATTATTTGTACATTTCATGATTTAAGGGAGAGAGACTGTGGTGCGGTGGGGCACAGTCAACATTGACTATGGGTGGCTGACCTGAACCTTTTTATCCCTAGAAAATAAAATTTACCGTTATTTTAGTTACTAAATGGATTTAACGGGTAAATTGTTAAACTTCAGAGGATAACGAAGTATTTCCAAAAATCCTAGGGGATAATAGAAAATTTGCCCTATCATTTAGTTACAAACTACTTTTTAAGAGAAATTAAAACCATATAAGGGTAATTCTTTTACTTTGCATGAGGAAATTAAAATTCAAAGAGAATTCTCTTAATTGAAAAAGTATTATGTAAGTACTAAAGGATATAAAAATATTATATAAATACAAAAAATTTAAAAGCTAACTACAATAAATTCTTCTCTTACAAACTCTAATATCAATACAATTGAAAAAAAAAAAAAACCATAGCCACTCTACAAAACCAATGATCTCCTATATACTAGCCTTTATGGTAAAAAATAAACCTTAGTGTCATGCCCACATAAATAGTAAATATAAACAGTGATCTATACGGTTGAACAGAATGAAGAGAATGAGGCCTTGATATTAGGCTCAAACTCAAACCTAAACTTAAAAATAAAATTAACATTTTTTTATTTTAGGTGACATATAAAGTTACATCCAGACACAAACTAATTTTTTAAGTATTAATTATAGGATGTGTTATAAAAAATAAGATTAATAAAATTTTTTTTTTTAATAAAACTTATATCTACTAGTATTATAACTAAAATTCTATCAGTATTACAATTAAAAATCTATTAAGAATTTAAATGCAATATATGGTAACACAATTTAAAATTTTATGTGCATTTGATGCGAGAGAAGTCCACGATTTTTTAAACTCGTAAAAAAAAAAAATTAACAGTGTAGCAGAGTAGTCTAGTCGTCAACTATATGCTGTCTTCAAGAATCAAAATTTAAAGCAAAAGCTTCTTGATTCAGTCTACCTCATTTTTGAACAATCAAAACGTGGTTGATGTTTTTTTATGGTACCTGTGTGTGGACAAGATGATAAAATCGACACATTCTAAAGCCAAATATTTGAAAAGTGCAAGTAATTTACTGAATGTTTATGCAAAAAAGGTTGATATTCCAACTGTCATCCCATTAAGGTTAACTGCTTGCACAGTCTTTAGTCCAAAATCACGGATGGCAATTTCAACAGGCGTGATCTGCAATGAAGGTTGTAAGTGGCTTCCAATTACTATATAAAAGTCTTACACTAATTGTGTTCTTTGGTATCCTTGAGAGAAATTAGCGTAACTCATCATGGTAATATTAGTGGTCATCGTCATCATCATCAGTGAATATAGCATTGTAAAATACATATGGGTTGTTAATTATCTCTATCCAGGTTAGACGATCATCTTTATCTGCATCAGCCTGTGACATGAAGTAATCTGCTTGTTGTTTTGCATAGTAACACTCGGATGGATGAAGTTTCCCACTTACAGGGAGTAGTTCTTCATGTGACAAATATCTGTCATCATCTTTATCAAGCAGATAAAGATGATGAACTTCATTGAGTCATCAGATAGATGTGAAGAATGATGAACTTCATCAGCATAGTTCCTCACCAATTCACTTTCCCATTTCTGTCTGCGTCTCTTTCTCTTACTTCTTCCTTGCATAACCATGGAAGAAGCTTTGGATTTTTGCTGTTAGGTGGGTGCAGAAAGTCATTGAACTCTTTTATATTCAATAGTCCATCTCCATCAGTGTCTGATGCGTTAAAGTGCTCCACCCTCCACCAACCCAATGTCATATCCAAAGGAGTTATTATCTGAGCTACGAACCCAACTGGGAGGCTCGTACTCTGCAAATGATACGAATCCATCTTTATTTCTATCATGAGTCTCCATCTCCGAGTCCTATGCATCACTTCCCTCTCTGACTACTGCATATTCCACCCAGTCAACTCACCCTCACTAATATAGCCATCAGCTGGGTTCACATCGATCTTTGGAAACAACAACACCAACCTATTAGTAACATTGAACTTCTCATCGTTCAAATAATCTTCCGCATTCATAAAATCCTCCCACTCAGGCTGCGACTCTTCACCAGGGGCAGCATCGTGGGTAACCAACTCGGGGTGGGCGCCTCACAATGTCGGCCACAAGTGGGTCGAATGGCAACGGCTCATGACGTGTCGGGTTGAAGTTGAACGACGAACGAATTTTCAGCATGTGGCGGCGGTGGTTGTGGGGTATCTTAAGAGATTTCCACAGAAGTATGAGATGGGGAAGCCCTATCGTTATGTAAATGATTATCGAAAGTTTACCCATCTCTCAAATTGAAAATCACTACGATATTAAGCTATCTGTATGTTTGTAATAAGATCTTCGGCCGCCGTTGCTGAGAAAGTTTAAAAGAGACAGAAGGTTTTACAACTTGGACTGACGATCAAAGCAAAGAAACTGACGGTGCTTTTAAGGAAATCGGATCCAAGGAGGGCGGGATCCTATGTTTTCTCTGCCCGTGGATGCATTGATCCCCTATCTTAATTAACTTTTTTTCTATCTTATTGACACTATATTTAAGTTGGTGTAATACAATAAATTAAATCAATAAGACATGATAAAAAATTAAATAATAGATTTTAAATTTAAGTTAGTGTAATACAATTACTATGCGATCGCATCACTGAAATAAGAGATAAATATTAATCTTCGAGTAAAAAGTGTTCATTGAATATTCGAGTTATAAATTATATATACACCGTTAAGGTTTAATCAAAAAGAGACTTTCTATTAATTTCGAAAATACAATTATTATAATACTCTTATTTTTGTTAAAATTCAGGAATAAAACTGATGAGATCTATAAAGATATTTTCTAAAATAAAAAAGAATTAAAATATATATTTCGCCAAACTTCAGTTTTAATTGCTCTTCTTTTAACATTCATTTACAAACATAATAGAGATGCTTTTTTTTTTCTTTTTTGGAGTATGCGTCAAAATAAACATCAATATACACCAATCTTAATTAACAGATTTGGATGGACTCGAGAACTTGAAGACTTTTCATTTATAATTAGAAGATAGAACTTTTAAGTACACCTTAATTTATTGCTACAAATACCTTGTTTTAATATTTTAAAATATATTTTAAAAGATTTGAAAATACACTTATGATTAACATTAGGTTAATTTCAGAATTACTGTATGATTTAATTAATAGCCAATTTAATGACTAAGTTTATTAAAATTTATTGTTAGATCATCAGGGAATTCTAAAGATTAGAGTCTAATTTGTAACAAAATATTGTTAATTTTAATTAAAGAGAGAAAATTTATTTTTAAAGATAATACTTTTTAACATGCCTTGTTGATATAATTTATTTTCATAATTTTTATATCTATCGTGTTGACACTATATTTTTGTTTTTCATTTTATTTGAATTTTATTTTATTATTCACATTCAATATCAAAAACAGTTTTATATCATGAAAATTCTTCAGTCAATGCACTTTATTTTATTTATTTATTTATTTTGTGAGCAAATAGTTCATAAATATTTCATTCTATCAAATAAAAGGTATGATATTGATTCATATATAGATGGCATGAAGTTAGGGTTTTTTAAGCATTTGCTTCTGTCAATTACCATTTTATACTTAAGTTATTATATTTTAGCAAATTTAGAAATTTAAAAGTGATGCATTGTGATGTATTGGAGGAAACTAACATGATGGTTTCGGTAATTTTTATATTTAACGTTTTAAAATGATATAATTTTAAGAAATATTAATCACATTAACATCACTCTTCTCAATTATTATAAAATAATATTTTTAATTCTTATAATTTTTTTAAAGTATTTCATTAAACTAATTAAATATTATTATTATTACTCTAAATAATTTTAAGTCAAAAAAGTTGGAGGTATGCTTAGTATTTTAAGCAATTTTTATATCAAATCATTTTTAAAACAAATAACTCAAAATATTATGAAATCTAAAAATAGTAAGTCTTATTTCTTTTTGAAAAAATGAAAAAATTATGCAATATTTATATATTTTATTTTAGGGGATACATTTTAATATTCTTTAAAATAGTAAATTATAATCAATTTATTTGTTCTTTATTAAATTACACATGATTTTTGTATTTTGACAATAGTTTATGGAATCAAAATAAAATAAATTAGAATGATAAATACAGCCTTTGATATAATTTCATGGAGCATAAAAATTTTTAATGTCTACAATTAGGAGATTGGTTTTATTTTTTACAAAAAGTTTTAAATTAGCAATATACAAAATAATCATTATACAAAATAAAATAAAATAACATAAAAAATGCAACAAAATAAATATTTGATTTAAAAAATAAGGAAATTATCCAACAAATTCAAGAGTAACAGTTTTAATTATTTCCTTTTTTATAGATGTGGTGAGTAAATAGGAGTATATCTAATAGTTCAAAATTCGTCAATAAATTTTTATGAACAAAAGATTTTGATCAATTTCAAGAAATCAGAAAGGATTTTTTATTATTTAAAAAGCACAAATTATTGAAGAGATAATTTTATTTCAGTCTTACAATAAGGAAACAAATTATTGAACAAATTTAAAATGAAAATCTTAATTTTTTTTTTATAAATATAATAAGATGTAAATATGAGTGGATTGAATAGTTCAAAATTTGTCAAAAAAAACTTTAAAAAAAAGGATATTCAAAACTTTCAAGGAAAAAAAAGGGAATATTTTTAATGAATTTTAATGATTTAAAAGTATAAATATAATCTTAACCTAATTTTTTTTTTTTTTTTGCTAATATCAAACCATAGTCACATTAATATCAAGTGTCACATGAAAAGTAAATTTTTCAAAAAATATCATTTAATTACAAATTTCCTTTTTTTTAAAGAAAAATTCAAAAGATAGAAAAAAATTCAAAGCGGATTCTTTTAATTCCAAAAGGATCATCTAAATATAAAAGATTTTAAAAGTGTTATATATACATTTATAGATACCAAAAACGGGTATCAATATATCCTCCTTTAAGTTTAGTGAAACAAGAAATTGTAATTTTTTTTCTCGTTAAATTGGCTAAATAATGTAGGGTTTGATATTGCTTTGCTTTTGATAAATTTTATATTACCTCCAGATGTTTTGACAATATTCAACTCAGGCACACGCGACCGTACACTGTCAGTCATCTCTATCAAATTTAACAGTTGACCAAATAAAATACTATTTTATCTCTAAAATATTAAAAGATCATATGAAATTATAATTTTGTCTCTATTTTGGTGAGTTTTGAGATGAATAAAAAAATTATTTATTTGCTTCTCTCTCCAAGATCATAAATAAATATCCTTTTGACAAAGAGAAGCAAATAAATATTTATTTCATTCATCTCAAAATCCACCAAAATAGGTATAAAATTATAATTTCATATGATCTTTACCATCTCAGGGAGAAAATATTTTTTTACTTGGTCAACAGTTAAAATGTTAACTATGAGTCGAATATTATCAAAACATTATTGGATATAAAATTAACTTATAATATTATTACCATAAACCGAGACAACGTTTGCTTTCATAAAATTTAAATTTGAAAAAAAAAAAATTGCCCCCTCAAAATTTATAGTTGCACCTTCTGGTGTTGGACGCTAATGGTCTGTAGTTACAGGGAATTATTGTTTTGAATTGTTGGAAGCTGAACCAAATTAAACTGCCAATATCACTCCTTAAGCTTATTGTTTAGTTATTACGTAAGAATATTATATCTTTTAAGTTTATGTTTATAACAAGAATTTAGTTCGATTTTGGCCTCTTACTTTCAATATATATAGTGCTTTTGTAAATATGTAATTTACCCTCTTTTGGTTTGCATATTGTACTTCTAATAATTATTAAATTTTCAGCGTTAAATTGAAAACCAAACACCTTTAAAATATCTAAAGGACGGAAATTTAATGTATTCAAACTTAATAATAAAAAATAAACATGTAGTTAGAACGGTTGAATTATTATTTGAATAATTTTTTATGGTTGAATGATAGATTTGTTTAAAAATTAAAGCGATGTAATTTTAAAATATAATTACCATGCAGTAGAATCGCTAAATATCATAAGAGATAAACAATTATAATAATAATATATTGTATTTCTTTTTTTATAATAAATTTTAAAGAAAAACATTTTCATCCCTAAACTTTTTGCAACGATATTTTTTATTCAATTTTAACAATTTCAATTTAAACCACAATACGTAGAGGTGTAAAATGGGTTGAACTGGCATGCTATATCAAGAAAACTATGAGTTCGCTTCAAATTCATATTTTAACGTATGAAGGCAAAATAGGCTGGCACGAAAACATAAAAAATTAATTATATTTTCTTAAATAATTTAAAAATTAATTAGAATAAGTCAGCAATATCAATACTAATAATTGTCTAAAAACTAAATTAAGTAATCTTTTAATAATTTTAATTAATAAAATTTATTAAAAATAATTAAAATATAAAACAAAAAGTTTATAACGAGCACAACATGACACAAAACACGAATATACTTGAATTCTTTTGGGTTAGGCAGGCCAAAGCAACACAACACAATTTATATCTCTATTGCTACATCATTGAAAAGAGAGGGACTAAATTTTTAAAACTGACAAATCATATTTGATTTATTATTTTAATAAAATTTAGGGATAAATATGTTATTATGCCAATTTTTTAAAATTATCATTTATACCTCAAATTAAATAATAATTTTTCACACTTTCCTCTCTAAGGTTTCAAATTTTATTAGTTACAGATAAAATATTAAGAAAGGAACATTTACCTCGACGACTGATAAAAATATTATTATGCTAATTTTTTAATATTACCATTCATACCTCAAATTAAATAATAATTTTTCACACATCTTTCTTGAAGTTTCAAATTTTATTAATTGCAGATAAAATATTAAGAAAGAAACATTTACCTCTCTGGGATGACTGGATCGTTAGTTGACTATCTATTTTTATTAAAATGACTATAATATTATTAATTGTTTTAAGACAAAATTTAAAATATTTAATTTTAATTTATATAGTATTTAAAAAAAATTAAAAAATAATTAAAAATTTAATGATAAATTTAATTTATATTTAGTTAATATTTTATCCAAAATAAAAAATTAGTTAATAACAAATTTAATTTATATTTTGTCAAATTTAATTTATATTTAGTTAATATTTATTCAAATCAGAAATTCAATCAATGACAAATTTATTTTATGTATGGTTAATATTTTATCAAAAATAAAAATTCAATTAACGACAAATTTAATTTCTAATTTAAATGTTATACGATAGAATTTAAAAAATTTAATTTAAATTTATTTAATGTTTAAAAAATTAAAAAATAATTAAAATTTTAATTAATGAAAAATTTAATTTACATTTATTTAATATTTTACCCAAAATAAAAATTTAACTAATGACAAATTTAATATACATTGCCTTAAATTTAATCTATATTTTGTTAATATTTATCTAAATTATAAACTTAATTGATGAAAAACTTAATTTACATTTAGTTAATATTTTATTCAAAATAAAAAATTTTAATTAATGACAAATTTAATTGCTAATTGAAATGTTAAAATTTAAGAAATTTAATTTAGATCTATTTAATGTTAAAAATTAAAAATTTAATTAATAACAAATTTAATTTACATTTATTAATATTTTATCCAAAATAAAAATTTAACTAATGACAAATTTAATTTGCATTTCGTCAAATTTAATTTATATTTAGTTAATATTTATCCAAATTAGAAATTTAATTTATATTTTATTAATATTTTTTAAATGAAAATTTTAGTTAATGATAAATTTAATTTACATTTATTTAATATTTATATCAAATTTCTAAACAAACATGCAAGTGTTAAGACATTCAGAAGAGGAATAGGTTTTTATCTTCAAAAGAACAAAGTTATTGTGCAATTTTATTAGATAGCCCCTAATTGTACTAGTTGACTAATAAACTTGGTAAATATGTCTTTCTTAATACTTTCTTTTTAGTTGATAAAATCTGATATCTCAAAGGAGTTATGTGTTAAAACTCCTTAAAAGTATTTTATATTATCAAACTTTTTCATGCAATACGCTTCTTTTTTTTTCTACTATTTTGTTCTGTTATAAATAATTCATCATACCTAATTTTACCAAATTAACGACACAAAGAGCATTATAAATGGTGTGGTAATATCCGTGAAATAGAGTTGGAGTTTTTCTTGCATTTTCCTCCATTCAATGGACAATTTATGTTTAGTTGTTTTAGCAAATTTAGAAGCCAATGTGTTGTGATGTATTGGAGGAAACTAAAGTAAATTTTAATTTGAGAAAAATAATACTAATAATTAAGGTTAACGAGTTGTACCCATTGTGCCGATTATAAGTAGCAAAGTCACCTTCCAAAGTTAATTAAGATGGATTTTGTTAGCAAATAATTGCAGTCTGTTTTGCTTTTATTTTAATGAATACATTATAAATCTTTTCGAATAATATTTTAATTCATTTATTTTTAATATTATTAAATTATAGATGATTTTTGGATTCTTTGTGAGATTTAGAAAAAATAGAATTATGAATATATCCTTTGGTTTAGTCTCAGATTCTAACTATACCAGGAAAAACAATTTTATCATTTAACAAAAAATTTCTATTTTTTTGTAGTAAAAATAAGATAGAGGACGGGTAAAAAATATGTATGCAAGCTGTTAAACAATTTCTTTTTTCCGTCTAACTGAACTGTTGTTATGAATAAGCAATCAAATTAAAATTATAAAAAGAAAATAAAATACTCTATATATATGTAAACCATGATTTGATTACAAGGTAAAAGATTATCAAACTTTTATATTATTAAATTATTCATGATTTAAATTATTATTAAATATAAAATTGAATAAAACATTGTTATTGAAACACGTGTCTTTGTTGAAATAATTAAAATTTCTTTAATTTATATCAACAGAAAGGGAAATCACTTTTTTTTTAAAGAATGATTATTGTAAAAAAAAAATCAGAGAATTCTTATTTTTATTTTGATAAGCGGAAACAACTTAATTTATATGTTCTTAACACAATTTAATCTATTAATTAATAATTTTTACATCTATCCTATTGAAATCATATTTTGTTTTTCATTTTACAGTAAGTTTAATTCATTTTATAGGATTCAAGTTTATGATAATTCATAAATTTTATTTTTCCTCCCTGTTGCAAATAATTCATTAACTTCTAACTTTATTGTGATTTATGCTCATATAGTCATGTCATGATGTTACAGTTTTTCTCACATGTTTCTTCTAGGAATGATATTTTTATTGCGGAGGTAGTTATTTTTAGCAAATTTAGAAATTTATTATTGTGATATTTTAGAGAAAACTAAACTAATAATTTTGATAAGGTCGAGGTCTTATAATAATATAAATAATGAAATAACATTATTATTATTTTTAGTTAGTATAAAAGATGATTTTGTTTATTGATATATTTTTATAGATTTAATATGTGGATAAAAGCAAACGTTCATTTATGAATAATTTTAAATATTAAAATCGACATAAGGGTGAAAGAATACTTCTATCTCTAGATAATTTTAACCATGATAATCAAATTGGTTATTATGTTATAAAATTTTACAATATTATTGCGATATTTTTATGGAAGAATTAGAAAATAAATATTGGTTTTAATAAATAATAAGTTTTTTGGCCCAGTTACATGTTTCATAATTTATTAAGGCATTGTGTATATTTCTTTCTCTTGTCAATTTTATGAATATGAAATAATTTGTCTACTCTATAACACCATGCTTTTTCTCCTTTGTAATGATAAATTTATTTATTTTCTCATAGCTTAAAAAGTTAACAAATATCCAAAATGTCTCCATGATCAAACATATTAATCTATTTGTTTTTAAGCTTAGTGTGTTTTAATTAAAAAATTAATTAAAAAATTATATATTATTGATTTTTTACTTTACAACTTAAACTAAATCTATTTAATTAAGAAAATTAAAAAATTATAATTTAATTCAATCTCACTCTTGCTAACAATATTAAGATATAACAATTTTTTACATCTTAAGTTATATGAATTTCATTAGTTGGGAGGGTAAATTTTTATGATCTTAAAATAATTTTTATTCCACTATTTCCTTATCTGATTGATGAACAACATATAATTAATTTAAAACAGTGATACTTGAGTTAACACTGAGAATTATGGCATTATTGTTTTCTTAATTAATGTGAAACTTTTCTATTTATTGCCGGAGTTAAGAACGTTAAGGAAAATTAAATGTTAAATAATAAACATTTTATTTAAGTGAATTAGAAATTATTATTTTTTATGTGAAATTATATTGAAGGGTTAGAATTTTTTCTTTGGTAATCATCATTAAAAAAGTAATAATAACACATGTTTCACATTTTTATTCTAAATAAATATCTAATTTATTGATAGATATAAAAATATTTGTGATACTTATTCAAATATTTTTTAAATAATTATTTT